>JAANER010000003.1:0-1453831 GCA_019702505.1 Alternaria panax
ATGTACGTTGATAATTCACCACGAAAGTGATAGTTTATACTTCCAGCGTAAGTTTTGGTGTTTGCCAACGCGGGTCACAAGTGAATAGAAATGAGCTGATCGGTAATGACAAGGAGAAGCTGAACAAGCAAGTGGAAAGAGTTTACGAGAAGTGATTTGTAGTGCTAATCTAATGCAGAATTCCGCTATGCCATCAATCGCTTGTACCCTCATCCGTATTGTCTATAAGCAAAAAGAAGCAGGTTTTGTTGAAGTTAGGCCGTGTCGTCATAATCGCGCAGTGTAGGGTATCAATGTTGAAGTGTCATGTCCGTAAATCGAGTGTGAAAACCCCATAAAAGCCTCCTTAGAGGGGCGAGGGGAAAGGCGAAGAAGTAGAGGGCTATAGCTAGGACAGAAATCGTATCGGAATGTTGGGCCAATTCGCGTGGGCGCGGGCGAACTGGCGGAATGTAAGGGAGTTGCAGTACCCCGGCCAGGCTCAGGAAGACTCCAGAGAGGATAGTGACAACCTTTTTCGTTTCTCGATAGGCAGCCTCTTCCACATTCCAACGTGTTCAATGCCTTCCTCAATCCAATGAGGCTCTGCTGGTATCTCGACTTCACCGTCATCGTTCCTCAGTTGTTCATGGAAACCGTGCTTCTCCCACATGCTTTGGAGGTTGGCTTGGGCGTGAATCATGACCAACCCTTGCCATGTGATCTCTCGCTCCTTGTTGTTGCCAAGAATCTGTGCCATCTCCAGAGCGGTGGGAGATGGGGGCCGGTAGATGAGGTCAGGGTTCATCATGGCGTAGTCGAGCGCAGCATTGACGAGCAGCTTCGCGAGGCCGAGGCTGCGGTAAGGCGCCAACACTGCAAGTCTACCGAGCTTAATGTACGGCTCCGGTGGATGCCTACTCTCCTGCCCCTCGCTAGGTGGGTCTGCATCGGCATGTTTGTCCGTCTTGTCCTCGTCGACGTACTTGTTCGGTCCGTGGGGTGGGGGAATGAGGCGGATTGTCGCGACGGGAACGCGGGTGGCGGTGGCAGAGGCGCGTCGCGCGTCATCGGCGGGTGTGCTGCCAGAGTCGGACCGGCGCAGTGTCTTTGGTGGGTGAGCCGTGTGGGTGGCAACGGAAGCATAAGCGACCCAGTGCCAACTGCGGGCATCGTCTTCGTCGAACTCGGCTTCGAGAGGTACACCTTGCTCGCCGTACACCTCTTCGCGGATGGACATGGCGTCGCAGAAGTTTTGTGGTACGTGGATCTTCTGCTTGCTGCAGGGTACTGTGTTGTCATAGCCGTCGAGGGCGCCTTTGAGCGGGCAGACGGTGTTGACGAACTCGGTGCCAACGTTAGTCGGCAACGAAGGCGCGCCAGTGGGCGAGCCAAAGCCACCTTTGAGTACGCTGGTCATAGCGATGGGCGTGATCGCGTCGCTGTCGCGGTTTGTAGACGTTGCGTCGGTTGTGGTTAGGCAGCGTTGGTGTAGTGGTGAAGGTGTTGTTGACGCAGGAAGCGAGCACTGCAATGGCGTGCTCGGTGGCAGTAGGCGAGGAATTGCGTGGCAGTCGTCGTCTTCAATTCGCGCAATTCCAGGCAGACCCTGCCTGGGCGGAAGGCGCCATGTGCCCTATAAGAGGCACACCAACAAAACTCTACGGGTGGCATGCACCACGTTCTTTTGGGTCCCGTAATTTCAGGCGCTCAGGGTCCTAAGACAGCGTCTATACTCATCGCGGTAGCAAAGCTGGAGATCGCGCATGCAGGAAATGAACGAGCGAGTGAGGTTTCAAGGCCATGCCACCAACGTTGCGAAGATGATGTCACAAGCCTGGACCCTTGCTTAGTCTGCACGAATCAACGCTGCGACGACGGACTAGTAGAGGATTTCGTGTCACAATTCATTTTTCTAACTACAAGGTAGATTATAAGAGCTTAAATATTATAAAATACTTGTAAGTTATCTAAGCAACTTGGTTATACTATATATTTAAGTATTCTTAGACCATCTTATATAGAGAGCTTATTAAGCTCTAGGCTACCTTAGGCCCTTCTAAGCTAAGAGGCTATATAGTATAAAGTATATAGCTTAGTAGTAGTTTATCTCTTATTTTGCTATATAATATACTTATAGTTTTGGTTAGGTCGTGGTAAAAGTGCGTTACTTGCTTGTCTACTGTTACAGACAAAAGGAATCCTCCTTGCTTAACGAAGGAATCGGGACTAGACGCCTCTTAACAGGCGTTGACGAATAAAGGGTGACTAGTGCGGGGTCTACTAGGTTACGTGACGGGCATCCCGCTAAGGCAAGGCCTTAGGGAGGCTAATAAGGGCTAGGAGGCTATAGTCCTCCTAAACCTCCCTCTAAGAAGGGAAGCTAGGGAGGATAGGTTCTAAACGTAATAGGTATAAAGGATAGACGGTTTTTATTAGTACACTCGTTGTAGTCAACTTAAATAGTTTATCTCTTATATAGATTGTTAACTAGTTATTCTATCGTTTATAGAATTAGTATTATTATTCTTTTAGTTACAACGATAACTCTTTTCTACCTAATCATTCCATACGCTACCTCACGGACTACCGCTTTAGTCTACCTCGCCTTAGTACGGACCGAGCCTAGAGAAGTATAGCCTAACCCCGTATAACATCTACGTCACTCGCTATACACCTTCGTTACCTTAACGCTCTTACCTATACCTAAAGAAGTAATAGGTCTTTTAGCTAGAGCATTCTTAATGTTACACGGGGTTAGGCTATACTTCTCTAGGCTCGGTCCGTACTAAGGCGAGGTAGACTAAAGCGGTAGTCCGTGAGGTAGCGTATGGAATGATCAGGTGGAAAAGAGTTATCGTTGTAACCAAAAGAATAACGATACCAATTCTATAAACGATAGAATAACTAGTTGACAATCTGTGTAAGAGATGAACTATTTGAGTTGACCACAACGAGAGTAATAATGAAACCTTTCCATCCTTATATCCTCGTTGCTGTGTCCTTTGCCATCACTGCCATTACAACCTAAACCTTGCCTTGCCTGATGTTCCTGATGGCAGCCATCACTCAGATGTTGCCGTCACATATTAGCGCCTGATGGTTGGTCTTGGCGTGATGTCAATCACGTGATCTAGCGCGCCCCGCGTTGATCATTTACCTTCTGACGTGGACGTGGTTGACCTCTAACCCACCTTCCGCGTCAAGGAGAGAATCCTTCGTGTTACTTGTAACATTATCCCCCCTCTTAGGTGTATCGTCCCGATACCCTGGAATATCGTTTTCCCGTGCCGCGTGTTGAATCGCTGGCTGCATATAAGGCCTCGGTATGCCCGTCGTGTCATACGCTCGTTTTCCTTCGCGTCTTCCTAACCATGCCCAAGGTTCAGTCTTCCCGTCGCAACCGTGCCCGGAACTCAACCGCCGAGCGTCGTGCTCGCGCTGCCCGTGTAGAGCAGGAGTCCCTGGAGATGAACTTCCGTTGTAAGCGTTGTGAGGAGAAGAACCTTCGCTGTTTTGTGGAAACGACCACTGGTCGTTGCGCTGGTTGCATTTCTGTTTCTGCGGATTGCAGTCTTTTCGTTTCTGAGGAAGAGTGGGAGAAGGTGCAGCGTGAGCGTCGTGAGAAAGAGCTGGATATTGCGCGCGCTGAAGAACGTCAAGCGTTGTTGGCTGCGGAGGCTTCGAGGGCCGCTGCTGAGACGTCTCGTCTTCGGCGTGAGCTTCTAGAGGTAAAAGGTCGAGAGCACTCGTTTGCTCGTCGTGACCTCGCTCTTTTGAATCTTCAGGATCGTGCGCAGGAGGAGGCCGAGGGGAATGCTGCCCCTGGTACGGACCTTTCGACAACTGAACCGCCGCTATCCGGACTGACGACTGACTTGGGCTGGTTACAGGCTGACGCTTCTTTCGACCCTTCTTTTGATTACTTCCTTTCCTTAGAGGACCCGGTCCTTTCTTCCCTGGGTGTTTCCGGTGGTACTCAAGTACCTGTGACTTGCAGTTCGTCAAATTTTCCTTTGGTTCCCAAGTGTTCTGGCTCTCTGGCCATCCTTGCCACTTGACCAAGTATTTCCACTGACGACCGACTTTCTGCAGGTCCCTAATTTCCTCGACCTCGTACTCGTCGTCTTCGAGCTCTATGTCTGTTGCTAGCTCGGCATCTGGAGGTGCTCTTTCCAGGAGTTTTTTGTGAAAGACAGGGTGGACGCGCATGCCTGGTGGCAGTTGGAGTTTGTAGTTTACTGTGCCTATTTCCTCTAGGATTTCGAACGGTCCTACTCGGAGGTTATCCAGTTTCTTGCTTGGTCGCTTAGTTTTCAAGTTCTGTCGTGACAGGAAAACTTTGTCCCCCTTCTTAAAGGTTGGTCCCTCAATCCTTTGCTTATTAGCCGCCTTGGCCGTCGTGAGGTTCCTGTGAGCTATGTTCTTGCTCAATTCTTCGTGCAGTTTTCGCATCAAGCGGGCTTTGTCGTCTGCACTTACTGCGATACTTTCTATGTCTTTCGGATCTCGATGAGCAACCGGCTCATATCCGTAGTTCGCGTAGTGTGGCGAGTACTTGGTCGTCGCAGACCTAGTACCGTTGTAGGCCAATTGGGCTGTCGGCAAGAGTTCAACCCAGTTGTCTTGCAGCTTGTTGGCGTACATCATCAGATACTGTTCCAGTGTCTGGTTTGTTCTTTCCGTCTGGCCATCGGTTTCGGGGTGAAAGCTAGTTGATAGCTTCTTTTTCACTCCCAGTTTTGCCAGGAATGTGTTCCAATACTTGGAAGTAAACAGTTTATCACGATCGGTGATGAACTCTTCAGGTATCCCATGCTCTGACATTAGTGCCTTGCTGACCTCATACGCGCATTCATCTGCCGTAATAGTCTCTTCCGTGGGCACAAACTTTGCTCCTTTCGTGTGTCGGCACACGATGACTAGGATTGTGTCGCATAGTCTTCCGGATCCTGGTTCTAACGATTTCGGGAGCTTCACTATGAAGTCCATCGTCACGCTACTCCATGGTCTCGTTGGTGGCGGTAAGGGCTGCAACAGGCCATAGGGCTTATGTCTCTTGGGCTTGTTCTGGTGACAAGCCAAACAGTTGCCTAGAACGTCCTGCACCTTCGCTCGTAAGCGTGGTATGGCAAACACCTTAGCTAAACGTCTAACCATCTCTTCTAGCGATGCATGTCCGTATTCTGGGGACTCATGCAGTTCCTTGATGAGATTCGTTCTCAGGTGTGGAGGTACATATGTTCGATTACCTCGAATCATATCTCGGTACTCTCGCTCGTCTTGTAACAGTTCATCGGAGCCGTTCTCGTCTGGCTCGAACTGCCAGCTGGCGGCCTTTTGCTGCCATTGCTGCTGGAGCGTTTCTACCCTCTCGGCCACCTTAGCTATCCTAGCTAGTTCCGGCTGGTTGTAACGTAGTGTGCCGTCAGGCATCTTCCTGAACATGGCCTTATGTGGTTCTCCATGACTTTCTTCGCGTAAATCGGATCTCCTGCTTAGAGCATCCGCTGCTCCGTTGAGCGTTCCAGCGCGGTGGGTTATCTTGAAGTCGAACTGAGCTAGCATCTCGGCCCATCGGACTTGTCGTCGGTTGAGTTTCTTGGTTGTCATGAAACCTGCCAAGTTCTGGTGATCGGTAAAAACCTCGATCTGGTGTGGTAGTCCCAGCAAATAGACTTCCCACTGTTCAAAGGAATCGACTACTCCTAGTAGCTCCTTGTCGTGAACGTCGTAGTTGAGTTCTGCTCCGGAGAACTTCCTTGAGTGGTAGAACACCGGTCTCCACTTCTTGTCTGGGCACTGCTGTGACAATACAGCTCCAAGTGCGTAATCTGACGCGTCGGTCTCGACTCGCGTCCCTCGTTTCGGGTCGTACATCTCTAGTACGGGTGCCTCGAGAAAGATCTGCTTGATTCGATCAAAAGCCTCCTGATGTTCCTCGTTCCATTTGAAACCAATTTCCTTCTTCGTGATCTCGGAGAGGGGTGTCGTGATCTTCGAGTAATCCTTGATGAACTTTCGGTAATAGTTGGCAAATCCCAGAAAGGATTGCACGTCCTTGACTGTTTTGGGCGTTGGCCACTCCTGTACAGCCGCTGTCTTCTTTGGGTTCATCTTTACTCCCTCTGTAGATATTATGAAGCCTAGGTATTCCGTTTCCTTCGTATGGAATTCGCACTTCCCTGGCTGCAGGTACAGCTTGTATTCTTTAAGCTTCCTGAGCACTTTCTTAACATGTTCCACATGTTCTTCTAGCGTCCCGCTAGAGTATACCAGCACATCATCGATGTACGCTGTGACGAAGATCCCAAGGTATTCGTGGAGCGCGTTGTTGATGACTGACTGAAACGTTGCCGGGGCATTCGTTAATCCGAACGGCATTACTGTATACTCGAACAGTCCATATTTCGTCTTGAATGCTGTCATCCATTCGTGTCCTTCCTTGATCCTGATTCGGTGAAATCCTTCCCGAACGTCGAACTTCGTAAACCACTTGGCTCCCTGGAGTCGATCCATGAGCTCGGTTATTAGTGGTAAGGGATATCGGTTCTTCCGAGTGACGCTGTTCAACCTGCGGAAGTCGACACATAGTCGCCACTTCCCGTTAGGCTTCTTTACGAACAAGATGGGTGAGGCCATCGGGCCTGATCCTGGTCGGATGAATCCCTTCTTCAGATTCTTCTGGAGGTACTCCCTTAGCTCGGCATCGTGCTCGGGCGATATGGGGTACATTGGTCCTGGGCTTAGCTTAGCTCCTTCCTCTAGGATGATCTCGTGATCCCAATCCTGATGGTCTGCTAGATCGGTAGCCTCGTTTTCCTCGAAGAGTTCCCTGAACTCATCGGTTTGATACTCTCGTGGTATTTCTAGTGGTAAGGGTCCTTCCTTCGTGGTCGCGACTCGTCTTATCCATATGACTCCTACTTGCTGAGGGTCCTTCTCATAGATTCTCCTGATCTTATGAGGCGAGATCTTGCCGAACCTCCCGTCCTGGGTTGCGCTTTGGTCCTTCGGGCTCACTCTTCTACGTACTCCAGCAACCTTGTGCACAGGTTCTCTTCTGAGTATCGTTTTCTTTTGCCAGTCGATGGCAGGGTTATGGGCATTCAGCCAGTCATAACCAATCAACATATCCAGTCCTCCTAGATCCATGATGTCGATGTTCATTTGGCACTCTATGCCGGCTATCCTTAGCTTTGTTGATTCGGTTTCCATCCATATCATGCCGTTTCCATACTCCATGGGTTTCTCGTCGGCTAGCACTACCGGTACTGGATTCTTCTTGATCTGGTAGGGTACTCCGTGCTTCTCCACCATTCTCGGTGAGATTATTGTTCGTGCGGCCCCGCTGTCTACGAGTGCCTTGATCTTCTGACCTTGTATAGATACGGTCGTAAGCAACTGCTTTTCCTGACCATCGGTATCCTGTACCTTCCTTAGGGTCGTTTTAGGACTGCCTTCACCAGCGTGACCCTGTCCCTGGCGGCGTCCTAGTTTTTTGGCTGCCCCTTTCCCTTGTACTTGGGGAAAAAGCCTGTGTCGTTCTTTGAGCTATAGTGTATCAAACACCTGTCGTCGTAACAGAAGCTCCAGTGAATGTTCTCGTGAGGTATCTCCTCCTCGTGGATCACCTTCCTAGTCTTCGCCTTCTTGGCTTGGTGAATTTGGCAATCTGCAACCTTGCAGATGTTCGATGATAGGGTGCGGTGGTAGTCGTCGTCCACCTTGTGTGCTTCCTTGAGCTGTGTGCGGTGAAAGTCACATCCGATCTTGCATTGCGTCCAAAGGAGACATTCATGGAGTTTTACTTTCTCCGGTTCGTGGATGTGGCAGTTGTCCGCCAGGCATTCGTCTGCCCAGAGACTCAGGTGACAGCACCGGTCTTGGTCTGTCCTGCACTTCTCCTTGTCCTCCTTGTGGAACTGGCAATTGATCTTGCAGTCATACCAACACATCTTCTCGTGTTCCTCGGTATCTTCCTCTTCTTCCTCGGTCGTTTCTTGAGCCTTGCCCTCAACTTCCGGGTCCTCGAAGTAGGGTTGTTGGATCACCGCCTGGCGTCCAATAGCCTCGGCATCTTTGCCGGTAATCATGATTCGGCTTCGAATCCTGCAATCGTCGGCATAGTGTGCGGCGTCTCCGCATACCCAACATTGCTGGTTGGCTAGACGTTTCAGAACGTCCTTGCCCTTGACTTTCCAGTCCGTGGTCCTTGGCCTGTCCATAGCCAAGACCTTGTCGTCCTTCTTTACTCGTGGAACTATCACGAATGCTTCCTTGTCCGCTGAGCGGGCTTCTTCGTATAAGTCCTGGTCGCTCAGGCTATCCTCCGACTCTATCTGGGTCGGGTATGGCGTGCCCTGTCTGATCATTCTGATCTTGACAGCCGCCTGTTTGACTTGTTCTTCTTTGCAGTCTCGGGCAAAGTGTCCTGTCTTGCCACATCTGAGACATGCCTTGTTGTCATAACGCTTCTGGCGTTCCTCCTTGGAGAGACCATCTTGTCTCCATCCTCGGGTTTTCTTGTCCTTGGGTTTGTCTTGTACCTTGCCGGTCATGATGGCATCGCCATCCCTGTCGAACCTTCCTCGTTGCCTTTTCATATTGGGCAGGTTGGGTCGGAAGTATTTCTTCTGGTCGTTCCGTTCCCAAAGTCGATTATCGATGCGTGTTGCTAGCTCAATCAGAGCGTGCAGTGACTCGGGCTTATCATGGTGTACAAGTCCATCCTTGACATTTTCTTTTAGGCCTGTTTCGAACACTGTTCGAAGTGCCGCATCGTCCCAGTCGATCCGTGCCTGTAGTTGCTTGAACTCTGCCGTATATGCTGATACTGACGTGGTTTGCTTCAGGCGAGTGATCCTTTTTTCAGCCTGGTTCTTTGCGTCTACTTCCCCGAAGATACGTCCCATTTCTTCTTTGAACTCTGTCCAACCGGCGAACAAGGCTCGTGTTTCTGCCTTCGTTCCCCTGTGTTCTGCATCTAGCAGATAATCGTCCACATAGGGTTGCATCCAGTTGGAGGCCTTGTCCTTCATGTATGTACTAGCCATGAGGATCTTTTCCTGGTCGGTGGGGACCTCGTTGTACTCGCAGTACAGGTCGGTATGGGTGAGAAACGTTCGTAGCTTCTCCCGATCTCCTCCGAACTTTTCGGGTGCCGCTATCTTGGGCTTCCTAGTAGTGACGGGTCGTTCGTTGGGAGTAGCCATCAGCTGACTCGAGAGCTGATTGATCATGTCCATCATCGAGGCCAATTGCTGCGCCTGGACATGAGTCTGTCGCCTAAGATTCCTGACTTCTCGAGCACTGGGGTCCTCCTCAGTGTCGGAGTCTGATGCTTCAAGCATTTCGTCATTTTCTGGCATTGGTTGCGCTGGCATGGCGGGTCCCTGACCCTGGGCCATGTTGTTCTGAGCGTTTCCCTGAAAAGCCATTGCTGAATCTTAATCGGGCGGTTCTGTTGGTTAAACGTCCACTGATATCCAAGGTGGTCAAAGTGTTACACGGGGTTAGGCTATACTTCTCTAGGCTCGGTCCGTACTAAGGCGAGGTAGACTAAAGCGGTAGTCCGTGAGGTAGCGTATGGAATGATCAGGTGGAAAAGAGTTATCGTTGTAACCAAAAGAATAACGATACCAATTCTATAAACGATAGAATAACTAGTTGACAATCTGTGTAAGAGATGAACTATTTGAGTTGACCACAACGAGAGTAATAATGAAACCTTTCCATCCTTATATCCTCGTTGCTGTGTCCTTTGCCATCACTGCCATTACAACCTAAACCTTGCCTTGCCTGATGTTCCTGATGGCAGCCATCACTCAGATGTTGCCGTCACATATTAGCGCCTGATGGTTGGTCTTGGCGTGATGTCAATCACGTGATCTAGCGCGCCCCGCGTTGATCATTTACCTTCTGACGTGGACGTGGTTGACCTCTAACCCACCTTCCGCGTCAAGGAGAGAATCCTTCGTGTTACTTGTAACACTAACCCCGTGTAACACTATAGCTTTTAAGGAGTAGTAATTAATACCTAGTTAAAGCGTACTATCTAGTCTCTCTTTTAAACACCTCCTTAAGCTAAGCTAACCTAATATTATTATTACTCTAGCTAGAGGAAGATAAGGTTATAAAGACTAAGTGCTCCTCTACTTATATAGTATTAACCTAGCTTAATTAAATAGCTCTATTAGCTCTCTAGAAGATAAGTATAGGACTTAAAGATTTACTATCTAAATAAATATATACTACTACTATTATCTACTTACTTAAACTATTTTTAAGAGCTTACTATACTCTCTTTTAGTTATAGAGAGCTTTAGAGAAGATATACTTTATTCTACTAACTTTTCTAAGTTAAAACTTCTTTTTATCTATATTAAATATATAGGTAGGTAAGATATTATACTCCTCTATCTTTTAATATAAAAGCTTAAAGTATAAGTTATACTTAGCTACTAAATCTACTTTAATCTATTATTTAGTTAAACTATTATTCTAGTAAGAGATTAGATAATCTAATTATTAGTAGAGGAAGTAGGAAACCTAGCTTTCTAAAACCTCTTTTCTAGCTAAACTAGAAGTAAAGTATTATATTATAAGCCTTAAAGCTAGTAAACGTCGTTTAGTAAGCGTCTTGTGGTAGTTTCTAAGTTTAATTTTATATTATAGGTATAGAGATTAATAGGGAAGCCCGCGTAGGCTAGTTACGCCTTAGTGTCTTTAAGCGAGCGTACGTAAAATTATCTCCTAGCTCGCGCGATTTAATTTCTTTAATCGCTTCTTAAATTAGGTTTATATTAGTAGAGTTGTAACGCGTTAAAGTTTTATTATAGTAGTAGGATAGCAGGCATTAACCGACGGCGGGCATTAAGTACACGGGCACTATAGTCTTCGTTCTCTCCGCTAGCTCTAAGTCTTACGGTATAAGGTTATAATAACGTTATAGATAATAAAAAGGGAAGCCGCGAGGGAGTAGAGAGCTATTACTAGGCCTATACACTAGACGTGTCAACAATCAAGCTCACTAAGCTAATCTAACTTAATATAGAATCTACTAACCTATATACGTTAAGATCCTACCTACTTAAGTTAGACCAACCTAATAAGCTTAATTGTTAATATGTCTACTATATACACGAGTTGCGTGAAGAAGGTAGAGAGGAGGAGAAGATAATAGAGGAGCCGGCTGGAGAGATATTTATGTATGCCTAAAACGGCGCTAGTAGTTCTTACTACTATGGACTTGCTAACAAGGAATTAAATTTCCTAGAGACAGACTCAATCAATCACAATCTGACTATCCTTGCAGATCTTTAACTTATCTACGTTAGCCTATTACGTAATAAGACACAGCTACGACATGAATCGGCCGTGCGTAAGCGATCAGAATGATTGTTAACAACTCTCTCCTCTATGTACTTTGTATCCGAGGTTCAGACGTCGTGGGAAGTTAGTCAAGGGCCGTGAACAGGGACGGCGATCTTGATGATGTTTATGAGGAGTGTAGACTTCGAGAGGTTATATGCCCTAGCGTAGAGAGATGGATGGATGGAGGAAAGAGAGACCCGTGAGAAGTTTATAGAAGCCAAAACAGCGCTATTTGACTACGCATGCCTGTCTGACTTCCGAAGTTTAAGATCAAAAAGTAGAGACTCAGGCGTCTATGAAAGGGGAAGCTCATGGAAGCTCGCTTGAGGGTGCGTTAATCGCAGGGTCCTGGAGCCCGGAGAAGATGGCTGTGGAGAGGAGGAATGATAATGGAGCTGGCTAGAGAGATTTTCATACATGCTAAAACGGTGCCAGTAGACCATATATAATGCTGCATACCTCTGAATCTCAAGTTTCAAAGTCGAAGGCTGCGATGACCCATAACCAACCAGCCATTCACGACTTCCAAAATCCATATGCTTCATATGCAAGAGACGTTCCATGTTGCCAGCTGCCCACGATCGTCCTCGTGAGTACCTCCAGGCCATATTATTGAAAAATTTCCGAGGCGATACTTGCATTTGAGGGCCTTTGGGGTACATTATCAGTATCACAATCTTCCTACAACCTCGCCCTCTCCTCCATACCCTCTTTGATCCCCCGACTGATCCAATCGCTAATGGCCATGTTTGTAACCATGGGGTTAACGCCACTAGCACTAGGGAATACACTCGCATCAGCCACATACAGTCCCTCGGTCCCCCAAACAGCGCCTCGTGGATCGACAACACCATCCTTCTCCCTCGCACTCATCCGACAAGTACCCATTTGGTGGGCAGAGACGTAGACGCTCTCTGGAGATGGCAGGCCCTTGTTCCTGATATCCTGGATCCAGGTCTGGAATTCCGGATCGTTGATGCCGTCACCAGAGGGTGAAGAAGGATCCCGGATAAACGGTCCCATATTCGGAATAACGGTGAAGATTTCATGTGCGCCTTCCACGTATTGAATCTTCGCAAGCGCAATCACACCCTCTAGAACGTGTTGTTTGTCAAACTTTGAAGTTTGGTACGAGAACCTTACACGTCCATCGACGGGATCGGGGTACACTCGTCCTGTATCGCGGTCTCTTGCGATGGAAATGTACCCAACCATGTGTTTCAACTTCGCCGCGTCGAGTTTGTACTGCATAGCGCTCTTCCAGTCAACCCACATAAGACACGCCGAAGGAACCATATTCGTAGCTTCAAGCTTGACACCATGGCCTTTACCGTCCAGATTTTCGAACTCGCCTACTACCGAGGTCAGGATACCACCTTCCCAGGGCCTGATCTCTTCTTTGTGGTAGGCGCCAAGGAAAGTGACAGGGTGGAGGTACAGATTGCGACCTATTTGCGGGTTTTTGAGTCCGGAGCGCATGAGGAGGAGCGGGGATTGCATGGTTCCTGCTGATACGACGACCCGCTTTGCTTTGATGAGAACGCGGCGGGTCGTCAGAGGGGTGCCAGCAACGCCATCGTGAGCGTCACGAGATGTCCATGTTCCAAGTACACCGGTTGCTACTTGTCGGCCGTCCTTGTTGGAGAAGATTATCTTCTCTGCGTGAAAGCCTTCGATGAACTTCGCTCCTGCGCGGGCGGCGTCGGGTAGGAAGGATACTACTGGGCCTTGCTTTTCGCAGGAACCGCAGCCAAAGTTGCAATAACCGCAATAGTGTTGCTGTCCGCCGGTGTTTTGTGGGACAGGCTTAGCACTCCAACCGAGTTTTCTAGCACCTTCGAGTAGTATCTCGTTGTTGCGATTCTGCTTGATGTTCTGGTCTGAGACACCCATGCGATCACAGACACGATCTAACGACTCCTGGAATTCTGCAGATGTGAAGAATGGAAGGCCTCGTCCTGCCCACTCGCGACGGACGTAGCCTTGTGTTTGGAGAGAAGCAGACCAGTTGACTGTTCCTCCGCCGCCCATGGCCTGCCCTGCTACAACACTGACGGAACTATCATCAGACGTCAAGAATGATCCACTCATGAAGAGATGGTGCCACCCATCCACTTCGGCCATGGGGAAGTGATCTGGAGTCCAGTGATATGCCTTCTCTACGATCAACACGCGATGTCCAGCTTCTGCGAGGTTCTTCGCAGTCACACCGCCTCCGCACCCGCTACCCACAACCACCACGTCCGTCTCAATAATCTCAGGCTTGTCACCCGGAGGTATCTGAATAAACTCATAGTCGAAACCCTCCCCAGGCCTCATGCCCACAGGCACGCGAGGGGCACCTATGACGCGTCTCAGTGAAGGGGACGTCTTTATCCAGGCCTGCTTAGTGATGATCACCAACGAGCGGCGCAGTTGGCGAAGCGCTCCCAACCGCGCGGTAGCCCAGCCCTGGATGATCGACTCCCTTATATGAGCCGGTTGTTCACTAATTGGTGTGAGATAGCCAGTCAGTGCTAGCGACCCCGCTTTAGTATTGAGGACATTCAGCAACATACACAGCTCCTTTCTCTGGTTCTGCGGCATGTACATGGCGAAGACGCGCTGCAACTCTGCTCGAAACGTCGGATCCTGACTCGCATAGTCGTCCAGATACTCCTTCACCGCCGTCTCCGCATCAGGGTCATCCTCCGGCGTTAGGGCCCTCAACTTGCTAACCGCCGTCGAGTAGTCGGTGTCGGTCGCAGCGATTTCAGTGCGCGTCTTCGCCGTAGGGATGGGCTTGATTGCTGGGATGACCGCATCCGCAATAGCAAGAAGCGTCTTCCATTGTTGGGACGTGAGCGGATCTTCAGATGGCAGTGGTGGGAGTGGGGTAGCTTTCGGCGAAACAGGCTCAGTTGACAGAGTTGACATTTTGCCACGTAGATTTGAGAATCCAGGGATAGCCTTGATGTAGCGCGTGGACCCTCAAAGGGTCTTTCAGGTGGAGCAGTCGCGCATGCTAAAGTAGTGCAAATGCCGGTGTCGTACTGTTCCGTTATGTATTTACATTTATCGAGAGCGAAAGCAACGATTCTCCGCGTCCGAAGCCGTGTCATTGTTGACAACTGCTAGGGGCAACGCTGGCGTCGCGGCTTGAGCCTCGGTCCAAAAACAAACTTCATGAAAGCGTCTCGGCGTAGGGACGCCAAGGTAGGCGCCGTGAACGTCGGAAGCCGGAAGAGTAGATTTGCCGGAGCCGTGAGGACGTCTGGCTTTGATGTTGTGGATTGACGTTGCGATGTCTTGCATTGATCTACGCGGCATACTCCACGGGCAGATCGCAAAGGCAGTTGTTCTGGCTCTTGATGCCGGGTGAGCCATTGCGCAACCCTGAAAGCTGAGTACCGTGGATCCCCCATCGGTGCACTCGGACAGCATGACCCGAAGTTCTGGCGGTATCGTGAGGTTGTGGACCACTGGCCGTCAGTGCAATGTTAGTGAAGCGAGCGATGCGACGACGACACGAGGATGGTGGGGATTAACGCCACCAGCCACAACGATTGAGTCTCGGCGAGACTGCCCGGCGCCTAAGCTCGAATCTGCATGCAACAAATGAAGGGTCATGCAAATTAGCAAACGAGAACAACAAGTGAGGTTGCATTCGGCTATTTGGAAATAAGCACGTGTCCAACTCTCAGAGCTGTTCATGTTTCTGATGCACAGTTCGTCTTGATCGACTTTTCCTACAAGCTGTAGTTTTTTAAAGGTCAAGGAGGCGCGCCTCGCATCTGCAAGCTCACGAGCTTGAATAACACCAGCAACACACTTTTGTTGATGTTCGTTCATCTTGCCATACATGCTCAACACTCGGCGCTCGGCTTTCTCGGTCTTTGGGAGCGCATGTTCTCTTCGTGCACGTTTTGGTTGAACTGTCGTTTCTTTGCACCCAACTCATGTTGTCAAACGAGAGATCTTGCCCTTCGGGTTCATCCACACTGATTGCGCGCATGCTACCTGCGCTGATCCCAGCCCGGAAGATGCTGGAACCGGCACCAGTCACACAAGCTCAGATTAGCGACCGAGAATGGACTCTGAACACGGTCCCAAGACCTTGTCGTAGATGAAATTTACCACAGGGAATCTGGAGTTGAACTTCCTCAGCAGTCAAACATGATACACAGCTTTATGAGTTCTGCGAAACAATCAGTGGACGTACGTTTGCCGTGCTGCTCCTGCCGCTCCTGCGCCGAGAAGGCATAGCCAACGTACTGTCGTGGCGGCTCCAATTCCTTGAGGCCATTCGCCTCGCAGAAGTTGAGTCTGTCAGCGACAGCTTGAGTTTTTGGTTTCACCGTGTGTAGCTTAGGAGGTAGTATCTTCCAGGTGTTAAATTCGAGGACACAGCGCCTGCGTTCTCTTGTCTCGAACGGTCGCTCACTTGTAGTTAGCTTCATTCATGCGAAAGTGTTACCATTCGGATGGCTGATCATGCTCAATCCAGCCTTCGATCAGGTTCGTTAGTGACTGCTTCCACCGCAATCGCAAGTTCTGCACGCCAAGTCTCGCTCCGACAGAGGCAAGTAACAAGTGCCTTGACATGAAGAAGGCTTATGAGAAGCTCATTGCTCACCCGAGAGGAGATGGCTTCGCTGTCGGGCTGTTGCCTGTCCCTCAGACTTACCGGCCGGACACAGCTAAGTGGACTGAGTTCAGTTACTGGATTCGCGGAGAAACTACGCAGTGGCAGGTCTTGTGTCCCGTGAAGATGACTCCAGCTGAAGAGACTGCCCCTCCGCCGGCAATCATCAGGGACTACGTCACCCGACAGAGCGAAGATTAGATCGTCAGATAGACGGCAGAAATGGAGTTTTTTTCCTCCTGTTATTAAGGAGATGTGTAATCGATCGTCTTACCACTGCTGTCAATCTTCAGTCCAGAACCGTCATAAAGTTCAACACGTTAGCATCTCGTACAAGAAGAACGCTGATAAGGTAGTCGTCACCCTTGAGAGCCGGCTGGAACTGCAGAAACAGCGAGAAGAATCTAGAGAAAGTCGAGAAGGTCGTGACTGAGGAGCGGTGAAGGTGCAAAGACCGGGAAAGGACAGCCGAATCAATAGAAACGTGAAGACGAGACGTTTTGCAAAGTCTACGCGCGCATATGTCAAACCTTGGTGGCGAAAGCTGCGGAGTTGGTGGGTTCTGGTCTGATGTGAGCGTTGGAGCGGTGCTAGAAGACCGGGGATCGCTGCACGCCATACTCATCGGTTCTGGGGCCACTTCACGATCCACGCTCACAAGGCGACGCTACGCTACGTATAAGCTAAGCGGGTAAGATTTTATTAGAAGTCCCACCTTTTGCACGATGGTGAGGTCTGGCTGAATAGCGTCAAGGTGGCACTGAGTGGAGCGTAAAATATTGGATAATTGCGCGCGCGCGTCTTTGCTACACGAGCTTCACGTGGCTCCCAAGTGGATGAGGTGCATTGAATAGTGTGGCAATATGCCCCGCCAGTTGTTCCAGTTGTTGCAGGCTGCCGCACTTGAGCGGATGGCAGCGCCTCTCGCGGCCTACTTGCCTGTCGTTTAGAGGTGAGGTATGCTGTCATGTCTATCATGTCAATCAACGTCCATCACCACCGGCCGGGTAGCTTGTAATCAATATACGACGTTGGGACTACATCATCTCCGCAGGGCAGAGTTCACGCTTGACGCAGCAGTTCCGTCCTCGGAGAAGGCTGGGGCGCTGCTTTTGATTTGGTTCGGCTGTGATTGGCTGAAGATAAGAGACGCCCAAACGGGAAGAAGTGGAACCCAACGGCTGGCCGCCTCGCGATGCGCAGCGAAGGAAGAAGCGCTGCTTTGGGGGATGGGGAGGGAGCGGGAAATGGAGGCGTTCGCCGAGGACACAGTTGGGCGTTGATGGGGTTTGGAATGTGGTCTTGGGGGTGTTGTAGGGGGGAGCAGGTCACGTCGGAGGGGAGTGCTGCAGAGGCATTACAAGATGGGATATTCAAAAGGGCCGGTCGTAGCCCGATGGTACCCTGGCGTTCGCTCGGTTGCCAAGCTGGACAGGCATCCCCATCGGGCCATCGCCGCCCATCCGTCAGTTCGCGGTAGGTGATTATTAGCAGAGGCGCTGGCTGGCTACACTTAATTCACCCTGTCCCCAGAGCCTCACCCCAGGTCCCCTCCGCACTCACGCGACACCGCTGTTTCTTATCTCGCCTCACACATCTCACATATCTCACATATCCCACATATCCCACATATCTCACACCTCCCACACCCATCACCCGGCCTTTACTCGACTCGCAATCCGACCATGTCCTGCTGAATCACGGTCGACTCTGTGGCCCCGGCGTCTGTTGTATCACCGCCTCGACTGTCCTCTTATCGCCTGCACGCCAACTACCAATTGACGTCTAACCAAGCCCCAAACTCACCCTTCAACGAGCCGCACGCGTCCTGTCGGTCTGTGAGCGACGGCTGCTCCTGTTGCACGGCTGCATTCGCACTGATTGCATCCCGCGTATTCAACACATCCGTTCCTGGACCGTCGCACCACGCACCAGCACCAGCACCAACACCAGCACACGGCTTTCACCGCCTGCCCATAGCCATCCAGGACGTATCGTGCGCTTCCTCCTCGACATCCCCCGACGACACCTTGACCTCCAGGCACAACCTCCAACATGGCCACAACATTCTCCTCTGCGACTGCGATTCCGCACAACACGCACGCCCACGCGCCCTACCAGCACCACGCGTACCGCAAGTCGACGCACTCGCAGTACTCGCCCACCAACTCCGGCATCAATACGCCCGCCAATGTGTCGCCCACGTCGCCGCGCACCACGCACCTGCCCCTCGCCCGCCACCAGGGCATCTACCAGCCCAGGACCGCCATCGGCATCCCCGCGGCGCTGCGCAAGACGGAGAAGCCCAGCAGCAAGTCGCCGCCCAAGGTCGACTCGGGCCTCAGCTCGCCCAGCCAGCCGTGGTCGGCGGGAGCATATGGGTGGACGGCCAACGAGGGCGGCGCAACGCCCGTCTCGCAGATTGGCAACGAAGACATGCAGAGCCTCTACAACGCCGAACCACTGTCGCCCGTAGCGGGGCCAATCACACGCAACCACTGGCAGGTATGTATTGCCGCTGTTCCTACTTGTCCGTTATGCCGTTGCTAGCCCGCACGGCCTTCCCTGTCGCATGCTCATCTGGGCCCTCTTACGTACATGGTCCGAGTGCATGCTGCTAGCGCGCCCTGATCTGCCCTCCCGCTGGTGTGCTGCATCTCAACAAGATGCTGCCACCATCTGCCGCGGCAGCATCGGCGGTCCATTGATGCTCTTTGACCGTCATCGACCGCATTGTCGTGCATGTCGGATTCGTCTTCGGACAATTTGCATCGCCAGTGCCAACATCGCTGTCGCCGCACAGACACTCCCCCACGCTAGAGTCTTTACCCGACGCAGGGCTCGAGTTTGTGCTAGCGGCACCTGTCCATTTTCTTCATTCCGGTCCAGACCAGCCATGCTAACGAATCCCAGGCCGACGGCTCCACTTCGGTTTGCTCTGCATCGTCCTGCCAGGAGCCCTTCGGCTTCTTCCAGCGGCGCCACCATTGCCGCAAGTGCGGCGGCATCTTCTGCTGGCAGCACTCGCGCAACAACGTCCGCCTCGATGAGCTAGCCCGGTTCCATCCCGAAGGCCACTGGCACCGTGCCTGTGACCGCTGCCACAGCTCCTTTCGCGAATGGGAGCACCTCCGCTCCAGCCGCACCAACAGCGAGAGCTCAGACAGCAGCAATGCGCCCAGTCCCGCGGCAAAGGCCATTAAGGCTCCTGCCATGGCCAAGCGTCCTGAGAATACCCGCGTGGGTAGCATTGCGCAGAGCTTCCAAGGCACGTGGAACTGGAGTACCTTCTAAACAACACTGGCGTCTTCTGCATCGCCTTCGTATCTTCATGACTCCTGGACGGATGGACGGTCTTCTGATCCCGGTGTACCTCTTTTGATGATATCCGGAGATGGGCCAGGGTCGCCTTCGTGCACTGGTCCACTCTACCTTTTTCTTTAGCTTCTTTCATGAAGCATCATCCGGCATAGACCAAACTGCATAATACCGGCGTTCTCCTGCTCTTCAACCATGGCATCTTTTTCGACGGCGAGGTCGTGTTTGTCTTGCGATTCAGCGTTTTCCTTCGCCTCCTGCACCATAGAGGGCAGTTTCCTCTCTTTCTCTCCCTTTGTGGAGAAGTTACGGCCGATGAGATATCCAGACTAATGATAGTCAATGAGGATGGGGGGGGGGGGGGGGGGGGGTGGATGGATGAAGGCTCTTTGATTGGGAACAACTGGCGTTTTTGTTGCGGGTCGGTGATGTAGTTGTAGATTGCGACAAATCTATATTGGTATGTTGTGTCTTGAGCAGCTTTGGGAAATGAGTATTGTATGATATATGAGTAGTGAGATTGACTCAGGTGTCGTGATGTGGTACCCTGATGGCGTGATGTTGGGGAGGGCAGGGACAAGTGTTTGAGGCAAGGGCCTGGCGCTTACGGAATGTATCTAGCACGATATCGTTAGGAAGCAGCGCCTGGAGTATTCAAAGCCGAACTCTGGATATTGTTGTATAGATCTTTTGTGGTTTCGAACAAGTTTGGTGCCCGTAAATCAAGTTCTCCGAGCGCGTTGACGAGAAAGCTCCGAGACAAAAATGACAGCCCAAACGAAGCAGCCATTGAAAGCCTCTTGGTAGAAAAAAAGATGAAGACTTCCAAAGAACAAGAAACTTCTTCCTGTACCACAACTGAGGTGTCAGCAAATGCTCGATGGTGTGATACGGAGATGTCCCGCGCTCCGATTGGCTGACTTTGCCAGCGCGGTGGAGATGCAGATGGCGTTTTTTTCCATTGCGATTACACGACAAATTCACAGCACGAGTCACGAACTGCATTCGACCTCAGTACGTTTGACACGGTCTCATAACACCGGTACCACTGCGTTGGGTCGCATTGCGCTCGACACGGTCTTCGTCATACGTCCTTCCCTCCTCCAAGCCTTTGGGGGCGCCATCGCCCCCAGAATTGCAAGGCGACTGCCGAAACGATACTTGGCGAACACGATGACCACGACCGAGACGACTTTGCCGACAAACGGGGAGATGGCTGGAGTCGCACACAGTAATGGGACAGCGGAGAGTCACGGAGTCAACAATGGGGCGGCGCAGGAAGGCAGCAAGAGGAGAAAACTCCATGGACGCGCATTCTACGAAAGCATAGGTAGTCCACAGCTCGTGCTGGCGCCTATGGTCGAACAATCAGAGTTCGTACGTCTCTTCAACTTTGTACCATTGCTCTGAGATGATGGCTAACGAGATGGCTTCTATAGGCGTGGCGATTACTATCGCGCTCGTTCCTGCCCGAGTCTCAGCAGAAGAACCTCCTAGCGTACACCCCAATGTTCCACTCCAAGATGTTTGGCGAGAAGAGCAACTACCGCGATGCCCACTTCCAGCCTCTCAAATCGACCATCCCTTCGCCTACCGACGACTACCATCTCTCACAACTACCTGACTCTGACAGACATCTAGATGGAAACCCCGCATTTGACAGACCCCTTACGGTGCAGTTCTGCTCCAACAACCCCGAGGATTTCCTGCGAGCGGCAAAACACGTTGCGCCTTTCTGCGACGCGGTAGATCTGAATCTGGGCTGTCCACAAGGCATCGCAAAGAGGGGAAAGTACGGCGCTTTTCTGCAGGAGGACTGGGATCTAATAGCGCGGATGATACGCAAGCTACACGAGGAGCTGGATGTCCCAGTCACAGCGAAGATGAGAGTGCTCGAGACACCGGAGAAGACCCTAGCCTACGCAAAAACACTACTAGATGCCGGCGCAAGCATCATCACAGTACATGGCCGACGGAGAGAACAAAAGGGTCACAACACAGGTCTCGCAAACTGGAAAATGATTCGGTACCTAAGGGAGAACCTCCCCAGAGAGACCGTCATATTCGCCAATGGAAACATCCTCCAGCATGAAGACATCGCGACATGTCTAGAAGCCACCGGTGCAGATGGTGTCATGAGCGCAGAAGGAAACCTCTACGACCCCACCATTTTCGCAGCACCACCACCACCCGGTCAGGAAGGACGAGAGTACTGGCGCGGGCGCGACGGAAAAGGCGGATATAGAATGGACGCTGTGATGAGACGGTACATGGACATCATTCATAAATACGCCCTTGGCCAGAAACCACCACAACGAAAACCCCTCTGGGTGCCTGGAGACGCCGACGAAGAATTCCCACAACAAGGTACCAATAACGCAGCGGAGAATGGTAAAAGAGCAGGCAACGAAGAAGACGGAGAGGGACCAGCAAAGAAGAAGAGAAAGCCAATGTCCAAGTCGGAAAAGAAGAAAGAGGCTTCAAATCCCAATCTCACGGCCATGCAAGCACATCTTTTTCACCTCCTCCGTCCGCTGGTATCGCAACACCATAATGTGCGCGATGCACTTGCCCGGTCACGAACAGGCGATATTGATGCGTTTGAAAATGTGCTGAGCCTTGTAGAAAAGGCTGTAAAAGAGGGAATTCAGAAGTATGAAGAGGACCACGCCAATGAGATGACTTCCGCGCCCGAACCTTACGCCACGATGGAAGAGATAGCAGCAGAGAATCTGGATCCCTACGAATCTTCCCTCGCAACAGTCGCCCGCGTCAAAAGACCATATTGGGTCTGTCAACCATATGTCAGACCGTTGCCCAAGGAGGCGTTGGAGAAGGGAAGTATGACGGTGAGTAAGAAGGAGAAGAAGAGATTGGAACAGGAGGCGGAAAAGTTGGCCAAGAAGGAAGATGACGAAGTCAAAGCGGTGGATCTTGAGCCTGGCGGCAGAGTTGAGGAGCAGATAGTGGATGATGGTAATGGGAAGAAGGAAGTTGTCGAGGAGCCTAAGGATGGACTGGTTGCCGGGTAAGTGGGCAGGATGGCAGTGGGGAGCAGATGTGTAGATACCCAACAATGGAACGTTAAATCATGACAATCTAATAGTTTGGCAACCCTGATTTGTAAGAGCGTGTAATGTGATATCAGACAAACGACATTGGTAGTCGTGGATCGTATCTTGCAGGCTTCCTTTTCTGATCAAGAAGGGGAATCAGTTAGTAGCGATGATGCGGCCGATCAAGACGGTTCTGGCGCATCTACATCAGGTTCGGACGCCGACTTTGCTCAGTAGCAGAGCGGAGGCGTGTCGGGTGGATATCGCCAACCCCCTTCATTTGTCACTGGCAGCAAGGAGCGCAAAACGCCGAAGAAGAAGAAGAAGAAGAAGAAGAAGAAGGTCAGTAAGGAGGAGTGGCTGATGCGTCTTCAACCTGCACCTCCTGGGTTGTATGATGGTTACTATGGCCAGCCGTCCGTTGACCAATGGGGTCGTTCGATGATGAATGCCTCCGCCAGGTTACAGAGGCTACAGCTACTCACCATACGGTCAACTCCTCTCCCGCATGCATGACCGCCAGGCCATGATGATACCGTCATCCAATACCCCAGGCCACGGTCGCAACTTCCCCAAGCGCGAATGTTCAGGCGCCTGAGAGGAGCAGGGCAACAACTTTAACAACCCGGTATTGCTTGATCGTTGGGGACTCACGGCCGAGGAGGCTATTGCCGCTGAAGAGGAGGAAGAGAATATTGATGCGCAGGTGACCGCTACAGAGGCGGAGCTTTGAAGGTCTTTAGGCGTTACTGAAAGCGTTTGATATAGGGCGGAATAATGTCATGAGTGGTGCTACCGCCTTTGAAAAATGTTTGAATATCATAATCTATCGCAAACCACTGTGTACTCTAATAAACCTCAAGCACATATCTTCCCTCGTCCTTCATCTTCTCAATCTCCTTGCGTCCATCAATCTTCTTGGCACCAACGTTCTTGACCTTGTGCTCGACTTCGACAGCCTCCTGAAGCACCTCAGTGACATCAGGTACGGGCCATGTCGGTCCACAGAGGTAAAAGCTACCCTCCTTCTCAAGATAAGCCTTTCGGATGTCCTTCAATGACTCCCTCATGCGGTCCTGAATGTAAATCTTCTGAGGCTGGTCACGAGAGAAGGCGCGACCAAGGAGAGTGATGATACCGGCATCTTGGTATGCCTCCCATTCCTCACCATACAAGTACTCTTCACGCTGGTGACGAGAGCCCATGTAAAGCAAGACCTCACCAATTTCATGGCCTTGCTGCTTCTGGTAGGCACGTTCCTGGACGAAGGCACGGAAAGGCGCAAGACCGGTACCTAGACCAGCCATAATGATGGGCGCAGTGGTCTTGTTAGGAAGCTTCATGACGGACGGCTTGACGGACACGGTGACAGGCGCGCCGACCTTGAGGCTGTTGAGGTAGCGTGTCGCTTGACCGAAACGGTCACGGCCCTTGGGGTCGACCCAGTTGACAGTAACGATGAGCAGGGAGACAGAGTTGGGAGTTACGTGCTGTGCGGAGGCGATAGAGTATTCACGGCGCTTCATGGGGCTTACGATGCGAACAATATCGTGGAAGCTTGGGTGTGCAGATGGGAATTCAAGTAGAATATCGGCATAGGTGACGGTATCAACCTCTGCACGACGCTTGAACTCGGTGGCACCCTCAGCACTAAGAAGCTGCAGAAGCTCGCGCTTCTCACGCTCGTCATCGGCGAACTCGGCAAGCGATTCGTAGAAGCGCTTTGGTGGGCGACCGAAGATATCGACGTTTTGCATGAGAGATTGGTAGACAGTGCGGTTGACGAGGATGTTGGGGTCTTCACGGGATGGGACCTCAACAATCTCATCGGGGTTGAGACCGTACCACTTGATAAACTCGTCGACCTGTCTCTCGTCGTTCTCTGCATGGATACCGAGAGCCTCACCAATAGCGTAGGTGACACCAGAGTTACCAAGATCGAACTCGATGTGGAAAATGTTACGATCGTAGTTCTTGGGTGTGAGACGGCGACGCTCCTTGACGTGAACGATACTGGTCTTGAATCCAAGGTCTGGACGAACCTGATTCGCAGTGCCGAAGGCCTCCTTGAAGGCAAAGCCCTTGGCTGCAACCTGCCAGTCCTTGAGCAGGGTCGAAGGCTCTGGCTCGATGCGGTCGAAGGGAGCGAAGCTGTTGACGTTGATATCTGAGGGGAGGCTGATGGGCTCAACGTCCTCCTCGACGGTGCCCCAAGCAGCAGGAACCTCAACCTCACGGAGAGCGCTCTCCAGCTGCTGGGCGAGCTTCTCAAAGACATCAGAGCTGCCATTGATGGCGGAAAGCTTGCTCAAGCCCGAGGTCAGAAGGTCTTCACGAGCGATTTTCAAGAAAGCCAACTGTGTGAGGAAGGACTCCAAAGACTCGTCCTCAGCGACGGCTTCAGACAGAGCAGGGTCGAGAACAAAGAGCTGAACGTCCTTGTCTGCAAGAGCTTTGCGGAAAGCTGGTGACAGCTTCTTCTCAACGTCCTCGTTCTTCACGCCAGGAAGCTTGACAATGATGGAGCTGTCAGGCTTGACACTGTTCAGGACATCGAATTCCTTGAGGATAGTAATGTCGCCAATGAATGCAACATCGGCTTGCTCAACGGCGTAAGGCGCTTCGATGGTGTAGTCAGCATTGCGAATGTCAGTGCGTGTAATACCACCCTGCACAAGGTTGTCGTGGCCGCTGCGGACAAAGACGTTCTTGGAAGAGTCACTTGAAAGGAGCTTGCCCACTACAACAGGCGCATTGGCAGCAGATGACTCGTCCAAGTTCCAGAAGCTGTACTGCTTGACATCGACGGTGTTTAGGATGTCAACGTAATGACGAACCTGGACTCCCTCCTTCTCGGCGTAAATCTGACGGAAGGCATCGAGGAAGTTGCTGGGTGTCCAGACCTGCTCACGCGAGTACTTGACATCGGTGACTTCAACGTCCCTGTCGTAGGCGAACTGGACAGACGCCAAAACGTCGGAGTAAAGCCTGGAGTATTCCGCGGGGTCGAGCACAGCAGCCTCATCCTTGACCTGACCAAGAACGGCGATGCGACGAGTGCTCTTTGGGAGCGCCTCAAGGAAAGCCTCCTCAACGAACGGGCGGTAGACGCGAACGTTGACAACACCGACCTTGTCACCGTCCTTGGAAAGGGCGTTGGCGACCTGGGCAGTCAACGAAGCCTCTACAGTACCAAAGACGACAAGAACACTCTCTGGCTCTTCGTGACCGTAGTAATCGAAGAGCTTGTAATCCTCGCCGAGCTCGTCGTTGAAAGCCTGGAGCAGGCGCAGAACGCGTCCGGCAGTATCGGAGTGCTTCTTGTCGACCTCAGAGACGGCCTTGAGCACTGCCTCGTAGCTGTTGTGTAGTCTGGTCTGGTCAAGAGTATCAACCAGCCTGGCTGTCTCCCTTCCAACGCTAATGCCATCGTATGTATGGATCGTGGGGAGGACGCTCGATAGGAGGGTAGCGAAGAGGGCCATGTGCTGGGTCTCGAAGACAGACGGACTGCAGACGAGACCAAGGCCGAGGTCTTCGGCGAGTGTGAGGGAGGAGACATAGTCGGTGACGAGGCCAGCGCTGGAGTTGGCGGAGTAGTCGACAGCGGCGATGTGGGCGGTCAGTGGGTTCGCGACCGAGTAGAGGGCGGACAGCTGATCGAGGGAAGCGCGGAGGTAGTTCAGGGTGGACGAGGAAGCGACAATGGACTGTGGGATGTGGCGCTTCTTCAGGTCAAAGTCCTTGGAGAACATGTATCCCAATGCAATGGCGCCAGCACCGGTCCTCGTCTCCAGCGAGGAGACGCCGGTCTGGTAGCCGAAAGCATTCTTCTCGCCCTGTTCTTGCCAGTGCTTGACTGCTACATCCAGGTCGAAGGACTCCGCCGAGTATGCGAAGATTTTATCCGACAGGGCGTATGCGACTTGCTGGACGAGAGTCTGGGCGGTAAGGTAGGTAGGGCCACCGATGGATTGGTAGGAGAGGTCCTGACCAAAAGGCAGACTGGACGACTTCTTGGTAAAGTCCTTGGGTGCCGTCTGCTCCGCACCAGAGCCAGCGGATTCTGTTTGCTGGAAATACATCTTGGATGCAGGTATGCGCCTCAGCAGCTCAGCCTTTCAGTCGAGGCAGTGGGAGTCTCTCTTGGTATATGAGAGAGGGTGGGAGTTGCTGCGTCTCTCCGGAGGCTTCACCGAGCGAGTATGTCCGCGTCGTGCATTTGTCGCCTCGTAGCAGCCAAAAAGTACCGTTGTCCAGTAGCGACATCGGCAGAGGACCGACCGAGCAAGACGCAATCCATGATAGAGTCCATGATTGGCTCTTTGTGGTTGCTCTAGCACGTCTTTCGGGCGATAGATTGCAAATGCGCGGAATGTCGCCTTGACGCGACGAGAATTTGGCCCTAGCGCGAATTGCGTGCTTGAGACGCCAAGAAGTTGAAACGTGACAGTTGGGAAAGCACGGCTCTCGGAGATCTGATCACCACCTGGGCCACTAGATATATCTCCGAACTTGATGGCCATCGCGCCTATCCATATGGTATCACAAAAGACTGAAAGAAAGAGGTGCATGCAAATAATAAGAACGTATTGGTGGGGAATATCGCTCACTCAATGCAGACTTCCTCCTAAGGCTCTGTATCGACGCTGTTACGAGGGCTGAGCATGCAGCCACACTGAGCCTTCTGTACAACAGACTCATCGATGCAGCGCCAGAATTCGGGCCTGAGATTTCAACATTCCAAGACTAGACAATCTATGCGCTAGCAAGTCTTGATGCCACAATTCATGCTGGCACTATTGTTGAAGTTTTGTCGCCGTGATGTGAAAGATGTACCGTGTTTGGATATACCAGAACTTTAGACAGTCCATTGATCTTGAACCATATATAGCATTATTGGCCGCTACCATTGATACATTTCCGATTATGCAGATGTTTACATGGTTGTGCATCGGGCAACAGGAGCACTTATATCGTTAAACTCCTAATGTGGGGTTTGTTCGATGCTAGGAACCGAATAAGAAGCATCACCGCTTTTCAACTTAGCCATAGTTACGACGGCTAGCATGCATAAAAAAAGGAATCTTGGGGGAGATACACCATATGTCTGGAGTCTGCAGAGAGGCACAAAAAAATCTGCCTATGCCCATTACCCGAATCTAGAAAGTGTTAGTTGGGAGTTTCGAATTTCCATTCTTAAGGAAGCTTACCGAACGAGTGATCTTCGCATTACAAGTGCGACGCCTTACCGCTTGCTGCAGTGATGTCAGAACGTGTTAATGAACAACTTCGCAACGGGAAAACTTACGCCAAACGGGCGTTGGTATGCTTGATATAACTCACTGGAAAATATCATGGTATATATTTATAGATTACTGCGCTTCCCCAAGCTGAAGGCTTGGTTCACCTGAGAATGGTGGATCGTTATCAAGCCAGTAGTTGATGCGGGGCAGAATCAACACTATCTATCGATATTTCAGCACACCGGTGACAAAGCTTAGTGGGTCCTCACATGTCCTAGTTCCAGCTGTGTCGCTTACACGTTATCACTGAGAGTCTTTGTGAGATTGCTCCTGAGATACTGCATGAGAGTGAAGCATCCAACATACCGATGTCGCGCACAGCCCACGTATTGCAAACGTTTCAGACTAGCGTTCTGCAGCTGTATCTACTTGATTGCAACCGCCAGAATGAGTGGTGGTTTTATCGGTTGCGGGTGTGACTTCCAGGGTCCCGACATGTTGGACTTTGGACCACAGAATTCCTGAAGATAGGCACGATACTCCACAGCAGAGCAACGACGAAATTGAAGCGTGTCCTCCAGATCTACATGTGTTGGAATCATCACCTCATTCCAAAATACCATGTCTTGGCTGCACACGGACGTGCCTAGCTATGGGTCGATCACTCCAAGATACGTGGAGACCTTCAAACATGATTACTGTAAGCTTCATAGTTTTGTCTAGAACAGACAGTTGTGCGCAATCAACTGTGTCACATAGCACGGTTACAAGAGTGACAAGGCGAGCGGCGGACTTGACCAGCGCAGGTCTCAGAATATGACCCAAGGACACCTACCTCCAGGGCTATGTCGCGTAACAGCAACATTCCCAGACGATAGATGTCGCCATGCATCTTGTTCCTAGCGGGAGAGAGAAAATGCAACTATGTCAATTCGCCAACTACCCCACGGTTTGTCACTATTGCGTGGCAATTCCAAGGTTAGCCTCACCCTTGTTCCGCAGTTCAAGCGAAAGCTCCGACCACCGCTACATCATCGCCGTAAAGGCCAGGCAACACGTACACCAAAACTTTCACCCTACATCACACTGTCATCTCACAGTCCTTTCCGATGATAAATAACACTCGTACACGTTGATATCTAATCCTACACAACCCGTTTCCCCGACCAAACATTAGATTGGTTGTAACAGCCAAGATGGCGGACACCGGCGTGGACATCGCATCTCTCACAGCCGACCAGCAAGCCGCGCTCCAACAATACACCGCCGTCACCGACCAAGCAACATCCCATGCGATACCTATACTCCAGCGCGCGCAATGGAATGTCAACATAGCGGTGACGCGCTTCTTCGACGGCGAACCGACCGAAGACCCAGTCGCTGCTGCCGCCGCCCAACTACCACCGCCCCAAGACATTCGCCGGCAAGAAACACTGCTGAATGGACTTGCCTCACCGCGATCATCAACAAGTAGTGGGAGAAGAGTAAGGATAGAACCCGCTTCGAGGGTGGTTCCGCAGCCAGAAAGCCAAGTCAGCACACAAGTACCGCTCGTGCTTGCCATATTCTTCGCGCCATTCTCGCTCGTGTACTCTTTATTTGCCAAATCCTTCCGGTTGTTAGGATGGATCTTCCCCTTTCTGCCGCGCGCATGGGGGAGGGTCACAGCTAGTAACATCAACACACCCGCCTCCCAGCGTAGCGCAAGCGGACGCCGACCCTTGAACCCACGAGACACTGCGGCGCGATTCATCCGCGAGTTCGAGGAGGAATATGGAAGCCACACCCTGCCGTTCTTTGAGAGCGGATACGCACAAGCCTTTGATCTGGCAAAAAAGAACCTCCAGTTCTTGATGGTCGTGCTGGTCAGTCCAGAGCATGACGAGACATCATCCTTCATACGGGACACACTTCTCTCACCAGAAGTCGTGGAGTTTGTACGGAACCCCGAGAACAACATTATACTTTGGGCGGGCAATGTGCAAGATTCCGAGGCTTATCAGGTTTCCGCCGCCCTATCGTGCACCAAATTCCCTTTTACGGGTCTCATAGTACACACGCCACAGGTTTCGTCGACAGCTATGGGCATCGCAGCGCGCGTAGCCGGTCCCACGCCCCCGCAACAATACATCGCCAAGCTAAGACAGGCAATGCAGCAACATATAGAGCCGCTCAACCACGTACGTAGTCAGCGCGCGGAACAACAAGCGACACGAAACATTCGAGAACAACAAAATAGCGCATATGAGCGCTCACTGGCAGCGGACCGAGAGAAGGCTCGCAAGAAGAAGGAGGAAGCAGATCGTAGAGCCCGAGAAGAAAAGGAAGCACTTGAGCGTGAGCAGGCCATCGAAAGATACGCACAAAATCTCACTCAATGGCGACAATGGCGCGCTGCATCCATACCCTCTGAGCCCGGTCCGGAGGAAAAGGATATTGTCCGCGTCAGTCTTCGTATGCCGAATGCGGAGCGGGTGGTCCGTAAGTTTGCCGCAGATACACACATCGAGGAACTCTATGCATTCGTTGAATGCTACGATATTTTACAATCTGAAGAAGGTGTGCAAGAGAAAGTGGTAGAACCAAAAGACTTTGAGCATGAGTACAAGTTCCAACTTGTTAGCCCAATGCCACGCGGGGTATACGAGCTCAAGACTGGCGGCACGATCAAAGAGCGTATTGGACGAAGTGGTAATCTAATTGTCGAGCGGACGGATTTAGAAGATGAGGTGGAAGAAGACGACGAGTAATCCCATGAGAGGAGCATTGTGCTGGCGTTACAACATCTGCTCGACTTAGCGTGGAGCGTGGATGTCCACTCGGAATTTCGATACGACTTTTATGTTACCTATGAATAATAAGAACATATGTACAGCACTATATCTGAGTTACATCATTTTAGTACTTTGGCTGTTCCCTGATCCATGTATACCTAGCATGTGCTTGCCAAGACAATATATATATCACAGGCGCAATTCCGTGTTCCGGATGTTTGAGTCGGGCATCCTACGGCAGCATCGGAAGCACAGACCATGTGTTAGCGTGGATGCAGCCAGCCCGATTTCGTCACGCATCCCAAGCTTTTGATCGTCCACTGCCATCGCGTTCCCCCAAACAAACTTCCGATATGACTCTCGCAGCGACAAGACAATATGGACAGAGCTAAGACTCGCAAGCCACACAAAAAGTCGCGGAACGGCTGCTTACCGTGCAAAGGCCGCCATGTCAAAGTGCGCCATCCCAGTCGAGTCATGAAATCTACATACAACTGACCATCTTCAAGTGCGATGAGCAAAAGCCCAACTGCGCAAATTGCGTGAAGCAAGGTACCGTGTGTGAATACCGGCCTTGTATGGGCCGTGAGAGTCGTGAGGCTTCCAACGTATCGCCTCTACCAGTTGGAACGCCAGCTTTTACACCATCATCCACAGATGGCACTTCCGGCTTCCTTGATCAACACCCATTACCTGATTTTGGAACTATTAATCTTAACGGCGCGTCCAGTCGATCAGATCTGGCGCTGAACATACCCCAACTACGATTGCTTCAGTACGTCCTTTCGTCTGTGTTGGGGCTCTCAGAGTGCATGGCTGTGCTTCCGTGTTTCGGTATAATCACAATGACCAACAGAACTTGTCTACCACACATACGAAAAATATCTAGAAGTGGAAGCTAATTGCGTGCGTAGTCACTACATGGCCGTCACAGCCAAAAGCCTTGCAGCACATACCGACGCCGAGGAGGTGTTTGCGACTACTCTAATACAGATTTCGTTCGACCATCCTTATCTTCTTCAAGCAGCTCTTGCACTCAGTGCGCTGCACTTGAGCCGAATTTCAGGCCCGGAAGAGGTCCAACAGTACTCGTACCAAGCTGAGAAGTACCACGAAGCAGCGCTGCTCGATTTTCAGGCAACAGTTCGCGATATCGAACCTTCAAACTTCAAAGCAGTCCTCTTGTTCGCCAGCACGCTGTTCCCGCACGCATGTGTCGCTTCACTCGCAGTACATACTGACCTGGATCATGTGTTTGATACCGTTGTCTCCAATCTTGTCAGTCAATGTCCCTATACGAGTTGCATGTAAGACAAATACTGACTTCGTATGCCAACCTCAGATCCTGACTCGGCGGATTAGACCCATGGTGGCCAAATTCTACGAACAAATGAAGGAGAGCGAATTAGGCCGTATAATCCCAGAAGACGTCAAGAATATCGACTGGCAAACTGAAGAGCAACCACCCAATACTGAGCTTGTACAACTCCGCAAGTTCTCAGAGGTTGTCCATCACGTTTACCCTCCCGATATTGTCGATGCATATGGATATGCCTGTCATATTCTCGAGCTCGTATTCCAGGTCGCCGAGAAGTCTACGAAGCCGCCTTCCGACGCGTTGTTGAAAATTTGGATACATCTCATCTCTGACCGCTATATCGAGCTTTTGTCGGAGAGGCAACCAGGATCTCTGATCATCTTTGCACACTATGCTGTCATCATGCATAGGGCAGCCGAGAGCTACTGGTATCTGGAGGGCGTGGCAGAGCAGATACTTCTCATCGCAGACCATACGATCCCTAGCGAGTGGAAGTCGTGGTTGCAGTGGCCAAAGGAGCAGATACGTGGTGGTATTTCCGTTCCGCCGACACCATATTCGGGACATGCGACATGAAGCCTGGAATTGTTACGGGCTTTTACAGTTTCCCAATATCATATCCTCGGACTGCAGATACCTCCCGCATGCTGTATGAGGTGAGCCGTTGATTCATGGGACAAGCCGTTCGATGCGGCGACGCCGCCCGTTGCGGAGACACTGGATCGCAAACCTGCCTCAATACTATCAACATGCGTGCAGCTATTGCATCGAAACGACGTCTTTACGCCGAATCAGCCTTGTTTGTCCCTCTTATCAAACTGCTTCGGGAAATGCTTGCGAGCATTGCTTGGGAGTATTGCTTGGTAGGCTTAACAAAGTCTAAAGTCGTAAGTGAAAGTGGCCTAGCTCAAGTACCCACCCACCTACTTACTATGCAGAAAATCGTTATAAAGCTTAGTTCACAAGCTCGAAAAGAGTTTCACCCGAATATCACACCCGTTCAGGAGGAGACTGTGCAAAGAGCGAAGCAGACAGTTTATCTATCTGCGCCGACTACTAGAGGCGTAACGGCGTATTCAGCAAGCGGCAATGAAAATACTGTTCTGCTACCCCGTGTTCGATACCATTATACGCGGAGAGCTGATGTTTGAGTTCGAGCCATCACCCAAAATCCGATGAAAAGGAGTGGAGCCGCGTATGAAGTGAGCAATGCGATTGGTGTATCGTACTTGAGAACGCTAGTCGTATGCACGGATCATGCTTCTTCTCCACCCGGGCATCTGCACGTCCCAACAGGTGGGAAAGGGTTGCTCGGGCAATCTACGTACGAGATACGGCTAGGTAGGCTGTGTCCCACAGCTCTCTGTTACGATTTCTATACATAAAGACTATGCCATCGATTCCTTCCCAATCAACCACTGTCAACACAACACTACTTCAAACACTCCGCACACCATCCAGTCCAGCGTCTGTTTCTCTCTGACTTGGTTCCAATATATCAGACGGGTTCCTACCACAGGCGCCTACATCGTACCCATAATACCTGCCTCAAGATGTCGACACCAGCAGACGACTCCTCGGCGGTACCAAAGTATGTACTCTGGCCGTACACGCCCACCATCGCATCCGGTGTGATCGCCGCTATCGTCATGTTCACACTGTTCTTCATCCATACGTGGCGTCTCGTCAAAAACAAGACATGGTTTTGTTTGCCATTCGTCATTGGTGCTCTGGTGTGTGCTCACTGCCTTTGGCTTCTATCCAAAGAGCTGCTCTACTAGAGAATAAGAAGCTAATATACACTTCAGTGTGAAGCCATAGGTTACTCCGCTCGTGCCGCAGCCCACAACAATACCGAAGTCAAAACACCATACATCATCCAGTCCACACTTATTCTCCTGGCCCCGATCCTCTTCGCAGCCTCCATCTATATGATCCTCGGCCGCCTTATACTCCGCACAGACTCTGCCGAATACTCTCTGGTACGGGCGAACTGGTTGACCAAGATCTTCGTTGGCGGCGACATCCTCTGCTTGTACGTCACTCCCGGAAACAATGACACATTGTTCACATGCGTCACCATACTAATTTACATCATAGTTTTATACAAGCTGGTGGTGCCGGTATGCTCGTCTCAGCCGACGACCATGACGGTTTCAAGCGTGGCGAGAACATCATTCTTGGCGGTCTGATCCTCCAAATCCTGATCTTCGGCTTCTTCGTCGTCATCGCTGGCGTGTGGCACGTGCGACTTCAAAAGCGACCTACAGCTGCATCTGCGGACATCCCATGGACGAAGCTGATCTGGTTCTTGTATGCGGCTAGCGTGTGCATTACTATCCGTAACGTCTGCAGGGTTATTGAGTATGCTATGGGCAGGGTATGCTTCATCCCTCTATCCATCGAATTCGGACGGCTTGCTAACGGAAAATAGGATGGTTACCTGCTTTCTCACGAATGGCCCATTTACGTTTACGATTTCCTCCCCATGATGATTACGCTTATCGTCTGCATCTGGTGGTACGACCCCAACATCAAGCCCCGTCGCAAAACGGACATTGAGTTTGCTCGCCGATAGATGGATTGGGGTAACATCTTCGCGAAGCTGGCATAATGATAGCACGAGACTGGATGACTGAACTGTTTTGGTTGTATATTCGATTTGGGAAGCCGATACATGCTTGTTGGCAAGGTACAAATGTTTTTTTTTGTGTAGCGTTCACGTTTATGGTTTTGGATTTAAGGAAATGAGCTTGAAGATTATATCAGCTCAACAAGCCTCTCTGCAACGAGAATATCGTAGATACCTAGCATAGCTCATACAGATACTTGTTTATCTGACCCTGCGCCTTATTCGGTTTTTCTTGACGCCTTCGTACTGCTGTGGTAAGAAGTTTATTCTGCAAAAAAAAAAAAACACCGAAGAATTATATGATTGCGAAGGCATTATTGACCGAGATTTGGCGTCCTGATTTGTCAACATTGGAATGAGATGCGTCTTCGAGCAATGTCACGTAATTATCGTCATATCGGAAGTCTGAACGATGTACTTGCTTCTGAAAGGCCCCGATGCGAAGCATACTCGTTGTTCGTCTCATGTGCAGATGGCATTGAGTCACGTCTGCTCCACGCCTACAACTCAGCTCCTCATTACTCCCTGTAGCTCAGCCACCAATAATCCCAAAAAAATTCTACTCTTGTCTCTCCCTCGCATCATCAATCGCCTTGTCCCAATTATAGAACTTCATATAGATGCCCTCGGTTATCGTGATGCAGCTCGAACCAACCGCACATCCAGTCCAAAGCCCCACCAACTTCATATCTTGCTTAAAACAAAGGAAAAGCGCCAACGGCACAGCAATAACGTAGTAAACAAAGAGATTGCACCAACCGCCGATACTCTGCTTACCTAGACCGCGAAGCAGGGCATTGACGAGCGCAGTAGTCGAATCGGCGAATTGAAAAGCAGCGAGGAGAGGTAGCACGGTGGCTACTATGCTCACCACTTCCGGATCGCTAGTGAAGGCTTTCGGTAGAATATTTCGGCAGGCGGTCAAAAACGTGAAGTCGATAAGACCGATGGCGAGGAAGGTTAAGATGTAGGTTTTTGTGGCGGTACGGGCTGCGGAGAGAGAACCCGCGCCGATTAGGTTGCCCAAGCGCGTTGAGACAGCTACACCGACGGAGAAGGGTACATGGTAGATAGCTACTGCTAGTGTCATGACACTGTTGATGTCAGTAGTTGCTGAATGTTGAAGAGAAATAGCTCTTACATCGACTGCGCCGCCAAGTGAGCTGTGGAAAGATAGCTCGTGGAGAAGGTAAGAATGTCCTGTCGAAAAATTAGCATATACTCTCAAAGTCCGCGGATGCAGAATGCACAACTTACAAAAGCTAGCCACTCGGTCTCTACCATGACGATACCTGGGATAGCCAATTTGGCCATCGGACCCCAATTCGTAAAGGCACCCTTGGTGAAGCCGCCCCAGCATTCCAGCGAAGAAGGATTAACAAAATATATGTAGATCCAGAGCAACAGCGGTAGAAGGTTATTAGAGATGACAGTTGCAAGTGCAGCACCCGTGAGATCCCAGTCCAGAATGAAGACGAAGACATAGTTCAGAGCTATGTTGATGGGTGTCGCAATGAGTAAGACGAAGAGCGAAGCGTTGAAAAGGCCCTGGGCCTGCGTAAATCGCTTACCAGCCTCAAAGATGGCGTAGCCTGGTGCTCCTGCGAGAAGCAAAGAGAGGTAGTATCCAGCCAGATGCGCAATTGCTTTCTCCGGAACGAGTGCAGCCAGAATCCAGCCAGAACATAGCCAGACCGCTCCAATGGGGATGGTAACAGCCAGCATGAAGAGTATCATGCGCTGGAGATGGAGACCTACCATGGTCTTTTTCCCCGAGCCATAGGCTTGCGCGCAGAGAGTATCTAGTGATGTGGCCAGTCCTTCGTAGATTGCTAGTCCGGTGATGTTGGCTGTCATTGTCGCTAGAGATACCGCACCAAGCTCATCCGTCCCAACTACACGAAACGTCAGTCAGCTCGAATCTGAGACCTTCTCTGTTCTGGGTACGTACTATGCCCTACGACGAATATGGTGACCAGGCTGAACGAGTATTGCAGCAAGTACGTTCCCATGAGTGGAACGCTGTACTTCAGTAGTAGCTTGGCTTCCTGTCCCGCCGTCGTTCCCAGCTCTTCTGTCGTCCCATCTCCTCCTAACAGACTCTCAATCTCAGAGGGATCGGGAATTGCGCCATACTGACGCTGCTTTGCCGCGTTGTCGTGCGACTTGAGTAAGCCGACGCGCTCGACCGTACTCGTGGAGAACCTGCGCGCCTCGGGAGCGTCCATTGTGTTGTATGTGATGCCACCACCAGAGGTAAACGGAAACGGAACAAAGCCCAGCGCTAGAGACGAGATGTCATTATCGTATTCCAGATGCTTGACTTCGTTGCATTTGTCGACTTTGTCTTGCTGCCGCTGCGATCTTACAGTCGTCGGCTCGGGCTGCCAGAGTGGGGCGAGCAGCTGGGCCTCTGCCGTCAATGGCGCATCTCGGCGCATGGCGTTATCAGGCGGCTTGCAGCGAAGCAGTAAAGCGTCGGAGGACTAACGAGGGGCGGGCATAGTCGTCCTGTGCCGTGTGGAGTTTCTGTGCGACAGATTGCCTAGATGCGGGAATGTTTGTCCAGAGTCTGCAGCTTTTCACGAGGTTTTGTGGTGCAAGAGGGCACTGTCATGGCTCATTTCCCGCGCCAGCATGTTGTCAGGGTCTCCGCTGCTTTCGTTGCCATGTTTACTGCGAGCTTTGCCTGCACCTACCATTCGCAATGGCGGGCCGTGGAGATGGTCTGGTAAGAACGAGGCGGTTGGGCAACTTGGGGTGCGTGGCGACGATCGTACCATCGTAACGCGCTTCGGAGGCAATCCCATTGGCGAGGAATGGTTCACGATTCAATCATCTCCGAGACACCCGGGACCGCGACGTTGCGCTACTGTCGAGTATGCATGCGAATTACCTCACCGAGCATATCCAGAGATGCGCAAACTCTCTGGCTGAAGACCGAGAGGACGATTCGTTCGAAGCCGTCGCGTGCGCGAGTGTCTTTGGAGCCTGACTGATTTGCGTGCAGCTTTCTACCAACATGCCACCTACTCATTCGTCGTAAGTATATTTTCAATCACCATTCCATCGGTGATGATGTTTACCTCTATCGGCTGAAGTGTCGTGTACTGCATATCGTAATCTGCTGTCATGATCCAGACGTGTGGTGGAGCACATCTAGGTGGTGCAGAGCAGTAATGTCTCGAATCGCGACGTTCAGAACTGCGGTTTTGAAACGCCTGTGTTATAGACAGGAACTAGACGTCACAATAGCGCTGGCATGCTGGTATACAAGGCGTAACAAGTCACGATCATCCTGTGACCCATTGGAACAAGTGGTAGGCCGTGCCCAGGAAGCCATCCTGCGCTCACATCCGCAAAGTCATCAATCAATGCGTCTCATGCATATTATCGTCTCGGCTTGCGTCTCCGGTGTACTTGGAACTTTCATCAGATCTCTAAGCATTCCCCGCAATTCCTTCCCTCTCACGCCCACCGGATATCAAATGGTGGGCCAACTGCCATTGCTTCAGCACCCAGATCCGCCCCTCCAAACCGTGACAAGAATCGCCTTATTCCCCATCTCTGGTGTTGGGTCCATGTGCCGCTGCTATCTACGTGCTCAGGCTGATTGGATGCCCAGTATCCCCGTTTCCTAAATCCCACACGCCCAAAGGAACCATCTCGTATAATCCGGATCCACAAGCCATGACCCGCTATTCTGCAGCTTCGTTCTCTAGTCTAGTCCACATTTTTTTTTCGTGCAGGGATGCGATTCCCAGATGTGGAATAACTGACTGCCTTTAGTGTCTATACATCTACCCATGAATGTCACACAGTATCAATAGGAGAGAGGGGCATATTAACACCGAAAGGAACAGGGAGAATATGAGGACAATGTTCGATGATATGAGTGAAGAATGAGACCACGCATCTCGCTCTGAATGTACCAATTGCTAGTAATCCATACCCCAAGGTAGCCAGGTATTGTAGCCTTGTATATGCATAATGTAGCGAAAAAAACACTCTTGCACTTTGTAGGTTTGATGATTCGCTCATCCCCGTTGTTGTTGGCCAGAGTGGTACTAGGAAGATGTCACTTCCTTCTTCAGTTATCCCGTCTGTTACATCGGCATGCGATGCAGCATTTCTCGTCAATCTTGCGAAGATCAACGAGCCAATAGGATAAGCTCATAAGGACAATAAGTCTTTGGAGGTGACCTCGTTTAGCTAGGGAAAGCATCCATGTTTCTTTTATATGCTGCCAGTGAGAATCCTTAGACGAAAGCAACATCATTCCAAGCTAAGAACTACATGTCTCAAGTAAACCTGTCAAGGTGTAGTAATCACTGTGGACCAATACATCCAATCCAGGAAACACGCAGCAGATACATGTTAGTAAAATGATCTCCAGCTCTTTCCAGGTACGAGGACGTACCGAACATGTTACACAACGAGTCTAACAGACCAATGCTCAGCTTACCTCATTGCTTCCTCTATCTTACCTTGCAGACTGCACATAAAGCCCCAAGCCTTCGCTGAGATGCACGCTATGATATCGCATTCTCCCGGTGGCACAATCCATCCCAACTGCACGCACGTCTTACATCTTACATCATACATCACCCCATCTATCCTTTTGCTCTCCTCTCCCTCAATCCTTCTTCCCACACCCGCTTATCCCACCCGCTCAATCCCAACCGAGCTCCCAACAGAACACAATCAGTAATCATCGAGTCGCACATACAGCCCAGCACAACTCATGCAATTCAACATGTGCCATTGACATGAATCATAACAACGCCCCCAAAGCATACAATGCACGACTCGCAAGAAAACGCAAGTAAACCGGCGTAGCGGAGATCTTGACAAAAGCCAAGTCTACCTGCGTAATGATGTCCGTGTTCCGCGATGCCGCCGAGCATAATCATGCCATGAAGCTATCATCTGCCCAGTCCGCCGAGTCCCGAGCAAGCGCGGGGTGGGGGTGGGCAGAACCAACAGCGCCAACAAGCGAACAGAAGGGAGGGCATAGAAAAAAATGAGACTAAGCGCTATACGTAAGTGGTATCCCGCCCTACATGCCAGCTATGCGGAGTGCTCCGTGCTGCCCCTCCATGCTCCTCTCATCCGCCCGCTATTTGTTCCGCACCATAGTGTGCTAGGTGGACGGGATGATGGAATGAGATGAGAAGTCGCGTCAAAGTGTATCCTGTGCCGTCGGTCCTAGATAGCGGAAAGCATCGGTAACTGAGCTTTCCGACCGCATAGCTGCATTTATGGCGTGACATTTCCTGTACGATCCGCGTCGTAGCTTCCTAGGCGGGCGATTTTCTACTGGTGGTATAAATCTTCCATAACCTAACGACCCAATTTGGAATCTTTGGCCTATTCCTAGGGTTATACTATACCATACGCATCAAGCATTGTCTTTAGCATAACGTGTGCAAGCTTTGGACATGCGGTCCGACCTGCAGCTGCTCCCAACCCCACGAAAACGATGCATGGAAAAGGGCCGAGTGCGCGTCGATGCGAAAAGCAAGTGGCTGACATTGCGGAATAAATCGCAAGTGTTGACCAGCAGTGCATGTGTGGAGTATGTGCCCTACCACCGCGCTGGGAGACAGCAAAAGGAAAAAGGAACAAGGTGCTGATCAATCGCGCATGCGCGCGCGCGTCATTAGTCGATAAAGGAGAAAACGCGACGACGCAATGCGACGCGTGTTCTGCAAGGAGATTTTGTCGTGTCTGATGGCCATTGGGGAGTTTTTATTTTCCCCTTCGCGTGCTGAGACCGGGATCGTTAGAGTGAGGCTCAGTGAGTGACATTGCATTGCATATGAATCGCAGTTGGTTGGCGATGATCGCTGGGATGTGCTGTGCGCGTGGGTGGGCGGCTCCGAAGATCGCAGGTGCGCTATTGAACGTTGAACGCGTACTGCCGCCGCAACGATTACGGAGTTGAAAAATTGTTGAATGCGCAGTCATGTAGTGAACCTGTGAATTATTGATTGTTTGAGTATCATGAGTGCATCTAATCGCATGTATACATGAGACGGAGTCCAAGGATGATGAGAAGAATATGATGAGATGGAAATTGTGAAAGGTTCGTCATGTGATGACAATGCAGAATGAAAACCAGTGACAATGTAGTCTATGAAGTAATCCCAGCCTGTGAGGGGAAAAAGCCAAACCCTGGCTTGTGGACATGGAACCAATCAGAGGGTTCTTACATGAAGATAACGCCGGAGAAATGCAGTGGACAATATGTACAGACCGAATGTATCGAATATTGACAGTGTGAAGTGAAAGTCAATGCAAACAGGAAAATCAATCGGGCCTTGCGAGGATTGTGGCAATGGCGTCACATGGAGCGCAAGGCTGAGGTTTGCGTTTCGGTGCTTCTGCAGCTGGTGGAGGACAGACGCACTCGTCGTCAGCGGGTACGAAGACGGAAGTTCGACGTGCTTGTGTCAGGCCCGGAGCATCCATTGGCACAAAAAACGATTCACGGCGATCGTACTGCGGTGTGCAGCATCCGTCTTCCGATGGAAGGAAGACAGATGGCCGCCTCGAGAAATGACCAGCGGAAGGGGCGTCGTCGCATGAGGGGTATGCAGTGCCCCAGAAAGGCAGCTTCGGAGGCGTGCCTTGACCGTTGTATGGTACGTAGATGGATCCACCACGCGGTCTGAGAAAAGGACTCGGGTCGTCAAAGTCCTCGAAAGGACTCTCGTTGGCACTCTTGTCCGACTCCTCCTTTGTGGCCTCGAGGTGCGATTTCTGTAGGGCGATCTCGAGTTCTTCGGCCGAGAAAGGTTGCGAGGGATTACGAGTGCGGTCGGAGCCAGTAGCGGGTCTCGATGATAGCTGGATGGAGCTGGAGCGGCGAGCGGTTTGTCGGCGAGCGTCGCGAGGGTCTTCGGTTGGATTGCGGGACAGGCCGACTAGGCATGTCAGTAACACATCGGTCACGGTGGACACGAGAAATAAAACACACCATTGAGCACATCGCCTTCGTCGTCGGACGCCTCTTTGATGTTTGCCGGTCTATCGTCACCGGCGATGCTCGCTCCGATGCCGCTGTCTACCCACTCTTCAGCATCGTAGTCTGAAGAGCAGCTTCCTCTTCGGCTTCGGTGCATACTACGACTACGGCTACGTCTCCTGAAGCTGCTCCTACGACTCGGTAGCCTGCTACCCATGGGAGAGTATAGCGAGGCGTTGCTATGGCGGCGCCATGCTGTCGAAAAGCTAAAGGCCTCGAGCTTCTTCTTGTGTTCAGGGTCGACGGCGCGACGGTATTTTAGCGGAGGCATCTTCTCGCCAGGCTTGTAGAAATCAGACTCGGGCTCCTCTGGTTTTGCGTTCCTGTGTGAGCCAGCAGTGAGGACGCGCCTTAAGCGAGTGCGCAGGTGGACAGGCATTGTGGGCGAAGAGAGTGGTTGAGGCGGTGCGTGATGACCAGTATGGGAGCTGCGGGTAAGATTAAAGTCGTGGTGTGCAAATGTGAGCGTGAGTGCTGGTGTGAATGTTGGCGGAGGGTGGAGGCGCTGTCGGAGGAGAGGAGGAGGGATGGTCCGGTATGATGTCGGCAGCAGGGTGAGGCTGATTAGGGAGTGGGTCGGGGCACAGACGCAGCGGTTGTCCTAGCCCTGGTAATGCTGGTAATGGTGGGCGAAAGATGGAGTATCCGAAGCTGCGGTGGGACGGTCCAGTGGTCAGGCACTGTGCACTGGGGAAGATGGGGGCTGTATATGGGCGGCGATGCGGCGGATGAAACGCGCAGGCAGGCTAGAAGAAAAGGCGGAGAAGTGCAGGCAGGCTTGGTCGGCCTGCACAGCAATAACGCGGTGTTGGGCTTGCGCCAGCGACTGAGAAACTAGGCTGCGGCATGCAAGCCTGGCGGTAGAAGTTTTCTAGAATGCAAGCAGGCGCGAAAAGCGCAACAGACGGCGTGAAGGGCCTGGCTTAGGTCGGCCGAGGGATTCCTAGCGAGAGGACGAGTGGGTGCAGGGCGGGCCAGACTGGTGGTAAGTGAGCGCTAGGCTGTTGGGGGGTGAACTGCCGTTGGGAGTGGCATCCATGGCTTGCCACAGCCGTAATTCGCGCACTTGCAGGCCCTATTCGCTGGGTGTCGGAGAGTGGTTGGCATGGTGTGTTGAGCTTCTGCACGCCGAGCTTCCAGACGCCATCGGCAGCGTATTCGAGCAACACACGGCGCGACTCGGGCTTTGGCTACACGATGCGTCCGGCGTCTGTACTGGAGCCCCTTGCCGCCAGCCTTCTGTCTCCGTCTGACGTGCCCCCGCGACCGGCCAGTCGCCGCCTGCCTGCATCCGGCCTAGCTCCGTGTGTCTTGGTCAGGTGGTCGGACATTGCGCAACACAGTGTGTGAGTGTGTGGGGTAGCGCTGGTGGGACGCCATCGCTGAAGTCATGGCTGTATCTGCACCGCCGTGGACACCGCCAACCGGCACTGGCTGCCACGATGCCAGATGCTCTCGTCCGTCATGGCTGATGTGCCAGGTCCATCCATTTGCCCATGACTGGCAATGTATCCGGCCCTCGTCATCCCCCACGTCCATGTGTGCCGGGGATTCGCCGAGGCGCCTCCCTCGATGCAAATCATCGCTTACCAGGATGACGCTGCCCCGCATGGCGAACAACTTGCTTGGGCGACGTCAACACCTTCACGATGCACCGTCGACAGCTCCAAGGGCTGCAATGGGCATACGGCGTGGCTGTTCGTGGCTGGACCGCGGCTGCTGGCCGTGCTATTGGAAGGCGGGCGTCTAGCTCCTGCAGCTACCCCCTCTGTATGACCTCATCGGCGTCGAGCTGCGTAGCTACACCGAACGCCGTCGTATCGTGTCGTCGACGAGCTGTGCCCTGCTTTGTCCTGCTCTAGCACCGCGCTTGGGCTGATCCTGGGTTACAACTAGAGTCTTCCAAGCTCATCCTCCCGCTGCAGCGTGCATCATCGCAGTCGATCGCCAACAACATGGACAAGATCAAGAGCGTCCTTCACGGGCACAAGAAAGACGATACTGTCGCCCACGATGCGCAAACAGCTTCCTCCGCGGCTGAGGGGTATGCGCCTACGTCATTCTGCTTGCCACCCGAGCTAATATCAATCCCAGTCAGCAACATCCAATTTACGACCAGTTGAGCACCGGGGACGATGGACAGAACACGACTGCCGCACACACCGGACAGCCCATCTACGAGATCAAGACGACCAGTGGCGCCCCATATACCCAACTAGCCCAGCCAAGCGGTTCAGCAGGCCTCCATGCCCATGATGCTCATGGAAGGCCCGCACAGGTCGGCACCGGTGAAACCATCCGCAGTACTCCTGCAGCTGCAACGGGTGTCCAGTACAACCCCAGCAGGATCCAGGACAGCAACAACGGTACTTCGCAGCCACTTGGTAGCGCAAACACAGCCTCTGGAGACGCGCATCGCCCTGATGCCTACCCCCATGGTCACGCCCAAGAACCGAGTGTCGCGAGCATCAAGAGCGGCGTAATCGGGTTTGGTGCGGGAGCTACTCAGGGACATGCTGCCATGTCGACACACAACCCCACTCAAGAATACCCGAGTCAAGACCAAGTGGTTGGGGGCGGAGATCCTGGAACTCCGGGCATGATCGAAGGAAGGGGGGTAAACCCGGGCCAGACGCATCCTCGTACGTAGATTGAATCTAATATTTGACGCGCATGTCCTGACCAAATGCAGAAACCGGCGCAACTGGTCGTGGCCCATTAGGCTCCAGCCCTGCTTACACAGAGCATCAACCTTATGGGAACACTCTGCGACAGGAGAGCTACACCACCGATACCGACCGATCTTTCCCTCTCGCTGGAGGCGTCGTCTCAAAACCTCACGAGGACCCTTCTTACACTCGACACCCGGCTGAGCACACCTCGCCCATTGACAACAAGGAGATTGGCAAGCGTGAGCCGGGCACAGCAGAAAAGGATGTTGGTATTCACAACAGCGATAGTCCTGCTCGTGACAGTCATGGACGCGAAGGACTGGCTGGAGCAGCGGCAGCCGCCACTGCCATTGGCGCCTCCAAGACACTTTCACGGTCGGATGAACGACATGTTCAGGACCAAGGTCTCGAAACTCACCAGACTACATATGGCAATGTCCCGCCAGTTGCTGCTACGGCGACTACTCAAACAGCTAACACCTCGAACCAGTCGACGTCTGATTACCACCCAGAGGCTTTGGCTGCCGCGACTGTTGCTGCTTCTAGGTCTTCTACCCTCCCACCGTCTACCCAAGGACATGGGTATGGGGCCCAGGACATCAACGCATCTGGAAGTACTTATTCTACCAATGCAGGAGCTCCAACAACTGGTATCTCAGGCACCGGTGAACGACCACTAAATCCCCGGTTGGAGTCGCATAGACATGTCCCTGGTGAATACATCGCAACGCCAAGTGATGAGAAAACATTTCTCAACTACGCTCCTGTTATTCAGCCCACTACCACTGGCCCAAGCGGAAACCTATCGAATGTAGAGCCCACGTCCACATTGGACCCATCTCTCGTTCAGTCTTCCGTGGACCCTACACCCACCAACGAGTCTCACGAGCTTAGACATACAGGAACACTGGAGGAGCCCCGACCAAGATCAGCTGATGGAAACCATCATGTCCGCGATGCTGGAATTGCCGGAGGCCTAGGTGCCGGCGCCGTGGGCTTGGGCGCCCACGCAGCTTCAAAGCACGATACCCAAAATGTCGGTAACGGTCAGCCTCTATATGAAGAGTCAAGCCCGTACAGTAGCAAGGTACTTGACCCTCGTGTGTTAGGTGAGAAGTCCAGGCTCGAGGAGCAAAAGTTCGATGAGCAGAGATTCGATCCACAGGTAAAGGCCGAGGTAGCCCCTAGCAGCGGCCCAGCTATCTCTGGTCCTCCGGTTTCACATGACCCACCTCAGACTGGTAGCTCACAGCATGACTACGGTCGTGACGCTGCAGTGCTTGGCACAGGCGCAGCAGCAGCCGGTGGAATGCATTACCTTCTCAACCGAAACGATGCTACCAGCGGTAGTACTGCTGTGCTTCCTGACGACCATTCTTACACTTCCCCTACAGCATCTCATTCGGCTGCTCCTCAGCCAACTTCAAACTTCTCCAAGCCACTTTCTGCTACAAGCTCTTCGGCTTCTCCGCCAGTAGGACATGATAATTTCTATGGCACAACAGGAGCTCCTGCGCCAATCCCAAGCACAGCTGCTCAGCAGACATCGAGTGATCTTGGCCAGGCACCTGTCGCCACCACAGTTCCGGAAAGGCATCCTGAGCACCACTATGGTCGTGGTGCGGGCCTAGCCGGAGCCGGAGCTGCTGCTACTGCTGGTAGTCTCTATGCTGCTAATCGTAACAACACTGACAGTGGACCAGCTTCAAGCACAATCGGACCTCATTCTAGCAACGCTGCCAATATCATGGACCCCAGGGTTCAACCAGACCCAAGCAAACAGATACACCACAATGTTGGACCAACGGCTGAAGACCCCGCTTCGCGAACGATTGGACCGCACGACAGCAACATTGCCAATATTCTGGACCCAAGAGTCAAACCTGATCCTTCAAAGCAAAAGGAACACACTACAGTCGGACCGCATCAGTCAGACACACTTAATCGCCTAGATCCCAAGATTAGCGAAAAGGCTGGTCAGCAGAGTGGACATCACTACGGCCGTGACGCTGCTATTGTCGCAGGTGCGGGTGCCGCCGGTTATGGAGCATACGAAGCCTCGAATGCGTACGGCGATCACAAGACGACACAACCTGGAGTGAACGAAGCTACAGCTGCTTACGGGAACCAAAGTATGACACAGCGAGCATACGAAGCTATCAATGCATACGGCGATCACAAGATGACGCAACCTGCAGCGTCTATGCCAGACCAGAGATACGATCCTACGGCTACCAGCGCACGGGCTCCCAACCCTGTCTCACCAAGCACCCAATACGACTACAACGACCCTACTACTCAACGCAATGTCAATCGCACTGATCCTAACGACCACATCAACAGGAATAATACTTTTGGTGGAGCAGGTCTTGCAGCTGCTGGACTAGGGGCGGGAGCCTACGCAGCATCAAAGCACAACGACAACACTACTCAACTCCCTCTTCGTCAAAAACAAGACTTGGCTTCATCTGGTCACCCTTCATTCCCAGTTCAAGGCACAACGCAGTCTTCTTATCCCATGCACGAGACTGTCACGGATGCGTCATATCCTGCCTCAGGTACTATTGCGCCACACAACACACATGCTCAGGATCCTGCCTTTCAGCAGCCATACGGGACTACGTACTCCGCAAATGAGAACCATGACAAACGCAATGCTGCTGTTCTAGGTGGGGCTGTGGGTGCAGCAGGTTTGGGTGGGGCAGCTTACGTCAACTCTCAAAACCAAGACGAGCGCGAAGCCGCAGAGCGCCTCAAGAAGACTGCCCACGACCAGGAGAAGGAGCAACATAGGCTTGACAAGGAACAGCACAAGCATGATAAAGAGGTCCACAAGCACGATAAGGCTCTCGCAGCTCATGAGAAAGACGAGCATCGTTTGGCTAAAGAACACGAGAAGGAGCAAGCGCGTCTGGCCAAGGAACACGAGAAGGAGCAGGCTCGCCTGGCCAAGGAGCAACACCAGCGTGAGAAGGAGCTTGAGAAAGACAACGGAGGCGATGAGAAGAAGAAGGGTGGTCTTCTTGGATTCCTGCACCGTGACAAGTCCAAGAAGGAAAAGTCACCTGCCAGCCCTGAGTCTTCACCACGCCAATCTCGCGACTACAGCCCTAGGCACTCCAGGGACTATGGCGAAGATCACCCAGACTCACCACGCTGGAAGGGAAAGCATCTGCTACACAAGGACCCACCGAAGGGCCATCCTGCGTGTGAGAGCCTTGAGCAGCAGCAGCAACCTGATCCGTATGGCTCTGTAGGAAAGAGGGAACACGTTGGTGTGGATGGTCCAATTGGCGACCCCAACATGATCAGCGGTGACCGGTAAGATTACATTCATCGTCTCCATCGCTTGAACAGCTTCTAATATATCCTGTAGCGAAACTCGAAAGGGCGTCTACGGCGCGCATCCTGTTTCTGACCTAGACCGTAACAACACAGTCATTGAGCCACATACCGGTCTTCCAATGAACACTGAACGCTTCGGCACTGGTGCTGGTGGAACAGATGGCAATCCTGCTATCCACGGTCAGCATCAACACGGTGTTCCTGGTGCGAGGTCGGGTCAAACTGCGACGGATTGGGAGGCCATCAGGAAGGCTGATACACCATACTAGATTGTTGATGGTAATGACATGGAGAGTGATTGACGATGATTAACAAGGCACATGATGAAATGACATAATGGGATATGTATATAAATAATTGATATAGCTAGCTAAATTATAAGTTTTTGACTGGTGACGTAACCTTTGACCGTCTTTTTCAAATTACGCTTTGCTCTTGTCATCTTTCGCCCGGATTACACCAAGTACACAGGTCAGTTACAAGTACAATATTCCAAAGTAGTAAATAACGTTGCGCACAAAAATTGTGCGATACCTTGAGAGAAGGCTCGATGCTTATTCGACCACTAAGGTAGGTACCACGGTACTTTCCTAGCCAGCCTGGTTCAGGGACTGAACAACGACAGAAGGGCGCTGATCAGCAAACAGTAAGCCATATACAATACCCTTGCTTTCATAAGGCGCAGTGTGGCAATCAACATCTCCATGTGATCGTTACCACACCATCATCTGAACCTTGGCAGTTTTGCAACGTACCCACATCCCTATACCTCTTACTCCACGCATCGCCTCGATATGCACTCACTCTCGCGCCACAGGACCGCGCGCCGATCACCCGCCATGGAAGAAACCAACACAAACACAGAGACCGAAACCACACCACCATGTAAGAATACACTTCTGCCTTGCTGGATAGCCGCCGGCTTTATCGTAGCCTATGCATTCAGTGCAGTCATGGCGATTGGAGGACTCAACATACACAATCTCAACATCATCTACATCACTACTGTATTCATTCCAGTAAGCCCCCTTGCCTCTTTCTCCTTCTCCTTCTCCTTCTCCTTCCCCTTTCTCTCTTCTCTTTCCTCTTCCAGAATACAAACCACCTAACCGACCCTTGAATAGGCAAACATCCTCCTCCACACCCTCACCCTCTTCCTCTGGCACCGTCCGCGAGCACGCCACCGTTTCTCCACTCTACTAAGAGGAACAATGAGTTGTGCGACAATCGATATCTGGGCTGCGGCATGTGTGGCGGTGTTTTATACTGTGCATAATGCCATGTGGATCGCGGGGTGGTGGTTTATCGGTATACCGGTACATTTGGAAGACTGGGCGGGTGTGGGGCGGAAGAAACAGGCTGACTTTGAGGTGCTAGGGGACGCTTCTCGTTGGCAATAAAGTTGTAGAATATGGTATTGGATGGGGATTGGGGTGGCAGGGGATTGGGGTGGCAGGGGATTTGAGGGTGCAGAGGATTTGGGTCGCACGTTGCTTTTTTTCTAACAATCTAGGTGGGTAGGCGTGGACAACGACGAGCACCTTTAGGGGGAGGTTTTACTCAAATCTAGTGCGAAACAATCTCTTGTCATCCCCTGGTGAGCTGTGTATGGGAGGTAGGGGAATGGGCGGAATTGGATGAGGGAGAAAGCATGCAACATATCTAGCACCGGTCAAACGCGATGACAGATCAAGGCCCACGATACTACATGTACCTTCAAAAACGGTAATTTGCTGAAACGCATGTACTTATAGCAGCCACCCAAAACCCATATGCCATATCCCATGATTTCATTACAAAGCCCAGAAGAAAGCCGAGGCCCATATCGAAGACGTCAAGTCAATAAACCCCACCCCCCTTTATCCTATCCTTTCTTTGTACAAAAACCATTTCCCTTCTAGAACCAATAACTCTCACCCGCAGCACTAACCTCAAACTGACACCCCAGCCCCTTCCCAGTCTCCTGCAAAACCTCTTCTCCCTCCCTCAACTCCCTCAATATCTGGCCCCCAACCAACGGCCCATCCATGAAAGAATCCTTGACATGAATGATAACGACCTTGACACCTTTAAGCGGGGCGTCAAAAGCCGCTGAGAGCATCGCGCGGTTATGTTCCGCTGAGACGGATGAGAGACCAAGTGCGGCTGGGGCTGAAGGGTGGGAGTGCCGTGGTTCAGTCTTGCCGTTTTGATGTTCCTGTCCCTGTTGTTGTGGTTGGTTGTGATTAAGAAATTGGTGGTGTTGAAGTGGAGGGGGGAAAGGTACTGGAGTATTCGTCCCTGTATCCCCTCTCGAAAGCGGAAAATCACTCATTACCTCGTCGTCCGTCTGCGAGTGATAATACGTCGTCGAGATAGGGGAGTCGATTCCCTTGCCCAAACCACCCAAGTAACCACCCATTTTCGCTCTCCTCCCGTTCTCGTCTGATGCGAGGCTGTCGAGTTGGAGGGCACTGTTTGCACCGCCAGTGGCTCGCTTCCGCTTCTTCTTCTTTTGTAGGCGTATCTCTTCTTTTTCGCGCTCCTGCTGTTTTTTACTGTCTCTTACCATGGCGGCGAGGACGCTCAGTTCTTCGATGAGGTGGCGTGGTGCTAGATGTCCGAACAAGACGGCGTCGGCTTGAGCGTTTGTGTAGGATACTTCTATGAATATTCCCTTCAGTATACCAGCGGCGATTTTTGGAGCTGCCTCGCTCCAGATTTGATGGGTGCGAGGGGAAAGGGAAAGAGAATCTGGTTCAACATCGCCAAAGATGAGGATTTCGCGTTTCGGAGTTGTGAGAGTGGATTCTGCGCGGATGAAGTAGGCGGTTGAGTCTATTACACAATGATCTTGGGATGGCGGTTGTTGGGGCTGGGGAACTGTGACGCCGCTGGCTCGTCGGCTGGTATCTGTGTTGCTGTTGAAACCGGGAGTGCCGGGTGCGCTTTGTGTCGCCATGGAAAAGCTCATTGAGCGACCTTCATGACTTTCTGATTGTCCATGTGACTGAGAAGTATTCGCGTGCTGTAGACTTGAGGTCTCCAATAGGTTGGCGTTTGATCCGCGGTGCACATGGCCTGGTCCTTGCATGCAGTGACCATGACTTACTTTGAAGCCTTTCACCCCAAGGCCATCACACACCTCGATGTATCCTCTTGAGCTTCCTTCGCCCAGAGCAATGTTACCGCCTTCTGCAAGCCGCTGGAATGTTACAAGACCTACTCCTCCATCTTCGTCGGTAAGATTAGGCCAGATGATGTTGTTGAAGATGTGATTTTTGATGGCGTTGACGGTGAACGGTAGCGCTGCTAGTCGCTTGGGTCGTGATGTGTTATGGAAGGCCGCTGTGTTGATGACGAAGCCTGACACATGATCCAGATGTGGGTGGGTGATGAGATATGTCGAAACATGCTCCCTCACAACATGCAGCGCGTTTGCTCGAGCACTCTGATGTGGAAAAGGCAGTCCCGCAAATGCACCATTCTTCAATGTGGTGATGGTAACGGGTAATTCTTGCTCAGAATCCGGTGTCTCAGCCCCAGAATCATCATCAGAGAGTGAGACATGTGCGGTGCCTGGTGACGGCGACTCAGTATGTGTGTCAGTTCCATTTCCGTTGCCGTTATTATCCCGTGAAGTCGGTAATGGTGGGTCTGGATCGGAGACGAGTGGAAAATCCTTCCCGAGTATTCGGGTTATTGATGCAAGATGGGAGCCCGCATCTACAGCTATGATGGAGTTTTTGGCCCAATTTGTTGCTGTTGACCGGACAAGGAAGCCTGTGACATTATCCTCGCTTGGACCGCCGCCAGAGCCCTGTCATTATTAGCTTTTGTTGGATAAGTGAACGTTCGACCGTTTGACTGCGAGGTTTGCGACATGCCATGTATAGAAGATGACCATGCACCTTAACACACCATCAACCGCAAACACTAACACTACTTACCAAACAAATTACCTGAATCGCAGGTTCTCCCGCATTTCCAGAAGACCTCTTCACCACTCTCCCACTATCTTCTTTCATTCCCCCAGCGTTCCTATTCTCCTGGCTTCTCTTCTAAACCCTTTGTCCGATGTTTCCGTTATTTTCTTTTTTTTTCCAATGCTGTAGGTGGACCTGCGAACCCCGAAAGCAACGATATTAAAAAACGATTTGAGCCACGAGATGCTCGATATTCTCGATTTTGAATAAAGCCGCTCGCACAGTCCAACTTCACGTGTTCTTTTTCCCTGTTTCCAGTTTGCGCGTAGAGCGAAGAACAATATGTTCTCACCTTCAGCACAGCAGCAACAATCCCTTAAGGCCAGATGACCCTCTTCTCTTGTCACTCAAATTCTCGCGTTCCGTAGCGCAAGTTGTTATGTTGCACAGGGTGAACGACAGATGATGTGGCTGTTCGTTCCTTCGTCCGCCCGGATCCCGATCCACCAACAGTCGACGCAGGAGACCGGACTTCCCTGCGCAGCGATTGCGTCGCCTTGATCTTCGGGTCCCGTCCCTGACTCTTTCTGTCCTTGCGCGACAAGAAGCAGAGTGCGCACTCGATCTCGGTTTGTTGTTGCAGGTATGACGACAGCACGAACACGCTGATTGTTCCGTTCCAAGGTAGGAGATTTGCCCCGATCCGATGTAGCAGCTGCCGCGCGGCTGTGCGTTGCGATGCGGAATGTCAGCGTATTAGTACCGCAATCTTCGGCGTTCGTGGTCGCAGAGATCGAGAAGATGGGCATCGAGGACTCGAGGACCAAAGACCACGCATGTGCCCGTGTGCGCGCCGCCTGCGCCGTCTTTCTTGTCCAGCCTTTCCTTTCGACGGCTTCGGCGTTGGGTTAGGGCTATTTCCCCTTGCCTTGTCCCCCTCTCAGCCAATGACAGGTTCGGTTCGATAAGCCATGACTGTTGTTCGCCCCGCCCCAGGCCGAGCCCAGATCTGGGGTTTGGCGAACACCTGACAGCTTCTAGGCAACGCAGTGTCATGGTAGACAACCTTCTTAACTTTTGTTGAGCGCGCAATGAACAACGCAGCTGTGTAGGAGAAGACATTATACACATGTTGGCTAGCATACAAAACAGTAAGATGAATGCACAGAGAGCATCACAGGATCAAGGCAAAAATATGTGTTGGGTATCATGAACTTCTTGTGCAGCATTTTGAGCCTCTAACGGGCAATGGCGGTATCGCTGATCCACCAAGGACTGCCTAGCGTGATCTCATGAATCCTCATCCGTCATCTTATCCATACCCATGCCAGTTCGTAAATCATCCGCATCATAAATCAAAGCAACCACTTCAGAAAGAAAGCGAAGCGTTTACTTGAACACCTTGCCGTCGGCCCATTCGTAGGACTTGCCGTTGACCTCAATGGGCTTGTCCCACGACCACTGGTCGTTGACGAACTCCTTGTCCTCGGGCTTGGTGGGGTCGAGCTTGGTGAACTCGTAGCTCTCGACATCGGGGGCGACATCGAAGGCGGGGAGAGCCTCCTGGCCGCGGACGATGAACGCACCGGTGACGATGGAGTCATTGGACTGTCCATATACAGAGCAGCAGCCGAAAAGGTACTTGCGGCTGGCCTCGAGACGGGTGAAGAAACCACCTGGGTATATTAGCACGTAGTTCTCGTATGTCACAGACGAGTCAGCTTACCAATCAGGTTGGAGGTCATGAAGGTGAGGGTCAACTCATCGTTGTACTTGTAGTCGACCTTGTAGATGGAGTACTCCTCGAAGTTGGCGTTCTCCCAGAACCAGGGAAGGGCAACCTCACGGGTCTCCTCGTTGGAATACTTGCGCTTCCAGTCATCGAGGACGAATGTGGCCTTTGGCAGGGACTCGAGAGGGTGCTTGGGCTTGGGGGCAGGTGCCGCCTCCTCCTCCTCCTCCTCGGGCTCCTCTTGCTTGGGCTTAGGGGCAGCCTTGGGCTGCTCCTTCTTCTTCTCACCACCCTCCTTCTTTGGTGCAACGTTCTTCAACGCCTCGGAGATGAACTCAAGCTTGGGGGCGACAGCTGAGTAGCTGGATTGGTTGTAAATGGTCTCGTACCAACGGGTAGTGTTGGGGTTGGAGTCGCGCCACTGCTTGTCGAAGAAGTATTGGAAGCCGCGGGCAAGGATGCTAGCAGCGAAGATGTCGGCAAGAGTCAGACGCTCACCAACAAGGTAGGTGTGTGTAAGAAGATGCTCCTCAATGACGTGGACGGCCTTGAGAGCGGCCTTCTGCGACTCGTCGACGCTCTTCTTGTTGTAAGGGTCGCGGCCGAGGATGGGGCGGAACCAGCCACCCAGGGGAGAGAGGACCTCAGTGTTGGCGAAGGACATCCATCGCAGGATGGTGGCGTAGTCCTGCTTGGTCTTGCCGAGAAGGCTGGTCTTCTCGTTCTGCGAGGCGACTGCAATCCGTCAGCTCTGAGTCACCACTGGATTCTGGACGGACGGAGGAATAATTGAAGACGCAAATCAGAATAGTAAGTTTTCAACAATAGTTTTCAGACAGGGATAACTGAATGATAACATTCGACATCATATTATGCAGGAAGAAGCAAACAGGCGGGGTAGCACTTACGGTAGACAGCGATGGCGATGCACTCGGAGAGGACGAAGCCGTCAGCGCCCTCGAAGGTAGGGACTTTGCCGAGCTTGTTGAGCTTCAGGTAGTCCTCAGAGACGCCCTTGGCTGGCTCAGTGTCGACGAACTCGATCTCGAGGCCATTCTCCTTCGCGACGGCCAGGAGAGAAGTGGTACGCGGGTTACCCTGTTGGCTCGCTGTTAGGACTCATTGCAGTGCAATTTCGCGTTTGTGGGTGTGGCAACGTACCGAGTAGCTGTAGAGCTTTCCGAAAGACATGATTGTAGAGTTAACCGTGGTTGAGCAGGACAATCAGTGTGTGGAAGCAGGAGTTGATGAAGAAAAAAGGCTGGTTGGGTTCGAGGGAGGGGCAGCTTGAGGAAATCTGCCGTGCACAGTCCACCATAATTTCAGCCCAGGCGCTAAGCATTTGCGTGTGGCTCGTGCAGCGCTCATGGACAGTTTACGGCAGGTGGCAGTCCTTTGAAAGCGCTACTACGGCGCACTCCCCATCCATCTGAGGTGTAATGGCAAGCAGGGAGTTTTCACGGAGTCTATGGAGGGCGGCCGATGCCCTCGGAAGCCGACCGCGGCCCCAATGTGAACGGACGATGCGATTTGCTCAGCGGAGCCTCCAACCCACCATACGGCGATGCATCTCGACAACAGCCGCACGGCGCGCAGAGGCCACAGAGGAAGAGCTGCGGGAGCCCTTCACAGCGGCACCCGAAATCGACTTTGCGCACACTGGTGGTAGCGCAGAGAAGGGCGACAAGAAGAACACCCTCCGAGCACTGCGTGTTGTCCCAGCATCGCCATCCTACTTCAGCGCAAAGCCCACCTTCACCGATGACTTCATCTCCCTCTCTGCTCTCCTCCGAAAGGTCGCTACACTGCCTGTCATACCGCCCGCCGAGGCGCCCAAAGTGGCGTGGAAGACGATCGAGCAGTATCGCATCATGACTAATGAACCAGTAAAGACGGCGCGTTATCACAGGATGTTGCAGATACTGCGGAGGCTGAATTGCATTCACCCCGCGCTCATGCCCGACGAGGTCGTGCAGGCAATGCAACGGTACAAGAAGCCCAACCAGCCTGGTGACATTATCCCGAAGCCTGAGGTGATTGATGAGCTTGGACGTGCCAAGGGTGTTGGGAGGAGAAAGACGTCTTCTGCCGTAGCATGGCTAGTTGAAGGCGAAGGCGAGGTCTTGGTCAATGGCAAGTCCCTCTCCGAGTTCTTTGGACGGCTGCATCACCGCGAGAGTGCTGTGTGGGCACTCAAGGCTACCCAGCGTCTTGACAAGTACAACGTCTTTGCTTTGGTACAGGGTGGTGGCCTGACTGGTCAGGCGGAGGCAATGACCCTGGCCGTAGCGAAATCATTGCTGGTCCACGAGCCCGCGCTGAAGCCCGCGCTGCGACGAGGTGAGTCGGTTTTTCCTTTGTCCGTGGATTATTATTATTTTTCCAACCCAGCCTTGCCTTTTCTGTCGTTCTGTTGGCATTGTCAATGCAGCCCTTGCATCTGACACACGCCCATGTCCACCCACGCCTCAAAACGCTGCAAAACAAACCCTGGATAATCCCAGACATATCTCGCCTGCGCATGCCGGACCCAATTGCTGACTGCTTCTTAGCTGGAACCATAACACGCGACCCAAGGAAGGTAGAGAGGAAGAAGGCAGGCCACGTCAAGGCACGTAAGATGCCTACCTGGGTCAAGCGATAAGATGCTACTTGTGTATATCATGTACTTGTATCGCTGTTCTTTTGCAGTGTTGGCATAGGCGAATGTACGATGAGACATTTCAAGAAGCGGCCTCCCGGATTTTCTTCGATGTCGTCGTGCATGTCTGAGCAGGTAGTGTCGGCCTCACACCGTCCGCATTAAGAGCGCTTTTAGTGCTACGTACCGGTTTGCATGGAACAGGGTGCTACGGGCACTGCACTCGGGAAGATACCCAGATCTTGCCCTGGATGTCAACGTCGCGAACCTAGACAACCATGTGCGTATACGATCCTCATCTCTGGCGATGTCATCCGTACAGGGCAGTGCCTCTCAATCAATTGTGTCTCTGACTCCAAGACGCGTAAGGCCTTGAACCTTGTGTTGCTATGCACTTTTCACAGTGCTTCTGCCACGGTCCAGTATCACTTCGAGCAAGCATCCAGGCACAACCTTGTTGCACTGCTGGTTGATATTGCTTTCTCGGTCCGTTCCTGGCAGCTTCTGACAGCTGCCTAACCAAGACGAAGAGAATGTTGATTGCATGAACGGCTGCGCCACCACCACGTAGTTTTGATGCGAGCTTCGAGATATTTTTGCTATGCTTGTTTTCACGCTCGGACCCGGATTCGCGTTCATGACTGCTTTTCACCAAGTGCCTCAAGACAGTCAAGATTTGCATTGAGAGTCCTGTTACAGCGAGAGAAAGTCACTCCAGATATTATTGCCGTTGGCACATGCGACTGAAGCGATGTAATGACCAGGAGATGGCAAGCGAACAGGCGTGAAGATCCACACCGTAGGGCGGCCAATGATATTTTATCCTCGTCGCCTGTGCTACATGCGCTCGTATTTGCATCTCGGTCGCTCCGAATCATGTCGCGGAAGAAGAGTGTACAGCTGAAGGCACGAGGAGATTGACGCTAAAGAAAAAGGGTGCCGTTTGGATCATCGTTATTGATGGAAGCTCCTTGTTTGACCTCCTTGTCACATGTTCCGCGCGACGCGCAAACGGTGCGTTACGGCACTTGCCCGAGACTTTCCGTGGTGGTTGCAGCTGGTTGCGAGTCAAGCGTTTGTCGAACAAAGTGAAACCTTCTCGAAGCATGTTCGCCGTGGTCCTTGATCATTTTACGAAGCGCGGTGGTGGAGGTTGATGCGGCAGCCAGGGCCACCTGATGATCGCCATCCGTGCCGAATGACGCACTCGTCTGGGCTATGATCGCACCAAAGTGGGCAAGTTGAACGACAGTGGTTTCGTGACGCGATGGCTGTGTCCTGCAAAGCCATGCGGTGCACCTTCGCTGAGCTTCCAGAAGGTTGCAATCTGCCGAGGACATGTGAGCAGATATTGATGGTGAGACGGTCCGGGCTCAGTCGCGCGGGAGGCGTGTGGCGCGCCAGAGCATTGCAATTATAGAGTCAGTGACAGTGTGAGGCGGCCTATTAGCCTGGAATAAACGGCGGTGGTTAGTGTTTGCAGCGTGCCGTGTTGAGGAGATGACGGAAGGTTCACGGCAAGAGCCAGTGAGGTTTGCCGGCAGGAGCGACCGAGATGGCGCTAGCCCCACTGCACCGCAGATGTAAGATTCGAGGAGTCGCAGCGTGGAGAAGGCATGGCGAGGTCGCGGCTCCAGTATGGGTTGGGTTCGGTCGATGGATGTGAGCGGGCAGGACCCTATTCGCAGCATCAGAAACGACGAGTGAGGCTGATGGGTGAAGTGGCCTAGGGCGAGATCGACCGCAGGCGAGAGACCCCTGCCGCTGAACGGGAACTTGCATCGTTGCAGAGATGAAAGGACGGATCGAGTTTGGAGCCCGAGATAGCCCCTAAACTTTCTTTCACACCTGCCAGCACCTACCACAACGAGACACTGCCGACCATGGGCCATCCGGGTTCGACGTCGGTTTGGTGATTTGGCAGCAGGAGACGACGCAGACGCGCTTCAGGAACCGAATGAGGCCCTGCGGGTTGAAACAGGTCGGAAACGCGCTCGTCGAGGTCAGTCTTCCCACAGCGTGCCGGGCCCCTTTGTCATGTCATCGAGCCCTTCACGCGTACTGGCGGACAAATGCCATGTGGCGCGTGGTCACTGTCCAGCCGCCAGGGCCAGCTGGGTGAGAGGAGGAGTTCATGGGCCAGCAACCTGCGACATTTGGCCGCTGTGGAGCCGCGGGGCGGGAAACGCCATCTGGTTGCGCCGAGGAGACGAGAAAGCGAGGCCACGATGGAGCTGCTGGCCTCTGGCAGTGTGCCGCTGACCGCGTCGTCGTCGCGGCGGCGTCCAGTCGTCGTCACGCATAGCAAACGCGGTGATGCCCTGCAGTGTGGCTGCTCAGACGCCTGCAGATCCACCATGGGCGATCCGTAACCATGGCAGACAGGGTATCGCTAGCCATGTCGGAAATCGGAGACTTCGCATGGACGCTGTCATCCAGAGCCCATGGAGTCGTCTTACTCGTCAGTCCTTGCTCGCCCGACCTGCAGCCACACCCACTTCTCAGGTACCCACCATTGTTTTCTCCTCTAGCTTCAACACCCCGGTCCAAATATCTACAGTCTGTTCGCCGGCGTGGCTTGTGAACTACTTCCTTTTTGCTTCCCACACTGCCCGATGCTCTCCCAATGTAGCCTTTCCGCATCACCTCCCGCCCACCTCTCCTCCTGCCCCCATACAGCCTGGCTGCCATCGCATCGCCGACCACACCACCCCCACTTGCACCCTGGTGAGCATCTTCGGCAGCCGTGAACTGACGTCGAGCTCCCACGGGCGCCTCTGCTCCTCTCGTCTCGACTGCTATAATACAGCCCTCCAGTCTTCTCTGTCCGTGGGCCCAGTGCATGCGATTACCAATTTACCATCTGTCGCACTTTCAGTCTTGTCTCGGACCAAACGCTTCATTCGTCTCTGCATGTACTCCCGCTCGCCCAGTGCGCTCCAAGACACTGTATCGTGAAGAACGCCAGCGTACGTTTAGGCCGTTGAGCTACCGTGACGCAGACGTTAGATTGTTTGAGACCATCTCCTAGCCTGGTCTCTACTCCGTCCGACTCGTTGGAACACTGATCTGTTTGCAAGGACTACCCTTCAAACATCTCACGCATAAGCGTCGCCTCACCACCAGCCCATCGCGCACAGGGTTCTCCACGCCTGCAGTTACCGGACAATTTCGCTATCATCTAGTGGCTACGTGTTTAGCTGATCCACACTACGCACGCATTTTCTCCAACATTACCGCATCGGGAGGACCAATCCCGGACCTCAGAGCATTGCATTGCAGTCATCTTCCTGCAGCTAGGACGAGGATATCCTGGCGACCGGCCGAGGCTCTTGCGCGAGCTTCTTTTCCTGCATCATTGGGCTCCATTGGCCGCTCGTCGACGCGTCAGGGCCGTGTTTATATCCAAACCATCTAGACCTGGGAGCATCTCTTCTTCCAATTTTGGACGTCATACATCTACCACCATTGGCCCACATCGACTATTGACACTTTCTGGTCCCTCCACGCATCTCGCCCAAAACGCATCTCTTACGCACAGCTCACGCACTTCTCACGCACCTCTCCATCCGTCTGCGCATACCTCGACGACACTTGCGCCCTCGCTTCTCCACCTCTTGCGCCGGCCCTCCACCACCAACATCCCGAAAGCCTGCAAGCTGGCCAATTACGCGACACCGCCAGTCTCGCCCTCGGGGTACCGGGCACTCGAACCGCCCTTCAGTCTGCAGTATAAAGGCGGCCTGGTTGGGATGGACAATGACCGCCGGCCACGGCATCCTCCCTCAGGTTACGCGAGCCAGCAAGGCACGCTCCTTCCACCACAGGCGTCGTATCCAGTGGTAAGCGCACCCGATCGCTTCAGGCAGCCGCCCTTGACAGCGCCTGCCCCACCTACCTCCGTTCCCTCTTCCGGAAGTCGCGCCAGCTCTCAGGGTTACGGTTACGCTTACGGTGAAGGTGCACAGTTTGGCTCGTCGATCCAACCCTCGCCCGTAGCCTATGGCGCCCAGGACTATGCCGCCGAGCAGCAGCAACAGGCCCAGCGTGCACCCCAGCAGTACTCGCCCTACGGCCAGAACATCATGTACAGCGTGCCCGGCGCCCAGACCTCGGCGCAAGCCTCGTCGCAGTATGAGCCTGTGGAACAGTACCAGCAGAACAGGGACTCGGCTATACAGGTCCTGAGCACCGGCTTTGGCGTAGCACAACCGCAATACTATGAGGGCGGGCCCACGAGCGCACCTGCTTCTGCCATCGCGGCGCAAAGCGTTCCCTCCCAGTATCCCTCATTAGGTTATTCAGCACCGCAAGCTCAGGTCGGACGAGAAGCGCTTGCGCCCGCCTACTCTGCCGCTGGCATGACCGACCCCAATCAGGCGCCCTCTCAAACCGGCTATGCCCAGGGCAACTACAGCGATCCCCAGCCGAACAGCGGCAACGAGTATGACGACTTCTACAGGAACTACCAGAACGAACTCAAGAAGACGTTCGAACATGTCCGCGACGGCCGCCTCAGCGAAGCAGGGACACTGCTCTTCCGCATGTCCGACTGGCTGTTGCACTTCGCTGAAACGCTGGGTAAGTTGTCCGGTGCGCACATTATCGAGCGAGCAGCTGAGTTGACCGCAGCAGGCCTAGTTCGCGACGACGAAACCTACTACCAGCAGCGTCTGCAGTTGTGGGAAGAGTTCAACACCTGCTGGCTCGCCACACTGCAGAAGCAGAAGACCATGACGCAGGAAATGACCACAAGCGGCCAGCGACCGCAACCACCAAAATCACTGATTGACTATGAGTTTCTCGAGAAGATGGGTACTCAACTCGTCAAGAACTGCGACGCCATGGAGAAGCACGGTCTCGTAGACTATCAAATGGGTGTATGGGAGGAGGAAATCGTAGCGAGTTAGTGCCACATCACTTCTACTCCATAAGCATCTTGCTAACGTTGCGCAGTGTTGACTTCCTGCATGGACCTTCTCGAAGAAGTCGGCGCTGGTCCCTCTGTACAACGACCTACATCGACAGCGCGACGGCGGTGATCTTAGCAATCTCGAGTTACGGTGATCTGCCTGGTGGCTTATCACAGTGCCGCTCCCGAGCGCCATCGAGGCGGCGCATTGACACTCATCTTGAGAGGCTTGCTACTCGTCGTCCCTGCACATGCTCATATCCGCACCGTGCGCTCCCTGGAGCGTAGTCTCCAAGACATGAATTGCTTCTTTTTGTACATATATCCTTCACGAGGCGTTTCCTTGTATTGGTTTCTTTTTGGCAGCCATGGAGAGGGTGAAGGCACCAGGCGCTTGCTGTGGAAGTCAATCCGCATCGGTTTTTCTTATGTCAAACACTTGCATCCACGATTCTCTCCTAGCTGTCGACCATTTCCGCTCAAAGTCATGTCATTACATTTCTTTTGTAGCCTCCTTGGGCTTTGCTAGTTTTCTTTGATATTCGCATTGGGAAAAAGTGGGGAAATTCATGGTACGAACGCAATGGCACGCATGGTTCATGTTCACGACATGGATAGATGCATCTACAAGCATGTGGACATAATTGCTTTCGCTATTGGGTTCTGATGTGGGAAAAGATGATCCGGCGCAGGCGCTTGGGATATCCCATGGGGTACGCGACGGCGCACGGGTTGATGAAGTGGAAGAACAATCGATGGAGCCGAGACGAATGTATGTGGATCCACCGGATCGCTCTTGCGCCCTCGCACCTTCCGGTGAAAACGCAACGAAGGAACTCGAAACCTCGATCAAACCAAGTATTTTTTTTCCCTTGGTATTGGGCGGCAACGAGATAGTTCTCCGAGCCTGAAATGGTAGGGCGCGGACGACAGCTGTCATCCGTGGTCGGGTTCCTGGGTCTGCTGCGTCGACGTGGTTGGGCAGCAACTGTAGTATAGGATTGAATTTGTATTAGAATTACATGGCTTCGTTGCAACATCCTTGTACCCGAGGTAAAGTGAGGTGATGTTCTGAAGGATCAGGCGTATTTGAGTCACTCTTCCAGGATTCGGTGCTATCTTCCCTGTCATGCTTGTCAGCAGGGATCCGTTCCTTCTCGCCTCACGATAGCGATCTCAACCCCACCCTCAGACGCCATCGCAGCCTCATATATTGACAAATGCAAGAATCTGGCGCAGCTGACCATTATTCGGCGCCTTGGACTGATAAAGTGGAGGCGATCATGCACGGCGACTTGGCGGCGCAGTGTTCGCGCCTCACGCATGGCTCCAGGCTTTCGGCCGCTGTCAAAAGCAAGATCTGACCTGGAGATACGGGAATAGAAAACCGGATCTACAGGCGCCACAATCATCGCTAACAAGCGAATCTCGCTGATCATCTTATCACAAGGACATTAGGACCTTGTAGCGCATCATGGCGCCCAGCTATTGCACATTGATGGCGATCATACAAGATCGGGATATAGGTGCAGCATCTCCAAAACCTGCTGCTACCCGGCTTGGGTAATGGCGCTCGCAGTTTCGTAGACCATCTTCAAACAGGTCTGTTCGCACTGGAATCAAGCATTGGAGAGCACGCAATGGCTACTATTGCGGGTAGCGCTACCGTCGCACTGCCCCGCTTCCTTCAATACTCTGCCCTAGCAATATTGATATGCCTTAGTATCATGCGTGTGCTGTTTCCAGGGTACGCACTTGCTTCCGTGATAAGCTGAAGTCTTCACACTCGCATCCTTTAGCCACCGGAACGCCTCGATCCAGCAATCACATCACTACCAATGAGTGCGCAGCCGAGGACCCTAATGGCGGGAGACGACCGGCTCGTCTCCCTGGCCCTGGGAGCACATCAGCTCCTCAATGGTACATGAACGCCGAAGTAGCAGCGATGGAGGCCACATTGTACGCCTTCGATCCTGCAGCCATCTCTAACATCTCGCGTTGCAGCTTTCTGCATAAGACCGCACAACTCTTCACACAATTCAAACGACAATTTTTCTACATGCGCGACAGGGACGGAACGTGGTCCACCGAGCATGTGACACTGCCAACCACGCATAATGCAAGGGCACAGTTATTCAGGCAACACACCCACCCTCCTCGAAACAGACTTGTGCCTGTCCAACTCGTGATCTCACCGTGACAGCACGACGAAACTCGATGAATGCAAACCTTGTCGACTTCTCGAACACATGGCTACGCAAGGGATCATGGAACCCTGCGCCATCGCAACCTGTCAATGCAACTCCCCATTCAGAAAATGCCACCTCACACAAACCCAGCAGACTGGTACCCATACTGCATTCTTGCTTTGCTGCGCATGATTACTGCAGAAACTGCGGTTGCTTGGCTCAACAACACTGTTCTACCTTTGCCTGCCCGTCCTACCTTCTCGACATATCACTACTGGCCACGACATGCTTATAGTGGACTGTTGAGAGACAATGATACGTTACTCGTATTCCGTACACTGTGCACAGATAATAACGCGAATTTGCGATCCATAGTCAGATACAAAGTGGCATGCACCTCCGACGATCCAGCTTCGTCAGCTACCAGCTCTGACATATGGGCGTGGCAGCCACCAGGCACAGAGCCTGGCTGTTGTCGTACCCGGTGCTGCAGGGTAGATTATGTGTGCGTCAGGCAACCACATGTTGTACCCACGCGGCCATATTGCGGCATCTGCAAGGGCTTCTTTGTTGTCGGCAATGAGACACTTCCGACACAGTTACACGGTTCGTGTTCGCAACGTGCATCAACCATAGAGCTCGAAGGCATCAGAAAACATGTGGCTTAGATTGTAGATGGCAATAAACAAGGTATTATATTATGAGGAGTGTAAGTTACTTCTATTACTGGCTCCTATACAACCTAAGAGACTCTTTGGAACGCTCTAGCAATCGACGCATGTGCTCCCCAATAATTGGCCCTTTGACATTGTGCGCTTCTCCAGCGAGTACGCTTCAGCTTTTAGGTGGCTATATGTATACCCTTCCGCATACTCCTTCTTTCCTCCTGTCAAAACTATTCTGAATATCTATTTTTCCATATCGTACATGAAATGGTTTGATCGGCTCTCTTTCCATAACAATAGCTCGCTTGATAAATTTTGATGAGCCTTCCCGGATCCGAAAAGATGACGTGTCGCCCTTTGAATTTAGTGAATCCAGTCTGGCTTCTATCTGGAATCACGCCTCTGAGTTCTGTTACTCCTAAAGATACCGACAAAGAGAACGATGCTTGCTGCAGTAGCCAGCAGGGTGGGACCAGAATTGCCAACAGCGATGAGCTATGCTGAGTGTTTCCGTTATACTGTCCATACAGTGGTGGCATCGTTAGGGTACTGTTATTGCGAAGGCGTACATGAACACCTTCACAACGGGAGTGAGAGAAGATCTTTTTCTACTCTGATAACCACGAAGAGAAATTGTCAGCTTCGCATATGTGTTCGTGCTCTTCGTTCTATCTAAGAAAGAAAAAACATCATATGCTAGAACCATGTCGTGTCTTTTCCCCATCTAAGAACACATATGTCATTTGTCATATGTAACCTGCTATTGCGCTGCTCATCTAATGCCAATGCAATTAGACCATAATTAGCGTAGCATGACGTATGGACTCATTCACAGCGAGAATGAGAGAGGACACTCCTACCCTGCTATCTTGTTCCAAAAGCTTCTAGTATCCCGGCCATGTAGCTTCACTGCTCTTTTCCAGACCAAAATTTACTGAAGACAACCATTTTTTTGGGTCTTGTCTGCCCTTTGTGCTCAAAATCCTGCCATTGGAGTGTAAAGATGTGGCGTGTAGAGATAGCTACAGCAGGGTTCAAAGAGACGCTCCGATTTACTTCATGGTTCCAGAATGTATCAAGAAGAGCGAGAGCATCTGCCCTCCTCATCCGATCAAAAATACCTTGCACAGATTTCATTGAGGGTATCTCTCCTCCTCCCAAAATGACCTCTCTTCATGCTTGTGTGTTGGTGACTCGATTGATGACTTCACTTTGTGCGCCTCTCTCTTCTGACATGACCGCCACATCTACTTGCTTCGACGAAAAGGTAGAGTAGAAGTGTCAGAACCGCGAACTCAAAAATAACGTCAAGTACTTTAGCGCTCGAGGTCCTGCTACCTCTTCTTAGCAACCGTTCAGAACACAATCTGCAAGCGTACATGTTGGAATTCGAGGACCATGATGATGAAGCGGGGGAGAATGACAAAACGCAGATTCACAGAGGACTTGCGAGCGGAGACGAAAGAAGTCGTTGAGATGAATGTATTCCGGAACCTGTAAAGAAAGATCTCTCATGCCACGAAGGTGGCCTCTAAAACCACACAATCCACCATGCATCTTCACCAAAACATCTGGAAGATTGCGACATGCTTACTAGATCACCGGCCCAAAAGCACTGGTTCTGGTTTGCATGATCGTACCTTGTGGGTCTCCCGACTAAGTATTCCCACGATGATCAAATCTGTCATCACAACAGTGTTCGTAGGCATAGCCAGCACACGTGTTGTTGATGAATGAGCGACAGTGAAGTCTCCAATGTACTAGCTGAATCTATGCCGTCTAGTATTCTTGGCTTCGAAAATGCGATGCTGTCGTCTATGGCTGTCGCGTTGTCCGTTCGTACTAGTCGTATGGTAGCCGCCTGTCTGATCGTCTATCGATACTTCGAACGTGTGGCAGTGGTGTTGCGACGATGCGCTATGTGTGGCGTGTACCGCCGGTTCGAGTAAAAAAGTGGCATGCCACCGATCATCCGCTTCAACTCCCATCAACCTCGAAAGCCCTCACAAACCACGCATGCCGTCCGCTCCCTACAAGTCTTGCCGAGACTCGCGGCATATCATTCTCTTCAACACTCCTCTCTTCCTCCGCCAACGGATCCGACCACTCAAGCCACGCTTTGTCTTTGAGACAAGCACCCCACGCTAAAGTCTTACTGATGAACAATCCGATGCAGAAAGCACTTTGCGGCCCTTCGTGAAGCGCCAGAAATACCGCATCCTTGCTGACCTCCTTCTTGCTTAGATCCTGCTGACTGTCAAACCGGGCCGTAGGCTGACTGTTCGGATGCGGAATGTCCAGCCTCATAACCCCGTCGTCAAACTTCTGACTCTTATCCTCTGGCACAACAGCTGTGACACCTGTGCTCTGTATGCTGTGCGAAACTATTTTGATGCGGCCCGTCGGACTCAAGTACTCGCTCCCATCCAACAATCCTTCTCTTGAAAACGTATACGCACCATGCCGAAACGCACCAGCAGTCACAGTATTGATACTGGAATACACGCCCAGGAACTGGCTTGGTTGCGTATTGTACGGATAGGGGTCGTATTCCAGTGCGAAGAAATTAACCGGTGGGCTAATCACACTGACAAGGCCTGGCGGACTGCGTTTTTGCAATCTGTTGCGAGGCCGTTCTTGCCGTTCATGTAGGGATTCCACTTTGGGTGGTTTATGTAGTTTGCCATAGGTCTGAGGTTTGCGTTTGGTAGCATTAATGGTGCTCATCATCGTAGGATCGCTGGTTGAGCGTCTATGGTTGCTGCGCCGTCTTTTCGTCTCAATTCTTTCCTCGTATTTAACTTTCGCATAATTGCATATTGTGTCCAAATCTCCCAGTTGAAAAGGGGCCATTGTGATGTTTATTATTGTTGATGCCGTGTTAGCCGGTCTCCGGCAAAGCGAGTGATGCGAGGAGATCCGGCAGAAGGAAAGACAGAACGTGAGAAAGGAGGTTTAGTGGGCAATGGTAAAAGTATGGATATTGCGACTTGTTACTGCGGTATGTTGACCTTACTCCGCTATGGCACGTTTCACCTTACGAACGGGGGTTAGACATGCAGCGTTGTCGCTGATCGGGACTTGTTATTGGTACGAGATGCGTCATCCGGAGTGACGCAGCGAGACACAGCCACGCACGCTAGCCGCTTACGGTTGCGTCGACAAATCCCTAATCGGTCCCAAACTTGACTGCCTGAACAACATCATAGTCCAAGTCTGGACTTCGGACGGACGAACATGTTAACCTATGGACTAACAACTAGATGCAACTTCTACTGCGCGGGAAACTTAGTCGAGCTTCTTCAGTGGCGGCCATAAGTGAGCAACACGATCGACAATAATAATAGGCTTATCGTCGCTCCAATTCCTTCTTGACACGAATTTTAGGCTAAAGAGGTTGAACCATGTGCACATCATCATGCTAATCTTCCGATAACAAATGTTGACTTCACCGCCTCGACCACTTCATCTCCAAACAACCTTGATCCACTCCTCAACGTCCGCCCAAAGCGTATCCGGCCTCTCCAACGCCGCGAAGTGCCCACCAGAGTCGTGCGCTCTGAAGAAAGCGATCTTTGCCGTCTTCTCTGCCCAAGCTTTTGGAATAGGCGCAAGTTCAAAAGGGAACCAACTGTACCCCGTCGGCTTGTCCACATACTTTGTTTCTTTGGCTTCTCTGTATGTGTAGATTGACGTCGGATAGCAACCAGTAAGCCAGTAGAGGGTGATATCAGACAAGATGGTATTGAGGGAAGGTGCAGTCGAAGGATCGGACCACGCGAGGAACTTCTCGCCGATCCAGGCTAATTGTGCAATGGGCGAGCTGGAGAGCACAAGTCCAATGGTGGAGGGTTTGGTGCCGTGTTCGAGTGCATAGGCGCGGCCTATTTCCATAAACTCGGTCATCCTCTTGATACCTTTCTTCTCTGCTTCACTAACATCGTCCTCCGGCGAAGAGTAGGATTGAATGTCTTTGGTGTGCATGAAGTTAAGATGCATGCCTTTGCATTCGGCGTAGGTAGCTGCTATTTCTCGCGAGACGAAACTGCCGATATCGCCACCCTGGACAAGGTAGCCCGATGCGCCGAAACCGAGTGAGAGAAGGAGCTTATGCATGATACGGGATGTGTCCGGAACTTTCCAGTCTTTGTGTAGCGGAGGATCAGATGACAAGGCGAAGCCAGGAAGAGATGGTACGACGATGTGGTAAGGGAGGGTATCTGGCGTGTATCTCTTGCGCAAGAGATCCATCAGAGGAAGAAATTCCAGAAACGAACCGGGCCAGCCATGGAAGAGTGCTATAGGGATAGCATCTGGCTTGTTGGAGAATAATGCGGCAAAATGGACGTCATAGCTGCCGCCGTCATCGTCCTTGATCGTGATCTTGAAGTTGGGGAAGGAGTTGATACGGTCTTCTTCCTTGCGCCTGTTACATGTCAGTATACCGATATCTCTCGCATCCTTGCAGGGTTATATGTACCAGTCGAACTTCTCAACCCATTCCTTCTTGGTATCAATGATCCACTGTCGGCTAACTCCAAACTTGCCATGGCTTCCTTCAATCTGCTTGTTCTCGTACGTCTCTTTTGCGACTGGACTCAACTTGAGTAAAGTTTTGAACTCTTGCAGCCTCTGCTCTTCAACGTGCAACTCGAAGGGTGTGGGTTCTTGGTGCGCACCTGCTGGCGTGGTGCTGAAGGATTTAGCTGATGTCATGCTTGCTATCTGGGCTCTGGTGCTGGCGAGGATCGCCATTATGGGATTCAGAAAGATGTCCGATGATAATATGAAAGCGACAGCCGTTACAGTCGTTATATCTTGTTGCGATGCTGGAGCTGCAGTTGGTGAGCTTACAAATGCTTGCTATGTGAGGTGCACTATAGATGCGCTAAGTCTGGGATAGGCAATCACCGTTTTACCTCTTGCGGGGATGATCTACAGGCTTATGTCATGATGCGCTCACATATAGGTCGCAGTCTACACACATGTCAAGTGGAGCATTACAAACGCACATATGTCAGGATCTACACGCGTGTGGTGCTGCAGGTCAGAGGAGTCACAGTGCATTTTCGCGTCACAACACTAGTTGGGGAAACTTGCGTAAAACTCAACAGTCCTATAGTTCCCCAAAGCATAAACTAATGATCGTTGCCCTACGAATCTCAGGCCTCCAAAGGCGATGTTCTCGTTCTCGTATTGCTCGCGTATAGCGTATGGCGCACAGCTGCACAGCTACTTCTGAATGAGAATGACTCGTATAGCGCTGGTAGCGATTTCACGATTTCAGACAACAGACTGGATTGAAAACGTATTTTGAATTAAAAGTGCAGCTACTCGCTCATAATAAGCCAGCCGCCTCCACCCAGAAACACGGCAAAAACTACGATGGTAAGAATCGCGGCACCAGCCTTGTCCCCCGTCGTGATAGCGTCATGCTCAATCCGCACATTTCCTCCATCGCTACCCGCAGTAGGGTCGTTTTTGCTTATTCCACCTGTGTCCAGTCCCGCGGGCCCAGAGACTTGATCAACAAGCAGGTTCTGCATAACCTCCAATGCCGACATCTGCTCTCCAACGCCCACTTCTTTATCATTCACGCCGCCTCGCCACCACCGGAGGCCGCATCCGCCCTTTCCAGCACTGCATTGTTTGGCTGCTGCTGCGGCGGAGGTGCGGAGTTTTGGCATGATTCTGTCGCGGGTCCAGGGGGCGCTTAACATCGTGTAACCCATCCAGCGGCTGAGATAGGCTTTGAAGGATCGTTGATCGTGATCGCATAGTCCGTTGCGCTCACAGGCCATTTCAATCATGACGCCTGGGGCGCCTTCGGCATTGAAGAATATGTCCGTTCCATTGATGATGCCGCCTAGGCGCTCTCGCCACCTGCCTGCCGCTTCCTTTGTTGTGTTAGAAACGGGCGCAAATTTCAGGGAGTTTCATTAGCCTTACCGTATCACCCTTTGTTTCCGACATATTCCACAACGCTGCGACACCAGACATGTGGATTCCGGCGTTGTAGGTCCATTGTATGTGATTCTTTTCAGTGCAGTTCTGCCTCTCGCTGGTTCCGTCTGTAATAAAGAGATGTTGAGTCAGTATATGCATCACATTGAGTTTTTGAGCGGGTATTCTTACCAAAGAAGTGGTAATCCGGGCTGACAAGTCCGACAGAGTATTGCCAGTCCCATGCTCGCTCCGCCCACTCGTAATATGTGGTGTTGCCTGTGTACTTTGCTAATCTTGCTGCAATGTTGAAAAAGGCTCCATTTGAGATTGTGTTTTTGTAGTCGAATCCATTGTTGAATCGGAAAATTTGCCAGTTGAGTCCACCGCCGCATGTTTGGGTATTCCAACGCGGTGCCTGTGTGTTGAATACTGCAATGGCGAGTGACAACCACGACATCTCTCCCTCGACATCTGGGAGCTTGGTCTCCGCTGCCGACATGGCTGTCATCCCCCAGAAAGCTTGATCGTCATTTCCCAGCGTACTGGTCTGGTTGTCCGGCATGAAGGCTTTCGGGTTACCAATCTGATGCACCATTGCTTGCCGCGTAATAGCATTATATGTGTCGTCGCCAGTGTAGTACCAGTAGTCGATGAATGAATTAAACATGGCTCCGCATAGCCACCAGTAGTAAGGATCTGGCAAGTTTCCGGGTACATCGCCGGGCCGGTCACCAGTGTACCATTCTCTTAGACCCGCCGCGACAACTTTGGTAGCTTCCTTAATAGAGGCTGGCTACGTTAGTCAAGTTCGAAAACAGTCGCAGTGTGCGCACCTGGATCGTCAACATTGAGCTCCAGCGCAGATGTGGCGATTGGCGACAGGAGGCCAACAGCCGCGAAAATAAGGTTCGAAGGTCTCATTGCGGGATCTCCGGGGTATCACTAGAAAGCAAGGTGCTCGGAACTTGGCATGCGTAGGGAAACGAGAGTACCTGAGGCACTACACAGCGAGCGACGTAGTGGAGCCTGACGTTGGTAGGAGAATAGCGAAGGAAAGTGAGAGGTCCAGGAAAGCAACATTCTGGGGCTTCGAGTCGTAATGTTATGAAACCCCTTCCGCCTTGAGCCAAGTAACGGCGCTGAGCCGCAGCAGTAGCTGGGCGACAGTGCAACGCTTGGAAGTCATCCTTCCACGTCGCTACGAGGCTAGGGTTGGATCATTTAAATGACTACGAAACCCAGACAGGCTTGGCGATCTATTCAGGCCCTGGAGACCATCTCCTATCATAATTGCGGGCGATTTCCGTTTGACATTGGACAAAGGGGGTGGTGTGCGTAATGCAAGTCGCCAAGTTTGAAGACGACATTGGCGTTGCTTGGAAATGTCTTGGGCGCCGAGGAGCTTAGCTCATTGTAACGTCAACACGTCGTTCCGCCACGTCCGGGCGTCTGCACTGCAATTAAGGGAATCGCAGCTGTTCCTGCATCGTGGATGATGCGGGGAAGATCGAATGCGCCTCGCTACATGTCATTGGAGTGGCACGGGCCGGATGATCGGGTAGGACGCGTGCTAGGGTTGTGGTGTAGCCGGGTATCCGAGACAGTCGCGCCAGCGGAATGAGCAGTGATTCTTTTGAGTGCAGCGAGTTTGCGACGTTCGCAGTTGATGCGCAGAGCGATGCACACGCACGATCTAGAGCGCCAATCCGGATAGGTGGCGTTGCGAGTGCGGGGGAAGATTCCTGGGATTGTCAAACCTCATGTCATGTCACATATGCTTTGAGGAGTCAGCACGTCGGTGTTTCACGATTCTATTACAGTGCCTCACAAGGTAAAGAAAGCTGGGGTACATGCAGGAAGAAACATTAGTGAGATTGGGGTATCGATACAAGAAGGACGATTAGGTATGTTAAGAAACAGTGTGCGTACCTCCAACCCTGCCTCGTCCGGTTGATGCAAAAGAGCAAGCACATCCTCGAAAACCGATCGACCACCTCATCCTGCAGCATTTTGCCAGCTTTCAGTGGCCTGCATCAGCCTTCATCTGCTCAACCATCCACCTCCTGAAAGCTTTCGCCTTGCTACCTGTTCTTATACCCGCCGTCGCATCCATGTGGCTAGCAACTGAGAAGGCTTCAACGACACGCATTGCCGATGCCTCATCGACTTCGTCGAAATGTATCAAGTCCATAAATTGTCGTAGTGTGATGGAGCCCAGTTTGACTGCACAGATTGAGGTATAAAGTTAGCATATGTCTCCTGCATTTCGTACAGTTAGAACTTACCCTGCAACTGTACAACATAATCGACGCTAGTAACGTCCATGACGGCCAGCGATGTTCGCGAAACAAAGTCCCATCCATTGTTCCTGGCGGAGCATTGTCGAGCGTAAAGCTGCTCGGATGAAGCCAGCTGTACGAACGCTCGAGCGACCGCGCTTTTGGTAGTGGTGTGTGTTGTTGAGGTCTCCAGGATTTCTATCAATTCGTCCAGCGAGCCGGTTCCTATGAACGTATGTCGGTGCTTGTATTCTAAATCTCGTTCTTCTTCTGCTGCCCACATGTCTGGTATTGTAGCAGAATGGGCAATCTCAATGCCGGCCAGTGGCTGGGTCCAACCCTCAATACCAGGCTGTTGATGTTGCTGGGTCCCGTTACGTTGAACTGCATGCGGGTTCACTGGAAGATTCAGAGAGATCTTGTAACGGTGCCTATTCTTGTAAACATTGACTGGGGGTTCTTTAGAAGAATTTGCCCTGAACAAGAGCAGACCATCGTCCGTCTTTGCTCTCGACCGCAAGGAAGTTGAAAGCGTCTCGGCAATATCAAAGGCTGGATTGGACGAGACGTACCGGCGGTGTCGGACATAGCTTGTCGCCACGGGTGTCGATTCGTAATCTTTGACCAGTCTGGCGCAGGTGGCCGGCATTTCTTTCCTTGGGATATCGTCGTAAGCTGTGTAAGCATGAATGCCTTCACCGCAGCCTAATGGACTGACTGAGCATAGGGGTGCGTCTTCAAAGGGGGTCGTGTCCGAGGTTGGCGACGCTGTCTCGCTCGATTCTTCTGGATGTGGTGATGGAACACTGATTTTAGATGTACAGTCATCTTCACAGGAAGGGAAGCGGGAAGCAGGCAAGATATGATGTTCGTGGTCGGCGATTTCTTGCGACGCTTGTTGTGCAGTATCGCATTTATCCAGGATTGGCTCTTCGAAGTTTGCATCTTGGTCGTCTGGCTCCGCAACAGCTGGCGCGATTGGGGCGCTTCTGTTCGCCTTGAGCTGTAAAGCCACCAGAACAGCGCTGCCAGTACGTTCGCGGTCCGCCGTTGGCAACCCAACGCTGGATCTGCGTGGATGCACTATCGTGTCTCTATATCAGCTTTCGTTCCAAGACTTTTTTTCCAATACATACGCGACTGTGACCTACTTGTTGCTGTACTGATCTTGTCCAAAGCAACAGTGCTGCTCATCCTGGTTGTCTCTGCGCGACGGCCTTCTTCCGCAATTGTTGATTGAATGGCTGTGGACTCTCCGTTAACATCTGCTCTGATCGCATCTTCTCCAGCGGCATTTCCTCAAACATGACACTAAAAAACTTGACGTGATGCTCCGGGTCAGCGCGGTTGGTCGCATCACAGAAAAACTGGTTCCTTCGGCGCAAATATTCGTTTGCGATCGCGCAGCGAGCGACAGTAGATGGCTTCATAGCAGCTATGAGTCTGGATGGTGTTCGGACGCTTACAACAATTGCGCGCTGAGGGCGGCTGTTGTTGTGGAATGAGAATCACGCGTATCGCGAACACATGGCAACAAACGAATGCAGGCTCCACTCTCACCAGCCGGAGTGTCTTCAGACGATCGAAAAGAGATAGGAGATGGCGAAGCGCGTAGTGCCGCCAGACATTGTGCACCATCGTCTTGTTGGCGAGCGCATTACACAAGAAGGAACCACAGTCGAATTTCCCTCTAGTTGTAGGCCTAGAGATATGGAATTTGCTATAAGAACCTTGCTATCGCATTCAACAACAATACTGGGTGACCAAGAGAGATGAGCGGAGTCATTGGGACGGCGCCAAGTCGAATGTTATTGTGACCCTAACCACGTGGCGACTGGCAGGTATGGAAGGAAAGGCACAAGTTATTATGGCTCAACTGGGGGTCTCAACAGAGAGAAAAGTCACAGGGGTATGGACGGAAAGACATTGGTGGTTGTCGAGCTCGTTTTCTTCGCTAGGGGTCCAGGCAACTCAGGTGCCTCTTCCCCTGCCTCTTCCACGCGCTGCCCGGACACTGTGAGGGATGAACTTGAGTGAGGACATGCCAGCTGTTAGACTGTCCATTGGGTCGATGGGCTGAACAGCAGCTGCCTCTTCACGTCCGAGTCCACGCCCACCGAATCCTCCACGCCCATGAAGCTTGGCGGGGTAACGACGAGCGTCTCCTTCATCCTGATCCATCTCCATGGTATCATCTACAGTGCTTGCGTTTGACTCACCTCTCCGCCTTCCGGTAGCGTTGCTTGCTGAGCTCATGGTAGAGCTCCTGCGTCGATGAGAGGGTATTAGCATGCTGCTCCGGCGGTCGATGCCGTCCTTGAGAACAATAAAGTCGAATTCGCGGGGAAATTGATGTTTGTCTATACAGTGCAGGCGCCGCTTTTGTGGCGTGCTGCACATGCGATCGCAGTCTGGCAGAAGACAGGCATACTGTGAGCTATTAGCTGCAGTGTCCAAGCGATGGCACTCTGACCCCGCATGCCTCATCAATCTCGAAGAAGGAACGACTCCAGGAGGAGAAGGTGCAGACACGTGACGGACGATGCAAGGAAATGACGTACCGTTTTCTCTCCTTGGTCTCTCTTAGCAGCGTTGATGGGATCGTGGTATTCAGCAATGTGCAAGTGCAGATAGTGCTGATCCGGAAAGTTCTTGTGGCATTCGCTGCATCGGTTCATGTGAAGCTGCTGATAGTGCACATCGTGTTCTTCAATGGAATTGAAAGCCAGCGGCTCGTGCGGAGGCAATGAGCACTTCATCATGGTGGCTTCGTCAGAGATGGCAGATTCGGTATCTAAGTGGACAATCTTGACATCGACAGACGTCTCACGCGAGTAGGGTGTGCTGTCTGATGACGAGGAATCGCGGTGTGAGCGCTTGATCCCCATTGTATGTGGATTGGGGCTGATTGTGACTGTGACGAGGCGCAGATGAAAGGGGCAGTACCTTTTACCGGAGAGAGAGAGCAGTCTCGCAGGCCTGTTTCACCTTGGCCTTGGCTGTGTGGTCGACGGGCACGGAGTGAGGTTTGGTAGGAAGACAGGCCGAGCCGTGGTAGCAGTGCTAGCTCCGAGACTGCTGCCCGCTAGTTCGCGACTCATCAACCGACATTACCTACTTTCTCTCACCTTACACCACGGCCATCGCCTCGCACTCTGACGCCATATCTCCGCGTCTTGGGCGCTGTTTGCCTCCGAGACCCTTCCGATCGCTGATTGTCCTATACGCAGGGCAGACAACTTCACCATAAATGGAGCACGCCAGCCACAACGTCCGCCGCCTGCTCCGTGCCTTCGTCTGACCTGCCCGCCGACCGTGGGGTCACATAGGAACGTCGCCGGCTCCTGCACACCGAAGGCATGGCCGCGAACACTGAACAACTTGACAGGTGCGTCACGCCGTCGCCACGATGATGCCCGCCGCGTGCTGATAATGTCTAGGCGGGCCAGGGCGATTGAGAAGGAGCTGTACAAGCGCGCTGACGGCGGTTCTTCGTGCGCCGAGTTAGCTGCGGTGCTGCAAGAGTAGGCGCCATTGCCACTTGGGACTGGCGACAACTAATGCTCGACAGATACCGCGCCGCCTGCGAAGCCCTCATCTTCTCCAACTTCGAGCACGCGTCAGCCCAGGAACTCCAGACGGCGCTGTGGAATGCGCATCTGAAGGTCAACACAAAATTCAGGCAGGAACATAAACTCGTGCGTTATTGCGACCAGAAGGCCAGGGTACGCGGCTAATGTCTGGGCAGCTCAAGCGCTCCAAGGACCATGTTGTCGAGATCCGAAAGTTCCAAAAGACGTATCTCCAGTTCATCAAGGCCAGCCAGCGCTTCTACCGCCAGTACATACTGAACCTCGACACTCAATTCAACGGCATCCCAGAACTGCGCAGGATCGCCCAGAAATGGAAGGATGATAGTAAGTACGCCCGGCCCGCCCCACCCAACACCGCTGATAGCAGAGCAGCCTCCAAGTCGTCCCCGCGTCAGCGCATCCCCGCCAAACTGAAGACACAGGTCCTCGTCTCCTGCCACCAGACGCTCATACAGCTCGGCGATCTGTCCCGCTACCGCGAAACCGAACTCGTCGAGAAGAACAAGGACCGCAACTGGGGCCCCGCCAAAGGTTACTACGACCTTGCCGCAGAGATATACCCAGATTCTGGACATGCGCCAAATCAGCTTGCAGTAATCGCGCGCGAGGACGGCGATCACTTCCGCTGCGTATACCACCTCTATCGCTCGCTAGCAAGCAAGGAACCGTATCCTTCGGCCAAGGCCAACCTAGCAACCGAATTCAAGCGCGTCATTACTGCATGGGATAACGGGCAGCTTATCAACAACCACAAATCAGCCGACGGTAACACTGGTCGAGCTCTAATTGCTTGGTTCATCAGACTGCATAGCAAGCTCTACAAGGGCGAGGAGTTCGCTGCTCACGATGAGCTGGAGGGCGAAGTGCTCAGCCATTTGGCTATTGAGCTCAAAGAGCGCCCCTTGGACTCCGTCTTGAGCAAGATCATCCTCATCAACATGTCAGCGGAATACTTCGCGACGGTGCAGTTGCAGAGTAAGGTACTCAACCCCCACAAGCTTACTTGGCTGACCCCGACAGGCGAAAACCCACCCCCGAACATCATGCGCACATATTTCTACTACCTTCGCCTGAATGTGAAGACATTCTTTATCCTCTTACAGGTTCTACAACCGGAGCTGGATCGCTTGTCCGAAGGCAACGACGTGAAGCACCAGAACGGCGATCGCGCCACCCACCTGTCCGACAAGATCACAGCCGTAGCACGCCGCATCCTCCCTGGTCTCCGTCTATATAGCACCTGGTTCAGGCGCTATTGGAAAGTACTCAACGCTAATATCGCTGATACCTTGAATACCGTCGACGTCCAGGAGCTTTGGAAAGCCTATGCTGCGACTTTGTCTCTCTTGGCCTCGAGCTTCCCTGTTGAGCAGCTTCCGCAAGAAAATTATATGTTAGAGGAGGATACGGACACGATTGGCTTCGAACCGTTGATCCACCCAGACACAGTGAAGCTTTGGTATGATGGGGATGTAATGAAGCAGAAATGGACTGAATTGGAGCGCAACCACCCGAACATCGAAATGCTCATGCGGGTCAAGGATTTGCTCATCGACGGCTTGCTCCTCACCCAGGATGATGCTGCTCCACTGGCCTTGGCAGGCTCGCGGTTCATCTACCAAGAAGAAGGTTTACCGTCCGAGCTTTTGGCGAGTCCCACAAATCGTCCTGATGGATCTCCCGTTCTGGCAGTCCAGGCAACCGATCTACCTCTATTCGAGCACACTCAAGCGGCCGTTCCAGACGACCAGAAATCGCACTCTGTTGCGGCTGCTTCAGAATCTGCATCCACTACGCTTGCCAAAGACAATGCGATGCGCAACATGGTGGACGACCTAGTAGGAGATGAGACCGGACTGGACCCTTTAGTTGAAGAAGACGAAAACATTCCGCCCACACCACCAGAGCAGACATTTGATGATACGGCAGTTGTCAACGAGAACACATTCGTGCCGACAGCATTGTCGATCAACGATTTGGTTAATTCGGTTAGGAACTACAAGCCCTTGTCTCCCGCTCCCATGCCTGCGATGCTCTCCACGCCCATGGGTAGGTCTGGTTCTACATCTTCCATCCGTCAGCCACCGAACCTGCCTTCTGTTCCAGATGGCCAATGGAACTCAAACTCTATCTGGAATCGCACGCCTGGTCCGGCGTCCCCCTCCATGCTGAATACCAACAGCCTCGGCAACGATCTCCGTCGATCGCCCATGAACGGTAAACCCAGGATGTCTGGCCATGTGCGAGGTGACTCAGCGAACTCACTTCTGAGCGTCGAGACTGGTACTCCTATCGCTACTCGAGCTCCTAGTGGCATCGGCAGTGGTGCTTCATGGGGAACTCATGTCGGCAGCCCCTCAAACTGGGCATCGACCTATGGCAGCGACTTTAACAACAACAACCACCACCACCAATACGGGTACGCAAACGGGACGAACATGGCGAGCCCGCTCCTTTTCAGCTCCTATCGCGACAATGCTGAGAGCTCCTGGGGACGCACCCCTCCCAACGGCCAAGGCGGTTGATTCAACTCCAGCGCAGCCGTAGTAGGCTGCTCAATGCTGTCTTCTTATCAGTCGTTACTGTCGTCAGACATACCGTTCGCCAGACTACCGTTCTCGGTACTATAAGACTGTCATGCCTGAGCTGACAGGCTCGTTGGATGGGTTACTAGTATGCTCTCCGACCGAGTGAGCGCGGATACTCTTCCGGATGCTGGATGCGTGCTCCTACAGTGCTTTCGCTTGCATGCCAGAACTTGGTCTTGGCAGCCGTCAAAGATCAAGAGAAAGTTACTCAGATGGGGCGATTATTTGCTTTACAGACTGAAACTATTGGACTATTACTTGGGGGCGTCTTGATTGCTTGTTAGTCAGGCTATTGTTGGGCTTGAGGTATGGCTTATCTTCTGAAAACACCATGGCTCTGAGCGGTTGGTGAAAGACGAGGTAAGCGTCAACGCATTACCTCTAGCTTGGGGAACTTGATTTCTGCTTGATAGTTGTGACAAGGAGTTATGCGAACAATGGTTGCTTTGCCATCTTGTGATGCTGTTCTCGACGCTCTTGGTGTGTACCCCGATTGAGGTAGTGGCCTGATATCTCGTGAGACTCATACGAGAGCACCTTGCTTTGGAAGAAGCCCATACTATATCCACAGCTCTTCTCCCCGTTCTACATCACGTCTGTAAGCTTAAACATGTTGCCCTTGCTCGCAAGCTCAACGAGAATCTCTACTCGGCTACAGCTTCCTTCTTTGACTCGGCGCATATCTGTCGGTACAATTCTTAGCGCGAAGCTTGCTCCCCCTCGTTGTCCGACATGCTGCCCCACATTCAGCACTTTCTCTCCATTACGACAGCAACAACGTTTTTCTTCATATACCACAACCAAAATGCCTGGAAACTACGAACTACTGTGTCTTGAGAACCCGCTTCTGGACATCCAGGGTGTTGGGTGAGTCCATGTCCCTCTAGCCAGGGCCGCAATGCCTTGCAGCAACTGCCGAGCACCACAGTGAGCTTTGCTGACGGCTGGCAGTGACCAGGCTCTCCTCGACAAGTATGGCTTGAAGGCCAACGATGCTATCCTCGCCGACCCAGAGAAACACATGGGTCTGTACGAGGACCTGCTCCAGAACTACAACGCTGTCCTCATCGCTGGCGGTGCTGCACAAAACACTGCGCGTGGTGCGGCTTACATCCTCGAGCCCAACTCGGTCGTCTACATCGGATGCATTGGCAAGGACAAGTACGGCGAGACTCTCGAGAAGATCTCTGCCGATGCTGGTGTCAAAACCGAGTACCTCTACGACGAGAAGACTCCCACTGGTCGCTGTGGTGTTGTCATTACCGGCCACAACCGCTCCATGTGCACAGACCTCGCTGCTGCCAACAACTACAAGATCGACCACTTGAAGCAGGAGCACATTTGGAAGCAGGTCGAGAACGCCAAGGTCTTCTACGTCGGTGGCTTCCACTTGACCGTCAGCGTACCGGCTATCAAGGCGCTGGCTGAGGAGGCTGCCGCCAAGGACAAGGTACGACGAGATCGCATATGTTGAGGGAAGACAAGCGTGCTGACCAGATTCTAGCAATTTATCCTCAACCTTTCCGCGCCCTTCATCTCGCAGTTCTTCAAGGACCCTCTTGACGAGGTTCTCCCATACGTCGACATCGTCATCGGCAACGAGACCGAAGCCGCCGCGTTTGCCGAGGCGCATGGCTGGGAGACCAAGGACGTCAAGGAGATCGCGAAGAAGGTTGCCAACACGCCCAAGCAGAACAGCAAGCGGGCCAGGACTGTTATTATCACCCAGGGCACTGACCCAACCATCGCCGTAACCATAAAAGAGGGTGGTGACGCCGATGTCAAGGAGGTTGCCGTACACGCCATCAAGGAGGAGCAGATCAACGACACCAACGGTGCCGGTGACGCCTTTGCCGGAGGTTTCGTCGCTGGTATTGTCCAGGGTAAGCCGCTCGAGAAGGCCATCGACATGGGTCAATGGCTCGCCAAGCTCAGCATCCAGGAGCTTGGCCCTTCATACCCGCAGCCCAAGCAAACTTACAGTAGCTAAGCGTCCTCACACCGAGTGAGCGCTGAAGCTCGTGTATTTCAACAATCTACGAGGGCATGCCACCGCGACGAGGTTCATGCTTACCATGTCTAGCCGCTGTCGTTGATGCGCTCAGCTGGGTACAGGTATTGTCGAAGCATCGTGATGGTGTTTCTGGCGTAAGACAAAAGTAGAATCTAGCCTTTCAACAGCCGGAGATAGATACCCTCAGCTATAATGCTGCCAAAATGTATGAACAAATAACACATAAGACATTTAAAGTGCTCATGCTATAACATGCTGTCTCCAGTGCGAGTCTAAATACCTCAACCTTTTGGAGCTCGTTTCGCCTTGAGACGGGATATTCAGTCCCTATCTCTGCAAGAGGCAGATATTAAAGCTCCTGTTCCAGATGGCAGAGTGATCACAATATGGCCTAGAGGCAAGTGCGTTATTATGTTCAGCAGAAAGTCCATCTCACATAACAATGAAGACAGCCAAGCACCGCCCCCACTCTATTAACTCGCAGCCTTGGACACATCGTGCCGTCTGAAAACTTGCATGTTAACATAAGAGGAGAAAGAACCACTAAGATATCAAGCAAAGAACGACGTCCAAGGGGGCATGGTCCTATACAGTCTCCTATTCAGTCCTCAGTCATTGCGTTTATTTACCACTGCTTTACCCTCCTTAACCACAGTATCGCCAAGTTCACCCTCTTGCTCGCCCTAGACCTATAGCTTTTAACGACTGCTGTCTAACCTCGTCGCTACTTAGGTAGTCTACCAGACGGTCCTCCTAATAACATGGTTTCACGATGGTTGGTGGTTGTACTGTACACCTATTTATGGTAATGGCGTACATCGCTAGCTGTGTCTGGGTGTGTACGACAGAAGAGAAAGACCTCGAGGATTCGCGCGTTAAATCTGCAAGGCGTATATGCAGGGCTGTTGGTTCTTACCTCTACCGGTAAATAATCTCTCCTCAAAAGTTGTTCATCCATGTACAGGAAGAAACAGTATGAAAGAAACTGATAAGCTTACTAACACGTTTTTTAGCAACAGACTGCTTTCTTCATTTTTTAAACGGAGCGGCTGAGCTGGCCGTGACCCAATGCGGCAAGCAAAAGACACGGAGTGCCTAGGCACACAAGGACATGTGAGCTGCATGAGTAGAGCGGTGTGTGAACCATGGAATAAACATTTTGATGCTGAATTGCATTGATCATGATTACCACTAGAAATTGTTTAATGCCTTCAAGCATAAGTTCGTTGCCTATTAAAGGGTTAGTAATAGAAGGATTTGGACAAAAATGGCGACCAACGTACGCGTAGTATTCCTTTCCATCGTCATAAGGACGCGACGATCCACTGTCAACCTCTTTGTTTACCGCCGCTAGCCGTGGGATCGACCTCTTACTCTCACCATAAACCGAAGCGGAAACCCAGAGCAGCCACATGATGCCAGCAATGATTCCGTACGCGATGATCTGGCCGCGGCTGGGGGCGAAGCCGGTGAATGCGGGTGCATCCGATGCAAGAAGCAGACCGAGACCACCATTGATCATGCCCAGCGTGATCAGGATACGTCCCAGCCAAAGGTGCCCGTGCGACCAGATAGTTCGGCGACTGTATTTCTTGAACTTGAGGTGATGTACGAAGCCAAGGATGGGTTGGAAGAAGAGCATAACGAAAACAATGATGCCAATGATCGGATGGTAGTTGTTGAGCATGTTGACTGGGATGGTGTTGATCATCCAAACGCCGATACCGAATGCTGCGACGTACACGACATACGCAAATAGTTGAAACAAGCCGTGGACAAGCCAGACGCCGCGGAATGATCCTAGTCGTATGAGGATTGATCCAACCGGAAAGAACAAAACAAAGGCTAGGGCTGCCAGAACACCATGGGCTATGATGATCTTGTGTCTTGATTCTGACGAGAAGCCACCGCGGCCGCCGCCAAACGATGAGCCAAAACCGTCATCATCGCTGTCGCTACCTCCTCCAAATCCTCCAGGACCGTATTGGCCATCAGGACCGTATTGCGCAGAAACTGCGGTCGCTGCTAGACTTCAATTAACCGTGTCCTCATATCCACAACTTAGTTCCATACCTAAGCTGAGCAGCATCGCTCGTGTGCTGAAAGTCATGATGAGGGTGTAAAGTGTCCTAAAGCGACATTTACGCAGAGTGATAGTCTTACAGTTCAATGGAAGAAACATTGGCTACTTAATCTATTCTTACCTGCGACCCGTGGACCGCTGATCTCACAACATCACCCACAATACAAGCCGAATAGCCCCAAATCGATGAAGCATGTCTGGAGGTGACACAAATGACGTTGTTTAGAGCACAAATTGGTCGAGCTTACGCGTTTCCGCAGCTTTTTCGAGTGTTTCGAGTGGTGGACATGGTCAAACTAGTCTGACTTGGGGTCGGGGTATGCATTGGAGAGCCGGAAGAAAGATGTCGGCAAAACACAATGTGGATGCTCCGACTTCCATGATGTGATGAGAACCTCAGGCTAGAAACTTCGTTGACGTCGATGTAAGAGTAGTGAGGTTGTTTTATGAAGGCGTATGGTTCAGCCATGCTGAGCACGTGATAGCGCGACGAAGTCTTGGTAGCCTTCAGCAGGCGCACACGTCTGACTCGAGTAACTTGGCTCGTATCAGTATGGTCCTTCGTTCGCGAGTGTAGGCAGCGATTAGGCGACAAATCTACGAGGCTCTTCTTCCAGATCGTTGCGAGCATGGTCGTTGGTTGGGTGACCAGACCAACGATTAGTGAGGCAGATGACATGGGTCATGAGGCCTGTGCGGATGTTTCTCATCAAAAACTTCCTCCCATGTTGACATGCTTAGTATAACAGCTAGGTTCACGTTCACCGTCTAGTTGACATGGCGGTCGGCAACGTGATGTGGCATCCCCACGCAGCGCATCCCGTCGCCCTCGACCCCATGGCGGTCAGAGCGCAGTCGAGGTTTTCCATCCGCCCTCCGCGATCCAGGGTCGTCGCATGGCCGCCGTCCAGAAGGTACAAATCCGGCATGCGCTTGTTCGCAGTCACCCGTCCCGAAGTTCGCAGTGACTCGTGCGTAGTCCCAGAATCCAAGAGTCCCGTGGTCGTAAAGAAAGGGCAGAAGAGCGCTTCGCCACGGTTGTGCACATCACGCGCGCCCTTTGTCCATATGTATGTCGTCAGAAGTTGTGAGTCGAAGAAGCAAAAGAAGGTGAAACAAGGAAATTGCAACGAATGTTGGGCAAAGGGAGGTGAAGACTCTGCGGATTCATGAGTTGTGCATGTCCAGCACGAGGATGACTCCTGCAGGTCCCGAAGTTCGGCTTGGACCGCGATGCCATCTGACCAATCACGCGCGGGCACGGACGCAATAGTGGGCCCAGATTCGCTGTCATCTAGGTTATCATCTAGCATCTTCCTTCTCCCCGTCACACCATCGCTCGGCTCTGAGTCACTATGCAGCCTACTGACACCCTTGACTTAGCTTGTACCTGCATACGTGATGCAATGTCGTCCCATGTATATAAAGCTGGATAAGTATCTTGCTCATATGCTTGACTCTCCTGAGACTATCAGCCGCCTTTGCGGCTTTTCGCCCCACCTCTCTGCATCTTCCCTCAAACTTATCATTACTTATTCACACATCAACGAAAACTTGGAATAGACGACATGGGCAAGCGTCACAACAGAAAACGAACAAGAAGCCGTCCTCGGAACCGCAACAACAACAACGATAGTTCAACCCCGCAAGTCATCAATCATACTCGAAGCGAATCCGTCAGCACTACCTCGTCAACTCTCTCTGCAACAAGCTCCTGCTTCCATCCTCAAAGCTACCCAATTGCAAACGCCACTGCGAACCATTGGCAGCAAACTTACACCGCATGGCAAACCCGGCTTCGACTTCAGGAGGAACAGGAGCAAGAGTTGGAGACTCAACGACTTCGCATCTTTGGTGGACTACCGGAGGATGAAAGGACTTTGATGGAGCCGATGCTGAAGGTGGTCACGGATCTTTTCGACGGTTTCTACGACTACGAAGACCCGTGATGTTTGAAGTATCGGCTCTTTACACATCTCCACTTTTGCGTATGGTATCCATTTCAACGGACGACGCATGTATTTACGACGACGAACGACACGAATTAACGACCAAATTAACGATGACTCTGGTAACCAGCCGGAGGCGTGGGATAACACCTGGGCACGGACTCGTAGCAGATCAGACAGCACCTGCGTCGGCCCAACTGGGTCGGCCCGCAAGCGCTGTTTGATCGGTTCATATATTGCTCAGCCCTAGGACTCCGGCTTCACGCATAGGCGGCGGAAGCGAAGAGACTGGTGGAAGAGATAGCTAGATGCACGCCTTGTGCCTGTGCTCGCTTGAGTCCTAGACTCGCGGGTACACGTAACGGGTTTGAGCGTCGCTGTCTCTGGAAATAGGAGGAAGGAAAGAAGGACGCGCCTGCGTATTTGTGGAGGAGCCATCTTGTTCGGGAGCATTGGTGCACATTTGCAGTTTTCTGGACGGCAATCACATGTCCGAGTAGCTATTTTGTCCAATATTTCTTTAATAAATCTATATTATCTTGAACTGTTTTCCATCCTCGCTTGTGATGCTCACTTTCCAATTGAACCTTGCTGAGGCATACTCGCCCTACGCTGTCTCTTCACTGTCTCAGCCTTGACCTTCTTCTAGTCCAATCTCAGCACGCATAATTGAGGTCTGTTGGGGGTTGGCAACTTTCATTTCCTGTTCTGGCATCTTTCGACCACCGCAACTATACCGCACGGGCAGTGAGCATATAGAAAGTTACCGGACACTCCGCAGCTTCTGATCTAGCCACCCCACAGTACATAGCAGCCAAGCGAGTCCTGTGCACCTCACCAAGCTGACAGATGTCCTCCCCAGGTAGCCATCAGGATTCGGTCTGAGCCGTCGACTGAGATGGCTAAGAAGGTTTTGGAAGTACGACCACTCGGTGATGACAGGTTTTCGGAGGAGTTCTGGACAAAGAGGTTGTAGACTGTGGATGTAAGAGTGTGTATGACGGAGAAGGAGTGGGAAAGTGAATGGAGAGAAGGTATGCATTCTGGTAGGATACAGAAGAGAGACAAGATGATGTATGTTTGCCCGTACAGTTGGGCGATCGAGCATGACGTGGATACGACTGTTACGTGTCGGCTTATGTAAAGTAGATGTGACTTCAAAGAATGCAACAATTCGTACACGGATATGGTTGTAGCTATGGCTGCCTCGGAGTTTCTGGGACGAAGTTCTGCGTCGGAGTGAGGGTACTTTGACTGGAGCTGTAGACGTTTGGATTGCGCTACCAGGTTGCCACTGTAACTATATACGTACAGAGTGCATCTTGGGATCTGCAGGCATAACGAGGTCAGCGCAGCTATGTTAAACGATGGAGTAGAACGGGCTGCAAGAAGTCTGAAGGTGGTATGGAACGCTCATGTGGTCCTCACACTTCTTGTTGTCATGAAAACTTCTTCTGTCAATCATACCTACAGTCTCCACATTCTGCATGCTAACCTCAGTCGGAGCAGCAACATAAGAAGCAGGAAAAAGAGGAATGAGGCGTTATGGCACTTATCCAAGCTCACCACGCACTACTTACTGCCATCCATCGTTGCGACTTCGGGAAATCCGAAGCTCGAGTATTTACAATGGCGATGCTCAAACACTCGAATTGACCAAGTTCGCCGCTGCCTGCGCGGCAATAACCCCTCACACTCTTCCACCATCAAACCAACCCACAAGCTATTACGATCCAGCTAACCTCATCATCACAAGAAGCGACTTCAGCAAATGCATCATCCAGCACCCAAAGCAGGTTTCCCTCCATCCCTTGCGCGCCGACCCGACTGAGCGGTCGCCCTACTATCGTACGACCCTCGCCAACGGGTCACCCCACGCACCATCCCGGCACAGCCCGAACACCGCATTCTCGCTCCCATGTCTCGCCACCAACAATTCCTTCGCCGTTCTCCGCAGGGACGTATCAGACGATGTAGGCGTATATTCAGTGAACCCGACCAATCATTATGTAGACCTGCTGCTGTGTCTCGCGATCCCAGAAGCCAGGCTTGTGTCTTTGGTATGTTGGCACAAGCCGATCCTGGGGTCGTGGGATCACGCAGCTTCGGTAGGCACCGAATTATATCACCATTGTAGTGTTGGAGGAATTTAATCTGGTGGATATAAGGCTGGTGGATTTTCTTGTGAACTGGTTGTTCATCATCAACATCATCCAGTCACATCAATCTACAACTAGACAGTTATATCTACTACCATCTTCAGCAAAGCATCTCGCATCCAATTAGCCACAAAACAACAGTCATCACCAAACTCGAAAAGTCGTTTCAACAATCTCATAACCATTCCGACTCAACCCACAACAACACCCCAATCAACCAAAATGCCAGCAGTACCAAAGTCCTACCTTCCCTCCTTCGCCGCTTTCCTCGGTAAGTCCCTCTATCTTCACTTTTTACGATGCAACAACAGTCGGCTAACAAGTATTCCAAGCATTCGGCATAACCTACACCACAGTCGTCGCAACAAAAGAAGGCGCAGCCGTCGACGGTGCCCGAACACGCTGGCAAGATCAACACGCACGCGCAAGGAATGCTCTGAGTGGGGGAATGAGCTTGGTAGACATGGAGAGGAAGTAGAACAATCCGCTGAGTAGAGGAGAGAGGAGTAAGGGGTTTCTTCAATTCTTTGTTCACATACTAGGGATCAATGAGCGTTTTTTTTGAAGGGGATTGAGGAGTCTATATTATTATTATTTTGGGTGGAAAGAAAGGATACGAGTTCCTTTGTGTGTGTGTGTGTGTGTGTGTGTGTGCTTTTTTTTTTAAAAAAAAAATCAATGAAGAGTAATATTTTCTGCGTTCACACGACATTCAAGCTATAAAATAACCCGACTAACTTGAATCATTCCTTCGCTACCAACCTTCCAATCTTCCACATCCCACTTATCTTCACATCCCTGTCATTCACTCATATTTTGCGCATTATACCCCCAGGATACAAGTCTATAACACTATACATGCTATCGTCCCGGGAGTCAATCATAGTACCCGACGCATGAACAGCGCTTTCGAGAGCGTCGCGTTGGTGGAATGTCTGCAGGGAAGGGCATCGAGGAATGTGGAATGTGACGTGTATCGAGGGAAAGAATATATTAACGTCGCCGACAATCGGTGTGCAGGCAGACGAACAGGGAGTGTTGCAGATACGGGGGAACGAGTGGTCAACATGGATAAAGTGTATAGGGTAGAGGACGTGGGGGGCGCGACAAGCGACGGATAGGTAGAGGGAAGTATTGATGGATGAGCAGAAGAGGAAGCACACTTCAGTGCTTCTAGTGGGAAGGTGGCTGAGAAGCTCGCATCGAGCCGACATCACAATCGACAACACAGAACAATAAGTTAACTTGAACACTGTATTCAATCCCGCATACCTTCTACGTAATGTCGGTTCCACTTCCCCTCCCTTCATCTCCGTCGACCTTGGGGTCAAATATATCTAACAAAAAATCACATTGCCATTCAACGCCATCCAGAACGGGAGTAAAGTACGCTTGATACCATCGCGCAGTACCGAGATAACAAAGGAAAAGGAAAGAGAAAAGCCTACTTCGCTGTTTGTGGCTGGTATGATCAAACAAAGGGAATCGTTACAATCATGTAGGACCAGTCTATCAAATAAAGTTGCCGCAATGTGAGCGCGCAAGGAGAATCAAATGAGAAGTACATGTTAAGCCTTTGGATTTAGCTATGAGTCAAGCATCGACGTGATGTCAGCTATTCTTTGCATGACGGGGCTCATGGCGGCGATCTTCCTCTCCAGACGCTCTGCTAGAAGTGCTTCGCTGGCGTCATCTGAGATGACTAGCGAGTAGTGTGCAAAGGCTTTCTCGGGGTTGGTGAAGAGCGCCTCTTGGTCTTCTAGCGGCGCACTTGCGGTGGGAGCAGATGAAGAGTAGTAGAGGTCGTATTCGGCATCCTCTTCCTCAGCCTCTTCGAGAGGAGCGGCGGACTGGGACTGTACAGGGCGCTCAATGACGGGGTAGCCAGTCTTGACTTCCTCAGCAGGCGAGTCGTCCTCAGCGTTTAGGATGGCACTGTATCCCTTGCCAGACATAGCCTCGATGTCAAGGGGGTTGCTAGGGCCCTCGGGTAGCTCAGTGACGGCGAAAGCGACGGGCTGCTGGAAGCTGAAGCCATTGTTGACACCCCAGCTGCTGCCGTTGTTGTTGTTGTTGTTGTTCAGATTAAGCATGGCAAATTCGAGTTGAGGCTCAGGGACCATGGTCATACCGACGTGGGTGTTCTCAGCCTGCGACATACCATTGAATTGTTGTTGTTGCTGTTGCTGGAACTGAGCCGGGGCAGAGGCAGTGGTGACGGGCGTTGAAGTCGATGGCATTGAAGTTATGGGCGCCTTGGCCTGGAGTGACTCGTCACGGGAGAGCTCCTCAAGGAAGGGGGTGAAAGCTTGGTGGCGGAGCAGGCGCTCGATGAAAGCACGCGAGCGGGCGTTTTCCTCCATGAGAAGACGGTTCTGGGCGCGGAGTTCGTTGGCCTCGTTGACCTTCATAGCAACCTCGCCTTCAAGCTGGCCGATGTATTCTAGTCATGTTAGTTGGTGTTGCGAATGGAGTCATGCGTTTACTTACCCTTCCTTCTTGAACGGAAAGCACGAGCCGAGACCTTGTTACGGAGCTGGCGGCGCTCCTTGGAGCTGAGCTTCTTGCCCTCCTCAGAGGCGAGCAGCCTCTCGTCCTCGTCCATGTCCTCTTCGTCCTTCTTTGCGCGAATAATGTGAGGTAAGAGGCCTTGGTTGTCGTTCTGCATGGAAGCAGACGCGTTCTGGCTGTCGGCGCGGATCTGCGCGACGACACGGGTGATCATCTCCTCGGTGTGGGCGTCGCTGAGTGGGCTCGATGTCTTGCGGCTGGCGGAGCTGGCGGAGGGCATGCGGTTCTGTTGCTGCTGCTGCTGCTGCTGCTGCTGCTGCTGCTGCTGTTGTCGCATGGCCTGTTGTTGCTTCTGGTGGGCCAATTGTTGTGCTCGCTGCTGTTGGGCCTGGGCCTGGGCCTTGGCCATGGCAGCCTGCTGTTGATGCATACCGGGCCATACCCGGACGTTGGCGACCTCCTCTTGTGTGATGGCGCTCGGGTCGACGTAGTCGTCGGAGGCGTCGTTGAAGGCGAAGCTGTTCTGGCGGTAGTCGACGCCCATGTTGATCCCAACGTCCATGGGCAGGCCGGCGTTCCAGGTGCCATCCATGATCGAGTCGCCGCCCATCATGGCCATCTCGTCCAGGCCGGTGGACGAAAACACGGGGAAGCCCGTGTTGTATCCGGCGTTCAGGCCGGGCAGGGAGCCGGAGGGCAGGCCAGTCTGCTGCTTGAAGCGCTCGTACTCGTGGCTGGGCTTTGCGGGGGTCTGGAGGTCGTCGTCGATGTTTGTGCTGGTGGGACTGGCCATGGCGGATGCTGCACTCGACTCCCTCTTCAGCGTGGCAGGCTGCGTGGGCGAGGGCATCTGGCCAAAGTCGAAGAACTCATTGGGGTCGACGCATTGGTTGGGGTGCTGGTTGAAGGGGGCCATGGTCATGGCAGGCTGGACTGCGGTAGCCATGTCGGTGTTGTTTGTTTGACCTGCTGGGGAGTCGCTGATCGCGTTTGGGCGGTCCTTGGGCAGGCGAGCGGATGTCTTGGGGGTGCTGTGTTGCGGGCACTGCGTGGGTGACGAGAGCGGTTAGGCTGCTGGAAAGTCGTCGTCAGCTCCTCTCTGGGCCGGTTCTGCCGGACGTGTGGCTGTGCCGCTGGGTCCGCGCCTCTCTGATGGAGCACGGCTGTCGGGGGGGATTGAGTGAGTGTTTTGGGCGGGGGGAAGTCGTCTACAGAAGGTGGCAGAGGTCGAGTCGATGGGTGTAGTGGGAGCGAGAGCAGAGCGATGGCATGCGAGGCAGGGCATGGCATGGCATGGGCGAGGGCCGTTTTTGCTGGGGCCGTCTTCCCGGATGCGTTTCAGCGTGAGGCGGAGTCCCCCTTCTCGAAATAGAGGGAAGCAGGCTAGACCTGGTTGGTCGCTGTCTGCCGCCGATCATGGCCCAGCAATCTTCGGCTGCTCCTCTCCTGAGCGCCGCCGGCACGTGTTTTCGGCCTCACCATGCCACAACCACGGACGTGATGCGGAGCCTGGGATCTGTCTTTGCCCCTCTCGGCACCCGCCACGAGACCCGGCGACTGACGTAGCGTTGCTATTTTTCATTCACAGTCGGCACAAGCACTCCAGCCCGCTGTACAGTCGCTCTACGCCCCTCACCACCGTCCACGGCCATGGCAGGCAGTGTGCCATGTCCGCTCTCTCTCGTGCAGCTAGGCATTACGCACTCGATGCACCGCCGGCGCATACTCGCCGGCTCCCAGAGTTGGACAGGCCAATCACGCCCTGCCATGCTGCACCACCGCTGAGGCTGTGCTGTCATACTTGACTTTCCTGGCCAATGTTGCGAACCCCGCGCGAACAACTGCCATGCCGTATGGCCCTTGAGCCACAACCCACCGGCTTGGTGGCTGCATGCCAACTAGCGAAGCAGGTGCAGACGAGCCATAGTCTGGATGCATCTCTAACCTCAGCTTCTTACTACAGGCCTTGTACGCACTTGCCTGGCGCAGTCGTGGCTCGCCATCCGTAGCACCATCCGCCAGTGTGGCCACCCCGTCGTGTACAACCACTGCTAGCATTGTACGTCAGCATGTCTCTCCGACAACCTGCCGGACCCAGTCCATCGACGAGTCCACTTCTGTCGTGTGCCCCAGCTTTCTTCCACACCTGTCAAGCCTGTCAGCGCCAGAGTCCATCGCGCCGCAAATTTTGATCTACACACTCCTGTCCCTCTGCCGACTCGGACTTGGGTTCGGCAATCTCCGTCCAAGTGCCATGGAGCGACTCAACACTCTCTGCCTCCACCATACCTTCAATTCTTGAAACCCTCGTCTTTAGTCAACAACGTCACACCTGCCACTTCTCAACGTGCGCGCCGGTCCTGTCGTCCAATGCAAAATCCCTGAAAATTGCTCATGCTTTGTGCCAAACCGGCCACCCATGCTAAGATGAGGATAGTCCCTACCTATCAGATCTGCATCGCAGGCACAAGTCAGTTCCCGCGATACCGATAATCGGCAAACTTCATCGGAAGTTGTACTGCGCATCCTTCAGCAGTGCCAGCAGAAATTTCGCGCTCGAGTAAGGCTGTACATAAGACGCGTCATCAACATGTAGACGTAGAGAAACAACATCCAGCCTAAACAGTTGCAAGAGACAGCTGCAAACAGTGCCGTTTGAGGCGTCGAGGGTAATACTACACGCGGGCTTACACCGGTCTTGATCGCAAGGCCATGCCTACAAGTCTTTGTCAGACACAGCATTGGCAGAGGTCATGCTAGGCAGAAAACCACTTGGCCGGCCTTATACACTCCATCACAGCCTTTTAAACTTCTGAAGCATCCAGCCTGTAAAGATGAGCAATCAGTTTTACCGACATCTCCCAGTGCACTATCTTTGGCGCCTCAACAAAGGGAACTTTTCTAGTAGCCACAATGCTCCTAATCTCATACCGTAGTAAATCGCAAGCCGCAGCATTCTAGTTCGCTGCGCCTGAGTCTGTTCCTTATTTCCAGCCAGCCGCATGCCGCCCGTCCGCTCCGTCCGCGTGCACGCACGAAGCATCAGGCAAACCATCTCATATCCGCTACAGCATCAGCATTGTCCCTTGCTCGCGCTCGCGCACTTGAACACCGACCTCGACAGAGGCTCGACCACGCATAAAGAGCCAAAGGGAATTGCAACCGCTTATCGGCCCGCCTCAAACCATAAAAGGGGTTTAGTCTAGACCCGACTCGCAGACCTTAGACCCTGACCCGCTGTATAGCTGAACTCTTACCCATAGAGCCACAGAGCAGAGTCTGTTTCACGGTCTTCGACCCCGAAGACCAGTCAGCGTAGGCAGAGCGTTACAACTCGAGTCTTCGAGACGGGACTGCACAATTTTGATGCAATACGCGTCTCGTCATACTTGGACCCAGAACCAAAGGTCGGTGCACGACCTGTCAAAGTTAGCAAGCCTCATGTATCCCCCCCCCCCCCCCCCCCCCCGGATCTTCAGTCTTGGTGAGCTTGATACACTATACATGTTTCAGAGAAGACAATGCCAAAGTGGAAAGCTGGGTAAGCACTATAATGGCATCAGGTAGTAGGTTTCGCGTAACGTGCTACTCTACTGTTTGCCGTCCGCGGACGACATTGTCGAGCCTCACTCGAGAACTCAATCTTTGTCTTGAATCGTAAAAAAAAAAAGACTAGTGATCTTATCACGGATTGTCAAGCCCTGTGAGCTGCACTGCCTACCTCGTCAAAGTAAGGGGTAGAAACCTAGAAAGGTAAAAGAGCTGGGCTCTTTGTAGACAGAGCATCAATGATGTTTTATAATATATGAATATCCAAGTGACATCCGACCTTTTCACGACCTTGCCCCCTCCAACTTCAGACTCGTTGGCCAAGAAGCCGTGGATTTCCTCTTCATCCACGCTGCCAGGTTCTCGCTCAAATCTCGTGGTCGTGTTGTCGCGGCCATGCTCCATAACTGGCGGCTGTTGCTGTTGTCGTCGCTATCGTGCTCTCCCAGACTCCATCTCGTACTGCAAGCCCCCGCTCTGCTGCCCCATCATAGTCCTTTCCAACCCTGCGACACCACCCCTTCCCTCGCCAATCATGCGACCCCCTATCATTTCCTCCCCGAATCCCAATTCTTCAACTACCCTTGTAAACATATCCTCCCCCCTCCGGTCACCCAAAATACCACCCCTCGCCACACCCTCCCCCCTAGCAACATCCCTCACAATAGCCCTTGCCCTGTCGAAATCGCCGTCTCTTGCCAACGCTCTAACAACAGCTATCATAGCGCTCCAGCCAGGTAAATGTTGCCGCTTGCTCATACGCGTGAGTACACTCATCATCTTGCCCACCTCGCCGAAGCTCGCATATCCCTCGAGAAGCCGGTCAAAGAGCACGCTGTCGCTGGGCATGCGGGGTGTGCTGAAGAGACGGAGGACGATGTCGTCGACGCCAGATATGTTGGGTGGATCCGATTGGAAGAAGTAGTGCGTTATGATGGACGTGTATACATGTACGCTCGGCACCAATTTTCTGCTAGCCATGTGTTCCAGGACCGCGCGCATAGCGGCATGGTTGGCGTATTTCTTCAGCAGACGATCGATAGCCGTCGAGTACATGTAATCGTTCATTTTGATACCGTTGGCTTCCAATTCGTCAAATATCTTCAGGATCCGTGACGTCTGTTGGGCTTCGGATAGGTTGTCGAAGATTTGGTTGTCAAAGGTGGCGCTGATAAGCATTGCGTGGGTTGCTGCGTCACCTTCTAGTCCGTCCCTTTCCATTTGAGAGAGGATTCTGAAGGCGGTGGATTTGTCGCCTGCGTTTAGGTAGAGCTTTACGAGAGAGTTGTAGGTTATAGCGTCAGGCTTGATTTGGAAGTTCTTCGACCATGTGAGGAGCTTTTGAACGAAGTCCACTTTCTTCTCGTGGCGCATAGCTTCGGGACGGAATTGTACGATGGCAGATAGGGCGCCGTTGATGACCTCGATAGAAGGCTTTGTGCACGTGTTGACTGCTTTGCTTAACGATGGGTTTCTCAGGCCTTTTTGTCCTTTGATAGGCTTCTGGGCGGTTTTGATGGCATTTTCCGCTGCAATCCAGCGTCTGGCCATGTCGTCCAATGCAATAAAGGCCTTGTTGATCTGCTTCAGAGACACCAAGCCGTTAATACGGGTCGTCCAGGCATAGTTGCTGGGCTCAAGACCAGTATCCAGCATGCGCTGCCACATTGCATTCAAGCCATCGAGGTCTCTTGCTTCCGCGCAGCCTTCCAGGAGTGCCACCCAGGAATGCATATTTGGCTTGACATTGTGGGCGATCATGTGGTTCCAGACCTCGACGGAGCGTTGTGGGTGGAGAACCGTCATGTACCCAGAGAGAAAGGCGTTGTAAATTGAAGGGGGTATGTTAGCAATCTGGTTCTTCGCGGTATATTCTTTCTCAATTTCGTTCCAAATACCGTCCAGTGCGGCTGCCGAAGCTTTGGTCTTGACTGCACGCGCAATTTTCCCCATGAGAAATGCTTCCAAGTTGGAGTACGCGTCACCAGTGTTATCTGGTCCAAGAGTCTGACCACTTTTCCCGATAGCCATCATGGCTTTACCCGGCACAGCATTAATCTCTCGGATGACTTGGATCTTCACATCTTCCGGTAGGGCTTTGAAATCTGGGCTTTCTGTGTATATGAAGATCGAGTCTACAAACGAGCCAGCGAGTAATCGTTCAAGAAAGACCAAAAAAGGCGCGGCTTGTTTGCGTGTCGCTGGGTCTAGGGCGTCCGAAATATTGTAGAAATAGATAGCGCAAAAGGCCAACGCAGGACTTGCGACGTAGTTGGGGATGAAGCCCTGTAAGCGCATATTGAACTGCCTGCTATCATGCATATCTGGGATTGCCTCGACAGGCGGTACGTTCCATTCGGTACTGATCGACTCCATTGAACCGTTCCTTGGTCCCATGCATTGGAAGAAAAGCCGCCATAGAGACAATAGCTCCTGGAGTAGTGCATGAAGGTCCTGCTTGGGTCCAGACGGTGAGTTCACGGCCTGTATGATATCAAACGTCAAGTGAGCTATCGCCGGCTTGACCCAGTACTCAGGGCGAGCAATGCCAAGCTGCTGGTATCTGAAGAGCACCTTGGTTGGGGTGACGGTCAATTGCGTCCTGCCTGCGCAGAAGGCACTCGTGACGGCTCTGAGGAGGTGCAAAAATACCCTTTCCTTACTCAGCAACAGCGCATCACGCTCTGTTGGCTCGACTAAGGCCTTGCAGTCTCTTGCGGTGTAGATGCTCTCAAACGACTCCCAGGCTCCATTGATGCGGCCATTGTGAAGAGCATCAAGCACAGGATCAGCATGAGCCCGCTCCACTTGCACTGGCCTGTTCTGCTCTGCCTCATCAAATGCACGTTCCTCTTCACCACCAGTATATGTTGGGGCGCTGTCTGTTTCGTCGTATATGAGTTTGGAGTATCGGGTGCGGGGCTGACCGGCTCGTAGACTACTCGAAAAGGTTGTGTTGGGCCCACTACGATCCGCTTGTTCTTGGATAGAATCTTCCTCGTCTCGGGGCAGCGCCGATGCTTCTCCTCGTGGTGGTTCGGCGTTGTCGTTTGGCTTTCGGCCAACCAGCGAAACGATCGTGGCTCTAGGTTGCCATTGAGGGCTTCGGACGGGGGCAATGCGTCGAGATAGGCGTATCCGACATTGCCGACATACGTATGCGCCTAGCATAGTGCTGTGACGAGCCTAGGAATGTTGGAGGTGTGAACGCTGGGGACGACGGTTAGCTTGTGAAGTCAGAACTTTTTGTCGCAAGCGTCCGTACACCTACAACAGCAGATTACGCCCTCATCTGCGCGACGTTGTCAATTCTAAGAATCGCAGTGTAATCAGCAGTGCGCTTTCCATGAATCGACCTTGCGGGAACGGGTACTGCTACAAATCGCGTGCAAGTATCGCGATACTATGCGGAATACCTCCGGCCAATGATACGCCATGACGTCCGCACTCCGCACGTGACTGAGGGCTTCTCAGAAACGTCTCTGCTCCGACTCAACCTTGTTGTACACGATCTCTAGAGCATAAGGGGACTTGAGCATATCTTCACCTCTCAATATTCACGTACAGATTCATTGGCGTAGTGCACCATGACTACCTTGATACCGCGGCAATTCTATTCGCCGGAAGAGCTTGACAAGCTTTATCCAAAAGAGCTTGAGTTACAGCTCGTACAGATTGTAAGCACCAATAGCGTGGCATCTCTTTGTGCTACCACTGACTGAGATACTAGCTACTTCGTCATGGTGAGGTTCCTCAACGCCTCGCCGGCATATTCACAAGCCCCACCCGGCCAGTTACTGACGTCTACATCTAGGTGAAAGGAGTCCCGTATCACCTCGTTTCCAGAATGTAGGCGCCTGTATCCGCCGCACATGACAATGGGATTGTTGACTATACTACTAGACTGGACTCCCATCTTACTGGCCGTACTGCAACTCCGCCCGACAACTCACTAGTGTGATTCTAAATACCAAGGACTTTTCAAAATGGGATCAACTGAAATACCGTCGCCGCCTCGAAACCTTTGGCATAAATGATGGTCCCGTCATTGCTTCAGGTCCCGGGGGCGAGTTTGATGCCATATGTCAACCCGGTGAACTGACGGACAAGGGCCGTGAAACGACTTTAGCCCTGGGAGAGCGTCTTCGCCATCTCTACGTTGACCAGCTGAAGTTTATGCCCCAACTTATCTCCGATAGCGATATGATCTACCTACGCGCGACGCCCATTCCACGTGCTCTAGAATCGGTTCAACAAGCCTTTTCAGGCTTCTATCCACCGTCTGCACGAACTGCTGACTTCCCTCCACCGACTATCATTCAGAGAACTCCGGCTGATGAGACACTATTCCCAAACGATGCTAGCTGTAGACGTTTCGCTCAATTAAGTAGAGCATTCGCGCAACGTGCTGCTGAGCGTTGGAACGATACCGATGACATGCGGTATTTGACCAAAGTCCTTTCAAAGTGGATGCCTGGAGAGCAGAAAGTAGCTGTGGATTCTCACCCCAGACTCTCAGGTATCATGGATACCCTTAACGCCACCGATGCACACGGCCCAGAGACCAAGTTACCAAAAGAGTTCTATGACCCCAAGGCCCGCTCAATCATCGACAAGATTGCGGTTGAAGAATGGTACCAAGGCTACAATGAGTCCTCCGAGTACCGTATGCTCGGCATCGGTGGTCTAATGGGTGACATCACTTCCCGAATGGTCGGCAGCGTTGAGCGCAATGGCAACTCCGGCATCGTAGAAGTTGGAGGCGTAGACGGCAAGCTAGGCAAAGGACGAGGCGGCGAAACCGACATCCGCTTCGCCATGTCCGGGTGCCACGACACAACACTAGCCGGCGTCCTCACATCGCTCGGTGCCTTTGACGGCGAGAAATGGCCCCCATTCACCTCCCACGTGGCCGTTGAGATGTTCCGAAAGCGAAACCATGCCAGCATCGCACAAGTACACGCCCCTGCCGAACAAAACTCCGTCACCAAGAGCCAAAGCTGGTGGTCTTCCCTCTTCGGCAGCACAAAGATCACGTCCGACTCCACTCTGGCACCAGAAGGCATAGCACGCAAACCCATCACGGATCTCACACCCGCTCAGCGCGATCAATTAAACGACTACTACGTCCGTCTCCGTTACAACGACAAGGTCATGCAGATACCCGGTTGCAAGGCTCCCGGTAAGCATCTAGAGGGCGATACTACCTTCTGCACGCTGGATGCATTCAAGGCCATTGTGGACAAGTACACTCCGAAGAATTGGAAGGCGGCTTGTGCGAGTCGGCTTGATGAACCGGCTTTTCCGGCGAAGACTGAGCCCGCTGGATTTGAGTAGGGTATCTTTGAGGTGGAATGGATATATGGATTGAGCAAGGTGGGACTGTGAATAGATGAAGCTTGCACATGGGTATAGAGAATAGATCAGACTGATGAAGCTCATATTTTCTACGGTGCACTTGAATTCATGCCATGTTCTCAAGGCACTCGTTATTCTCTACGCTGAAAGAGGTGTAACGCCAAACCCAGCAGCAAAACCCCTTGAGCTGTGCCTTCAGTTGGACGAGGCAAGACATGCTCACTATAGTGGGTTATTGCTGCCGTTTAAGACTGAGACTTTGGTGGAAAATATCTCATGACAGAGTTCTTTTGTGTATCTATCACATGTCCATTGCTTTACTGTACATGATTAACCGACGTCGCAGTAGATAGATCTGGGTCTAGCTAAGACCATCTCTAACCTCATGATATGGCCGACCTCTAATACAGAAAACTCCTAGCGCCGACGAACGCATCTACAAAAGGTATCTACGCCGCCAACAGTGAAGTCCAGAATTCGGATGATATTACTGTGATGTTACAACCGAAAAGCACCCATTCAAAGCCATCACCACAGTCCAAGCCTTTGAACCCGTGAGGAGACCTCGAAGAGATCTAGAGCGCCAGTCAGCATACGCGCAACAAGATTAGAGTATCCAAGTGCGTTCCACTAACTCCCTGAGGCCTCATCAACAACTCTATCCGACTGCCGTATGATGCCCGTGAAACGCCCTGTACCACCAGCAAGAAGACCATCGAACTCAACAGCCTGCGCTGCTTCAGCGTCCTCCCAACCCGTACGCAAGTTCCAGCCCGCATCGAGCACAGCAAGCTCCGAAGGATCGATCTCCTGCACAATCTCCCCCAAGTAAACCCACTTATTAATCAGCATAGCCGGCGAAAGGACAACTGCTCGCTTGTTAAACATTGGATTGCGCAAGATGGCGCCGAGATTACGAGGATCGACCTCGGATTGGTCGAACGCTGTTTCAGTGAGTTTTGCATAGCCGCAAGAGATGAACTCGATTGTTCGCAGCGAGGTGACGCGATCGCTCTCCGCCTTGGAATGATCCGAATCGAAGTCGGAGAGGTTGGTGCCGGGTGAGATCTGATCAATAATGTCTATCCAGGAGCCGACGCGGGGTTGTGCCTTGAGAACCGACTGGGAATTCCCAGAAGCTTGTCCGTTTGCTGGCGCAGCAATAGCCAGTGGATGAGCCTGGCCTGTAGCAATCTGAGTTTGCAATTGATGAATCTGTGTGGCCAGTTGAGCGATGTTGGCAAAGTGCTGAGCAAACGTGTGAGGGTGTTGGTGTGGTTGTGCCTGTGGTTGTGCTGGGGCCTGAGCCTGGCCCTGCCCTTGAGCTTGATGGTGATGCTGTTGTCCTGGGTTATGTTGTATTTGTCCAATTTGCTGCTGCAGTTGGTTCTGTAAGGTGGCTATGTTGTTTTGCTGGTGTCCAGCAGCATTGACCTGTAGTTGCTGAAGTTGCATTTGAAGCACATGAAAATAAGTTTGTAGGAATTGCGGTTGGTGTGGCATCACTTGTGGACCATGGGCACCAACGGCACCGACGGCACCGAACAATGCGCCAATCCCATGTGGTGCCATTATGCCCTGAAGTGCTGCTGCCTGATGAGCTACATTGTGTGGGTTGTTGGGTGGACGCAGCATAGCCGTAAGTGACACAGAGTCAAGTACCAAACTTTGCAGCTTGTGCTGATCATGCAACTTGACGAACTGCAGCAAAGCTGTTGGTGGGATCCAGCAATTGTTCAGCACTAGGTGCTCGACATGGGGAAATTGGAGCACACATTCCTTCAGACGAGCCACCTCAGTTGAAAGCAGCCCTACAGGATGGAACGAAGGAGATTGAGAACGAATTCGCAGATCCACAACGGGAGCAGGGAACAACAGCTTGTTTCTCGCGTACAGTCCCTCGGCATGCTCACCGCCAGTGACAAACCCGACTTTCAAATGACGAATATTCTGCCGACAAGCAATGTGGTCACGAAGCAGGTCAAAAAATGCACCCATGCCCTGGGTAGGGTTGACAATCGGCGTGTCAACGAAGCCAGCCTCATCTTTCTGCACCGATCGCCAGCCTGGTATCAGCATAATGGTGACGTGGCGAAGGTCGGGCAGTGCTTCCCAGAAGTCGGAGCGATTTAGCATCGGCAGATAACGATCAGAGAGTCCTGAGAGATTGAATGTATGTACTCGCTGGAACGTGATCGGGTTATCGATGACAGAGAGCAGATAGGAAGACATGAAAGCTCGTTGGGCCCATTCAGTCTCTAGCAACCATTCCTTTTGTGCTTTGGTAAGGCTGGCGGGTATGACAGGGTTCACGAGTTGCGCACCCTCGGATGGCAATTTGGTCGATGAGAATAGAATGCCTGTGCCTGAAGGTGACGATGCTGACACAAACTGATCCAAAACGCATGGGTCATCAAAGTTAGAAGGAATGGGCATATCGGCAGCATCATAAGGGATTGCCGCGTGTAGAAGCTGAGGATCCAAGTAGGGCATTTGTGGTTGCGCGTCTGCTAGCTTGTTGGCTTCCTTGAAGTCGAGAGGAGAGGGTGATGCGTCGATCCTGTACAGCGTGGCCAGCTTGGCTTGGCTACCAGCCTTCTGATGACATGCTTCAATGTGGTTCCAAAGTTCCTGCTGGGCTTGCGCTCTGCGATCTGGAATTGTCTTGGTTGTGCCAAAGACTCGGGAAGGTCTATGCAGCACACGTGCCCGTATGGATCTGTCCGGCCCGTTCAGCCACCCAAGGCCACTATCAATGGAGAGGGCCAATTCTTTGACTTTGGTAAGTTCGGAGAATGCTGTCTTCATCCGCGGTGTTTCGTCGGCAGCAGTTTCAAGACCAGCGACAGCATCGAATCGACGGTATTCTTCATAAGGCCAGTCGTAATTGCCCCAGAAGCTTGTCTTCTTCTCCGTGAGTGACTTGACGGGCGGCGTGGAAAGCGACTCTTCGTTGACCTCGAAACTCATGCCAAACTTCCTGATATGCCCCCCGAAGCCGCGGAATACATCGAGGCCGTGACCATTGTACACTTCGTCTCCGTTTGCATTCTTCCACGAATAAATAGGCTTGTCGATTCTCGCTCGCTTCTTGCCCTTGAGATCAGGCGTGGGCTCTTGTCCCAGCATGCCGTAGATCTCGGTATTAAAGGGAACGACGACTGTCTGAAAGATGACCTGCGAAACACGGCGATTCAGCTCGCGGCTTACAAGACGCAATGCTTTGATGTCGTCACGGTTGAGGTGCTCTGCGATGAGCTCCACTAGCTCTACGGGCAGGTTCCACTCGGGGCGACCAGCTGGGGCATCAGGGAGAAGGTCCCGCGGCTTCTCGGCTGGTTCAGCCGTTGCTGCCTTCTTACCATTCCTTCTGGAGGAGCGAGACTTGGATTTCAGGCCAGGGGCATGTGTTTTATTCGGGCCAGGTGCGGGCGGGTTGTTCGGGTCAGGTACAGGTATCTTGTTCTGGTCGAGTATGAAATACGTGGCGGGCAGTTTCGCTGCGCTGCGGCATTGGGGCCAAATGTCGTTTGCCTCAGGGTTTAGGCTGGCGCTGTTGTATAGCATGACGGCAGTAGCACCCTTGTAGTGCAAAGAGCGCGTGATGTCCATTTCGCTGGCACCCTCGTAGTTGTCGAGTGGGCGCTTCCGGACATTGGGCTCCGTGCCGGCGCGAAGTACTTGGGAGGGGGCAGGGACATGGTCTCGAGCTCTTATCCGGACACGAGGCGGTGCATGGAATTGCATGCCTGGTGAGTCGTGCAGTAGGTCGACGTCGATGTCGTAGTCTGGAAAGGGGGTGCGCGTCGGGCGATGGCGGTATGCACTCGCAGGACGCTGAGAGTCTTCGTCTCCAAACGTGTCGGAATCGTCGCCATCCGCCCAATCGTGCTGCAAAGCAAAGGCAAGATCTCGGTCGTACGAGTCGCCTTGGCTTGCGTCTTCGCGGTTGTGTGTCGGAGCCCAAGGCGGATGTCTGTCGGCCCTCGGCTCTCCACGCCGCAAGTTCTCTCGCTGTGGGCGGCCGCGTGCAGACAAGGTCTGGAATGGTGTCGATGGCGTCGAAGATGTCGCCTCGATGGATGCGAGGACGGTATCGGGGGCGGGCTGGAAAGGGTGCGACGAGGCGGTCGCGGCCTCTGGACGCCGAGGGAGCGTGGGGCTGGCAGCCATGGTCGCAGGCTGTTGCGTGTGAGCAGTTAGGCAGGAGCAAGGGGACACATGGCAGCGGCGAGCGTGGGTGAGGTTTGACGTACCTGGCTTGCCGCGCTTGCTGACGGCTGGGGATTCGCACTCGCACTCGCGGCCCTGTTGGACGTCGTCTCGTTGATGGGGCGCAAGTGTCTTCTCAGCCGTTCCATCTGCTCGGCACTATGGCGCGTCCTGCCGTTGTTCGCCATGATGCTGCGATGTGAGCAGGTCGCGCCTTGGCCGGATCGAGACGATCAAGCCGTGACGTGAGGCTGTGGAGGACTGGCCAGGTTTCCCGCGTGTCGGTTGGTGGGACAGGGTGGAGAGGGCAGGATGCATGAATGTGGTGGATGCTGAGGTTTGGCATGCGATGCTTGCTGGCTGCATGCTTCAATCACACGCCCGAGTCTTGAAGCTTGTTGAGCTGGAGCCGCAAGCAAACATGCCCCGCCGAGCCCAGGCACCATGTCATCCCGCCCTGCGAACCATCCCCCGCATCTCCGCATCTGCCTGTCCGCCTTGCCCCCATGTGATCGAGAGCCCTGGCCGCGACAGCGACACCTGGGCAGCGGCATAGCCCATTCGTCGCCAGCATCTCCACCGCATGCTGCTTTCTTGGCATCGCGCCCAAGTTGCCACGGTGATAGAGGCCCTATATCGGGCTTGCCATGTGCCCCCAAGCGCGAAGATCAATCGCGACGCCTCTCTTTCGGATGCCTAGTCGCTCCGTTGCAGAGAAGTAGTGCTTAGCGGATCATGCACAAAACAATTGCCCGTCAAGGCTTCAGGCGTTCTGTCGCCAGCCTCACAGACCAACATTGCGCAGCGCGGAAATCCGCTGCGCTAGGCTTCCGTAAACAGCCCCCCCACCAGTAGCATCAAACCTCCACAGCCTCAACATCCGACGCCCTGACAAGTCTTGCGTTTTCGAGTACCTGTATACGAGCCATTAGGACTATCATGTCTCCCACTCTTCACTCGCCACTCCTGACCCTCCCGCGCGAGTTGCGCGACGAAATCCTTGGCTACCTAGCCCTGCCGCAATACGTCTATACCTCAAGTTCGACCAAGGACACCCAAGACCTCTACAGGACACGCCAAAGGAAGATAGACACGTATGTCGACACACGCATCCATCTGCCATCCCGCCCGCCTGCGAACCTCTTGGAGACGTGTCGGCAGCTACGAGAAGAGTGTCTGGAACACGCGCTGCATCGTCTGAACCAAGCGACATCTGCAACATTGCCCAACCCAGAGAAGCCGCTCTTGAGCAAGGTCGTGGCTGAACGATTGGGGACCGAGTTCGCTGAAGAAGCAGAGCGTGCCTGCGACGATGGCACATTGCGAATCACTTTGGAAATCCAACGACAGATCCGCGGAGTCCACGGCTACTACGTTCCGACTCGCGAGCACATGTCGCCTCGTTTTCTTGCACTACTTCCCATCATGGAGAAGGCGAAGAAGCTCAGACTGATAGTCTGGCCTGGGTACGACTGGTGGAATGGTGGCCCACAGGTCTTTGTCGACAAGCGTGGGAATGCTCACATCAACTCTGGCGAGGCAGGGAAGCCCAACGCTGCTTCGGTTGTCATTAGTCGGATACTTCAGTACTTTCCTCATGTCGAAGAACTCGACCTGGACGTGCTTATGCAGGCGTCTGACGGCGGCAGGTGGGATCTACCTGACAAGAAATGGGAGAATGTTCAACCTTGGTTGGATGCATCAGTTATGCCCAGTATGGGAGAGACGCTGAAGAAGGTTACTAGGAAGCTCATCGGCTTCTGGAAATCTTCAGACCCGGAGCCCTTTTACATTCAACATGAGGTTCGTCAGTCAGGCAACACCTGGAAGGTCGATCGGAAGGGCGATATGGGCACTGTGAGTCGCTCAGATTGCCTTCTTTCACTCGTCGCTAACGCTTGCAGCCCACAATGAAGTCGTTTTGTGATACCGGCAACGAAGACGATATGGAGTTCCTTCGATCGCTCGTAGTAGAAGAGTCTTTTGTCCGTACCGACTAGAAACTACCCAGCTGACGTCAGGTCGAGACCACACGCATAAGTGCCGGAAAATTACTGTGGCCTTATTTCCCTAGTCCCACCGACATTTATATTGGCTTCATCAAACATCGGCAAAACGTTTCAGGCTCACGGAACGACTTGCGGAGAACCCTGCCTTGCTGGGCAGGGATCCATCGCCTCGGAACACAATCGTCGCAACGCAGAATCGATGCACACCACGAACAACGCTATACATGAAGATCCCACAGCTGATCGGGTTTTGGGGTTCTTCCGGCGGTTATATGATTGCTAGTATGCTGCCAAATCCACCAATGCTCCCAGTAGCCCTCCCACCTTACTCGGATGATCGACAAGTCTACTGCCTGACCATTGGACACCTTCGAGAGGAGTAACGGCTCGTTTCGGAATAGTCGCTTGACATATACACTCATTCGAAACAACAGAGGTAGACTACCATTACAGATACTCCGTGAGCGTGTTCTCCTCTTTCTATCACCTTGGCTCGTATGTATGTTTGGCGTTGTACTTAAGCTAGATCAAAGCCTGCCTCAGTATGCAGTTTAAACTTCAATATTTAGGTCAACTACCACACTCCTTACTTCATACTTCTTCTACCACAATTCAATATGAAGTTCAGCGCACTCCTTATCGCCAGCACGGCATCTCTCGTCCTTGCCGTACCCACCGCTACCGTCCAGAAGCGTGCAGACTACTGTGGCCAGTGGGACAGCACCGTAACCGGTGACTACACCGTCTACAACAATCTCTGGGGCCAAGCCGATGCCAGCTCCGGCTCCCAATGCACCGGCATTGATAGCCTTAGCGGCCGTTCCCTCAAGTGGCACACCTCGTGGTCCTGGACTGGCGGGTACGTCCTTGTGTCTTCCTGCACGCCATCCCAGTACTAACATGAACCTTTTACAGTCCCGGACACGTCAAGTCCTATGCCAATGTCGTGACAAAGATCACTCAGAAAGCGGTCTCCTCCATCAAATCCCTCCCCTCCGTCTGGAAGTGGACCTACGCAGGCGACAATCTCGTCGCAAACGTCTCCTATGACCTATTCACCTCATCCAAGGTCAACGGCGACCCAGAGTACGAGATCATGATCTGGGTTGGTGCTCTCGGCGGCGCTGGTCCAATTTCCGCTACGGGTAGCCCCATAGCTACTGTTACCCTCGCTGGCAACAGCTGGAAGTTGTACAACGGAAGAAACGGGCAAATGAACGTCTTTAGCTTTGTTGCTGAGAAGCAGGTCAACAACTTCAATGGCGATTTGATGACGTTTGTTAAGGAGTTGACGAGCAAGCACGGTCTGCCTACCAGCCAGATCTTGACTAGTGTTGGTGCTGGAACTGAGCCTTTCTCTGGCAGCAAGGCAAAGCTCACTGTTACTGAGTACAGCCTGAGCCAGAGCTAGACTCGGTGTCATCTTTGAGCTCGACTGGAAATCGGGAGTTGTGGAGGGGCTACTACCTTGTATATACATTCTCTCTTCTACACTGCACATACCTCTAACATTGAATGCATATGTCCATCAATGCATACTTTGACTCCAATTCTTCCTGCTATCGCGATGGCGGCACGTGCACGTGCATACCGACCGACGTTCCTGCTCCACGTTACACAAAGCAGCCACAATTGGTGTTACCTGATCCTGGGCGCATCTCAACTGCATCATTGGAGGCCTGACGGATAAGCTCCAGCAAGCCTTAACCAAGGTCTTTGTCCAAGCAACAGGTGGAGATGAATGATCCATTTCAACCCTGATCATCGGCCTATTTAATCGGAACAACAGCGACCCACACACCAAGACGATAGAGCGATGGCACCTAAGATCGCAATTATCGGAGCAGGTCCCGGCGGCTGCATGCTCGCACGCTTACTGCTTACGCAGTGCGACTGCAGCACCACCATCTTTGAAGCCGAAGCCTCTGTTAACTATCGCTCGCAAGGCGGCACGTTGGACTTGCGCGCGACTACAGGTCTCGCTGCAATCAGATTGGCAGGCCTCTGGGACGAATTCCAAAGATACGCTCGCTACGATGGCGAGAGCTTGCTGGTCACTGACAAACATCTTACAACATGGTTGAGAAGAGGTGGCCGAAAGACGGCAGACGCTAAGGGAGGCTCGGGGGATGCGCCAGAGATTGATCGTGCGGATCTGAGGAAGATGCTGATGGAGAGTCTACCTCATGACACCGTTCGCTGGGGACATAAGCTCTCGCGTGTTGAAGAGTGCAACTCAGGACTAAGGCTACAGTTTGCCAATGGCGAGGTCTTGGACAGCTTCGATCTGATCGTGGGCTGTGACGGCGCGTTCAGCAAGACCCGCAATTTGTTGACAGCTGAGAAGCCTTATTACTGTGGTCTGGGCGGCTGGACAATGTCCATCCCTGATGCTGGACAAACAGCACCGGAATTACACAAACTCGTCAACAGAGGCAGCGTATTCGTCTACTCGGACGGCAAGGCCCTAACCATCCAGCAACTCTCCGATGAATCAATTTATGTGTCCTACTACGGCCAGCATCCAGAAGACTTCACTCAAACATGCGGTTTCGATGCTCAGGGCGACATTGAAGCAGCAAAAACAGTGCTGAGAAAGTCATTGAATAACTGGCGACCAGAGCTTCTCGACGCCATCGAGAAACCGACAACGGGACTCGTGTGGAGGAATCTATACCAGCTTCCCGTAGGTTTCACCTGGCCTCACAGGCCAGGCGTCACGCTATTGGGCGACGCAGCACATGTCATGACGCCATTCGCAGGTATTGGGGTTAACACGGCTTTCAACGATGCTATGGTTCTTACCAAGCATATCGTGACGTACAGCTCGTCTGCTTCGTCCGATGAGGAGGCCGACCAGGCAGATACTCTTGGCCAGTACATCGAGAAGTATGAGAAGGAAATGTTCGAGCATGCACATGCAGCGCAGCGCCGCACCGAGGGAGCGAAGAATGCTATGCTGTTCACGCCTGGTGCGCCGCGGACGAGTATTGAGACGTGGGTGCTATGGCAGACGGGTGATCAGGGGCCGGAATGGTGTCGACAATTGCTTGCAGTGGTGGTGTACGTCGGATTTTGGATATACAAGCTCTTCGTGTAGAGGTTGTCTGCGCGAGGTGGGAGAGATCTGGAACTGTTCGCGGGATTGCTTCGGAGCGGGTTGGCAGCCTGCCCCGAAAACTCATCGGCCTGCGGAGGTGTGTATTCCGACCTTTCGACACCGCTTCCGCTTCCACTTATCACTTGTCCTACATATACCTCGGTAGACACTATTTTCACCGTTCTCGATCTACAAGTGCACCTTCTGCATCTATCCAAGCCAACCAGCGAAATATTGGGAAGCTTTTCTTACTCCAGAGCAAGCTTATCCACTGCGGCTCATATTGGCCAATGAGCGCAGAGCACCCAGCCATGTGCGCCAGCGCCGAACTGCATCTCTACTGTAGCCCAGTTGCTATAGCAAATCAGAAAAGCTGTAATTCTGCTGATGACGAATGACTCCTAGGTTGCGTCCTCAACTTTCCTACATTGCGATGTTCGCCCCGCTACCACGAATCCCACCATCCCGTGTCTACGCTACAAGCATGGCAGCATGCTGGCTCCACAAGCTGTGATTGGGATGTCACTACTCATGAACTTCTGTTCCTGCAGGCATGACGCAGTGGAGACGTGAAAATGCATGGGTGAAGCTTACCTTGACCTGGAGAGCTTGAAAATGGCTCAAGGTTCTCGAAGCTACAAAAGGACCCCAAAAGCCGGTAGGTTTGGGTTTGCAAGTTTGATCGGCTCTCTAATTAGCAGCTGTTCGTCAACATGAAGCTCCAATACCTTTCCTTGCTACCATTGGCATCAATCGCTAGTGCCAGCTGGTCGAAGAACCTCAACTACCGTTCGCCCTCAGAACACCGTCAGTCATGTCTCTCTACGAATTGCATGTGAGACAAATACTGACCTCGTACACCCCCATTTAGACCCCGCTCTCGGTGTTTCTATCCACAAGGTGGTCAAGCGGAACGACCCAGCAAGCAGCTATGCCGCCTCTGGCCTGAACTTCACCCACGGTGTCGCTTCCGGCGACCCATACCCCAACAGCGTCATCCTCTGGACCCGTGTCGCTCCTCAAAGCGATAACTCACAATCCAACCTTACGGTCACAGGCTACGCACCTATGTTCGACCATGACAATGAAAAATACGTGAAAGTCTCCAAAGCCCCGGTATGCGTGGAATACAAGGTCTACGACAACAAGAACGGTTCCACAGCTGTCGACTCTGGAAAGGTGTTCACCAGCTCCGACGTAGACTTTACCGTCAAGGTCGAAGCCAAGAACTTGAAGCCGTACAGCACGTACTACTACCAGTTCAATGTCTGTGGTTCGGAGAACAAGAGCCCTCTTGGACGCACAAAGACTACACCAAATGCCGACGACGATATCACGGATGTTAGTCTTGCTGTGTACAGTTGCGCGAATTATCCCTTTGGTTTCTTCAATGCGTATGGAAACGCTGCTCGAAAGGTACGTGGAAAGACTGCTAATGCTCCTTGTTTTGAGCTCATCGTGAGACCAGGACTCTGTCGACTACGTCATCCATCTTGGTGATTACATCTACGAGTATAAGAACGGAGACTACGGTTGGGGTAACTCGATCGGCCGCATTCCTCAGCCAGACCACGAAATCTTCACTCTTTACGACTACCGAAGGAGGCTTGCTACCTACCGATCTGACCTCGATCTGCTTGCCAGTCACGAGCAGTTCCCATGGATTCCTGTTTGGGACGACCACGAGGTTGCTGATAACACTTACCGCGACGGCATGTCTGAACTGAACAACACCGAAGACTCTTTTCTCCGCGACGGCGGCGTCTCAGTCGACCAGCGAAAGATGAACGCAGTCCGAGCTTATTTCGAGTGGATGCCCATCCGCCAAGTCGATATGGACGACAACCTGCGTATCTGGCGTTCATTCTCTATCGGAAAACTTGTCGACTTGATGATGCTCGACACTCGTCAGTACGACCGTTCCATCACCGATCTCTACTGGAACACAGACTATGTGCACGACATCTCTAATGATGCAGGGCGCTCTCTGATGGGCTCCCGTCAAGAAAACTGGTTCTATCGCAGCCTCTCCGAGTCCGCTGAGCGCGGCGCAACATGGCGCATCGTCGGCTCTCAAATCGTCTTCTCGCGCGTCAATCAGTCTGCCGCATATGGAGAGGACAACTCACTGAACTACGACGCATGGGATGGGTACCAATCGAACAGGAACCGCACACTCAACCACTTGTATAGCAACAATATCAACAACAACATCTTCCTCGCGGGTGACAGCCACGCATCCTGGGTCAGCGATCTCGTCTGGCTCGACGAGAATAGTTACAGCTCCATCACTGGCGCAGGAAGTATTGGTGTCGAATTCGCTGGCTCGGCTATTACATCTCCTTTGCCCCTACGGCGCCAATATTACCCTTGCGGATGCCAACAGCTACTCTTCCATCATCCAGTCCTCCAACGCTGAACTCCAATGGCAGGACCTTTACTACCGCGGCTACTTTGAGCTACATTTCTCTCACGAGGAACTCACCGCGAACTTTTTTGGTCTGCCGACTGTTGTTAGCCGCAATGGTTGGGAGATACCTATTGCAAACTTCACGGTCAAGAGTGGAGAGAACAGGCTTCAGCGACCTGTTGCCGGTGGTGTTGTGGAAAGTGGGAGTTTGAAGGGGGGAAAGACAGTGCAGACTAATCTGACAATTGATACCAACAATGGGACGTGGTTTGTCAGTCATGCGGATTTAGAGGTTCTGTAGAAGGAGAACGCGGACCAATGAAACTGTAGTTTAGATAGCAGAATCGCATGATATTGAAAGTATTTTCATGATTGAGAAATTGCTTGATGCTTGGCCGGATCACTCGGCTTATCCGCCTAGCATTTCCAAGCTTGAGCTTCCGTAGTCCATGTCATGCGCACACGAAAAGACAATCTTGAATGAATAATATAGCAAACGCAAAAGCCCCAAGCCTGTGTTGCGCTGAATCTACCACGTAACAGGCACACACATTGGTTTGTTCGCCGAAGCATTTTGACTTCAGGGGCGCTGTTACTAAAATAACAAACAGTAGAGCCTGGGCAGTCAAATCCTTTTGCTGCTAACCTTCCGAGCCCCCGGTTAACGATTTGGTAGCGCGCGGAAACAAGGGGAAAAGGCGGAGAAGAAGCCGCCGTTCTGTGATCTTGGCAGGTGCCCGACTGGTGATGTCATTCCAACTGCTTGGAACCAACAGGCCTTCTCTGATCTCAATATCATCACAAAAGTCCAACAGTTCACGAAGCGCTTTCAATATTGCTGTGAACTTCGATTATAAGCAGACTCGGATGCATGCCCCTGAGCAAATCAGGAGACGAGCGGCATTCCTCCAGGATTCCCGCGTCACCGCAGCCAAGAAAACCTAAGAAAATTCACTAGACTTCTCCGCTGCGGGCAGAAACATCAACATCGATCGAGACCCCGCGATCTATTTCGACTTATGAGAAAACGATAGCGGCTTACCAGTTAAGTTGGGCCCGCATCGAGGCCGGCTTGAGATGGCGCCTTGGGCACGTCGTCCCTTTGTGTCGTGCACAGCCACGCGGATATGTGCATCATGGCTTGAAAAGGAAGTCTTGATGAAAGGTTAAGCCTGATTGAGAGCCGGGGTAAGACTACGGATCTTACTCTACCCGCACCAAGATAGCTAGGCGATATCTTGGGGGTGATCATAGGCTTGATTGATGCAAGCTCGCCTTACAAAAGTATGGAAAACTCCGTTACCAAGACAGTGGACGGTGGATTATACGGCACAGTTGAGCGCTGAAATCATTGGACGCGCATACTAGGGTTTCATGGGCCTTCATTCTCGTTGGTCAGGATCACACAGCTAGTAGCTTCCAAATCGGGCCTCACTGCTTTTGTCTAGGTCAGCAGATCGAAGATACCAAGACCGCTACCTATGCTGTCGGTCACGCTTTCCGTGCCTTCTACGAGCTCGGTCATGGTGGAAATTATCTCAAATACATGCTGTTGGCTTGGCAAAACCTACCGTAAGGACTTCACCAAGACACCAGCATGCATCTCCAAGAGTTTACCACCGAGTGATGGGCACTTTGCGCCGTCCACCGGCGTCATCGGACCATGTCAAAGAGGAAATGAAGCTGTGCTTTGAGTGAGCAGCGGAGAGCCGCAAATGTATAAAGCACCGCACAAGATGGCATCGAGCATTCTCCATCAGCAACTCATACCTTCCTCGCTACTACCAAACCTATTCTACAACGCCTCACACTCAGACAACACCCACCATGCATTTCACCACTCCCGCCCTTCTCGCTCTTATCTCGACCCCCCTTGCCTTTGCCGCCCCTTCAGGTAGCAAAACCGACTACAAGGCCGACTGCAAGAAGGACTGGGACGCGAAATGGAACTCTCCCGACGACAGTTGGAAGAAGAATGAAAAGCTCTTCTATTTCGACGCCGAGTATGTCGTCAAGGCAACTCCTGACCAGGTCATCGCAACCACAGGTGCCCCTGCTCCCGGTCAGCCCGGCGCCAAGGGTCTCTTCAAGTACGGCATCAACATTGCCGAGAACACCATCTGCTACAACATCACTTTGAGTGGTGTTACTGGAGATTATGCGTCTCTTGCACTCACTGCGACTCATATTCACGAGGCTGCCAAGGGCAAAGCTGGCCCACCTAGACTTGTAAGTTGTCTCCCCTTTTCCCTCACACCTAACAACTGATACCCCTACTAACACTTTCTCACTTAGGCCTTCCCCAACCCCACTGGTCCAGATGAGCGAAGGACTTCCGTCGGCTGCCTGAAGGGACCCTTCAAGGTTGGCGTGAATAACATGGCGACTGGAAAGGACCAAGCCGATGGCTTCCACGTTAAGCAGATTGTAGCAAACCCCAAGGGTTTCTTCACTGACTCGCACACTGCGCAGTTCTCCTCCGGCGCTGTTAGGGGTCAACTTGGATACTAGTGCTTTGTTGTAAAGCTGCGAGGATGAGAAGCGGTAATGGCTGTGAAGAATAAGGCTTTGTAGGCGATAGTGTGTAATGTCTAAGAGAATAACAGATCATTTCACAGAATTAATATGGCTTGGCTTTCTCTCGATGGTGATTGTCGTGATTGATGTAGTCAACGGTCTTGATTCACGGTAGCAGCAATTTTGTACCATGGTCGGCGTGTCACGCTCCTGAACACAGTATGTAGGCAGCAGCGCATTCAGAGAGACTAAATGGTCTTGAAAACTCAGCTCTGGAAACGAGTGTGGTTTTGCGCACAATTCTCGTACTTGTTAAAGCCAGTGTCTAGAAGTGTCTTCTTGTCCTTGACCTCTTCACCATCGATACCAAATCCGTTCTACCCACGAGAGAGAATATGCCATCACCAAGACTACCTCGAACTCTCGCTCCAAAACTTGCCACAGCTCGTCTTTCCGCTCCTTCCCCAGCTCTTCTTTCAGCTTTTCCTCCGCCCAGCCGACTAATGAGCACTCCACCGACAAACCCAGTAAGTACTCTACATCTTTGCTATTGCACCTTACTGACTGAAAAGCAAATAGGTCCTTTTGGTCTCTAAAGAAAACCAAAGCCCCCCAAATTCAAAGAGCGAAAGGAAGCTTTCAAACCCCATGAATATTCATCAACCCCCAAAGTAGCCCTCTATCTCAACACTGCTTGCAGTGCTCCACTGCACCACGTCTACTTCCCTCAGTACCCAATTTGTAAACATGAAAACGACCATCCCTATCCAAGTCTCTACAACGCTCCGGAACAAACAGAAATGATCGAGAGATTGGCTAGGAATTCTGGTCTAACACGGTGGTTGAACAATATGTTCTTCCCCAGCCTCGAGAAGCTTAAGAAAGACGTCGCGAAACTAAAAGAGGACGTTGCAAAGACTGAACAGGGAAGAACACAGTCTCAGACTCAGGAAGACGAAGGTCGACGCTGAAGCCGAGTTGCAAGGCGTACCACAGTCTTCTCACAATTAGGGAAAATCAAACAACCAACAGTAGTTTGAAACAAGGTCCATTGGCCTAACATCCTCCGGCTTGTGGCCAAGGGCTTGATCGCGATGGTTGTCAGCTTCTTATTCGTGTTAGATCTGAACTGGCTAGTCGTCGGACTTACAGAGCCAGAGCGCCTGGAACAGGTAATGCAGTGGAGATTTGTAGTGTTGCTGAGCTTCATTTTCATACTTCTTACTCATTGGCTTCTAAATCGCACATCCATCAGCACCATATTCAGCGATGTGTCGCCACAGGATTTTCCCCCGCAACTACACCAGCTTAAAAAGATTTACGCAGAGCTACCAAGGGAAGTCACAGATTTGAGAGAAGAATGCCATCGACTTCAGACTCGGATACATCAAGTAGACGTCTCGGCTCTGCCCAGCTATGAATCGCAGTCAAACCTCTCTTGTATGATCATCAAAATCGCAGCAGGGGGTTAACGAGGACCTAAAATAAAGTCGACGTGGGTACGAAATTGTATGAGAGAGGTATTCGCGGAAACTCTTGTCAAGGGCGTTGCGTCGTGTTAGATAGCATGTGGCTCCAGGGTGCATTTTGCTAGGCATTCGATGAATTCCAAGAAAACGAGCACGTTCATACAAAAACTCGATCACGCTCATTCTGCTTTGTGCGCACTCGCAGTTCTTGTCGGTAGTTTGCGGCCTGAGCTAGACACGCGTCGTAGTCGCGGAGAAGATGAACTTCCGATACCGTGCCGCCCGTAGAGGAGGTCGCCTACGTGGCGGTGTTGTGATGTTGTTAGGTAGCAGCTGCGGCGCAAGGCGATCCATCTGTTTCAGGTTGCCTCCTCAAGTCGTATTCGCAAGGCATCAGCATTGATCATCTTACCCTCAACAGTGTCTTCCTGCCCCGCGCAATCCTCTTTCTCCTTTCACTTGCACCAACGCGCATCAGCTTGTATTGACTCAACGCGACCCTGCGTCACGTGTGCGCGAACGAGCGGCCGATCAACGTGGTACCCTTCTGGCTTGTCCTCTGACCGATCAAGACACCCCGCAAATAAGCGACCTCATATGCAAAGGCAGGGCTGTTGTTTCAGTATCGCGCAGTACCCATAGTCCAACACGGTTTCGTCGTGCAAGGGAAGCCGGACAGCTCCCCTGACCTGTTGTCCTCCCTGGGACGGTTTCCGCTAGCGCCTAACGCATACCCGATTACACGGTACCCCACACATTACTTGGAGCATCATGATGGCATTCGCATTGACAAAGGCGAACGAGCTGTCACGGTGGCGGACGGGGCTTACATATTATACAGTCTCTGGTGTAGAGCTCAAGGGCTGGATTACCCTGCTCGCCCTATTACTTCCCCTACTATTCATCGTCGCTCTTGCGAGGTACCGCAAGATGCAATACCAACACAAGAAGCCGTTTCCATTCTTGAAACTACCACAAGAGTTGAGAGACATGGTTTATGAGCATTTCCTCGATGACCCTCAGTACCCGCCACCAGCGCGCAACGAACTGCAGCGCTCGAGCCTAAACTGGATGACACCAGCACGCTGGGCGTCGACATCCACGTCTTCGGACACGCAACACGAGAGCAAAGCGGTATTCCTAGCAAATAAGCAAGTGTACGGAGAATACATGGACATGATCTGCAAGCGGAAGACCTTCCATCTCAGCGTAACCCCACAGACATACCGGCCAACCAACACCCCCGCGTCACCATCACCGTTTTCCCTCGCAACCTACACTCCAGTATGGGACATCTCACCGACGACGCTCTCGAAAATGCAAAACTGTTCCCTCAAACTCATCACAACATCCTCCATGCTCGGCGTCACCGATCCCCGCTCCATGACATCGTCCTCGTGGACACTGGGCCGCCGCATGCGCGAACAACTCAAACATATGTCCTCTGTCAAAACCTTCACTCTAGATGCCAAAGCCCTCGGCGATCCCCTCTGGAACCCACTTTGGATATGGTATCACGCTTCCCAGTCGCTCAAGCTGCTCGGCACCGAGTTCTCGGACACGGTACCACGGGGCCCGCAGCTCACGCAGATTACATTTAGTCTGGATACGTGGAGTCCGGGAGAGAATTACTTGAAGAGGGACGTAAAGGGGGATGGGGGGTGGATGTGGTACTGTATGAAGAATCACCCTGTGGGTGCTGATGTGGGGGCTGAGATGACGGTGAGGGAGTTTTGCGGGAAGTTGTATCAAGAGTGTAGCATTTGTAGAGCGGATGAAGAGCAAGACATGACGGTGATTTAAAGGCAACATATTGATGAGGAGCTGGTTAGGGGGTTGAAGCATATTGCGGGGCTGGTACCCGATGAGTTTGGTGGGAAAGGGCTTCTCCTTGATTGTACTGTTATCTCTAGCTTTTGTTTGTGGCATCCTTTACCTGCGTATGGCATACGCTTGTTCCCATTCCTAATACTATCCTCATACCGAGTCACCCAGAGCATCTTCGAATCCTACTTCTTCTCTTCCAGCATTTCCTTTGCAGGTATTGTCGCAAACCGGCTCATGACCTCCATGTTCTTCTCCTTGCTCATCTTGTCATCCGTCTTACTTATCTCAGCCAGAATCTTGAAGTAATCGATGTAGAAGGCCGGCGTAAACGTATTGAAGAACTTGGCTTCTTCGTTTGTGGGATTCGAGAATGTATGGGGTGCGCGGATGGGGACGGTAACGTAGTCGCCCACGTGGGCGTCGTGTTGGGCGCCGTCGGGGGCGTGGAACTGCGTCGAGTGTTAGTCGTCTGGCCTAGTAGATGGCGATGGGCAAGGTGGGAAGACAAGGACGCACCCGCACCATCCCTTGTGTGACAAGGAAAGTCTCGTCATGCATCTCGTGCCAGTGTGCTGGTGGCCCGGCTGTGTTTGGGGGTAGCGTGAACTCTGCGGAGCCGATGCGGTTGTCTGTTCGTGATCCGTCTTCCATGATTCTGCAGGTAATGTGGCCTAGTTTGAGTATCTCCCCCGACTTTGCGGAGACGAAGTTTATGGGACGGCGTGGCATCTTCATGCTTGCCATTGCTTGTCGGGTTTCATCGTCCATGGCGGGCCGGGGCTATGTAGCGTGAAGTAGTAGGTTTGGGCTAGTCTGTCTTCTCTGCGTGTGTGCTTTGGAAGTGTATGTTCAGGTGATTGATTTGAGACACTCTAGTGCAGATATATAGACAAAGGCGGTGGATATAGAGGCATAAGTACAAGCGCTGGACTTGACGACTGCGGAGAGCCGGCGGGAGCCACAAGGGCTTGCGAGTTGTTCGGAAGTCCGCGACATTGGATGAGTGCGGGGAAGCAGCTTTGGACTACACCGAGACAGCAAACGTGCACAGGGTGAGCCTCAGAACGTTAGGGTACGAGACGAAGTTGTAACATGCGGACATTGATGGAATGCTGCTGCCGCCGGGAGTGAATGCCCCGCCCCCTAGCTCGGGGTTAGCGCGGGGTCATTGCCGTCTTAACGGGCCCGAGCCGTCTCCACGTCCGGCAAGGGTCCTTCCTGCACGCCCTTGGGCCAACGCGCTGCGTACCTGGAGTGGCTGCCTGGACATCCTCTGGGTGATTGGCAGGGTGACTGGGTATCGCATCTGGTCGCTACCTGGTAGCAATCACCCATCAAAGACCAACGCCCACACTCTCTATCGAACACCAGCCAGCCCATCTCAGCCTCTCTGAATAGTCACAACTATCGTCACCATGCCGCAGAAGACGTTTACCGTCCTGGAAAACAACCCGGAAGTCATGGATCGCTTGGCTCAAGATCTTGGGCTCGACACCAAGGCGCTCTCTTTCTACGACATCTACTCACTCACTGACCCGGACATGCTGGCTTTCATCCCCCGACCAGCCACAGCACTACTCGTCATCATCCCTCTGACACGTACCTGGAAGGAGGCGCGAGTGGCAGAGGACAAAGACAAATCCGAGTATGAGGGCAAGGGCGACGCAGAACCCGTCATATGGTTCAAGCAGACTATAGGAAACGCGTGCGGCAGCATAGGCTTGGTGCACTGTCTGCTCAATAGCCAAGCTGCACAGCACATCCAGCCATCCTCGACAATCGCAAAGATCCGAGATGATGCGCTGCCAAAGCCCATCTGGGAGCGAGCGAAAGTGCTCGAAGACTCCGACGCGTTCGAGAAGGCTCATGCAGACGCAGCGGAGCTTGGAGATACAGCAGCACCTGTGCCAACAGAGGAGTATCATCTCGGTCAGCATTTTGTGGCCTTCGTCAAAGCAAAAGACGGTCACTTGTGGGAACTTAAGGGTAGTCGCATGGGCCCACTCGATCGAGGTGTGTTGCAGGAGCATGAGGATGTGCTAAGTCCTGCGGCGTTGGAGAAGGGTATTGGTCGTTTGATGAGAATCGAGTCCGAGAAGGGTGGCGATCTGAGGTTCTCTGCAATCGCACTGGCTCCGGCGATGAACTGAAGAGTGTCACACATGCCGACGCACGAATGATGCTCTGCATATAGGTCCTCGTTGGTATCACAACAGTTCTGTCAGTAAGCACAAATATGTCTCACTTTCTTTAGTTTCGCGATCCTCAATCATCCAGCATTCCCAACACACTCAATCTTCATACCCCGCTTCGCTCATGAACGGACTCTTTCCACGTATGCTCTTTCCAAATCTCAACAGTATCAAAGGGATGAAACTCAACACTAACGCGATAAAGCCCAACAGGCTACTCGCCCAGTGAAAGCCCAACGTACGGTACATGTCCTGGGTCGCGAGCGGTAAGAATGCTGCCATGAAGTTCTCGAGGAACGCAATGCCTGCAATGGCACTTGCAGCGTACTTTGCGTACGCATCAACTACATATGTCGTCACCCCAGCGGTACTGCAGAACATACCGAAGCCAACAAAAGCCAGCGATATACTAGGTACAATCCACGGTATGGAAGCGTAGGATGTCCAGGCGAAATAGAACAGTCCCCCACTTAGACCGATGAACGAAGCTGGAATACTAAGATAAAGTCGCGCTTCTGGGATTGGCTTTCCCGGAGTGTCCGTATTGCGTTTTGCGGAAGCGAAGTAAATGCGATCTTGTACTAGGGTTGCGACCAAGCCGATAAGCTCCCCGATCACGACTGCAGATTGTACAAGACCCGTGCCGAAGAAAGACCAACCGTACAACTCTGAGAAGACTTGCACGATGGACTGCGTGAACATGAACGCTGTGCCGATACAGAAAGCGCTCCACATTCCGAAGGAAAGCACTACGCCTTCCGTGCAAAGCATGCGTGTAGGTCTGACAAGCGTCTCTTTGAGAATCTCACCAAAGCTCGTATGCTCTCTCTCGGCCTGTGCATAAACCTCTTTTCCAGTCTCTGCACGAATCCGACGTGCGCGCGAAGCGAGGATGACATCCGGCCGAACTTCTGGGAGGAAAAAGAACAAGACCGGTATGAGGGCGCTGTAGAATATGATTTGACTCAAGAAGATCCTACATCCAAGTCAGCTAGGGGGAGAGGCAAAAGTCAGAACATGACTAACCACCGCCAGGTTGTATATTGTACAACCAAACTACCGAACACGGGACCCAGATTGAGACCCGCAAGCAGTGAAAAGATGTAAAGCGAAGTACCGAAACTCTTCGCTCTCCCATTCCTCCAAACATCGCTCACAATACCCGACGTAATATTCGCAAGCACACCGGAGCAAGATCCGGTAATGATCCTCGTTACAATAATTGTAGCAAAGTTATTGGCCAACGCTTGCGGAATAATGAAGATGATCAACACCGCGTAGATGGCCAGATAACTCCATCGTACCCCAAAATTCTCCATCAAAGGCAGTCCCAGGAGTGGAGCGGCAGCGCCTCCCAGGTTCCAGCTCAACACTGGCCAGTACGAGTGTGAGAATGCCTCGTCGCTGATATCGAAACTGGTGTTGATTTGCTCAGCGGCAGATGTGAGCATTGTGCCTGAGACCTGTACGACGAATGTCATGGTACAGGCTAGAATGGTTGTGCACCATTTCTTCGAGCAAGAGAAGTTGAAAGGATTTGAAGGGTCGGTCGACGAGGTCCAGGATATAAACGTAGGATGAGATTTTGAAGCAGGCTGCGATGGACGTTTTGCTATTACATCCGGACTCAAAGGATGGTCTCGCTTCTCATCGATAGCTTGCGAGCTCAAACTTGTCGAAGACCTCGATGTCGGTGTTGGGGAAGCCATGGCGATGAATGGTACGCCAAGGTGTAGACGGAGCCTCCGTTGCTGGTCTGGCTTATAAGCTGAGGCGTTGGAGGCAAAGATGGAGACTAAGCAACAGTCATCCAAGTGCTTACAGATAAGTTCAAATTCTTCGCTCCAGTCACAACGTGCTCCTGTTGTAGCCCAAGTGCGACTTATACGACCAGAAGACGGGACGACGCAGCTATCCGAAGGGCACACGTTCAACACGGTGAGACTGAGATCACCGTCACAATACACGAAGAGATTGTAATCTTTCCGTCAAAGGCTTCTTGAGCGACAAGCTTCTGACAAGCACTAGGCCTGGAACTCGTCGCAAGTAATAGATGGGGTGGTCGAGTAGAGATGGAGCCGACAGAAGCTCGCCCCATCTTTGCTCGGCGGTCATTTTGAAGTGCAAACAGAACCTGAACCTCTGACATCACGGTTCATAAGGGTCTTGACTAAAAAGCTGGAGGCTGCTAGGCGGTGTTGCTAACTATAACGTAAGAAAAAGTGGAAGCGAGTTAGCGTTGGCTTGGCCGGCGTTATGACCTACTTGGTAGAGCGGGAGGTTCTAAGATCGAATACGCAATGCTGAAGACGAAGACTGATGTAGATTTAAGGCTGCTTTCACGACTGTAATGAGTTGTTAATGACAGATTCACAATGGGCTGGAAGGTGTGGTGTAGATGTTATGCTGGGAGACGCCACAGCCGCAGATTTCTACGCTAAACCCTATCCATTTGTCCCGTCTCCCCATTCCTCAAGGGGCTTCCACCATTCTTCTACCACCTCATTCCTTGGGGATTTTACTGTTTTTTATAACAACCTATACATAATCCTCCCTCGTCCCCTTCTCCGCACTCCGATAAACTGCCTCGATCATCTTGTGCCTGACAACAGCTTCCTCCCAAGTCGTAACACTACCTTGCCCTTCCCCAGCCCACGCATCCCAAGCCCTACCCACATTGAACGACGTATCCTCAGCCTTCTCCACTTCAACGTCATTTAGTGCTTCCTGGCCCAACGCGATCTTGACAGTAGGCTGGAACATCTGCACATGTCCACCCATTTCTGGTCCTTCCAACACAAGCGTCCCCTCCGACCCAATGATCTCCCAGTAAAAGTCCCGTCCACTACGCGAAAAACCAGGTGCATAGCTCACGTTGACATTGCCACCACCATTGATGAGTTCTGCGGTCATGGAAACAAAGTCGTGGGAGGTTTTATGCTTCTTTTCACCCGTGGGTTGATGGGTCGTCTCGTCGACCAACTCCATTTCTGGGTAGTTGTTGGATAGCACGGCGGAGATTGAGCGGAGTTCGCTGGAAAAGACGTAGCAGAGGGCGTCGACGGCGTGGCCAAAGGGGATGGTGAGGAGGTTTGCGCCCGCCTCGACTGGGAGCATGTATAGGTAGGAGGGAGGAAGTGTAGCACCGAATATCATGCCCTGATGGTAAATCCTTCGTCAGCAAAGTCATACATGCTGCTCCATGCTCTTTCTACCATCCGAGTTTGAAGCAGAGTCTGATGAGAAACTCACATGACCGAACATGGTCGTCCCCAGAATCTTCCCTAGCTTCCCCGATCCTACAATCTCCTTTGCTTTCAAAATCGATGGACTTTGACGGGCTTGCAGGCCCACCATCGTCCTAACGCCCTTCTCGTTAGCCAAAGCCGTCAATTCTTCTGCTTCTTTCAAGTTCCGGGCCAAGGGCCATTCGGAGAAAACGTCCTTCCCTGCTTCGAGAGCGGGACGTATGAGTTCGTAGTGCATGGGCACATTGACGCTAACGGCTATGATGTCTACGTTGGGATCTTGGGCAATCGAAGTGGGGGAGCCGTGGGTTGAGACGGAATCTAGAGAGTGCTGCTTGGCGGATGCTTTCGCTGAGTCGAGGGAGCTGTTCTGCAAGGCTGTAATGGTGTAATGGGGGGAACGTTGGAGGTATGGGAGGTGGGAGCGGGACGCCCAGGATCTAAACATTCACGTTAGCCGACGTGCCATGTGATATCTCTTTCAGTTCATTCATACCCTTTGGCAGAGAGCCCGATGAGCCCGATGCGTTTCTGTGAGCTGGCCATGATGTTTCGGCAGGGTGAGCGGATGCCGTTACTTTTTCTCAATGCGACAGTGAAGTACTCAAACAAAGTCAATCAGGTTGAAGAGAAGAAGACGACAGTCTATTCTATGGATCCAACGTCGGAAAAACCTGCCACTCCGCACTCTCCGAGACCTTGCAGCTAAAGCGGGTACATCCGATTGCAACCCGAAGTTTTGCATAATAGTCGTTGTAGTAGAGTGACGTAATTCGATAGTTTCCCCGCTTTTCGTGCGTGCACGCGAAGCTTCTACATTTCGCCAGGCAGATCGTTTGTTCTTTGTACCTAAGTACGCTTGTGGCCTTGGAGAGCTTTTAATTGTGGTTGTCTGGGTGTAATTCTGACTACACTTGTTGGTTTGTTTTTTTCCCTACAAACCTTGTTTACTGTGCTGCTGCTAGTCATGGTCGGAATGGTGGACGGACAAAACCTTTCGCACGGTGAGATGAAGGTCAAGAATGCAGAAGAAAAAAAAGGCTGATTTGTCTATCTGTTCAACTTGTAAGAAGTCCTAGCGAGGCAGCATAGCACTACGCGTCGACTTGAAATGACCTGATTCCAACTTGTTTGTTCTGCCTTACACCGTAAAAGCCACGCAGAATCTTATCACAACGAAGTAACATCTTCGTCCTCCTCGTAGACCTCACCCATCTCTTCATTCCACTCGTTAGAGTCGTACCCGTACATCTGCGCACTCTCCCACGCGTCATCAGCCTCACGCCGGTGCTCATCCGCCTTGGTATAAGCCTCCGTAACAAAGTATGGGCACGACATTTCCAACCCAAGAAAAGGTTCAGAGCCTATGGCCAGATGACTCAACGCCGGAGCATCTGTCGCAGTCATATTACCCGGAGTGAACGGTTCAGCAAAGGGAGAGAGCGTGGTACTTGAAGCCGATGTTGCAAGACCATACGGATTCGCAACAGCCTGGAAGTTACCCGTATTGCCCAGTGTAGCCACCATCTCCTGTGCAGTGAACGGCATCCCAATCTCGTTTTGTATCATCTTTGTTCTAGTCCACCCGTTGGCTCGAGATAGATCGGTATAGTGCTTTTCGTTCTGGCACTGTTCACAGAGGAAGGTTCCGTGTCTGGCTTGTAACTTGCCGCGCATGCTCAGGCAGTCTTTGTGGTACCAGCGTAACCTGCAATCCTTGTTCCTGCATTGTGCGATCAGGACCTCATTTGTACGGGCAGGCTTGTGGCAAGAGCAGATTAAGTCGATCTTTAGGGGTACGTGTTCGGTGTAGGATTCGAGGGCTGCTTGAGCCACACCGAAGGGGGGTGAGTCGTCGATGGGCGAGTCATGCTTGCGGTAGATGGGTGCGTTGGGTTGCTGTACTTTCCCTGCAGGCTTTGACAGCGGACTTGGTGTTTTCTTCTTTGGCGATGGTACTGTCTTCGTTCTTGGAGATATGGACTTTGACCTGGCTTTTCCCTTGTTCCTAATAGGTGTGTATTCCCCATCTGGTGCGTCTGAATCGTTCTCTTCCTTCACATCGTCGAAATCGTCATCGCTCAAATCTGGCTCTTCGTAATCTACACTCTTGGTCTTAACCGCGCGTTGAGGTGTAGAAGGTCCTTGCGGGTTTACTACTGTGAAGAAGTTGCGGATATCGATGTCCTTTGGTTTAGCCATGTTTTCGCGTCTAATCCGGTGATTGGTGAAGAAACGACAGGCAGCGTTAGTGTCAATATCACGGCCGAGTTGGCGATGACCAGTCCCAAAATAGGGAACGCTGTTCTTCAGGAGAGTTGCGCTGCCCAGTTTTGCGTATTCGTTTTGCTCTACGGACGTTGGGTCTTGCTGGACGAAAGCGCGGTTGCTTGGTGTGTCCAGATTTTGCGGTCGTGAGTTATCTTTAGAGAAGGGGTAATGAGAAGAGCTACCAGACAATAATTGGGAGTGAACGCTGTCCACTCTGTTATGACCGAGTGGTGGAGTGGACGAGCGTGGAAGGCGCTGTGAACGAGACGATACTCCTGTGTCACCGACGAAGGTTGGATTGTTCTCAACTGCCAAAGAGCTATCGCGAATATTCGTCTTGTTGGATGCATAATCACGGGAGTCTGCATAGGGAATTTGTTCTGTGAAGCCATCGAGCTGCAGCGAGCCAGCTGTCGAAAAAACCAGTGCTTCAAAGCTCGGATCGTCATCAAACTCACCACCCTCCCTCAGATCGTAAAGCTCGCTCCTAGAAGTGGGACACTGGATAGGCCGACCGGGGAAATAGTGATGTCTAGCTTTCTGGGGCTGACCTACAGACCGGTCGATGTTAACCTGCGCCTCTGCACGTCGGTTCATAAGCTCCTCCAGGCAGTGCAAGCAGTAGGTGCGCGTCTGTTCAGGCACCAGCTTCTTCACCTGCACAGTCCATAACGGATCGTACATTCTCGGCCCGCTCCGGCGAAAGGCAAAGATCCAACCAGAAGCCACACGCATGTCGGAAGCCGGCTCGACGGTTCCCCAATCAAGGAGTGGCTCAAGCGTGATGGAAAGAGGGCTCTTGGTCATTTCAACACAGCTTTCTCCTGCTCCTGGGCAGGTAAGATTGTTGCATCCTTTCTTGGAAGCATCATTGACGATGAAGACGAGATCACCTTTGGTTTGGTACACTTTCCCGGAGCCTCTACCTTCAAGTGCATGCGCAACATGCTCTATATGTTTGGCCAGATCCTGGCCGTCTTTCCAGCGGTATGACTGGGTGGCATTTAGAGAACTTGGAGACTCATGATCAATCTCGTTGATGCTGGTAGTTTTCCGCTAGAACAGCGCCTGAAGCTTCAGGATTTGTTCGTACCCATGGTGGAGGATAGGAAGCTTAATGCCCCAGTTCTGAAGGTATAGATGAAAGGCTTGGGCACTCTCTCCACCGATCTTGGGAAGCAGGAAGTGGGAACTCCAAAGGTCATCCTGGCATGTGTAGAAACTACTGTAGGGCTCTGTGGGAGAAAGCTCGCCCAGCGAAGCCATATTGGGCGGTAGAACACTATGCTGTTAGCATAAAATGGACTATCTAAGAAACCAAGACATCAACGACTCTCGTGGCAACCCGGGTGGGAGAGAGAAAGGCGTGATGCAGACGGCTCTTGTACGCAGATCTGCAATGTCAAGGCCTGACAAAGTCCACCCGCGCTAGCGATGGGTGCGACGGCAGAAGCTAGTGCCAGATCTTCAAAGCCTTTTCTGAGGGTCTGAAGACAGTCGCATGCTCTGAGTGGGCGTCCGGTATTAGAATCAATGGTAGCGAAGTCCATATGGGGACATCCATGGAACGCGTGGTGAGAAACCGTGAAACAACCACGCGCGGTGAAAGCGCACGTCGCAAGATGAAAGTGAAGAAAGAAGATAGCATTTTTTGGGAATCGCATGCAGTATCTAGCTCTGCTGCCCAGCAGAACTTGTGAACCCAATGATGCCGCATGTGTACTTTGATGTTCCTTGATGGTATTGAGCACGACAAGATGGACAAAGGAGATATGGACTCGGAATCATAGGCCAGCTTGTGTGCGAAGTCCAAGGGTCTGGCTGCAAAGCAAAGTAATTGATTGCTAACAAAAGCCTGTGTTTCGTTGAGAGCATGATCAACCCGATCACATGGCATGGGGCAGAAAGTTAGCAGAGTTGTCGGTTCTCAGAGAATGACGTTGACGTCGTTGCCGCTCACATATCCCTCGATGGTCTCTTTCAGAATCGCACCAAGGTTCTTGATGGAGCTGGTCGAGAACCAGGCCAAGTGAGGACTCAAGGTAATGTTGAGATGTTTGACGTCTTCCTCAAGCAGCGGCGTGTCCTCAGGACCCCCAACAGGCTCCACCTCATATACGTCGGTGGCATAGCCGGCTATGCGGCGTTCCTTCAAGGCTTGCACTACGGCTGCCTCGTGCACTATGCCGCCTCGCGCAACATTGATCAAGACGGTATAGGGATGCATCTTCGCGAGTTCGGCGGTGGAGATGAGGTTGAGCGTGTCGGGGGTTCGCGGCAGGGACAGGACCAGGACGGTGGAGTTGCGGAGCACGTCGTCAAAGGACATGCGGTCGTCGGCAGCTGGGTCTGGTAGTGGTAGCAGGCTGTCGACGGCAGGCGTGGCTGGTGGCTTTCGAGTTGCGATAAGCACGCGCATGCCCAAAGCTTGCCCGAGCGCAGCCACTCGCTTCCCTATCGCCGGTCCATCGTCGTCAGCTCAGGATCTCGCATCCGAATTAGGACATGGAGACCTACCTATGCCCCCGTAGCCGATAACGCCCATAACCTCATCTTTGCACGTCGTCGGTGGCAGGCCGTCCGGCAGGCGCATGTGCTGATTCACGGTACCCTTGGTCTTCCACTCGCTAGGCTGCCCACGAGTAACGCGGTCCAGCAAGACAGTGTGCCGTCTGGCGGCAAAGTACAGGCCTATGGCATGTTCCGATACAGCATCGATGTTGGCGCCGGGCGAGTTGGTAACGCGAATATTGCGGGCCCGGCAGGCGTCTAGGTCCACCGGGTCTGTTCCGGTCGCGGCAATGGCAATGCAGCGGAGGCTTGGAGTGACGCTGGGGCGCAGGGTTTCGGCATCCAGCTTGATGGTGGTGGTGATTACTATCGTCGCATCGTGGATGCGCGAGTGGAGCTCTTCACGTGTCGACGTGGTCGCGTAGGCCGTCAGGGTGTAGGTAGCGGTGGCGGGGAAGCTGAAGCCTTGCAGCGGGAGGGGCTGCTGGTGCTCCTCGAGAGCGACAATCTCGTGATGCATGGCGGCAGCGTTACACAGCAGTCGATGCAGGGCTATCGGACATGGCGCCACGCATCGCCGTCTTGTAGCAGCAAACAGACGCCTCTAGACGACGAGTCTGGTACCGCCGCTATTACCGCATCCGGCGTCCAAGGGCGCCTTCGCCCACCTGGAGGAAGGCAGACGCGGCGCGAAGGAGCGCAGCAACGGCCCTTGGTATCAGCAAACACGACTCGACTCGTCTGTGTTGATGTCTCCGTCTCCATTGTCCCCTATCTATACCCTCCGCAGACCTGTCCAGCGCGTTATGCACACCCGACCACTGCCCCGGACCGTATCCACGAATGCGGATGCTAGGCCGACATGGACCTCGGCGACCCCCACTGGTGCGCAAACGTGCAACTGTTAGTCTCATGCCCAACCTCGCCCTTCCCTCCCCCCACGCGTTCACCAGCGTTTGCCCTGCAAAGCTTGCACACCAGAGTGAGGCTCAGCGACGTGACAGGCTCCAGGGACCAGCTCAGGGCCCTTTCCATCACCAGATTCCCATCGGCAGACAGCGGCTCAGCTTCTGGCCCACTTCTGGAAAAAAAACCTCAACACCTAGGCGACGGAACGCGGATGCATTAGCCCATGGTTCCCACACGATCGGTGATTTTCTCGGCGCAGTAAAACAGCCCTATCCGGCCACCTAGCAGCAGCAATTGGCCCGCCAAGCTCGGCGTCTGTCGCCTCTAAAATTCGGGTGGGTAGTCTGAGGCGACTTGCCTCCAAGCTGGCTAGCGGGCCTGGACCATGCGCCAACTGACGTCCCTCTGCAGCCCTTCAAAGCCTGCGCTGATCCGCCGTCATGGCCTTTTCCAGAGTTTTGCTTTGCGACAATCATCACAGTCACTTTCTCTCTCCGGACCTCACTCCACGGACGATAGCGACACGCCCCTCATGTCCGACTACAGGTACGGCACGCAGTCAGATGCGTATGCCGCTGAGCACGACCACCCTGTCCTTCGCACTGGCGCCTCTGACAAGGAGAACAAGCTGGGCAACACCTACTCTGGATCTGGAGACGATGTCTCTCCCGCCGATGCCGACAACCTCCTGGCTGCCATGGGCTACAAGGCAGAGTTGATTCGCTCAAGATCCACTCTCCAGGTCGCCTTCATGTCTTTTGTCTTGGCGTCCGTGCCCTACGGTTTGGCAACAACCCTCTACTACCCAGTAGTCGGTGGAGGTCCCACCAACATCATCTGGGGATGGCTCGCCGTATCTCTCATCATCCTCGCAGTCGCTGCGTCTCTCGGTGAGATCACCAGTGTCTACCCGACTTCCGGTGGTGTCTACTACCAGACCTTCATGATCACGCCGCCCGCCTATCGGAAAATCGCCTCATGGATCTGTGGTTGGTGTTTCGTAGTTGGCAACATTACCATTACTCTCTCCGTCAACTTTGCTACCGCGCTCTTCCTCGTGGCATGCGTCAATGTCTACGAGTCCGAGCCTGGTGTTGGCATCATGGAAGGATCAGCTTATCAAGTCTTCCTCATCTTCCTTGGCATCACACTCATTTGCAATGCTGTGTCTGCTTTTGGAAACAAATACCTACCATGGTTGGATGTGAGAATCCCCACTACCCAAAGCGACTACTGGACGTGTTACTTACAGACCACTAGACTTTTGCCATTTTCTGGACCTTTGCTGGTGTGATTGCCATTATCGTATGCATCCTTGCCATTGCGAAGAATGGACGCCACAGCGCCGAATACGTCTTTACTGAATTCGACCCCTCCAACTCCGGATGGATTCCAGGATGGTCTTTCATGGTCGGACTACTGCACGCAGCCTATGCGACTTCATCGACCGGAATGATCATCTCGTGAGCCTCCCCTACTCTGCCCAAGCAACTTGAAGCAGATTTTCTTTGCCCAATGCAAATTTCCCAAGCGACCTTTCCATGCGACATTTCCTATGCGACCTTCCCAAGCAACACCCTCCATCGCGGCATTCGACGTGTCTATATGCGGTAATGTCCAATGATGATGGTCCAAACGCTAACAGTTTGCAGTATGTGCGAAGAGGTTCGTGAGCCTGCTACCCAAGTGCCCAAAGCCATGGTCGCCACTGTCGCCTTGAATACCATTGCTGGCCTGGTCTTTCTCATCCCCCTCGTCTTTGTACTTCCCGACCAAGCCATGCTTGCAGGTCTACTTTCTGGTCAGCCCACCCCCGTCATCATCAGGGATGCTGTAGGCTCCCCCGGTGGTGCCATTGGCCTTCTCATCCCTCTTCTCGTTCTCGGCTTCCTTTGCGGTATTGGATGCACCACCGCTGCATCCCGCGCTACCTGGGCCTTCTCGCGTGACGGTGCTATCCCCGGCTACAAGCTGTGGAGGACTGTCAACACCAACCTTGACGTGCCTCTCAACGCCATGATGCTCAGCATGGTTGTTCAAATCGCTCTTGGTCTCATCTACTTCGGTGCCGCCGCCGCTTTCAACGCCTTCTCCGGTGTCGGTGTCATTTGCTTGACTCTGAGTTACGCTGCGCCCATCTTGGTTTCGCTCATGACTGGCCGCAAGCAAGTCAAGGAAGGCGCATTCCATCTCGGCATGCTTGGCACCTTCTGCAACATAGTTGCCCTTGGTAAGTTTTGCGATTATTTTTGTCAATGACCAATCTCTAATAAACACAATAGCCTGGTCCGCCCTCGCCACTCCTCTCTTCTGTATGCCCACTTTCCGCGAAGTCACACCAGCATCGATGAACTACGCTTCCGTCGTCCTTGCCGCTGTCGTCGTTGTCTCAACCCTTTGGTACTTTGTCTGGGGAAAGAAGAACTACGAGGGTCCTCCCACTCACGAGGATGCTGTTCTCGAAGCACGGAGAGTCAGTATGGCATCTCGTTAAGTTCATACTGAACGCCAGATGACATCAGAAGAGACAGATGAAAGAGCAGACCTGCGTATTTCTGCTACCCCACGATCAAGGCGGATAAATCCGAACAAGTCACTGTACTTTTACATTTCTGTCATTGCAAATTCGATACCCCCGTTCATTGAACACTCAAGAACGTCTTATGCCAAATTCGTCCATCTTCGTGCATCGTTAGTGAAGCTTCTACGGTTTCCCGCACCTTGCATATACCGATCACCGGCGTAGCCGTCCTGATTCTTTGCCCAAGCACAACTGCGTAACAACTCGCAATGCGGGAAAAACGGCACGTTGATTTCTCCACAGCACATGCCACGACATGTTACAACCTCCACTCAAGTACGCAAAGTAGAAGCGCCCGGCCCGCGCGCAGTGTTTGCTCGGTAAAAAACCGGGACAAGGGCAGTATTTTCATTAGTCGCCACGGTCCCCATATACTAGTCCTAACATGGCCACACGACTGGACGGCACTTGGGACCGGCGCATGCAAGTCTTCCCGCTAGTGACATCCCGCTGACCTGGAACCTTTGTAGATGCATGACTTGGCGTATCCAATAACGGGAGCAGCTATGACGTATGAGCCTGGAAGAGTTTCCATCGTAGTATTTGTATTAGGTAGAGAAAATGTTGTTGCACGTGCTTATCAACTGAAGTCAAGGTCCTTGAAGGGGTCCTCATCGCGACGATCCTTGGCAAAAGGATCTCTAAACACCACGCCTACGCCACTACCATCTAGACCCGCCCGCCCACTACTACCACGCTCTTTCTTCCTTCTCTTCCCATCAACGACTCCGTCGAACAATTTAGCCATGGGATATCTGCCCTTGATCAAGATACTTTTCCGCTTGTAGCTGTCCTTCTCCAGCGTACTGCGCGCACCAAGACCATGTTTGAAATCGCCATCTTTTTGCGTTCCATGACGGTCATCATCGGCATCACTCCCCTTGCTAAAGGGACTCGGTGACTCGCCTTGCCTGTCAGGTCGAGAGTTGTTTCGCAACGGCTCCATCTTGACAGATGATTTAGTGTCAATTGTATTGATCGATTCGTTAGCAACAATAGACTGCGTAATTATCGGCCGTTGATGAACAATGGTCTCTTCTTCTGTAGGGAACAGCAGTGTAAGACTAACGTCGTAGTCGATCCAAGGAGTTACCTCCCTGATGTTGTTACTAGGGAACGCACTGGTAGAAGTATGTGCGCTGCTGGTGTTCGATCCATCTAAGCTAGCTCTCCCACTCTGCTCATCGGTAGAGGATATATCGGGTTTTCCATGCCCGTGATGATGAGTGTTTGCACGGATGGGTGCTGCAGGGACAGCGAGAGTCTTGCTCTTGCCTGCTGCAGCAGTGATGGTAAGAGGGTCGGTTCCTGGGACGGATTTCGGAGAGATGACTTCTTCTCTATCGAGCATGTGAACGCAGGCTTCTTCGTCTAATTGGAGGTGCTTGAATAGGCCTTTGTGACGTGTGTTCAAGACGGCGCCTTCAACAATCTGTGGAAGCTTTGGGGGCATGTGAAGAGTAGGCATAACTTGAGGCGCTGTTTTTAGGGGTGTCAAGAAATCAGGCTTGATAGGCAGTGCGCTTGTCTCTTTGCGTTTGGCATCTCGATTAGACTTTCGGAGGCGTTTGTATTCGGCATAATCGTCTACTTCGGTTGCGGTAGGTCGCTTGGTGACTACTTCCATAGGTACAAAGTCTGTACGCTCGAATCTAACGTCGAACAGGATGTCGCCTTCCTTCCATTGACCACCAGTGACATCACTGTTCTTCGCTTTTTTTATGGACCAGCCGCTGACGGTATACAAGCCTTCAAATCGCACTCCAGCCTTTGGGCCCCACACGCTGTTGATGCTGTGGCTGCGGAGCACCCTTACAGGATCACGGCTTTTGAGAGTTGCAGATGTCAGACGAAACTTGCCTTTATCGTCTTGTGGAACGCGATAGGTAAAGCGCTCTTCGGAGGCGGCTTCGATTTCGCCGGTATCTTTGAGCAACAGAGCATAGGCGCCATGCTTGTCGTACGTTGTCCCACCATCACATGCTTCAAGCCCGATGATGCCAGCGTGGTGTGCGAACAATGGGTTGATCCACCACCTTTCGTGGTGGTCAGCAGATACCACTGTCCATGCCGAGTGCAAGTAAACTTACTGGCCAGCCACGAAGCCCAGATTGCCCAGCTTGTGGGAGCGCTTGGGATGGATCTTCTCGGGACATGTTTGAGCCCACCGCTTGAGCAAAGCCTCCCATCGCAAGATATTAGTTCAATCCCAAAACTGATGATCTGGAATAGCGACCGCCTACCTCTCGAGAGTGCTCATGTATGCTAGCGATACCCTCAAGGCGACCACCTCTCCCATGCAAAAACGGATGTATCTCACTGAACGGCCCAAACTTGGCGGTCCAAATATCAATGATCTTGTCGCAGTCGTCGCACAATCTGCCGGGCCATCGCGTCGCCACACCTGCAATATCCTGTACAGCTTTGTGTATACCGGTTGCTCGCAAATCGGAAATCGTAATGTTATGTTCGTACTTGAGAGCGACCAGGGTCTCATGGATGGTCAAGACATCGTCAGAACGGAGGACGTCAGGACCATCGCGGGCAACGCGCAAATCTAGCTCGTCGCGGATCCATCTGACTATTTGCTTTAGCCTTGGACGGGAGAGGTCGGGTTGCGCTGGAGGCGTGATTGGAAGGGCGGTAGCAGACACCGTCCGTGGGCTGGACAAGCTGGAATGGACTGATTGTGGCATGGTGAATAGCAATAGCGTCAGAGTACAGAATTGTGTTGCATCGAGTGCGTTAGAAGTAATCGGAGAAAGAAAAATAGGTAGGACTGCTGTTTGGAATGGTGTAGTGAGAAGAAGTGGTTGGTACGAGTGCAAGGGCAGAGGCTATTGTCCAGTTGGGCCTTTGCCATGAGGTGCTCTTTCCATGTGCTCTCGACGACTGCCTGTTTACTCGTTCCTCAGTGTTTGCGCTTCTTCTTCTTCTTCCGTTTCTCCGACCCTTCCGTCTTCGCCGTCGTTGCAGGTTCTACCACCTCTTCAGCCTGTTCATCACCACTAAACCCATTCCATTCATCATCTTCAGCAACCGCAGCTCCAGTAGCTTGTACCGACTCTTCGCTGCAGTCTCTCACAAAGGCAGCGACAAAGAAGCCCATCGTGCCTTCTTCAGTGCCCTTATCGCATCGAATACAAGCCTCTAGTACGTTACTTTTCGAAGATTCATCCACATCAACCTCTAGCTTCTCATTTTCCCAAACTCCCCGTCTATGCCACTTCTTCATTCCTTCGACTTGAGCATCTCGCTTGAGAATCGACCAACCCCGTTCTTTCGCAACAGAAGATGCCAATGCCTGGAAAACAACGCCCTCGTTTTCTTCGAAATGAATTGAGCAGGTAGAGTAGGTGATCTTATGCGCGCTCTCAAACCGCATAGCATGGGTAAGGATGTGGAGCTGGAAAGATGATAGAGCTGCCAGCCGCTCAGAAAGCTTACCCTGCATTGATGTGTCTGTCTCTTCAGGAGTCGAGTCATCCATGTCCAAGTTGAGTGTCGTTGAAGCATCAGCTTTGCCAGATTCATCATCCCGCTTCCGCTTCTTGTCTTTCTTCTCGGGCTTTGGCGGGGCGAGCCGATTGTTTGGTGTTTCTGGTAGATGCATTTTGATAGCGTCATCACGACCGACAATACCGGTACCGGAACAGCTGGGATCCAGCAGTATAGCACCCACATTCGCGTACTCGTCCGACCCAGGTTTAGCAGCGATGAAATCACTACTGCCCTTGACTTGAACGATGCTATCTGCTGACGCGAGCTTGACCATCTTCTGCAATGTGAAAGTTCTGCCCTTGTCGCGTTCGAACGCTATAACCTTTTGCTCTTCACCGGGTCGCCTTGTGTCAGATACGATAGCCGCTAGGTGCGTTGTCTTGTTTCCTGGAGCTGCCGTCGCATCGATAACATCGCCATCATCTGGCTGCGGGTCAAGCAGATAGGCTGGAAAGCACGAAGCCTTATCCTGAAATATGATTTGGCCTTTTGTGTACGCGATTGACCGGCTCAGATCGATCCTGGATGGTAAAGCGAGTAGATTGGGTATGTTTGGGTCTTCGTAGTATACTTTCGACTTCTTAGGCGCAGACAGTACTTCGTCTAAGTCATTCGTCTTGGTGAAGCCAGCAAACGTCGTCGAAAGCTGTTGTTGCAACGTCGTCTTTATGGTATTGACGCGTACCCACCGTGGGTGTCGGCTCTTGAGCACATCGCCTTGATCCTTCTCAAGCTCGCCGTCGTTCACAGCCTCCCTAAAAGCCTCTATAGTCGCGTATCCGTGTCGTATGCGGGCTTTCGTGAGTTCGGCGCTCAGGCGGGCTTTGTGTCGAATAATAGCGAGTTTAAGGACATGGTTGGCGGCTGCAGCAACGCCATTCTTCGCGAGCAACAAGTCGTGTGTCAGGAGAAGAGCAAGTATTGGGGTAAGCTATACAAGGGCTCGTCAGCGAATGAGCGCGATACAACGCGTTGGACAGTAAGCTACCTTCCTCTCCTCTGCAAGCAACTTGGTCTTTTCAATCACATCCTTGAGCACGATGGACCATTTTGACGTTTCTGCAATGAGCGCAAACAACTGGCCTGGTGTGCTTTTCAAGTCTTTCTTGCCGTATATCCGCGATTTCAGGGATCCACCGATATTCTCTGTGTTGGCGAGGACCGCCGCGGCTTCGTAGTAGAGTGACATGGAAGCTGTCGCATGCGACAAAAGAGTCGCGAACTTTTTGGCGTTAGGACCGAGCTCCAACTATTTCCCCACACATCTCCCTGAGCCTAGACCACACGCGGCTCGCGCGAGTCGGACGTTTATTTTGATATAGATGGAGAACTAGAAATTAAATCACAATTGTTCACGGTCTCCAGGTCTCAAGGTTTCAAGGTCATGGCTAGCTCAGACCATCATATTGGTGGTACACATTGAAGTCCAAACTCGCATCCATGTACGATCATTTAGCATTCTCATACGCCAACCAGCAATCGCAACGCCGTAGTATGCGTTCTCAAGTCATGTAAAAAGACCTCCAACGCCATAAACGACCATCATTTGTTATCATTGTATCTGAAATAGCACCAAAGTGCGCAAATGCTGCAGGCACAATATTGTGACTGCGAATTGCAAGGGTATATATATCGACTATCGTGGGCTTCGTAGACGAGTCGTCTAAGCATTTTTGATCCTCTCCTCGTAGGCTGACCAAGCGGCCTTCCGGTATCGCTCTGCTTCCGACTTGCGATCTTGCGCGCGCACGATGCCTCGTCCTACAATGATGACGTCGCATCCTTGCTCGAAGATCAGCTTGCTCGGGGTGTTGTATTGTTGGCCTAAAGCGTCACCCAGCTTCTTGCCTTCCTGACCCGGCGGCGGGAGCTGGCAGCCTGGTGTCATAGTGATGAAGTTGTCCTCTGGCTCCGAGTTCAAGCTGCGTTGAGCGATGAAGCCCATGACGAACTCTCGACGGCTTCGTGCGATCTCGACAGTCCTCTTCTGGTATTCTGGTGTCATGAGGTGGCCTTCGGAGCTCATCTCAGCAAGCAGCAGGAGCGATCGGAGGAAGGGTGGTGGGCCGAGACGAATGAGTTCGGTCGCTACGTCTAGGTTGAAGACTTCTTCGCCGCTGGCATTGGGCTCTGGACGAGGCGATATGCTCTCGGTCCGCATGGATATCGAGGTTGTCACACTCACAACGCTGTGCTTCCGGTCGGTAGCCTTGATGCTCAGCCGTCGCTCTTCACCCTCCATCTCAATGGGTGAGTCGATCGCCGAATCGCGTGGTGCGGCCCCTTCTTCTTCTTCGTCGTCATCGTCGGCGCCGCTGGACTGTCGCGTGGCAGAAATCTCGGTGTTTACGGATGTGTTGTACTTGGCAATGGTCGCCTCAGCAGCTTTCTCGAGCGCGGTGACGATGGCTGGGCCGGGGATGACGTGGGCATTGGTGATCTCGGCCCAGAGGGCGATTCGGTGGTGTCCAGAAGTGTACTGCTTCTGTACGGTTTCTACGGGTCTGTTAGGGACGGCTGCCCAGTGGGGACCATGAGTGGCAGCATGACATACCACCGATATCCGCAAACTTTCGGTCTTCGAAGATGAGAAACCACTTCCGCTTCGCAATCTCCCCCAGTGCCTGGGCTGTCCTGTCAGACCAGTCGGTGACAATGTCGCAATGCGTCTTGAGCAGGCAGATTGAGTCACCGACATCTTCGGCCAGCTGGAGGAGTTCGGCTGACGTCTCGACATCGGCGGACAGACAGAGGTTTGTCTGCTTGACCGAGATCAGGCTCAGCAAGTACGAGGCCAGGGGTCCGGTCGTGGGCAGTGAGGCGCGCGCACGGTACGTGCTGGTGAGGCTCGGGTGGGAAGACATGACGGCGATCGTTTACGGCTGAGGGACGAAGGCCGGATTTTGGCTTGTGTGCTTGAAAAGGGCCGATGTAGGCTCAGCGCGTGTGAGGGAACTGCAGGTGATCGGCAATGTCTTGTTGTTGGGCGAGCGTCTCCGCGGGGACGGTGAGGGGCAGAGCAGTCAACGGGGGAAGGAGTGGAGGGGATGTTTGGCAGGGGCGATGCAGCGTGTTATACAAGAAAAGAAGCAATCTAGGGAGCGACAGAAACAGCAGCCGAGTAGGAGACGTAGCCACTGGAAAGCTAATGTCGACGGTCCAGTCGTCGAGTACGCGAGCCCTGGGAGACACTGAGCGCGAAAATTGCGCCTGTTCCTGGCACGGCCCGCTCGACGCTGGTCGCAGATCCTGTCTAGACGCGCAGTCGAGCCGACACGGCGGTGCACCGCAGCCAATTCACCCCCCCCCCCCCCCAGCGCGGCCAGTAGACGCCAGAACTGCCACCCAAGCTGCGGCCTGCCTGTCTACCGCTCTTCGTACCGCGCGGCCCTAGGCATGCATCGGCTGCACTGACCGGGTGCGCCTCCACTTCCTACACGTCGAGACTTGACGACGCCGTGCCACCGGCTTCCTCGACTGCTACATACCGCCTCGACTGCTACATACCGCCCCAACTGCTACATACCGCCTCGTCCAGACCCGTCCAGGGCTCGTCGGCCATATTCCCGGGCCTTCGCAGCGGTCCAGCACTCTGCCCAGGCTGACTGCGCATGTTGTTTCCTCATGTCATTACCCCAGCCACCATCCCACTGTAAACTGCATCATGCAGCGGCCTGTGCTACGAGCACCACTGTAACGCTGCTGCCAGGCACCTCGCAGCATCCCTAACCCCTATCGCGACTGGCTATGCTTTTTCCTCGCCCACTCGCTCAACCTCGACGGCGCGGCTCAGAGATGTGGACATGTTCGGCTCAACCCCTTGGCAATGTCCGCACGCCTGCCGCTCGCCAGCACTGCCTATTCGTGTGCTGTATCGGAAAGTGGGGCCCCAGAGGTGACGTCGTATCATGCTTGCATCACGAACCCCGACAATGTGATAAGTAGGTCAGTCCGTAACTTGATTGTCGATATTGCTTGCCGTCACCCTTGTACTACGCCCGGCTCGGAAGGATAGCCCGTTGCTATTCCAATCCAAGCAATCTTCTTGCTGCGCTTCGGCAGCTTTTGTTCCATGCCTCAACTGCCAGCAGCAACATCCTTCGGGTCAATTTCATAGTACACGCGTCCGATGAGCATTACTGGACATGTTCCCAAGATTCCAAACAGTATCTAGTCGTCTTGTTTGTATTTTGTCATCTCCATACCTGCAATAGAAGGAGCTTGATTTGTCAGGGTCAAACACTTCTGCCGGAGAAGCCACTCTAGAAACATTCACTTGTAGTGTTCTACGGTACTGTGAGAACAAGTACAAGCCCTAGGTACAGCTCATACGTAACAAGCTCCCTGTTACACCGTATCATTGACATCATATATCAAGTTTTCGTACAATCTGAGGCAGTTCGATGCCGTCATATGTATGCTTCCTCATAATCTTTTCCTTTCCCGTAAACTCCAGCCGATGAGCCATGCGACACTACCATTGTATGATGCAAAGGACCGAACAGCTCATCAACGTATGCCGTTCAGAGCGGAAGTTCTGTAGCTAGAGGTTCGGTCATGAAAGCATACGCCGCATGCTGGACCACAGCACGAAAGACATCTCTTTTTCCGAGTTGCACTCTACCAGCAAAAACGTACCCTAAAGGTATACGGTCTTACCTTTCTGTTAGACTCGTAATGTAGAAGTTTGTGTATACCTTTAGTGTACGTTCTAGTGCATATGGGTATAATTTCATTCTCACCTCCAATGAGTGAGAGCAGAAGAAGGACGCTGCTTGGGCAAATGAGAGCGCTGGAACCCGGCAATCTCCTCTTTACTGCGTGCGCGAATTCCGACTTCACCGCGTCGTCTTCCACATACAACGACCCCGCTTCTGTTGCCTTACAGCAACTTTCTTCTTCTCTCCTTCTACCCAGAGCTACCGACATCTTCTGTTCAACACCCAACTTCCCTTTTCTTAGCCCTTCCAACCAACATCTACATTTCCACAATGCCGCCCAAGAAGGACGCCACAGCAGAGTCCAGTGCTCTTTTGGTCGGCTTCACGGACAAGGAGACCAAGCTCTTGGCCGCTGCCTTTGTCAGTTCCACCGCTCCTGACAAGTTCGACTACGATGTCATGGCAACATTGACTCGTAACACGGCTGGCTCCCTCAAGAAGATGTGTAAGTAACCTTCCACTACCGGCACGTGAGTGTAATACTAATAATGTAAAATCCAGGGCCGCCCGTGAAGAAGAAGGCTGCTGATAGCCATGCTTCTTTCGCCGCCTTCCTTGGTCAACCTGGTGTCGCCGCCGCCGCCGCCGCTGCTGCCAAGATCGTCAAGAAGCGCAAGGCACCCGATGAGGTCCCTGAGGATGCTGAAGACGACGCCAAAGATTTTGATCCTCCCTCTGCCGCTGACAAGTCCGAGGGTGACAAGTCTGACTCAAAGAAGAAGAAGGCTCCTGCTGCCAAGAAAGAGAAGAAAGCCCCAACCCAAAAGAAGGAGCCAGTCAAAGGCAAGGGACGTCCTAAGAAAGCGTTTAAGAAGGAAGAGTCCGCATCCGAAGAGGATGTCAAGGAAGAGTCTGCTGAGAACTCCACTGACGGTGGTGACGGTCTTGGTGAGTTTTCCTTCCACAAGAACATCGAGATGTGGCTGGACAACGCTGACCGCAAGTTAGGCGACGAGGTTGAGGATGAAATCTAGGGCTCTTGTGGTCGTTCACTATACATATGGGTACGGAATGTATCAGGAGGGTGCATGAACGGCCACGTTTAAGATCACTACTATGGCATGCCCAGGTGAGATGAGATACCTAGGCAGAATGTGACGATACTGCAATATCAAGCTGTGACGGCTTTTGACACATCGCATTAGATACGGCACATAATCTTCGCATGGCCGAATCAACGATAGTATCTTCTACTTCTGTGCATTCTGATGTGCTGTGACTGCTTGACTCTCTTATGCTGAAACACGTCGTCGCGTTCCCACGTGATCGGGTAGCCGCATTCCGACGCCTCGTCGGCACAATTCCGCACTCTCAAACCACGTCTTATAAACCCTCCAATATGTCACTCACACACCGGGGCTATTGCGTAACAATACAAACGCCCGACATTACAATGGGCCCTACCCGTCCCAGCATGCATATATGCTGCGTTCGGTCTCTACAGCAGCCAAGAACATGAAAATCGCTCGTACCTCATCGTTCCTCGTGACAGTCTTGGGCCTTCAGCGAACAACATCCGCAGAGCTCTCGTCCAGCAACACGACCTTCAATCCCCTCAAGGGCATTCAGCAGTTCCCATCATCTTCGTACAGCGACAACATGACACGTCTCGCATCCGTAATCTCGCTCTCGCATGGCGGAGGTCCCATGCCCTTGCTTGGAGACCCATCGCATGCCGCCATTACCAAGTCGCTCAAGACAAGAGTGCCCAAGATACTCAAGCTGGGCACACCTGAAGCGCCGAAAGCTATTGTGCTGGTAACTGCGCATTGGAGTACAAGCAAGGTCTCCGTCTCCAGCGGCTCCAAGTACGAGTTGTTGTACGATTACTATGGCTTCCCTCCAGAGTCGTACAAGATAAAGCATGACGCCCCTGGTAGTCCCGAGGTCGCTGACCAAGTAGCACAAGCCCTCAAGGACGCTGGTATCGAGTGTGAGAAAGATGCCGAGAGACGTATGTCCTCCCAGACCCCCCCGTCTCTGTCTTCATCCCAAATGCTTCACATACTAACATGCTATCTACAGCATGGGACCATGGCGTATTCGTCCCCATGAAACTCATCGATCCCTCCGCCACAACCCCGATAGTCCAACTCTCGGTCCTCTCCTCCGAATCTCCCACCCAATCCTACGCCATTGGCCGCGCCCTCTCTGGCCTCCGCGCACAAAACATTGCAATCATCGGAAGCGGTTTTGCTACATTCCACAATCTACGCCTCATGTTCGACGGCACATCGCGGAACCCGGAGTTCAAGGCCTTGAACAAGGAGTGGAGTAAAGCTGTTACGGACGCAGCTATGACAGACAGCGACAAGGAGAGGGAAAGCAAGTTTGAGCATTGGAGGAAGTGGCCTGGGGCTTATACTATGCACCCAAGAGGTGGTGCCGAACACTTCTTACCGTTGATTGTCTGTGCGGGAGCTGCTGGCAAGACGAAGGGAAGGAGTTATGCTGATGACTTCACAGGGACGGATATGTGGAGTTATTATTGGGAGGATGGAAACTCGTTGGGCTGGTTTTGAATGTTGTGAAATTTAAATGCATGGAAAGTGTCGTACGGCTATGCAGGCTGATGTCCCGCTAGATGATGAAGACGGGAATATTAGACGTATTCAGTGGATGCTGCTTTACATGAGTGTATCTTGAATTCAGCAGATGAATTCGTGACCTCCACGTATTCCCTACATTGCTATCATAAGTTTCCACCACCTCTCCGCGGCCTCCTACCGGCTTCTCCATCACCCGCTGATAGGCCTTAGCCCATACCATCCAATAATACCCATCCCACCAAAGGCACTCAAGCAACTGAACACCAAGGCCACAATGCCCTTTGCCGTAAACCCCTCCGGTAGTTTTCCTGGACTCTTGTTCTCACCCCGTAGATCAGAGTAATCTACCGTGTTACCCGCTGCATTACCGCGTGTGGGTACGTGATCGGTTTCGCAAGCATTCCAGTGAGACTGTGGAATAGCGTTGGAAGAAGAGGAAGAAGAAGAAGAGGAGGAGGAGGAGAGCTGGTCCTGGATGGCGAGTGGTGCCTCGATCATTGTAGCAGTCAAACCGGAGGCTACGTGCCATTCTATATGACAGTGGAATAGCCATACACCTACAACTCAAGTCAGTCATCAATTATCTGTGGAACAGTAACCCAGCCTCAAGTGTCTTGCTGTACTACGTCATGCAAAAGCCATACCCGCACGAGAACGCAAGGTCTGAGATCTCCGAGTAGAGAGTGGAGGTACTCACCAGGATTATCAGATCGAAAACGCAGAACAATGTGTCCATTTGGTCGGACGAGAACAGTATCGCGCCGCATGGGTGTTTGGTTTGGGTCTGGGGCGTTGGCTGGGTCGTAGGAACCTGCGTCATCGGCACTGCGCGTTACCACTTGGAAGACGTGGCCGTGGAGATGGAAGGGATGTTTCCCAGGATCATCGTTATTCAGCACAATCTCCACGACTTGGTTCTGAGCAAGTACAAAGGCGTTTGTGTTACTGCCGTAGATAGTCGGGTCTGTGGCGTTGGGACCGGTTGAGAGGACGGTGTACAATGTGGGTACCTTTGGGCTGACGTAGGTAACATCGTTGAAGAAAGCACTGGTTTGCGTCAGTTCTGAAACGGCTTGGAAGAGACGCACATAGTGCAAGCTACATTGGAAACTCACTAATTCGCCCCATCGTTCAAGTTATCCATCTTCATGTCCAGAGTAATTGACCGATCAACATGATCGAAGAGTTCCTCTTTGTCATACGGCACCAAAGCGAAATCATCAAAAGGCGCAAATGTTTCCATCTCTTTTGGTGGTGGTAGTTCTTTTTGATCGTCATAGACGAGCCAGCCTGTGACGTTTGGATTCAGTCCTTCGGGTATGGCGTCGAACAGGTCTTGATCCATGCTCCCTACAAAGGCGAAGTTGGAGTTTGTGTCATTCTTAGCGGTGACTAGGACGCTGTATCGCTGTGCTGCAGTGAGGTAGATCATGTCCGCTTCCTTCGGCTCTGTATACACACCGTCGACCTCAACAATGCGCATGGTGTGATCTTCAAACCAAACATACTGCGCAGCGAAGGCGCCCATGTTGACCATCCGAAAGAGATATGTTTTCCCAGGCTGGATGCTGACAGTCAAGTTCTGAGTGTCGTTTAATAGTGCTGCTTGAGGCACGGGTTCGGCACCAGAGGGATTGGCGATATTGATAAAGTCCGCAAGGAGGTTGTGCATGAGGCCATGGTACCAATCGGACAGCGTTATGACGATTTCTTCGTCGTAGACATCCTTGTATGGATCTTCGGAATCATGCACGATAAGTGGACCTCGAAGACCGTCGGGATATTGGCCGCGCTCATGGCTGTGATACCAGTACGTGCCTGGTTGGTTGACCTGTTCCAATCAGAACTTATGACCACATTTCATCCATTGTTGCGAGACTCACGGTAAAATTGTATGTGAAGGAGCTGCCTGGAAGAATCCCACATTGTGTAACAGCGACTGGACCATCCATGTGAGTAGTACCGTTCATATACAAGCCATGGAAATGCAAACTCGTGGACTCGTTCCCTAGAGAATTCTTAACATTGACGATAACTTGGTCACCTTTCGTGACTACAATGGGAGGTAGAGGCCATTGTCCGTTGATTCCAATGACAGGGCGCGTTTGCTGGCCGTCGGGATTCGCATAGGTCCATCCTATGTCGAAGTCATATGTGACAGTTGCGCAAGTAGCTATTGATACTAGCAGGGAAAGCGGAAGGAGAAAGTTGGAAAGTGAGATTGCCATGATGGCGTACGAGCGGAGTACTGCAGACTGGAGTCGACCAGGTCTTCTCGTGGGTATCAAGCTGCTCAGAGTATGACTGAACTAAAAGAGCTCATGTGCTACCATCCAAATTAGTGCCGATGCAAGAACACACTCGTCAGACATATGAGCTAAGATCTGACGTGCGGAGATCAGATAAGAACGTCCAAGTATCCAACCATCATGTTCGGAGCCGAGTTATCAGATCATCAGCTCACATTCTCGACGGGGTCTGGAGGCAGCCACAAAGTGTCGCAAATTGGGGCGTCTTTGTTATCTCCTTGTTAACTAGGCTCTGTACGGTTTGACGTGTTCGATCGCCTGTGCATCATATGAAAATTTCCTCGTCTCAGGCAACGGCAAGCGAGTTTGTCTACCTTGATTTGCTACGTGCAGTGACATTCACCGGCTGTTATCGGTCCATCTGATAATCTGGACCATGATCGACCCAGGTTTTGGGGTAAGCGACGGCGCCGAAGGACCAATAAGCCTACACTAGTCCGCCCCACAAAGTCTTGATTTGATTTGGCATGCTGGGCATGCGGAGAAGATAATCGCTCACGCAGAGGAGTTGGGCTGTACAGAAGATGTTGCAAGGGTTGCAAGGCTGTTGTGGTTCATGGAGCGGGGTGTGATGAGATGTAACATTGTTGCATTCGTCCAACAAAAGCAACGCCCGAAGAATCCGACTCCAGATCTTATGGTTGCATAATACTATCCTGAAGCATGATCGGCCCGTCGTGATACCAGGACACAAACTCAAATTGAGGAGCAGGGTCGTCGTGCATGCCCGATCTTCGGCTGTTGTTTAGCGCCATCGACACGAACGGCAGGCACATGTTAGGACACCCTCATCTTCGGGAGTCTCTGCATGTCCTTTCATCTGATTAGATTCCATCTTTTTTTTCTTTATCTGATCCTCAATACAAACAACAAACTGGGCAAATTTGGAAGTTTGTTCAAGATGCCGAACGTCTTTGCTGTGCCAGGTGCGTATGCGAGAACAGTCGCCCTTGACTTCATGACATGGGTAACACCGTTTTTGCTGACATCGACCAAGTCTTCTTCATTTGCTTCCGAGAGTGTCTGGAAACGAGTATTATCGTTTCTGTACTCCTCGCATTTCTAAAGCAAACTCTCGGTCCTGAACACGACGCGACAGTCCACAAACGACTAGTTCGCCAAGTCTGGTACGGCGTTGGCGCTGGTGTTCTGATCTGTCTGATCATTTGCGCTGGTGTCATTGGAACATGTACGTGCCCTGTACAAACTGCAGAAGGCATACGCTAACTTGGTACACCCACATTTAGTCTATACTGCTGGACGCAATGCTTTTGAGAAGGCGGAAAACATCTGGGAGGGCGCTTTCGCGATCCTGGCAAGCGTCATCATCACTCTGATGGGAGCTGCTCTGCTCCGTGTTAGCAAGCTGCAGGATAAGTGGCGTGTGAAGATCTCCAAGGTGCTTGAGCAGAAAGACTCTCAACTACCCATCAAGGGCAGGCTAAAGCGATGGACTGAGAAGTACGCCATGTTCATCCTGCCCTTCATTACTGTGCTTCGCGAGGGTATTGAAGCAGTGTTGTGAGTGGTTCTGCTCTTCTTTTTGGGTCGTAAGTGCTGAGTAGACAACCAGGTTTATTGCAGGTGTCGGACTGGGTGCACCGGCCACCAGCTTTCCCCTCGCCGTCATTTGTGGCCTCAGTGCAGGTGCCTTGGTCGGGTTTCTCATCTACAAGGGCGGCAACAAAACCTCTCTGCAGATCTTCCTCGTCATCTCCACATGCTTCCTTTATCTCGTGGCTGCCGGTCTGTTTTCAAAAGGTGTCTGGAATCTCGAACAAAATGCTTGGGTCAAGCTTGCTGGAGAAGGTGCAGCTGAAGCAGGCGCAGGGCCGGGTAGCTACGACATCAGAAAGAGTGTTTGGCACGTGAACGTAAGTTCTTGTCACGATTGGTTTTCCGCGTCTGTGTGCTGACTGCTACGACAGTGTTGTTCGCCGCTAGAGAATGGAGACGGCGGGTAAGTAAATACCTGTGTCTGATTGGGTCTTCTCGCACTAACGCATCATTTCAGCTGGGGTATCTTCAACTCGCTCTTCGGCTGGCAGAACAGCGCAACGTACGGATCCGTCATCTCGTACAATCTGTACTGGCTCGTCGTTATTATCGGCTTTGGTTTTCTAGGCTGGAAAGAGGGAAAGACGGCCCCCTCTCAGCATGCGCAAGTCGAGAGCATTGCTTCCAGCGAGGAGCATGAAACCGCTGGAAAGGAGCACGGTGGTGAAGGCGTCATGACTACTGCTGTAAGAGAGGTGGAGTAGGCATGTTGAAGAAACCTCCACCCAGATCTCTAGGCTGTGCAATTGCATCCCGAGTATTTACGGATATAGTGGGAGGCCTGGCTGTCAGCAACAGGCCCGCACGGAAGCTTGTTCGGGACAAGACAGCCACTAACGCAATCCACTTTAAAATGAGGCCCAAGAAAACCGCCCCTGAATATCATGCAAAACCCCTCAGATTGTGTCTTCGCACTTTGCGCATCGAACGCGTGTCGTGGATCTTGGGTGTGGGTCCCGATTGATGGTTTGCGTGGAAATGCTGATCACGGAGCCCTTGGACGGATTTCCAGCTTACTGTACCCGTAAGTCTTCTCAACGGTCGCGTTAGTTGTAAAAGAAATACGATCCAAGACAGCGCAACGGCAAGATGACGAGCTAACATGAGTACCCGGCTCCGGAACCGAGTTTCGTGGCGGAGCATTCGTGTTCTATATTGATGCACAATATTCAGGTATACATAAGTGGAGGCTGGCTGCCCTCCCACGCGTTGGCTTACTCCTGCCTTCCTCTTGCTTCGTGTCAACCATTCGCCCTTTTTGTATTCTTCAGTCCACTTTAACTTCAGACGTCATTGCTGTAGAAGTCTTTCGCTACGCGTTCAACAAGCCCATAATACTATCAAGATGCAGTTTAAGAATCTCGCACTCCTCGCTGCCGCTGGCACTGCCGTCGCCGAGTTCGCCATCGTCACCACACCCATCCCTACCAACTTGGGCGAAGTTCTCACGAACGTATGTTCCCAATCTACACATCCCCCCACTGCTCGAGTCCCTTAGCGCTGACCCATTTTGTTTAGGCCGATGGTTACGCCTCCTCAGTCCTCAATCAAGTCTCAATGGGCCTCGCATCCCTCACCCAAGGCTCCGCTCTCTCGGCTGCCGCATCAGCCCACGAGGGCCTCGCATCCTTCGTCGCTACAGCCTCATACTCCATCCCTAGCGACGTCACTAAAGTCGGTGCGCTGGAGACCTTCTCCGAGACACCTGCGTGGTACAGTGCGCTCCCGAGCGACATCAAGAGCTACTACGACAGCTACAACGCCGAAGTCCAGAGGCTGGTCAACCAAGCTATCACAGGCGAGAACGGCACTACTGCGTCTACAACCAGGTCGGGGTCGGGTGGTGCGACGGGTGCGAGTGCAAGTGCGGGCCCCAATGAGACTGGTGCGGCTATGGGTAACATGGTCGGCATGATGGGTGCCGGTGTTGCTGCTGTCTTCGCGGGTGTTATGGCGTTGTGAACGTCGATATGCAATCCAGGGGGTGGTGAGGAAGGAAGGGATTTACAGGTCATGCCGTTAACCTTCTTCATTGGCTGCCCTAGGTTGGGGATGTGTTCTGTTAGGAAGAAGCATGATGCTCATGTTTGTAGTTGAGTTTTAGTATGATACCTCTGATTCTTGTCTTTGAATGCCTGGGTCCCGAAAGGAAAGGAATGTTCTCTCACGAAGTCGCATCTATTGTTCGTTGTCTATCCACTTTGTCTATCTCATCAGTGTCATCATTTCTCCAGAGACCATAGAAGTCAACACATGGCAGACAGACCTCGTCTAAACTACAGTTGACTCTCGCCCTTCGGCTGCGCGAGTTTTGCAACCTCAGGATCCTTAGTAACTTCCTCATAATCCGGTCTCGGGAGCTCAAACGCCTGCGTCGACCTCGCATACGTAATTCCACCCAACCTGGAGATCGGCTTAAGCACAGCAGGATCAACAAGTACACCCTGCTCATCAATAGCATCCTCTCTAACCCAAAAGTTTACCCCCTCCACAAACGCCGTAACACCTGTCTTCTTACCCGGCGTAGCAGGATTTTTACTCGTCCACTCCACTGTATCGACCAGCTTTCCTTCGATACTAAATACCGCTTCTTTAACCCGATCCGGTTTGACGTACTTGCTCTTCTCCGCATGCAAACCGCTAAACGCCCACTCGCTCACTCCGTCAGGGGCATTTATACTCGTGTAATTCGCCGCTTCAATGTACTCCTCGGTAATGATGTTGATGACAGCCTCTTTGGTTTCAACAAGATTCTTCAGCGTATCTTTGGCTTTGTCCAATCCGCCGGCAAATCCTAAGACGAACATTGGTGGATCGTGGTTTACGAGGTTGAAGTAGCTGAACGGAGCAAGGTTTGTGGATTTCCCATCTGCACTGATGGTTGAGACGAAACCGATGGGGCGGGGGACAATGGCGGAGATGAGTAGCTTGTAATTGTGTACTACGGGCCTGCCTTCTTCGTAAGGGTTGATAGAGCGGTGTGACTTTTCTAGGCTAGACGGCTCATTGGGACCAGATCCTGGTTTCCAATCGGGCTTGGGTGTTTGCGTGTAGTGGAACGAGGATGTTGTGTCGAAGAGTGGGCGGGAGGCTTCGACAGCTTTGAAGTCACCATGAGGATTGCGTTTGATTTCCTTTTCAGCGTCTGCTCGTCCAGATGCCATTGTGGAGGAGGGGCGTAGCAAGAACTTGTAATGGGATCTTGCGATGGTTCTGCGAATTGAACGGTGGGCGAAATCTGTTCTACTAGTGATCACGGGAACGATGTTCTTATATGTCGACATTGCAACTACCGTTTAGTCAAAGATGATCAATCGCGCAAGAAAAGTGCTCTACGGCAAATGACGGATATAACTCCGAGCCTACATCGGGATACGGGGGTAGTCGCGGAACACATACCGAGACTCTTCCGGCAGCCATCATACGCTTCTTGCGATGGTCGCAGAGAACCAGAAACTTCTGTCTGAACTGGGGCTGTTAGCAGACGTGTATTCTTGACCCGTATGGAACGTTGAGTCCTCGTCATCTCACCGTTACGCAGGGCAATTTTCAGCAATGAACAGGATTGGCAACGTCATGTACCCCACCATACCTTCCAGCTACCCCGCCATCAACGATAACGACACCAGAGCCTAGTAGCAGCCCTATCACGGAAGCTGAAACTGGTGAGAATGAAGCTTAAAAGATATGGTGCACGGCCGTGCACGATAACCCCGGGCCTATTTGACACTTGACTTCTGCTTTCCTATAGCTGTCTACAATTACATCCTCTGAACAGATTCCAGCATGTCTTCGAATGATGATTACCAGACCTACAAGCTTGGGAACTTCAAGCTCAAGTCTGGTGGAGAGATACCAGATGCATTCATCGCCTACAAGACACTAGGCGACCAATCGCTCCCGGCTGTCATATACCCAACATGGTATTCTGGAAGTATGTGCAATTTGACTGAAGCATGAGTGGAGCGCTGCTGATTCTACAATGTAGCGATATCCGACAACATCTGGCTTACAGGCTCGGACAAGACACTCAATCCGTCTCAGTACTACATCATCATGCCTGCATTGTTTGGCAACGGCCAGTCGTCGTCACCATCGAATATGCCAGATCTGCGCCCCTTCCCAGAAGTGTTATTCTACGACAACGTACGAGCGCAGCATGAGCTCGTTACAAAGCATTTGGGCGTGAAGCATGCTCGTGCTGTTCTTGGTTGGTCCATGGGCGCGGGCCAAACGTATCAATGGGCGACGCAATTTCCCGACTTCATAGACCTTGCGATACCATTCTGTGGAAGTGCGAAAACGAGCCCGCATAATCAGGTCTTCCTAGAAGGCGTCAAGAGCGCTTTGTACGCCGCACTAGGGACAAGCTCCGCCGGTGTAGCAAAACCAGATCATCAAACTGCTCAGGGTAAAAAAGTGACTTTCGCATCTGAGACTCGAGAAGCTGGACTGAAGGCTCTTGGACGCGTATACGCTGGCTGGGGCTTCTCTCAAGCATTCTATCGTGAAAAACTGTATGAGACCGCACCTACGCTCGGATTCAAGAATCTGGACGACTTTCTTGTCAACTTCTGGGAGGCTTGGGCGCTGTCGAAGGACCCAGAGAATATGCTAGTCATGGCACATACATGGCAGGCTGGTGACTGCTCGCAGCAAGAGCCCTACGACGGCGACTTCGAGAAAGCGATGAAGGGTATCAAGGCGAAGACACTAGTCCTTCCAGCAAAGACGGATCTCTACTTTCCACCAGAAGATTCTGAGATTGAGGTCGAGAACATGAAGCCGGGCGTTGGAACATTAAAGGTGTTCCCCTCAATCTGGGGTCACTGGTATGTCGTTTTCTCCAGAATGGTCGCGTGCATGAAGCTGACCATCAACGTAGGGCCGGTGGGCCGGGCCAGTCCACGGAAGACGTAAAATGGCTTGATGCGGAGATCAACGACTTCTTTGCTAAGAACTAGTTCCACGAGCAAAGCTGCTATTCGCCCAGTTTGATAGCCCCGACTAGCTTGAATCGATCATTCTTGCCATGGCGTTCAATAACACATACTTGCTCCACGTCCCAGTCTAGAGCTATGGGTGTAGGTTCCTCGAGGAAGGTAAAACCTGGTTTCTCCAATAATCCACCCATAAGCAATGTGTGATCCATTACCCTCTTTGTGATCAATGTTTTGATTTTATCCACGCGAGCCTGGCTCTTTGCTTGCCCCACAGAAAGATGAGGCGTGAAAGGCCGTCGGTCTGCATTTACCTCGGAGAATTCTATTTGCAGGGCCGCTTGAAGCTGTTGGATATTTTGCGTAGTAGGACCCAACCAAACAGTTTTGCGGCCCTCGTGCCCGTGGTGAAAAACACCTGGAGAATCCGCCTCGAGTGATATGTGGAATGGGCGTATGTCTTTGATGGTTCTTGCAATACGTGCACGTACGTCAGACTTCAGAGCTGAGTGCGAGTCGTTGCCATGCCCGCTAGGCTCAGAAGGCTCAGATAAAAATGGGTATAATAGGTTGATATGCGCAGGCCATCGCTCGAAATTCTTGTCATGTGTGCGTCGGACCCCTTCGATTGGCGCGGCAATGCTCGATGGAGGGAGCAGGACCAACGCGCTCTTGTATGAGAGATGTGCCGGTAGATATCTCGCCATAGTTGCTGCTGGATTCGTGAGGCATGATGAAATTGCGCTGGCGACGCGTTGATGCAGGCGTTGAGCCACAGTGGCGCATTAGCGTCTTGGCAACGGGTTGCTCCAAGGACGGATGCATCCTCGACTTCTGATGTCGCATTCACTTTCCAGACTGCAACTCCGCGTCGCCATGTGGGAGCGCTGAATCTTTCATTACACTCATTTCCCAGCCGCCTCTCACGACAAACCTCTCCGACACGCGCATTGATTGCGACTTCCTTCGCGCCGCTCGCCGCAACACCCCCGAAGTTGCGCGACTCTCTCACCCGCACTCCCGACTCTCGCCATGGACGGGCAGAAGAAGCCCACCCGGCAGTTTGGTGTCACCAGCGCCATTTCCGAGGCCGCACCTACTGAACACGACATCAAGCTGAACGACAAGCTTATCGAGACGCTGAAGGCTGAGAATGTTTTCGAGACTCCCGAAGGCAACCGCAGGAGGTAAGATGGCCGTTCAACACACAACTGCGCCAAGCTAATGCTCTCAGGGAGGAGGTGATTGAGCACATACAGAAAGTCGTCGAAGAGTTTGTTCGTCGCGTCGGCAAGCAGAAGGGTGTTCAACAGTCTATCCTCGATGCTGCTGGCGGCAAGATCTTCACCTTCGGCAGTTACGCTCTCGGCGTCCACGGTCCCACATCGGATATCGATACCCTCGTTGTCGCGCCCAAGTTCGTGACTATCGACGAATTCTTCAAAAACTTTCCTCCGACCTTCAAAGAGATGTCCAACGCCGAAGACATTACCGAATTCGTGCCCGTCGAAGATGCCTTTGTGCCGATTATCAAGATGGAATATCGCGGTGTGAGCATAGATTTGCTATTTACATCCCTGCCGAAGAGGTCGTCAATACCGAGGACCATGGAGACAATTGAGAAGAAGGATCTGGAGGGTCTTAGCGAGTCAGCGACACGGAGCGTCAACGGTACACGAGTGACCAACGAGCTTCTGGACGCGGTGCCGCAAAAGGTCAGCTTTCGACATGCGTTGAGGGCCATCAAACTCTGGTCGAACCGCCGCGGCATCTACGGAGCAGTCTTTGGATACCCTGGTGGAGTCGCGTGGGCTATCATGGTTGCGCGCATCTGTCAGCTCTACCCCATGGCCAACGGCGCTACTATCGTTTCCAAGTTCTTCAGCTTGATGTACAAATGGACCTGGCCGCGACCTGTTATGCTGAAACACATCGAAGAGGGCGACTTGGGTCTCCGTGTGTGGAACCCACAGGTCTACGGTGGTGACCGAGCCCATCTCATGCCTATAATTACACCCGCATTTCCTTCCATGTGCGCTACCCATACGGTGATGCCGTCGACACTACGCATCATGAAGGAAGAGTTTGGACGAGCGGACAAGATCTTGCAACACATCTTCTCAGGTACCAAGGACTGGGATTCTCTCTTTGAGCGCCATTCCTTCTTTACGAAAGACCACAAATACTACCTCAGTGTTGTAGCCGCAAGTCGTAGCAAGGAGGCCAACTCTACGTTCTCTGGACTGGTGCAATCGAAGATTCGTCATATCGTGAAAGGCATCGACGATGGTCAGACAGGCATCGATACAGCGCGCCCTTACATCAAATACTTCGAACGGTATCATCGCTGCAAAGATGATCAGTTTCACGAGGTCACGCAGGGTTCGCTTGATTATATGATACCGGCGTCTGAAGTGCCTGCCGAGGGCACTGAGCCAGCTAATGGCGACACTCATATTATATACACGACGACGTTCTACATTGGTCTTACTCTGCCTGCAGGCAAGTACATCTAGCCTTCTAAACTTGTTACACATCTCTGACTAGTTGTGTAGATGCTACGAAGTCGCTCGATATCTCCTATCCAGTGAGTCAGTTCAGGAGCTACATCACTGACTCCGACCTCTACGACGACAAGACGATGTCGGTAAAGGTGGTTCACACCCGCAAGTAAGACTTCCACCCTTACTCATGCCCAGACCTCTGCTGACTTGCTAGCACTGCGCTTCCCGATGACGTCTTCGAGAAGGGTGAGACCCGACCGAAGAAGCCCAGCAAAGACAAGAAGAAGAAGGACGCGAAAAGTGCTAAGCGCCACTTCGCCGATACAGGCCTTGACGTGCGTGACTCGCGCCTCACTAAATCCTCTCGACGCTCGCCCGCGCCAGAGAGTAATCTTACGCCATCATGCTGACGGTTGTGCTAATACAGGACAGCGAGCATTCAGCAGCAAAGCGTCGACAGTCCGAGCTTACTACCAATGGAGTACCTACTCCGACGGCAGCATAAGCTCCCTTTCAGCTAGGCTAGCACATGTTCGCTATTTCTCTTCTCTGTCATTAACTTGATATTTCCTGGGGTTTCTGACATTCTTGTTCATTTCAGTTCCGGCTGCATCCTTATGTACCGCCGAAGGTACGGCTCGCCAGCAACCTGCCTGTCTGATCACACAGGTCCTCGTCGACCAGAGACGCCTCCGGACTTGCGACCCGATGCAGCATCAGGTGCGTATCAGTACTTCCGAGGGCCTCTAACAAACAAAACCAGAAAAAAAGTAGGAAAAGACAGCTTCCAAGCAAGTCACACAAAATACTACAAGAAGGTTTGATCACCCACACTTTGCTTAATGCACCACCCCATTCTCCAGTTGGCGTTGGCTGGCGTTCAAAATGCATCACATGGCGTTTGTGAATAGCGGGACAGGTGGTATTCGTCCGTGCAATGGAGTCAAACACCAAGAGGAGCGATCAATTTGCGTTACACCACACAAGGAAAGAAGGTAATTCGTGGCAGCGAATCGGGATTGTGTAACTAATACCTAAACTCTGTACACCAGAAATCTACAACATTTGGAGCCAAGAGCTTCGATAAATCCAAGAATCATGTCTTTCGTGCATTGGGAAATGTGAAGGGGTGAACGTTTTGTACAATATCATTTGATATTGATATCAAACACTTTAGCCTACTACAGCCCATACCAGGGCGCTCATATGCATTTTGCTACCACCAAACATATAGCAACAAATATCCCGTCGTAATCATATCAGTCGTAACTTCGTTCCTGCAACACTAAGCTATCGTCGCTCTATGACGTCGCAGCAACAGCAGCAGCAGCAGCAGTACCGTCCAGTCCAAGGATACCGTCCATCTCGCAAGTGATAGTACCGACATTCTGCCAGTAGGGCATATTACGAATGTAAGGTACTTCGGCTCTCTTAGCGCCGGCCAAGGCTGAAGCGGCACTAGCCCAATTGAAGTACTTGTGGCAGCCCACACAGAACTAACAAACATCGTTAGCACAGAAGATAGAGCGCAAAAGTTTAGAGGTGAGAATCACTTACCATACTATCACAACCTCCATCCTTCTCGATGACCAACTGACAGTTCGGACACCTCTTCCCGTCCAACTTTTGCATATACTTGAGTATATCCTTTTCCTCTTCACTCATCTTCTCATCGACATGCTTCGCCGCATATTCCGCACACGTAACGTCTTTATGCCAAGCAACAAGGCACTGAGCGCAGGACCGGAACGCACACTCGTGACAAGTGACTTGTGGGTACCCTGCCGCTGTCGCGTCCGGTAGACCAATCGCGTTACATGTCGGCGATGGACAAGTAAGCGGTGCTGGGCTTACAGTCTCTTTCCACACCTCCAGCATCTCCATGTTGAACTTCTCTAGCGGAGCGCCGGTCGGCATATAGCGCATGATGAAGTCGTGGGACCAGGGTTCTGAGCAACCAGGTTCCAGACAGCCGGTGTTGACTGCTCGCACGCCTAATGTGTCCATTTTAACAGAGAAGAAGTGCCCGATACATGTCTTGCAGACGGGGTCGATTTTCCGCTTGCTGGGGTTACGGCCTAGGTGAGCGACACAGGCGAGTGGGATGTCTGTTGTTTGCCAGCGACCGCGCTTTTGAGGGACCCATTTAACAAATTGGTCGATGGGCTGTTCTTCAATGCAAATTCAGCATGTGAAGTCGGTGGGTGGTGGTTTGCGCGGCCTGGGGATTGGATTTGGCTTGCGCTTCTTCACCCAGGAATCTGCACGTGGGCGGCGTTTCTTGATGACCTTGACCTTGACTGGACGGACTTCTGCAGCCACCTGTCTGGTGTGAGAGCGAAGGACTCGGCTACTTGTCGATGGTGCTGTGGCGGTTGGCGCTCTTGCCGGCACTTGACGCATGGTGGGATATTGTGATCAGTGAGGTATCGGTGCGGCCTCAGTTGATTGTAGTGGTTGAGGTGATTGAGCAGAGTACGTATAACGATAGTCAAGGTCTGCAGATCGAGAGCGTGGCTGACAAGGCTAGTTATATGAGGCTGAGGCTGCAGCTGACATCAGTATAGAGCGGTACCGGAAGGTGGCATGGGTGCCTGATCCTTGACTTGAATCGTAGGCAGTCACTCACGGGAAGTGCTCCAACTGTTTATGGGAAGTTGGTAGCCTAAGACCTTGAATGATGATCCATGGGTATTTCCACCTGACAAATGAGTCTACTACTCAGCAGCAAGGCTACTGGACGAGCGTCAGCAGTGGCAGCATCCACATGGGAACTGTGCTAGGATACACCACCAGACGAGAGAGCAATCTCATGCTATTGCGACGCCCGGTATCATGGGAAGGCGTAAACTGTCAGTCGTTATTGGACCATGTTCGTTTGTTGCAAACGTCTTTTGTGCCTGATAGGCAGTCAACGCGCTAGTCATGACTTGGAAAATCACGAATTCAAGCCGCCTCTACGCGAGAGCGACCGCATACACACGTGGCATTGTCGATGGACACGCTAATCAACCAGAAGGGTGCGAGTATCTCTACGATGCGGTATGGTGTTCTCTACAGTTTCGAGACCCACTTCCTCGTCGTGGACGCGGCGACCCCACTTAGCGCTGACAGGGATGCGCTGAGCACAGATCCCCCGAACCCGAACTTTTTCTGCGACGCTTGTAAATGCTGAACTCTCATAGACGCAACAGTACAGATTGATATCACGCAATCATGGCGCCGAATCTTGACGACGACTTCATCTTCACCATCTCCGACCACGACGATGTCTCCGACGACGGCGGCGCCGACGAGGCCGCTGCGGCGACGGCCAAACTAGCTGGGGCTGGGAAGAAGAGGAAATACACTGAAGATCCAGACCTCAACGTCAAGCCCAAAGAGGTCGCGTCGAAGAAATCAAAGAAGGACAAAAAGAAGGGAAAGAAGGGGAAACACGCCGACCCCGAACCAGAGCTCGAAGAAGACGACGATGCGATGCCAACACCAGGCGAAGACGTTGAACAGAACGACGACATTGCTAGCGACTTCGAATTCGCAGTCGGCGACATAGACACTGGCTTCGTGGAGGAGTTCGATGGCTGGGGCAACGACAATGGTACAGTGGCGCAGGAGTCCCAGAAGAAGGGTAATGCAGTCGATGTTGACGACATCATTGAGCGGAGACGGAATAAGAAGAGCGCACAAGCAGCCATAGATGCGGAGTCGCCGGAGGCCTCAGTCAACGCTGACTTTGAAGGTTTTGGCGAGGACGATGAGCTCATGGCTGAGGACGGATTTGGCATGGGCGCAGCAAGTGATTCGGAAGATGAGGAGGATCAAGACGAAGAGGCTTCAGGGGACGAGGGTAGTGGAGACAACGCCCAAGAAGACGACTCGGACGACGAAGCGGAAGTTCCGCACGTACCACATCCCATGGACCTTGAGGGCGCCGAAACCGAGAATGAAGACGAAAGCGAACAAGAAGATGCTGTCGAGGCTAAGAAGGCAGCCGCTTTCTTCGCGCCAGAAGACAGTGTTTCCATCAAGAAGAAGAAAGGCTCGAAAGGTGCCACGGGGTCATTCCAAGCAATGTCCCTTTCACGACCCATTCTACGAGGTTTGGCATCTGTGGGCTTCACCGAGCCAACGCCTATCCAGAACAAAGCAGTACCAATTGCGATGCAAGGCAAGGACGTTGTAGGAGGAGCCGAGACCGGTTCCGGTAAAACCGCCGCTTTCCTCATTCCCATCCTCGAACGTCTTCTCTACCGACCGAAGAAGGTTCCCACAACTCGCGTTGCTATTTTCATGCCTACGCGTGAATTGGCGGTACAATGCTTCAACGTCGCTACCAAGCTTGCGTCCTTCACCGATATCACTTTCGCACTAATGGCCGGTGGTTTCTCTACGCGCGACCAAGAGGCCGTGCTGAAAACACGACCAGACGTTGTGATTGCGACACCTGGTCGTTTCATCGATCATATGCACAACACAGCTGCTTTCCAGGTTGAACATCTTGAGATTCTTGTTCTCGATGAGGCCGATCGTATGCTCGAAGAGGGCTTCGAAAGCCAACTGACTGAGATCTTGAACACCATTCCAAAATCGCGACAGACCATGCTTTTCTCCGCTACCATGACAAGTTCAGTTGACAAGCTGATTCGGATTGGTATGGACAAGCCAGTACGTCTGATGGTTGATGCCAAGAAGCACACTGTAGCCGGTCTGACACAAGAATTTGTGCGACTGAGGCAAGGCAAAGAAGACAAGAGACTTGCATACCTGATGTACATTTGTGAAAAGATCTACACCGAGAAAGTCATTGTCTTCTTCAGGCAGAAGAAGGAGGCGCATAGGGTGCGAGTTGTCTTTGCTCTGTGTGGACTCAAAGCTAGCGAGCTCCACGGTAACATGAGCCAAGAGCAGGTAAGACACTGTTCAACGCTTGAGACATGACACGACACTAACGACACTAGCGTATTCAATCCGTGGAGGCCTTCCGTTCGGGCAAGTCGGCCTATCTACTGGCTACCGACGTTGCCTCGCGTGGTCTCGATATCAAGAATGTTTCGACCGTCATCAATTACGAAGCCCCGCAGAGTCATGAGATTTACCTGCATCGTGTCGGTCGTACCGCTCGTGCTGGGCGAAGTGGTCGAGCCTGTACGCTTGCCGCAGAGCCTGATCGTAAGGTCGTCAAGCAAGCTGTGAAGGCTTCCCGCGATCAAGGCGCCAAGGTGGTCAGCCGGCAAGTCCCCGTGGAAGAAACCGACAGGTGGATGAAGAAGATCAAGGACCTCGAAGGTGAGATTGAAGAGGTTCTCGCTGAAGAGAAGGAAGAACGTGCCATGAGCCTCACAGAGCGTGACCTCAAGCGAGGTGAGAACCTAATCCAGCACGAAGATGAGATCAAGGCGCGACCAAGGCGCACATGGTTCGAGTCTGAGAAGGACAAGATGGCAGAGAGGGAAAAGGGTGCTGCCGCGCTCAACGGACCTGCCGGAGGATCGGTCAAGGGCAAGGAGAAGAAGAAAAAGCTCAGCGGCAAGGACCGGAAGAAGCTTGAGATGAAGGATGTTCGAACAGAAGGTAAGCTGTTCAAGAAGGGCAAGGCCGATCGAGGTCTAAGCACGGGTAAAGCGAAGGAGAAGCAAGCTCACGCGAAGAGCAAGTCCAAGAAGATCGCGGCCAAGACTGGTTCTTTCAAGGGCTTCAAAGATTAGTTGTGTTCGTTTGTTAGTCTCGCGGCTGAAAGTATATCCTAATGATACCACTTTGGACCGACGTGCGGTACTCATTCGCGGGCACTGTGGATGTTGATATGTTGCCTGGTTCCATCGTTCAACGGTGCTCGTTTGAAGAATGTCCGTCTACTCAGTGAGAGCATGTATTTTGCCTCGTCGGGCGATGGGTCTGACGTCTGATTGACCTCAAGTGCCAAGCAAGCCCCTTTTTGGTCTAGGCGGATAACCGGGAGCTGGCGGACGAACATGGCAGATTTATGGGCTACCTCAATTTCCAGGCACGACTTACTTTGCTGCCACCTGGTTCCTGACACGTACGCTCCTTTCAGCAAACCTCACATCGCCTGCTTTTATCGCTCGGCCTTATTCCTTTGCAATTGCACTTGCTACTTTCTGCATTCGCGACAGGGTTCGTTATCAGCTCGGCTTATCGGCGGCTTATACGACAACTTTCTGGTCTGGACCCGCTCAGCTTCAACAGCTATTGCACGCCCAACAAAGCGCTTGTTGGCTCTTAGAACGTTCTCCTCCAACGACGCTGTAGGTTTGTACCCAGCGCCCGAATCCGCATCGGTCCACGTCATCCTGGGACGATTTCCTGCCGCCTAGTGTTCCGAGCGTCAGCAGAGCGCGCATACGAGCCTCCGCTCCTTCGAATAAGCGCAGCGGGGCACACGTGTATACAAAGACAGGCGAGAAGACGGCGGCATAATCACAACCTCTACTACCATGGCATCAGTACAGACGCGAGCCAACGGCAATGGCGCCGCAGTGCGGCCAGCACAGGCAGAGAAGGAGGGCGCAAAAGAGAACATCTTCCTGTTCATCCCAAACCTGATTGGTATGCGCGTCGTTTGTGTGCCACCACAACCTGGCTAACAAACCCCCAGGTTACTCGCGCGTCTTCCTCGCCTTGATCTCGCTCTACTACATGCCCCTCCACCCACGCACATGCACTCTCCTCTACAGCATATCCTGTCTGCTCGACGCGCTCGACGGATACGCAGCCCGATCATATGAGCAGAGCACCAAGTTTGGTGCCGTGCTAGACATGGTGACGGACAGGTGTACAACAACCTGCTTGCTCGTCTTCTTGGCGCAAGCTTTCCCTCGCTTCAGCATCATCTTCCAGGGTCTCATTTCGCTGGACCTGGCCAGTCACTACATGCACATGTACGCGACCTTGAGCATGGGTGGCAGCGGCCAGAGCCACAAGAACGTCGACGAGAGCAGGAGTTGGCTGATGAAGCAATACTACTCCAACAACGTACGTCTCACGTGTAGCACAGACCGCAAAGCATATACTGACAACCCTCACAGAAAGTTCTCTTCACCCTCTGCTTCATGAACGAAATGTTCTTCATCGCCCTCTATCTTCTCTCCTTCAGCTCCCCGCTCCTCTCGCCCACCCTCTTCTCCGACCTCAACAACCCCTCTTCCATCCAGCCCGGCTCGCCTGCCGTCCCCAAACCCTCCATGTTCTTCGCTAGCCCTTTTTCTGCCGCAGCGATGGAGATGGCTCGTGCCAACAAGATGGACTCGACGGTGCCATGGATCTGCATGCTCACCTCGGCTCCCTTTATGGCCATCAAACAGTGGATAAATGTCGTCCAGATGGTCAAGGCGAGTCAGTGGCTTGCCGAGGGCGACAGGGAGGCGAGGAGGAAGGCGGGTTTGCCCAGGAGGGGCGCCAAGAAGAGTCAATAAAATGGCTTACTTGACGTGATAGGGCATGAGACAGGTGAAAATTTTGTCAAGAGCGGGCAAAAAGAAGGGGTTGCTGGTTGAGGGGATGCGCTGCTTACCTGGCAGTATTTTGTGGCAGCATGCGTATGTGCAGGCTTTCTGCGTGCACATCTTGCGCAGGTCACTTTTGCTCTTTCGTCCATTTACTCCTATTGTAGTGATTTGCGACTTCACTTGTTTGTTTTACTCCTTCATTCGCTTTTAGCATCATCCTTTTCTTGTATGATTGCATCTTTGCCGCTGTAGATTGGCTATGCGACGCGAGATGGACATGTACTCCAAAGTCACCACATTACACACTAATAAGTTTATTTTATTGCTCCAAGTCCACTCAAAGCTGAAGGTGCGTTTCTGTCGCGGTCGAGGAGTGTTGATGCTGAGGCAAGGAAGGCAATGCAACGCGGCCGAATAACTCATTACGATGTTCTGAGTACAGGTGTATTTCGCAAACACCATGTGGTCTCTCTATGCAGCAGTAGTAATCGATGAAAGTACGTTTTTCCATTGCGCTATGAATAGTCTGTGGTCCTCTAATTCCTACTATCCCCATCTCATCCCTGGCAATACAACAACAGTACGCAGCTCATGCAATCATTTCAAGTCCGCTACAATCTATTCTTCCATTCAAACATCTCTTTCTTGTGGGAAGAACACGAATGCCAACGGCGTCCAACTCAATCCACAACTATCTGAAGGCTTCTTTCCCTGGCCTCTTTGATTTGAAAAGCCTTTCCCCTCGTTCCATAATGATGCTAGCCACGTGGACTAGAGGAGTTCGAGGAATCCTATTTCCCTGAGACTCGTCCTGCCCGTACCAGATCCTGGAATGCTGATTCTAGAGCCCGCTTTACTTCACGATAGCTGACTATCAGCACGTTTTGCTCGTCGCGGCTGACAAGCGGTATCTTCTCATCGGTTCCGGCGTCTAGCTTGTTCAAGCAATCCAAAACATGCGCTAGGTCTGTGACGGGGTGTCCGTTGGCGTCCACTTGGTGGAAGACGTAATCACGGAACAATTTGAGATAGTAGCGCTCTCCGGTCTCGGCCCACACCGAAGATGGGTTTGGGCCGCTATTGCCTGGCATGTTCTGGGAAGCGTCTAGTTCTGGCCGCTCGTTGATCATGTTGAGCTTCACAAGCAGACGGACCAACCTCGAAGATTCCAGCTCTTTTCCGAGGTTGACTGTAAGTGTGTCCTGAGCATGTAGCTCACTGTCGAAGACTGATGCGAACTGGTCGGCAATGCCGCCCAGGAAAGTGTCGATGTCTTTCTGCATCGGCACTGGCGTAGTAGGAGAAGATGGTGTTCCGGGTGCCGGTTGAGGATTGAGCAACCACTGCACACATTCTTTGAGGCGGGCTGTATAACTTCTAGTGATATAGTCCATGGATTTCTGCATCTGCAAATGAGCTGTAGCGTTGTTGTTGGCGATGCAAAGTATCAATCGTCCCAGCTGAACAAGATCGTCTGCTTGAACTTCGGGCACAGGACGGGCATTGTCAAACTGGACAATGTCCATGATACTGCATGCGTTGAGGCGTATCCGGTTCTTCGAGGTTAGCAGGATCTTCGAAGGTGTGATGAGGCGCGCTGCCAGACCCGAGCCGTGTATGGCCTTCAGAGCCGATGCGATTTGAACAATATAGCCCCATAAAACTTGCTCTGGTACGTGCGATGATGCTGGCTGTCTGCCGTGGAACCGTTGCACTGGTTTGAAGTGCTCATCGGCAAGTGACTTTGAGTTTGGATGGTAGTCTGTGACCAGGATTAGAGAGCTGTCGCCGAAAGCTCGAGTAGTGAAGGCTTCGTGGATCGTAACCACATTGCCGTTCAGGACGCGTTTCCACGGCTGTGCGGAGCGGATGGCAGTCTCGCTTGTGAGGCGGAAGTTTTCGAGCCGGCGTAGCGCGTAGGTCTTGCCGTCCTTGCTTGAAACAGCCTTGTAGATCCAGCTAGCGTACCCAAAAGGTGCTGTGTTTTTCTGTGGTGACATGTCCAGGCAAAATAAAGAGTGAAATTGCTCGATGACCGGTAGAGTACTATTGGGCGCGACCTGGCGTGCAATGTCCGCCTTCTTCTGCAATTCTTCCCGTAGTCCGTCAGGTATGAAGAAGTCATGAGCAGTGCGCTGGTAAGCGAGTAGTCCCGTTGGCTGCGGTCCTACCGGCCAGTACAGATGGTACGCTGGGGTTTGGAAGGCGTTGGCATTTTGGAAATATGTCGTCGAAGCATCTTGTGCATAGGGGTTGATGGTAGCAGATTGGTGAGTTGCACCAGTTAGTGTAGAGATGGTTGACGGAGTACTGAAGGGATCGTAGCCAAGATTAGAGTCAACCTAGGGTGTTGTAAGTCGAGAACTAGACGTAGAAATGTGCTCTGATGTCACAAGACCAAAACAAACATGTCTAACTGAAGCCACGCACCATTTGCTGACCGTCAAAAGACTGTGGGACAAACTCTTGGAAGTCTTGCGAGTGCCAATCGATAGCAGGTTCTTTTGCGTGCATATGCGGTGTGGTGACGGCTGAGGTGATCAGCATGCAGGTAGAAAGGCGATTGGCGAAAGCTCAGGACTCACTGGAGCGTTGCGATTTGGGAGTAAAGACGGCAGCGTTGGCCGCCTTGGGTGAGATGGCGGCGCTGCGAGACGACGGGGTCACGGAACCATTGGTACTTGCCTGCAGCGGGGTGAAGGAGGGCGAGTCGACATTGAACCTCTTTTTGGCGTTTTCATTCTGGCCTAGCTTGAGGTTGTCGTGGATGTAGGGGCAGGCTAGAGAGGGTCACCAAAGCATTCGGCAGGTGCGGCCGCGAGGACTTACTGTTCTCGTAGCGGCAGTGGCCGTAGATGGTGACATTGCGACAGAGGGTGTTCTTCGCTTCTGCAGAGGCCAGTCAGAGGTGCCGGGTAGTATGTACAAGTATAGCAGCGTCATACCGCGTCCCTTGGGGCGAGGAGAGACTACTCCCCGTCGCGAATCACCCGAAGGAGCTCCAAAGGTTGTTGCCATGAATCGCGTCTGGCTCGGGTCGGCACCGGTGGTAGCGATGGAGGGCTGCGGGCGTGTCTTGGACGCAGTCGGGGGCGAGCGGGCGGCGCTCTGGGGGGACTCTGCGGGCTGGGACGTGGGCGGCTTGCGGTCCGGGGCGGTGTCATCCGAAGAGCCTCCTCCCCTACTCCATCGGCCTGTGGACTTGGTCGACTGTTTCCGCCGGTTGTTGCGCGCCGGCTTCTGGGGCGTGGTAGGGCGGTTGCGCGCCGGCGGGTTGGGCAGGGAGTCCCGTGACGACGACGACGACGTCAACTCGGAGGCGGATTCGGCTGTCGAGGACGCAGAGCTGGCAGTCGCAGTCGCATGTGCATGGGCCCTGGCTGCGGAGAACAAGGCAGGGCGGGCGGGCGAGGGCGAAGCGTGCGGCGCGCCTTTGCCCGGCGGCGATGCAGGCTGAATGGTGGGCAACCTGTGGGCGGCGTGGTGAGAAGTCCCTGCGAGCACATTAGAGAGCGAGCCCATCAACGGCGTCAAGTCGCAGGCAGACGGCTCCTGGGCCTCGACGTGCACATGGCCAGGGCCGCCGGGAGACATGGCGGGCGGCATGTTGCGCGACAGCAGCGGCCGAGTGGCATGGAGCGGGCGGGACAATTGGACGAGTACCTTTCGGAATTGCGGGCTATGAGCCACCCCCAGCGAGTCCGGCTTCCTGTAGGAGCAGCAGCCGCGTCTCCATGGGCAGGCACAGTCCAAGAATGCGAGGCAGGCTAGACGGGCAGGCGCGCTGGGTGAGTGAGGTGTCGTGACCGAGACCTATCAGAAGAGCTCTCGGCCGCCTGCACCTGATGTTTGCCGTGTTTGCAGCGCCCGGCTTAGTCAGCAGCCATCTCTCTCCTCCATGCTGCACCACCCCGGCATGCCTCACCACGACGTCGCCAGCCATCACGCCGACTGACACGCATGCTGTTAGCTGAGGCGACTCGAGACCGGAAGAGCGACATGCGGCGGCGGCGGCGGCGGCGGCGGCGTCGGACGAGCTCTTGACGACAGTCGGGGAAACTGCTGTGCTGAGTGTTTGGCGAGTTGATCCAGCATCCATGGCAAGCAACGCTTGTGAAAAGCATGGCCACAACGACGGCTTCGGCCAATGTACTGCCTCAATTGTAGCTCATGGACACAGACAGTCCACTCCGTCAGTAGGTACTCGCTGCCCGTGATAGCGCGCAAGCCGTCGCGAACAAGTTCCTCGTGATTTGCTGCCATCGCGACTTCCAGTGGTGTTGCGTGGTCGTTGCAGGAACGGGACTTTGGGGAATAGCCGTCTTGGATGAGCTTAGATTTTCAGCGTGAGCTTCCGATTCCTCGATTCACTTTCACCTTCACCGTGGTGTAGGCGATCGCCCCACCTGGCCAATGAGCCTATTCGAGGCAGGGACATCCGCAAGAGCTCTCCAGGCTTGCGCCTGCGACAGAAACGACGGAAGGTAGGTGAGAGAAACTTTCAAGTACGATGCTCAGCAGCACTAATTCCCGCAGTTGGCCATTTCGCTATTCGCCCATCTACTCTGAACTCCATCTGAGATGGAGTATAAGACCCCGGATCTACCACAGGACAACTACGAGGGATCTGCGGGTAGTCAGGCTCCACACATGATCGAGCCTTGCACTACCGTACTCTGCGACGATGGAAATCTCCGACCCGGCATGTTCCACTTACTTGAATGCGGCCATATCGTCGCTATCGATGGACAGGATACACGCTGCGGCATCAACTGTCAAGAAACTGTCAATATTCCCCAGAGCTCTAACTTGTATGACTTTGGTAGACCCTCCGAGTCCTTTCAACCGCCGACTCACTCTCTCAGTCTGACGGCCGGCGACCTCCTACATTTGCCCACAGTGCAGCGCCCTAGTTTTCTTTACTGCGAGGTCTGTCAGGGCATTCCTTGGGACAACTACAAAAGAATGCAACCACCTTCCGACGATCTTCCGCGCAGCGCCATACTCATGCCCCGACGCTGTCTCGGCCTTACACGTGGAGAGATAGTAGCAGCTATGCGAGTCCCAGACGCTGGCGTTGAGGTCTTGTTGGCCAGCCCATTTTCAAGCCCACACTGCTACGCGCACAACTTGTGCTGTGGTCACAGGGTCTGGTGCAGAGTTCCACGAGACTGTGCTCGGAATTGCTCCGATGACTGGCCTTGTCACGAAGATGGCGTCAGACGCCTTCTAGTGAAGCAAGCTGACGTCGTATTCTGTGAGGAATGCATCTTCAGAGCAGAGCGGGTTCATGCGAGGTGGGAAGAGCCGGCAGCTGCAAGGTCATTGGGCCTCACATATGTGTGATCATTCGCGATACGGCTGAGAAGAGGGTATATTAACCATCAACCTTATTCTTCGTATACAAGGTACTCCAATAGTACAGACTCCGTCGAGCCTTCATAAAAATTTTGGTGTGGCCTGAAGCACTTACTGTAAGGTGCACTCTCGTCATGTCACCTAGCGGCTATAGATTCCATGTTGGAATGTTCTCTAGATTGCAAAAGTTCAGTCTCAAAAGCCTACTTTCTCATTGCCTCATCACCTTCTCACCTCCCCGTCACAGATGCGCACGAGCAGTTTTGTTGGATGACATATCTGGTCAAGGTGAAATACTGGTTCTCACAGCGACAGGGCGCGGCCTTTTCTCTTGTCCATGGATATTCACCACAACTTCAGGGTCTATGCTGATTTACTTTCTTCTCACCTTGCCAGCTGCCTGCACAATTATTTGTTCCCCCACCCGCGACCTCACCGTACTACTACGGTAGCCTAGCGTATGTAAACTCATCAAACAATCATCGCCCACATTCACTGCGGCTCAGCGCAATGACCCACGAAGATTTCTCTAAAGGTTCCATCGATTGTACCGCGACTACCGCCTAAATTCCAACTTCAACTTAGTCGTGACTCCGGCGACTAACTTATCTTCTTGCAAACTCACTTAACCCACGCTACCACCAACAGCCCAATGGGAAAGCAGAAAACAGTCACAGAGAAGAAGAGGCTGGGACGTTCTCGCGGCAACGCGAAAGGTGGTGGTGGCGGTGGACGCGGTGGACCAAAGGGCAGGTCCTCCCAGTCAGCGACACCAACGCCCAGGCTTTCACAGGATGAAGCGACTCCGAAGCTCAAAGTGAGGGTCAACATGGGAAGAGATCTTTCGGATCCACATTCGCATGCAACCTCGCTGCGTGGTGGCGGCAGAGACCAAGACGACGAGCTCCCCCAGCAACCAGCACTATCGGCGCCGGTCACGACTCGTACTGGAAGAACAATTCAAAAGCCTCAGCACTACGATTCTATACAAGGTAGTGATGTTGACTTGTTTATGGATCAGAATTCAGAGGATCATAGAGATGATGGTGGAGTGTCTTTGGCAAGCGACCCACGTAAGTATCTAACATCACATGTAACAAGAGCGTAGACTTAGTGACACACACCTAGCATACATCTCACACAAAGCACAAGAGCATCTCCAGCAGCTGAAAAAGCCAAGACGTCGCCCACCCAAGGAAAATCCATCGCTTAACGCTTCTATGGGTAAAGTGAATGAAGAAGACGAAGAGTATTCATCCTCACGAACCCAAGAAGTACCATCTCTCCGCGCAGACCCCAGACACTTCGTAGCCGATTTAGACGTATACGTCATTCTAAATGCCCTCCATAGCACGACAAAGACCTCCATCAAGCTCCCCAGCCTCGACAACGCCTCCGATCCTGGTCGCGTCCAGCCCTACAGCGCTAAAGCCCTCACACAACTTTACGTCCTCTGCTACCAGAGACAGCGGTGGGACCTCTGCGACATGGTATCTGATACCTGGATCCGCGCCTTTCACGACGTACGTAATAGAGGCCAGCACAAGCCCCAAAACCAGATCTGGCGCCCGAATCCCGCTCTCGATCGGCGTAAGCGTAAAGCACAAGAGGTTTGGATGAAGGGCCAGTATATCCCTTCGGAATTCGATCCAGATCCAAAGGAATACAATCTCCATGTCACAGACCCGGAGCTTGATCAAGACGTCACATGGATCAATACCGATACTCTAAATCTCCTCTACGAGTTCACGTCTCCAAGCTGCGGTGCAAGGTTCCTCTGGGCCGACACTTTGGCCTTGTTTGGCGATAAAGCTGAAGTAGTCATCGAAGGCTTGACGAGGGAGGGGTTTCATTTACACCCTGAACTACTGTTCAACATCATGCAGACTAGTCTACGTATGTGCCGGAGGAACCTTACACTTAAGATCGAGGAGAGTACTGAAGGAGCGTGGTGTAAGCGATATCATGAGCATGGCAAGAACGGGCAGCGTTGTTATCGGGAGTTGGCATCGAGGAACGAGGAAGTTGAGGGAGGTTTGGAGGAGACAAGCAGGGACGTTGTTGGGGAGGTGAGTGATTTGATAGATCAAGATTTGCTGGATCAATTTGAGAAACAGTTGATGGACGAGGACGGTGATGCTAAGGCGATAGGAGGAGAGAAGAGGAGTTCTGAGGACGGTGACGGGGTTGGTCCGAACAAGCGGACTAGGTGGGGTGGGGTGGAAGAGGACGCTGAGGGGGACTCTGAAGAGGACTGAACTCGTTGCGAGAGTGGCCTAGCAGCAGTGCCATACTGTTCATTGTCGGTTGATATACCTGGGTCAATCTAGTTTGGTCATACGGCTATCCTTCCGAAAAGGAGCCGTCGCTTGCCTATCTTATCAACCGATGGAGATTTGACAAGGCAATGCCTAAAACGGTTTTATGCAATGTGAGAATGAGAACAAATCAAAATTATGACGAAGATACTGGACAGTGCTAGTTCTCCGAAGTGATGAATTGGATCTTCTCTTTTGAACCCGCTTTACGACTACGACTCGGTGAGTTGAAGACGGCGTCGCGACGTCTTCGCTTGATGATGGTGCATGCCTGCTTGTCATCAGATAAGCCATTGTGCCTTCCTCCGCTTGACTTCTGCCACGTATACAACGAAGCCCATGAAATCCTTGTTTTTCTCACTCACTCACTCACCTGATAGATCATGCAGAAGTTTTGCTTTTGCTTTTGCTTTTGCTTTTTCTTTTGCTCTATTGCGATGCGCATCGTACCCCAGTAATGTGAAAGTCTACCTCGTTTTCCCTCTCTTAGGCTGTCTACAAACAATTCGGCAGCTCATTCGCTACCCACAACGTGCCACCGACAATTCTGCAATTTTCCAGATCTTCCATTTACTCACGTCCTGTTCGTGCGACTAAGATCCGAATAACCGTGCAAAACCCTCAGGCGTCCTCCCCAAGTGACACGCCCACCTCGTACCCCGGGATACATTTCTCCGCACGGCTTGACTCAGTTGCCGTGTGTCCAAGACGTATAAATGGGTCCGTCCCCAACATTGGCGTCTTGGTCAATATCCACTATGAGCTTGTCAGTGCCTGTTTCTCACTCCAGTCTCCAGATACGATTCGAGGCCGCTAATCAACTATGAAGCGTTTATCAGCGCCCGTACCCACCCGATGGTCTAATACTTCCGCCACACACATACGCATACACACACCTACAATTTTCGGACGTGTTGTACGAAGTAATATTTGTTGGGCACGACCTAGCCGATAATAGAGCCTAGAAGATAAGATCGCATCAACATGCATCTTTTTCAGGTCGACTTCCGACACCCGCTCAATGATGAACTTTCAACGGCACCTATTTGCGTACGGCATGCATGAGCTGAAGATTTGGACCCATGGGCATCGCCGACCAGCCAATGTATCTTGCCCGCTGTGGACCAGAAGGAAGGTCGCATGACCCTCGAATTCATCGCGACGGTCATGCAAAGAGAATGTGATCTACACGATGCCTTCGAAAGCTGTGGACCGGCAGAAGAATCTCTTCACTGACGTCTTGGTCAAGCATTGCCGACTTAGTTGACATTACGGCTTACGCTTTTTACAAGCAACTGGTGAAGGCATGGCGAGCTTGGTCTTTACGAACCATCCCACGCACGCTTTGTGTGAGTGGAGACCTACCGTTCGCACCGATAACACTCGGAGCCCCGACCGAAGGCAGGCGGACGGATCATCTCTCTAGCTTTGCATCATTCTTAGCATCGCATGACAGGATTCACTACGGCTGTATAGCTCTGCGGAGAGAGAAGCTCCGGCGGTCTGGGCTTTCCTCAAGAGTCCAGCCAGAGATTTTGGAGATGTCAGGCTTGTCATTGTGGGTTCGACGAGTCAGCGTCTGCCGCTACAAGGGAGGAACTCTCTGTCGGACTCTGGGGATACGCAGCCAAGACTCACATCATTGTGCTACACGATCCATTAAAGGCACCAGCAACCAGGACTCGTATTAGCACCAGAGCGACCGAAGAAGCAGCAAGCTCTACACCTACACATCGTTAGCTTCACTAAAACGTCTGCATGCATCGTATCTGCGTCTAAGAATGGATTTATTGTTGCAAGAGCTTTCGCAGGACGGCATACCACTTGAGGAAGCTGGGAAACATGCACTAACAGAAGATGCTGAAGGAGCGTGGCAGTGGGAGCCGCATCGCTTGTCGACACACCGCCGCGAGACGAGGTCTCGTCTGTAAGAGACTAGTCTCAGAAGCCGAAATCCTGCCCCGACGTCTTTTTCCCTCGGGCGTAATTCTACCGGCGAGGGTCACCGTCGCGAGGCATCGTCAGGATAGCGTAGTAATTTATCCCGCGTGCGAGATTTTCCCGCGGTGCCTCCAGCCAATTATGCGGCATGTCTTTCCGGCTTTTCCTCGGCCGCTACCAAGAGCTTGACAAGCTTCTCTTCCTCGATGAACGGCTACTGTAGGTGAATCATGACACGAGAGCGTTTGGGGGATAATGCGGGGTTCCCGTCGTGTGGTGGCCAGGTTGTTGACTGGTCCTTTGCTCGGCCCCAAGCTCCACAAAACGCACGAACAAGGAAGCTTTCTCCACTCAAGCCTGCCAACCTTCCGCCTAGTCACTGGGCATGTAACCTTTGTGCAGATAATGCTGTCGTGATAGGTACCAGAGGCGACGGCGTTGCCGCTTGATCGGTATTTGATCAGACGATCAGTGGTCCGCTTTCTGCGAAAGGTCTAGTTCCAACGCCTGCAATGGCCGACGTGACGGGACGACTTATTGAACGTTGAGAATACCACAGTTGGGAAGGTCATCCGGCGCCTCTTTGTTCGGAAGACTGACACCGACCGCTACTGGCGATGAACGAACCTGGAGTAGAGGCTTCCGGGGTAGGCTCTGGGGTGTGCCGTGGATGGCACGATTTGACAGTCCTAGGGTCTCCGCATCTCGCACCCCACCCTCACGCCCAAGATTCAGTATAAGAGGCGTGCACACCTTTCCAGATACTTGGAATTCACTGCCTTTCCTCCCTGTATGACAGACGTAGGTTAAGCAGCTCAATCCCATCCTCAACTCGGCTCATCTCTGCAAACCTTGCCCATCATGGTCGTCCTAAACCCTTGGAAGGAAAACCTGAAGGACACACCCAAGGAGAGTCTTAACTGGCGTCTCTGGTACGGCGTCTTTGGTGAGTGATTCCATCGTCCAACACTCTCTGCTAGACTGACATCTCTAGTCTTCGGTCTCATGGGCGCTGCTCGTGGTATTGACGAAGGTCTCATCGGTACTACGTCCGAACTCGACCCTTTCCGGCGCAAGTTTGGACTCGATGACCCCAGCAAGAGCAAGCACGAGATTGCTGAGCTTCTATCAAACATCACCTCCATGGTACAGATGGGCTCTATCCTGGGCTCTCTGATTGCCTTTTTCATCACCGACAAGATTGGACGTCTTTGGGCTACTCGACAACTCTGCATCATTTGGGTCATCGGCATCGTCATCTTTCTTACCAGCTCTCTCACTGGTTCCGTCGGACAGATCTATGCAGGCCGCTTCATTGCTGGTATTGGTATCGGACAAACCACCGTCGTTGCACCAACATACTTGGCTGAGACAGCACCAAGGGCCATTCGAGGTCTCTGTGTCTGCGCTTTCGCTGGCTCAGTCTACATCGGTATCATGCTTGCCTACTTCGCATCTTGGGGCTCGTCCATTCACATCTCATCTGCCACTGACGCCCAATGGCTCGTACCAAACAGCATGCACCTCATGTTCGCTGGTGTCATCTTCTCGCTCTCCTGGTTCGCCCGTGAGAGTTCTCGTTGGTTGATCAAGGTCGGTCGCCACGAGGAAGCGCTTGAAAACCTCGCGCTTCTTCGCAAGCTTCCCGCTGACCACCCCTACGTCACCTCGGAGATCATGGACATCAACGACCAGCTCAACCGCGAGCGCGAAGCTACCATGGGCACGACATGGCTAGGACCTATCCGTGAGCTTTTCTCTAGCAAAGCCAACCTCTACCGCATCCAACTGTCAGTCATGTCGCAGTTGCTTGCCCAATGGTCTGGTGCAAACAGTATGTTATTCCACAAAGATGAACATTAAGCAAATGCTAACATTAGACCCCAAGGCATCACTATCTATGCTCCTCAGTACTTCGCTATGATGGGCACCACCGGTCAAAACGAGAAGCTCTTCGCAACAGCCATCTTTGGTGTCGTCAAGTTCGTCAGTTCCATGCTCTGCGCATTCTTCCTCATCGACTTCCTTGGCCGTAAGCGCTCCCTCGCCACTGGAATCACACTACAACTTGTGTCCATGCTTTACATGGCTATCTTCCTTCTCATCGACACCGGTGTCTCCGATGGTGAGCCCCAATCGTCCAGCCAGAAGCACGCAGCCATGGGCGCTATTGTCATGGTCTACTTCTCTGGTTTCGGTTGGGCTCTGGGATGGAACTCGATCCAATACCTCATCAACTCCGAAATCTACCCTCTCCGTCTGCGTGCGCTTGGTGGTTCCATCGCCATGACATTTCACTTTGTCAACCAGTACGGAAACTCAAAGGCTGTACCTCTCATGTTCATATCCATGACACATGGTGGTACTATGCTGTTCTTCTCTTGCGTTACTGCCATTGGTCTTGTATGGGTTTACTTCTTCCTTCCTGAGACCTCTGGAAAGTCGCTCGAGTCCCTCGACGAAATGTTCAACCTTCCTTGGCACCTTATTGGTCGTAAGGGTGCAGAGCTTACAAAGGGGTCGGGTGCCATGGCTGATATCTTGGACGATGCGGGCGAGAAGGCTGTCAGATATGAGATGGAGAATGCTGGTGATGTTGAGACACAAAACCACCGCATTGAGCAGAAAGTCTAAACCTCGCACAGAATTGTGGGATAGAATAACTCATAGCATCACACACAAATCGTGTCGCTAGATCGATATGAATGAAGTCATGACATGAACAATGCATTTGGCTCGAACATACACGCATTCAATTTCTTAGAGTCCTCATACTGATGAACGTCTACAACATACGCACACCTCTTACTTCGCTTAAGAATTAGAAAAGCAGCCCATGTATTAACATCGAATTTCTAGTTGGTTTGTCTAAACACGATACCTTGCATCGTCGCAAAAACAACCACCCTCTCAAGATACCTAGACAAGGACCCACAGCCAGGAGCGATAAGCCGACTCGAACCCGGTATCAGGTGAGTCAAAGTCTAAGGCTCGACCGATGTGAAGGATTTGCTTTGATACCTATTCGTGATGGGAGTAGTATGACAACAAGGAACAACAAAGGATATACTCGCAGGCGACCAAACAATAACAAGGTGTATCCTACATCAGACCGGCTTGAAACCCAGGCCTGATCGTAAATACCAGGGTGACCTATGCACTAAACAGGGGAATATGCTGCTGCGAGCGTCAACTCCATCGACTACCATCGTCCTCAGATGACTCTGCAAGCCACAAGGCGACGTCCAACTTGTTAGAGACCGACTCGTTCTTAGCTACTTTGTTGAATACCCTCATGACCTTACCAACAACCGTCACTCCGTCGTGATTAAAGTTGAGTTGACGAAGGAAGCTGTAGAGTGAAGTGCCGCCAAGCCTGATCTTGCGCTGAATCTTTACAGATTCCAAACAGGTGGGGGGAACGACCAGCAAGAAAAGCAAAGGCCTCGCTGACGTCATCCTTGGTGGTTGTGCCGTCGCATAGCTCAAAGTCGAGTGTGTTTACGAACGTCTCTAAGGAGGTTTCTCCAAGAAAGGTGATGCGTGCTTTCTCAGCCTTGCGGCGAACAGAATCCACGCTAGATTCCACGGAGAAGCGACGGGAACTTTTGGTTGACTTTGGGTAGTCTGAGCCGGAGGACGAGAGGTCGGGATCAGAGATGGGAGGGGTTACAGGGGTAGTGTCATCAGGAATAACTACAGTCTGCTTATCGATGGTTTCTACGACCCGAACATCGACCTGTTGCAGATTGTCTTTGGCCTTGATGAAAGGGAGAGGACCAAGTTCGGCAACGTCCTCGATGAGAGTCTCCTCGTCGTGTGTGAATTCGTCCGCATTCGCGTCAGCAACAGCGGATGTGCGATCGTCAGGGACAACAGAATTCTCATCTGCCTTCGAAGCGTCAAAAGTAGCAGGCTCATATATCGGTATAGAAACAAGAGTATCAGCAGATTCGGCCTTCTTGATCTCCTTTTGTGGTTGGGGGGAGGGAGGAAGCTCAAATCGTGCGACGTGCATCTCTGCAAGATCGTTATGAAGGTCGCGAGCCTCTTTGTTCTCTCCTGAGCCTTCGGACTTGGCAAGAAGAGAGGCGAAAAAGCTGGGACCTTCCGTCTTACCCGATACAGGTGTCCTTTGGTTAGCCTTCGCATCCTTTCGCTTGGACTTTGGTGTCTTTTGTTGCTTTGGCGCAGTGACTGGCACCAAGAGAGGGGCCACATGCATCACAATAAGCTTCTCGTGAAGGTCACGGGACTCTTCTGTTATGCCAGGTCCATTAGCCATCTTAAAAAGCGACGTAACATGTCCATCTTCCGCATCGATCATCGGGACATCGTCATAGACGTGGGATAGTGCAGTGGCGCGAACAGACCCAACAGAGCCAGCGCAGCCCCCAGATGAGCCAGCATCTTGCTGATGGGTAGAAGACCTGCTGGTCAGTTCATGACTCTCTCCATTCGTGTCGTTATCAGAATTAGCGGCTGAATCTGAGTCAGTGTCGACAGCAGAGCCAGCAGCTTGAGGTGCACCAGTGGACTCAGGAATACACTCAACAACGCCGTTGACCACGCGCTGCTCAATGAACCTGTCGAAGTTAAGGCTAGGCCGAGGGATAGATAAAGCAGCGAGATACTCTTTCTCCTCCATGTCAGCCTTGGTCTCCACCGTAACTGTTCGGATGTCGTGCTCCTTGTTGGTAAGGGGAGGAAGCGGCTTGCGATTCTTCTTGACAGGTCGGTGTGCAGGTCGGCTAGGCTGGTCTTTGAGGATTGAATTCTTGCCTCTGGATGGCAGCTGCTCTGTAAGCTTCTTCTCGGCCGCTGCTCGCTTCTTCTTTTGGGTCGCGACATTCGCAACACGCTTGGCCTCTACCTCAGCGGCCTTCTTCTGAAGGACATCGTCCTTTCTGAGAGTCGCAGAAGTGTTGGTGATTTTGATGGAGGTGGTAGAGCCGAGTACGGTGGTTGCTAGAGCAGACATCTTATTTGGTACGTGGGACAACCGATTCAAGGGCTTGGCTGATGTTTTTGTGGAAGGCAGAGTTGAAACCACTATTTCTGCTCAATAGAAATTTAGTGGAAGGTATCTAAGATGGAATACCAGATGTTTCAAACCACATGGCTTCGTGATTGGACAAACCGTTAGATTACGGGAGTAGGAATGGGTGAAATCTTTGGAGTCTTGTAAGATGTGCAATGATGCTCTTGGTTCTAGGGATAGGGAAAAGAAGCTTGTAGTGACTGGAACTAGATAAGAATTCCGGTGTGTTGAGCGATTATCATTAAGAAATGGGGTGTTATATACAGGCAGGTGTGCGAAGCTCATCCAGAAGCTCAGGCCAAGCGTGAATAAGGCTCGTGCTCGAGCTGCTGACAGTGCGCTGCCTAATGACCGAAATGTACCTTGTGCTAACGAAAGTTTCGAAAGCCTGTGAGGATTCACTCGAAAGGAGATGTGCAGCTGTCGCAGAACATCCGAGATCCGGAGCATTCTGCTTACTGCTAGCGAATAGGCAAGACTACAGGACGTTTGTAGCGACTGAAGTATGACTGTAAGCAATGTAAGGCTGAGTGGCAATGGTGGTGGATTGGGCGAACCTTGATATCGGTGCTTGTCTGTGAGCAATGGGTATGTTTCTGGAAACGGAAAGCCAACGAACAGGTGATCTCTGTTCTGATTAGGGGGCCTAGGAAATGATGAATATATGGCAATGGTGCGAGTCCGTTGGCTTCATATCCGCGTGCACAGGGCTGATTTGAGCGCCGAGCAGTCACATTATTTGCGAGCGGCCTTCCGATAGTTCCCAGATACGCGTGTGATCTACAACGACACTGGTTCCCTCCGACCTCTTCGCTCATGGATCCTACGTTCTTCACATCTGCCGATTCCGGAGGTAGTTCATGTACGATATTCGTTCGAGGCCGTACGCCTCGTACGTACACTTGTGCGCAACAAGAAAATATTGGAAACGTGTTGATAATAGTCGTGGTTCCATGTAATGATACCGCAGCATCGTCCCTTATCGTGTTTTGATATGAACTACGCCAGCACAGAATGCTTTTCCTGCGTTCAAGTTGTTTCCCTTTTCAGTCTATCACCGTAACATCGATGGAGAAAGTCCCAGGAAGTCGTTATGAACCGATATCGACGAGGCAGGAACACAGCATCTGAGCGCGGGATAGCTGGGAAGACGTTAGTTTATCGTCGCACCATCCTTTCCGTTCCTGAAAGGCTAGGTAGGCGCAGAACATGTCATATGGCAGCTTTCGCTGTTTTTCAGTGTACGAAATAGTGCTGTAGGTACATCAGCGCGAGTTTCGTTTTGCGTGGGGGTGTCAGACGCATTTTGTTCGTCGCAGGCACTACAAAATTGCAGAATGCAGCCACGATATGTCGTGCTTTTAGCTGCATTGATATCCGTGGTCCAGAGTTGCCAGAAATATAGGCCGCAAGGACGTGTAAAAATACTGTCCAACGACATGGCGCGTGAGGCGCAAACGGCACTGAAAGGCGATGGTCCGTCGGCACCTCGGGCTAAGCATGCTAGTGAGAGGGGCACGCGCACCCCACCAGACAGACACCTTCCGTCCACGATTCCCGCTAGTGACATCATACAGGCTCGATGAAAACACCTCACGAACCCGTCTCGGCCACTTCCAGCCCTGCGTCGAATCAGGGCACCTGCATTGTCTGCATTTCCTCACGCCACGCTTGCGGCTGTGGTTGCTGGCCGCACGGCACCTCCATCCGGACCCTCTGATTGAAGCTGCCAACGCTGCATAGTTTGGTCCACTAGTACCTGTTAACCCGTGTTGTCGGTAGGGATTGTTGCTCAACGAACAGCAATTGTGGATTCCATCTTATAACGACTGATCGGCGGCAGTTTCTGTTTGGGTCTCAGGTATAAGAACCTGCTAGTGCCCCATCTACTTTTCGCAGTAGGTGCACACTGTTCAGCTTGGAATACATCTGGACTTGTTCACCAACCTTATCGACTGAACATCTCAGCTGCCCCTTCCCGGGATACTTGGAATATAGATCCTACCAGAGTCGACAAGCCGCGACGATGACGAGCAAACCCATCTTTGTGGCTACTCATCCGAGGGCCTGCTCGACGGCTTTTGAGCGGGTATGCTTGATTCTGCTGTTCCTCGCCCAGATCAGGGTTCTCACCATCATCTAGGTATTCATGACCCGCCACGACACACTTCAATGTGTTCACGAGCCTTTTGGCGATGCCTATTATTTCGGACCTGAGCGCCTTGCTGAGCGTTACGAGAATGACCCCAAGGCCAGGAAAGAGTCAGGTTACGAGGAGAGCACATACAAGACCATCTTTGATCGCATCGCAAGAGAAAACTCGGAGGTTCGTTCACTAATCCTTTTTTTCGTTTCTGCAGACTTTCCGCTCTCCTACTATTTCCCCTCACTATGTCATCTCTTCACGTTCGAGCAAGAACTCATCATCGCAATCTCGTCAACCTCGTCGCAATTGCGTATTCGTGTGCTCCCAGTCATCCTCCCGCCAGTCAGATCTCCGTCCACCCCACCCCTATCACAACAACCCGACACGTCTTTTTGAGCCCATCTTGCGCGATATTTCGGCCCCTTGAACCAAACGTACAAGATTCACCAAACCTCGGATGAGCCGTATTCACGAATGTCACAGAAGACGCCATCTTAGATCTCCCCGAATTATCGCCGAACCATTTCAGTCTGCCCAGCTCCCTCTCGCCTTGCCTCTAATCTTATCACAATCCATGCGATGTAGATGTCAATGATGCACGATGCAGACGCAAAAATGGACATTATACTTACCTTTTTCAGGGCAAACGCGCGTTCATCAAGGACATGGCCCAATACTGGATACCTCCCGCCGGCAAGCCCGCCACCATCGCCCCATCTCTTTCCAACTACCGTCGCGGTGTAGGAACAGACACCACCCAGCTTTCGCCTGTAACCACCCGCAGCGATCGTTCCGGACCCCCTTACCCATACGATACCAAGGGCGAACCCAAGAACCCGACAGTCATTCCAGCGGATTTGTTGGCAACCTACCACTTCACCTTTCTCATCCGTCACCCCAAATTCTCTATCCCATCATACTACCGATGTACCATCCCTCCGCTAGATAAGTTGACGGGATTCTACAACTTCCGTCCCGACGAGGCTGGCTACGAAGAGCTCCGTCGCCTGTTCGACTACCTACGTTCTGAAGGACAGATTGGTCCCAAGTTTGCGGGTCAAACGGAGCACAAGTCTAATGGGCAGGCGAATGGCCACGCGAATGGCCACGCGAATGGCCACGCTGAAGGTGTCGAGATCTGCGTCATCGATGCAGACGATCTGCTGGACAACCCGTCTGGTATGGTTGAAGCATTCTGCAAAACCACCGGAATCGAATGGGACCCAGACATGCTCGTATGGAACACAGAGAAGGATCAAGGCATCGCCAAGGAGGCGTTCGAGAAATGGAAGGGTTTCCATGAGGATGCCTTGGACAGTGATCGCTTGAGGGCGAGGACGCACGTAAGTCAACATCTAAATTACCTGAAGTGGAGTCGTGGACTGACAATCTACTTAGAAGAAGGAACCCAAGTCAGACGAGCAGCTTTTCGCCGAGTGGAAGGAGAAGTATGGTGAAGAGGGTGCGAAGCAGATTCAGGACACTGTTGCTGCTAATGTTGAGCATTATGAGTACTTGAAGCAGTTTGCTATCAAGCTATAGAGAATCGGGAGGGTAGGGGATAGATGACGACTGGTACATTAGTTCCTTCACACTAGAAAGATATGATAGATGGCAGGCCAGACAGCAAACAGTATGCTAGGATATCAATAACGAATTTCATTAGCGAAGCATTGTTCTCAGACTACTATGGAAATGTACCATGTTCAGGGAGACGTACCCTCTCCACACTAGATCGCCCCATACAACAATCGTCATATGCTTACATTCGCCTCGTCAGCCAACCACTATACGCTCGCTTGAGCGTCAGCTGACCCGCCCAGCCTGCAGTGCATACCGTATGCGAGCTCATGCTTACAGGACGCGTCTAGAAGCTTGAAGGTTATCTAGACGGTGGAGTTCGGCGACGACGAAGGACGCAGGTTTCGGGTTGGTGCGTTTTGGCGTGTTACCAAGCCCGAAGCGTGGCGATGAAGCTAGGGGCCCATGAATGGGTAGCAGTTGCCAGAACCGGAAACACGTGTGGATGCGCAAGCAAAAGCGACTGCAGATGTGGTCGTATGGACATTGAATTTGATAGATGATTGCAGCGCAGGAAGACAAATCTAATGCGCCAAAAAATGCCAAAGCAAGCATGCAACATGTAACACCGTGCCAGTACAGCCGCAAACATTCACATACAAAGGTATCATTCGCGAATCGCCCAAGAACGACAAGCCCCGAACACCAGCGCTGCCCCACATAGGTAGAAACGCGTAGTTTGTCGTAAAGCACAGGAAAGATCATACGCGCTGCAGTTGACCAAGCTCAATCTCTCTCCGCCGCTCCTCGCGGCTGAGGTTTCTCGAGTGACTACTGTGTCTCCCATCTGTACTCGAGGGCCGCTCGGCGGTTCTCCCGCGGCCCTGCCAGTGTTGCCATGCCTGGTGTTCACTCAGACTGTCCGGTCTACTGTCGGGTCGATGGCGGTTCCAGTCGACATGGGTCTGTGCAGGTGTGCCCACCAACTCCTGGCTGCGCAGATGCCGTTCGTGCTGCTCCCTGTCTTCTGGCAGGTCTATTCTGAAGGTGCTGTTCGCGTCGGGACTGGGCCGCGAATCGCCCTTTGCGAGGAGCAGGGCCATTTGCTGGTTCACGCGGTCGTCTTCGGAGTATACGGCGGCGGGTGGTGGGTTGCAGGGCGAGCGCATGGCGGCGGGGTACATGTTTGGGATGAAGTTGTTGTAGTAGGCCTGTTCGGACCAGAGGTTGGTGCGCGCGTCTGTCTGGCGTCTGGACTTGGCTATCCGGCGGTATGTCCACAGGAGGAGGGCGCTGTAGAGGAGGGTTCCGGCGGCGCTGGTGACGGTGCCGCTGATGGCGGCATTGCCCCAGTGGTAGCTGGGGGAGGAGAGGAAGTTGTAGGCGATTGATACGAGGCCGAGGGCGGAGGATGTGAGGGCGGGGCTGCATGCACGTTAGCGTCGCACCGGCGGGGTGGAAGGTGGGAGGGCGGTACAGCAAGACGGCGTCGGCCTGGAAGCGCTCGTTGCGGCAGGCGAAGCAGAGCAGTGCGGTGAAGGAGTAGCCGGCCGTGAGGAGCGCGACGACAAAGACGGACAGGACTGCCTGGCTGAACCTGAGCTGGGCGTCTTTTGCGTAGAGGCCGGGCAGGATGAGGTAGCTGCGACGGGACCTGTTAGCCTGCTGTCGCCGCAAGCTGGAGCGCGCCCGTGCAGACGCATCGCAAGCACTCACCCCCCCAAGATCATCCACGACGCGGCCAGGGCGATCAGGCGCCAGTACCACGGCGTGCCCTCTCTCCTCTCGTGGGCCGCGTCGTTGATGTTGACATAGCTCGTGTTGCTGGAGCGCATCGAGTCGGTCGGTCGGTCGCGCCTTCCGCAGCGGCGTGGTGCCTGCTTCGCGCGCCGCGGTTCACGTGCTGCCTGGCCTCAGAGCCGTCGATGCTCGCCCAGTGCCTGCGCGCGACCCAAGGGACGCCGGCATGCAGCGCAGAGGAGCCTGCACAAACGAGTGACTGTGGCCAGCGTCGCCGATGCCGTGCAGAGCGCTTCGCTCCGTCGACTGCCGATGGAGCCGAGGCGCGGCGGCCGGTGTGCACGCCGCAGTCGTTTCCACACGGTCGACGGCAAAAGCAACAACAGCGAGCGGCTGGAAGCGGACGCCGAGGGTGGGAGATGTGGACAAAAGGTGAACAATAGCGAGTGAAGTCGAGACCTGGGCTGGGCCAGCCGTGGTAGAAGAGGGCGCCAACGAGCTCGTACTTTGCTGAGCCGGAGGACGCCCGCATGCCCGCTCAGCCACTCGACGTCCTGCTGAGCGTGGCTGCACCCCCCTGCGACATGTTGCCTGTTGATCAACACGGCCGTGAGCATCTCCAACGCGTGCCGTCCAGCCTCGCGACCGCAGTCGCCCGTTGGCCAGCGGTTGAGCCCTTTCGTCTCCAAGTCTGCAACTCCATCGCGACTTCTCTTTCTCCCCTTTCTTTCTTCTTCTGATCTGCCAACACCACCAGGCAGGCGCTATCCACGACACTGTCCCGCCGCCCTTTGTTCCTCTCCACGCCGGGCCTGCCCACGGCGACCCCGGATTCCAGAACGCGTCACCACCACTTCCCAGCCAGGCCTTCTGCTCAATCCCGCTGACCGCGCCCCACCTTGGGTGGGTCTTGTCATGGTCTTGCCAGGCATTGCTATGCCATGGCAGCTGGTACGCGTATCGCACGGGCAATCTGCCTCGGGTTGCCGTTGTGCCAACAGTGCCGTCCCGCCTACAATAGAACCCGCATCCGACGGCACACCCAAACTCACTTACACCGGGCCTATCGTGTGTTTAGGCCTACCCAAGTACACTGCGATGCACTGCCCTGTGTACCTACCACCTCGGCGCTACATCGCGGCATGGTACAGCATCATAAGCTACGAGAATGCTGTTCCACGCCGATAGCCTATGGTATGAACCCACCGTTCAGCCTTGTCCAATTCCTAGCTCGTCGTGACCAACATGCTGAATCCGGTCTGTCAGTGGCAGCCCGCGCACCTGGTTCACGTTACAGGGAATGCCTCCAGTGCCTCACACATGCATGTCATCGGCATAACCGCATCTTACTTTACACACTAGCCATCGTTATTACTCATCCTGTGATCTTAGTCCCTCCAAGTTCGGGGTCGCCCTTTCGGTGGTTCCTCTTGTAAAAACTGCTGCCCGGGACACGTGTATGTTGTCGGGTACACCGGGAATTACTCTACAAAGACGGCAGAAGAGTAGACAACACGGTCGTTGACCTTGTAGCCGTTGCTCCAGGTTCTGATGTCCTGTGTTCCACTACGTATTCGCAGACGCCCAGAGTTTGTCGCTGGAGATGCAGACGCCACCCGTTCAGCCCACGCCCCGCCCACGCCCCGCCCACCGTGACCAACAAGCGAGAACCGCATCCAAAATCCAAACTCTTTGCACGACTGGCCTTCACGCTGTCTGTGCTTGCTAGCTCAATCGTATCAACATATACTTTCAGTTTTCACAGTCTTTCATCGATCAGCTACTCAGCCTTCTTGGTTGGTCAATCTTCAGTAGTATAGTGGTCAGTATTTCCGCTTGTCACCCTAATGGGCAACACGCGGGAGACCGGGGTTCAATTCCCCGCTGGAGAGCTTTCCTTTTGCATGCTTTTTGGTTGATTTTTGGACTCGTTTTGCCACCCTCCTGATGGGGGTCATGTGAGGGAAGATGACAGTCTGTGCACCTCCCCCCACCTCGCAAACTTCGGACCCCACGACCACCAACACACGACAGCAGTCATTTTCTTTTTGCACTTCCCGGCCTGCTGCCGAAAGCTCATGGAAGCTTCTAGATGTGAAATGACCCGGCGAAGCACACCGCAGTCAAATGGTCGCTAAGTCTTCCCACCCTGGTCCTCCTTGGACGAGAGTACTCCTCCTTCGGGTATCGCACACCACGCTTCTCATCCAGCTGCAGTACCTCGTCGGCACCAATTTCATTTCGTGGCCAGATCATGTAACTTAGCGGAATCCAACGGCTAGCCAGCTGCTCCAGCCACCACACTGGCAGCCACCCAATCCTGGTGCGCAGAAACACCCATCGACCATGGCCGGCAAGGACGACCTCAGCTGCCGAGTACGCATTGCCGATGGGAGCAGCCGGGTCGAAGCAACGTACGATGCTAAGTACAACGCCGAGGACGCAGGCCAAGATGAAATAGGCGTGTATCCAACTCGTTTACAGAAGTAGCGGTACAAAGTCAACCTGTGTCTGATAAGCAGTCTTACAGTCAGAGCTCACCTGCTGGATAAAAATTGCCCAAAAGCGACGGAGAAAAACCCCAAGGCTTTGGCCCACGCTCTTTGATCTTCGAAGCCAGACTTCCGCTCGGCGTAAAGCCAGGCTTTGTTCCACTGAAACGAAGGGGCAGTATCATACTGCGAACGAGAGAAAGCGCATAGTACGAAATCAGCCAAGAATCCACCTGATCCCAACGCATCGCATCTCAATACCCAATGAATAGCGCTAGACTCACCTTGTGTGCCGTGTCAGCAAAGACCTAGATGCAGATGAGCCGCAGCAGCTAGGCAAGTTATCAGCGCTCCTGGTAGACTACGAACAGATAGCCGGCCAACAAGACGAGCGGAAGACCAATGCATCCTAGCCAGTTGGGAGCGGTATTGACACAAGACCCCGCGCCGAAGACGAAGCCAGCAAAGCGTTGGCGGACGCTACAGAAGCGAACTGACGGGCTCCAAAGGCGAAAGTTGGTTTGTCGAGGGTGAGTCTCTGTAGTAGATGTGTTGAGCAGAAGACTTACCTCGAACGCCGTCTGGACGTTGCCAATGGTCCACCTTGTTCGCTGTTTGATGTGACCAGAGAGCGTATCTGGCATCTCCCCATATTGCAAGTACTCATCGATATAAGCTACTGACCAGCCTTTCCTAAAAAGCAAGGAACTGCAAGCAGTGTCTTTTCTGATAGAGTATGTGAGGAAGCCGCCAACGTCTTCTATCGCTTCCCTGCGTGCAAGGTAGCCAGATCCAATGCAGTCGCCTACGCCAAGCCTATCATGGATGAGCTCCGTAACCGCATAGAAATAGTCGAGATCTTGTCGCACGGTGTCGTCATGAGGGATGTTCCAAAAGTATTGAGGTGCACATGCCATGCTCATCTTGGGCTCATTAAGATGCGACATCATGGCGCGAAGCCAGTTTGGCTGAACCATCATGTCGGCGTCTAAGCCTGCGACAAATGCCGAAGGGGATTCTGTGAGTTTTACGCTAAACTTTAGTCCATTGTTCAGGTTACCCGCTTTCTGGGCGAAGTTTTAGGAAGAGCTGAGATGTGTAGAGGAGTAAACAACGCACATAATCCGGCACTTCTGGCTTCTCTCGGCTTGTATAATGCGCTTGTGGGTATTCCCGTGACACATGCAACATCTTCTCCTCCAACTGCCTCGACCAACCATCATCGCACAGAATCACACTGAGGCGGTCTGCTGGCTAGTCCGTTTCGCACGCAGCCCTGACAACATTGAGAATCATATCATGGTTCTCTCTACATGCGGTACTTAGTACAGCGACGGCTGGAATATCGTCACCCTCAAGATGAAGCCTTGGTCGGCTAGGTTGTCGAAGTACAAAGACGCGGTTGAAGTATAGCAGGATGGTAGGTACCTAGGTAAGTAATGGAACAATTCGACAAAAACGAAAAACCAGGCTAGGTCTAGCTGATATCGTTAAGCAACGCGCGTATACACAAGACAGTAGACTCGGAAACAGAAGTAGGCGAGGAGACATATCGGTGCTAGGAGATCCGTGGACGGACCAGAGGTCAAAGAACATCTGGCGCAACAGCCATGATACGGGTTTTGGGTGAAGAGATGGAAACAGGAGATACTCGGTGGTAATGATGTACAACCGGTGGTGAGGCTTCAACCACTCTTTTATTACTGAATCTCGTCAGCGATAGAGAGACTTTGGTCACCCATCGAGTTGGTTAGCGGGATGCGCTACGGGGACCGAACATCTCTCCATTGGAGATTGCGGCAGAAGAAACGCGTTAATCGCTAGACCTATAACATCAAACCTGGGAACATGGCAGGGAGTAGGATTCCCTGCATGGTGGCCTTGCGTGCGATGACAAGAGTGTGATAGAACGATTGAGCACATGCAATATCACCACGAATAAGTACACATTTGCATCCATCAGACATCAGCTACTATTGGTTTCCAAGGTATTGAGCACCAGCATTCGCTTCGCGCGAACAAGAGGATATACAAGTTTATCAGAGAGATAATTGCTTCTTCTCCGAAACCGCACTTCTTCCACAACTCTGTTGCTTTTGGGCCTAGAACAAAATCTCCATTGACGTACCTATTTGATGTGCCCATCCAACAGCCTACCCCCACCTACATCTATACATCGACAGCCAACCGCATCCTCAATAAATCTCCCTTGACTATTTCCCCCTTCCTTTCTTGCAGCTCTTCCATATCCCAACACGCACTGACATATCTCCCTCCCAACCACCCCCTCCTCTCACTCCCCAACCAAACCAAAGTATCCCCCGCCAGCTCCGGCGTATCAACAAGCCACCCATGCATATGCCCAGGCATACCTAACGCAAGTTCTGTCTGCACACCACCAGGATGCACAGCAATAGCCACCATCCCATCCTTTCCCTTACCATGATCCCGATCAATGAACTCCGTGAAACGCAGTGAAGCCAGTTTAGCAGGCCCATAGGAAGAGCTCTGCGGAACGACCATGACAGCACCGATGGATGTTATGTTGATAACGATCTTGGAGCCGGTGAGGAGTAGGGACCAGAATGCGCGGGTCATGAGATAAGGGCCTTTGACACTGACTTCGTAGTCGCGCCACCAGGCTTCGGGGTCAGTATCCGGGATACCGGCAAAGGGAGCGAGACTTCCTGCGTTATTGACAAGGACATCGATTCTGCCCTCGAACTTCTCAGCCACCTCTTTCACCGCTGTATCTACGCTCTCTTTACTAGTGACGTCGAGGTCCAGGGCCAAGACCTGTGGTTCCGGATGACCTGCATTTTTGGCTGCGGATTGGACCTCTGAGGTGACATCGGAGAGCGAGGAGCGTGCGCCGAGGGCTATGCGGGATGCGCTTGCCTTGGCGTAGCTGATAGCCGTAGCGCGACCGACGCCTTTGGAGGCACCCGTAATGAGAATGTGTTTTCCCGAGAGGTTGAAATTAGTGGGGGCGATATAAGCATATGTGTCATGACGCTCAGTTGTCGTGAAATTTATGCCTGGTATTTCTTGGTCAGTTTGTCTTTGGAAAGAGGTACCTAGGTAGACTTGGGTGAAGTACCATTCGAGGCGCGCTTTCCGCCAAACTCTTTAGACATGATGATGCTTTCTTTTCAATTTACAGACTACAAGTTCATGCAGATGTCTGGGTATTGCATCTAATGACGGCGATGGAGCACTCGGAAAGGCGTGTTTAGTAATGCAAGACCAACGGTGGCATGACGTAACCCGGACCCATACTCGGTATGGCAAAGGTCGCGTATTAGTATCGCGGCAGTATGCAAGGGGCTTCCCGGAAGAATGTTTTCGGCAGTTGTGATTTGACATGAGTAGTGACACAAGCATCAGTGGAGGAATGTGAACTGAATTGAGACTATTCATATCCCATGCGCTTATTTGTCCAAGGCTAGAATCCTCTCAACTGCTCTCTCTGCCGCGATCATAACACCCATGACTGGGTTGGTAGTAAGAGGCGGTACGATACTTGCATCAATCACGAACAAGTTTTGCATGCCGATCACCTTCGTGTCCGCATCGACACACGATTCCATCCTGCAACTGCTGCTCCAGTGCTGCACGTTACCAAGTGTATACGGACTTGGCGTGGTCAACCAAGTTGTGATTTGCTCAAGCGTCGAGTTCTTCGCAATGTTGAGCGCGATAAGGCCAGGAGGAAGAGCTTGGAAGATGTTGTGGATGAATGTAGCGATTGCCGTTGCGTCACGGGGATCGGAGTAGAAGTTTGAGTTCGGAAGGGCGATGCCTCTAGCGTCTAGGTTTACGCGACCGACAGATCGGAGACCAGAGGTACCGTAAACGTTCAGTGTGATGGTACCGTTTCCCATGAGGTCCATCGCACCGGAAGAGTCAATGGTACCTTGACAACCCACGACGTCGTTGCCCTGTGGGATGTAGTCCCAGAATGCGCTTGTTTGGGAAGCGAACGTGTAAGGTCCTGAACGGTTGTTGAGATATAGATCAACGCCAGATGGCGGTGGGTTGGAGTAGTTGTAGCTGTATGACGCGATCTCGTCTGAGTAGAGCTCGATGAACGTGTTTGGGTTATCGAATACGCCATGACCAACAGCAGTGTTGTTGATCCAGTCTTGAGAAGGAACAGTGACGTGACCATTCATAGAGAGGTTTTTCAAAGTCTCTGCTTCGCCGATACCCGACCACATCAGCAGTTGGGGACTGAGAAGTGCGCCAGCTGAAGAAACGACTATTCCGCCCTTTTTAATGCAGATACTGTGGGAGCCGGTTGCGCCGCCTGTCTGAACATCGACACCCACCGCTACATCGCCATCTCGACGAACACGCAGCACCTTGGTACCAGTTTGGAACGAAAAGTTCGTTCGGTTCAGCGCGGATTGGAGATACGTCTTGACTGGCCCGCTCCTTTGGCCATTTTCGTAGTACCAGATTGGGTGACCGAACACCTTGGTCTTGTTATGATTCTCGATACCGTCGTTCAGGCCAACCTCCGCATACCCTGCGCCATCAACAAGCCATAGTTTCGCAGCCTCGTAGCCACTCTGCAAATACCGCTTTCCATCCCGCGATGGGCTATCTGTATTCGGCTGTTTCGTCCTGACCTTGTTGATCGCGCATTGCATGTCGGCATCCTTCCAGCCTTCTGGAAAGTAGCGATTCCAATCGCTCGCGGGCGGCTGAAAGAACAGTCCAGCGTTGATTGCCGAGTTACCACCAACAGTGCAGCCTTGGAACGCATTGACGACGTCTGATGCGCAGGTCAGGTTGCCCTCAGCCGAGTTCGAGAAGATTGACTTGTACAGCCCTGGGACGTCAACGCGGCTGAGTTCTGTTGTGTTTAACCATTCCGGGCGAGCACGACCGCCGGTTACGTAGTACGACGGGCCGCCTTGCTCTAGGAGCAGAGTCTTCTTGCCAGCTTCGCTCATGCGGTCTGCTGTGACGATACCTGCTGGACCAGAACCTAGATATGTTAACTTTGGAGTTGAGCCGTGGGTGCGAACACGAACTTACCGATGACGATGACGTCCCATTCACCATCAGCACAAGCCTCCGCTGCAGCACAGCTGGTGAGAACAGCAACTGGCAGCAAGGCCTTCCACATATGAGATGCTACCATGATGCCGTTTTGAATCCAAGTTATAAAAGTGCCTTTGTCTTAGTTCGAAAAGCTGTACCTCCTTACTGCCAGCAGGCTCAAGGGCTTGCTTTAAGTATCTCGTCTCACGCCCATCATCAAGCATGTACGCTTACCCTAGCCGCGAGTTCTAAAGCACAGTGATGCACAAGTACCACAATACTAAGCAATTTTGCAGGTTGAAGCTGGAAGCCGACATCCACACGAAGAGATACGACGCCTCTTACGATATGGTACGTGCACAAGGCTAAACTATCGTCCAGACGCGGGCACTTTTCCTCATCCCACGCGCTACATGGGCTTGGATCGTACGCCGGTCGATACCAGTGGGACATTGAAAAACCGCAACGTTGGTGCTGCGGCTGCGTGGCGGTCGTTGCATGGCTATTTTGGGACTTGAGGGCGAGCTGGGAAGGTGGCGATGGTGAGGGGTCGGGCAGCCTGACGTTAGCGGAAGGCGCGGCTGAAAACGCGACTCTGCGTCAGTCACCCACGTCCCGACTACAGTACTTTGTTTTTGTAGCTCTCTTCCGACTCACATGGTGGACGGCGGAATTGCGTGAGAAAGCTTGAGAAGCTTGTCGCGCGATCTGATGCAACTTGCCCACTCGGGCCGCCTAGAAAAATTGGTAGTGGACCGTATGAGGCAAGGGCTATAAAGTGGCACGCGTATAGCATTGCCGCACAAACTGGGACAATGAAGGCTCAAGAAGAGTACTGTCAGACTACCAGTGCTGTTCTTCTTTCTTGACTTGGTAATTGGAAAGGTCAACATGGCCTTACGTGTCTCAAGAAGCCCGGTCTAGAGGACCTGTGGTAGCGGGTTTGAGCATGAGCCGACACTCTCATCCGAGGGTGTCTTGAAGTACGATGCGTTGCCGCGTACCGTGCATACGAGCTACATGCACCGTCGATGGTCGCCGCAGACTGGTCTGGTTGCACTTTGAAGGTTCGGCGATTCGCACGTCGTCATTTGCAGTGTATGAGTGACGTTTGATGTTCATGGCACCGCCCGACAAGCTGCACGCCCTGGCTCCCCTTGGCGCCTAGCCGTTAGCGGCACATACCGGTCTGCGTCGTTTGCGACCCCATCATACGTCACAAACATCCAGCCTACCGCATGACTGGTTCACATTTGCCATTGTCATCATGTTTCCATCTCTGTGGCAGTCAGGCATCAATGGCAGACATACTGCGCCCGATGACGCTGTGGGTCTCGGCTCTACATGCTCAGTACCACATTGTCAAGCTTGGTCGCACTGGCATTTGCCTAGAGAACTTCGGATCTACCAACTATACTGAAGCTTAACATCACCTATTTGCTCCAGACAAACTCAAACAGATGCGCATGCAGCACTGCTGTCAATCTCGCAAGACCTGATCGCGGGTATTCTCAATTCCTCTCAACACCATTTGCCCTATTCAAGACGCCAACCAAAATAGTCCCTGTTTTACCTTGAAAACGGTCCTGCCATGGCTCCGAGTAGCTCGCCAGGTCCCGTTTCGGTCGACAGGAATAACCAGGCTAGCCTGTCTCCCGCACATCGCGACGCATTGACACGATTCTAAAACGCTCTCCCTAGTGATCTCTGGCCTGAAGTACGTCCTGTACTTTCAGAAGATACGTCAATTGGCAAGGCAGAACTTCGGAATGGGAGGGTACTGGTCGACTACGTGAACAAGCAAGAGAACCGGGAGCAAGAGACCGCCGAACAACGTGCCTTGTGGGCACACATTTGGACGATTGACTGTAGAGGAAGTACTAAATTAAGCTTCTATTACGATAACCATAAAGAGGAACTCATGATTGGTGATCCGGGGTTTCGCAAGGTCGATTTCCAGCCGTGGTGCCGTAGGCTCGCTGCAGATCTATCACCTCTGGGCTCTTCCTGTGGCGGATGGGAGAGACGTCTCAAGACCGTTATCAAGATCGCTCCCATTGAATGTGGATATCTAAATCCAAAGGATTACAATTTTCCAGACCTGCAGACAATCATCAGCGTCATTCGCAACCACAAGCCTAACGACCAATCACAGCCTCCTTCCATGCAAAACGTCGAGCGTAGACATCTATCAAACAAAGTCCCTCTGGATGACTACAATGAACAACGATCGGAATTGGAATTTGACGACAATTATCTGGACTGAGATAGCGAGGATGAGTCTCGGGACGACCTTGGCGGCAGCGAAAGCCCTTATCCTACACGGAGGTCCGTTATAATACCACAGCATATACAAGCACTGCAGAATGCATTCCCGCACACCGTCCGGCCTCGTATGGAGACTTGCGACGAAGCGCTCAATAAGTTTCACCCGGGAAAGATTTACCTTAGCTGTCTGCCAGCTGCCAGCTCGTCGAGAGGCTTGCCACAGTAATTATGGGTGAGAGTCAAGGGGACGGAATCTGCGCAAAGATCTGGACATGTCTTGTGCTTCTGGGACAACGTCCAGAGCACTAGTCTAAGACACAGTTGCCTCGCAAATAAGATGGAGTTCGACGAGCCTTTCCAATTTTTGCTAACCCTCAAGCGCGCCAAAATGGGATCAAAGACAAGAAACAAGAGACTGTAGATGTTTGCCGGGCTTCTATGGTTGTCTGTGTACGAGCAGCACTCGTTCACGCGAAAATGGTTGACGGAGACAGACTCCCAGCTAAGATTAGCATGAAGCGCATAGCTGCAATCATTCTTCACAACCGAGAGTCGCAGCAAGAGTCTGGACCACTGCAAGAAAGAGATGCGCCAGCAGACCAGGCCATAGATTCTACACCAAGCAGCGATATTCACGTCAGTTCTTCGAGCAGGATGCCCATGATTGAGAGATCCAAAAAGCGGCGTCTGACTCTGGATATAGAAGTTGAAGATGGTATCACAGACAGCTCCCTATCGATCGTAACACCGAGGAACTTCGAGTTCACGGATCCAGTAAGTCACGATAATGGCCCACACTGCTCTTCTTAATCATTGATCAGACATTCCAAAGGATACAAGCCCTCAGAAGAGCTATGATCAAAAGCCCAGGCACTCGTGTGTTTGAGCTTGCCGCTTCCAAAGAAAGATTCGTGACTCTAGAAGCTGATATCAATCAATAAAAGACTGAAAACGAACGTTTTAGTGCAGAGTGTAGAGAGAGCGGATTTAACGGCTGCTCATCATAGAGATGCAAAACGCGAAGAGGATATCATGAAGCTACAAGAGGTGCTAGAAAACTTCAGAAGCTTCAAGCGAAAGCATGTCAGAATGGCGCAGCCACTCTTGATTCAGGTTATGATTCTCGACATATGCGAACGAGATGACATCGACCAGGACACGGCAACATGGGTCGCTCTGCAAGAATACTTTGCGACGTTCGGTGTTAGTGTCGAAGAACCGGACGATTCAGGATGAGCAACATGGGTTGAATCAATTGCGCATCAATCTCGGCAAAGACAGCTGTGCCTTGTTATCATCTACTGTACGGAACGGGGATTGGGTGCGAGGTTTCTGGCTCTGCTTCTAATAATAAGACTCTGAACCCTGTGTAATATAACGTTACCCGTGTTGCTTCCATAGCAACACCCTATCGAGCCTTACACATGTTTTACATCAAGTCTGGCTATACTCATAAAGCATAAGTTGTCTTTCCCTTCTAAGATGTCATCTTAATACCCAGGTAAGTTTTGGGCAGCTGTTGATAAACCTTCTTCTCTCTTGGGTGTCCATACATGCTGTAAGAACAGTTCACGGCTTATGATTCAATAAAGTTCACGCAAAAGCCGTTGTTGCGATCGCGGACTACAGTAAAGATGGGTTCGCCATGAAGGTAGTCTAATCGGGTTAGTGCCAATTGCAGCCTACTTTTCCCTACCACGCGCGCCACCTGCGCAGTTTGCGACTACGCTGTCAAGGTTTTCACTCACAAGAGAAGGCGAGCCACAGTCCTAATAACGACTACACAGAGTAGCCTTCAAAACGATTCGTCCTTCCAGTGATATCGCTCTCCAGTAATATTGCTCTTGCCTAGCAACCGTGTAAGTCTTATACTACCCACTGTTAAACGCGAAATACCCGAAAGGGTTTGAAAGCTCTAGAAATAAAACGACGAGCAGTCATACAAGCGTCAGATATACAACGATCGCTGACAATTTACGCAGTGTGAATGCCTGCATAGCGCCTGCTACTGACATGGTTCGTACACTAGCGCAGTGCGACATCAAGCGTATAACCATGAAAGCTAACGCTGCTGCAGCCTACGCACGACGTACATATAGATGCAGTGCTTCTACGGGAGCAGCAGAACAGGTACCCGGTGGTGCTAGCGAAACTCCGAGACGCGATCCCTCCCGAGCTCTTTCCTAGAGCAGAAGCATCACCACAAGATGTTTACTACGGACATCCGTTCTACCCTGGTCGGGTGCTTCTCGGCACCAATGATGGCTCTCGCGTGTGGGGTTATCTGCGTAGAGTGAGGAAGAACCACAAGACCTTGATGGAGCTGCACTACAATGACAACAGAGGCGGTGAGGAGGGCCACACTCCTTTTGCACAATCGGACTTCTTACCGTCGTGTCGACTTCTTGCCGACCATACGTGTCAGATCGGAGCGCATGACTGGAAGGAGCGAGTGAAGAGGGCCGTTAAGATCGTTATGTTGGAAGCTGGGTATTCCGAGAGCGTGGTATCACGGATTCCGTCGGCACAGCTGAAGGCAATACGAGGAAACCTTGAGAAAGGTCTAGACAACCTACCACAGGCAGCTGGGCTGGGGCCTGGAATTTTGAGGGATCAGATCGCAAGCCCTGTCGCATCGCCATCCGTTCTTGATTATGGTGGGGAACCAAATGACAGTGTCCAAAAACCTGATATCTCCAAGCCCGAACCGCGAAAGGGCCCAGAAGAACACTAAATCAAGGTGTTAAAGGACATCATCCCAGTCGAACATTGGTTTCAGACGTCACCAGTACCAGCCTATGAAGAGCGACAGATCGTCTTGCTGGAACCTAACAATAAAGACTACTTCGCCTTGCTCCCTGGCAAAGTTCTCCTAGGCTACCTCCGTGACGTCGGCGAGACGCCAGTTTGGGGAGCATTCCGCCGTCCCAAACCAGTTGCGAAAGTACAGACGCTGTCTGAATCTTGGCAGATGTGCTTCTTCGATGACAACCTATACGAGGTAGAGTTGCCTGGAAGATTGGATGGCACCATAAACTTTGTGCCTGCGTTTCGACTACTTACTGAGGGTGAAGAAACTGTTGGCACATTGAGAGTGTGGTTTGCTAGACTCAGTACGTGCGTGCGTATCGCGCTCATTGACGCAGGGCTCCAGGATGGTGAGGATTTCTCCACTCGACAGGACGCGCGACCTAGAGAGGTAGCTGCACTGATCAAGAAGAACTGGATGCGACTACGACGAACAATTCAAGGGCCTGGGCATGAGACTGAGCAGGAAATCCATCAGCCCGTGCCGAGGCGAAAGTCAGGAAAGACCCGTACCACTGGCGCATCTGCCATGATTGCGACCGTGCATGATCAAGCACAAATGTCTAATGGTGACGAGAGTAGCAGCTACAGAGAGCAGGCACAGGATCTAATGACCGTTATGGTAAACACTGAAATATCAGAAGATGAAGACGACATCATGGAGACAGGCTACCAGCTGACCAAATCTGACAAGCAGTTGGCCATCTTCAAAGCGTGAGCCAACACTACCACCACCCGACTCTTCAATGATCAACAAGAAACAGAAGATGGCATACCCCGACTGCACGTCCTTGCTTGAGTTCATCGACTTCACCACCGCGAAGGACACCACCGACACTGCCGCGCTCGAAGAACAGGTCAGTGTACTGAAGGAAGCGAAGGCTGCCCTGAAGGTGGAAAACGGCAAGAAAAATGAACAAATCATCGATCTAAAACTCACAGTCAGCGACATGGAAGAAGATGTGAACGATTACAAGAGGGTACAAGAGTTGGAGGTATTCAAGGCCAAGCACGTTGAGCATTGTCAGGCAGTGATGCTGAAGCTGCTAACGCAGAGGAACTTGCGAAACGGTAGTGGCCCAACTGATGCTGAGAGGAATGTAAAGAGGGAATACACAGAGGTCTATGGTCTTGAGATTGTGGGTGGAGATGCAGTAGAGTGAGAGATCTCGCTCTGCCTGTATGAACATCTGGAGTTGAGCCGACAGGTCTGGAGTGATATTTCTTTAGTAAGGAAGACTTGATCAGAATCCACCGAGACCATCGTCGCTATCTTCGTAGTCATAAGACCAGTCATGATCCGCACGTCTTTCCTCCCGCTTCTCTGACACGCCCGCCAAAGTCTTCCATTCATGCTCCTCCACCGCTGTCCCTAGCCCGATAGATAGCTGCAAATCTTCCTCATCATCATCTTCAAGTAGATGATAACTCCAAACATAGTTCACATCTGAGATACAATGTGGCTCATTGATAGCACCAACACGGCACCTAACTTTCAGCAGCTGTACCGCAAGGACACACTCCGTCGATTCTGATTTGGCGAGCGAAGAAGAGGAGGCAATGTTAGATGCCGAGTCTACCCGTCGGAAGGGGAGGTGGAGTTGTGGTTGCGGGGTTGAAGCTGCCTCGGTTATGGGTTCGTGTGACACAGCCGCACGCTTGTGACATGGGGCTTTGGAAGTTTGAAGGCCAGTAACGAAGTATACTGGCTTACTTTGTTGTGACATCTTGCAGAGGAAGGCTTGTGTTGCTGGATCGTGACGCAGGCTGTCGAAGACTCGTGATGGTTCATCGATGGTAACATGAAATCTGGCGTGAGCGTCTTGTTCTTTCGACTGGTTCGACAATTGCTGTGGAGCAGGAGATACTGAGAGCTTCAGGGAGCTTGAAGAAGGATTTAGAAGGTTGGTGAGGAGTTGCCCAAGTGTGATGGAATCTGATGGCAGTGGTACCGGAAGGCTCAGTAGAGGAGACATGTTTGATGTTGATCTGCGTTCAGGCGTGAAGCAAACTTTACGATGATATAGAAACTGAGAAATTGATAGTCAAGGGAAAAGTGAGGGGTTAAAAATGGTCGAGGATGACGACAAGGTTGGGCCGGCTGTGACTATATACTTTGAAGTTGTGGACCTGGCTCACCATTCACCAATTACGCCATAGCAAGCATGATGATACTCGTGCGTTGGGTTGCCATGCCTGTGCTTGACATTGATTTTGTGTTACGAGTGTCATTCGTTGTTGGTCTGTCGGTCATACGGGAAGTAATGATCGACTTAGATGCGAGCATATAGCTCGGTTACGAAAGGTTTACGAGATCTGGAGCTCGCTCCACAATGTTTGGGTACTCAATTGGCGGATAAAGCCCGCAAACTTGCGAATGCGTTACTAAAGACACGACCGGATTTGTGGTCTGATGGAGATCGGCTGACTTGTTCCTGAGCTGTTGGCAAGCCCTGATCCGACCTCGGGAAGTTAGGCGATATGCATCAACGGGAAGACGCGGAGGCGCATGGCGGATTCTGGTGTTCTCCTTGAAAGGCCGCCGCGCGAGAAGATTAAACTTCTCAAACCTCCTACCTCAAGAGGGACACGACAGGAACAGCTAGATTGCATCGTGTACGTCCGATAACGCTGGGTTTCCGATACTACGTGGAGCTGGTCAGCACCGGAGATGGAGATGGTAGCTGCCGCAACGAGAATTAGTTATCAACATGCGAAAGATGACAAAAGACTGAGTCTGAGATTGCAGACGATGCATCTGTCGTGTTAGCCGCCGCCTCGGGACGATGCACGCGACAGGAGAGGTGTCTTGTCATGTGAAACGTGGCGTCGTGGCGCGTGGCTGGGCAGACGGGGATCGACGCACTTTTACGTTACGCTGGCCATTGTCAGTAAATGCGTCGCGCTTGCCGTCATTGCACCGTTGCCGACTACAGTTGACCGTTTCTTGTCCGTCGAAGATGATCAAGAATGAAGCTGGGCCGGAGAGCTGGCATGGGTAGCCATGGCTGTCGCTGCTTTCGGCAGCGGGCGGAAAGCTGAACACTGCCACACTACGGGAGGACCGAGTACCGTAGATATGCCAGGTCAACTTCGGGGCCACTCTTGCAGCCCAGACACGTATCCTCCATTACTACCGCCAGATGACCATGGCAGAGACGTCTGCAGCCTCTAAAACGCATGCGCGTCGCCAGAGCGCCCTTGCCGACATCCAATTCGCATCCGTCGTCGACGATGACTTCACACCGTCCGAAGACGAATCACCGGAGGAAAGGGCGTTTGAGCTCGAGACGGCACAGTCAGCAATCGGAGTCAGCATAGGCAAGCAGCAGACGCGTCTGACTTCGCCCAAAACGCCGGCAGCGGAAAAGGCTGCAGCCCTCGACGAAACAGAAGATGGGACCTTCTTCGAGGGCTGGCAGGAAGCCACCGATTCGACGCCCGAGTTGAAGAACGCGACGGCGAGCACAGAGCCGGTCAGGCATGTCCACAAGGCTGACGCGAGGCCGAAGCCGACGCAAACATTGAGCAATGACGACCGCGAGCGACAGTCAGACCCTCGAACGAGACTTCCCTCGCCCTGGCGAGCAGGTCCGAAGACATTCCACAAGGAGAAGGCGGGCGACCACCGCGCCATACTCGGCGAACACCTACAGAGCGGGCGGCGGCGGGCATCTTCGAGCGGCTCCGTGGGGGATACCATGCGCAAATACATGCCCTTTAGCCTTCCCACGTCCATCACCAAGACCTACAAAGACCTTCACTTTTCGCTCCCGAGTTTGTCGGCATTGTCGCTCGATACGGAGAAGCCACGCACCTTGGACCGGCGGAGGAGAGACACCTTGGCTAGTGGCGCACTTCCCCGGGAGATACCACAGCGAGACGGCGCCAGTCACTCTACGCCGGGAGAGTCGAGGAGCGCATCAAGAAGCCTCGTTCAGATGCCACACCAGCCCAGTACTGCCCCGATTCCCCAGCGCGAGTTCAGCGACGACAGCACTTCCACCATCGCCCCATCGCCCCAGATACCGAGCGAACGGCCGACGCCCAAGCTACGGCGGTCCAACTCCGAGGGCTCCTTGCTCGTATACCGCACAAGGTCTTTTGCATCTTCTCTCGGCGACGACACGCGCTTCGAGAGTGTCCAGGAGCAGGTCAACAGTAGGCTGAAGGCCCTCAGAGACAGCTGGGCAAGCTCGAACTTCAAGCTGCCTAGCCCTTCATTCCCAAACTTCAACCTGGCATCCAGTACCGACATGTTCAGGAATCGCAACGCCAGTACAGCGTCTAAACCGCGCGAAACCGACGACTTCGCCCCGCAAAAGGCCAACCCCCGCACAAGCGTACCTGCGTTGGCATCGCGTCGCGACTCGACAAGGAAGAAGCGTCTACCGTCAAAGGGTGGAGACGCCGACACCGAGTCGCATCCATACTTTACACAAGCTTTACAGGAGCTCGAGGGCGACTTGGTCGTTCTAGGAGGCTATCGGGGGTCTATCTTACGCTCAGCAGAACCGCCCCACCGACAGCTCTGGGTGCCTATAAAAGTTGGACTGAACTTGCGCAAAGTAGACTTGGAAGTGCCTCTAGATCCGGATGCGGACGAGCGCATGGAGGAGAGCATCATACCGAGTGGCATGCTGACCCATATTGGTCCGGTCGATATCGCGAAGCGCCTTTTCAAGCGTTTGAAGGCGTGCGACAACGTAAGAGAGGGTAAGCTTAGGGTTCACAACTACGGCTATGACTGGCGGCTCTCCCCACACTTCCTGAGCCGGCGGATGATACAGTTTCTAGAGTCACTACCCTGCAATCAGCCAGGTGTTCCTCCCGAAAAGCGAGGTGCCATTGTTATTGCACACTCCCTGGGGGGTTTGATCACGCGTCATGCTATCAATCAGCGTCCAGATCTAGTTGCCGGTGTCGTATATGCTGGGGTGCCTCAACGCTGCGTGAATATCCTCGGTCCATTCCGCAATGGCGACGACGTCCTCTTCTCCTCACGCGTACTCACGGCACAAGTAAACTTCAGTATCCGAACATCATACGCTCTCCTGCCCCTAGACGGGAAGTGTTTCATCAACAAGCGCACCAAGGAAGAGTACCCTGTAGACTTCTTTGACGTCAACACATGGAAAGAACATCGCCTTTCTCCGTGCATAGCAGCGCCCTTACCTCGCCCTGAGCAACCCAAAGATAGCAACTTCAGTGTTAGCGGCCTGATGAATGCCGTCTCCTCAGCACTACCCACCTTTCCCGTTCGCAAAAGTAGTACTGCGAGGGATGCCGCTGAGGTGGCTCGCAACGCCGCCAACAGCGTCACAGAAGGAAGTGCGGAGCAAGCAGGCATGGGCCCGCAAATGGGCCAGGAACACAATATCGAGACATCCAGAGAACCGAACCCCGCAACCGATGTTACAATCCCTTACGATAAAGCAGTGGAGTATCTCGCACGAACCCTCGCCGAAGTAAAAGCCTTCAAACAAGAGCTCGACCACCGACCCCAGCATACAGCGTCAAACTCGTACCCGCCTGTTGCATTGATCTACGGAAAATCAATACCAACCGTTTATGGCGCGAAGGTAGAAAGCAAGGAAGCTATCAAACGTGCGGACGTTTACGATGAGCTTGCATTTGCGAGTGGTGACGGCGTTGTACTCGCCCGTGCGGCCATGGTACCTGAAGGGTACAGTGTGGTCAGAGGTGGTGTTGTGTCTAGCGATCGGGGACATGTTACACTGCTGGGGGATTTGGAGGCCGTAGGGCGCTGTCTTCATGCTGTTGTGCAAGCGAGGAGGAGTGGAGTTGGGCTGGGGGCTGGGGCACGATGAGGATGTGTTGATACATTTATATCCTTACCTATCATCAATACGACACGATCGACTAGATGCTGTGCTTTTCATTCTTGTCTCTGCTGCTCGGCTTCGTGAATATGATAGTCTTAATTCGCTTGGAGCTTATCGATATGACTAAAACAATACAGTGAAGCAGACCGATCGCAAGGGAGCAGTCTCGACTTCGAAGCAACAAAGCCTTCTTGGAGATAGTATACGATATCTCAACCATCCGCACGACACAACCAAGCAGCCCAACGGCGCTTGTTTTGCAGGCTTGGGTGCAACGAAAGACACCATCGCCCTAGCCCTTGCCAAGCTGTTCGCCTTTGCTACCAGACGCCCTACTGTTGTATCCCATCGGCCCGTTCTCGGTGCTATACAACCGTTGGCGGTGTAATCGGTGAGCGCATGCGAGGGCGGAACGAAGCGAAACGGTAACAGGCGACACGGCAGTACGGGCCTTGGTGGCATTCGATTTTTCGAGTTCGAATCGAAGTCGTATTGCGGTGGTAGGCTTGTGGGTACTTACTTACCCGTATTTAGGCGACCCTTGCTGAACTTCGTGTTATCGTAACCTCAGCGCTAGATCCCCGGGCGGGTTTCAGCGTTCAAGCTTTGGTGTGGAGTTCAGGTCGCGAAGCTTTGGGATACTATTACTTCGCTGTTAGCTGTCAAGTACTCATCTTCTTGGCTGGAATCGATGGCTAGGAGCCGAGTGCGCAGGAGGATATTGTCCTCGACGAAACTACCTAGGTATAAATTAGTGCTCAGTATGAATGTTTTGGGTTTGTATGGAAAGTGAGAGGGGCCCTTTCTGGGCTTAGGTGTTATTGATGTTGTTGGGTGCATCCGATTGTACGATGGTCGTATTGAGTCCTCTGCTGGGTGATAGTTGGCGTGGAGTCAAGTCCAGGAACAAGAAACGAATCAGTTTCAAAATTGTGAGATATGACTACAAGAGTTGACAATGTGCCTTGTGATGAATGCACATGCTGATGGTACTGGACGGTACAAGGCTTGATCCAGACATTGTTGAGCCACTTACGTCCACAGCATACGTTGGACTTGATATCCACGAGATGCAAGGAAATCTCTCGTCACGAAACAGCAGTGTTATGACGAGGGGTATCAACGAGATGCCACTCGCACGCGTTCCGTGAGGAATATTCGCAGTTTGGTCCAAAAATCATGCCGTCCATGGGACGCTACGGAGTTCCGTACTCGACGTGTCAGGGTCAAGACTATTCGGAGTATGCCGTGTGACGAAAGGTGAAATTGCCCAACAGCTGGTGGGATTGACTTTCACATGCCCAGCTGGTTTGTGGCGTTAGAAGAAGTCCGCTTTATTGCGGGTTAGTGGGCTTGGCATTGGTCGATCGGCCCAGGTGGTACTGTGCCTACCCCAGCGCCCCGCTAATCTCGCTGGAAACCTACGTCTTCTCCATCATCTTCGATCACGTCGCCAATCGCTCCATCTACTGCATCTGGATCGAGCAGCGGCAGCAGCTCCAACAGAGATTGATTTCTCCCAACTCAGGTTTCCTGCAGCGAAGCGAGATTCCGGCCTCAGATTCGTCACGAAGTCGCGATCCTCGATATAAGCGCGCGTATGCAGCCCTGGCCGTCACATCACATCACTATCCAATCCGTCTGGGCGACGCGTCGCAGGGGTGATATTGTGCTGTCGGCGATGCGGTACCAGATGACACGTTGTTGCGTTCCGGTGACGGAGTTCCGGCAACAGTGCGGGGGCTTCCTGAGCTCACTGCCCTCGAGGCGTTGACGCCTTGGCAGCGAGTTGCGGCTGTTCGCTGACAAGCCACTCCTCGTATCGTCCGGCACGAAAACTTGGATATTCCCTCCAATGTGTAGGGCATGTATACACGCTAAGCTCCAAAGCCATTCCGAAAGGACCTCGTATTCCTCCGATGTCTCACTACCAAGCTCTCTTTTCTTCGGTACCAGTTTCGGCCTGGTCTCAAATGCCTAGCTATCGCTCAAGATGGACCGCGTAATATTATCCCTCAACCATCTCATCTCGCTACCATGGCAGAACCCTGCCCCATCGACAGACAGTCCGGACGTATTCTTCCAACGCCACGCCATATCGTCGCTTAGGGTCGAGGCGCGTCCTGCTGGGAAGAGCCTCCTGGGCGCATGGATTCTTTGTGCCGGGCAGAGAGGTATAAACATGGCCTTAGCGCCACAAGCATCTTCCTGCACCATACTGTGCACTAATAACTCTTTGAGGGCCTTGACGTCGAGTAATTCCCGTTAGCGTTGAAGGGAATATCGTTTCGTCGGTCTGCCATGAACGGAATGAAAAACGGACTCGGTTCCAGGCTTTGGGATGTGCGTCTTTAGTCCTGCGACAACGTTCCTTACGCACACATCAGATTCAGTGCATCTTGTACACGTGATGTAATGGTTCATGCGTGGCGTCAACTGGTTAATTACGGGGGTGCCGCCTCTTGCGAAAGCCAATACACGAGCCGCGCACCCGCGAAATTTCTCATGTTAAGCAGCTTTCAGTGGCTGGCGACACATTATTTTCTCGAAAAACAGACCACTCAACCCGACTCTGCTAGGAATGTGGAGATTTTGCAACGTATCTGACGCCCGCCAGTCGGGAAGCCTGCCTCAGGACCCATAATCGCGGCACGCGCTTTCCTCGCGGCTGCTCCGACCAACTCTTCACATTCGCTGAATCTTACCACCTTGGTACTGGTTCCTCGATACGACTTTTGGGGCCACTCGCCATGCTCCAGGGTCTACTCCCGCATGCACAGTCTTTGTAGTGTGGCTAGCTAGTCACGCTCTAGTAGCTGTTCATTACCATACACTAGAGGAATCATGTCCACGATCTCGCTGAACTCGGCCGGTCCGATACTCACATCATACACGCCTAAATCCGTGATTTTCTGCCATAGCTCAAGGGAACGCCAGCACGCTGCTTCGTTGGGTTCTACGGCTTGAGTGAAGTCCAACTTGGCTCGTAAACTGTCGATCGGCTACTGACTCGAAACGATCTTCGCCACGATGGGGATACCCTCCAAACCGTGCCGCATTGCAGCTCGAATCGCATGGTCGTCACCTCATGCAAGACAGCGATGATTCGAACCAGACCAGCAGTCGAGACGGTCGAGTTCACACAACACGTTTGGTCAGAAGCTATGTCTCACCCTATTGCATCACTCTAGTTGCAGCCATAGCAATTCATGCTATACAGTCGCTTTTGTGAATTTGCTCCACATGTACAAACCTTCTTCGTCGATCTGTCAAACATTCCGCCAGATACTTCTAGCGCCTCAGCTACCTTTCTAGTCGAAATAGAAAAGGAAGTGCCAATTATTCTAAAGATCCAACATGCTCATCGCAGTAAGCATAGAAAACCATTGGAGCTAAGTACAGTACATGTATTGGAACCCTGCCAGCCCTGTAAATGTGGAAGGCTAGCCATTCCCACGATGACCATGAACGCCAAATATTACAATGAGCATTGGTTTTTAACATCATCCGCGGTATGTGGAGTCGCAAATAGTATGTGTGGCTATAGTATGGACCTCTGAAACGAGTCGACCGCAGCATCAAAGAGCTTGGGTTGGGCACGGCCTTTGATATGCGAGAGGCCAAGCTACATCTTCCCTGGTGCTTAAGCGACAACGGTGCCTCTTGCTGCAGCTAGTAAGTGGCTATTAGGCTCAACACTGCTATCTTCGTCACAGGTCTTCTTCATTCCTCAGTACCCACAACGGCTAGCTGTATACAACATCCGCGCTTTGGCGCTCGAACCATCTTTGCCACACGTCAAAGCACATGTTCGATTAGCTTATCGGTCGCCCCACGCAATAACGGTTGAGCAGATGCCATCAGGCGAACGTACCATGCCCTCATCAAGGCCCTGATCAGAGGGATCGACGTGGCCCACAGAAGAACTAGCCCCCACCGCTTATTCGAGAGAATGTATGGAACGCGGACCACAACCCCCCCTCAGTCGCATGTGCGTGCTAGAAAGAGAGCTCAGATAACGATACTGCACTTGGAGACAACACTGAATTATCAGAAGCACCAGTATGGCTGTAGCTACTTGTAGACCAGGGTATATGCCTGCAAAACGTCCATCGTTTAGCAAAGCCGGATCCGTCCAGAGCTCAAGTCTTTGGCTACGCCGCAGACTAACATGTCACCCATGTCAGTTCGAGCAGCTTATTGTTTGTTCGCGATCAGGCTGTGCATGCAACCAAAGCGACATGCATGCTAGCATCAGATATGCCAAGTCGTTCAGGTACCAGGCTGCTGGATCCCTCGATCGTTAGCATGCTTTCGTACGCTTGTGAGGCCTATGGATATGCTCCTCGGAGGTTTTGGCGTGGTCTTTGGCCCACTATTCTCTCTAGTCTATATTAGATCGATGTTTGCCTGCCAGTGTAACGATCAATTTCAGATCTCAGATCTATTAAGTATCGTGTTATAGGACAACCTCCTTTACGTACGATACTTCTGTTATCATCTGACTCCTCACATCACACACACACAGTGTGTCTACTCACTTGACAATTACGATAATCACTGACTGAACTTTAGTCCTACTTCGCCATGATGGAGCAACGACGGGTCCAGTCATTCACCTCGAGTCCTTACCAATATGTGGGAGACTATGCTGGATCTCAAGACGTTTCGAGATGTGACTCGCTTGAGCCAATCATCTTGAAACCTGTCCATGGATCGTGCCACGAACGATCTTATATCCACCAGTATGCCAATGAAGCTGCGACTACACGGTCATTGAGTGCTCCAATAGACGCTTTCGATCCGTGGATACTTGAGGGACCACCTTGCGGTAGCCCATTGTCCACCAGCTCGACAATTAGCTACACTGATAGCGTTCCTACGCCACCTTACGCTGGCATGCCCATGTACGATACGGTCGACTCGCCCGTATTCCAGCACATTCGATCTCCAACCAACAACAACGCTTGGTCAGGAGAGCCAGAACCCGTATGGAGGCCCAGCTATCCTGAAGTCACCGTATGGGGCTCACAACAATTCTCACTGCCCTACCACGGTGGCCCATCGTGCGATCAAATGGCTTTGCAACCAGTCCGAGAGTACATTCCGCAAGCTGGCCCTTCGTTATCACCATCGTACACCCAATATGATGCAGCACTTCGCTACTGCGCTCCCGGGGTTGTTGGACCTGCATCTCTCAAACATGAGTTGGCCAGTCACACTGACAACAGTGACGTGGACAGCGGCTCGGAGTCTGATTTCTCAGACAGTGACGATGAAGAATCGTTGCAAAAGTCTCCGCATTCCATTTCCCGGGGTTCCGGAACCTACGCTAGTGTTATGAAGCTCGGGAAGTGGGATCATTCCATGTGCGCCTTTCCAACTGCTTCTGAAGCAAGACGCTACAGATGTCCTTTGGAAGACAAGTACCATGCTGGCAACCCGTGCCCGAAGAAGTTTGCACGTCCGGAACATCTTCGACGCCACGTCAATACTGTCCATGGCAACTTGAACGAAAGAAGTCACATGTGCAAAGTGTGCCCTAGGCTTTTCTCGAGAGGCGACAACCTTCGAGATCATTACTGGACACATTTGGAACGAGGTGGGAGGGCTGGCAAGAACATAAAGATGACCCTCCTCGAACTCAAGGCCATTCTAGGTCCGAAGGAAAAGATGCTTGTGAAGCGTCTCAAGATGAAGCTACATGCAAGTCGGGCAAAGCTAGTAAAGGGAAGGTTTTGAGTCAAAGCAGCACGGCTCAACATAATGTGGATATGATTTCTTGTTCAGATGTTCTTTTTGTATTTTCTAGGGTATCCGGCGCTGGGGAGGCAAGTCGTCACCGTGCTTCGGCATACTTCTGTACCATCTGCTTTCGCGATCTATTGTTCATAGATTTCTTTGGTGCGCACACCTACCTGAATGACAATAGAATCTTGAGAAACATTAAACCATCTCGAAAACATCGTGCCTCTTCTTTTCATTGCGTACAAGAGATCGAGAGCGAGGAGTTGGTTATATTCGGATATCAACCGAAAGAACTCAACCTCGTCACGCCGCTAGCTTATCATCACCCGTTGTTCGGCATCCAATACCGAGTTCGAGCTTTGAGGTCACTCGTGACGCAGGTCGAGTCATTCTCGCATGGAAATCCTTGGAGAGTATGACAATTTGATCCTACTACACGCTATTGCATTAAGCTGAGCTCGACTTTCTCAATCGAACATGCATAGAAGGCACGCACATTGGTCAGAAGATCCGATATGGTCAATCACTCCTCTTTGAAGACAAACATTGGGGTACCCACACCGATCACGCACAGCCCCGAAGACAAGGGACAGCGAAATGCAGGAGCTAGTCTATGGTAAACGCCCAGCTCGCTAGACTTTTTTCAGGAGAGATATGTTGGTGTTAGGCGACTGGTACACTTTAGGGGTGGGTAGGTATAGCAGATTATACACTGCGGATAACAAGGTGACATTGTGCGCACTGACTGCGACGAGTGGATGACTTCCCAGTGAATTTGTCCTCGATGCAAACGTCAGTGTCATACGATTCACAATTCCAGATGCGATCTAAGGATGGAGGAATAATAGTTCACATTGCAGGCCCTACACCGATATTGTTTTGTTCCGCATCTGGCAGAGAGAGATTGTGGTTGATTCGAATCTGCATCTCAGACATGTGGTGGGAAGGAAGACCTCCAAGAATACCATCATTGGATCCAAGATCGTAGTTGCGGTGAAAGAAAAGAGGTCACTGTAGCTTTGTGGGCTGGGCGCTGTCCAGGGTTGACGTATGGGAAGCCGTTGAAGTTTCCCGTGCGCCGCAGCGCTTACACGAACCAACGAGAGGGTGGCACGGCAAGCCATCCTTCGGCACAGCAGCCTTTCTTAGATTACAACTTAGGATTCACCCGCATTACGCGCCTAGTCCGACGGCGGCTTAAACATGTACGCCAACTAGTTTGGTCCTAAAGCCAGTTAAGTGACGGTTGTATAATATGTTTTATACGATTAGGTTATTTAGAGGTCCTTACGGTATACTATACAGAACTTCCAGGCTAAAAAGTACTTAAAATTTCTTAAAGTTGTATAACAGGGTTATATATTGAAGAGGGATATCTAGTTAGAAGAGAATTTACTAAAAAAGAGCTGTTCTTTCCTAGTTATATATTTTGAGGCAAAATCCTATAAAATAGTGTGCTATAGTACATACTTTTTATACATAAATTGCATTTTTACCCGTAACGTACTCAACGCTCTATTAGCTAGAAATCAATTCTGTGTCTTATAGGATTGCATGAAGATCACTAAACTGGCTCCTAGAGTACCTACCCGCGCTTTACGTTGTGGGGTGCGCTCGTTAGATAACAAGGTATTGGTCCCAACGACGACATCAGCGTGTCCATGATCTGAGGTATTTAGACATGGAGCCTTCGAGATAGAGATCTTGATTGAAACTGGAATGTGAAAGCTCGTGTACCTACCTGAATGGGCAGGTAGTGACTCTTCGGCAAGAGCGAAGATGAAGCATCAAGGCCGCACTTCGACCCATTTCATGGAGAACAAAGGCTGTAGTCTGATTCTGATCACATAAAATGCTCTTTCCACACATACTAGGCTGACGCAGCAAACCTACAAGTCCTTGCCATAGACGCAAAAGAGAAGCGCGAAGTAGACACGTCCTTCGATCATCCGAAGGAGGCGCACAACAAGTGGGTCCTGCCTCACTGCAGACGTACAAGCTCTGCCAATGAACATTTTAGGAGCGTCAAAGCATTAAGCTGCACAGTCATCCTTCTGCCCAAGCGGACTGTCCGCATTTCAGCGCTACCTGCTGGCAGATGATCAGCTTCCCCACAGTAATTCTTTCTATGAGGGAATCACGGCAGCATCTGGTGGTTATTCGCCAGCCCTCACCCGAAAAACTACCCGCTCACCGCTCGGCCCGGGTTCAGATAGGGTTGATACCGGTCATTTAGCTTGAGGCAGGTACCGAATGTAGCTAAGTAGGTAGCCTTGAGTGATACATGCCCTTACATAAAACATTTTCAATCAACATGCAGGCTTTCTGGATCAGGTTCGGAAAACATGAGAGCGAAGGTTGGGTATGCGCACATCTCCCAATATGAACTGAGCCTCCCGTATGCGCTGAGAGTAACGCGACCAGGTCCGAGCTCTTGCATGAATCGAATCAAGATTCGATCTGATCGAACACATCAAACCAATCTTCGTTGCCTGAGTATGTCTGTGCGCCAGCCCAAGCCCATCTGAATAGGGCCTTTGGTATCTGCGTCTGAAGCCTCTGCGCATGGGTCGACGTGCTACACACTACTACTTACCTAGGTAGGTAGTTTGTACTGGCTGACAATCAGTTTCTCACACGATATGCGGTGTGACATCCATCTCACCCCTTCATTGAAATGCCACCACTTCTTTGACGCACCCTGCATCATCAGCAAGCTCACGCTAACGATAGCTTCCGCTGCAATTGCCGTGCCTGCCGCGTGTCGGTGTCGCTAGGCCTTCTTCGTACGGCGTCTACCCCTCAGCGAGCTAACGATCCTGCATGCTGTCTTCACATCTAGCGTGTAGGGGGGATCGCCTGATCAACACTTTCTCGCTTAGAGAAGAGCGGTCGATAGACGCATCTCTGCCGAAAGAACAAAGCCCTTGCGTAGACGTTTGCAAAACCTTCCATGCTACGCATGCAGGTGGGCGGACGACCGTTCAGTGGTCCATGCAGACTCTCTGGTGGAATGCCGATGTTATCTGTTAGTCTTATTGGACCATGCAGCCGCGTCGTCTTCCAGACATCCAGCTTATCAACGCTAGAAGGTGGACTGTGCGACTGCGACCCCAAGTTTCCCGCCTTCTAATACGACGATGTCTGGCAAGCCGTGAGTTCCAGCTTAACAATAGAACCAACAGTTTCTCTCAAAGCGAGATGACGTTCTTTGTCCTTTTCTTCGATATCCGCGCCCCGCATACCTGTAGGTAGGTATGCATACGACACCGCTTGCTTCGCCCCCACGTTTCATCATCCCCAATCGTGAGGTCCAACACACCATCTCAGCTATGCAGCTCTGCAGCACGCCAATACTGCTATTCTTATCATCCTCCCGTGATCAGTGTGGAGCATGTCGCGATTCGTGGAGATGATTGAGATGGTGCGCGAGCGTGACGTTGGGGCTAAAAGACATCGTTTGGGCAACAGAGGTCATTCGTGTGCCGTTGAGGTACCTCGCATTAATCGGTTTACTTTTCGATGAGCTGCTATCCGGTATATTGGTAATCTTACAAGTGTACGATATCGATCAACGCGGGCGCAACAACGTTGTGGTGATTTGCTGCATTCACGATGTGGTGGAAGGTGTTTTGTAGTGCGCTTTATGTTGAAGAAAATCTCCCTCCATTTTATTTTCCACAGAAGCAGCATCAATAATCACCTATGTCCCTTCCGTCTACGGTCCTGAGACCAGTGACATGGTGCATACGAACAGGATACGTACTACATCATCGCTTTGTACTTCCTAGTCTACAGGTGCAACGTGACTGTTCGCTGTCGTAAGTATACACCCTGTTCCGGGCTAAGCAGGTGCTGACTCGACCTACAACGTTACGGGAAACTAATATGGTGGTGTTCGATTCTATAAACCGGTCCAACCTGTGTATCTTCTGAAGAAGCATTTGCTGCTAGACTTCGAATGTAGACAAATGTTGAACCAATGCCCATCCAACTACTGGACTTCAGGTTTCGGAGGGTACTCTGGCCGCTGGATGTCGTCGATAGTCCGTCCGGTCATGGTCGCACGCCAGACATTTTCGCTGTCGATCTTTTTCTTGGCCGTGCCAAATGAGAATAGAGACGGCAGGCTGCAAAGGAGATCCCGTGTCGAACGCAGTCTTGATATGTGGATCTTCCATGGATATCTCAAAGGTAATACCGGGCAGGAGCTCGAAGGAGAATGCAGCAGCTCTGGGCCATCATAGTTCAGCATGCAGAACCAAGAAAGCGAGGCACAAAGGGGCACCTAAACAGGAAGAATGTCCGATGGAGAGGAGAGCCTCATGCACTGAGGTTCAATACGATAGTGCATTACGGCAACATATGTGAACATCTGAGCCGCTTTGAAGACAACGGTGATAGATGGCTGCGTTGGACAGTCAGCTCATAGTCATGAGAGTTTGACACTTACGACTGTCCTGTACATCCACGTCCCACATGTAAAAGCGGTAGGAGGCAGATATGACCACACACTGACGCCACGTGTGAGAAAACTCATATGTGGGTAGCAGTCGAGCGACAACTCAGTGCTTTGCTCACCAACAGAATTATACCACGCGATAAAACCAGCCAACGGTCGCTTCACTGCACATCTGAGCCTCCGCATTGATTGCTGCGATATATATTGACAGCTGTGGATGTCATGCGTATATCGCATACCGTGTCCTTCCGCATTGGTTCTAAGAGGAGTCGATTTGACGATTTCGCATATGGAGAGTGAACTGACTGTGAAGGGTGTCGAGAGAGATGGACCAGAGATGAAGAAGTGGAAAGGCTCGTCGAAAGAATCTTTGCTCACGATCCTCCATCACTGTCTTTCATATAATAGCGCATGCTGGCTTATTCACCGTTTAAAATGAGAATAGATTTGGTACGATCAGAACCCCTACCTCAAGGATGCGACACGTCCAACTTATAACCGTGCTCCAAGGGGTCGCACAGCTTCCTGAAAGCAGGGAGGCGTATAATTTGTCCTCATTCCTTGGTGCCATCTTGGAGACTTGCGATGAGAAGATGAGCCCACTCAGATTCGCTTTTGGACATGATGAGGACTCGGGATCGCAGCCTAGGTACAGGTTTTGAGGTAGTCTGTCTTCGCGTCTTGGGAGCGGGTACGAATTTTGGCGCATGCAAGAGCGTCTCGAGCATTCTCAGGGAAGTTTTATATGACGATGGCGGCCACGAGTACAAGGACGGCGGCAGTGCAGTCAAGGCTGATCGAGTGCGGCAGCTACAAAGGTAGACATTGGTAAGGCTGCCCAAGTACAATTAAGTGATACGTGGTGACCCGCGACGGTAGATGATTGGAGGCTGGCGTATCTACATTCATCAGCCAACACACATTACCTGAAGCGCAATTACCCCGTAACCCCGGATTACTTATTGTAGTGGAGTTATATCTAGAGATTTCGCTCAAGACAACAATGCATCGGAGCCATTGAGGGTGAGAAGGTAAGAACGTAAGGATGTGCTCGAAGTCCGGTGGCAGCCTAACGACTCAGAGTTATGAGATTCGAATGTATTTGCACTACCTGCCTCAGGATCAGTATTAAGTCTGGGTTGTGAAAGCATCTACAGCAACTCACGCGTTTCGGATAATGTTTCGACGCCTCGTACAGCTGTTGACTTGTGCGGTTCTGGTACCTTTGCTGAGTTGCAGGGAGGGCCTCGTGAAGTCATCACGGGGATTGTATCCTACCACCTCCCTCTGCCTCTGCCTCGATCGCGCCAGTCTTCTCCACCTCCACGTCCCCTTCCTCCTCTTCCAAAGCCTAGCTCTCGTTCTGGCGGCGCTTCGCCTCTCCTCCATTCACCAAACGGTACACCTCCACCTAGTCTCCCGTCGTCAAATCTACTTCCACCTCCTCTGCCTCCTCTGCCGAAGCCTCCGTAGTCACCCCGTCCGCCGAAGCCATTCTCGCGCCCCCGGCCGTACGGTCCTGAAGGAGGTCCCCTGCCTGGTCCAGATAGTGGCGGAGGAGCAGCCGGTACACTGCCGTCGGGGAGTGGTGGAAGTATAGCACATGCTACGTAGTCGCCTATCATGAACCTGACGTCTGCCAGCGTCTTGTCTGGGTCACCGTCAAGCTGCTTGAGAGCCTCTGCGACACTTCCGTCGCCGGCGCCTTCCATATCGGTGTCCTCTTCCCGTGACTGCGCGCCTACAATGACGGAGCCGATATCCCGTGATATGAAGCGTCCTGGTGCGCCGGGCCGGTTGGAGCCTTGGATGTCTGGGTATACGAGTCGAAATGCGATGCGCGAGCCGGCATACGGATGCGGTAGTAATGTTGGTACTGCGCTGAGGAGTAGCGTGCATAGTTCGCGCAGACTACAGCTCTGCCATGTGTAAATTTGAACGTTTCGTGGAAGGCGTGGTAGTGCTGGGTCAAACTCGTCTAATCTTTGGCTCGTCAGGCTACTAGTCGCAGTGGATGGCTGAACGAATACAGAAAAACAAACCTGTTAAATGAGCCCTGCTTGAAGAAGAGGCGCAGGAGGAAGGGTGTTGTTGTTTGACGGTCAATCTTCGCGGGAGCAGCCATCGTGAGCGCCGCAGCCGTGTGAATGTTCGGGCTGGCTGATGAAGCAGTACGTTTTTGAGGAGTCTGCGACAATGTCCTGGGAATTTCGTGAGAGTGTGACGTCAGGCGCGGGACGGCGAAGTATGGTTGGAGAGTTTGGGTGAAGGAGCGCAACGCGAAGAGCTCCTACTAGCGCCGCTCGTCGGCAAGCACCCTGCAGCCCCGGTGAATGCCCACGTCGCAACCATCACTCACACATCCTCCACACGTCAAATCACATCAGACGCTGCACATCACAGTCGCCAACATGGACTTCGCAAAGTTGATGTCCGCACACATCAAGAAGGGCAAAGACGCAGCCCTACCAGCCGAGCCAACTGAGAAAAAGTACCTCAAACGCAGCGAGATCGAAGCGCAGCGCCAGGCTGCTTACGTCGCAGAGCAGGAAGCAGCGGAGAAGGCGCGGCGAGAACGGCTGGAGAAGAAGCGCAAAGCCGAGGAGGATGAGGCTGAAAGAGAGGCTGAGCGCCGGGAAAAGCGAATGCGCATGGCCGAAGAATCAAGACGAATAAGAGAGGAGGAGGAAGAGGCAGAAGAAAGACAGCGGCGAAAACGACTGGGACTTCCCGATCTTCCGCCCAAGAAGAAGGATGGCGAAGGAGACGGCACACCAGTCCCCGAAGAAGAAGACATCGAAGACGAGGAGCTGGTCGCAAAGCTGAGGGCCCTCGATGAACCAGCGCGACTATTTGGCGAGACACACAAACAACGTCTGAGGCGATACAAGAAGCGCGTCGGCGCAGACAGCCTAGCAGCCATCCTGACAGACGGTCCGATCCCCACAACATTACAATTGGTACCCGAGAAGGACATGAAAGTCAATCCCCAGGTACCGAAGGACAAAGAAGGCCGCGAGTTCCTCTTCAGACAATTAGCGAGTTACTTTACCATGGTGCTGAAAGAATGGGACCTTACGCTTCTACGACGAGACCCCGATGTCAAGGAGAGTTATCAGGGAAAACAAGCCTATGTTGCCATGGTACAAGCGCGCGAGAACATGCGACCCCTGTTCAAGAAGCTCGAAAAGTTCGATCTTCCTGACAGCATTGTCGAGCCCGTAGTGGAGATTGTGCACGCTGCTCAGGAGCGAAGATACGTCGACGCGAATGACGGATATCTGCGCCTAAGTATCGGCAAGGCAGCATGGCCTATTGGTGTCACCATGGTGGGTATCCACGAGAGAAGTGCCCGGGAAAAGCTGCATGAAAGCGATAAGAATGCGGCGCATATTATGAGTGACGAGATGACAAGGAAGTACCTGCAAAGTATCAAGCGATGTTTGAGCTTTGCGCAGACGAGATGGCCGCCAACAGATCAATTGCAGCTTATGGGTTAAGATGATTTGCGGCATCATCGAGTGTATGTAGGTATTTCAAACAACCACTACGACCCATTGCGCCGTACGCGAAAGTTGACGCGATCGCGTCCATCTCGGGCCCATGTGAATAGTGATGAACCGTCATTGCCGTAGTGCCAGGTGGAGTCGCTTTCTCCTCATCGCGTGTGCACGTGCGGGGCAAATAACAGAGCCTGTCCTCACCAATCACCATCCTTTATCTCCGTCCACCATTGACACCAATTCCATCTCACTTCCTCACGATAACGCCAAAACATCGACTGTACAGTCTTTGTTGGTCGTCTGTTTGTACATTTTTCCCACCATGCACGAAATCGTGACCCTACAATTCGGCAAGCAAAGCAACTACCTTGGCACTCACTTCTGGAATACGCAGGTCAGTCGTGAAATCTTGGCACTCCATCAAATACCACCTCTATAAACTACTTCAAAAGCGCACCTGCTCTGACCGTTACAAACAACGAGCTCGCTCACTCTAACACCGTCGTAGGAGTCCTACTTCACATATCCACCAGAGCCCGAATCGCCCGTCGACCATGACGTACTTTTCAGGCCAGGTGTTGCTCCAGATGGATCCGATACTTTCACCCCAAGGGCGCTCATATATGACCTCAAAGGTGCTTTTGGCAGCATGAGAAAGACCAACGCGCTGTACGAGGCCGAAGACGACAGAAGCATATTAGACCAAGCCGGGGTATGGCCCTCTAAACCCATTATCCAGCGCGCAACCGAAACTATCCCACAATCCGCCTACCAGGAGCACCTCGACGCTGGCCTGGACCCTCCTCCGCTCAGCACGTCATCTGTCCGGTACTGGTCAGACTACAGCCGTGTCTACTACCATCCAAAATCGATCGTCCAGCTGTCCGAGTTTGACGTCAACGACAAAATAATGCCTTTCGAAAGCTGGGATGTAGGCGTGGAACTTTTCGAGAAGCTTGAGAGAGAGGTTGATCTAGTCGATAGAGACCTACGACCATTCGTTGAAGAATGCGATGGTATCCAAGGACTGCAGATCTTCACGGGTGTTGATGACGCTTGGGGTGGCTGGACATCAAGTTGGCTCGAAAGATTGAGGGACGAGTATGGAAAGATGAGCATTTGGACATGGGGCTTGGGTGACCATGGTGCTAATACAGCGACTCCACGAGTAGGTCATAAGCTAATGTCTTGTGAATCGCAAAAGACTAACACGTTCTAGGAGAGGCGCTTGCAACAAATCGTCAATTCCGCGCGATCGCTTCAAGTACTTGGCGAACAGTCTTCGGTATACGTGCCGATGTCGAATAGCCCCATGAAACTACCGGGTTACCTGTCCTTCGATACAACATCACCCTGGCACATTGCAGCTTTGCAGGTCGTTGGTCTGGAAAGCATGACCATATCTTCACGATTGAGAGCATCATCAGGCGGACAAGGCACGCTCCAGGATCTGGAAAACACCATCAACAGTACCGGAAAACGCCGCATAGCGAAACTCGAGATGAGCTTTGCGGACCCAGACATCTTGTCAGACAAAGCTTTGAATGAAGCTGAGCTGGCAGAGAAGGTTGGATCCATGACGTCAAGGCAGACTAGTGTGGGGTACGATGGACTAAGTAATTTCGACATTGATACCTTCAATCGCGATTATAGGATAGCTAGCAGAAAAGTGAAGAAAGAGCACGTTTTCGGCAGGGCGGAGGCTATTCGTGGGGAGTGGTCCCTGTCTCAAGATAACGAACGTGATCCTCATGACAGGTTCGATGACGGACCAGCATTGCAGAGGTATGTATTTGCATATTTTGCTACATTGCACCTGTCTGGCTACCAGACGTGCGTGCAACTCGTCGATTCCCCCGACCAGTAACGATGCTGATCTTACGCTCGTCGCACGGTCAGAGTTAGATGCGGGACGTAGAATGTATGCTAATGCAATTCAGGTTTGCCGCACCGCTACTATTCCCTCTGCTTGACAGCTTTCCTCGGTCGATGTTGGACGTGGGATCCGGCCATCCTACTAAGCTCGCTGTACACACTGCACTGACGACAAGTACCGCTGTTGCTGATCAGATTCGAGCAGTCGAGCAGATTGTCAAGCGGATGACGGGTATCGATGAGAAAGAAACGCTTTGTAACGGCTTACAAGTCCTTGCGGAGGAGTATGATGAAGGCTGGGATAGCGGCACAGAGAGCGATGACGACGATTAGCCGAGCCATATTAGCCTTGTTGTGCTTCCGCATGTCTGACACACACCGTCTTCGTGCAAGTGATTGCGCGTTTGCCATCGGCCTCAGCACACGCGGCACATATGCCGAGCCAGCCACGCCCGTACGATCTGCGATACCGCGTTTCAGTCACACTACTGACTACTGTCTCGCGCCACTTCCAGGAAACGCGGCGTATAGCATTACATGCGCTATCCATAGGAAGTGCGCCAAAGCAGGACTCAGGGACTTGGAAAAACTATTATTCATTGGGCAAACCCGGAATCGGCAGATGTTAAGGTGCCGCCAGGAACTGAGCGAGGAAGAACGATCTGCCATCAACCTCAGCTTAGAACAGGGTAACCGGACAACATTCCCGTAACGACATGAGATTGCATCGGTTGTGACACATCGTGCTTCGTTACGTTTAGGAATTGGAGTGAGGCTTAGATCACTAAGGCAACGGGCAGCAAGTTTCACGCTTTTAGCATCCATTTCGCGATGGCAAGTCGAACTTCGGATTAGCACAGAGGGCCATGGTTTGTTGATGCGCCAAGGGAAGATCTTTTGATGCTGATGGTAAGTTTCCCTGCATGAGCTTGTACGGGGCGGTGGAGCTTTCCGTCCAGCCGTTACGCATATTGTGGCCGCTTGCACGAAAGCGCACTGAGTAGCGAGGCTGGAGTGCGCGGCAGCTCTTGTTAATGCAACCATTGGTGAGAACCAAACTCTGTAGCTACAGTACGCAAAACGGCAGCGATCCTTTGAGAGCTAGCTACTAGTTCCAGGTCTGCCGCGATCAGCTTACTGCAGAACGGTGGGGGCGGCGGCTACAGGAACTATCGACGACTTTGAGTTGATGCGCACGATCTGATCTCTACGACAAGAGGAGGTGAAACTTCGAGCCTTAACGGTATTGCGACCGTGCTATGCAACACTGCAGGTACTGCTGCGAGCAACGTGGGGTAGTTGAGGCTGCTGGGACACTACCAGCCTCCAGGGAGTCCGCCAACCGCATCGCGCCGAAGGGTTCACGATATGAACACAAGCTGGTTCCCAATAAATATACCTGCAACCACCGTATTAGCTTCTAGTAGCGGCTAGTTCAACCAGTCAAAGCTATTGAGGCCGACTAAGCTCCTCCTACAGGCAGCAAGGGTACGAGCAATGGTTCGCGCAATGCGCAAGTCTTCTTACTACGCCTAGGCGTGTCCCATGGACGCGTGTACGTTTGTACCAAGTAAGAAGTGAAAAGGTTAGTTTGTGCAGTGCAGAGGGTCAGTGGGAGTTTGAACTTACTTTAATCAGCACACTGCGCAAATTCGAACGTCGCTGTCTACCAGTAAGACGAGAAAAGAAGTTTGTTTGTCGCTGTAGTGATTAGTAACTTTGAAATCAACAATTCCCAGAATTCGGCTAGCAACGCTACCATATGGATATTCACCGCCCTTGCACAACTCATGAATCACGACGAACCAACCCACAATGCCTTGGCGGTACTTACTCCGCGCAATGCAAGCTGCCTGTCCGAATTCGGACCTATATGGTGAGTTTTGTCTCGCCGAATGGCATCCAAAGATATGGAAACGCGGTTCGTAGGCCAGTATTACGACGTTTGGTTGGTGGAATTGAGGAGCTATACCGCTTTCAATCGGTGTTATGTCACTGCCACTCAGCAATATCTAGCATGTTGGCAAGAGTACAGCTGTAGGTCCCAGCCTTGGATGCTGCCAACCCCATATGGATAAGGAAGCAGGATTTCGTGTTCTTCCAAAGCTTATTATATCGATCGTTCTGGTAAACCTCATGCGGCCAGCCAAAACCTAATGTAGCCGTTAGCTGGCTACGGAAGTTGTTGACCCTAGCTAGGGTAAGTCTGGCTAGCTAGCTTTCATAGACATGTCTCCAACTCTGGAGGAGCCTCATCCCGCGGTATGATCGACGCTACAATCAAGATACACTGGTGGGGACTTTGGGACTAAAGATCATCGCATGGTTGTGGAGAGCATGTTCGGAGCCCCTCAATCGTCGCGTGTGGATGTGACCCTGTTATGGCTTTCTATGGGTAGGGCAAAACAGAAGGCTGGTGGGCTGCGAAGATTTTGCCTCCTTTAACGAGTATATTAGGTTTCGCTCTCCCCTCAATCTTATTCTTCGTGCACCTCCAGTTCTACCAAGTCCTCGATCCCTCACACAGCAGCTCTTTCGCTACGGTTGCTCTGTTACTTTCGTTTCGTACCTCGTACCTTATCAACCTTAATACAAGCAAAAACTTCTCATTCGAACCAAGATGAGATACTCTTTGGCAATGATGGCCCTTGTGGGCGCTGTCTACGCTGCTCCCTATGGTGGAGGTAGCTATAGCGGACCCAAGGGCTGGGTCGGATCCTGGGGTGGAGAGTCCAAGGGCGTAGAGTCCAGCGGAGAGTGGAGTGGTGAGAACAGTGGTGAATCCGGTGGCTATGCTGCGTCATCTTCTGTAAGTCAACACCGAGATCGCCAATTGTTTGACCGTCCAATGCTGACAATGTACAGGCTGGATACGAGGCTCCTTCTCCTTCCAAGAGCCAGCCCTATCAGACCCCAGCAATTTCCAGTGGATATGGTGGACCCCATCCCGAGGCGTCCAGCACTCCTTGTGATGAAGACAGCAGCAGCGTCCCGAAAGTCTCGAGCACCCCCTCTCCGGTGAAGTCCTCGTCAACCTATACTCCCCCTGTTGTCACATCTACCTACACTCCCCCGGTTGTTACTTCCACCTACACTCCTCCGGTCGAGTCCTCCAGCACGCCCTGTGACGAATCAAGCACCCCTCTGGTTATGACTTCGACCTATACCCCCCCGGTCGAATCATCCAGCACGCCCTGTGAGGAGCCAAGCACCCCTCCGGCTGTTACATCCACATACACTCCTCCGGTCGTTAATTCTTCTAGCACTCCTTGCCCCGATACCGAGACTGTTCCTGTGCCGCCCCCAAGCTCGACGCCCAAGGTCTCTACTACTACCATCGTAGTCCCCTCGCCAAGCTCGACCCCTGAAGTACCAGAGTCGTCTTCCACTCCTTGCCCTGAGACCGAGACCGTTACCGTGCCACCCCCAAGCTCGACTCCCTACGTTCCAAAGGAGACGACCATCTTTTCTACCATCGTAGTCCCGCCACCAAGCTCCACACCCGAAGTCCCAGAATCATCGTCTACTCCCTGCCCCGAGTCTAGCATGACCGTCGTTGTACCACCTCCCAGCTCGACCCCTGAGGTCCCAGAGGAGTCATCGACCCCTTGTCCTGACACCACTACTACTGTTGTTGTATCGGAGACCTCCACCTACCCCGTGGTTCCTCCTGTCATCACCGAGTCAGTCCCCACCCCTGAGGCATCTACCAGCAAAATTATTCCCGCTCCTTCATCCTCGTACAAGGCCACTCCTCCTGCCTCTTCATCCACCGGACACGTCTCCTCGGCTACCACCCCTGGCTACCCTGAGTACACTGGCGCTGCTAGCTCCACCAAGCCCATGGCTGTCTTCATGGCTGGTGCTGTAGCTCTCGCTTACTTCGTCTAAGCGGTTGACCATTCTCAACACCACCGGCCACCCTTTGTACAAGATGTACAGAAGCACACTTTCGCCTTTCTTACTCTCTTTCATAGCAAGACTTTACACAACTGCTTTTTAATCCCCTACACAACGACACAGTAATGGCACATGGATGATGGGCGGGCTACACACTACGACATTCCCCTGTAATCTCTAACGACCTCCTTCTCTTCTTTTGGGTGGTGTGGCCCGGCTATGGTGAAATCATCATATGATCTGGTCATGAGCGGTTTAATTGCGCCCTATCGGCCAGCGTTTATTACGGTGTCCTGCGATACGCGTTGCGCGGTATGGTTTGGAGTAATGTGAATGAGGGAGTGATGAAGTCAGCCTCTTGCTTTAGTAATCTAGATAGCTCGTGTAGCTGTAGTAGTAATCTATATCGAGGTTTATCAGCTTCTAAGCGAACGAAGTTGAGTGATCGACTTGTCTGACGCGGTCTTCTGAGCCTGTAATCGACATGTGATGCTAGCCACCGTATGGCTTCCGACGTGCCTCCAAGTTCTCATTGCCGCAGTATACAGCACCTTCACAATCAATTCTAGCTTCGAGTACGATGCGTTCACAAAGTGGAAGTACATAGTAGAGGACACGCGACGGCAAAGGACCAAAGAGGCTAGTTATTGGGGCTTGAAGTCGTATACACGCTAACACGACAATCTACACTTGGGCACTCTTGTCAAATCGCCTAAAGAAGCAAGTTAAAATACGTCATGCCGTCACACCCGAATGATGGCGATCAGCCCTACCCGCACCCCTCAAAACATAAAACCCCAAGCATACGTAACTCTTCTCCACCAATCGGCCATGGACCCCTGGGCTCGACTTGTACAAGATGGAGGTCACGGCGGTCCCGCCACCCATCTTTGACCCAACAACAATCCGCGCGCGTGAACGTCTGGATCTCCTGATCTTCGATTTCATGAATCATCGACTCCGCATCTAGCACCATCAATTAACACTGTCGTCATCTTGCCTTCACGTATGCACGCGTCAGCTTAAGGCTGCGCATATATAGTATACGACCGCATTCATGGATTCCGCTTCCGACAACCCAAACTCCATGCCTGCAGCAACCAGTGGGTCTCGATCTAAACTCCTCTCAACAGGTCTCAAGGACTTTCTTAGTAAACCCGCTCTCAAACATCCACAAAAGGCATTCACGGTACAACTCTGGAACGCGGAACAGAAAGTCAACCCTACTGGGAACAATCCACCTCCACGACTAGCAGCTGGACAGCAAAGAGCAGAGATGTCTACTTCAACGAACGGACGGACGACGGGGGATATCGTGAGCAGCGCAAACTCAGGATTCCCCAAGACGAGCGATGCGCCAGGCGAGCAGTTCGAGCCTAGGCAAACGGCCACGAGTGAAGACTATGAGCCAGACGCAAGCAAGAGCATCAAGTTGAGCCCGCAGAGGCAAGCGTTAGTCGACGATGTACGATGATACCCCTTCATGTCACCACTCTCAACAAGAGGAGAAAGTTGACAACACCCACAGATCATTGCCCTCTACTCCTGCCAGCCCACTGTCGAACGCGTAAAACGCTACACACCCGACTGTGTCTACGACGACCAGTTTGTGTACGCGAACGACCGCTACAAAATGGCCGGGCAATGGTTCGCCCTCCCCAAACTCTTCAAGGCTTCAATCAACGAATCGTACCAAGTAATCCGTTCCGACAACGAAGTCATCCAGTTCAAAAATAAGCAATCCTGGACTTTCCGTCTCATCCCCAAGACAGCTACCATTACCGGTTTGGTATCGCTGAGTCTAGATCCTGCGTCAAAGGACAGCGAGTTTATGCAGATCAAGTATCACAAGGATCAGGCAAACGACAAGGATTATAGTCATGAAGGAGTGGGGTTTAGCTTCAAGAAGTGGCAGGCGGACAACGTGGTCAAGCACATGGACACGCCGGAGCTGGAAGAATTCGAGCAAGACAAGGGGGCCAACAAGGAACATGTGAGGAGGTATGGAAGCGGCAAGGAGGAAGGAAATGCGCCGAAGAAGGATTTTACGAACTAGTTAGCGTCTAATGGGCAGTGGGGGTAACGGAATCAACAAATGGTTATGGTCTGAACTTTTTTCGCACAAGATCAATAATCCGGTCGCTTAGCTCAGTTGGTTAGAGCGTGGTGCTAATAACGCCAAGGTCGAGGGTTAGTACTGTCCCTGAACAATGTGCTTGTGAGACACATACTGACTTTGTACTCCAATCTTCAGGTTCGACCCCCTTAGTGACCATTAGACTTTCTTTTTGCTCAGGAGAATGCTCTGCAGTAGGTAGGAAGATGGAGGGGAGGTTTTGTCGGTGCCAGGGTCACATTTCTTTCGCGGCAAGGCTCTGCTACTGTGACACGCATGCTGAGTGAGTTGTTGAACTATCTCCCATCGATCTGGTTGAGTTGTTGGACAAGCTTCATGCAGTGTTCAATCACGACGACGGATTAATCAGCAGGTCGGTGTGTGCTAATCAATATATCGCACGGCATTGCAAGAGGAGATTAGACAATGCCAACGAAGTGAAAACTGAAATCAATAAAGGATACAAGTCCACGCAAGTAGAGAAGCGAAAACATGGATACAGAGAAGCACGACGACATCTTCACAGCTTGCTATCGTTCTGCTTGAGCCGAACAAGACCCTAGTGGAGTTAGCATGGCAGATTGTGTATGCCGAAGACGGAAGTCTTACCTCTTGTACGCAGCTCGCTATTAGTGTACCGTCTTTGGTGTACATTCTCTGGAAGACGAGTCCACGACCATCACCAGCCCAGGGCGTCTCCATCTCGGTGAAGATCCATTCGTCGGCGCGGAAGCTACGGGGGTTGTGGAAGTAGATGGTGTGGTCAAGACTGACCATCATGCCAATCTCAGGCGGCGCATCAGCGTCCTTTGACGGATCTTCGCCATTCTTTATACGCTGGATGCGCTGGATGTCGGCCTCATCGACGAACTTCTGGCGCTTCAACTCGGCGTCGTCCATCTCCAGCAGTGTCTTGAGCACGTCCTCGTCGATGCTCGACTTTGCGGCACTCTTGCGCTGTGTGGAGTAGCGCCACAACTTGTGGGTGCGCGCGATGGTGCCGATGAAGTAGCTGTCGGACATGTAGGCGATGGCAGAGAGGTGGGCTTCGTGGCCTCCGGCGGGGGAGATGCGACCGCGTGCTTTGACCCATTGGCGGCACTTTTTGGTGTGAGGCTGGGCGGAGTCGTCTGGACGGAGTTAGACTGCACAGGTTGGGATTGGCATGTGAAGAGTACTTGCCGTTCTCGATGGGCATTCTCTGGCTCTGGAAAGGGGTGTGGCCGCTGGGGTGGAGTTCCAAGTCATCCAAGCCCTCATTCGGCCCTGGCACGTCTGCCATGGGCATGACGTGCTCGACCTTGTGGGCTCCTCCGCTGTTCTGGCGCACGAAACTCATGGTCGTCGTGAAGATGACCTTGCCGCGTTGCCGCGCCTGGACCGTCCTCGTCGCAAACGACTTGCCCGATCGCACCCTCTCGACGTGGTATATGATGGGTATCTCTGCGTTGCCGGCAAGCACAAAGTAGCAGTGCATCGAATGCACCGTGAAGTCGGTGTCGACCGTCTTCTGGGCTGCACTCAGCGTCTGGGCAATGGCAGCGCCCCCGAAGATGCCGCGCGCACCGGGCGGGTGCCACAGGGGACGCGTGTTGGTGAAGAGATTGGGATCGATGTCGGACAGCTGCGTCAGTTCGAGCACATTCTCGATCTCCGACTGCGAGCGGTCCACGGGCGGAGGGCGGATGAGCGTGGCCATGGTGTCGATGTGTTGCTACCAGACAGCGGGTGTGGACTTGTTGGCATGCACGAGGCCGCAGTACGTGCAAAGAGCAGTGTGCATGACTACTCGACACCCGGTCGCGTTCCGGCGCACCTTCCAACACGCTCGAGCCGAGGCACAACGCGCACAGCAGCACATGGTCGCAGGCGCACCTGGCACGGGGGACAGCGCCGGCTGACTAAGACGGCCACTCAGGAAGGCGCCGGCCGCCAAGCGCAAGGAGCGGCTGCTCTGGGGTAAAACGTCATACTGGACGGGTGCCTGCGCGTGCCTGACTTGTCTCAAGCCCGTGTGGGATTCCCGGCACTCGACGACCGGGCCTGTTGCAACCGTTGGTCTTCCTTTTGGCCGTTCTTCACGCGCGCAGTCGCCCTGGCCGCCCTCCGCATTGGCTCCGCGCGCCTCGCATCTTTGCATTGACATGTCGCGGATTGCCACGGCATAATCCACACAGCTTCCGCTCCACGCGAGAGACCGAGAGAGAGACAGAGAGAGACAGCATGGCGGAGACGAATCCCGAGTTGCAGGCCAAGCTGCAGGAGCTGGACCACGAACTCGAGGAGGGCGACATCACACAGAAGGGGTTGGTACTCGTCCGCACACACGCTCACGCTTCCGCCTTCGCCTTCGCTTTGGTCCACGCTCACTGTCGTCGTCGCCGTCGCATTCGCATCCGTCGCCACGTGCGCTAACCCGTCGCACAGTTATGAAAAGCGGAAGACGGTTCTGCTGTCGCAGTACCTGGGGCCCGACTTCGCGGCGCAACTGCAGAACGGCCTGCGCCAGCAGAGCCCGGCCCAGAGTGACGGCTCAGGCTCCCGCAGCGCCTCGCTCGCCGCCCTCTCTGGGCCGAACCCCCTCCAGCCGCCGCACATCGAGCTCCCACGACCCGACTCGTACCATGACAGCTCCGCGCCGGGCACCATGGGCTCGTCCATGGGGCACTACGCCAGCTCCTCGACGAGCACCGCCGGCAACTCGCAGTACATGGCCTACCCACCGAGCCAGGTAGGCCGGTTCCAGGAGAAGCAGCTGGGACTGCGCACCACGTCGCTGCAGCGCAACGCCTCCCAGCTGTCCCAGGGCAGTGAGACGTTCATACCACGGCCGCAGACGCCCGAATACAACTACTCGCGCGAGCCGACCTTGATGGGCAACTATGCCTTCAATCCCGATACGCAGCAAGGCTTCGACAACGGCTACGGCTCGCCGGGCGAGGCCAGCAGACGGAGCACGATGCTGGACGTGAACCAGGGCTACTTCTCCGACTTCACCGGACAGCAGATGCAGGACCAGCGCGACTCGTACGGCGGACCGAACCGCTACTCCACCGGCGACGCCTTCTCGCCCACCGCTGCAATTCCGCCGCCCATGATGAACCCGAGCGATCTCCCCGTGGGTGCTGCAGACACCATGCTCCCGCTAGAACCCCGAGACCTGCCCTTTGACGTATACGATCCCCACAACCACAACGTCAAAATGTCCAAGTTCGACAACATTGGCGCTGTGTTGCGCTATCGCGCTCGTACACAGCCGAGGACCACTGCTTTCTGGGTGTTGGATGCAAAGGGCAAGGAAACGGCGTCCATCTCGTGGGAAAAAGTAGCCAGTCGCGCTGAAAAGGTAGCCAAAGTCATCAAAGACAAGAGCAACCTGTATCGTGGCGATCGCGTAGCGCTGGTGTACAGAGACACGGAGATTATCGAGTTCGTCGTAGCTTTGATGGGATGCTTCATCGCGGGTGTTGTAGCCGTACCCATCAATAGCGTCGATGATTATCAGAAACTCATCCTCCTCTTGACCACTACCCAGGCACATCTCGCACTGACCACGGACAACAATCTCAAGGCCTTCCATCGTGACATTAGTCAGAATCGTCTGAAGTGGCCGAGTGGAGTCGAGTGGTGGAAAACAAACGAGTTTGGAAGTTACCACCCCAAGAAGCATGACGATACGCCAGCCTTGCAAGTGCCCGAAGTAGCATACATTGAGTTCTCGCGCGCGCCCACCGGCGACTTGCGCGGTGTTGTACTGAGCCACCGCACCATCATGCACCAGATGGCCTGCATCAGCGCCATGATTAGCACAATACCCGCCAACCATCAGAGTCAGGACACTTTCAACGGCAACCTGCGAGATTCATCAGGCAAGTTTGTAGCGCCAGTACAGAGCAGAACGCCGACCGAAGTCATTCTCTCCTACCTCGACCCGCGCGAAAGCGCCGGTCTCATCCTCAGTGTCTTGTTCGCTGTCTATGGTGGCCACACGACAGTTTGGCTGGAAACACCAACAATGGAAACACCAGGTCTATATGCACATCTCATCACCAAATACAAGTCGAACATCCTAGTCGCCGACTATCCCGGTCTCAAACGCGCGGCCTACAACTACCAGCAGGATCCCATGGCTACACGAAATTTCAAGAAGAATACCGAACCCAACTTTGGCTCGGTTAAGATTTGCCTGATTGACACGCTCACGGTTGACTGCGAGTTTCACGAAATTCTTGGAGACCGTTATTTCAGACCTCTGCGAAACCCAAGAGCGCGAGAGCTGATTGCGCCCATGTTATGCTTGCCTGAACACGGTGGCATGATAATCTCGGTACGCGACTGGTTGGGTGGCGAAGAGCGTATGGGATGTCCGTTGAGCATAGCACCAGAGGAATCTGATATTGAAGACGAGGCCGAGGACAAGGGCGCGGCTGCAAACGGTTACTCCAGTCTTATTGGAGGGGGCACCACGAACAACACCAAGGAGAAGAAAAAGAAGAGTCCAACAGAGTTGACCGAGATTTTGCTAGACAAGGAAGCACTCAAGCTGAACGAAGTCGTCGTTCTGGCCATAGGAGAAGAAGTGAGCAGGCGCGTCAACGAGCCCGGCACTATGAGAGTTGGGGCGTTTGGCTATCCGATACCAGACGCGACGCTGGCCATTGTAGATCCGGAGACTAACCTTCTGTGCTCACCCTACTCGATAGGAGAGATCTGGGTAGACTCGCCATCATTGTCTGGCGGTTTTTGGCAACTGCAGAAGCACACCGAGACCATTTTCCACGCTCGGCCATATCGTTTCGTGGAGGGTAGCCCAACGCCGCAACTGCTTGAGCTTGAGTTCCTTCGCACTGGGTTGCTCGGATGTGTGGTAGAAGGCAAAATCTTCGTCTTGGGCTTGTACGAGGACCGCATTAGGCAGCGCGTCGAATGGGTAGAGCATGGTCAGCTGGAAGCTGAACATAGGTACTTCTTCGTACAACATCTTGTCACCAGCATCATGAAGGCTGTGCCGAAGATTTACGACTGGTAAGTGAGGTCGGATATTTGAGTGATCAATCTAACGCTGTTCAGCTCGTCTTTCGACTCCTACGTCAACGGCGAATACTTGCCAATCATTCTCATCGAGACACAAGCCGCATCGACCGCCCCCACAAATCCAGGAGGGCCACCGCAACAACTTGACATTCCCTTTTTGGACTCGCTGTCGGAGCGATGTATGGAGGTACTGTATCAAGAACATCACCTTCGGGTGTATTGTGTGATGATCACTGCACCGAACACACTTCCGCGAGTTATCAAAAACGGTCGACGAGAAATAGGAAACATGCTTTGCCGAAGAGAGTTTGACAATGGTTCGTTGCCCTGCGTTCACGTCAAGTTCGGCGTGGAAAGGTCGGTCCAGAATATTGCACTAGGCGACGATCCTGCTGGCGGCATGTGGTCTTATGATGCATCTATGGCACGCCAGCAGTTCCTGATGCTGCAAGACAAGCAGTACTCCGGGGTGGATCACAGAGAAGTCGTTATTGACGATAGGACGTCGACACCGCTCAACCAGTTCTCGAACATCCATGACCTGATGCAATGGCGCGTACAACGACAAGCTGAGGAGCTTGCTTACTGCACTGTCGATGGTCGAGGCAAAGAGGGTAAAGGCGTCAACTGGAAGAAGTTCGATCAAAAGGTCGCAGGTGTTGCAATGTACCTGAAGAACAAGGTCAAGGTTCAGACCGGTGATCACCTACTTCTGATGTATACCCACTCGGAGGACTTCGTTTATGCCGTGCACGCGTGTTTCGTACTCGGAGCCGTGTGCATACCAATGGCACCAATTGACCAGAACAGGCTGAATGAAGATGCGCCCGCACTACTACATATTATTGCTGACTTCAAGGTCAAGGCTATCCTTGTCAATGCCGACGTAGACCATCTGATGAAGGTCAAGCAAGTATCGCAACACATCAAGCAGTCAGCGGTCATACTCAAGATCAACGTGCCGAATGTCTACAACACCACAAAGCCACCCAAGCAGTCTAGTGGTTGCCGCGACCTCAAACTTACAATACGACCCGCTTGGATACAATCCGGGTTTCCTGTTCTAGTGTGGACATACTGGACACCTGACCAAAGACGTATAGCCGTACAGTTAGGCCACAGCCAAATCATGGCGCTGTGCAAGGTTCAAAAAGAGACGTGCCAGATGACGAGCACACGACCTGTCCTTGGATGTGTTCGTAGTACGATCAGCCTTGGCTTCATACATACCTGCGTTATGGGCATCTTCCTTGCAGCGCCAACTTACCTTGTGTCGCCTGTCGACTTTGCACAAAACCCGAATATACTCTTCCAGACATTATCAAGATACAAGATCAAGGATGCGTATGCAACGAGTCAAATGCTGGATCATGCTATTGCACGAGGTGCTGGCAAGAACATGGCACTTCACGAGCTCAAGAATCTTATGATCGCGACTGACGGCCGGCCACGTGTGGATGTTTGTAAGTACCACGATTCAAGATATACTTCTGGTTACTAACACCCGATAGACCAGCGAGTACGAGTACACTTCTCACCAGCAAGTCTGGACCGGACAGCAATCAACACCGTATACTCACACGTACTAAACCCCATGATCGCATCACGATCATACATGTGCATCGAACCAATAGAACTACACCTCGACGTTGGTGCCCTTCGAAGAGGTCTCATCATGCCTGTCGACCCAGACACGGAACCCGGCGCTCTGCTAGTCCAGGACTCGGGCATGGTACCAGTTAGTACACAAATCTCAATCGTGAACCCAGAGACCAACCAACTTTGTCTGGTCGGCGAATATGGCGAGATCTGGGTGCAGTCCGAAGCGAACGCGCATAGCTTTTACGGCTCGAAGGAACGGTTGGATGCAGAACGGTTCAATGGTAGGACGGTGGACGGAGACCCGAATGTGCGATATGTCCGTACTGGAGACCTAGGATTCTTACACAACGTTACGCGACCGATTGGCCCCAATGGCGCACCAGTCGACATGCAAGTCTTATTCGTTCTAGGTAGTATTGGCGATACATTTGAGGTCAACGGTCTCAACCACTTCTCAATGGATATTGAGCAGTCTGTAGAGCGTTGCCACCGGAATATTGTTCCTGGAGGATGGTTTGTATCCCTCATCTACTCTGCCTTGACCATGCCTACTAACTACCTGTAGTGCCGTTTTCCAAGCAGGTGGCCTTGTCGTCATCGTTGTGGAGATCTTCCGTCGCAACTTCCTCGCAAGCATGGTTCCTGTCATCGTGAATGGCATTCTGAACGAACATCAACTCGTCATCGATATCGTGTCCTTTGTGCAAAAAGGCGACTTCCACAGGTCACGTCTCGGCGAGAAGCAAAGAGGCAAGATCTTAGCCGGCTGGGTAACAAGGAAGATGCGCACGATTGCGCAATACAGTATCCGCGATCCAAACGGCTCAGATGCGCACATGATTAGCGAAGAGCCCGGTGCAGGACGAGCCAGTATGAGCGGAAGCATGCTTGGCATGGGTAGAATGGGACCAGCGAGTCTGAAAGCAAACTCAACTCGAGCACCAAGCTTGCTCGGTATGACAGCGACAATGAACAATCTCTCGTTGTCGCAACAGCAGCAGCAGCAGCAGCAACCGCCGCAGCCAGGCCAACAGTACTACCAAAGCATCCCCGAAAACCCACCATCCAGCCAAAACCAAGGCGTCGAACTCCACGATCCTAGCGATCGCACACCCACGGATAATCGCATGTCCTTCCTCCCTAACCTACAGGAGCAACATGGCAGTCCATTGGACTACTCGCCAGTTGATCGGCCCGGTCCTATCAACGATGAAGGGCACCAACACCAACCTGGTAACTATCAAAACGCATACCATCCACAACAACAGCAGTACCAATCCAGCGGTAGTGGTCTAAGCAGCCAGGTGCCCGATGTACTCCGTCCAGGTCCCACGGATGAGGGCAACCAGAGCGGAACGTGGAATGGAAGAGATTTCTATAGTGATGGCACACCCTACCACTTGAACGATAACACATCTCTGGATGCGAGCATGCAGCAACAGCAGCAGCAGCAGCAGCAGCAACAAAACCAACAGACATGGACGATGGACTCCCAACAACATAACCAGGGATACGACCCTGGGTACAGTGAAGAAGTAACGAGATATGTTAGTCACGGTTCGTATGATAGTAGAGCCGGTGGTGCAGGCGGTGGTGGATTAAGAGTTGCGAATCGCGACTCTACGGCGAGTGAGAGTGAGGATGATAGTTGGAAGAGGGATGTACTGGCCCAGATGGACTTTGTTAGGGGGCCTAGTAGTGTTGGTGGGGGGAGTCATGCGCAATAGTTAGGATAAGATGGTTATCACTTTGGCAGTTACTTGGGTAAAGGATGAGCATGTAGTTGGCTTGTCGTAGTTACAGTTCACGTTGAATGATACTATTTATGAGACAGCAAAGCTGATATTGGATAAGTAAATCGAGTTGTTCTTGTCAAGGTCTGAGGGAAGTAAAGAGAACGGTCATTGATACATGGTAGGGCTACAGGTCAGGGAGCTAAACGGAGGCTCGCCTCAGCATCCCCTCTCATCTTACTGACCTCTAGACAAACACCAAAGCCCCATTTTGGTTGCTGATCCTTTCATCCAAGTTGATCTCCCTCCTGTGCCACTGTCCATGGTGCTCGAGCTCACCCTCCAACTTCTGCCCACCATCCCTCAACCTTATGTTGCGCGCTGAGTTACCAAAGCCACCACCCCCGCGACTACTATTACCACCTGGGATGCGTAGGTTCTGACCAGGCCAGATTTGGTCCGCATTGGCGATGTTATTGTGGCGAGCGAGCTCGTCGTAAGAGCAGTGGCTGAAACGGGATGCAATGGCACGAAGGGTATCGCCTTGTTGAACGGTGTAAGTGTTTTCGCCGCCGCCGCTGCCGTTATTGGAGCCTGACCAGCGGAAGCTTCCGCCATCGTTTTCCAGAACGCGGTTCAGAGAGATGGAAGAGGATTGGTAGGAGCCATCCGGGCGGCGACACTGAGCGTGTAAAGTGTAGTCGCCGTGGGCGTCAAGCCTGATGTCGCGAGACGAGTCGGAAAAGTTTCCGCCAAAGTCTCCTGGAGTGCGCTGATCTTGCGAGCGGTTGCTTGAACCTTGGTGGTGTTGAGTTGGAGTAGGGCCGCCATGCTGCTGTCCATACTTCCGTCGGCGCTCTTCTTCTTCTTCGAATCGCTTGCGGTCTTCCTCTTCCTTTTTCTTATCTTTGTGCTCATCCCATTTGTCTTCTACGACATCTTGGCCTTTGTGTCCAGCGAATGCTCCTGCGAGAGCACCAATGACGGTGCCTGCTACGCCGTGACCGGCTTTACCACCTAGAGCGTGGCCACCGTATCCTCCTGCTGCTGCACCAGCTATACCACCCATAATGCCACGGTCACCCTCAGGGTCACCACCGCCTCCGTATTGGTTCTGATGGCCTTGGTTCAGTGAGTTGCGACCCGAGTTGGAGGAGTGGGCGGCAGCAGAAGGGAGCTGCTGGTACTGAGGAGGAGCTGCATCATAGCCTCCTTGCTGACCGTAGCCCTGAGGGCCTCCTTGTCCGCCGTAGTACTGACTGGCTTCTCCATGGTGTGGTTGTTGTTGGTGGTGAGGAGGCGGCGGCTGCTGATGTCCACCACCGCCACTGTAGTTGTTTTGTCCGTAGCCGCCTTGTTGCTCAAAACCACCCTGTTGTTGGTAGCCTCCTTGTTGGTAGCCTGAGCCGGACCCTTGGTAGCCACCGTATCCAGACATGGTGTTTGTATGCGAAAGGATGTACTTGGGTTTTACTGACTGGGTTGTACTGGATAGGGAGTTGAGGGTGTTGCAAGTTCAGTTAAGTGATCAGGATTCGGTAGAGAAGGAAAGTTTATATATAGTTGGAGTCCAAGGTTCTCGACAGCCTTGTGAACTAATATGGAGAAGCACGATCCTATCGGCGCCGAAGTAGCACCTTCTTATTTACAGGCACCCATGACACAATAGACGTTGCGGTAGCACCTCCCTGTACAGCCACATGTCGTCACCGCCACTTTCTCGGCGGATATATGGAGAAAGCGGGTCAGCCTTCTCCACTTCGCCACGTGTCATCCAATCACTGACGCGACACTGATGCGACACGGATATGGCGGCGGTGTATCCCCTGCGCATCTAAGCCACAAACACAGGAAGGAAGACCGCGATTACGTGGACCCTCAAACGATCAAAGTGGGGAAGTGACGACTGAGTGGGCTTAGAGATCATGCAGACAGGTGCCTAGAACGATGGCCTAATCGCCATACGGTCTTGGGATTTGAGCCAAGAACCTCTCTTTCCCTCGATCAGTAAACGTGGGGTAGAGTATATACGCAGGATCAAAGCAGGCACGGTGAAGAATACAAGACGATGAACTTTTTTTGGTAGACAATGTACTGTACACTGAGCTACGCTAGAATATCTGCAAAACCCACACAACGCTAACAAATGCATCGCTCATAAAACGCCTAATCGGAGAATCAAAGAAAGACATTACGAGTATGAGACGAGGGCATATGGACAAGAAGTAAATGATTATGAACAAGTAGTTACAAGAAGTGAACAATGATGGACGATAAGAAAGATAATGTTTTAGTATAGATATGTGAACTGTTGAATGATGTACAATGAACTTGGGTGTGGCATGCCCAAGGTGGTCGAGCGTAGCGTCGTGCATGATGCGGTGCGATGGATGGCAGGTGGTTCTGGAGAAGCAAGGAATGAACAATGTCGTTACAAGACTGGAGTTCTTGACCAGGACCCTCCTAGTATGTGAAGGCCTCCTCAATGAAATCCACGCTACCTTGCGTAAGGAACGGTCTGACCGCATGCCTTACTCCATCCGCCATACCACCTGACGCGCAGACTGTGACAGCCATAGCACCAACGCGGTTCTTGACCTCGTCTTCGATCAAGCTTGACACTTGCGGACGGCCACTGTACATCTTGACTGTCTCACTGCTGCTCTCAACACGACCCTTGGGTCTTGAGATGAAGAGCTTGATGCGTAGACATTGCTTGCGGCCCTTCATGCGGAGGACTTCGTCCATCCAGGGTCGTACCCACTCTAGGCAGTCGGATGTGGGGACTGTCCAGATGAGGACTATTCTTTGTGTGGCAGTGGTGCCGTTGTTGTAGCCATTGACGAGGTGCTTGAGGTACATGACCTGGTGTGTGATACCTACACCGCCAGCGAAGAGCACTGCAGTACCATATGAGTCTAGGCTGTGGTGGCCGCCATACGGGCCCTCGATGAATCCGAAGGTGGTGAATTGCTCATTGGGGCTCTTGCAGGCCTTCTCGTACATGTGGCGGGTAAGTCCTGTACGGGCGCGGCAGACAAGGCTAATTTGCTTTGACTTTTGAGGTCGGCCGTGGAGGGCGAGAACGTCGCCTTCGAGCATGGGCAGCGTCATTTCCTTTGACTCGGGGGTGAGTGTGGCAGCCCACGCGACAGAAAAGGGATGCGACGACCACAGAGAGAGGGCTGGCATCCACATGTGCACGTGACATCCTGGGCGGGGAGTCCATTCGCGGACCATGTTGATGGTCAGACGGACCGCCTCTCCTGGCATAGCCTCGACGGTGATTGAAGATCGTTGCCTGACGCCGAATCCATAGTAGAGGATTGAGGCCCATCGGCAGAACCATTCGGCACCCCAGAAGAAGAAGACCAGGTGCATCCACGGAACTTGGGGGAGACTGTGCAGCTCCAAGTGCTTGTAGAGACCAAGGAGGGCGGCAATGACACAGACGCGGTGGATGTTAAGAAAGGTCTCGTAGAAGGCGTGGCGGAACGGCGACCATGCTTGGATACCAAGGAAAGTAAAGGCCACGGTGCCGACCATACCCCAGCCGTACGAGCCTTCGGTGTGGAGAGCGGCTGTAACGGCAGGCCATCCTGCTGCAATCTTGGTATTGTACAACCAAGCAACAGTGTGGACGATGGCCTCCGCAATGGTGATGCGTGCAGCCCAGCGATGGAACAGGTTGAAGTCGTCGTACGAGACTTGAAGAAGGGTAATGAGCGGGTTGTTGCGGAGGGCGAAGAGGATAGTGGGGATGAGGTTGAGTGCGGCGAGTGTTCCCGAGCGTCCACGGAGCGCGGCGATGGTCTCCTTGTGGTCGAGCACCTTGTAGGGGAGAGCGACACACCAGGCTACGTTCAGGGCAACGTAGATGACCAACATGATGGTGTGCCATCTGCCGGGGAGAGTTCCATTGTCAATGGCGCTGCTAATTTGGAACTGGGCGTTGTGCTTCTTCTTCCATAGTGGCGCCATGAGGACATGTCTGTTGAGCCACGGCCACCAGCCTGTCCGGTTGACCTCCCAGTACTTTTGTTTTGGGTTTCCCATTGCGCTCAGGTGACGGCTGTGTTTCCAACACATGTTGGCTACCCGCAGGATAAGGAGAAGTCCGGAGATACCTACAAGGAGATATAGGAATGTGTCTACCCAGAGGTAGTTACCGACTTGGTCCACACCCTCGAGACCGTACGAGTATTTGAGATCATCGAATTCGTCAGCATCCCAATTTGACAGAAAGTGGCGCTTGGCGATTGGTGTGGCTGGCTGGGCGCCACGGAGGCGGAGGAGGCTTGTGAGAGACATGTCTCGGTAGTTGTGTTTCGGGTGGAGAGAGGTACAGGTCGCTTGTGAGTCAGTGCTCACAAAGGGATGCTAGCTGCAGGTTCTCGAAGATGCGAGGCTACGTGATGCGATGCGAAGCAATCGGTGAAGTGTTGCGCACTACCAGGTGCTTTTGGTGACGGGGTTCTTGAAGCAGGAGAAATAGGGCGACGTCGTTGTCGATGGACCTATATCCCACGGGCGCTTTGCAGAGCGGCTGGAGTTGACAGTGTGGGGCAGGAACAGGCTGTGGTCACCGTGAAGACATCACAGTGTGTCGTCAAGGAGCCGATGTGTATGCACAGGGATTGAGGAGAACCGACAGTGCGCTGCACGTCGAGATGGTGAATGGGTGGTAGTTGGGTTGTTGAAAACGAGGCGCGGTCCAGTCCGGTGGAATTAGTCGGCAGTAGTGCGTAGGTGGCGAATCCGCGAGTACGATATCGATAATAGCGACAGTGAAGGCGAGTAGGGCCGAGGATAGTCTCTCTCGTCACCAGGGGGGCTAGAACGAGGAAATAGGGGACGTGGAAACGGGCTCGTGGGAGGGTGAGAAGCGAAAGGCTATGTGCTATGCTGCCGTAGCGAGTGAGCAGCAGTGGGACAAGGAACGAAGGTATGGAATCGACACGACAAGGGACGGCGAAGCGTGAGGTCAGAGGGAGAGCGAGGGAAACAGTGGATATGAGGTTCGCAACATGGGAGGGTTGGTGTGGCCCATGCAGGGGTTGAGAGACGGAACAGGCGGCTGATTGGCTCCGCAGCGCCCGGCCAGCCTAGGCGCTGAAACGACACGAAGGAAGCTGTCCACTCAGATTGCCGTGCCTGGATGCGCCATGAAACCAAGCCTCAGCTCACCGTCTGTCCACCGCCAACGGGAATGACCGAGAGGGCTGCGGGTGTGAAGGCTGCGAAGAGGTGCCGACGCCCGCCCTGCTCCACGCTGCATGATACGCTCTGGGATGCTGTCTGGGTGCTGATGCCGTGTCCATCTCTTGCTGCTTGCATCCGTCTCTTGCCACGATGCCGTCCTGGTCGATGCCATGACGCTCCGCCACACCCGCGCACACATTTCACAAATCAGCCGCCTGGTCTATTCCTGCCAATACGGCTGCCCGAGCAAGGTCCATCCCAAGACTTGTGCGGCTCCAGAACTCCGGCGCCTAGAGTAGCCGGCCCAAAACAGAACACCAAGCGAGTCAACCTCATCAGCAACCTGGGGCAGATCACTCTCATCGGTATTGGTAAAACGGCTTTCACGCGCCCCTCCTGCATCTTGGCCTGTCTGTCAGGCTGCCGAGGCAAAGCCCATTCCTTGGTGCCGCCACGCGCTGTCCTGGTGAAATCTCCACCTGCGCTGTTGCGCGAACCGGACGAGCATGAAGAACCCTGCGAGCCGAGTCGCTCTTGGACGCTGTCCCTGAGACTGGGGGCGGAGCATTCATCCGTCTTGTCATGTGTGAGTCGGTGGTCGGGTGAGTCTGACAGGAAAACATGTGTGGAGTTCATGCCATGGCAGTGGCCATGCCACGCCCGGGGCTGCGCCACACACACAAACAAAACACGCGCACTGCCGCGGCTGCAGCCATGGCCGTCATTAGACCAGGTGGTCCGCCGTCGCGACCTCCTAACTCCTAATTGTTGACAATGCCAGAACTGTCATCGCATCGCTCTGTTGCAAAGCTGTAAACTTGACGGTCTACAGCACTCCCAGTCATGCGGCCCACATTGCTACCGTCGCATTGCACCAAGCCCGCACGCTGTAGTCGGAAATCACCTGCAACAATCCTGCCCCCACGGCGACTCGCGACTCGCGACTCAATTTTTGGCCCAAGGGAGACCCTACCGTCTTGAGATAAGATTGAAACACCAAGACTCCAAGACATCGGCTACCCGGATCTCGGGATCAGGCTCTCGACGACGAACTCAAGTTTGCCCAGTGTTTTCTAGGCAATAAAGTAGAAAGATTAGCTAATGATCCTCACAACCCGCCCTTGCCTTATCGTCATGCCATCCTCAGAACATCGCTCACCCTACTGCCAATCTGCCATGTGCATCTCCGACTTGGTGTTGCTTGCATGAGCCCCGCTGCTGTTGTTACCCCTCTGTTCCTGTCGTGTTTCAAACAAGCGATAGCTTCGGGACAGAAGCCTCCTTCCGTCATCGCTCACGCCAACTCGCGATAACGTCGAAACAATGCCCTTACGCCGTGTAGCCATGCGCTGCCCCGCCGGTTGTCAAACAATAGCGCATGGTAAACGGCGTAACGCCCATCCGTTCAATCCTTCGCTCGCGCATCAACACTGTACTATACCCACAACGCACGAGAAGAAAATGCAGTTACAGCTTGTATGAACAACGGAAAATTTCTTCACATGCTCAAGGAGGCCTTCTGCAGTGATTTGCAATTACCCAAACCGCCGAAATTCCTAGCTGCGTCGATAGCTGCGCGCTTCCGACTCGGTGCGTACAGCGTGCGCGCTTCGCATCCGCATCTGCAGTTCCCCAAGTCCGGTTCCACGCCGTCATGACCCCAAGGAAGCTGAAAAGCAAATGTGTACACCAGAGCCTAGATTCAACTACCGCCCGTTCGGTCGAGAGACAGGACACTGCTCGAGCCGCTGTACGGTCTCGTCTCATCTCATGTCCACAAGATACCAAGCGTTCTCCACGACCCGGCCAGCATTATAACGGCTCGCTTGAGTTGCAAGTCAAGTATACATCGACCCTCTCTGCGTTCCTCCCTCCGATCTTTCAGATCACGCAAGCCTGTTGCCACATTGCTTTTCCCAAACCGCCGTTCCTACAAGCGTACCAATCTATCGTATCCATCCACCCCACCACATGCATGAAAACCGAAAAACCGAAGCATCGATCGATAGACACTGGGTTTTCGTGCGACCCGAATACGAACCCGCCTTCCAGTCCTCTCACGCAATTGACACTCCTCAAAAGGACCGATAACATCCACCAACACATCACGATCGATGCTTCCAGAACGCATAAACGTGTACCCTGCCACCTGTTTCTTGTCAGTTCCCGTGTCAGAAAAGCTTGTGTTTGAAACGCTTTGATACTTTTGATACATTATGTCATTTCGCTAATAGGTGTACGTTGGGTTAGGGCGCCACAGCCCATAACCACGGATTGGGTTGCGGAGTCTTAACATGAAACACGATGGCAACTGAACTCATCACATGAGCGCGGTGAAGGACTTGTTTGTTGTTGATACAACTGCCCAGGCTATAGAATAGCCGTCTTGACTTTTCTTGTGGTCATGTCTTCTCACATTTGCGCTCGTGTCGCATGATTCGATTGCAATCTCGTAGTAAGATTATGGGAGATATTGCATCGACTGTCACATGCTTTCCACATGGAATGCCTAGGCAGGCGCCGACACCACAGTTACTGTGCCTTTCCCACTTACAGCCATGAAGTGTATCCCAGATCAAATCGTCCTCTCATCCTGCCTCGCCCGCAACTCGCACGTTCCTCTCTCCACACAATATCCATATTTCTTAATAAAATTATGCAGCTCTACAAGCGAGTCCGTTGGGCTAACCGCCATGTAGCGACTCTGCAAGTCACCAGCATGTGCCAACTCAAGAACTTTACACGTAACCCACCACATCTCCAGTCCGTGTCTGATAAAGCCTAATGACCTCTTGTGCTCTGTCTTACGTTTTGCCTGCAAATCATCCCACAGCTCTTTCCAACGACTTGTTGCGCGAAGTAAGTTGTCATATGACGATGATATCAGAAGAGCAGCTCGTGAGACGAATACAGTTGAATGCAGTGCTGCAAGATTCTATTAGCTTAGGAATTTGATAGGGACAACGAGAACAGATGACACGACATACCGAATATGCAGATCATGAGATGTCGTAGCTCGAGGACGTTGAGAAGAGAATTCTTTTGCTCATCCAAGCAGTCCTCGCCCATCATGAAAGCAACTAGGTGCTTGATACTGGGTATCCGGTTGGCTGGGCCCATCGAATCGGTGCCTATTCGCTCATATTCTTCTGGCGTCCAAGCATCGTAAAGCGCATCGTTGCACGGAAGCCGTGTATGAATTTCGCCTATGGCCAGACTTGGGAGCAAGTTGAAGAAAAAGGTATTCATGTAATCCATAACGCACATGAAGTGTACAATTCTAGGAAAGTTAGTCTTATAATTCTTTATGGTGTTCTGCGGACAGATTGGCGGCTGGATTACCTGACCCTAGACTCTTCGGCGATGAATGCATTCCATCCCAGTACCTCGTTGTGAGGACTCGTATTGGTCATCGGACCAAGTAACCTGAGAGATCGTATGGCGACAGTCAGCTCTGGGTGCCTTGAGACCCGAACCCTTCGGCGAACTGCCTCACTATTGAAGCTACTCTGTAAAGCGACGATGAGTAAACCGGCTTGCACGTTTTCCAATATGCGCGGGTTGTCATATAGATCAGGCCTCGCTATGACGACATCGCGTAGTTGTTGGAAGATGAACTCTTCGCCAAGATCAAAGAAGGCACGGCAGGATAATGCGCCATCCGTTGGAGAGCAATGAACTGATCCACCAAAAACGACGGCAAGCAACAAGGGTAGCGAAACACTATGCATGTCGAACGTTGGCCAATGAAGAAGAGGTTGCTGAGGGTGGAAGACCGTAAAGTAAGCCCAGACACATTCTTCAAAGTTTTCCGCGGTGAAAACCGCTTTTGCAGCGTCGGGAAAGACGGTGTTGCTGTTGAATTTAGCTGTTCGGAGCGTCTCACTGTATGAAAAGAGCTGGGAACAAAGCTCGTCGACCCTAGGTTGAAGAATGGGTGTCCATTGAGGTCTTCTTGGTACCGTTGGCGTCGAAGCACAGAATTCTGCACCCGTATCCATGAAGAGGTCTGAGAATATGCCAAAGAGTGCCATGTCCCCCTCCAATAGTTGGCTATTCACATTGGGGTTTTCTTGGCTACTAGGATGTTGTGCAGGTGTTCGTTCATCAGCGAAAGCATTTAGAATCGAATCGCGGTGAGGATCCGTATATCGATACAGAAATGTGATCGGGTAAGCAAGGCGCCTCTGGGCGTCTTCTGCCCTTGTCGTAATCCCACCATCTGCATGGCTTCTATTCGTTCCGCAAGCGGATAAGCTTGAGATTTGCGCATACTTCTTGATCTTTGTTGATCGAGGTGGTCGCCCTGGTCTTGCTGAGGCTATCGCATCGTGTTCTCCTCTTTGTTGACATGACTTTGAGTGCCTTCTGAGGACGTCACTGCGTCCATGTCAGGCTGCGAACGACCAAACAGCATTTACAAACGACGTACTGGCGAACAAAAGTGCGATTGCAGAAGACGCAAGAGTTCAAGCGTTTCAGGGTATCTTACTGGCGTTAGGGATCAGATGGACGAATCCTGGATAGTGAGCCTACGGCTGGCTTCATGTCGCCGCAAGTGACTGTTGCTCGAGAAGTATTTGCTGCATGCGGAACATTGGTAGAATGTGCCTCCAACTCTTGGCTCCATGCGATCTGACATCGGTGGAATTCTCGCTGTTGGTGCTGCTGCTCCAAGGTGTGGGCTTTTCGGAGTTGAATGTGGGTTTTTAGTAGCAGGAGGATGTGGGCTTTCCTCTCATGTGGGCTTTAACGGCGCCCGCCTTACCGCAAAGAGTAAGACACGTGACATGCTACTCATCCTCCACCCATATCATCTAGTGTCAACGACCATGCTGCGCGAGTGAAACTAATATTTACCAATACTCTTGATAGCCATGTCAAAGCTCCAGGAGTTCATGAGTCGCAAAAATTGCTATGCATTCTGTACGTTCTCACTCCGTACATCTTGAGTGAACCGGGCTAACAATACCCAGCCTATATTACCAGGCCTCGTATCGTACATGCAGTGTATAGAAGCACAACATGGGGTAGTTTCTCCAGCTGCCCGTCCTTTTTGGAGAACCTTAAATCCCACCGAGAGCGCAGAGAAACCGTCCTTCCATCCACCAGAGCCAAACCCAGGAGCGCTGTCGAGCATGTCCTGTAAGATAAACTCTTCAAATGGCCATAATAACTCCGTTAACACTCTCAGAACAACGGCAGATCAGATTCTCAACTGGGCTCGACAGAGCTCACTTCACCCTTTGAGCTTCGGCCTCGCCTGCTGCGCGCTCGAAATGATGCACTGCTCAATGCCTCGCTACGACCAGGACCGACTGGGAATCATCTTTCGCGCATCCCCTCGCCAGGCTGATGTAATGATTGTTGCTGGCACAGTTACCAACAAAATGGCACCCGCTGTTCGGCAATGCTATGATCAGATGCCCGAGCCAAGATGGGTTATCAGTATGGGAAGCTGCGCGAATGGTGGTGGGTACTATCACTATAGCTATAGTGTAGTGAGGGGCGTGGATAGAATTATTCCTGTGGATATTTATGTTCCAGGTTGTCCTCCGACAGCTGAAGCGTTGTTGTATGGCATCTTCCAGCTGCAGAAAAAGATCCGACATACCAAGGTAACGAGAGTGTGGTACCGGAAATAGTAGACTTACTGTAGGACAGGAAATTGTGGAAGTTTTCGAACACCCAAGGCGTCAGCTCTTGCTTTCACTTCGGTGCTCGGCACACTATCGCTCCTTCCATGTTGTTCGTCGCTCTTTCCTCTACGCCTGCACTACGAACAAGACCTCACCACCCACGACGCGTTTATGCTTCCTTTCCGTGTCCGTTGAGTCTTATTTAGTACGTTGTTCATCCATTGCGTCGCATTCGTTGTGCAGTAATTGTAACGTCTCGAAAACGCGTACAATACCAACATCAGAAATTATCACGAGAAGTGAGAGCAAGGTTTACAAAATGCACTTGCACAAGCCCACGGAGCCCGAAACGCCTGATCATTACTTCGCCTTGGACGTGTGTCAGTACGCTACAGCAGCAGATGTGAAGAAAGCTTTCCGCATACTAGCGCTACTACATCATTCGGATAAGAAGGCACCAGGTAAGACGATAGACGCTGTAGAGTTCAGACGGGTATGTATACTTACTGATAAAGCCCTTTGGGAATGGACTGATGAATGATAGGTACGCGAAGCCTTCGACGTACTGAGAGATTCCAAAACACGAGGCGAGTACGATGCACAGTACGAGGAAGTACAAGAGGAATGGAACGAATACCGCAGCGATTTTGCCGAGTTTGTGCGCCAAGAAGAACAAGAACGTCTCGAGGCGGAGAAGGAGCGAGCACGTACACTGAAGGAACAGCAACGGCTTGCAGCAGAGATACAACGTCAAGCAGATGAAGAAGCTCGTGCTAAAGCGGACCGTACTGTCCGACAAGAAAAGGAAAGACTTGCGGAAGAGCGGTCACGTCAGGCAGCAGAACGAGCGCAGAAAGAACGAGAGAAAGTAGCAGAGGAACGCCTCCGCCGATGGAAAGAAGGACAAGAAGCTGAAGCGAAGCAGCGTCGCGAACAGCGTCAAAAGGAGGCTGAAGCACGGGAAGCGCGAGTCAGAGAGCAGCATCGCGGTGAACAAGAAAGGAAAGCCCAAGAGTACCTCGCTGCATTGAGAGTGCAAGAAGAATTAGTTGCGCACAAGGTGCGGCAGAAGGGGGAGATTATGGTCCAAGAGTACTTACAACAGTTTTTCAGTGGTACCGCAGACACAGAAGCTTTGCGCCTACGACATCGTGTGCGCTTAGCCCACATGTGGGCTCGCCAGCTACATGCGGTTGCACGGTCTGTTTCGGACTCTATATACGATATCCAGGTCGAAGTCGTGGAGTTGGGCTGGCATCGAATTGACGGTACTGCAATATGCGACTTTTGTGTTAAGCCAGTCAAGCTATATTTCTTCTCTTGTCCGTTGGGAGGCGCAGCGGCATGTGGAGACTGTAAATACAAGTTCGTGCATGGGTATGAGACGGCAAATGGGGAAGTTGTTGGAAAGCGTAAGGGTGAGGAGAAGAAAGCGGAAAAGAAGGCCGGGAAACCTGGTGGAAAGAAGGGAAAGGGAAAGGGAAAAATGAAGAAATGAGAGTTGCAAGACGTAAGCGATGACTGAGGGTGTACATCATGCAGATCCTACGCATAGTCACAAGACGCGCAGTGGAAGTAATGGCTTCAGAGTTCAGTAATAGTATAGAATGTCCGAGGAAGCCTCTAAACTTATAATAATAGCAAGTCAACAAGCCACCCTATTATGACAGTCAAAAACTGTAGTGTGCCATGACTGTCATAAACAAGATGTAGAGTCCCATCCCAACACCGGGGGTATCTTTGAAGAATGAACTTTTCCCCATGTCCCAAAACACCTTTTATCCCGTCTCGCCGTCCAGAGGTCCCTAGTAAAACATATCCAAAGGAAAGAGAGAATGGGCAAGAGAAGGGAGGTAGAAGGGACTCTAACCAGTCCACCCCATATCCCCACCCTGCTGCCCACCAGGTTGTCCCATCCTTTGGGCCTGCTGCTGCGCTTGGCGCATCATCATCATCTGGTTCATCTGTTGCTGGCTCATGCCCTGCATTCCTTGCATACCCTGCATACCGCCATTCATCTGTCCGCCCTGCATACCTCCCATGCCTCCATTCATCTGTCCCATCTGCGCCATGTTCATGCCCTGGCCCATGTTGCCCATATTGCCCATGTTCATGCCCTGCATACCGCCGCCTTGCATGCCGTTTATGGCATTCATATTGCCCATCATACCCTGAGGCAATTGACCGCCGCTCGCCATGGCTTGTTGACGCATTTGCAGAAGTCGAGATTGATTTGCGGCTTGTTGGCGTTGTTGTTGGAGCATCTGCTGGTACTGCTGCATTTGTATTGGGTTGGCCGGGTTACCGTTTTGCATGCCGTTCATCTGGCCACCGTTCATCTGGTTGCCCATGCCGTTCTGCATGTTCTGTGCCATCGCTATCTGTTGCTGTTCGCGCGTTTCTCGTTGCTTGATTTGTATCTCCATCTGATGAATTTGTTGCATGACTTGCGGAGGAATGTTCTGGCCGTAATTCTGCATGACCGTCTGCTTGTGTTGCGAATACCGCTGTCGCATCTGCTGTAGATTCAGGTTAGCAAAGGTCATACCTTGTGGAGGCATACCGTTTTGCTGCATGCCTCCTTGAGGTGTCATATTCTGCAGGGCCAACTGCTGCTGATTTTGCTGCTGCTTCAATTGGTTGAAATAGTGTTGCGCCAATTGGTTACGGTACGCTCCTGGATTTTGGCCTTGGGGCACACCTTGGGTCTGAATATGCTGCGAAGCCTTCTGGAATGCAAGTTGTTGCAGTTGCTGCTGTGGATTACCTGGTGATCCTCCTTGTTGCTGCATTTGCTGCATGCGAATTTGCTGCTGGAAGCGCTGCTGTTGAAGCTGCTGCATCTGTTCAGGCGTCATATTCTGGCCGGGTTGAGGAGTCTGCATCATCATGGGTGTCTGTCCTTGCATTGCCATGGATGGGCTGCCCTGGTTCATGCGACTAGGAGTAGGCGTCATGTTTCGGTTCGGCATCGAGGCGTTCATCACGGGTGTGCCCTGTACAATGTGTGGTGTACCCGTGCGACTTAGGTTCTGCTGCTGACTGACGGATCGAATCATATTCTGATGATTGGATACGGCAGACGGCGGGCGGGCAGGACTGTTGATGGCTTGATTCGAGGCTGTCGGGACCATTGGAGTGCCGCCCAAATGCTGCGCAGACTGCCCTCCACCCAACGGCGATGCTGCAGAGGCGGCCATGGGCGTCTGCTGGCGTATAGTCGGGGAGAATTGAGACTGCGTAGCCGATTGGGGTGTCTGCGTGACCTGTATCGCAGCCGCGTTGGACATCTGGTGCTGTGCTGCCGCAGCCCGGGCAGCCTCGTTCTGCTGCTGGTTTTGCTGTAGTTGGGCCTGATGCGCTTGTTGACGAAGAGCTTGTTGCTGTTGTTGACGCTCTGCAAGTTCGGCCTGCTGTCGGCTCTCCATGTCCCTCTTCCGCTGGATCTCGGCCTCAATCTGGGCTGCACGCTTGGCCTGAGCAATTCGGGCATCTTCTTCCTTCTTCCTGCGGTCGGCTTCCTCGTGATTGGCACGGATGTTAGCAATGGTCTTGAAGCGGGCAAAAGTCTGGGAGTTTGCAGCGGCGCGCACAGCGTTGTCGTCATTGCCTGCAGCGGTGGCTGTCATGATGCTCTGGAACTCATCGCCGGCCAACATGAAGCGCTGCATGTTCTGGGCCTCGGCCTCGTCAGCAGCCAGCTCAGCGGTAGTCCTCTTGCGAGTCTTGCGTGGAGGGGCAGGGTTCTTGTTGTTCGGATGTGTGATGGCATCCATGAGGGCGAGCGACTGGCCGAAGCTCTTGGTTGGCTCCAAGTAGAGGGGCGGGCATGTGGCATTCAAGAACTCAGCCTCGAACTCGTGCACATTGCTGTCGTCGAGGACCATCTTCTGGCGCTTCGGGCTGGGCCCGTTGGCGAAGGTGGGCGTCGAGGGCACTGCAGTCATCGGGGTCGGCGGCATGCCTCCAGCTCTGGCCTGGGCCTGCATCCTTTTGAGCGTGGCCATGTCGGGGACGGGTGTGGTGGCCAGAAGCTGCATGTCGGCGAGCTGCGACTGCGGGGTTGGAAACAGCACCACAGTCCTGACCTTGGCAATGCCCGGCTGCTTGTTCAGGGCGACGTTCTGGCCAGGGGCGGGCATGTTCTCCTTGTCCTCCTTGGGCTCTCCGTCCTTGCTCTGTGCCGGCGGCTGGCCCGGCTTGGAGTCGGGCTTGTTGGCCGGGAAGGGCGCGAACGGGGACGGGGTGATGAAGCTGTTGTAGTTGTGGATGGAGAAGGCGCTCGTGCCGGCGTCGCCAGTGCTGTTGGTGTCGTCTTTGGGCTTGACACCGGCGGAGCGGTAGTCGTGCACCTCGACGATGAGGCAGTTGTCGTACCAGGGCGTGTTGAACTCGTAGAGCTCCTCGACCATGTTGTGGGGCACCTCCTTGTCCTTGATGGCCTGGAGCAGCTCGCGCATGGGCGAGGCATACGACAGCGTCTCCTGCGAGTCGTTCAAGCGGAAGTGCTTGGGGTGCAGGTACACATGCAGCGACGGCGGCTTGCCCTTGTGCCGGGCCAGGATGTCCTGCTGCGTGTAGACTGCGCGCCGTGTTAGCAGGTGTGCGCCGTGAAGGGTGGCGGGCGACATGCCATATTTCCTGGCGTCGTCGTGCTTGACGCCCTCGCCGTCCATGGCGGACTGGCGCGTCGTCGTGCGCGCGACTCCCGGGCGCTGCGACTCGCGGCGCAGTCGGGGAGGCTGCGGCGGGCGGGCAACGGCGACTGGGCCGGACATGGTCGTCGTCGTCGTCGTCGTGGGCGGGTGACGGAGCGCAGGCTCGTGGAGCGTGAATTCACAGTGGGGCGGGCGTGGGACGGGCTTTCGGCCGGGGGAGCGACAGCCGACGGGCGTGTGGCCTGCTGTTGCTGGAGAGAGGGCAGGCGCAAAGGTGCGCACGATGCCCGGGGTGCTGCTGGCAGGGCGCGACGGCTATCAGACTCGGGCGAGGTTGGGCGGCGCCTGGGCGGATGGCTCGACGCGTGAACATGGACGACGTGATGTTTGGAGCTGATGCGCCGCTGCTCCCGTTTCATCCTCGACCACGTGACCGAGCCCCCACCCCCACGGCTCCTCGCAACCCACTGCTCGCCACGTCTGACGGCTTCTCGCGTTGGACAACCAACCAGGCCCGAGTATTGCGTGCACACGGTAACGAGTGCAGCATCCCACTCTTCTGCCTTGAGAGAGCCAGATCGCCATCACGTGAACAGGCATAGCTGTACTCCCTAGGTCATATCGCTACGTGAACCACACTAGTCCCGAGATCCTGCTTCAAGTGTGGCTCTTGATGCCAAAGTCTTGGTGAAGCACCATCGCGAGCAGTCTTGAAGCATAAACGTGCGACTACCCAGGCAGCTTCCGAGGTTATGATGACTCGTTAACTTGACGACGACGTGACAGAGTTTGCTGCTCGGTTCGACCGTATTGGATGAATGTGACTGATGGTAGCCCTGGAGCATGTGGCATGTTTTCTATTCGAACAATCGAACACCTGGGCAGTGAGAACGCGCCATGCCCAGGTCACTCGTCATGCTAGCGTGTTCTTCAATCCATTCGTCGTCTTTCAAACAAAAGTTTCTCGCCATAAGAAGACCGGTGTCCTGGTCCTTGGTCCTCGACTCCGCCTAAGCACACAAACCTGCGACGTTCAACGCCCCAAGACGCGAAACCACAGCGCCGGTACTTCGAGCCTTCCGATCACACACGCCCCTGATGCATAACCGCATGTTCCGAAACTAGCATGCGAGCCGCTTTTATGCCGTGGAGCGAAAGGGAGAAAACAGTGTGGGAAAGGCGTTGTTGGTGGCTTGCTGTGCCGTATAATGGGATTGCGGCGTAGGTCGCATAAGTGCGTTAGCGGGGCATGGCAATGTCGCGTGCGGAGTTACCAGACAAATCTTCTGGAGATCAAAAGGAGAACAGTGAGTAATCGAATATATGTGAATGAGTTACTGAATGACGATCGCGTCCTGAGTCGTGAGTAAGGATCTACAATCTGTCATCCGTTGCTAGACTTCTATGTTCGCCCCCACCCAGCTGTCAAAACACGTCGAAACCGCACTCAGGGTTAACAGCTCTACCGGGGGTCCTGCCAAACATGGCTTCTGATCCGCAGTACACACTCTTGACGTACAACGTGTCAGGTCCCAGGATCGTTTTCCTTCCGGAAGGTCAGTGTGCAGCTCATCGCATGAACGAAAGAAATGGAACAGCACCAAGCCTCCAAGGTTGTCTAGATCACCTGGTGTTTTAGGCGTTCAGCCTTCTGCCTGTTTTGAGCGGCACGGCAAGTGAACATTACAAGATGAATATGTGACATTGCTAGGATAGCAGATGAGAATAAGGGACGCCGTGCCATTGAGGGTATTTCCTATCCGAAACTGAACAAATGAAACTATGTAACAGCATGCGTGAATCGATAATGAGAGTGCTAATGACTGGTGTTACCGCGTCCAAGCCTTGCGTGGCTGTGTAGAGATACTGGACTGTATTCCCGATCGATATCAATGAGCGAATCAACTAAATGGAAAATCTGGCTCTGTCGGATCATGGTCTGACATCGGTAATGACGTTTCGTAGCCATTAGATTATGGTGATGGAAGCTTGCCTGCGATCTCCACATAGCGCGGCCAAGTATTGGTGAAGACAAGGTACTTGATACTCTCAAAAGCGGCATCGAAGACGTCTTCTGTAAACTCACTTGGGACTATAGTCCGCGTGCTCGCCGTTGATGAGGACGTGATGCTGGAGTCGATACTCGCTGGTCGGCTCAAGGTATCCTCCCACGGGCAGACGACGTTTTCCCTGATGACTGGTGACTTGACGTCGTCAGGTGTCTGACTGCGTGGCATGTATGGATCAAACTCGACGTCTGCGAACATGACCTGTAGTGTCTTGAAAATCTTGTATTCAATGTTGATTGGTGCCTCCGCGGTGAAGGGGTTGATGAGCGTGTAGAAAAGCAGAGACGCTTCGTTGAACATTTGCCGCCGTTGGGCAGTCGTGACAATCTTCAGGCTGCCCCACTTCTTCTTGAAGTTGCGCACCTCGCGGAGGAAGATGCAGTTCTCGGCCGTGAATTCGCGAGCAGCAGCCCATGCAATAAGGGGTTCGATACCGTGCTGGATAGTAAACTCTAGCGACTGCATCGATGTCTTGGACCTCATCTCCTTGCTGAAGACCACAGTAGTCGATTTTTCGGACATGACCGAGTGGTTAGAGGTGAGCGAGTCAGTTTCGGAAATAGATGCTCGTCGATTGGGACAGGCCCTCAGTGCGTCTCGAAGTGGTATGATGATCAGAACCTGCTGGCAGACTACTAGCGACGGTATAAACCTATACTATAGTGTCAGAGTTGATAGGGAAGTGTATGAAATCGACTCTACTTACCACCCAGCTGGTGCGAAGAATTTGTTGATATTTTGAACTTTGGACATGTCCGAATACGTGAAAGCGATCCAAAGCGGCGTCCCTGGAAGGCTGACAATAAAGTCAGTCGTGTGAAGAAAACATAGTGCAAGCGTACATACCCGGCGATGATCGCGAGCCTCGTCTGCAAGGCCCAAGAGTGGACGTCCTTGATGTTGCGGATCTTCCATAGTATCCAAGGTCCAACAATCATCGTCCAGAATAACTGAACAAAAATTGAAGGGATCCTGCGTTGAAGTCAATGGAATGATCCGAAAGTTGTCTCCGTCCGACATACCACTCGCCTCCTCTGCGGCACTCGACGTAATTAGTTGGAACACCAAAGAACCCGTAGGCATCATGGAAACGACGGGAGCCGAAGAATAACATGATAGCCGGTAGAAACTGCCCCCATTAGCTGTCTGTAGTTTGAGCTGTCACGAACCGTCACCTACCGAAAGTACTAGTCCGACTAAAGTTCCAAAGTACACTTTCTTTGCCGCATCGAGATCACGCCACGCTTCGTATAAACCAAGAGGGGTATAAGATATCCGCTTCCTGCGCGCACCCTCCAGGAAGTTGCGTGTCATCCGACGCTGGCTCTCGTAGGCTGTGAGCACTTTGGCGTTGCAGGCTATGAAAGCTTAGTACGCACCAAATGCTACATTGAACCACCAGACTCACCTTGAAAGAATGCCATACCAGACGGGAGGAATACTGACATGATCCAGAATTCGGCTGAGCACGGGAAGAGACCATTCCATGGGTAAACAAGCAGGACGATGATGAGATAGATGTGCAGCATAAGCACTGCTGCGAAAACGACCTTGATATTTCGTATTTGCAGGCAAAAGGCTTCTCTACGTCGATGTAGGAAGAACAGTTCCACACCCAGGATCAGTGTGTATACTATGGCGACGACGACGTAGAGGATACCAAGGGCGTCGGTGTTGGGTTTTGTCGTGCCATCGAGTCTTCGTGGGCGCAAGAGAGGCGCCATGCTGACCATGCTGTGTGGATACCAAACAGATGTGATAGTTTCGACTGATAGTCGATAGGGTATGAGAATTTGAATGTCAGGCTCTGCCTCTTACTTAACAAAACGAAAGTGGGGATGTGAAGCGGAAGGAATGGAAGCAGCTGGTACCGAGAAGGCGGGACAGGTCATGCAAAGGGCACATAGGCGAAAGGAGCGGCACACGACTACTATGGAGGACGGGAAGACGTAAGAAGTATTAAGACTACATCGCACATGGGCCGGGTCTAGCGAAAAATACAACAGGGTGGGCTTAGCTGCGACTCGCTGGGGGGGGGGGGCTGAGCGGCAAGGGATTGCTCGATGTTAGATGGATCGAATGCTACTGAGCCACCAGAGGCTAATGGTTGTTCCTGGTGTGTAACGGGAAGGGAGCGCATCATCTGCAGGGAGAGACGCGTGAACGCTCTGACGGAGAGATGTGTCACGACGGCTACCATGGGAGCACAAGCTACTACCTTGCCAAACTGCGACTGCGGAAAGTAATCTGACGGCCGCCTTCGAGCATGCTGCTCCATATGCAGTGCACGGATGCGTGAACGGTAAGAACACGGTTGGAGGGGTTGATCGTGTTCTGGTTCGTGCTAGGTCGTCGCATCCGAGATCAGACATCGTAGGTTTCGGCACGCCAGCATCTCCTGGGATCCCACAGGCGCTGCTCTTCATCACCACAGCACCAAATTCTACATTTCCTCGTCCGAATGCGTTTTCAGAGCTGCGAACATACAACAGCGTCACATTGGGACCCTTTCGTCGTCGCTCCAATCCAAACAGCATCGCCTTGAACGTGATGGATGGATGCCGCTGCTGCTGCTCGACATGCGCAGGGCGCGTTCCAGCGCAACACGCGCCGAATTCTGCGGCTATAGCAGTTGGCATATTGACGCAACTTGAGCTCACGCATATAGGAAGATCCATGCCGTGCTGTAGTTTCAGTTTCTTTTCTCATCTCTGTCCATTGACCGGCAGAAAGTCTGACATTCATGCGGTCTCTTATCCTGCGTGATTTTGAAAACATCACCCTACGTCAGATCATGCCCAAACCTCCTATCAGTCTCAAACGTTTCATGTCAGTCTTCTAGAAGGCCGCCTGCACTCCTGTTGTCGATGCATCAAGGCACTTGTCAGTAGTTGTCGATCAGACACAGCATCCTCTTTAGGATACATCCGCGTCCTTTGGCTATGCAACAAGCCGCGGAAACAACCCCGGACCAAGGAGCACGGCAAAACTGATCGACCAAAGACTTTTGGTGTGGGGAAGCGTGCGGTGAGACAAGCTACCCGGTGTGGCTGCACCGTGGCGGATGCCTTCCGGCCGTGGATGCATCGCGCCACCATGAGAGGGCTGTAATTCGGTAGAGAAGAAGCATACACCCTCAGTAGCATGTTGAGCATGTAACAACGGCTACCTGAATACTGCAGCATTTGATCAAGTAATGAGCAGCGTCTCCACCCTTGATCCCACCAACGAGATCAGATATGAAGACGTTGTCGAGAGTTCGCTTATTGTGCAACCCTAGAAACCAAGGACTTCATGTGCGAACATGGACTCATGATCTTTGCATCATCTTCACACTACCGTAATGACGAAGTCACTTATCTTGTTCTCAAAAAGAAACCCCCCATAACGTAATCGTTGGTCGCAACGAAGTACTTCATAGGCTCAATATCTATCGCATTTCCTGAAGTGACTAGTAGAATTTTCAATGTAACATGACACTTCAGATGTGTGCGAACATAGTGTTGCAGCATATTGCTCCGTATTTCCCTGTGTCTACCCGAGAACCCGGTCTCCCCTACCGTTAATGTGTAGCACTGTCAAAGTGTTTGGTAACACTCTGCTGTCAACCTTACTTCATAGCCATTTAAAACGGGGTTCGTTGCTACAGCCCAGATAGTTCAAGCGGGAACGATACTACCTATACTACGCGCTTTGAAACAACACTTGTACCTTTGGCCTTACTGTTCTGGTGACGCACATTTACGTAGCAATCCAGTAGATTAACATACAGTATCGTACTATTCTTCCGAAGGAGACGGAATTTTATAGTGTGTTGTTAGCTAAGGCACAAGCTGTTGAGGGAGCAAGCTTTCAACGTGAAAGGCTGCTGCCACTGGCACATGGAATATTCCCTTGCTTAGACTTTAGACTGCCTATCACCACATGATGTTTGCTGATATTCATAGTGAAGATACTCGCTCAGCTCGACAGTCCTCACCCATAATGGTCACTAGTACCTTATATTTGCGGTATATCTCAGTAATAAGTACCTTTGCACACGTGTACTGTATATGTTGCAAAAAGCATAGGTCACTTATTGTTGGTAGGTTGTAGCCGCATTGTAGGATAAACTAGATAGCAACTATGGCATACCTAGGCAGCTTCGCGATCACGCGCACACAGCGACGTGAGTGGAAGACAGAACATATACTATGCCCGCTTACCATAGATCAAATGGCTTTTCGCTTATTGTCTACAATGTCTTAAAGAACGGCGAAGAGTAGGTTCGCTAGTCAGTCGGCGTGAGAGAGTGATATATGTGGTGCGCCTGAGGCTGAGGAATGCGTAAATTCGTCCTTGAGGGTGTTCCGGGAGGCGGAGCGTCGCTAGAGGTGACTGTTAGTATGAGGCTTTTGCTTAGTTCTTTCTTTGCAGTTCTTACTAACTGCAAACAATAGGGACTGTCATATAGGTAATCTGACAAATGATCTGATAAATGTGTCAGCCGTACATCAGCAAGTCTGTAGCTATCTCGAATGGGCAGGCATGATGGCGCGGAAGTATGGGTGGACGTCATGATGCCATAAGCAACGCACTTTAACTGCCTAGGGTTCTGGTCGATGCGACGCTTCAGCCTGTCGTCTGGATTCTTCCAACATATCATAAGAAGGTAATATAATACTGCATCCTGGAGCAAATTGTAGTCTCTCCACGGTCAAACATGTAGTATATACTATGCTGAGCCAGTGGCTCAATCCTAACGCTTTCTCCCGCTGCACTTTTCGATTTGCAACACGTTACAATGGCACCAGCGAAGCACAATGACATAGTAATCGTAGGGGGGTCGTTGGGTGGCCTTTTGGCCGGTGTCTCATCAAAGCGCTTTCGCAAAGACCTCAATATCTGCATCTTCGAACGTAATTCGACGCCGCTTCTTCAGAATCAGGGTGCTGGTGTGGTGGCTGGACATAACATACAATACTTCTTCAAAACGCACGACTGAAGCCAAACTACATTGACAATCCCAAGTCATCAACGAATATATCTTAATGAAGGAGGCAAGGTCGTAAATCAACACTGTCAAGAGCAGCGATGACGAGCTGGGATCTGCTGTACCGGCTCATACGAACCAATTACGATGGTACCGAAACCGACTATGCGAAGGCACCCACAACGGAGGGAGGCGAAGGAAGGACATCGTATGCGTATGGATGTAAGGTAACGATCGTTACGGCGCCGGAACCTTCGTCATCCTCGCTACTAGATTTCTCAGAACCCGTCAAGATCACTGTCCAACACAAATCTGGGGAGACATTCACGACCGACGCAGACCTTGTCGTCGCAACCGGTGGAACCAGTTCCCATATACGCGCCGAAGACTTCCCGGATGTGAAGCGAAAGTACGCCGGAAACGTCGCATAGCGCGGCACGGTACCCGAAACCCAGGTTTCTCAGGCTGCCACCGATGTGTTCGTCGAGAAATTCCCATTCTACCACACCGAGAGCATTCAAATATTAGCGTATACCATCCCGAGCAAAAGCTGGATGACCAAGCCTGGCGAACGACTGCTAAACTAGGTCTGGCACGTGAACTACAAGGAAGAGTCACCAGAGCACGTCGAGGTCATAACAGACAACCAAGGAACGAGACATCACATTACACTACCACCAGATCAGATCAAGGGGGATTTATGGGGATAACAAAAAGATCTGGCGAACGAGATTCTTCCACCACAATTCGCTGAGCTTGTCTCCAACATTAAGATGCTGTTCATACAAGCCATCACAGATATTATCGCACCGTCTGAGTTGCTAGAGAACGGTAGGATATTGTTACTTGGTGATGCGCTGGCAGGATTCAGAGCACACATAGCGGCGGTGTACAAATCAGGCTTCTCTAGATGCTCTAAAGCTTGCTGGTGATTTCGGGAAGATCATGGAAGGAGGAGGGATGGAAGTGCTAAAGGACTGGGAAGCAGAGGTAATGGAACATGATAAGGAGTTGCAAAGCCATGGTGCGCAGATGGGCAATCAGAGCCAGTTTAGTACGCACTCGATGCAATGGCAAGGTTAATTCATAACGTAGACTAAACGTCCCAGGTAAAGGCAGCTAACAACTACGGGTGCTCATCTCCCTACCTAACATTTTTACACTACCTAACATACTGCTATTTAAAGCCGTCTTTATTTCTTACCTCATATGGTCTTTGAGCGTTATTGTTTTTCTTGTTTATCTTACTGCCTACCGATATACATTCAGGTCTTCTTCTACAACTTCTATTCTCTTCTCTTACCGTTTGAGATGCCTTTACCTGGTTATCTAGTAAGAGCGACGCTTTTTGCTTATATAAGATTTATTTCGCTATTCTTCTGCCGTCTCTTCTATACCATACTTCAGATCACCTCTAGCATTCTACCTAATACACCACATTGACAATCTATCACTTGCCGATATGATAAATGGGCCGCCTAAGCGACCTGAGATTCTCGACTTATATGAACTTTTCGACTTGAGTGAATTTGCGCCTTCTTCTAAAATTGAGGGAAGATACAGAAACCTGCAACGCGCCTATCATCCAGACAGCAGACAAACCGGTGCGAGACCTAGTACCATACTCTCCCAGAACGTCGATGCTTATACTTTGACTAGAGGTGCTTGACTAATTCCACACTAATAGATTAAAACTGCCTGGGACACGCTCAAGACATTGTTTCGAGCACGTCAAGGCAGAGGAAGCTCGCCGTGAAGAACAAGCCAGAAAGGACGAGGAAATCCGGCGACGAGGAGAAGAAGCACTCCGTATGCGGGAGCATATTCATGGGGAACAAAGGCGACGCGGACTAGCACAATCCAAACAAGATGCCCATATCAAATTCGACTGGAAAAGGGCACAAAATGGAAAAAACCTTACCAAGGACGATAGCGCGTCCCAAGATACAATAGATAAGGATCACAGGTTAAGGGAACTTTGGGGGCTCAAACAGGATCAAACAACGGAGCGGTCCAGGAAAGCTGAGGATGCGAACGCCCTAGCCACCGAGAAGCGATTACATTAGTAAGAAGAGGAAGAGCAGCAAGAATGCAAACGACGCGCGATCAAGCAGCGTGCTATCGAGGAATGCGAACACGAAGTCATCGCTGCGGCCCATGCACGTCAAACCTGAGCTGCTCAAGGTCGACTCCGCATTTAGCAATGTAGTTCTCAGTCGCTCAAACGGTCAGTTCCCAGTGATTTAGAGGACGACCAAGCTCCAAAGCGTCCCAAACAGGGGAACGACATCACACCTAGTCTAAGGAAGCATGTAGCACGCGAACACGCCCGATGCAAACACAAACAAAAATTCATAGAGGTGGACGGTCCAGGAATAAATCTTGTCTAAGAGACAAGATTATTGATCTTAGTTGGCTGTATAAGGTTAATCAGGGTAAAACGTGTTCTCAATTTAACGCGAAGAGAACTGCGGCACTATTTGGCCTATGGAGATGTCTGTACGGTGGGGCTTTACTGTGTCGACCGTGCTTAGTGCCACTAAGCACGTTTGGTGTATGAGTCGGGCGAAAAGGTTCTGGTGTGAGTGAACAGTGATTGATTGCATGTCTCACGGTTTTAGAACTTACTTAGTAATAGTTCTTGATTCCTTATTCTCCGGCATCTTCTTAACATTGATCTCTAGACTTCTTCAGCATATCCTTACGTGTATAGCAACAATCTATGGAGTGCCTTCGAACTGCACCACGACTTCAAAGACGACGCGGTGGGATTCTAAAATGCTATGTCCACTTTATTGATATTCTATATACACTGTATCGAAAACCGCAATAAGCGAACAAAGAAAAAAAAGTATGCAATGGATAGAAAGTCAACCCTAATCTCTCTCTTGCTCGAGTTCTGTATCAGTACTTAGTACTCAAGGTCCTTGGCATGACGCTTGGACAGCTTGTTGAGTGCGGGTCCAGGAGTGGGGTCTAAATGTGGGTGTACAGAGTTAGTACATGTCTCACATGCAATTTGTATAGGGACACTTACAGCTACTGAAAGACCTAAAGACGTTGAACTGAATTCCAGCATCGGAAGCCTGAATCATGTCGTTAGCACATATCTTACAATGTAGGATGTAGCGTTGGCGGGATATCTTACCTTGTAGAAGCTTGTAGCCGGAACACCACCGCTCAACTTCGTAGTTCCAGAACCCTCAACCTTGAAGTTGATGCACTGAGGATACGACTGGGCGCCATTGGCCTGACCAGCAGCGTGCAGTGCGATAATCTCGTGACGGACAACGTAGTTACCAGGTGCAAGATTGGGAATGGTAAGGTCCCAGGAGAAGTTGTTCTTGATGAGATCGTCAGTGGCCCATGTGCCGGGATTGCTTCCTGATTTCCAGGCGCTGGACTGGATCTTTGTCCACTGTAGGCTTGTGGGGCTGACAGAGCCGCAGTCGCCATTGCAGGGCGCGATGTATTCTTGGATTGGGCCGACATGGCTGGCTGGCCAGGTGTCCCACTTGAAGGTAACCTTACTACCGGGCTTGACAGAAACATAGGCGCCGTTGCTCTTGCCTAGTTTGTGACATACGATGGCCGCATTGCTGAAACTGTCGGGGGAGACGAAGCCATTGTCAAGGTTATCTGCTTGCCAGCCGACGGTGTCAGGGATAGGATTCTGGTACTTGAGAGCAGAGTTCCTAAGATGTGAGAGTACTAAGTCAGTATTTGTCTCATGTGCAGTTCGTACAGGGACGTCTCTTACCACCCCTGGTATTCCTTGCCGTCGGCGATGACCTTGTCAACGTGGCCGTGGGCTGCCACAAGGGGCGTAAGAAGGAAAAGAAGAAGGGAGAGCATTTTGATAACTGTAGAGTGAGTGACTTCTAGAAAGCGATTGTAGAAGGTGTGCGGTAATGATGTCCTGTCGTGAGTGACCTTGAACCCGGATTCATCGTCCCTTCATATACTCTTCTCGTCTTCTAGTGGCCTTCTCCAAACACCCAAGATGTCCCTCCACCAGGTATTCGCGAAGGCCTGTAATCAATTTTTCATCTCCATGCACGAGTCGACCCGGTTTCTGAGCTGTACGCCATCCGCTCGTGGAAACACGCCCTTGTCGCCGTGGTCTTGGATCATTGAAAGCCCAGAGGTGTTTCCAGTCTGGTGACTGCGTGAAACCAATGCGATAGGCTAATAGAGTTGGAATGACACCGGATTTAATATACCAGACGCAGCCCCGCCCTGGAACTGGTGATGGGTGATATATCATCGGTCGCGGCCATTCCCGCCTTCCAAGTAGTCACCAACCACGTGCAGGTTTCAGCCACGACGTTGTGGTACTTTGTATCTTTAACCTCTAGGCGATGGGGATCGCTCAGTGCATTGATGAGACTGGACATGTAAACCGTCCTTCTCACAGGCAAGTTGCATGCTCAAGCATTTGCTGCTGCCTCGCGATTACATCCGGCGATCTAGCGGCTCACAAGATATAATACCGATGTGCGGCAGTCACTGGAGGTCTACGTTCTTGCAGTGTAGCTGCATGCGTTGCTGCATCCGAGTCAATTATACCCGGTGGCATAAAGAAATTTGACGCGGTTAATCAAGATATATTGAATACGGACCGCAGAACCGAAGTTCTATGGTAGCGATGCTACATTTCCACAAGGCTGGAAGCGCGTGCAGCTGAATAGTCTTAGCACGTAACAGAGCGCGTGTCGTCCAAAGAGGAGCTGGTACATCTCTGCAGTGCAGCCCCGATCTCATGCGCTTGAGACTCCACGACTCCTCTGCTTTGTATTGTTATTCGAAGATTCTCTCTGCTGGATTCTAGACCTGAAGACCTAGGGATTCGTGCCGCAGCATGTTCGTTCTTCGCTATAGCCTGTAGAGGTTCTCGCTTGAAGTACACCTAGCTGTCGTGGAAGAAAGCCTGGGGGTTAGCAAGACACAAGGTAACAACAACCCTTCGTTGATCATAGCGCATTTCATCCGTCTCTTAATGCGATAAGATATGTAGATGGAGAAACGGATAGCGCTCTTGCACCTGGCTAATGTCGAGGAAGATTGCACTCATAAAAAATCATACATCCTTGACGTATCGGTTAACATCGCCCGTCGTTATTGAAGACTGTGGGATTGCGTCTGAAAAGAGACGCCTGCAAAGTCGGGTTTAGGCTCAGGCTCAGGCTCAGGCTCACAAGGATCGTCGGAACCCGGGATGCTAAGACGACACCTGCATGCTAAATTTGTCGCTCTGCCGGACCTGACGATCGGCGAACGATGCGCATCTACCAGGAAGACAATTTGCGTCATTGAGTGTCGTGTCTTCATATAAGAATCTGGTGTCCTCGTTGTTGGCCTCAGGAGGTGGGGAATTCGATGCTCGGCAAGCCTTGAGGGTGCCGGTGACGCGTCATCTAGGCTGAGTAAGACCGCAGCAACCCACCACAGGTTCCCCCAGCCAACATCGACCTCGACAGCCCCGAACAGACAGAAATACTCGCATCAAGATTGCGCCCAGACAGAAGTAAACGTAGGAGATACCACCGCACGCATGCCCAAGGAATCCGAAGAGTCCAAGAGTTGGCCCAAGTCAGGAGGTCCGAAACTTTTAGCGAACATAGCCCCTCCGGACAGTCCGGGGACGGCACTTCCACACGTGTCTATGTAGCAGAAAGGCTGGGTATTACGCGTTTCTGAGTGCCAACAGGGCCTTGGATTTGGTCGGTAGGTGGGGTAACCGTCTTCCCGAGCACGTGAAACTGCAATACAGCCAATAGCATAGTGAAAGGATCGTATCCTCCTAGCCACCGATTGGGTCGAGGTTCGCAGCAAATGCACGATCTGGCAGACTTGCGGTCCACGAGGGGATACTTGCAATGGTATATAGAGGCTAGTAATCCGGTCATGCAGGGTCTCGCAACTCGGTGTTTGTGGATTGTTGTCGCATCACACCATACAGTTTTTGTCATCGTCAGCATACCAATACCATTCCCTCGGTCTTTTTCCTGTCACTCTCTCAGCTTCCGGAACCTCCGCGCATCAGGCTGACTTTCTGCCTCAACCTTGTTGATTGCGAGTGTGTCACCACAGCACACACTGCTCCTTTATCACTCGCTCTCGTCACACAAACACTTGTATCACAACATACACTTCCTCTTCTCGCAACCAAGATGTATCTCCAAAAGAGGGAAAGCAACATGGGCTTCGATATCGCCCCATCCCTGATCATCTTTCTCGTTATTCTCGGAGCAGGCTTGCTCGTCTGCTGTGGGTTTGCCGTGTATAGATTTTATGGTGGAGAACCTGAAGACGAGTCAGGCCGCTTCCACCGCACTCCAGAGCAAGACTCCTACATGAGAGAAGTGCGGGAGCGAAGCTGGCGCAAGCTTCCGCAGCTTGGGTTGCCACAACCTCACTACCACTCGAATGGTGGGAACATGGCCCACGCACCAATAAGCCCAAGGTAAGATGGAATCATTGTCCCTGAGAGACCTTGCTGAAGCTGACTTGAACAGTGGTAGCAACACCACCTACGGATGAGCAAAGGAGCGATCCCCCAATTTCGCAAAGGCGAATAACAAAACAAGCTGCGGTACACGAGGGTCATTCCGAGGCCCCACAATATAGCAGCCAACGACACGACGCGATGTAATGACCGAGAGACATATTCTGCAGTTACACGGAGTCATGTCTCATGAGAGTTGGGTTTTGACTTGATATATATGGAACGTTTATCGACGGAAAGAACTCTCCCGGGCTGGCAGAATCTGTTCGTCGAACTCCTCTTGCCTCATATCCTACAGCATACGGCCGAAGCAGTATGGATTTAGAGGTTTCGATCGAAAAAGGCTGATGAGATCATTTCATGATCAAGACACTTCCAAAACCCAGGGAGGTGAATTGATCCGGAACAGACAGCAATATATCCGTCGTGGGGTTCTGGGGTAATGTCTCCACAGGGATGACTATTGAGTTTTGTAAGATTTTCCAACCCGCTCTACTTGATGTAGCATATCAAGCAACCAAGCGCAAAAATTTTCCCATGTGCCAGGTGCCGTTGTTGTTATCGTGTTTGTATGGAGTAGTCAAGTCATGAGCCCCAATGTGATCTTATCAGCTAGAATCACAAAATTTCAGATGAGTAACCACGACTCCACACGTTGTGCAGGCAGCAAAAGAAGATCAAAGAGTCAGCATGAAGCGCCTTTGATCACTAAAATCCAGAGGGGATCTCACGTTCTGTTTCCATGCAGCCGAGCGATACTCATGAGTCCCGGGGCAATCGCAAAAAGCTATCGCAAGCCAACGAACAAGGCGTGCAAGGCATCAGGAGATACCAACGCTAAGCTGGATTTAGACCACGTCTTGTTTAGATACTGGAGCTTCTAGATACCTTGAAGCTTTTCGCTTGCGCCTAAGGCAGCGGCTGGCTACCAGCTGCATTCGACAACATTCCGCGAAGATCCGTTCTGCAGATGATCTCACCGAGAGGACAAGCACTCCACGTGTAGAGTGGAACGTCCTGCTATGCGGATCGACTAAGCCAGCAGTATTTGTGACGGAGTGATCGGCACGTCACACCTGAGAGATGGCTTCTTTCTCAAAAAGATTTTTCTTTTGTAATCTTTGACAGAGGCGAAATTTCGGGGCTGAACTGAAGATACAGAAGTAGCACACAGCGTTGCGTTTCCGGCAGTCTCCGCAATGTGGCCAACCTTATTCACACAGATTGAGGCTGTCAGCACACCATCGTACTTGATGGTGTTGCTAACTCAGGATGATCAGCGTACCTCGTACAGAGACGACTGCAACACGCAGGGACAATGCGCCAAAGTTACGTGGAATGAACGCTGCTCACCGTCTGCACAGCTCAAACACGACATCAGATACGCGCATCGCTGTTGACTTCTAAGCAGTGACCACGATGGACGATATATGGGGAAGCGGAGAAATTTAACGGGGCTCGTGACAAAGAGCGTTCTTTATTTCAAGCTGGGGCCGATGCGCTAAGCTATTGTAGCCCATGGTCGCGGAGCTCCTTCCATGGGGCTACGCTATCAACATTCACTAATCGTCATCGAGCCTCAAGGAAACGGTTCTTCGCATATCTACCTTAGATTAACTCAGGTACACATGGCAATACTACGCGTCTCTATTGGACGTCTTGATGCCTACCTACTATAGGTGAGGTGCGTACCCACGTGCCATCCCCGCAGATCGTCAAAGCTTGATGCTCAACCACAGCAACGACAGCGCAAAATCTCGGCACTTCTCGTATTTGAGTGAGTTGATGGACTTTGCACACAGTCATCCGTGAACTGGCCAACTACCTTGTTTTTCCGAGTACCAGTTTCTAGTCCGCTGACCGTTCGGCCCGGCTCACGAGCGAAATGACGTCGACGTGCTTTTTACCCATGGGTCCGTCGAATAGCTTCAGTGAACGTTACATCCGCCGACAAGCTATTCTGTTTGCTCGTGAGATCCATAAGCGGGGTACATTCAATCGGAACAAAAAGCAGCGAATGGAGCCCAGGCAGCCGGCGACCATGACGATCCATGTGTGCCGTCGTAGCCCCGAGGATATACTTTAGAGCATTCCTCGCTACACATTTCGTGTCTTCCGTACCTCCTTTTGACATTTCAAGGTTGGCTTGCTGTTCTACGACAAGATGCGCAGCCCTGTGGTTCTCGGCGCCCTCGCAAACATACCGTTGCTCGTCTCAGCGCAATGTCCAGAATATGTGGACTACGCACTCGAGGTCCATGAACCTCTGAGCTCTGGCAGATACCAACTTGCCTACCAACGGCCGGCTGAAGAATGTCGCACTTTCAAATCGCAGGGCCTTGAGGATACGATCACACGCATGGAGGGTGTCATCAAAGACCCAGACCTGTACCGTCTCTTCCAAAACGCCTACCCCAACACGCTCGATACAGCAATCGCTTGGAAAGGATATTCTGCCAACAACACTGATGAAGAACTGACGTTCATCATCACAGGAGATATCAACGCGATGTGGCTACGAGATTCGTCAAATCAGCTGCAAAGTTACCTACCTCTTTTGAACGCCAGCAGCGATCCAAACTCGATCGCCAGCTTGTACCGGGGGGTTATCAATCTCCAAGCGCGATACCTACTCACAGCACCGTACTGCAACTCGTTCCAGCCGCCCGCCGAAAGCGGTATTCCTCCGGCAGAAAACGAGTCGGGAAACCAGGACATTGTTTTTCCCGAATATTCCAACAGCAGCGTTTTCGAATGCAAATACGAGCTCGACTCACTTGCTGCCTTTTTACAGATATCTGCCGACTACTACGAAGCAACCGGAGATGTTGAGTTCTTTGGAAAGTTTCAGTGGACTAAAGCTATCGAGGCGGTACTGGATGTGGCCGATGACATGATGCTTCCCACTTATGGTCCAGACGGAGCGGTATTGCAGAGTCCGTAAGAAACGTCCCTGTGGGAACTGTATGTGAGACATGCACTGACTTCGTACACGCACCTTTTAGGTACACGTGGGAGCGAACCACGACCAGAGCAACTGAGACTCTTGCCAACGATGGAATCGGCAATCCCGTCGCCAACGGAACAGGCTTGATCAGAAGTGCTTTCCGACCAAGTGACGACTCTACCATCTTCCAGCTCTACATTCCAGCCAATATGATGTTTAGCTCATACCTGGCTCCAACTGCGGAGATTATGAGCAAACTCAATAGCACGAACTCTGCGGCGCTCGCGAAAAGAATGTCCGGCCTCTCAGAATCGCTGCGTAACGCGATTGAGACTCACGGAACCGTTGACCACCCGGTGTATGGCAAGATTTATGCATTCGAGGTTGACGGCTTCGGTGGGCGCGTTATCATGGACGACGCCAACATCCCGGGTCTCCTCTCAGCACCTTTCTTCAAGTATCCAGTCAACGAGGAGACGTATACGAACACGCGCGATCTTGTGCTCAGTTCCACAAACCCGTACTTTATGAGAGGTCCAGTCATTAACGCCATTGGTGGTCCGCATCAGGGGCCAGGCATGGCTTGGCCGATGGCTTCCATTGTACGCATTTTCACGAGCGATGACGAAGGCGAGATCGTGAACGAGCTGGCCCAGATTGTGAGCAGCACAGATGGCTTGGGTCTAGTTCATGAGAGCATCAACAGCTTCAATGAGAGTGATTGGACAAGACAGTGGTTCTCTTGGGCGAACGGGCTTTTTGGACAGATGATTTTGGACCTGGAGGAGCGCAAGCCAGAAATACTAGGGACAAGTTTCCAGTAGGCTGGAGGCTTTGGTGGAAAGTCTGAGTATTGGTTGTACGTGCAGCATGCATGCGCTGGTGAGCGCAAGGTTCTGAAAGCCTGTCATAAATCTTACATGCAATGCTAGTCATCAATGTTGTAGCACGTTGCTGGTTCCAGCTCAAACTTTACCCTGCATTCTGCATCTGGACACGGTGCAACTTCCAGCCGTAAGCCAGCTCGACGCAAAAAGCAAAGCACGTTATGACTGCATAACTCTTGTTTGGAACGTGCTGCGTGTGTGCTTTGCGGCAAAGAAAACAAATTTCGCTCGCATTCTACAAATCACCAGCTGATGGTCGGTTCACCGTCATAGCGGCGTAGCTGGTGCGACTGGGAACTTGGTTTCCAGGACATGCAGGACATGCAGTGTCGCTTGTCCCGACCAAGATGGTTGGCAATGACTTCTCCATGCGCAAGGCTGTGCCGCAGCCGGCACTAGGAGCAGGTTTGGCATTTGTGACGCTTTGAGCGAAGAACCTGGTTGAAGTCAAGACGTCGGGACCCGTTCAGTGGTGGGTCGCACCAAATGCCGGTTTCCCCACGCCCGAGGCCAACACCCGTTGTGAAGAACGGACGAGGAACTGCGACAACGAGCCTCCCTGGCAACGACCAGCCACGCAGCGACTGTTGATGCGCTATGCACCACCGCTGCATGCCCCAAAGAAGCTGGAGACATCTAGCACGGAACCCTCGTGGAGGACATCAGTGCTGTGAGTGGGTCGCTTCATCTTCTCTGGCGATCGCGTCAGGGGCCCGCGAATTAAGCGGCCGTGTGGCGGTCGCGAGAGTAACCGCGCGCGCGATCGAGTCGTGTCTGGGATGCCGTTGGCTGCTTGCAACAGGGGAACTGGAGCAGGCGTGGGATCTGCTTCCTGTTCCCGACCACAAGCTGTGCCGATGTCCTGAACCCACTATCCCAAGATCCTGTTCTTCACGAGACGTGCAGCCCGCCACCATGCCGGTCAGCCAGTCTTGACAAGTGAGGAGAACAGCAACTAGTGCTTCGGTCCCTTACTATGCGTCGGCCCCCAGCCCACTGCAAATCTTCGCAGTCATGGACTGGACGGCCGAGGAAATGAAGGAGCTGGAGTGTCTCCTCTTCGGCCAGTCTCTGCGGCCAACGGGAGCCCATGACATACGCCTAATAATGCGCCTCGCATTTGGCGTGTTTGGGATCAACACGCTCTTCAACTGCATCTCCGAGTCTTTGCTCACCATTACCCTTTCCCTACCATAACTAGAGAGCGCCAGTGGCTGTCATCCGCTTGCTTCCTGCCCGACTAGCACCGAACTACATCTCTGACTTGCGACCCATCTTTTCCTCTCTTCTTTTCTCATGCGCCCATTACACAGCACTCACTCGCTTTTGGACCCATCCTGATACTTTGTTTCACCTAGACGACATTTCGGCGATTTGAACGTCGACAATAAGCGCTGAGGCTGCATCCTCCTCACTATATGCAAACATCAACCACAGGCGCTAATTCGGCCAATCTTGGACCACATCAACTAAGGCTCTGTCTCCACACTCCAACATTTACTGCTCGCCGGTGACAGCCTGCATAAAACATCCAGCCTCTATTTGCCTCAGGAATCCTCCGACCTGACCTGATTCTTCGCATTGCATCGTCCCTGGTCAACCTCGCCATAATCATACATACGCGCAGGAGGACTGGTTTCAACATTTCGCCAAACGCTTGCTACTGCGCACCAATCAGTCAACTGTTTGCTGGCCTTTTCTCCGCCAGGACCATACAGAAAGAGCAGGCTAAAACATCCAACTCACCCTTCTGCATGCACTTCTAAATTTGACATTTACGATTGTATGCGACACCTCAGAAGTGACCAGGGCTTAGACGCGTACGCGCTTCAACGCCGTTAGTCCCTGCTGTTATCAGCTTAGGTTATTCCAATATCATGGCCATGGACAACACTACGCTCCACACCTTCCTCTTGTATGTCTACCCCCTCTGTGCCACTTACTCCAAGGCAGTCACTTATTCTTGCATCAAGTCACTGCCCGGCTGCACTGCGCAGTGTAGTTTTACTCGGATCTTGGGACAACTTTTCGCGACCCTATCCATTACAAATCGACGTACGTGGGGGCCGGAATCTCTGGAAAGGCTGCTTCACCTTTTCTGATATCATTTGCGACGGCGATCTGGACCAACAAGCACCAAAGCGAGACGGGCCTCTGAAGATGGGTGGCACCTATTGGTACTTCGTGAGTTCGCCACTTTACTACATGTGCTCACTCATTAACTCTTTGCAGTACAAGGTCGACGAGGATGAAGAATGTCACAACCCGTCGGAGGAATCAACGACATTTTGCCCTCTTCTCCCCGGACAGCGCCTTAACGTTCTGGACGTACCTCGCGAGGGGCACAGCCGCAGCATCTCTGATACTTCTTCCGCTTTCACCCGGGATCCCAAAGATAGGTATCTTACACCAGTGCCACCTGCAAGCCAAAGGCCTCTACCATCCCCAAGAACTAGGTCTAGTGAGGAGTCACATGTCATGCCCCTACCTTCGCCTTGGACTCCGAAATCGGCGACACATCCTCCGACGGATGGCTTCCTGTCTACACATGTAGCGCGCCATGCTCGAAGCGCATCAGCATCACCTTATATGCCATCGACACCCATCTTCCCAGACTTTAAGCTTTTGAAGGAGAAGCTTGCATCGAAACGATCAGCTTCGAGAAATCGCAGTGGATCGAAGACCAGGGAACTAGACATCAGTGCGCCGGTGCTTGTCAGCGGGGGAGAGGAGCTCAACCTCATTCCATTATCAGTTTACCGACCCTCGTTTGAGTCTATCAGAGAAGCGGAGACTGCAGCGCCACGTTCAGTACCAACCATCCGAAGGGAGTTCTCCCCGCTGGCGTCGCATCCTGTGGATCCTGACCATGATTCACTGTTCGGGCCCGCCGAACTACCCACTGTCGATGAGCGCCTTATCAGGCGACGTCGCTCACATGTACCTTCAACTGTCATTACAAGCGAGTTCAAGGTCGAGCAAAGCCGTGTCCGTGCCAACTCCGCTGACACAAGACGGACTCAACATTACCTATTCTCTAATGATCCTTGGCTATCCTCGCCGAAGCTCCAGCAAGAATTTGAAGCTAAGAATCGAGTGGTGGAAGACGACACCCCTTCAGCCCCTGTACTATCACGACCGTCGACTTTTCTCGGTGCACCTGTCTCGAACGAGCGACCTATATCGAGCCATGGTAGCATTCATAGCACGAACCTTCGACAGTCACCATTTGACAAAGAGCTCCCAGCACTTCCTCGCTACCTAATACCTGCACCGCTCTATGCATACAACGATGTAACAATTGGTGAACTACCAGCTAACGAACCGGAAGACGAATTTGAAGAAGCCGATGACAATGAACGTCTCGACCACTTCAGCGTAAAATTCCATGAGAAAGCCCGCAGCCACTTCTCCACATGGAGCAACGACTCCATCAGCTACAACTCTCCAACCTCCTCCAACGAGGACGACGAAGGCGTCTTCTCGCCAACATTCAGCTCCCTCACCAGCAATGACAGCGACGTCGAAATACCTCAAGGTCTCTCGATTCGCTACTCTTATGCCTCCCTCCAACAAGTCCACACCGAAGCCTCAAAACATGTGTTCACTGTCCCCGAAATCCAAGCCACTGACAACAACTATAATTACAGCGATACTTCTTCCAACGATGATGAAAAGGATGACCGTCAATCCTTCTACCGTCTGTCAACCCCACCTCAACTAAACGAACTCCGCATCTCGACCTTTGGCTCCGATCTCTTCAAAGTCGAGACTACCGAGCAGCATTCTGATGCGGCATCGTCGCGTCGCGCGTCGCGGCGCCAAGCTGCTTGTTTTGGACTTGGCTTCCAATACAGTCTGCCCGAGGAGGATGTTGGAAGTAAGACTACTATTGAAGAATCCGTTGGACGTAGTGAGCGTCTTGAGCCGACACTCAGTGTGCGAAGGGAAAGAGAGATGAGTGGCGTGCATGCGCTAATGGAGGACTTTGCGTTTTTGGGTGACGCTGTTATTTGAACATGCGTGTTACCCCAATTCCAAATCATGATTTTCGGTACGCTGGCCGCAATTGTTTACTTTTGCACATTTCGCCTTCACCGCCTTCTCACGCTTTGCGACCGTATCGATCTCTTCCAGTTTTCAATCGCCTTTCGATGTACAGCTTTCGGTCTTTTTTTTTTTTTTTTTTTGATCCAGATACCAACGACGCGATTTTAGCGACATGGCAGCGCATAGGAGGGAGACTGACTTGGTCCGCCGTATACTTCACACATACATACATCTTTGTGCCGAATTTGTCCTGTAAAGATGGAGGAGATGGGGAGACAGTTTGAACACATGGCTACAGTATGATCTTGTTCAAATAATGAAGTAGCAGGCAGCTTTCGTGGCATTTTAGTATTAGATAGTAGCATCGTAGAGTTACGGAAAATGAACAACGGGATTTGATCTTATCGCTGAAATGCCTCTTTCCTGGCGAAGTTCAAGTCAAAGTTAGTGGGTGAGTATGGGATTACATGCATAATGTGAAAGGCAAAAATTGGTGTAATTCATCTCATTCAGTTTTGTCTATCTGAACGAACCTCCCCAGGAGCAGATACCAGCGTGAAAGTGGCCAGAACAATTTCTGTAAACGCTTATATCTGAACTCCCCTCTGCGTATGACATTTATGCTTATGAGATGGTGTAGTTCTCGGCAATAGACTTGACATCTTTCGAGAAGCTGATATCCTGGCCCATGGCAAGTAGGGTTACGGAAGACACCTGTGGTGTTCATTAGATTAGGATGCCTCGTGGAGCACGATTGAAAATGACTTACATCGACATCCACGAATGGTGTAGCCTTGCTGAACCTGACGTTCATGGGGAAAAACTCCGAGTCACTACCGGCTTGTGCCTCAAATTCGAAGCTACCAGAGCTGTTCGCATCGTCCACGGCACCAATGTTCCACTCGATGCTATCGCCGCCAACCTCGTATACAGCGTCGAAACTCGAAACGTTGGGCTCATCGGTCTGGTATGGGATAGTGACGGCGACATCCTTCAATGAGTCGCCACCAGTAAGCTCGTACTCCACGGTGATGTTGTACATGTTGCCTGAGTCCTCGACCCAAACGCGGAAGGTAATGGGTGGATCGGAGATGTCGTCAGGCCGCGGTGCCAGCTTCCACTTCATGACGCCAATGCCCATGTTCGAGGGGAAACCCTTGCTCGTGTCGGCCAGCTCAATGACCTTGTCGTTTCTGAAGACGGTCTTGTCGACCTTGGGATGTGTCATCAACTGTGCGCCGCGAGTGTCGCCAGTAGCCAGATCAAGCTTGACTTGTGTGAAGGAGGGGTCGGTAATCTTGAGTTGCATCTCGCCCTTGACTTCGAAGGACTTGAGGAGACCCTCGCGGTCCAGCCGGGCGGAGATGGTCTCGTTGGTAGTGATGTGTACGGCCTCGCGGTTGGTCGAGATGGACTGGCGAGCGCTTGCTGGAACGACGGCAGCCGGGGCAGATGGCTTGGGTGCGACTAGCGGTTCCTCTTCTGCCGGCGCTTGTTCGCCAGTGACTTGCTCGTACATGTTGTTGGTCTTGTTCTTCTTGCCGAGCTGCATGCCCTTCTTGCCCAGAGCCAAGGGCTTGCTGGTGGCCTTCTTCTTCTCAGCTTCGTAGCTATCGTAGGTATCCGCAACATTGGTCGTGGGCACGCTGGGCGTGAATGCGGGATACGAAGGCGAGCGGCCGCCCATGCCGCTGCCCATGCCACTGCCCATGCCGCCTCCCATGCCTCCACCTACTCGTTGCGATCTTGACATCTCCTTCCTCTGCATCTCGAGCTGCTTGGCCCTGCGCTTGCGCTCTTCCGACGCCTCGAGCTCCTTGTTCCGTGCGATGATCTCCTGAATCCGTTCCTCGTGCGATTCCATGTCCAAGAAAGTCTTGATCTGGCTCATTGTCAAGTTCTCCCTGTAGCCCAGTGTGACGATCTCGTCGAAGGCAGTCAGAAGCTCGAAGGCATTCTTCTGGATCTCGCGCTCGTCGAGGGATTTGCATATCGAAGAGACAACCTGGGCGAAGAGGTGCAACGAGTTGATGTCTTGCAGGATGTTGGATTGCAAGTTGGTGATCAGGACCATGTAGAGTTCGTCGAGGGGTTGGTATACGTAGCGCACGTTGTCCTGTTCGCACGTCGTGTGTTGGGTCCCGCTGTCGGCGAGCTTGGGGAAGGATGCGAGGAGAGCTTCGATGCGGGAGCGCTGCATTTCACGGAACTGGCGCGAGACAACCGCCTTGCCGCCTCTTGTGCATATTGAAGCTGCGAGGACCACCTGGCTCCGTCAGCTTGGTGTCGGTGGAGGGAAGGGCGAGCCATTGTCTCTCTTGCCGTCTCCTACCATGGTTTAGGCGTCTGCTGGGGGCTACTGGGGTAAGCCGCGCTGTTCAGAGTGTCGTGGCTTCGTGTACAGTGTCCTGCACTCGAGGCCGCGCTGTCAAAAGTAGTGGGGAATATTCGCCGACAGCAAGTTGCTCAGGAACACAATGGCGCCCTCGGTGTGGAAAGAGGGCAGAGGGAGCGATGCGACACTAGGAACAAGCAGACGCGATGAGCTGTAGACAACAAGAACTCAAGCTGGGCGAGTGACTGTTCCAGCCCGGCTGCACCAGTCGCGACACCTGGAGATTCCAAAGTGGACACCTGGAGTCACGTGCAGCCTGCGTCTGCCTAGCCTCAATTCCTCCTTGAAGCAGCCCGGGCTCCCCCTCCCTCACTGTCGTCAATACGTGCAACCTGCAGCTTGTCTACCGCTTTATCCTCTTACGAGATACGCCTGTTGCGCCTTTGCAAGCAGCAGAGGATACAGGACCCGCGAGTTTGATCTCTGTCAAGTGCAAGTAGACATCACCTAGGCCTCTGCCACTTGCCCGCTTCCGCCAAAGCACTTTCCCATCCTAGCGCGAACACCACCGTGCTTCCTTTGTCCAATTTCCTGACAAACCTCCTCGACCTCACCGTGGACAGGCCTCTGCCATAGCACATCTGCCCAAAGACACACCGTCATGCGCCTCTAGCTCTTTTATGACGTTGTGCACCGATTACAAACCGCGTTCCGCTGCATCGCCACCCAGTGACTCGCACCAACCTCTGACGCGCTCCTCTCACTCCTTTATTCTACGCGTTTCACCCGGCAAGCAAACACCCGCAAACGCTTGCTCTGCATCGGATGGTACATGATGGCGACCGCAGCACATACAGTACCAGGCCATGAAGTCTCGACTGTCGAGGACATGGATCTGCATTCTGACCATGGCGGCTTCGACTTCAACGACGGGGACATCGAGTTGGATCTCGATCCTCCGCTTTCCCATTCCCAGGACGACGAGATGTCCATGAACGATACAGCCTCGGCGAACGGAGTAGAGGCCGAAACTGGACCAGCGGAGCAAGACGACTTCATGGTTGACCAGGAAGATGTGATCGAGGAGGACTATAGCTACCAGGAGGATGACGGCGTCATAGTTGTTGATCAGCCTGACACACTCACCGCACAGCCTATACTAGTCAACTCTCCCCCAGCCCTAGCCAGCCTTGCACCGATCCAAACCAACGCGCCGAATCAGGATGACGATCTTATCGACTATTCTGAAGAAGAGGGCGAAGACTACCACAATCCTGAGCTCCGTTCACCATGGCTGCGACAAGAAAGCTACTATTCAGAAACTCAACAAGCTCAGGACGAACAGACTAAGGATACAATTGAACAACAAGACGAGATACCCGCTGACTTGCAAGCTTTACTTCCGATGCCTGCAAACACCAAGTCGCCCAGCCCAGACGTGGAAGCGCAGAGTGTAGTGGACCACAGTTCACACGGCCCAACGGCAGACGAACGCGCACACTCGCCCCTCCCGCAGTCAGTCGACGATAACGAAGAAGGCGGCCAGAACGACGACGGTGATGGTGATGGTGACGGCGGTGTGATGCTACCAGGCCAGGAAGAACAACTAGACGACGATACACAGAACCATGATCCGGCGCATCAAGGCTATGATCAAGCAGCCACTACTGAGGGCAACGAGCACCGAGACCCTGAGTTGTTCGAATTCCCGTCTGTTACCGTGAACTATCAAGGCGAAGAGCTGTGGCTTTTCAAACAACACGACTACGACAACAGTGGAGAGTGGCTCATCCAAGACATTTCGCTTGCAAAGGCTAGCTTGTCAGATCTTTTTCAAGCATGCCGTCTGTCTCTTGGTGAAGATGTGTCAGGAGAAACAGAAGTCGGTTTCAAATTTGAGCACTTGCAGAATCTGGAGATCTTCGAGGACAACACGGCATGTGTAGCTGTTTCACTCGAACGTCTCGTAGGATACTATCATGCGCTACACGCGCAAGATGGTAATAACGCGCCGGACTCGTTCTACATCTCTTTGATGTTTCGACCGCGCTTCGCTACTCTGCTCTTAGACATTGCAAAATACGCCGATCAAGGAAGCGGCTATTCTGCTTTCGAGGCTGCTGTGGTTGCTGGTGAAACACACTTCGCCGGCATGATTGATGGGGCCTCGAGCGATGAGCCCACTGAGTGGGGCACTCAGGAACAAGAGCAGGAACACGATGAGCAGCAAGTAGAGCAAGGGAATCTCGAGGCGCCAGAGTTTGCGAATGGCGGAGCGCAGCCGCAAGAACATGATGACGAGGGTGATCAGAGCGAAGGAGAGAATACTCAGGAGATCCGGGATGATGAGAGAGTGGAAGTGCATGAGGACGAGCACACTCTAGCCGAGCATGATCCCTACCGCGAGCTCGATCACAGTGAAGAGAATCATGAGCAGAGTCTTTCCGAGGAGCAGAGTGCCAAGGACAACAAGAAGGAAGAGGTTGAAGTTGAACATTCATCTCACAAGGAGCAAGAACCTACTGCTGAGGAGGACCACAATCTGCAAGCTGCTAATCGTGTTGATATATCCGCAAACTCTCAGAGACTAGTAGATCAGGCTCATCCGGAGAGTCCAAAACTGAACGAGGAGACCGATGCCGAGGCAGAGGCTCGCCGCTTGCAGGAGCAGGAAGACTTCGTTGACTACAGCGACGAAGAAGACGAGCCTGCCGTAAATGCCAAGGACGCTGAAGAAGCACCAGCTACTGAGCCCTCACCTTCGTCCGTGACGCTTGAAGGCGATGAGCCTGTCAACGCAGATGAAGATGGATCCGTCGCAGGCTCCACCAGCCACGACGACAATGCCAGCCAGAACGATGAAGCAGCTAATGAGGAACCTCCCGTCAAAGTAGAAGATGATGAGACTGAAGACAATGACGGCAACGACGGCAATGATCCATCGTACCGGGACGGCGTCCAAGCCATCGACGAAGATGACCCATTCCAGGATTTCTACGCGGATGGAGCAGATGAATATGCTGCAAACGTATATGACGGCGACACTAACCAAGACTTTGCCAACAATGAGTACCAAGACTTTGATGGACAACCAGAGTTGGACTTTATGAACGGAGATGAATTCAACGAAGCTGGTGCCGAAAGAACGGACGGTAACGACTTGGTTGGTACGGACGACTTTCTGGATCTGGAAAATAATCCTGAGTGGGATGCCGACCAGGAACTGGCGCAAGAAGATTCAGAGAAGACGGCCAATGCACATGATCACGTCGATACCCAAGATGGAGAGGACGGTGTGGCTGGACAAACTACGAACGCAACGTCTTCGGCTGCAGCTCCTACCATGGCCTCGTCTAGCGATACCCAAGAAGTGTCTCCACAAGGACAGAAGCGATCTATTGACGAGGCTGGATATGGAGAGGACATTGCACCTGACTCGATAGGTATGCTCATATCTCCAAGACGCAAGCGAAAATCAGCTGCTGACTACTTTGTTCCAGACGCTAAGCGCACCAAAGTGTGAAGGCCCACCGTCCTCCGAGTCTACGTGTCCTTGAACTCTACTAATATGCAGTTTCGTGTGCGCCCTTTGTTCAATTCATTACGCCTCTGAACTAATATGATGTATACTAACAATAGGTCCGACCATGCAGCGCGCGCCGCCGGATACTAAAAGTCGCCAAGGAGCATGGCCTCGAAAAGGTAAGAGAGAGTATATTCATGCGCGGTTTCTTTTTGTTACACCCTGCCACTAGAGCTGTTGCAACTTTCGGCGTTGCTTTCTTCTTCTTCTTCTTCTGAACAAGCCTTTGAGTACGCGGAGGTCAGGATAATACGTCTTGCGGTGGACTGGTGATGCGTTGGAAGGGAAAGGCGGCATTTTAATGTGTCCCGGGCCATATACCCAGTGCTTTGAGTTTGACTTCAGCATCTACCGAAAGGACTCGAAGCACGACCAAGTCTCAATGGGACAGTCTCAATTGAAAAGTTACTTGTACACAAGCATGTTCAGAAACAGTTGGACGGGGAGGAACCACCTGTCTTACGTGACGATGAATAGATACCACTAGGTAACAGTGGCTTGTTTGAGGCTTGGATTCGATGTTGTGGGGAAGAGGTTACGAGGCATGCTATTTTGGTCTCACTAAGCAGATGGTTACGAGTCGCAGCTGGAGGGGGCACTATCGGGTAAACCTCGACGCGACATAGGGCTGTTCTTAGTACGACTAGATTGTAAAAGTCGGGACGAGCAAGGCCAAGGCAGAATAGAGCCATGTATTTGCGGATGGATATTGCAGGATGGAGTGCCGCGTCTTTGTCTGACGAAGTGATCGGCAGGCTCTAACTCTAGCGTCTGTGAGGCGTCGAGGACGGGGGTAGGGGAAGCTAAAAAAGAAGCCCCTGCGTAAGATGCAAGCCGCAAGCCGCAGCCCGGCCGTGAAACCTTGGGACGTGGCCTGGCACTGGCGAGACCGACACGGCACGCCACCCTGTTGGGGAACGAAGGGTTTATCGATAGACGATGGCGTATGCTCTTCAGTCATGTTGCGGACTTGTTGAATCACAACACTCGCCTTTGCTGCCATTTTGTTAGACTGAATCGTGCTGCTGTCACGAAGTTCCCCGCGCTCGCCTGCTCTCCTCTTGTCTGGTCTACCCACCTTTCCCTGGCGTCACTTGATCCTTGGCCCGTCACAGGAACAGCGTTTGGTGAAACGCGAATCGCTTCTTGCGCAAGCATCCCCAACCCACTACCTATCCCGTCGCGTCCCCCATCGCACCTGCATATCACATCACATCCATCCCCCATCGCAGTCAGTCAGCCAACACGGCGCTTGCGCTTCATCGCTCCTTCCTTGCTTGGGCAGGCTACGACACAATCGCTATCGATAACCCCCAGTCCGCGCAAGCCAACGCCAACGGCAACGTCAACAGCCACGCACTAGCTTCACACCACGCACGCCCGTTGCCATCGCCCGCTGCCATCGCCCGCGCACATTCACAGCGACACAGACAACGACGCTACCTGGCCGCAAACAACCAAGACGGGTCGCCTCGACCTACACACACCGGCGACATGGTCGAAGACAAGTACGTTGCGCCAAGAGACGGCATGCTGCACGCTGCATGCGAAACCCGACGACTGACGATAAGGACAGATATGTCGGCCTCATGCTGGCCGTGAGCTCGTCACTGGCGATTGGCGCCAGCTTCGTCATTACCAAGAAGGGCCTCAATGCCTCGATGGAGAAGCAGGGCTTCAACGGCGACGGCTTTGGATACCTGCAGAACCCCGTGTGGTGGGCCGGCATAACGACGAGTGGGTGCACCTGCAGGACGATGCTGTGCGCGTGACTGACGGCATACAGTGGTACTCGGCGAGATATTCAACTTCGCGGCATACGCCTTTGCGCCTGCCATTCTAGTGACGCCCCTCGGCGCGCTTTCAGTCCTCATCGGTGCCGTGCTCAGCTCATACTTCCTGGACGAGCAACTGGGGCTGCTGGGCAAGATTGGCTGCGCCATATGTCTGATCGGGTCTGTCATCATCGTACTACACGCGCCACCGGACAAGGAGGTCGAGTCTGTTGAAGAGATCCTCAATCTTGCGCTTCAGCCAGGTACGTTCGACATGAACTTCCAGAGTCCATGCTACGATAGAGACTGACCAAGCGGCCCAGGCTTCCTCTTCTACTGCGCTTTCTGTATCGTCTTCTGCATCTTTATGATCTACAAGATCGCCCCCAAGTACGGTCGCCAGAACCCGCTCATTTACCTTTCCATCTGTTCGACAGCCGGCTCTGTCTCCATCATGTTCATCAAGGCCTTCGGTATCGCTCTGAAGATGACATTTGCCGGCAACAACCAGTTCACACACCCTTCGACATACGTCTTCGTAATCTTGGTTGTCGGCTGCATCCTCACGCAGATGAACTACTTCAACAAGGCCTTGAGCCAGTTTTCGACAAACATGTACGTTCCGGGCGCCTTGGTATCCACCAAATATTGCTAACTTCGGATTCCAGTGTCAACCCCCTCTACTACGTCATGTTCACGACTTGTACCCTCGTCGCTTCCTGCCTCCTCTTCCAAGGCTTCAACACCACGTCCGCAGTCAACACCATCTCCCTGCTCTGCGGCTTTCTCATCATCTTCTCCGGTGTATACCTCTTGAACCTCTCGCGCGAAGATGCCAACGGCAACAGAGCATTCGGCTCACGTTTCACCGACGGCCCGCCTTCCGACGCCATTTCTGGCTTTCCTACAAGACGCAGTATGCAGGCCCGACGCAGCGAAGAGCTGTTCGAGCGACAATCCGTCGGCGTCGTTCGCGACGGCAGATCTAGCTATGCGGATGCAGGCGATCGAGGCGCGCTTATGCACGACTACGATGTGGAGAACCAGTTCGAGCTCGGCGATCTGGCTGACAGCGACGATGAGCTAGAAAGCGGCCAGAATACCAAGCGGACGAGCTTCGACGAGGAGGCACGATTAAATGGAAGATTAAGTGGTGCAGGCAGAGGACGAGTCCACAAGGAGTCGGTACAGCCGAAGAGGAATTCCTCAGCTCGATAGGTCAGGTTGTCGGATGATGACCGTCGATTTGTACAGGCTTTTGACAGTCTGACTCCTCTTGGGAACTATGATTAGTCTCCATGTCAAAGGAATGACTGGTTTGTGGGATTGCATTGTATCGCACCACGGCGTTTATGGCATGGGGATTTAGGGTAGTGGACTGGCGCCTAGGATCAGGATGCCGGCCACTTGTACTTGTACTATGATAGCATGATATGTATACCCAGAAGGCACAGGATAAGGACTGGTATTCTTTCCAGAGCATTCGAATTGCATTTTTTTTTAGTCTTACGACACTGGTATGTTAAGCATGTGACATGCAGTTTGTAGTGCCGTTTTCTATTATCAATGCGAACGCGGCATGCTACCACTTCCCCGCGGCATTCGTAACTGCGTGTAATGCTGAACAACGTGATAGCGCGTGAGCGCGCTAGGCAGGTCTGGCTTAGAACGCGACTTCCATATATGCACAAACAAACCACCACCTCTAACACACAGACCGACATTCTCAAGCGCGGCCTTTAAGGTCAAACGACAGCAATCATGGCGATGACTGACTCGGGCGATGACCGACAGTTGCTGCAGCAGGCAGAGAAGATCCTGCTGCACCCAATACACCCACACCTCATCTCGTACTGCCCTACCATGGATCTCATAGCCTTGGTCACCGATGAGGAAAACCTCGATGTCTACCGAATAAACGGTCAAAGAGCATTTGGATTGAAGAGAAAGCGCGAGGACCTGTGTGTCGAAGCGCTACAATGGGAGTTCAATGGCAAGAGCATCGCTGTCAGTTGGAGTGATGGGAGCACGGACTTGGTTAGTGCCGAAACAGGCAAGGTCACGCACAAAGACGTTGTGTTGCCAGGGGTTGGGGAATCTGATGGTGGTACGACAGATGACGAGGCTCCGGTCAGGGTGGAGTGTATAGGTTGGGGTCTAAACTTCATCAACGCCGAGGCTGTGAAGAAGCGGACAGGGTGGAAACCGAACAAGGCGAATGACACAACGCCTGCAAAGACTGATGTATTTGGAAATCCTACGACTGAAGACTGGGATGCGTTCAAGGATGAGACCACGTTGGAGGACTTCCTGCAGCGACAGCCAGACTTTCAGACGTTGGATATTGCGCCCGATCTACCGGATCAGCTCGCTATGATGGACATGGAGGCGCTGCTACCCAAACTTCCTGCAATACCTTTGCCACCAGCATTGCCCTTTGTGCGTATCTCACAAGCAGATTCTGGAGCGTTTAGTTCGCAAGCTGAGGTAGACTCACTCTTGCACTCGCATCATCTGAAAGATCACAATTCCGTTGACATGTTCATTCGACTGACCGACCGCGGAACTGTCCATCCTTCAATCTACGACTCGCTCGAGACTGTCAACGTCCAGCTACCGAGAGCTTGGAACATGTCGAGCACACCATTACTTCATACGAGCCATCCATACAGTTGCACGCACAGCCTCCTTATGCAAACCACGTCCGCTGCCTCACCCCGAAAGAAGAGCATCGCCTACATCCCGCTAACACTGAGTTTCATCCCCTTGGCAGGTATATACCTCCATCTCATTGCAGCAAAGACATCGCAGCTTCAAAACCTCCTCTTATACATCACGCAAACCCTTCAACGCATCCGCGCCTTCTTCAAGCACGCTCAAGACCTTCCCCGCAAATTCATGATGAACATCAGCGAAACACTCGAGGAGAAGGAATTAGGCGACCTTGTCACAAACCTGTTTCACACTGCATGCACAGGAAATTGCAATCCAGTCCTCAAAGAATGGCTCATTGATGAACTCGCAGAATCAGGACACAAACGCTGGGATAATACTGTTACGACTTCTTTCGCTACGCTGCTGGCGCTTCTGCATGAGAACCTCATCCCAGCACTCGATCGCTGTTCCATGGTTATCTCGCGTCTGCGCGGTCTTGCACAATTCCACGACCAAGAATGGATATTCAGTGGGCCAATGAGTGAATTCTCTGCGCTGTTGGAGACGCTGAAGAATATGCGGTTGCTTGCGCATACAGCTATACTGTATGCATCAGAGGAAAAGAGACAGTTCCACAGCTTCAGTAAATGGCTGAGGTTCACTATTGAATTTGAGGCTACAGAGCTGGACTCGCAGTCTAGAGCTGAGATGGAACAGCGTGATCCGGGCGTTGATGTTTCGCAGGTGTTGGCGTATATCCAGTATGGACTCACCAAGTCGGATGTTGCCCCATTCTTTAGGCCAGAGGCGCAATTGGATCCAAAGGCCAAGGAAAGAGAGGCGGCGAGCTATGAAGACACGAAAAAGGCTATTGAGTTGCTGAAGGAGGGTGCAACATTCAAAGAGGAGGCGTTGTGTTTGGAACATGTACTTGGGCATTTGAGTACAGGAGTTACGGGTCTGCTGAAGCAGATTAGCAGATGGCAGGAAGCGAACATACAGATGAACTCTGGTGTTGTCCTTGAGGATCTTGAGGAGACGGACGACATGAGTGTACTCGACATGAGGATGGTGTTTGAGGTAGGTCCTCCTTTCCTATTTGAAAGCTGTTGATAATTCACACATGCTAACATATGTCTATATAGCCATCGACGTCCTCAGATAGCATAAGCACATACATCGGACTCTCATCCCCGTCATCACCTACCACGCTGCATATCCACCGCCTGTCAGACACACAAAGTATATCCAGTGTACACAAGGACATACAAGCCTACGCCATCTCCACCCTCGACTTTTCCTCCGCTTCCCCGTCTACCAAAGACATCAAGATTCTAGACGCCAAATTCGCAGACGACTCTTCCCTCCTTATCCTCCTGCAAGTCCCACTAGAAGATGCATCAATGTCGAACATGATTGTTTCTCTACCCTACACACCTGGCATCAATAGCATGTCTCGGGGTCACTCTGTCATCGCTTATACACCACTTCCACACACATCGATACAAGAGCATCTTCTTCCGCAGGGTACGCCACCACCTTCACCAGTGCGTAGCAACATAGCGATAACACGTGATATGATCGAGAAGCATACGAGACATGTTTTCGAAGGCCGGTTCACACCACTGAGGTTGGTTGTCAACGGCAGGAAAGGCAGGAGGGTGATTGTGGTGTTGGGGAGCGATAGGAAACACTACAGAGTGCTGGACATGGACTTTAGGATGAAAAAGGACACGGAGGGTGGGGATGATGGTAGTGGAAGTGGGAGTGGAAGTGAGGGTGAAGTGGAGGATGGAGATGGAGATGTCAGTATGGGTGGAGCATAGGTACTTTCGGCGTGCAGTAGCACAATACAATCACAGCACATGATGAATCAAGGGCGAATGTAGGGCGAATTTCAGAAGTTCAGACCAGATACATTTTTCGGAATCACATTCCCTAAAGGACCTATCATGCATGCAAGCCATAGTAGAAGAAAGCCTAGCTTGCCGAGAAGTTTCCATTTCGTTATAACGCCCGGCCACCCGCATGTAGAGGTATGGAGAGAATAACCGACCGCATCTTTGTCGTTCCTGTCGTAGACCAACGCCACCAGATCACAAAGTACCACTCTAGTCCTTTGTCTTCTGGGTACCACGGAGCAGACCTGTCCTCCGCGCGGCGATGAGACCGGCCTTTTGACCCTGGGTAGCGTACCGGGAGATGGTCGAGGCTTTACCGATATGCTGGTGGTTACCACCACCGTGAGGATGGTCGACGGGGTTCATGGCAACACCACGAGTCCTGGGCCAGCTGTTGCGCTTGGCAGCGAACTGTCGTGTGTTAGTGACGCTGGTTTGGGCAAACAACAATGATGCGTACCTTGTGCTTAGCACGCGACGCCTTCATGAGAGGCTTGTCTGTGCGGCCACCACCAGCAACGATACCGACCATACCACGGCATGAGCTAGGGAGGACCTTCTTGGCGCCAGATGGGAGCTTGACACGGGTCTTGCCCTCATCGGGGTTGTGGCCGATGACGGTAACGTAGTTACCGGAGGTACGGCCGAGCGCACCACGGTCACCGTTCTTGTCTTCGACGTTGGTGAGAACGGTACCTTCGGGGACGGAGGCGAGGGGGAGGACGTTGCCGATGGTGAGCGCAGCGTTCTTTCCGGCGTAGATGAACTTTGCCATGTTAGATCCTGTTCCATTTCCAGCAGCCCAGAATGCGCCAACTAACCTGGCCAGTGTACATGCCCTCGTTGGCGATGAAGGTCTCGGTGTTGTGCTTGAATTTGTAGGGGTTGCGGAAGGTGACCCTGGCGAGAGGAGCGCCTGTGGACGAAATTATTAGAAAATGGCCCCAAGGTCCGATTTGTGCACTGGGTACTCACCACGACCGGAGTCGTGGACAATCTCCTTTACGACACCCCGGATGTAACCATTGCGCTCAGCCTGCACCCATTAGCCCTCTGTTCCCAGTATGTGTTTCCAATATCGCGATTGTGCGGGCGGCGAACGTACGAAGTCGAGCGTGCGGAACTGGGCCGGGTTCTTGTTCAGGCGGGTGTTGGCCGTGAAGATAGAGCCGCGACCCTTACGTTGGTTGCGAATGACCCTACCCATGACGACGGTGTTGATGTGAGTTGGATGTCGGTCGTTAGAGTTCACAGGACAGAGGAATATGGTCAGTCGCTTAGCGAGACACAATTTCGAACGTGTGTGGGGCTAGCTGTTTGGGGACTAGCGTCTGAGCCTCACATGTGCAACCGTCGTCAACATGGAAGCGGCGTCCAAACGAACAACCACGATATCGCGACTAGAAAGATCGCGGGAAAGAGCTTCGGGAATCTAGGACTGCTGAATTCATCAATTAGAGGCTGTGTATTGTCAAGCTACACATGTGCATGCCGAAGGGAGAGACGCAAAAGGTAAATCTACATTCGCATCGTAGTGAACACGGCATCAGTATATGCGTACTAGCTGCAGATGAGATGCCAGCACGAAAAGACTGCGCCGCTGCAACCTGGATGCGTGCTCGTCTGCTGAACCTCGCACGTGGAGAGAAATACCACATTGGTGGTCGCCCAGTATCATGGACGCACTCACATCATATCAGTCCTGTATATACTCATGCTCGCACTCGTACGAGCTGTTCAGATTCAAGCCACTATATTCCTTGCACTCGCTTTCGCTTGCATTCTCACCTGCTATGAATGGCAGCTCTGTACATTCAGTCACTTTAAAACATCCCGTCGCAACATCAATTTCTTCAGTCCTGCCCACCTAAGCTTGGCTTAAGTCAGTTCAACTTTCAAAAATGCTTAGTTCGCTTGATTATGTTCCTCTCATCAAACATCAAGTCGAAAGTGGCAAGAAGAAAGCTGTTTTCGCTGTCTGTCCTGAGGACAACAGAACCAGAAAAGTCGTTTCTATGTAAAAGTGCAATATGTACATGCGAGGGGTACGTCAAGACCCCCAAAGAATCGAAATCGAAAGGAACGAAGGAAACCATCAACAACCAAACATCTTCCTCCTCAGGTCAACCACTGCATTGCGCCAGTAGACAATATTCTTGCCATTTGCATTCAGTGCCTTATCTCGTAGTTGAGAATCTATGAGCCAGTGATGGTGTACTGGGACTTTCCAGCGGCGTTACCCCAGCCCTCGGTAGCAAGAGTCTGGTAGTTGTGCTGACCCAAGTTCATGCCGAGCTTGGCCCAGGCGTCGAAGTGGCACTTGGTGGTAACAGTGCCACTGCCGGGCCTCTTATTAACACGGTTGCTAATATACTGGGTGAAGGTGGTGGTGCCCTGGATAGAAGGCTGGTTGACCTGGGTGTGCTTCCAGATGTCGTAGACGGAGCCGTCGCAAGTGACTTGACCCATCTTGGTGCCCTGGGCGGAGCCGGCGCCGTTAGAGGTGTACTCTTGGATGTAGTACTCGATCAGGGGACCGGTGGTCCAGCCGTAGACGGAGACGAGGACAGTTCCGGCGGAGGGAGAGGTGGAACCCTTGAAGTTGATCTTGCGGGTCGTGCCCTTGTTCCAGCCCTTTCCTACGACGAAGTCGCCAGCGTTTGAGAAGTTGACACTGTAGCCGTTGTTGGTAGGGGAAAACTGAACGTTGCCAGAGGTCTTGTAGTTCTGGTTGTAGTCCTGGCGGGCGGCAAGAGCCTTGCCTCCAAGCTCGAAGTCAGGGACATCGGCAGTAGGTGCGGCGTAGGCAGAGCCGGTGATGGCTGTGAGACCGAGGAAGAGAGAGCTGAAGGCAACCATTTTGAAGAAAGCTGGTTTGTTATGAAGAACGTTGACTGGTAAGAGAAGAGAATGGAGGTGAAGGCTGCTTGTGTAGATGAGATGAGAAGCTTGATGGTGAGCTTATTCTTCCTCCAAGCCGTTGGTCTATATACAACAGAACGGTTGAAAGGCTGTGAACACATGGCACCATATTCCAATTGTTTCAAGGTCCATCACCCAAGCCTCGTCACTATGCCCCTGTGCCCTATCCAGATTTGAATGATGTTCCCACTCCCCGGGGATGAGCAGTCCCTTCTTCGGACGGACCCTGGACACCTTGGATCCTCAGCCGGATTCCACCAGTAGCGCAAATGAGCAGTACCCCCGATTAATCGAGCTCCGTCAGGCTACGGTAAATACCCAAAGTGTATTGTGGGAAAGCCTACCATTCATGCACCACGGTGCATGGATCGTCGTGCTTATTTCCCTCGGCAAAAGCTTGGAAAGACTTGGATACCCTTGACGTTCCTGCTATGCGAGCCAACATACCGCCGGCTATTATGGCAAGCATTGGCGCGTTCTGTTACCGCAGCGTTAACGTGGTTGTTTTCCCTACTATACATGCGGTGGTTAGAGGAGGGGGAGATGGGTCATGTGTACCTGTGCTGATCGCTTCCAGGCAAATTTTGACGTGGCGTCTTCGGATGGCCCTTTTGGCAAGGCGCATCAGCGCGGCCGCTAGAGAAGCCGAAGAAGGTACCGCTGGCGGGAGGATGCGAAAGGTTGATGTGAAGAAGGCTTGGATGACATGATTGACGTTCAGACAGCGAATACACCTTGGAGTTACTTACTTTGCATGCGTCATTGATACCTCTCTGAGTACCTCGTTCTACTTACAAGATCTATGCGCCTTTCCATCACGATGTTGACACCAAAACGGAAAGTGACTATGCGATGCACTTGAAACAAGCTCAAGGCATGAACCATCTATCTCATCTTGTATCTTGGGCGCAGTCCGCGCATGAGACAGCGCCACAGATCATGACGTTGTATACCAGTGTCGCGCTTGCTCTTCGTACATCGTCTTGTTAACAGCCGAAGAACCTTGGTGGTAGTCCGCGAATTGAGACTAGGCGAGCTGGCTAGAGAGGGCGAGAAGAATACGGTGGTGCGGGTGAACACATCGGTACAACTGAAACATTGCCTATCCGCCCCAGAAACGTCCCTTCATCTCCGATGATGTTCTGGACCTGACATCACTAAATGGTCTAGAATAACGATCTCTTTTCATAAACTAAAAGACCACGGGTACAAGAAATGATGACCACATGATGACAAGGCACGAGTTTAAGCGATACAGCCATAGCAACTCCGCATGAGCGGAAATTCAGAGTCAATGGCCTTACCCCTAGACCGGTCTGGAATGGCGCCGTGACGCCGATGTGCAAGCCCGATGTATCTGCCGCCAGATATAATGCGGGTATAAGATATGTACAAGGAACAGGAGGCGCGAATATGCCGCTCATCCTCAAGACGCTCATGACAACGTAGCATAACAGCCCAACCCGTGCGTCTACCATCTATTTCCGCGTAGCCTCGATGGCCTTCTCCAAACCAACGATCCTCAAACTCTTGCCTCGGCCAAGTTTACCGCTCATCAAACCAGCTGCAGGAATAAGTTTATCATCCCAGTGTCGGAAAAGGACTTTCATGTCGCGAGGTACACCTTCTAGTACAACCGTGGTAACAGGCATGAATGGACGGTCTTCCTCTGACACAGCGAGCATGCCGTAGGCTTGTGCGAACATGAGGGCAGTAGAGAATGCGGGCGCTTGTGTGCGAGACAAGGGACCAACGATTCTGCGAGTCATTAGTGAACTGTGCTTTACAATGCAATAACGAGACAACTTACATGTACATCTCGAAGAACGCATCGAGCACATAGACGTTCTCCGGTTCCAGATCCCTCTGAGAGAAAGGCATGATTTCTTTGACTTCGGTTTTGACAACACCTTGCGGCGTCTTGGGCGTAAGCGGCGTCTGTGGCCTCTGTTCAGCAGCGTTCCAAGATGGTCTTCGTAGCAGCGGCGCGAAAAAGGAGCTGCTCACCTGGAGTGCTTGGCCCCATCCTGCCGGCTGGCCGGTTGTTTGCTCAATCTTGTAGAGGCGTACGCGGTACTTGTCGGATGTGGCTTTATAGCGCCAATGGTCTGCTGAACGGGGGATAACGGGGCCCTTTGCTGGAACCTGAGGCGGAGGAAACGTGTTGTTGAGGAAGCTTTGAGGTTCGGCGCCTTCGTCGATCTCGTTGTAGTCGCCGGTAGGCGCAAGGTCCATGCCCATCAGGCGTGCACCGGATAGCTCCTCAGCAGAACAACCGCGGCCCTTCCACAGATACACTTTACCAGCCGAAGTGGAGACGAGGTAGGGGAAGGCGGAGCATAGACTCTTTAGTGAGAAATCGACTTCGTCAAACGCAAGATGTCCAAGATGACGACGGCCACAAAGCATGAATTCCTTGGCCGCTGGCTTTGCACTACGTCTTGTGATGACAATACCGCCCAGGGCTTCGAAGAAGTTGGGTATCTCTTGACCTTGACGAATGACCAGAAGCGTACCTTGGTTTTGACGTGCATGATTCTTTGCAAAGAGCTGTACGTCTTCCAGGGTAGGTTCTGCCACACCATTGCCAGCCCACAAATAGACGTCTGTATGCCTACCACCTCTTGCGTCATCGTAGACGTGCGTGCACAGATACATCGAATCTTGGAACAGAATGTGCTCTTCTTGCACAGGCACAGATATAAGTCTTCCATCACCAGTTACTTCCTGGATCTGCTTGCGCAATGTACGAATCTTCCCCAATGGGCCTAGATCAAGCGGTGGGGATTTCAGTGTGTACATGGTATCGATGTTGTCGGGCAACTGGCCTTCAGTCACAGGAGCCTCATCGAAGAAGTCTGCAAACATCCCGTCGTGCTTTGGGAGAGTCGGCGATACAATAGAAGGCTCAGAGAATGGCCTGTTTGCGCTTCCTGGTGGTGACATGGGTGCGTTTTTGGGTAGTTGAGGACTAGATTCTCGTGATCGAGACGCGACGAATCCACCCAGGCTTCCCAAGCTGAAGCCCAAACCGACAGGTTTCGGCTTCTGTGGTAGAGGCTTGGATTCAGTCGGTGATTGTGGATTTGATTGTGGCGGGTTGGGCAGAGCCTTGGTCTCTGGCTCCGATGAGCGAATCAAGCCGGCATCTTTCATCGCTGCTTGTTCGTCTGCTTGCGTAGGAAGTTTGATCGGAGACTTGACTCGTACTGGAGCGGGCGATGAAGAAACCGACGGCCTGCCCCACAGTGTAGTGGCGCTCTTGACCGATGAGAATGTAGTCTTCTCAGGCGAGGGCTCATCTTTCGCTGGCGAGATTTCCACGTTAGGTGTTGAAATCTCCCGGAGTGGTGTCGACCTAGGACTCTCTGCGGCTGGCTTTGTCGGTAAAGTAGGCAGAGGACGTGAGAATCGAGATTGGGGTGACGCTGGTGACGATGTAGGTGAGGCCGGCTTTGGTGGTTCGACTTGCTTCAGCAATGGAGACTTCTGCAGCATGTTATGCGACCCGGAAACTCGTCTTTCGAATTCCAGAGACGTTGGCTTCTTGGGTATCTCTGGCGATGACAGCTTCGGTGAGCTGATGGACTCCGGCCGTGGCGAAGGCTTAGGCGTGACTTGAGATCCAGAAATCTTTCGATCCAGCTCCAAGGACTCTGGCTTCTTGGGAGGCTCTGGGTTGGAGGCTTTCGCGAAGGCTCCTGAAGAGATCCGCGCTGATGTGGCTGGGGTGGCAGGCTTGTCAGTCGACGACTGTCTGGCTAGCGTTCTGGCTACTGGTCGCTCCTCTGGGATTCCGTTAGTCTTGGAAGGCTCAGAGCTAGGAAAGACATGCTCTGGTTTCACCAAGGGAGCAACGGCAGCAGTATGTACCTTGTCTTGAGCCCTTTCTTGAGTGTTTTCCGGTTCTGCAGTCGTGGTTTTCGATGCAGGCGCCCTTCGCTTTGGTCCGCGGGCGCGACCTTTGGTCATGTGTTGCAGCTCTGGAGCAGGTCCGGTCTTCTCTTCCTGCGCAGGCCTGGTAGGAGACACGTCTACCTCAGCACTTGATGTAGACTTGTTCGTCGCGAGAGGAGGTGGGCCTCGAGCGAGCATACCAGCTAGTGCAGGGTTGAAGCGACCAGCGAGCTTGCCAGACATAGCTAGCTCTTTTGTCGTGGAGACGGGTGCGGGCTGTGCTGGTTTGTCGTTGATGACAGGTCTATTCGCCGCTAGACTCTTCCTCCTCATCAGAGCTTCCGGTATGGGTTCTGGTTCTTTTGGTGCAGCAGCTTTCGGGTCGCTGTCTGCTCGGTTCAAGCCCTTCTTCTTTGCGATAGCCTCTGGTGTCGGAGGGGATGGCTTCGATACGCTGTCCGATCTCTTCAACGCGGAGCCCTCTTCCTGGGCCTTGTCGAAGATGGTAGACTTCCTCTTGATAAGACTCTCCCTGAACTCGTCTTTGCGGACTGTAGGCTTAGGGCCACCAGTTATGTTAAGAGCGCCTTTGCCTCGTGTAATGTTGTCCTTGAGCACATCAGGCGCAACATAGTTCTTGGTTTCGGCCTTCCTTAGTCTGCCAAACACGTTCTGCAGTTCATTGACCTCCCCGTCCTTCCTTGAATTATCGGGAGGCGGTCGGCGCGGCTTCAGTCCAGCGCGGAAGTCTTTCTTGGGTGGTGTTTTCGGCGTCGCTGCTGGGAGACCACGTCCCGTATTCTGATTGAATCGCGACGCTACTGGTTTAGCATCTACTGATGTCGGTGGCTGTTCAGCAGCCGGTGGCGGCGATGCTGACTTGGCAGGGACAGAAGCAGGTGCTTCGGTAGCAGCCTGCCTGAGGGAGTCCTTCGCAACTTCAGGCTCAGTCGCCGTTGGTGAGGTTTCGGCTGCAGGCTTGGGTTCTTCTTCCTTGTTGAACAAAGGCTTCGGCGCCAACGCAGGTGTAGGACTGGGCGACGCCTCTTTAAGGGTCTCCATCTTCTTGGGCTCAGCAGACTCCTCCTTTTTAGGAGACTCTGGCCTCCGAAGCCCCACAGGCTTCAATTGTATGTCCTTTATAGGTGACGTGCGACCGGACCCAGACGGCTCTCCAAACGGGCTGCCCTTGCCTAGGTCCACGCTGCTACGCTGTTGCTTGATGCGGTTGATTTCTGCCATCCATGCGGGTTGCGCCGGTGCCGATTGCTTTGGTTTCGGCGACTCCGGCCTGCTCAGCGCACTCTCCAACCAGGTCGATTTTGTAGGGCTCCACCGCTTCGAGGGGCTCGGAGGCGAGAAATCGTCTTGTAATGCGTCCTTGTCGCTAAAGGTGGATGCAACAGACTTGGCTCTGCTGTGGCGGTGGGGCAAGGCTGGCTTGACGAACTCGTCTTTGGATGCGCTGTCCTTGTCAGTGCCGGTTATGGTCGCATTGCTGTAGCTCGAGGCGGGACGCGAGGAGGGTTCGATGGAGTTGTCTCTGGTCAGATTAGGTCGCTCAAGACCGGAGATGGAGCCATAGACGCTCCCGCGATTGCTCAAGGTTGAGTTTTGCCTGCTCAGAACTGGCGGTGTCTGCGTGCTCCACCTCTTGCTTACGCTATCGCTTCGCTTGAGCATGGCACTTTGCACGAAGCCGCCCATGCCCTTGGTAGGCGATGCTGATCGCTCCCGGTCGGGCGAGATTCTCCCTTGGGTCGGTGACATGGCGAGGGCGCGCGCGGCACGTTCGCTGTCTCCGCCGTCGATCGAAGACTCTTGTTCGGAGGGCGGGGCGAACTTTTGGGAGTCGAGCGTTGGGAGGTGTGACCGTCCCTTGGCTAGAGACTCTGTGTCACCACCAGACACGGATGTGTTGGTGGAGAAACGGTTGCTCATCATGGCGCTCCCTCGCACGGAGCCGGCACGAGAGCCGGGCGAGCTGGAGCGTATGCTCTCTGCCGGCGGACTGCTGACCTCGGGCTCTATGGTAGACTCGCGTGACATGCCTGGCAGCTGCCGCCTGCCCGACACGGATCCTGTCTCCGAAGCGGCATCGTCCTGGCTTTTCCTGAAGGCGGCCGACCCCCTGCCGCCATCTGCTGATTGCCGGAAGAAGTTTGGGTCCTTGGCGCCCAACGATGCTGCGATGGAGCTTCTAGACGGGTTGGCCTCGGGCGAGGATGGCGGTTCGGGTGTGTTGCTGGCAGAAGGTCGTTCGGGCGAGCGTGAAGCTACCGACAGCGGCCGGCGTATGCTGCCCGACTTGGGCCTCTGGTTCCACGATAGCGTGCCTGACCGCCCCAGTGCTGCGGCGCTGGTCGTGGGCTTCTTGGGTTCCGTGTCGTCGAGGGTCGCGGGCGTGGGCGAGCTGGTGAGGCGTTGCAGCGACTCATCGCGTGCTGTGTCTAGCGCGGGCGGGCTCATGGTTGGCGTCGGCGTGCTGGCAGCCTTTTCCTCGACCGTTCGGGGGGTGGCGGTGGCAGAGCGCGGCGACTGGGGAGTGTAGGGCTTGTCGGGGGAGATTGAACGGGCTCGTTCTGTTTGGGACAACATCAGCCGTGGACGAGTCCAACGGACACAAAAAACAAACCTGCTCTGCGCGCTAGTCGCTCGCTGCGTCCTTGGATCAGCTCCTCCTCCAGCTTCTTGACGCGCTCGGCATCCTCGCGGTCTCGTTGGTCGCCTAGCCGTTGGATCCGCTGCACGAACTCGGAAGGGTCGATTTCCTTGCTGTCCTCGGACGACATGGTGGTGTGGGCGATGGGAGAGCCGGGCAGTCACAGGCCAATTGCGCTACGGGAGTTATGCGCAAGGGTTGAAGATGCTCGGCAGTGAAATGGAGCCCAGACGAATCCGAGCTAGACAGTCGTTAAATTGCTTCGACTCGGTTATGTCATTCTTGGCTGCAAATGCTCCCATGTGTTTCAGACGGCATGTGCATGCAAGGCTGGCGGGCAGACAGCGGATGGCGAGCGAATGGCGGAGAGAGTGGCAGAGGCAGAATGGAATGCAGGTCGTCAAGACGGCCTCGACGGCTGTTTGTTTATACTATCAGCGTTCCAGCGGCGGCCAGTCGACGCCAGCTCCACAATTGGGCGGTTGGAACTTGTCATTCGACCACTGCTGCACTACCCGCATCGAGCCTTTGGGCTGCCTTGCCCCTTGCAGCTCCCATGCCTACCGACACGCTTCAATATAGGAAGAGTCGAGCCTTTGCATCCTGTACCACCCACTCAAGGCCTTGCTGCAAGTTCAATCCCGTCATAGCACTGCAGGTCATAATGTGCCACTTGTGCGTCTTGATGGCGTCGAGTCGCAGTCGCTGAATGCCGCCGTTAGCATTGGCCCGCCAACTAGGCTCAACATGTTCGTAAGCCGTCCACCCACCTCGCGAATCTCGTCCTCGGTCATGGATCCGGGAACGTCGCTCTTATTTTTGAAAACAAGCAGGCTTGCTCCGGAAAGGCGCTGCCCTGGTTAGACCGTGGTTACGAGGCGTCATGTTTGTGCAAACCTCTTCCAGCAGCAACCCCGCCAACTCGTGCCGACAATCGTCTATCCGCTCGCGGTCGGTTGCATCAACGACCCAGATGAGCGTGTCCGTCTTCTCGAAATAGTTCTTCCAGTACGTCCGCAACGTCTTCTGGCCGCCGACATCCCCTGCCTTGTCAGTACAGCGTTGTCCTGGAGCATGCAGGTGCAGTACATATGTTTAGTTTGTATCTTTCCCATCAGCTTCGTTACGCAAGCTGGGTCGTCATACATACCCGTCGTACTCGATTGTCTTGATGATGAAGCCAAGTGTGGGACTGACGCTGTTTACATCCTCGTTCATGATCTTCTTCACTATGGTCGTCTTTCCTGCGTTGTCGAGACCACTGGTGCCGTGAGCTTCCAACTCGACAAACTACATCGAGATACGCACAGCATCAGAATTCGCATCTCCTTGTCCTTGAGACGCGCTTTTCGCAATATCGACAGCATCTTGTGCTTTTCACATTCCAGGTTCTGTCTTGTCCGTCAGGCAGTCCGTTGGAGAAGTGGAGCGGGTCTGTCAAGCGGCTAAACTGTTTAGGGACGCTTGCACACGACGCCATTTCATGCTACAGCAACCTTGGAACAGCATCGTGACCACGCCGCTCTTTGGGAGACTTGGCCACGCATGCATATACTATCCAAGGTATCGAGGATAGACGGTGCGAACTGAACATATCAGCCAATAGTCGGTCCCTCTTTCCCAACATTGACGGCATGTGTGTTTACTGTCTCGAGGACACCGAGCATGTCTTGAGTACCCATCAGTGCCCGTACCTGCCCTTGTTGCAACTGCTGCCTGCCTCCTCCAGCAGGCACTAGTGTCGGCCACGTGGGATGTGTCACAACAAGTCAAAGTTCAGTGAGAGGAAGGAGGTGAGGTGGAGTCGGGCATGCTCTCACCGTACCCACTAGGCAGCTTCGTCGAGGAGGCTATAAAAGAGCGGACTAAGAGCCTCGAGCCTCGAGCCTCAAGCCTACTTTCCCCCTTGCCCTTTCCTCTCGGACCCTGGCTTGTCATTTCCTCAGTCAGGCGTGCCGGAGACCTGCATCATGAGCCGAACTGCACGCAGCTGGTGTCCGCGCAACACCCTGCCGCCGCTGCCTTCACTGATCGAGGTGGACGACTCCTCAGTCCAGGAGGCTCACGTCAATACGACACCAAAGAACGAAGCAATGACTTGGCAGCAAGAGCAGGACTTCGGACAATCTCGTGTAGGTGAAGGCGCAATCGGTCCCCCATACCGACCCATGACCACTCCCGAAAGACTGCATATAGTGCTCGTCTCTTCCCCGAACTCCCCCCTTCCCTTGTGACTAATACACGACAGGACTCCAATAAGCCTCCGTCCGGACGTCCTCACTGGCAGTCATTGCCCGTTGGGGAACCTCCTACAGTACAAGTCGATACCGACGACAGCTGGCTAGCGCAGCAAGCAGAATTCTCCTATTCAAGCCAGCAGCCGCACCGAAACGCACGTGGAAAGGCAGCCACTCAACGCGCTAGTGCCGTCGAACCTTCCGAACCGACTCACCTACCTCAATCCTACACCGACGACGCGATCAAGGAACAGAAGCCGCATTGCAAGCAACGCACTCGCAATAAGAAGAAGAAAGTCGAAAACAGTGACATGGCTGGGCCACCCAACGGTACAGCAAGGGTGTACGTCCCTCCTCATCTGCGAAACCGTAGCTCTGCCGACGCTGGAAAGGCAGACTCTGCCCATAGTAGCGGCGTTGTTGTCCACGCATCACCTGCTGCATCCGACCAGTCCAATGCAGCCATTATCACCAAGTCTGATTCTGTCCCGTAAGTCTTCCAAGGAGTGCCTCGATGTCGCATGAGATCGCATGTTCTATGTATACTGATATGCCAACAGTAACGGTGCGGTTCGTCAATACCATTTCTCAACTTCATCGCCAAAGACCTCACAAGAATCCAGACAAAGCAAGGAGTGCGAATCTGCGGCGCCTGAACCAGTCGTCTACAATGGCTGGGACCAACCCAAGGCCGATCTCCGAGCAGCCAACAAGAACTCTGGAAATCCACGATGGCCTCGAGGTTCACAGCCATACAGGAAGACAGCTTGGCCCAAATCGAAAGACATGAAGTACACACCCTCAAGTAGCGACAGTAATGGCGGTGTCGACTTTAAGTCTAACAGCAATGGAGACCCATATTACGACATCAAGAAGTTGACCGACTGGAACGGCGACTGGCTGCCCGCCCCCGAAACATGGGGCGCTCGCAAAGATCATGCAGACCGGCATTTCGGTGCGCACATTGAGCAATGGGTAAGCACACATCCTCCACACTGGAAAACTGGTGTCACCCCCTACTATCCCCCTGATACATTTACCGAGGGTAAAGAGTTGGCACCTCGTTACTGGCTCGAGGTCAAGATTGGCGGTGAAAGCCTGAGGGAAGTGTGGAAGGGTCTCATAAACCCGGAGAAAGAGCCGAAGCCTCTGGACGAGAACGACGTCGTTGATTACCTGCCTTGGTGGGAGCTATATGAAGACGTGGTCTACACAGAAATCATCGACGATGACGAAGGCCAAGATCAGAGGATAATCACACACGCCACTAGCTACCTCCGCGCCCTAGATGGTCCGGATGCAAGAGTCAACTTTGACGATTCTGAATGCCCGTCGGCATCTTGGATGCTAGCGTCTGCCGATGAAAAGGTTCAAGAGAAGAACAAGCGTGCAGCCGAAAAGAATCGTAAGTTGATGGCGAAGCGGAGTCGCCCTGTTCCAGAGTCAAGGCTCCCTATTCAGCAAATGGCAGACCGTCGGCTACATCCCGAAGCGAACATATACATTCGGCCTGTGAAGGCTGCAGACGTTAAGGGAATTTCGGTAAGTTGAACCTGTGATCTCCAACTTGTCCATGAACTGGTGGGATTTAAAAGACAAGGAATTTATACTAACAGCACCCTAAGGAGATCTACAACTATTACATCAACAACACAATCTTCGCGCATGAGTTCGATGAACGTACTATGGTTCAGATTGCTCAACGAATCCAGGATATCGTTGACGCTGGCCTTCCATACTTGGTAGCAGTCTCCAAGAGCAACCAGTCCAGGGCTAATCCAGGATGTTTCAACGAGAAGATAGCCGGATTCATCAACCTGGATGACCATTGCGATCAGTCTAGCTCATACCGCTATACTTTTGAGATGCAGTTGTACGTCCACCCGGGGTTCGTTTCTAAGGGAATCGGCAAATGCCTTGTGGATCGACTTCTCGAAATGGCTGATACCAGTTACCGCGCTCGTGGTGGATACGAGTATGTCAACGATGATCAATACCTTAAGACTGGACCGTCGAGGGTCATCAAGACCATCCTGCTCAATGTTCACCATGAGCATGGCGAAAACTTGGAGGCCGATTGGCGAGGCAAATTCCTAAGTACTTGCAAGTTCTTTCGAGTTGGTCGAATCCCAGAAATGGCATATAAGAGCGACAAGGTCGTGGACGTTTCGATCTTCGCGCACCATACCAAGGAGGATATCAATCCCAGCGCTCGTCCCACTGTCGGAGGCTGAACATGGGTGTACATGCTGTCGACGCCAAGTAAGTCACATAGATTCACTCACAGAAACTTTCACTAACATTAAGGGTACTAGCCGCCGGTCTGAAGATCTCGCTATAGTATCAATCATTCGAAACTCCCCTGTTCATCGACGCTGATCAATTGAGGCCATCCGCTCTTACAAAACCAAAAGTGTTTCACAAATTGTTTTCCTTGTTTTGCGGTACTACTGACTGATGGCGGGAAGTGTCTCATCACAACACTGGGTCGGGGCTTGCTTCTTCGAAATCTTCTATGGTGTCATGGCAGCACTTGCATCTGGCGCACTCCCTCGCATGTGGACATTGTAGGAAGACAGATCTTGTCTCTCCTCACCGCCAACTTGCGGTTGAAGCATACCATAGGCCCTTCACCCGTGCAGATACTTGCTTTCACGAATGCTTCATCCCCTTGTGTGGTGTGATACCGATGGTGATGTCGTCAACCCCCTCGTCGCGTACCCCGCCAAAAGGAAAGGGGGCGCGTCAAACCATGCCCAACCAAGATGTGACGTCACAAACCACACCAAAGCTTGGAAACGCGCCGCGTAACCTCACGCAACTAACATAAAGCCCGTTCTCTCCAGACCCTTTACGACTAACTCTAGAAACTCGTTAGCTCCTCCCACGTTCCGAATATCTGAAGTAAATAAACAACAAACATACATATCCAAGATATTGAACGCGCAAACTAGACATTGTTCGATATGTCAGACAAGAAGGAAGAAGAGCAGGCTCAGCAACAGCACATCCAGACTGAGCCGCAGGATGATGAACAAGAAGAGAAGAAGGGCTCCGGAGGTCTTTTGAGCACAATTGGAGATCCTATTGGTATGCCTTTTATCCTTGTCAACCTCCGGCCTGACCCTCCGTACCAACGACTTCCCCTTTCCAGAGCTGTCCTGACGTGCGTGCAGGAAACGTCTTGGGCACGGCGCTCCGCCCCATCGGCGCACCCCTGGAGAAAGGCGTAACAGGACCTCTCGGCAACGCCCTCGGTGGCACCACAAGACCCGCTCTCGGTCCCCTACTAGGCCACGAAGAAGAAAAGTCTGAACTGCTGGGCGGCAAGAACAAGGATAGCTACGAGAGTAGGCCGGAAAAGATTGCAGGAAAGGAACAGACAGGGCAGAACCCTTTGGGACTGGATCAGACCGGACGGTGGGGATTCGAGGACGAGAAGAAATAAATGGAGTGAAGAAACAAATGTAGTATAGGTTTTGTCAACGTTCTCAGTTCTAATTCTGACAAGCAAAGAAATAGTGATGTGGGTATATCCCTTGAATAGCTCCCAAACTCCAAATGATGTAGCGACCAAGGACGATCAGAACATCTCACTCATGCCACTCTCGCCCAAAATTCCTTCGTCGTAAAGACTCTGCTCCCTGCCTTCCGTCTCTGCTTCCTCATTTGCGTACTCTTGCCCTCTCTTCTCTCTAAATGTATCATCCAGCCCCTGCACCGTCCCCACACTATCTCCATAGCCAAACTCATCCTCTTCTTCTACTTGCTCTTCTCCCATCTCCTCGTCCCTCCCAGCCCCAATTCTACTCACACTCAACTCAGGTATTGGCGTCCGCCCAGTAAGTATATTGAACAAACTATCATCTGAATCCCCTTGCTCATCCTCATCCTCACGCTCAAAGCGCAGAATCTTGTCTTTACCCTCCGGCCACACCAATACGTGCGCTTGTTGATGACCAAATATGAAGGCTGGTTTCTTGTCCGGTGGGGTGAAGAGCCAGGATACTGTCCAACGGGGTGGTGCTGAACCAGCCGGTTTGACAATGTGTGGAAAAAGGGTGAGTATGGCGGGTGGGTGTTGGGAATGCGAAGATACGTGGGCTGTTGAGGAAGACGAGATGGAAGAGGCGGGTACGTGAGGCCCGGCGGCTGTATAGAGGTATACGGTAGGCTCGTCTTGGGTGGTTTGGATGAGTAGACGTTCTGGATTGGTGGGATGCCAGAGCAGGTGCTTGATGGGACTATATTGAATTAATATACATCGTGGTCGGAGAATCGTTAGATCCCATATCCACGCTGTACACGGTGTGCTGTCGTCGCGCGTCGCGCATAACGTGCCGTCTGCGTTGAAAGTCAACATGCCGATGCCTTGCTTTATGAGCCCGGTCTCGTTCTTGTCCAAGGCAGCTTTGGGAGGGGTGACGGGCTGTTGAGTGGTCGTGTAGCTGCGGTTGCCTTGGCTGTCGGCATGTTCGCTGTATACGGGCGTACTGGGCACATCGATGACGGGTGTATGGTCGAGAAAGACGACGGGCGCGAAGGTACGTGTAGAGAGGATGCGCACGCGACGGTCCCAGCCCCCAACTGCCAGACGTTGATTCCCAGGTACCCATTCGAGTGTCTTGATGCCCAAGCCCTCGACATGCCACTCGCTGACGTCGTCCAAGGGCTCGCGAGTCATGGTGCGATACAAGTGTCCGTCAGCAGTGTAGATGTGCAGTTTGTAGCCAGCAGAGGCTACATCCCAGATGGCCAACCAGCGGCCGTCATGACTCCATCTTAGGCCTGCTGCATCGGTGGTCGTAAGCTCGACGCGATTCAGAAGCTTGTATGAGCCTGGTGCCAAGAGTAGTAGAATATCAGCGCCTGCTGCGCGGCACAATAGGGCCAAAACACCGCCTCTTCTCTTTCCTGCGCGTGCTTCTGTATCCCCAGAAGGACGATATCCCCACCCCTTGCCATCTTTACCCAGGAACTTGGGATCACGTATCTCAACGGCCCTCCCAGTCTTCAGACACCATATCTTGACGCATGCGGTGAAGTCACTCCAAACAAGTACTTCATCCTCGTTGGCGCCAAACTCGGCGTGTATATTCTTGCCCATGCCGCCTGAGCCATTGCTGACGACAGCATTCCATCTCTCATCTCCAAGATCGTATACGCGTGTTGTGTCATGGTCGGACAGCAGGACACGGTTCGAGCAAGGGCGCGGTATAGGCGACGACCGGCGGGGGGGCGTGGAGTTGGGCGAGCGTCTCGATATCGAGGACGTCAATGGCGGTATAGTAGGCGGCGACCAGGCGATCTTCGAGCTTCTCAGATCCTGGCTCGAGGGGATTGCTATGCTCCGAACAATCTCCAGCGTGGTGAGACAACGTATCTGCAAGCGAGCGCCATTGAGGCATGCGACGTGTGCTGCCGTCGGTGACGGGACGGAGACATTGGTCGCTGGCACTGGTCAGTAGCTGTCGGACATGATGGCTCCGAATCATCCCTCACATTTGAATTGCGTCGTTGTGAATGTGTCGTCCATCTTGTCGCAAGGCTTCTGCGATGCGACGAGAATGTTTGGATTTGGTAAACAAAGGGCAGGCGCGGATGCTGGCCAATAGGAATTCAAAGTGGCCGCAATTAGCGTGCTTGTCGCGTGTGCCACACATGTCTAGTGTGAGAAAACCAGCCGAGTTATGTGAACTCTGTCCCACGATACATGAATTTTGTTCCTACCCAAATACTAACCGTAAAAGCAGCGAGGGTATCGGTATGCACTTCCAAGTCGGCCAATGAAACGCTCAAAAACACGCCGTCAATCGTCCATGGGTATATCTTAGATACAGATTCAATCTGAGAGCCCAATCCTATTGTAGAGAAGTGAAACAGGAAAATATCCAAACGCTTGCTTGCTAGATCGCTCAATCCAAATCATATTCCTCGTCATGGTCATCACTCAAGTGCTGTACACCGGTGCCTTGATCAAAATGCTCTTTCCACGAATTTGCACTGCGACACCAACGGCCATGCGCACACGTGGTGGTGGGGACTCGTCTTTTGGTCCTCCAGAGCTACCGGGCGGATGTGGCGTGAGACTTTGTTGGCTGCCGCCTTGACCGAGCGACGACTCCCGCTTGCCCAGGGCAGCAGGAGAAGCGTTTGTCTTCTTTGACGCGCCAAACCCGAATATACCGCGCTTCTTGTCTTCCTTTGACGGCTGGCTACCTTGTAGCTGTGCTTGCTCTTGTTCGGCAATCGACACGTTGTCGTCAGGTCTAGATGCCATGCTTCTGACCGAAGCTCTGTCCGCGTCGTCCAAATCCATAATGGGTGCTGTCAATGCGGGGATGCCGGATTCCAGCTTCATAAAATCGGGGACGATGCCGTGACCCGGAGGAAAGTACTCGATGTGTACCTCGCGGCTCTCAAGCGGTAGATGTTGAGCAATGCTAATGGCCAGTTCGATGATCATAGGAACGCCTCCGTTGAGGTCTGCAGGCGCGGGCTCGTTCAAGTGCATCTGGAGAGATGCGATGAGTTTCTCATTAAGTGTTGCAGTCAGCGCCTCGCGGTTGGCCGTAGCTTGTGGTAATCGCAACGTGTCCGCCAGACCTTCCAGTGTGGCCAGCCGCCAGTTGATAATCTTGGCAGCAAGCGTATCTTCATCCTCGGTACTATGGCAAGGCGGCGAGAACTTGCGGATGTTGGACACGATTGACTGCAGTTGTGTTGAAAAGCCCGGTTCAAGGTCGGGATGGAAGTACTTGTCAAATATGTTCTCTACTAGCCAGTGCGAGATGAAGGCGCGGCCAACAGCCGTCATTTCCTGCTTGCCTGTCTCGACGGCAGTCTTGTTGACCACAACATGCAGCCACTGCGGTATACTTCTCCAGTCCTTGCGGATAGAGAAGGATAACTGTGCGATCAGTCCGTCCAGGCGATTGAAGCGCGTTGCATATTCGCTGTCGTCCCAGGAAGTGCGAGACAGCGACAGGCGCTGGTTTGCGAGGGTGTTTTGTAGCTGATGCACCTGCGATTGTTGCTCGAAGAAGTATCGCTTGACCTTCTGGTACTTTTCGCCTGTACAATGTCAGCTGGAATTGGCCCATGCAACGGAAACGCACTCACGCAAAACATCGTGCTCCTTTTGCAGCTTCTCGACGTCGTCCTCTGTCATATCGGCGACGGAGGTCCTCGGCGGAGGCGTTGCCCGTCCCGTTTCTGAAACCTGCTGGCCTTGCTTCTCGCCGCGATAAGGCTGGCCTTGCGAAGCTGTTGGCACGACGTTAGCGTCGAATGTTGCGAGGCCCGGCGAGACAGGCGGCTGACCGAGTGGCTGACCTTGAGCGGGAGGCTGTGGAAGCAGCGACGACTCTCGGGACGGTGCCCCTGGCTGCGGTTGGCTGCCGTCGACCGCTTTCCTCAGCGTGTTCCGCGCATTACTGTGAGCACCGGGTGCCATGTTGTCCTGCGACTGGTGCGGGGGCGTTGTGTTGGTGGGGAGGGGGTCGGACGACTGCGTGTGCTGGGCGTCGTATGTCTGGTAGGACGGCGGCTGAAGGGGAGACGGCGGGGCGAACTGGTGGGACGAAGGGGGCCGGCGTTGTTGCGACTCGATCTTCTGGGCCTCTGGCGCGATGTGGTGATGCTGCGAGGCTGGCCGCACAGATGGAGGCTGCTGCGGATAGAGGGGGTTTGGCTGCGCACTGTCTAGCGACGACTGGCTGTGGGCGTGCTGTCGGGCGTGGTGGTGGTGGTGGTGGTACAGCTGGTAGGCTTGCTGGATGTCGTGGGGGCCCTGCGCACCTTGCGCGTGCGACTGGGGGTTGTGGAGGAGGGGGCTTGGCACGTTGGGTGGGCGGAAGGGCTGGTAGTCGGCGGCGGGCTGTGGGGGGGCAGCGGCGGGCTGGTAGGTCTGGTACTGGAGTTGGGGTTGGGGTTGGGGTTGGGGTTGGGGTTGCGGCTGCGGCTGCGGCTGCGGCTGCTGGTGCCGTTGTTGCAGACCCGGGCCCTGGTGTTGCTCGGGGCTGTACTGGTCTACCCCGCCTTGGGTCGAGTAGCTGCCCTCAGTGCTCAGCCTGCCAAGCGGGGGCCGAGTGTACTGTTCCTGGTGCGGCGGCGGCGGCGCAAACGGGGGTGGAGGCTGCTGGTACTGGACGTCCTTGGGCGGCACCTGGGGCGTCTCGTCGCCGTCTTGCTGGAGGAAGGGGTCGAGATTGTCCTCGTCCTGCTCGTGCGAGGCCGGCAGGTGCGAGGCCGGCGCTGGGGGCTGCTGCCACTGCTGCACGCGCGCGCTGTCCTGCGCTGGATAGTCGTCGGCGCGCGCGTCGCTCTTGCGGACGGACTGGCGTCTGCCCAGGCCGTTCTTCTGTGCCTTGGCCTCCTGGTCCTTGTGGCCCTTGACGCCGGCTGCGATGCGGCTGCGCAGCGATTGTTTCTTGGGCTCTGGCGCGGCGGCGGCGGGCTGCTGCTGGGCTGGGTAGGCGCGGCGGGGAGGCGACTCGAGAGCAGACGCTGGCGGCGGGCCGGGCTGTTGCTGGTAGTTCTGTGACGGCAACGACGGCGACGACGGGCCTAGGGACAGGTGGGCGCTCAGCCGGTGACTCGCGGTGCGCTGGGGAAAGTGCTCGCGATACTGCGGCTGCGGCGGAGGGCCAGCCGGGTTCTGCTGCTGGTGTTGCACAGAGGGCTGCTGCGTCTGTCCAGGCGCTTGCTGGCTGCCGTCTGGCTTCTGGTATCGCTGCTGGCCTGCAACCTGCTCGTGGACTGCCAGCGCTGGACCGTCAGCCGTGCCGACGATTGGCCGGCCAAAGCCTTCCTTAGCAGATGGCACGGGCGAATGCTGCCCTGACGAGGAAATGTCGACGGATTGGTGCGACCGGTTCGACTTGGTCCATGGAAAGTTAGGCATCGCAGTGTGGGCAGCTTCGACGCTCCGCCTGGAAGCTGCTCGTCGACGGCGGGGCGGAGACAGACACGCTCAGCTAATAATAAAACAAGACTGAGCAACCATGTACAATGCATCCGCCTCGATACAGGCTCGCCGCAGCCTGATCAGCCCCAGCCCTGCCGCACGTGCAGCCCGGCGGAGCAAATGGAACGACATGGACAAGCACCACCAGTCCCGCTGCAGCCGCCTTGACTTTGCTACTGCCTACCAGACCCGGACGCGGCCTTCAATCTACCGGACTGGCGTTTCATCCGTCCGTCTGGTGGCTGCCACTCCCGCATCACACCAGCAAAACAAGCCAACAAACATGTCTGAATCCAGATGCGTATGCTGTGCCCAAGTCCTGCGCGCATGGCAACCTGCAATGACAACGCCGACTGGGGACAACAGGTGCTAGTCTAGGCGCCCCTGCGTCCCAGCTAGGATACATCGCCTTCCCCAACATCATACAAGAATACTCGTCTTTTCCTCGTCGCCTCTGCCTGTGCAAGACTCATCATGCGACATTTGTCTGTGCAACGCAACGGCATGGCCACTTGTTCCAGAGAACGAGTGCTTACAGTCGAGCTCTGTCAAATGTCATGCAGCTATTTTTGGCGTCTGACATGCCCTAATCGCCTTGGACTAGCTCGATATCGCTTCGGTTGTGATGCCTGTGTGAGGTTTCCTAAGCGTCCTCCAGTACACCACCTCTGTACCACCTCTGTACCACCTCTGTACCACCGATACGAGGCTGATGTCTCGAAAAGCTGACCGTCAGCCACTTCTGCACCCAATATACTACTGCCATTGTCTGCTCATATTGGAACCGTGACCGGACAGCACGTCGACGCAAAGGTACCTGTCGGAGCGGTCATGCACGCTCCTCAAAGGTGCATGGGATAGCCCGCTATCTGCACGAATACAGCACTGCAAGGGACAAATCTAGTGTGAGACATCGTTCCGCGCTTCCTCTCCTCCGATGGTGCATGCATAGGGGCTATGTTATCTCACCATCCACTACAGGACATTTATTGCGGACCTACTCAGGCTATAGGTAGGAATTAAGCCAACCGCACACGTTTGACGAGTTATCTCAACCGGCCATCCTTCGACCGGCCCCAAGGCAACAGTAACATTACCCAGCGAGTAAGCTCAAACCTTTCGTATCGAATCCATGAAACCCGGCGCTATTCTGAAGCCAAAGTTGCGAGCAATTAGCAAAGGCCCTGCGCAGGTCAATGTGAACAGCATATCGCTGGGTTGCTTCGACATGGAAGATGTAGTCACTCGCTTCTCATACGCCAGTACTGCCTTCTGGAGGGATGAAAGTCTACTTTTGGATTGCCAGACGCTCGGATCTGGTTTGATACCATCTTTGAAGAACGAAACTGAATCCCGATCCGTTCATACAGTGATACGCAATTGCTTCCTCAATCGAGATACAGCAGACCCGCAGCCCTGCGAAGCTCGAATGGAGACTCTACGGGTTGATTTCTATAGAAGGTTTTCTTCTGATCTGGTATCACGTATGCGCGAGACTGGTCCCAAGCATTGCCTGTTTCCGCACATTGACCGGCATTTGCATTTTTGTATGGCTGGGTTAACTCACCGAGAGAAAGAAGCTGATGACAACATCCAGCCCTTGAAGCAAGCAAGTATTGCGGCATGGAACGATTGCACGTTCACCTTGGTCATCGACAGCGGAGATACTATTGGCGATTATGAGTGGGTCGATGAATGGGCACAAGGGGAGATGTATTGACACTGGCTCAAATATCTGCACGAGACAGAAACAGGTTGTCCAACACGTCAACTCAATCAGGGTTGTGTTCCCCTCAGGTTTGGCTGGAAAGATATTGATGATGTTCAACGGATGTCCAGAACTGTACTGGAAAAGAACTCGCGTCTTTCGCAAGTGCTCTTCGGTAAGTATATCAATCACACCTCGCGTTACTCCAACCAAGGTTTCAGTTCCGCCTTCACTTCCATTACAAGCCCAAGCGCTCATTGGTCATTACGCGTTTGTCGGTCGGGTACTTGGCTATCGTTCATTCATCTACCTACTTCATACCGCTTCATGACTCAAACACTACAAGTACCTGCCCATGTCCATTCATACAGCCATCTTCTCAAGTATCAGCTCTGAGAATCCACAAGTCATGGCATCAACTGTGAATCCACGCCAATCACTGTCCTCGCTGTTATACCCAAAGACTGCCTATGCCTGCAAAGCTCCATCTTCATACAAGGCCTCGCATCCATCGCCAACAGTACCCCACCGAGGCAAGCGGCTACCATCACCACTCGTATCACCATCAATCACGCAATTAAAATGGCCGCCACCACCCACCTTACCAACGTCCGCATCACTCACCGTCGTGTCCCCCACTCCAGAGCTCGCATCCCCTACGTTGCCGGCATCGCCGCTTCCAGCAGACCTACCACCCCGACCGGAACCTGTGCAAACTGGAAACTTAATATCTCGCCTCTTCAAGCGCGCACCCGCTCATCCATATGACGTGGAACTTGGTACGCTTCCCCAACCCCGTCTGCTGGAGATTTGCGTCTTGAGTATGAGAGAGCAGCAGAGAAGGAGGAATAAGAGGGTGTTCAGGATCAAGATTGCGGGGGCGGTGTTGATTATTACTAGATTTTGGGCATTGCTGGGCATCGAAGTCTGGAGGAGGCGAAGGAATTGAGATGAAGGTGGAGCTCGAGGTGCAGAGGAAGGAAGCTATGTGTCTTTGAAATAACGAATAAAAGGCATGAGATGGTAAATTCCACTAAACCTCGTGAATGAATCCAAGAAACAAAATTTCCATCAAAGTGTAATGAACCCAGACCCTCATTCTCACCTTCACCTTCACATCGGAGATCGTCATTCGCGTCATTTTCGACACAAACGGCCAAATTCAACCCTCTCATCCTGCTCTCTCTTTCTAGATATCCAAACAGTTTTCTCTACGGCGCTATCCACTCAATGTTCGAGGTTTTGGTCCCCAACAGCGCCAGTTCACCGCCCCAGCGGAAAATCTCGACCGAGCCGTGTAATCCCGAACACACGACACCGCGAATGGCAAGTACAGAGCGCAAAATCGCTGTCCCCAACAACAACGGACCCAAGAAGGCTCTTCCTGAGGCACCTAGCCACACTGCAACACTGTACCATTACCAGGACCTCTCCCCCACCTGCTATGTGCCCAGCAACACTATCACTATAACCCTGACGGAAGAAAATGCCTCGACGTTAGTTCAACCCAGTGACAAGACCCGCATCTGGCCTCACCTCCTGTCCAAGCGACATGTTAATCTCGATAATAGCACAAACGCCAACGCCAACGCCAACGCCTATGATATTGAGCTGTGCCCACTACCAAACTCGACCCTCACAACACAGTGTTACTCCTCGCAACCGTTTTTTTCGGCTGCAAAATCTCTTCAACGCCGACGACGCACTCGGAAGATTCTTCGTCATGTCATGCTGGCCTTGGCTGGAATGGTAGTCGGTCTCGTTGTGACTTGCGCAGTCGTCTACGTGGTTGCCACACTGAGGTTCTCGAGGGGATATTGAGGTGAAAGTGGCCGTGGGCATATGCGAGAGGAGAGATGATTGTATAGACCAGAGAGAGATGGAGAGTATGGCAAAGTCGATGAGTAGCCAGGGGGGAAAGAAGACATTTTCAAGATCAAACTTGCTTTTGGCAGTGTGGCTTGCAAAGATGTCTGACGCCGAAGAGTGCCGAACAAGAGGAATTGGATGTACGAAGTCGACCCAGGGGGAAATGAACATTTCCAAATAGTATCATTTGCTGCATGTGCATGTGCATGAGTAGAGTGTGTCTTTTATTGTTGTGTCTCGTCCACATATCCCAGAGCCTGCCCAACCTTGACCTTCATGCCCTGTTCAATATTCCACTTGAACCCACCTTTCCTCTCCATTCCAGTGAAGCCGTCGTCAAGACTAGGCCTTATGCCCTTTGGCGCCTCGAAGACCAATACAATGGTGCTTCCCAGCTGGAAACCGCCCATCTCTTCACCGCGCTTGAGAGAGTGACCACCCAGTACGCGACTAGCGGACGTGTAAGAGGCCTCGGCAAATCCCGAGTAAGGTTCGCCTCGTGCTGCAGCTTCTTCAGCGGCGCGGTCGGCGGCAGTATCGGTGGTGAGGCTGTTGGTGCGGAGTTCGCGATCGAAGTTGATCTTGATGGAACCGACGTTTGTTGCGCCGACGGGTGTGTAGGAGAAGAAGCCCCACCGCCAGCGACCGAGTAGCACGACGCGCTCGTTCAACGTGAAGAGGCCGGGCATGGTGCGCTGTAGGTACGGTGAGACGCTGTACAGTTCGCCGGCGAAGTGACGACGCGATTCGACGACCCATGACACTGGAGAGTGGAAACGATGGTAGTCGCCTGGTGCGAGGTATACGACGCAGTAGTAGAGTGCTGTAGGTGTCTTTTGGGATGCGGGAGCCCACCACGGGCGCTCGGCTTCGCTCAAGGCCATTTCGGCCCGTACCTCGGCTTCTGAAGAAGCGGCGGGTGCGGTGGACTGGTCGGTTGGCATCTCTGCTGGCTTTCCCTCTTTGGGCCATGGTCCGGAGAACAGGTTGGGGAGCGTGTAGGAGATGCCGTTCACGTTTGCGAATTCCTCGTCGGCACGGACAGTGTCTTCTTCATCCTTGGCTGTCTTTTCGTGCTCGCTGGCAATGAGCTGCGAGTTTGCGACGTTGTGGGCGGGCGCGCTTGGCTTGGTAGAGCCGAGTAGAGCGTCCAAGCTGTATGTTACGCCCTTGACCTGTTCAACTTCGCCGTGCTCGATGGTGCCAAACTGGATGACTTTGCCGTCTGCCGGGGAGAGGACGGCGTTGGGATTGGGATCCAGCGGGCGGACGCCGGGCTTGAGGGTGCGGTAGAAGAAGGCAGCGAGGTTAGGGTAGACATGGAGATCGGGCTCGGAGACTTCGTCAAGACTGTGGCTGGTCAGCACGGCACGTTGGTGTTGGGCAGATGGCTGCTGACTTGACGCCGAAGATGTACGAATAGAGCTTGAAGCCGGGCACGCGGAGATGGTAGGGGATGTCGATTTCGTTGAAGCGCCCCCAGACTCGCGAGAGGGCCTTGAGCGGCAGCGTGGACATGACCTGGACAGTCCATGGCCCGCTCGGGCGTATGCGCTCGCGCTTCTTCGGCCGGCCGTGGCTGTCGACGGCGCCGTCGTCGCCATTCTGGCGCTCAGCCTCGGTGTGCTTCGCCCGCCGTTGTATGCGGTACAGCTGGAAGGCGCCCAGGAAGCCGATGCCCAGCGCTACCGGGATCGGCTCCCACTTGATCTTGGTCTTGCCGAGGGCCGAGTTGAGCCGCGACCTGAACGACTCTTTGCGGTGAAACTGCTGCTTGTCACATGTTGGGCGGGTCGAGGAGAAGGGGCGTGGCGGGACCGCGAGGCGCGTGTGCGGGAGGGTGCGAATGTGGGCGCGCGGGCGGAGAGGAGCTCGCAGCAGCTGGCGGGCACACGAAGACGCCATGGCTGTGTTTGCCTGCATGGCAATGCCCCAGCAGAGACGACGGCGAGGGCATCGCGTCGAGGGAAAATCAACTTGCTCGGCTGGCCAATGACGTATGCACCGGCGACGGGGCTCTAGCGCGCAGCGGCCATGGCTCCGCACGTCGCCGCCGCCCAGCGTCGACTGCCACTTCGCGTGCGCACCGTGGAACGCGGAAGCAGCTGGGACATCTGAATCGAGGCCCGACCTGGTGCCCACGCTGCCTGGCAGGAACGTCGTCGTGCATGGCAGGCGCAAGCGTGGCGCCCGGGGTTGATGCTGCGCTCTGATCCGGACACGTCGCCACTTCTCTGCTCCCACCGCCGGCACACCTCACCACGCCCCGTACAGTCTGCCCCTCCTCACACAGCGACCATGGCGGACGAAGCGCAGACGATCAACCTCAAGATCCTTTCACCCTCAACCGAGGTGGAAGGCGGCGTGCACCTCGCAGACATGCCCGCCTCAACCACGGTCAGAGAGCTTCGGAGCCGCATACAGGACGCGGCGCCCTCGAAGCCGGCACCCGAGCGCATGCGCCTGATCTACCGCGGCAGAGTAGTGGCCAACGATGCCGACACGCTGAGCAAGGTGTTTGGTGCAGACAACGTAGGCTGGCCGACCGCCAAGGGCACACGCAGGCTAACGGGCAAGGCAGATTCGTGAATGCAAGGACCAGAGCCTCCATCTGGTCCTGCGAGAGCTTCCGCCTACGGGCAACTCTTCCGCACCACCGCCCACGCGATCTCCAACCGTCCCGCCCAGCCCTTACCGTCCTCCCCAAGCTCCAGCCCCACCCGCGAATCCGCTTCAGATGAATCCCTTCAGGACGCTGCCACAGGCTCGCCCGAGTCCGCTACCGCATCAGCTCCCTGTCCCAGCAGCTCAGGCACACGTGGTTCCCATCCCTCTTCTTCCGCAAGTACAACAGCGGTTTGCCCAGCCCATGGCGCACCAAGGACAGCAGGACAGCGAGCGCATTCCACACTCGACACCGGAGCAGCCCGGGCAAGACATGCAGCGCCCTGCTGATGCCGCCCAAGGGCCACTTGCTGGTGCGGCGCCTCTGCCAGCCATGGGACTGCCCGATCTTCCCGGCAATGGCGACCAACTACTGCGGCGGGAAGGTGTTGGACCCAACGGCGCCAGGTGGACAGTCACATACAACCAGGTCAACATACCTGCCCGGCTTCAACAACCTGCTCCTGCATTCGCCCTTCCGCATCCACTAGGTTTCGCTCGCCCCCCCATCCCGGCCGGCCTTCTTCCCTCAACAGGCCATGACAGCACCCAGCGCTTGTTGCCTCGGATTCAGACCATCTTCCAGGAAACACAACGGGACATGGAAAATGTTCGTACGCTGCTATATCCCACGCGTGAGCCAGGTACACAGACTGATCGACCATTGACATCAAACATCTCCCCGTTGAGTTTACCCGTTTGGCGCATCGACCACATCCGCCAACACCTCAACACCATCAATCAAAACTTGAACGTCATCGAGCGCGCCCTCGCCCTCCTTCCTACCGAACCGGAAGTGGTAGCGCTAAGACGTTCAGCCACCGAGATTAGGGTAGATGCGTTGGAGCTCAACATCATGCTCAATCGGCAACAGAGCGGCCCTGTTCCGAGTCCACCAAGTACTTCCGCTGCATCCACAGGTCCCCCAGCTACCGGCGTGTTTACCGACACAACACCAGGCGCTCTAGTTATGACGCCAGCCGTGCCCACTACATCTCAAAGACGAACCCAGAACGCCACGCAGACTATGCCCACAGATGCGCCAGCCGAGTTGTTCCTTTTGTCGAGCCCACAAGGGCCCGTCGGCCTTCTCTTTGACCAACAAGGCACATACACTACGGCTCCCATGGTATCCACATTGCCATTCCAGAATTTCACAAATCAGTTTGCCCAGAATAGACAGCTTCTTGCTGGGCTGGGGCAGCAGATCGCACAGGGATCGCACCAGCTCCACAACCAACTGGCCAATCTCCAACCGACACCCACACGACAGGCAGAGGCCGGTGGTCAGGCTCACGATCAGAACCAAGCACAAAATCAAGTGCAAAACCAGAACCAGAACCAGAACCAGAATGCAAATGCGAACCAACCAGAAGATAACGATCGGATGGTCAACGTCTTTGGGCACTTGTGGCTGATTTTCAAGCTTGCTGCATTCGTATACTTCTTCGCTGGAGGCGGTGGCCTCTACAGACCCATTATGCTCGGCATTGTTGCTAGCGTGGTTTACCTGGCACAAGTAGGTGTTTTCCAAGAGCAGTTCAATCTTGTACGTCGTCACTTCGAGGCCCTGCTTCCTGTGGGAGCCCTGGCCGACCGTGTGGCTCAGCCCAACAATCATCGTCAGACCCAACAGCGAGGTAACCTATCACCCGAGGAAGCGGCGAGAAGGCTTTTGCAACAGAGGAGAGACCAAAGGTTTGGGTGGATCAGAGATAGTATGCGTACAGTTGAACGCGCTTTTGCTCTTTTCATTGCCAGCCTATTCCCTGGCGTTGGAGAGCGGATGGTGCACGCGCAGGAAGAACGAGAAAGACTTGAAAGGGTAGCAGCTCAAGAAGATAGGGAACGTCAGGAGGAAGAGGCGAGGAGAAGGGAAGAGGAGGCTCAAGCACAGCGCGAGCAGAAAGATGAAAAGAAGTGCGAGGCCGATCCCGCGATGCATGAGGGATTGGACGCAAGTGCGAGCGCCAAAGGCAAAGAGAGGGCAACACCAGCTGAAGACGAAGCCTCAAGCTCAGCTTCTTGATGTCAAAGTTAAGTCTCACTTCACAGATGTAACAGTTTTTCGAACAGATACCCATGCTTAGAAGTCAATATATATTCATATGTCATCCTCACTGCACATGGAGTACATCTTACCCAGCGCTATACTATCCTTGAGTGTCTTGTCGTTATGCGTGACTGTGTCTGGACAACCTTGGACGCTCCAAGTTAGCGGAAGCTGTTCCGGTGTCTGAACCTGGGGCGCCTGCCATGTACAAGACTAGGGTCCATGCTAGCGCACAATCAGCTAGCTCCTCCACACCGAGTGGCTTTCCGCGCGTTCTGTCTTTCTTTGCTTTGCCTTGCATCGCATTCTATGATCCTCGGTTCCATTGGAGACATTGTGTTTAAGTTTCAGTGATCGGCTAGAAGCCTGGCCAGAATCCCCAACTTCGGAGACTCCGTGCGGCTGGAGCAGCTATGCCGGAGATACCCAGTTCAGACTACGCAACGGTCACATAACGTCACATAACATTAGAAAGACAGTCAAAGGAATGAACGTCAAACAAGCGGCATGTCTGAATTGCCGCCGAAGCAAGATCAAATGTCGGCGCGAAGAAGGCGCGCCGGTATGCGAGCGATGCCAGAACGTCGGCATCGAGTGCGTGATTCCGTAAGTGTCGCTGTGCAAACCGCATGAGACATGCACTGAGTTCGTCCACCCGCATTTAGCGAATTCCACATTGGTAGACAGAAAGGCGTGAAGAAGTAAGTGATCAGTTCTGGATACATCAACTATGCTGACGGTTTCGAAGCAAGCGATCCGGCTTAGAGAGAGCGATTTACCAGGTTGAGGAAGCAATCAAAAAGAGAAAGTCAGATGCAGCTACGAGTCAGAGTACGCTGCAGCAGCTGCAGCAGCTTCTGAACGAGGCACAAGGGGACGATGATTCGAATCAAAACCCAAACCCGGACACATCTCCAGCCTCGGAAGTGCATCCACAAGCATCAGTAAGTAATCTAGTTGGCACTTCAAGCGACGACCAGCTCGCTGTTGAAGATGTCGAGAACCCGCTCCAGCTCCTCGCTCGTGCATCGGATCTACGCATTGCAACACCACAGTCGTACAACCCGAGCACCGCCAGTCCGGAAGGTAGATTCAACGGCAGCGAGCAGAGCGCTTTTCTGGATGTTCATCACTTCTTTCTGCCAATGAAGGCAAACCTTGATCAGGGTTCAGGTTTAGATCCGATCGATGTCGGCCTTGTGACCAAGGATGAAGCTGAGATGCTTCTACAGTAGTAAGTTCGGCGTCAACGTTCCTTTCATGGATATGCCATGGTGACTTGTAGCATCTAGTTTCCATAAAAAATTAGCGCACACGCGTTGGGGACTCGACCCGCTGGTACACACGTTGCCATTCGTTCGAAACCGCTCAGCCTTCTTGTTTACTACGCTACTAGCTATGACCGCGATCTTTTTGCCAGAAACCTCTGCACTGGCTAAGAGACTGTTACTACATCGCAGATTCCTGGCTGAGCAAGTCATCACCCGAAAGTATAGATCCGTTGAGATCGTGCTGGCTTTCATGGTCAGTATCCCTTGGATGCCTCCAGGGTCGCATGCGAGCGATGACGACACCAGTCTCTATCTGGCTACAGCACTATCCATCGCACTGGATCTTATGCTGGACAAAGTAATCACGCCATCTACATTATTGGACCAGGAGCTCGTTAGACAAATACCAAAGGCCGAATGTCTCCACGCAAGAAAAGCATTGGCTATGGATGGCTTCGAAGATGTCGACCCGAACTCAGAATGGGGCCAGCGACTTCTGCGCCGCAGAGAAAGGGTCTGGATTTCTCTGTTTGTGTTGGAACGCGGAGTTTGCCTAGCTCGCGGCCGTAGCTACTGTGTTCCCAAGACATGTTTGATCCAGTACTGCGACAAGTGGCACTTCAATCAGTATGCCGATGCTCAGGACGGACCGCTCGTATCTATGGCAGTACTCCGTCGCGATCTTGACGACCTCTTTGCCGAGGTGCGCACGCGCTGCGATAACTATCGCCTTGTTGAAGTGGGCTCAAAGGTCTCCCAGGAAATCGACGGGTCTGTTGAAAGCTTCTTCGATAACTGGTCTCGAGCCTGGCCTTCTGTAATCGCCGATCCAGAGAGTAAGAGTCTACCTCCATATGTCGAAATTCTTGTCACACACACACGACTTTCGACCTACTCAATGCTCCTTAACCACCCAAGCGCGCCTCCAGAAGTCAAGCGATCGTTCCGCAAGTCGGCACTGTCTTCCGCGCTCAATGTTATGCGCGCAGCAATACAAGGCGAATCTCGTCTCAAGTCGATGCCGAACAACACGGTCACTATGATATGTTTCGCTGCAAGCATAGCGCTTGCTTTGAGTGCACCTGTGCCGGAAAGGAGTGGCAACAAGAAGAGTCTTGCTCCAAGTGTGCGACATCTTATTGAAGACACGGCAACGGTTCTTGAGCGTATAGGCAGCACACCAATCCATCGGAACGGTGCTTCGGTCGTTTATGGTCGCTTTTTACGCGTTATTGTCAAGCAAGCACCGGAAATTGAGAGAATGGTCCGATTGCCATCGCACGACCTTGCGCCGCAATCTATGGCTATACCAGACCTTCTATCGCCGTCATACAAGCTGAACGAAGCACTGCCTGAAACCCACACGATGGGCCCAGATCCGATTTCTAGCTACTGGCCGGATACGCTTGACTTCTCGGCCATGTCGTATAATGAAGTCAATGAGACCGTTACCAACTCAGACCTATTTCCCACCGCGCTGCTGGATCTGCCTTGGAATGACAGCAACCCGTTATGGACGGATTGGATGAATCTGCCGGACTTCAGCTTCCCGTAGTTCATCGGACGAAGCTGCCTGACGGTCATTCGGAGCTTCTCAAAGAAGCCTAGGAATGTTGCACGAATCTCTGACATGTAAGGATACCGATGCACGACTCGTTACCAGCTGACGGCACATGACGGGGCGCCAAGCCTGGAAGGTGGCACAGCCTCGGAAGTTCGCCAGAGGCTAAACCTTATGTGATTTTGCCGCAACCTTGGAAGTGAAGCCCCGCTCCAAGCTCTCTAGTCGCTCCATCTTCGGTAGTTGAAATGATGCCGACGGACGCCAGATGCATGACGTTGTGCTATTTTGCGCAGTTGACGCACGCGTCTGATGGCCTTCGTTCGGACATCAGTCGCAAAACTTCAGCCCGTATTCCGACAAGCCGGAGCTTCTTGAGTCTCTTCAACCGATGTTTCAATTCGTCTGCCTCTGTTCTTGTTGTTGACGCGCTTCTCAATGGATTCACTACCTGCGTCATATCGGCTGCTTGCAGCTCTGCCGTCACGGTTGTGTTCTCGTCGCCCTCTACCTATACAACTACGAGCTGCGCGACTCCCACCACGATGGCGGTTTGCGGGTCAAATGCGCGGCATCAGTCAAAGCGCTCCGACAATCGATCGATCGAAATCGAAACTGTTCAAAGATGCGGATGAAGCAGTTGCGGACGTGCAACCAGGATCCACGGTTCTGAGCGCAGGCTTTGGGTTGTGTGGCGTAGCAGACACACTCATCGGGGCGATGAAGAAACGCGGTCCAGAGTCCTTACACTCCTTGACAGCCGTCTCCAACAATGCTGGCATTGAGGATGTAGGAGGCCTAGCGCATCTTACCAAGAATGGACAAGTCAAGAAGCTCATCATCAGCTTTCTAGGTAACAACAAGGCACTCGAGAAGCAGTATTTGAGTGGCGGGATCGAGATTGAGCTATGTCCACAAGGTACGCTTGCAGAGAGGATAAGAGCCGGCGGTGCAGGCATTCCAGCATTCTACACACCCACAGCTGTCAACACCTTGTTGCAAGACGGAGAGATCCCCGCCAAGTTTGACAAGCAGGGGAAAGCTGTCGGTTTCGGCCAGAAGAGAGAAGTCAGAGAGTTCAATGGCAAGAAGTTCCTCATGGAAACTGCTTTGACCGGCGATGTCGCGATCATTCGAGCTCACAAGGCAGACGAGGCTGGTAATTGTGTCTTCAGGTAACGATAGCACCATCCAATGCTGCAGATGTCGTAGCTAAGATTTCCGATAGATACACTACCAAGGCGTTTGGTCCAGTCATGGCCAAAGCTGCCCGCCTGACCATCGTCGAAGCCGAAGAGATCGTCCCAATCGGTACCTTTGACGCAAACGACATCGACCTCCCTGGTATCTTCGTCGATCGCATCGTTCCGTCTACTGCACCCAAGAACGTCGAGATCAAGAAGCTTCGAAAGCCCGCTGCTTCTACAGACACATCCTCCAAGAATGAGGCGGCAGAGCGTCGCGACCGAATCGCTCGCCGAGCAGCGAAAGAGCTGAAGCAAGGATACTATGTCAATCTGGGTGTCGGCATTCCAACGGCAGCAGCATCCTTCGTGCCCGAGGGTGTGAAGGTGTGGCTACAATCCGAGAACGGTATCCTGGGCATGGGCCCTTACCCTACCGAGGAGGAGCTCGACCCCGACATTATCAATGCCGGCAAGGAAACCGTCACACTTCTGCCTGGCGCCTCAACGTTCGACTCTGCAGAGTCATTCGGCATGATCCGTGGTGGCCACGTTGATGTCTCTATCCTAGGCGCGCTCCAAGTCAGCGCATCTGGCGACTTAGCAAACTACATGGTTCCTGGAAAGGTATTCAAGGGCATGGGTGGCGCTATGGATCTCGTTAGCAACCCAGAGGCTACCAAGGTGGTAGTCGCTACTGAGCACGTTGCCAAGGATGGGTCGAGCAAGATCGTCCAGGAGTGCAAGCTGCCTTTGACTGGAGCCAAGTGTGTTAGCACTATCATCACAGATATGTGCGTGTTTGAGGTTAACAGGAAGCGGGGTACTTTGACACTTACAGAGACTGCGCCTGGTGTCAGTGTTGAGGATGTCAAAGCAAAGACAGATGCGAAGTTTGAGGTTGCGCCAGATGTCAAGACTATGGAATAGACGTCTTTCGGTAGTTTGCTCGCGTACAGGATATGCTTTGGCGATCAATACCATCAACACTAGTTTGCAAGTCGTCTGCGAGAGATCAGAGTGCGCTTCAGGATCGCAATGCAGACAACACGTGGACGTCAAGTAATGTGGAAGTGATCATTCCATGCGTCGTATTGACCATCACCGTGATGATCAGGTCCATCATCTAATAGGTCCCGCGCAACCTTGCTGGAAGACCAAAGCATCGCGAATGCGATAGCGGACAGTCGGCTGCCCAAAGGACAAGGGCAGTGCTTTTGCGTGTTAGGATAACAGCGTCAGCACCACAGCGCGCAGAGCCTCAAGTACAATGTCTGTCCCCTCGACAGAAACCTGAAATGAGCTATAATCGTTTGCTGCGACAACGTTGACAATCTCCCAACGCAGTGGGTTTCTTGTCGCAGTAGCCATCCGAGATTCGGGGCAGCCAAGTCGTCCAAGCGGGGCTTAAAGGCTTCGCACTGCTTGATGGGCCCCTACGCTTGGTGCGACGAAAGCTTGGTTACGCTGATCAGCCATAAACTCTATCAACACTCACAGCCCCACCAAAAGGATACACTGTCATGCTGACCATCTGATACATCGTCCGCTGTTGTTCGTATCTCTACATGATTACAAACACTCGGAAACAGAACTACTCCCGCTCGTACGCGCCGAGTCAGCAACGCTGATGTCAAGCCCGCCGATTGCCTGCCTGTCTAAGAGCGCTATACTTGTTTTCAGCACAAGCTCGAGTGCGTTGGGGTAGCTTCACTCAACGGCCGAGCAACTCCGCCAATAGCATGTCAGGCAATCCCGATTGTGCCGCGGCCCACACACCCGCCCCCATGGGGTCAGGAAGGGTGGTCCTGGTCCCGTTTTTGGCAGGTGCGGTGTGCGCTACGGGTTGCCATTGGGGGATAAGAAAGCTGCTCTCTTCGCCTTTCTTTGGTTCGAGAGCTCACGCTCGACTCCCAACGCTCGACTCGTCTCTATTTTCGGTACCTGTCCGGTTGTGAAGATGAGCCTGGAGAAGATGCACGACGAGAAGCTTGAGAATCGAAGCGCGAGTGAGCAGTTGGAAGCAGGGTTCGGGGAGGACGGAGCAGCCGCGAAGAAGTTACTGTTCAAGATGGATATCCGGTATGTTTGTCCTATCTTCTCTTCAAGAATCAGGGTGCTAAGCATAACAGCATCTTGCCTGTTCTCGCTCTCCTCTTCCTGTGCTCGTTCATCGACCGCACCAATGTCGGTAACGCGAAGATCTTGGGACTGGAGAGAGATGTCAAGATCAACGACCACCAATACTCCATCGGATTGTGCGTCTTCTATGCTACATACATCGCCAGTGAGCTGCCGTCGAATCTCGTGCTCAAGAAGATGTCACCAAAGATATGGCTCCCACTTTTGACATCAGTGTGGGGGGTTCTGACAATGTGTCTTGGTTTTGTCACCAATTTCGCGTCGTTTGTTACCGTTCGCGCGTTACTTGGTTGCGCTGAGGGGGGATTGTTGCCGGGCATGGTACTCTACCTTGCCGGCTTCTACCGCAGGCAAGAGTTGGCGTTACGCATCGGTATTTTCTACACCGCAGCTTCACTATCCGGAGCTTTTGGCGGTTTGCTTGCACGAGGATTCAATGCCATCGGCCCCGCTGGAGGGCTCGAAGGGTAAGTGACACCACCTAATTTTCAAGGACAAAGAGCCCTAACCGCAAAAGATGGCGATGGATCTTCATAATTGAGGGACTTTTGACCGTCCTCGTCGGTGTTTGCTCCGCACTCTTCCTACCCAACTCCATCGAATCCGCCAAGTTCCTTACACCTAACGAGAAAGAGCATGCACGGTTCCGGCTCGGTGAGCAGAGTGCATCCCACGAACGCTTCGATTGGGTAGAAGTTAAACGCGGGGTGTTCAATATCCAAGTCTGGCTCACTGCGACAGCGTACTTTGCGATCCTAAGCGGGCTCTACAGCTTCGGTCTCTTCCTCCCGACCATCATCAACAACGGATTCGCCAAAGACCCCAATGAAACACAGCTCTGGACTGTCATCCCATACGCTGTAGCATCAGTCTTCACAGTAGCCGTTGCTTTACTATCAGATCGTCTCAACCTTCGCGGTCCAGTCATGCTATGCACCCTGCCCGTTGCTATCATTGGCTACGGCGTCATAAGCCAGACTACCAACCCCAAGGTTCAATACGGAATGACCTTCCTCATGGCAACTGGTATGTATGCTACTGTACCCTGTGTCCTGTCTTGGAACAGCAACAATTCCGCTGGACACTATAAACGTGCCACTACTTCTGCACTTCAGCTCGCGATTGCGAATGCGGGAGGTTTCGTCGCGAGTTTTGTGTACCCGAAGAGTGAAGGGCCGTACTTTCACAAAAGTCACAGCATTATGCTGGGCTTGCTTTGTGCAGCTTGGGTACTGTAAGTCGTCCTGATTCACGATATCACTCTTGCGCAGAGGTAAACTAATAAACGTTTCACAGGGTTGCTGCGAATGTTGCATGGGTGTGGAAGATCAACAAAGATAAAGCGAGTGGAAAGTACGCAGAGTTTGAGGGTAAAGGCGACGACCGTGACCCAGACTTTATGATGGTTATGTAGTTCAGGATTGATGCGGCGACTTATGGTCAAAATACCCGAGGGCTACCATCAATTTGCTGAAACGAATTGTAGCTTACCAGTGCTCCTTCGGCCAGCGTGAAAAGGCGTCAAGGTTGCTGTCTGTGATAAAACATAGAAAGAGCCATTTTGCCTTTGGAGACTTCTGATACGTTATGAAACAGGATGACAATTGCAGTGGTATACGATCTTTCTCCCCAAGGTCTACTCCATGTAAACATTATGTTCCCCATTAATCTTGGAATGGCTCTTTTGATGGAGACTATTGGAAGACGTACGTACCGAGCCATTGGGGACGTTGATGGAATAACGAAGCCAAAACCGGGTCTTACCGCTCACTCGGAGCCAGCAAGTTGGCACGTAGAAGTTGACTACGGGTCCTTGGAGTTCTGATTTCCCAATGCGGTTTTAGACTGATCTTGACCGGGTTGGAAACCAGGGTGCCCTATTTAGCCAAAGTGCGAGCCGGGAAACGTTCTATGGGGTGAGTGACATGGGTATTGGAAGATCGCCAATCCAGTACGCTCAACCTGGCGGCTGGGCGCTACCCAGAACGTTACGAGTCAATGACTTGGCGATTAAGGACACTCGTGCGTTCGAAGTTTAACCTAGAGCAATTCAGTTCAATGGAGGTCGTGTGCGGTTGTCAAAGTGCATCATACATACTTCCGCTACTTCAACAGCAGCAGCATTGTGTCGCTGCCTGTGCGTCACGAACTACGTCACCTGTGAGACCGTTAGTTCTACACTAGCCCAGCCTTCTCTATCCCTGGTCCCTCGAGCAACCGCATGCAAATTTCACAACACAACGTTGATTTGATGATCGGCCTTGCATGCATCTGTTGAGACCAGATGTTCATGCTATGCTCCAACGGCGCCTACCGCACGGGATGGCATTCCTATGTTGCACAGGGAATAGCGGCCGCTGGTATTAATCGTAGACTATTGACGGAAGGGATTACGGAAGGCGGTTTTCTGCATATGTACAGATTTTACGCTCACATACGCCATGTACGCTATGTACGCCACATGTTCCAGATCTTCAGAAGAACCGGGAAGATATGGCGCACGGGTACAGCTCGGATGTCGCAAGTGGTACCTGACAGCTGCACAGTGTTGAGAATTCCGTGGCGGTACCTTGCTAGTGGAACCTTGTTGTTAACGGCGCCTCACACCTGTCTGAGCAACATTTGTAGCACGTTATTAGGGTGACAGCCGTGACACGACATCTAAGATCCAACATGGCTATGGCACTAGCCGCTTATATGAAGTCTTTTACATTACACTTACGCTATGTTACTGAAAGCTGCCTTGCCAACCTCTTCCAGATTACAAACTACCCAGGAAAAATGCATGAGATTGGCAGACGGCACAGGTTACGCAGTGTCGGATACATGTGCTGAGGCATTTGTACATTTGGAATCCACGTCGACGCATGCCCTTGTTCATATACCCTGTTATTAATCTACACGGCGGAGCTAATTCGCTGCCACGAAGTCTTCCGCGGAACGATTGAGATGCAGGAACGAACTGGGGATCATCTCACAAGTAGCTACTCAGTTTCGTGGAGTATATGTGAGGGTTGTTAGTGTTAGGGCTGTCACTGTTCATCTACACGCCTCGAGACGCTGGCCGGGTCACGGAAAACAGGTCGATGCGTGACCGACCATGCCAATCGTTCAACGTCTGAATTATTGCTTTGCGCGATTCATGTCGCCTTGTGCTGCGGGAGGTAGATGAAGGACGTCATACAGCTTTTGGGATCCATGGAAGTCGGAATATTAATCCCCTGTCCATGATCGAGATGCTCGATCTGACTAGGTGGTTCCTTGCAAATTTGGGCTTTGATCGTCCGGCCGCAGATGAGAGACTGACTACGCTGAACGGCCGGTTCGCACGCGAGGTGTAAGAAGTAGTTGATTTCCGCTCACTATCCGTACATTCTTACAATTCCGCTTGGAATCGGAAACCCGAATCATTATACCGCATCAACATAAGGCAGAGGCACCCAAGAAGCGTGTCTGGGAACAATGCAATCGATCAAGCACTCTACGTGCAATGGCCGAGACCATGGTGGGGGAAATCATGAGGCTGACTCCTCACCTGAGAAAAATAGTATGAGGCGTTGCGAGCTGAACGAAGGATTTGCTGTGATATGCAGGTAAGCAGACGCGCATTGCTCCTTCAATATTGTGGCGCTCTTGGCTGTCAGTGTTGTAACCATCGATGTGGACGAAACTGCATCGAATCTGACAAGAGACCGTTGGAAGTTCGCTTTCTGTCAGAACCTTTGTGTTGGTAATGGTAAGCATATGGACAATGGCCGGTGCGCAAGAATGACGTGGATAGACCATGTAGTAGCTTAGCATACATCAGATTCACTTGCCTGAGGCTGTTGAGCATGCATAATTCGACTCCTACCTATTGTCGCAAGTATAGCATGTGTGGCTATGTCCTTGATCCTGGGTTACCCTCCTCACCTAGAACCAAGCATGCAAGGATGCATCCGCTCCTGCCGTGGCTTTAAGGTAGCAATACTGAAGCATTGAGATCTCACTCCATATATGGGATCTTCACCGGCACTATCGCAGCGCCTGTGGCTTCCCAAGACGGGCAATGCAGCTCTGGTGCAGATCAATAGTTTGACTTTGGTCCTGAACGTCATGAAAACGGTACGGCAGATGGGAGAAGTGGCGATTATAGCCGAGTCACGGCGCGTATCCAGGTCGGCCCCACCCTTTATTTCCTCAGGAAGCACTCTCAGTGGTCAATATCGTGATGTGGTGATGTTGTGGTGGACGATGAGGTCCGGCCCCCCTCATGAATCTCCGACACAGCATATCACGCTAATCTCAGCCAAGCTTAGCGCTGAAAGTAAATAGCACAGATCGTCTCCAGATGTTGGCTCGCTTGCGCTCCTGCGATTCTTCTTCCTCTCGCTTGACCATTATCAAGCTTTACAAGCCCCGGAGAGGGCTCTCGACCGCACGGTTAGCTCAGGCGACGACTCTGCATGTTACCCATAGCGGCATCTACTCCATGTATCTACATGTCAAGCTACGCCTCGTATGCCCCACTTTCTGCGCGACCCAAGGCACATCACCGCCTAATGCCGCATCACAGCCTGCTGGAGCTTCCGCCTCCTTGTACGACTCAGCACTTGCTGCATCTCTGCCGAGCGTCTAGCCCGCCCTCTTCAGTCAGTGTGTGCCGCCGAGGCTCGGTAGCTCTAACTGCAGTCAGTCGTGTAATACGGGCGATGCCAGCATTTGAGACGAAAGCGACCACTGAGAAATCTCCGTTCATCTATTTGGGGCTGATATGCAGCCGTGTCTTACACTCACAGGTTTGTGAATGGTCTCATACCAAGCCAGCATTCTTACCGTTCGTGTGCCGTAGGCTGTACTGATGACCATCTTGGATTTTCTCGCGGCGACACTCTGTACATAGAATAATCATACCACTAGCTAGTGACGGGAACTCTCCACTGCTGGCGTTGGTGGCCTTTCGGGGCTATACCTCGGTCCACTAGAGAAGCAGGGCAAAGTTGCCATGCTGAAGATATAATCACTCGTACCACCCTTCGTCTATCAAACCAGCCAGCCTCTCGCTTTCTGTTGCACGTTAGTTGATCTGAGCCTATCTGTACTCTTTGACTCTATACCTAGAGGGTCTGGAAGCTGTCGTTCACATTTACGCTCTTTCATTCCTCCTTTCATAATCCATAATGGTTGTCTCAATCTTCAAAGGAGCCACCGCCTTATGGCTTCTCCTGCCGTCCATTAGTTCGTTGACTGTGCCTTCCGTGGAACAACTCACACCCAGAGTTCCTGACGTTCCGTGGAAAGAAAACGGTTTATGGAGTGGCCACCAACGACGAGACGGATACAAGACAAACTGCAATCATGGCCCAAAATCACGAGGATGTTGGAATGGCGACTTCGACATCGACACGGATATGGATCTCCACTGGCCGAACACTGGAAAGACCGTTAAGTATCATCTGACTATCACGAATGCCACGGGAGCTCCGGACGGTTATATGAGACCGATCTTGCTGGTCAACGGCCAAACACCTGGACCCGTAAGCGCATCGCTCGCGATTTGTTCGTGTCTCTACTAACATGTTTTAGACTATACTAGCAGATTGGGGCGATGATCTCGAGATAACCGTGACCAACGACCTACAAAACAACGGGACCGGTTTGCACTGGCATGGTCTCAGGCAACTCGGATCAAACGAGCAAGATGGCGTAAATGGTATTACTGAATGTCCTATTGCGCCCGGCGACTCCAAGGTCTACAAATTTAAGGCGACACAATACGGTACCACGGTAAGTTTTCCAGTAGCGCAGCATGTGATTGAAACGTAGCTGACAGTCACAGTGGTATCACTCGCACTATTCCGTACAGTACGGCGATGGCCTCGTAGGTCCCATGATCATACGGGGACCAGCAACAGCGAACTATGACATCGATCTTGGTGCGCTGCCAATGACAGACTGGTTCCACGCGACCACCTTCACAGTGAATGCCGCAGCTGTTCATGCCAATGGTCCTCCACTTGCGGACAATGTTCTCATCAACGGCACGATGACTTCCGCTGCTGGAGGAAAATACGCAGAGACGATCCTCACTCCTGGAAAGACGCATTTGTTGCGGCTCGTCAACACTGGTATCAACAACTACTTGCATGTCGGCCTTGATGGACATTCTTTCCAGGTCATCTCTGCTGACTTCACGCCAATTGAGCCTTTCTGGACTGACAATCTTATTCTTTCAGTTGGTAAGTTGAACCGAGTTGTTCCCCATGTACCCGCCTGTTGTGGTTCTCACAACATGCACTTGTACGACGCGCCCACCCACGAGAATGCAGCCACGATGACCACTGTTGGAGAACGTTCCACTAACATGGTCCCTAGGTCAACGTTATGAGGTCATTATTAACGCAACCGAGCCTATCGGTAATTACTGGTGGCGCGTAGGTACTGGCGGCAGATGCGACGGTCCCAACGCAAACGCGGCAAACATCAAGAGCATCTTCCGGTATGCTGGTGCACCAGATGGAGAGCCCAACTCTACCGCTAGGGTTCTCCCAGTGGGCTGTTATGACGAACAAAACATCGTCCCGTACTCCAAGACGATTGTTCCCCAGGAAATGCCCGAGTCATTGACTTTCGGTTTCAACGACAACTATACTAGCGATGTAACGCAGAGCCAGGGACTGGTACAATGGCTCGTCAATGGTAACCCGATGGCGATCGACCTCGACCGACCTACATTGGAAAACGTGTTGGATGGTAACGTCACGTCCGGAAACAATCGACATGTGTTTGAGATTGATGAAAAGCACAAGGTGAGCTTCTAGCGTTGGATATAGGATTCTCAACAGCTAACGGGATTTGTAGTGGCAGTACTGGGTCATTCAACAGGACACTACTAACAACACTGCGCCGCCACTACCTCATCCTATTCATCTTCATGGCCATGACTTTTACGTTTTGGACCAGCAAGAGAACGCGATCTGGAATGGCGATATTTCTCGTCTCAAGACCAACAACCCTATCCGCCGTGACACAGCGAATCTCCCTGCTAGAGGTTACCTCGTCCTCGCTTTCGAGTCTGACAACCCAGGAGCGTGGTTGATGCACTGCCATATCCCCTTCCATGTAGCAGCCGGTCTCGGTGTGCAATTTGTTGAGCGCTCGTCTGAAATCAAGGCCAAGGATGGATTTGCTGAAATGAAGAGGACTTGCAAGAACTGGCAAACGTACCACAGGGTGTTTCATCCCAGCGGTATACTCTTCCCTGGAGATTCCGGGCTATAGACAGGAGACCTGATTTCTTTTGTCTTCCATTCACGTACATTATTTTTTCTTCTCCTTTTGTGTTCGACAGCTATCTATCATGAATACCTTTGCGGACGGCGTTCTGTTGCCGTCTCATCTATGCGCAGTGCTTAGCAGTGGGTGATATACCCGTGTTCATAATGATAATCATGCAACGAGCAATCTGTTCAGTCAAACTATGTGGTCACCTACATTCAAATCTAGAAATGGTCATGCATCCAACTCCACGAAAGTGACCCTGAAGCGAGAGAGCCTTCTCATCTGGGCATCACCACGACCCAATCACAACCCCAACTCCGGCGATCAGCATCCCGTTACGTCACTTCCGGTTTCTCGGAGCAACTGTGCCGATACTGTCGAGGTTCCCTCCGCCACCCGTTGCTTTTCTTTGGTACAGCCTCGGCCCCAGGTGCATCATGCAGAATCTGAACCACGGTTTGGTAGGCATGCAATTAAGAACGCGCAGAACGAGCCCGAGAAGTCACATGCTCAAGCTTCGTCGCTGAGAAAAGGAAGAGGAAAGAAGAAGTTAGGTGCGATAGCGGGAATTGGGCGGCACCGCTAGCCTTTGTACTAGAAGCTTGACGGGGCTGGGGTCAGGGCTGTGTTGACCAGTGTCTGAAAAGAAATTGGGAGATAGGTGGCACCCGGCCTATTTTTTTTAAGGGGGATTTTGCGCTTCCCAGTTGAACAGCGGTATTCTGTCCTGCGTCTGTGGCACATGAGGCTAGATTCTCTTAATGCCCACTTTGAATCATCGCGTTATATGGAGAAGACTGCCTTTTAACATGGAAAACTCGGAACTTTCGAGAAACAAGGATTTCACAAATTGCGCAACGCCGTATAAATCGACTGATTGTGATCATATCCAGTGACGTTCACATTGAGCTGCTCATTTAACAGCGTCAAGTGTACCTATATGTCTCCACAGTACAAGACAGTTACAATCAATTTACGCTGGCTACAAAGGGACTTCTTCTTTTGCGTACCAGCTTTTAAGCTAAATCGGCTGTAGTGCGGTTTTCCATAGACGACGAGTCCGTTCGTAGTATTTGCATGGTACAGCAGTGCACGCAGCGTTCTACCTGGTCTGCTCACCCTTTTTGAAACTTCAACTCTCAGTCTGCTGTAAGGGACCGCGAGGCGAAAAGGATTAGGCAGCGTAGCAATAGTGACAGCTCTCAAACAACGACTTGCTCCTTTCGCACACAACTGTAGGTTGTATTGGTGCTTTTCATCGATAGAAAAGCTCGCTGCAACAGGTTGGTAGGATGACGAGGACGCGATCGGTCTGGCTGTACGCTCGACTTTTGTATACCATGTACGCATGATTTGGTAGCATGACAGCTGTATTTTATATCCGATTAGGAGTGTTTACTTGGGTTTCGTACCTTTCCTGGTCTTACAGCCCCTCTACCCCACTTCATATGAGCAAATGCCTGCTACACGTCTCACTATGTCGACCTTTTATGGGCAAGACTGAAAATCGTATAGTTGATCAACCGATTTACCCTTCCTTTCATTCTCCTATCCTCACCCTCCCTTAATTCTTCCTAATGTTTGATTACATTAACTTTCTCATCGACCTTACGTTGTTGTTCAAGCTTTGATTGCTTTTCCACCACTACAGGTTAGGGTGTGAGTTGTTGTTAAAGTCCGGATTTACTATATATTCTGCTTTGCTGAACGAATTCGCTCCGATTCCTGCGCTATCTATGGTAATTTATTTGCGATAGACAATAGTTCGGCGATTATAGAGAGCGCACCGGGTGCTTTCTCCGAAGGTAAAGTGTATGTCGAGGAAGGCTCGTTAAGGCAATGGTATTGACAAATAGCAGTAAGGGTGCTGATGTTTGGAGCTTTGGTAGTGGTAGAAGCTCGCAGTGTTGCCATAAACAGGCGATGATGCGAGCCGAAGGATTCGCTTCGCTGCCGGTAGAGTGGCTGAGCACTCTCTTCGTCATGCGAGGAACTATGGCAAAGGCGTGATCAGCAACGTCTTTGTACTGTAGTAAAAATGTTGATAGGTCTCTGGAAAGGGCTAGAAGAATTCTTGAAGGTGTTGTCGTAATTGGTATTGCTATGCTAGACACAGAAGTACAGTCCACTGCCCGCATGATTCCAAGATCATCGTCGTTGTCATTGCAAACCATGGCACAATGCGAGTGGTCATAACATGTCTTCTACTGCATGAACTTGTCGACCTCGGAGAAAGTCAGGCGCCCATTGCCCGAAACCTATTTCTTGGAGGCGGCTTTGGCGAGGTCGGCAAGAGCCTCGCGGCGCTTAAACTTGGCATCCTGGATGACGCCTACCTGTGTCAGCTTTGGTTCATTGTAGAAATGTTGTGTTCACGTACTGGCGTCGGCATCGCTGCTGAAGTTGCCAGACCATGTGATGAAAGTCTTGTTCTCGTGGGTGCCGGATGTGACGGGGTATACGCGAATCGTTGAGACGACAGAAGAGTAAGAGAGCTCAGGCTTGGATGTAATGACTGAGTATGTGATGAAGTGGTCGATTGACTAGGCATCCAAGTCAGCAGCTGCAGTGCAGGGTTTGCTCGCAGGCGTGCATCACTTACCGAATGCTCCTCTTGCTTGACCTCGAGCTCGGTGCCGTCCTTGAAGGTCCACTTGACGATGTCCGTCTCTTCCGAGGTGCCCTGGACGAATTCGCTCTTGTCGAGCTTGGACCAGAACTTGCTGAAGTCCTGGAGTTTGATCAGGTGCCAGACATCGCTGAAAGACGCGTCGATGACAGCTGACTCGTTGACCGACGTTGACGTGGGAATGCTTCCAGACATGTTGACTCGGGTGGCACGATTGGATGTGTGTTGATTGGTGCTGGGGGCGTACAGGTGATCAATGAAGATTGGTGGTGATGGTTGTCGGGCAGAAGAGAAGTTTGGTGGGACGCACACTTTGCTGCCGGCCAGCAACGTCATACAAAGCTGCAACACCAGCAGCTGCAGCTACCCCTCCTCTACATGGCACCTCCTTTGCTTTCCAAGCCTGTACACCCCAGGTGCACTGCACGTGACGAATATGCATAGCGGCAGGGTGTGACTTCTTCGAGGCCATGTACTCTCCATGACCCGTCTGGAGAGGTGAGAGCACACCCTCAGAATGTGCCTGCAGCCAATCCTTCTCGTGCCGCCACCGCCACCGCCACCGCCACAACGGAGGAACCCACGCCCCGATCTGCCCCAACGTTTGGACGCGCAACATTCGTTTGCCTACTCACCACATGCCTAGTCGACGCTCTAGAGACGCGGCCGGAAAGCCTATCGCCCATGGTCTTTTCTGCCGACTTCTAGGAGCTTCCCCAGCACTCACGCAATCACGGGCGATAGGCTTCTCGCCGCAAATGCCACGGTTCGTCTCCAACAAGACTGCGTGGCGATCAGGTTAGGGAGGGGTGCACATACGTACGTTTGCACGTGCAACTTGATGCCTAGAGTCATTCACCTTGTATAAGACGCCCGAACAGGTAGGTCATTACGTTGAAACATCATATTCCCCAATCTACTCCCACACGACTCAAATCATTACAATGCCATCCGTTGCATACATGAACAACTCCGCTCCCTTTTGGGACTTCATCGCTGGCATTGAACAGCAAGGCCCACAGCACCCTGTTTTTGCCCATCATCGAAACGACGAGACCGACAACGACCGCGAGGCGCCTCCTGAAGGCACCCAAGATCCTTTTGCTCCATTCAGATGGGGTCAGCACTTTCTCGGTGGCGACAGGGGGATGCCTCACCGCGAGGGACCTCTGCGTGGAAATCACCATCATCGTCACGAGGGTGCCACGGGTGAACAGAATCACGGCCACACAGATCAGCCAGAAGCCGATAAGAGTGGTATGATGAACACCGAGAATGACAACGGTGAAGGCCCTTCAGGTGCCTCTGGGTCTGACCATGAGGCTCACCACAGTGGCTGCTCGAGAGATCGCTGCGGCGAAGGACGTCGAGGACATTATGGTTCTGGTGGACCGTGTGGCTCTGGACCTCATCATAGCGGTCACCGCGAAGGCTGGAGCCCTTGGGTGCGCGGGAGACGTTTTGGAGGCATGGGTGGTGGACCCTTTGGTGCTGGTAGTAACTCCTGGAACTCCTTTGACCCCTCTGCATTCGCTGCACAGCTCTTCAGCCAATTCACCGACACACACCCTTCCAACGCCACCAACGCTGCCAAATCCACCGAGTCTGAAGACTACACACCTGACGCTGACATCTTTGACACCGAGTCTGCTTATGTCGTTCACGTCTCGCTCCCTGGCGCTAAGAAAGAAGACGTCGGGGTGAATTGGGATGCAGAGAAGAGCGAGCTAAGCATTGCCGGTGTTATATACCGCCCTGGTGATGAAGAGTTCTTAAAGACACTTGCCCTGAATGAGCGCAAGGTCGGAGCCTTCGAGAGGAAGATCCGTCTTGGGACGAGGGCGAACCCAGCGAGTGTTGATACAGATGGCATCACAGCGAAGCTTGAGGATGGTATCCTGAGAGTCGAGGTGCCGAAGCTAGATGCTGGATACGTTGAGATCCGCAAGGTGGATATTGAATAGACAGGCGGCTGTCACCACTGCAGGTACATGTAGATATGCTGGGATGTCGTATCCCATGACAGGTTTCCTTTGGTAGCCTCGAACAATTGGACAAATATGTAACGATGTTTCTCAACTGCAGCTCTTCGTCCGTGTACGTTTGCCTTATCAAGTGCTTCTTCTCCTCCTTCTTCATCTCCATCAGTCAAGCAAGACCAATAATTGAATGGAATTTCAAGCCTTCTCCGCGATAAGTTCTGCACACAGCTCCGCCAACGCATATATCGAACAGCTCGGCCTAAACATGCATGTACAAAGTCAGTGCATGTCTCACATGCAGTTCGTACATGGGGGTTACTAACATTGCAGCAATCGGTTCCGGGAACACACTAGCATCACAAACTCTCAACCCCTTCATTCCCTTCACCCTAAACTCATCATCTAGCACTGTTCCTAGAGCGCAAGTTCCCATGGGATGAGCTATGGTCACTGCAAAAGCTCTGACTCTTGCGTCAATCTCCTCGTCACTGCTCTTGGTTGTCAGCGCTGGGAACCTCGGGTTCTCGGGTGGCACTTCGCCCTCAATCTCCGAGGCCAGTGGCTCTGTTTCAACAAGGCGAAGGTTTTCGCGTATGGCACGTCGGAAGATGAAGCGATCTGTCTTCGTAGACAGGTAGTGTGGATTACAGACTGGGTGATCCCTCGGATCCGCAGATCGAAGTGACACGGTACCACGAGACAAGGGAAGCATATGGAAAGCAGAGAGAGAAATGTGAGCACCATCTTCTTTGACAGTCGGGAATGCGGCGGCGTGGGCAAGAAGCGGATAGTACCATGCTACACTGAGGTAGTGGCTCCGGTATGGCCTTAGTAGTAGATTCTGCTCGCTGAAGCCATCAGAATCGATACCGTCCTCCTTCAGGTGTGTCTCTATTTCTGCTGCTGGGAGATTTGCAAAGAGTGTGAAATCAAACGGGAGCCCTTGACCATATTCAGGTTTCATAGTACCATTGAAAGGACGAGCGAGACCTTTCATGGGGTCTTTCAGTTTGTAGTATTGTGTGACAACGTTGTGGTCGTTGAGGTTTTTGCCAACGGCTGGCGAATCTATAATCTGAGATATTCCGTGTGTGGCGAGTTGATCCAAAGGGCCGATGCCAGAGAGCATCAGGAGCTGCGGTGTTCTGTGAGCGCCACACGAGATGATGATTTCCTTACTCGCCATCATCTGTCCACCAGATATTAGCTCAACCGCTATAGCTCGCTTCGACTCGTCAAGTAGAACACGAGCTACTGGGGCGTCGCAAAAGACTTCGACACCGTCGAGATTGTATACTTTCGCACTGTGCTGTCGCGTCGCTGTCGTATTGGAAGTAGCAAGCCAGCACTGCGTGATATCCCCTAAACCCACTGGATCACCCTTGGTCGGATTGTACTTATGGCCTAAAGACTCCGCACTTTCTTGGAGTGCATTCCTGAGCGGATACTTTCGCCCTCCAACGGTATGGATAGGCCCATCAAATCCGTGGCGATCTTTATCTGCAGTCGCGTCGAAGTAGGTTTCTACACGCCTGTAGTATCTGAGCAAGTTCTCACCCTTAAATCTCTCATTACCTGCTCTTTCTGCAAGCACATCCAGATCAGCAGTGGATGCGCGCATCCACATGCCAACATTAACGCCGCTTGACCCTGACAGCAGGCGTCCAACCAGATTTGGTATCTTTCTATTATCAAGATGCTCTTGCGGTGTCGTTGAGTAATCGACCATCAATCCTTCCTGGAAGTGCGTCGTCCAATCCAGTGGGTCAGTAACATCGTTGACGCTGGGGTGGTCCACTGCGTTTGCTCCTGCCTCCAGTAGCACGATGCGCGCGTCAGGAAAGTATTCCTTGAGTCGCGATGCGATCACCACACCAGCAGTACCTCCTCCCACCACAACGTAATCGAATGAATTGGCCATGAGAAGCTGGGAAAAAAGGTGTGTGTTGAAGATGCGATGTTCTGGCTGCTGAAAGACAAAGACCAAAGACGGAACCACCCATGGCTCTTATGTTTTACTCAATTTGTCTAGATCGCTTCCCAAAAGGCCTTGGTGTTACAGAGCCGATGTGGTGCTATGAGAAGCATTGTGCGGGGCAAGAACTATGTGGGGCGCAATAGCGTTTGAGCGTGCATCACTTGAGTTCTGCAACATCGACCCTTCATTGATCTTTGGTAATACTAAAATTGACATCCGTCAAATCGTGTACGAATAGTTATTCTTGCCTCGTTGGTTTTCGAGGGCCAGACGGATCATTGCTCAGGTGGGAACGTCGGACGCCACGTACATTTAAGACACATCAACGCGCACAGCCGGCGAGGTGTAAGGATGCAAGAAGATATAGAAACTTCATGCGTGAAACATCCAAAATTCGTATTACTGGCTTTCTTGTGTCGCCCTTAAGGTGAAGAAGTTTGCGGCAGATCAAAGATGCGATAGTATCCGGCCTCTTCACCACTCAAGACTTACAGTTCATGTTAAATTTCCAGCATTCAGACACCATAAGTAGTACAGGCGTTCTCGGGGAGTTGAAAACACTCTTTTTTCTTGGGAAAGAGCTGTTGCCTGGGGAAACCCCACAAGGCAAAGCGCGACGCAGAAGGCTTTAAAATGATACTCGCAATAATTCGCAAAAGCTTACATTGCTTTTGCATCGTCCACGAGAGGTTTGAATGCAGATCTATCACAGCTACTGGTATGCTGTCCCCTAGCCTCGTAGCGCCGTCTACGCCGGTCGATCGGCTCCAGCTCCACATCGGTGAGAACAGATCTTTAGAAGTACAACAAGAGATTAGTTAAAATACCTTAGAAACGGGGCGAAACAGTTCGTCTCTCATCTCAATGTAACATTACTCTTGATAGACTCATCAACCTCCCAAGCAACCGAGTGTGAGCACATGGCCATCGTTTCCAGCTCTGTTAACAAGAGCATTACCTAAGTATGCTACACTAGGACAGACCCATGAAAATCAACCCGAATGACGGCGTTCAAAATAAGACAAATAGCGACTATGCCGGGCGGCGATCGATACAATAGCTCAAGCTGCAGCCCCCGCAGCCCCATCAGCCAACATGATCAAGCTGGAACGCAGCGCGACATGTGAACCAACTACCTTCGATCCCAACAGCCTGAACAGAACGGATATCCAGACTACAGCGAACTCTATTCCCGCAACCCTGTCTGAAGGCAAAAAGGTCAAACCTCTTGGATCTTGTCTTGATGTCACAGGGGTAGATCTGCTTAGCACCACCCATACCGATGCAAACGGTTCTTGGACTACTCATGACTCTCCCATGCCGCCAGCGCTCAATTACACGCAGTTTCAGCGTCCATTGCCAGAGCAAGTCTCCTCGATATTCCCATCCGACCTCCCACCGCGCCCTTCACCCAAGCGATCGTTCCCACAGCGACTTGTCGATTTGTCTACACATCCGGCACATTCTGCCCAACCCGATGAGTCTATATCTACCACGTACACCGCCCACACTCCAGACATTGAATTAGGTGTACTCGGCGAAGATGATGATCCCCATGATATAGATCGACTGCGATGACTCAAGTTCTGGGGCTTGATATTGATCGGGATTGTGCTGAGCATGGCTATTGGTACATTCATCTATTCTCTTGTGCGCCATGCTGAGGAGAATAACTTGGAGTAGGAATCGACAGAACGGAAGCCAGAGAAAAACGCTATTGTTTGGGGGGCGACGGTCGTGGACATAACAAGGTTGTCTGTAGATGTATGGTAGAGCAGACGTATAGTCGACTGCAACGTCGAGAACGAACTTGAGTGCACCAGGCCTTCAGTAGTATGGAGCTAGGAACAGTATGCTCAGCTACATAGACGGCATGTACTTTAGCAAGCAAAGAATCTATGCTTTTACTTACATGCTGCTACGATATTCTAACGTATAGCGGAACGATGTCAAGGGTTCCAAATGCTTCACACCTTATATCACAGCCCAAACCGACCACGACCAGCATTATCCAGCCTCGAAGATCACTCACAGCTCACTCTTCAACACTACTGCCATTTGATCTTGTCTTTGACCTTACGTTACTTCAACCCACTCTGTCTAGCAATGGCAAACACCAGTAAATATTACCCTCATACAGGCTCATTTCCAGTGAGCCTTCCTCCACGTCCCCAAACAAAACGTAACATCATCAACCGCACTATCTCTTCCACGTTATCTTTTTCTCTCTTTCTTTCCAAAGAAGTCCCGGGAGCCCAAAACAGAGGAAGAGCTTGAGCGCCGCGGCTTCTCGACCCAAGAAATCGTAGACCTCAAGTCTATGCAGAAATCATGGGATGAAATGCGACACGCGTAGTGGTCGCACAAGAAGAGACATTAGCTGGAGTATTGGAGATTGGAGGAGTTGAAAGAAAGAACCCCTCCCCCATGACCTGCGTGGTGGCGATAAATATGAGAGAGACGAGAGGCGCATTGCGGGTTGACTTGAAGACAGGAGCTGCAGCTGGGGTTGAATTATACACCAGGGGCTGAGTTCGTTGCAGCTTAGTCTAATTTGATCTTCTCCGCGATACTCCGCTACCGTGGGGTCCGGGTTCATATCTCCCTTCCCAAGACGTCTGGGGCAAAGATCAACAACGACTGCTGACAACCGCTTCGGCCACAAATAGATTGCTTTTGGTAGCAGTACCCCAAAGGATTCTGGACGCCGAAATTGATGGAAAGTTTGATGAAATTCGATGTGATTATGATGTACTCACCAACCAATGGCCTAATCGATACCTAGGTATTAGCTCTACATGACTCGCATAAGCTAACATTAACTCAAAATTCAGAAACACCTCTTTACTTTGGAGGCCATCACTTCACCTTACCGCAGCTATGGATTTCCTCTCGACAGCATGCTGATCGCCAGGGGGCCGGCCAAATTTCGACCATGGACAAGACCGCGATCCATGAACCTGGGTTCGGCCTTGGTAAGGCGCCGAGCATTGGCATGCAGTCGTTACTGGGCATCGTCACTTGTGTGGACAAAACCCATGTTGACCTTCCTCTTTGCGCAAAGAGCTTGAGCTAGTTTGGATCACGGAACTGCGATGGCTGGACTCTTATCGCGACATGTCAGAACTATAAAGCAAAGCTGGTGAGCCCAACACGGCCATTCAAGCCCTAGCCAGCAACCGCGACGATGCAGTTCATATCCTCTGTAGCTGCAGCTACCGCAGTCCTCGCCAGGAGTGTTTCTGCTGTAAATTTTACCGGCGACGTCTTGAACGGCGTCCCGGTCATCAGCGGCCTTGACCTCGCTGACGTGCCTCCGAAAACTGTCTCGAAGTACTACATGAGAGCTGGCGAGCTCAACGGCGGCCACCCTGTGCACATACCTATTATGGTTGCACGTGGAACACCAGAAAGTCTGGAAACGGGCAAAAAGCTGTCACTATCGGGCTCCATCCATGGCGATGAGTTAAACCCGGTTCGCGTGGTGCAACGCATTTTTGAGCAGTTGCAGGATCAAGTCGCGACACTCAATGGCACAGGTACGCTCCATGAATGTCTGTGGAGATGATTGCTAACGCCAAGCTAGTCATTGGTATTCCCACAGTCAATCCTATGGGTATCTACCTGAACCAGCGAAACTACTTCACCTCTGGCGCTTCAGGATCCCTTACAAACGTCAATCGCATCTTCCCTGGAACCGCGGCTACAGAAGGAGGTAGTGGCCCTCAGATTCTAGCTTACAATATATGGAACCAAATCTGGGCAAATACATCCAACGTGGATGTTGGCATTGATCTCCGTAAGCCCACTATGTCCAGTCTTTAGAAACACAGCTAATTCCAGCGCAGATACCCCCAGCTCTGGCGGAGAGACTTCGCTATGGTGCTACTCCGACTTTCGTCTCCCCTACGTCGAGCGTCTCGCTAAACTCCTCCAGCCGGATACTCTTAAGATTGATCCCGGCGAGCCAGGATCCATTGAGACAACATTTGTCGATTATGGTATTCCTTCACTCACGGTGGAGATGGGCCAGGCAAAGGTCTGGAACAATAGCCTTATCGACCGCGTAGTCGATTACGTGAATCGCGTCATGGTCGACCTCAAGATCATACCTACGAACGAAACTGTGGAGCCCGACCTGAGCAACACGTACATGATCACTACCTTCCATGATACCTGGTCACAATATGGAGGGTTCGTCGAGAGGCTTGTAGCTGTCGATGAGCCAGTCACCAAGGGTCAGCCTATTGCTCATGTTCGAAACCCCTTTGGTGATATTATCGAGACACTACTCTCACCTGAAACTGGACGCATGTTCCAGAGCCCACGCGATCCTAGCATCGAGCCTGGCGGCAGTGTCGGACAGATTGCTTACAACAGCACGGATCCGGAGTGTGCTAATGGATGTATCTTATCTGGTCCTCAAGGAGGGAGATGAGGTAATGTTTTGCGTAGCATGACAGGAATACATCCCAACACTCAGCTTGACACTTGCCTTCTCGACACGAAGATGTGCAATCTTCCACTTTCTATTGCATAATGTCCGTGTGATATCCACTGAACCATCAATCAAAGAGATGCCATGCGAACAAGCATGTCTACTTCGCAAACTCGACCTACTGTGTCAGTCACCGACCCTTACTGCTACTCTTACTTGCATTTAGAAGAGAATTCCCTATCATCTCCATGCAATCGAGCACCTGAACCTGCCGAACTCTCTGTTCATAGTCACCATGAAAGCAACCATGGTGAAGCCTCGCTCACATCATCGACCATGAACATGACTTAGTTTGGTTGATTCGTTACTCCTACATACAGTGCATCAAGCTACTATAGAGCACATGGTAATTTCATCCAAGTAGAAGTTGATTAGTACTCTCCTACTGCAGGTCAACCCACAATGCAATCGTCTTTTGTCGAGAAAGTATCTATGCAGATGAAGGCTCCCTCTCCTGGACAGGAGGCCCACCGGTATTACCCCTCTGACCAGTAGGCACGTCATCGAGATTCCTCTGAGCAACATGTGTTGGATCATGTTTCAATGTCTCGATAGCACCACCAGTTTGCTGGTCCTTGACATTACCACTAAGGCCAGCAAGACCTTGGCCTTTCCTCGATCCATCGTGAAGCTCTTGGGAAGACTGGCCTTGGCCTGGGTGACCGAGACCGGTGTGAACGTCACCTGAGGTGGCGCCTTGGAGAGTGTCGGAAGCTTGGTGGTACATTTTTTGGTTGTTGATATCGGGGTCGGGTTGGAAGGTCTTTGATGCTGGGGCGGTGCCGGCGGGGATGATTTTTGCGTTAAATTCGGGGACGGCGTCGTTTCCGGCCAGCTTTCCAGGTTGGTGCTGAGGCGCATTAGTCGAGTTCAATTGTACTATATGAGAATAGGCGGTGCTGGACAACGGCTTACATTGAACCCAGAAGACAATAAAGCCCAAAGTCTTAGAACAAAGTCAAAGAGAGGAGAGCTTTACTTACACCACCACTCATAAGGGGTTCACTGGGCTTGACGTGTCCAGAAAACTCGCGTCCATCGCTGACGGCGTCGGGGTTCTTGTTCTGGCTCATGGTTGCGATGTGCGTTTGATGTGTGAAGGCTGTGGTATACCGTGATTGGATGATGAGCTGTAGACTTCCCTGATAAAAAGAGCTGATGTGTAGTGTTCTGATATGGATGCTTCAATTTGGGGCATTCTATACTTTCATATGATAGCGTCACCATTTGACGTCGAGCTGATGTCATGTTAATTCCCACTGAGTCAGCCCTCAATGGTGTAAGGCTCTGCTGAGCTGAGCGGGGACCTGACAATCGGTTGTTCGATCCGAAACTGTGATTCAAGTAGAGTCTTGTCCATGGTCGCCGATGATGGAAAGTTGACGCTGCCCAATGCTCCGAGTGAAAAGATCGGAATGCCATTCCGATGGTTCTGGCCTCTGTATCGATGCTTTCCCATGTATTGCAGCACGGCATTGATAAGCTACTGAAAAGGAGAATTAATGAGAAACCATGCGCATGGTTGAGCCCTAGGTGTTTCTCAACGATAGATTAGATGCTAGCCCTTGCTTGTCGAATGGTGAACACCTAGCGAATATGATTGACGTCACTCGCAACAGCTAGATTTTACGGATGTACATTAGTTCTCGTTTGTATATGGCTTTTCGCGCCATAATTCTTTGAGAAGATCCACAGCCAGTCCGGTATTCGCGGAGCTCGAAGCACTTGTGTGAGATGCCATGATCCATCTTACATGAAAGAGCTACCTGAGAACTATCCACACTCTGTCAACGACAGCGTTTTCACCTGTTCAAGAAAAACGACATTGTCCTCTAGCTTGACCTCCAAACCAATGAAGTGACCCTGTTCGTAAGCTCCAACGTCATGTCGTGGGGATTGAAGTTACAGGGATATCTTTTCGACGACTAATTTCGTTCACTCCCAGGTCTGGGGAATATCTCCTCGGTCATTGCGTAGACCACTTGCAGATGCGGGTGCACAATACCAGCCGGCTTTGTTTGATCATCACAGCCGCCTGCGCACGCGCTGTGAGAGCAAGTCAGTGTCAGCTGCTGTTCTGCAGGAGAAAACGTCATCTTCGCAGCGAGGGTGATGGACGTGTAGCTCTTGCCACGGGACGGAAGAGAACCAAGGCAGGCATTTTGTTGTAACATGTCAACTTTGGTAACTTTTTCACATTTCTGTCTGTAATGGTACCAAGAGCGTGGAGGCTCTCACGGGCTGTAGTTTTTCGACAACATTTCTGCGTCGTGTCTGCGTCTTGCGCATGCCTTGTGGGTATCGTGCTGAGTCTCGTGGCCCATCCAAAGTCCCTGATGCTCGGTGCTGTCCTGCCGAGAGCTCTACGCCCCAGCTCTGGAGGAAGAACTGAATACGTCTGGCTCGTCTCTTGCTCATTCCTCCTCCTGTATGAATGGGTTGGGGATCTCTTCGCTTCCGTCGACGGGCGAGATGACGACCAGGAGAGTGCCGCGTGCGACGATGAGGCCGAGCTTGCGATAGCGGATGTTGCCGTCGTCGTCTACACAAAGTCAGCAGTGGAAGTGTAAAGGCAGTGGAGGGGTACATGCCCGTCAATGCTTCCTTGACCTCATCCAGGACGAGGTTCATGAGCTGGTCGTAGCCCTTGAGAGTGCCAATGACTGCAGCAGGTCAGCTTCGGGCGCTCGTTCCCGATACACGGTATGCGCGAGGCGGGCAGGATGCGTACCTTCTCTTCCGCCGCTGAACTTGACCGTGATCTGCTTGTCCATGTACTTGCTCAGGTCGAGAATGTTCTCCTTCTTGGGGCGCTCAGTCTGTCCGCCAGCGCCGCCGGCCTGTGCCCCGCCACGACCGCCGCCTCTGCCGCCGCGGTCGCCGCCTCGACCTCCACCGCGACCCCGGAATGCGCCTCGCTCGGACATGGTGTTAGCGTGGAGAGAAGGACAGGCGAGTGGGAAGTTGGAGCGTGTGGTGACGTGCAGCCATCAGAGATGGTGGTCTGTGTCCGCTTCGGGAAAGGCTCATGGACCCCACATGTCAGTCACGTGCGGCAGGCGCGACACCAGCGCAGGAGGCGTCGCAGGGGTGGAAAGGTGATTTTCCGCCATTGCGTCCAGACCTCCGCCGTGCTGTGGCGCTTGTTTCGGAGCAGCTAGATTGACTTGCCAGCCCAGGCCCACGCGTCCTGCGGCATTTTTCGTCATGCCTCCAGACGACGACGACGACGACGCGGCCAGTCGGGCGTGGCTGCTCGCATGCGGCACCATGGAGCACCTCACACACGTCTGCCACAGACGGGCAGCCTGTGCCGGGTGTCTTGCGAGGGGGCTCGCGCAGAGAGGGCCGCTGTGGCCGCTGTGGCTGCTGTGGCTGCCGTGGCCACTGTGGCTACAGTCGGCGGGTCGGACAAGACATGGACGCCTGGGCCGCGTCGAGCTGCACACGGGCGCTGATTGGCGGGGAGGGCGGCGCTGGGAAAGCTCTGTCTTATTTCCGGTGCGATGCACGCCTTCGCTCCCTGGTCGTTGCTCGCTGGTCGCTGCTCGCTGGTCCGCCCCTCTGCTTCCGTTCGGAGCTCTTCAGCCACCGAGCAGTCGTCTGGCCTTCCACCCTCGCCGTTGCAACTCTCCCAGCCCTTCTCTCGCGCGACATGCATCTTGTCCTGTAAAGTCGGGCCTTCGCGACTAGACGCGCGCGCCTGCAGTGTGCTGAGCTGTCTCCTGACCTGTCCCCGCCTAGCCTCCTCCGCTCCACCCTCGAATCTTGCCATCCGTCCATTCCGCCCTCGCAAGCAACCACAGCCCGGCATCCACCCAGGCCAAGGTATGGCCAACGCGGAATCGCACGCTGCGGCCGAGCGCACCATGCCCTCGCACGCCACACAACACCATGCGCCGCCTCTGCCCAGCGACCTCAAGCGCAAGCGCAGTCCCTCTCACGACATGCTTCTGCCGTCGCCCGCACCCGTGCCCAAGGCCGCTAAGACACACAACCACCTCCAGATCAACTACCTCGCCAGGCACCTCGACAAGGACCTGCCGCTCATCACCAACGATGACACCCTGCCCAACATACTCGCCGTCCTCAGCGACTACCAGGGCGTGCTGGACCGCCACGAGAGCATGGCCTGCAACCTGGGCGCACGACCGTTGGGGCCCATCCTGATCAAGCGATTCGAGCGCCTGTTCGACGGTCCGCCACGCGTGCTGAAGAGCCATGGCAAAGACGGCACCACCGTCACCTGGCTGGACGTGGTCGAGTTCGCGCGCAACAAGCCCGAGCAGTTCCAGCTGGATCAGATGAGCGAAGGCGTGCGTGTCTGCCAGTTCTACACCAGGCAGTGCCGCGTCCAGATCTCCGAGGAGGATTTCGTCCTGATATCGTCTGGCATCCCGCAGAAGATGATTCCTCCGCAGCCCATCGTCGAAGACGAGGAGAAGGAGCTAGGGACCATGGAGATCCTGGAGAAGAATCTGAGCCAGATATGTTCACTGGCCGACCAGGGTGAGTCTGATCAAGCAGCCCTCCACTGGCATCACACCTGGCTAACCTTGGACAGTCGCTGCTCGCACTCGCCAGCTCAATCACCGGCTCAAGGGTCGTAAGCAGGCCATCCTTGACCGACGCGCAACCGCAAGTCCCGCTCCCCCCATCCCTCGACCTACTAGTCCCTCCAACGTCGCACTCATGAACGGCGGCAGCTCGAGCGTTCCAAGCATAGGATACAGTCATGGACACAATCAAGCGCATGCTCAAACCTCGCAGACATCGCCTGGTGGTAGTGGTTTCGTCGCAGTCAATGCGCGCCAACATCATGAAGCCAATGGGCACGGCCACGGCCACAGCCATAGCCGCGGCCATGGTACTTCATCGTCTACCCGTCACGAGCTGCTAGCCAAGTTCCACACAACCAATGGTCGGAGCTCATCCTCACAGCCACCAAATAGCACCGCTGATGCACGGAGACCGTCCATGGGCAGCCATGCAGTCTCTCATCCTTCTATTCCCGCAACAATCCCTACTAGGGCTGTCCCAAAGCCTGCGGATGGCCCTCAGCCTGCTCTGCAACACATCACGAGGCCATCGCAACCCCTCACTGAGCCTGAGCTGCACTCTATGATGAACTCGCCTGTGCCGATACCGAACACTCCCTCCAACCTGCTTCCCGCCTCGAGTCAACGCGCCAGCCAACAACCAGAGAAAGACGACGGAGGTCCCTTCAAGGTTGAGATGGTGCACAGAATGGAAGGCCTGGCCAAGGGTGAACGCATAATTCCACCGTGCGATCGCTGTCGGAGGCTGCATATGGATTGTTTGAAGAACCTCACGGCATGTGTGGGCTGCACAAAGAAGCACGCAAAGTGCTCGTGGAAAGAGGTCAAAGAGGGCGAATTACGTGGTGGATACACGTACCCGCCCGGCACCACCAGCAATGGTCAGAGTGAGACTAGTGACCACGAGAGCGGTGATCGCGCGAGTACGGGAAGTCCTGCTGCGATGATGAGTCCTTCACACCATGGGCCAACGCCACCACACATCCCACACGGCAATGGCCAGCACACACCTCAGCACCAGCAAGCCCATCACCAACCTCCAGATCAACATACACAGCCACCCCCGCCGCAGCGCGATGGCTCACACGATACACGGGTTCCATCGGGCCGCAATACGCCACACGAGCGGGAGCGGGAACGAAACCTAGACACCCAGCTCCAAGAAGCTGCGCAATCTAGCCTTGCACATGCTAACGCTCGTCTGGGTGGGTCTGAAGGCAAAGGTTCCGACTACTCTAAACAGACCATGGTTGCTTGAATCATATTACAGCACGGACACTACGAGCCGAACTTCCGTTGGTATTGAATTCAGGGTTACATTTCTTTGTATATTTGTTACATGATACCATATTCGCTCTTGCTCTTGTTTCGAGGCTTGGGCAGTAGGGCATCCCTTTCCCTATATTCCCATGTGCTATTCGTCACAAACAATCAAACTACAATCTCGTCACTGTCAGCGCTATCCCTTGCGCACGTCACGCCAAAGAAAATTGACACAGGAGTGAGGAGCATGTATGAAAAATGTACCCAAAGCTGGCAGTTGGTGGTAATTCTTGGTGTCTGCTTATTTCTTCCTTGCTATCCAGAAAGAAGGGCGGTATGTACTCTGCAGCATACTCCGTGTGTTGGAGATGTACCCTGTGTCGATAATACCATGCTCTTGTCTCTCCATTACAAAACCAAAATGTTCAACCAGTGCGATCACCTCTTCATTCGTGAGTTCTACCGAACCTGGATCGCCAATTCCCGCGTCTACATCGCCTCTCCTTCTTTCGTCCTCGGCCATGTCGTCTTCATCGTCCACTCTCCGTGGTGGCGGATGCCATAACAAAGGACCAAGATTAATCCAGAGTCCACCAGATTTTAGACAATTACGAACAGCTTCAATGTATCGAATCAGGTTGGGTGCAGTATCGATGAAGAAGACGGTTGCTACTGCATCAAACTCGTCTGCATAGTCTTGCCGGCCGTAGACGACGCAAAAGTCGCCAGTGGACATGCTCATCCGCTCGCTTGCTGGAACTCTCGAAGTCCCCTCTTTTGCTAGTTCCGTTGCTGGATGCACGTCCGGTACCCTGACGGTCTTTAATTGGTCGTTCCGGGAGACGTGATTTGAGCTATTGAGTGCCCAAGGAGCAATCTTGAACTGTCCAGTCCCTTGTGTCTCATTCAGAACCAATGCGCTTGCCATGAGCATGTGGTAGGAGATCTCGTTTCCCTCGACAGTGAAGCCTGCGCGGCAGAGGTCGAATACCAGACGGCCTAGCCCTACGCCCGGAACCAGGACTTTGAGATTTGCGCGATCTGGACCCGACATGGTACTGCTTCTTGATGTGAATTCTTGTTCCAAAGCTGCCACAACAGGATCGAAGCATTTGACCCTTTCCACATGCCCTGCTTGGCTCCACTCCCTCCAAAACTGGTTCACACAGCTCCGTGCCTTGTCCACATCACCCTGGCTCGTCTTTGCTCCTAATGCATCCATGACAATGTCAAAGACCTTGTATTCGTTGCGTGCATGTTTTTCTGGCACGATTGAAGCTACCCAGTCGCTGTCCAAAGTGGGTGCTAAGAAGGTTTTGAAGCCTGTTACGAAGACGGCTTCTGCTAATTCGGCATTGCTGTCAATCAGGTCGTCTACTTGAGAGAGCGTGGACAGAATAGAAAAAGGTGGGCGGGATAGCAGCGTCCAATGCGACTGTGGGAGTGAGTAGAAGGCTTGACGGCGGAGGTGGGTGCCATTATAATGAGCGAGACGGCGGTAGGAGCTGCGGATATGTTAGCATATCTTTCTTGGACTTGATGCTGGTATGGCACGTGTGACGGTACCGGAAAGAGTCTAGAACTGAGAGGAGGAGCTTTTGTTCCTCCGGGTCGGCAGATGGGTTACAGGGTTTGCGTAATTCCGCTTCCATCTCTCACTCGGCTGGGTGGTGACGGTGCCCTCTTTTGTAATTGATTTGTAGCTTTGTTGATTGCTGCAATGATTGCGCGTTCACTTAATCCTTTGGGCAGGACTTGCCTTGTATGGGCGATATTCTGCTTTCGCCTTACCTCAAGCCTTGGAATAAGTGAGCTACAGTTAGACGTGGTACTCTTCCGGACACGATCTATAGAGCACGCGGAAGGTCCATTCGGTGCGGCACACAATCTCCAGGGCGAGGTTCGCGATCGCCGCCCCACCTGTCTCTGATCATCTTCACCCCCAACTTCACTCTCCGCGCTTGCTCTCAACACGCGGAAATGGCTGCCGCAACTATCAATGGCAATGTGACGCACGCGCCTATTGAGGTCTCATTTCCTCTTCCTAAGGCGTCGCATACGAACATGCACCTTCAGCTCACCAACAACGGCCCAAACCTGCTGCTCTTCCTTACCACTGCAGCGGCTGAGTTGGCGTCTTCTGCGCCCCTCGGTTCCTTCGTATACGCCATGCCCAACGTAAGTAACACGCCTGATAACTACTGTCCTGCAAGAATACAGGCTGATGTCGTGGCGCAGAGGGCCAAACCGACCGAAGCACTCAGCACACCCCTCTTTACCCACGGCGGAACACTAGATTTCGCAACTCGTTTATCCAAGGTACTCACTCGTAAGACAGGGAAGCCTGTATATGTGGGAAACTCTTCGAGTTTTGCGAGCGCAGGTATGGGTGGGACAGTCGAAGAAGAGATGGAAGCGTTTCGGAGGGTGGTTGAGGTGGTCATGGGCCTGCTCTCTTCGGAGAAAGAGTAGGCAGAACAAACAAGCTGTAGGCGATTCACACTCATGCTATTTCCGCGATAGAGGCGTAGATGGCACAGTATGTGATGGCCTGGATGTCACGACATGATGCAAAGATGGAGCATGTTTGTTGATGGTATCGTTCGTTGATAAAGCTACCAGACCTTGATCGCACGTCGTGGCCTCATACCTCCCTCCTCTTCGCTCCATTCGAGGGAATTGGAGGCTTGTCCAAACTCAACAGCCGTTTGCTCCTGACCGAGCCTCTCCCTAGCACTCTGCTTAGCCTCGTTGGAGGTGTTGGGGTTGTTCAGAGTAGCCTTGAGGCCACCAGCAACGTTGTTAGGGTTCTTGTCCCCACCAGCAGAAGACGCGGCATTGGCATCACTACCGTTCTCGATCTCCTGAAGGACCTCCTTGGAGTGCTGCTTGGACTCGTCGGATGTGTCTGAAGCTTGTCAGTATCGAAGTTTAATGTAACGTAGGTGACGTACTTGGGTTGTTGAGGTTAGCTTTGTGGCCTCGAATGATGTTTCTTGGTTGGAAAGTTTTAGTGGTGGTTGTTGGAAATGTTGTGAGAGCTGTAAAGGTTGCTGAATTGTTCAGTTTGATGATGGGTATGAAGCGGACGAGCTCCTCTGTTCTTATACAGTTCCAGCTCGCTCAAGGTAGCGTCAGTTCCCTGTCTTCAAAGGAACGATGCAACACATCGCGCGATCCGTTTCTATCTCCTAGGGTTTGCTACGTCAACGATCGGGTTTCTGCGCAGCTTGGAGGCATCTGAGCTTTGAAAATCTCTCGCATTCACTGTGTTACCTGTCGCCGCACAGGCTGGAAGGTCTATGCTTCAAGCTCAATATGGATGTCGCTAGCCTTTTATATTAATTGAAGAGGTCATTGTATAAGAGGCCTCGCAGGGTACTCCTCTCAAATCGAGATAGTTCAAGCCGAGCCGTCGAGGTGGGTGGTCACCAAGTGGATCGGAACATGGGGAAGTTTCAGGTACCACCAGCCACATCATGGACAACAGCAAACGCCATGTCTACTATCGTGCATATCCGACTTGCTGAGCGATCGGTCTAAGATCTCGCATACAGGTTCCCGATTAGCACACAGGGACATCACCCCATAAGCACGGCAAGTGCATCCACATGTCCTAGCTCAAACTCTGCAACGATGCCCCGAACCCTACAATACGCTTCGATTCAAAGGGGCGATGTGACTGAAGAACATGGTTTACATCATTGACGTACGCATGTGATCTGGCGTCAGCGCGAACGCGATGCTAGCGTCCGGTTTTGCATGCAGTCATCCCAGCCCTTGACCGCTCAATCATCACGACCAAGATCTCTGATTGCGTCTCGTGTCCTCTTTGGCACTGCGAACGAACATCCGACTCTTAGCGGCATATTTCCTCAGGTGCAGTATTGTTTTTCTTCGTCCGTCATCATGCTCATCACGCTCATCATGCCGCCGCTCTGACCAGCATCTGTGCGTTCGAGCTGACACGCACTGCACACCGACGAGGATCGGGTCAGCCGTGACGTATTTGTCTGCAAGTACAGCGTAGGAAGCACGCGGCTCTGTCTACAGGTCGATGTATCTTACGTGTCGTTACGGTCATATATTCACTGCAGTAATGGAACAGGGCTTTTATCCTGCGGACTCATAAGTCCTCAAGATACCCCTATGAAGTTTCCTGGTGGTAGTAATCTCTCTCTCCCCCTCTCGCTGCACTCCTCAACCTGCGCAGCTTGAGCGAAACACGCGTGGACAGGCGTGCTCAAGACGCATTGACAATGTTTCCCATGAAGCCGCGCAGAGGAAGTGGAACATGCATTACGCAGGAGTGCGATGTTTGTCGAACCCATGAACGGATCTGTGCTGAACTTTTTCAAGGTTTGAAAAGTTCTTCTCACTACGAATGGCTTTAGCAGATGCTGCTAGGTTTACTGCTTAATCGACCGGTACTCACTCAACTGGAACACATTCAAGTAGCCAGCGAGTGGTGATCTTGTGGCAAGGAGCAGCAAGGTAATAGTATGTTTTTTTAAGCAGAATTCCGTCTTATCCGGTGCAAATTGAATAGTAATGGCTACTGTGAAGGTGCGCGGACATTATGTACCTACCGCTCAGCATCCAAAACATAAAATGAACAATGTAAAAACAGAATAATAGTCTCTTCATATGAACAACGACTCTGTCTCGACGTTCTATTTCGCCTATAGCATTACACTCTGCATGTCATCTAACGATAACTTACTTATTCGCGATATGTTGCCTAGGTAGCCTCCGTTAAACATCGTACACGATTAGACAAACTAGTAAATAGATTGCGTATGCGAGAAAGTCTGCAAAAACTTCGAACAACTGCTTAACTTGTGCTTACACAACCGCGTGTCGCAGTAAAGTAGGCTTGTTATTCGTATTTGTCGCAAAGTCTAGTAATTAAGATAGTTGTGTAGCCGTTGATGCTAATTAAGGGCTCTTAGGCTGTTTTACCGAACACATCAGCGCAATGACTGATGTTGGTCAACGCGGGACCAGGTTCTCCGGCTCCAGTCTCTAACCACCAAACTAGCGTGATTATAACAGAATATGGGGGGTTGTTTGATTGGTATCGTTGCTTGAAGCTTTGCTTGAAGCCCACAGCGTCGGTTAATCAGCGCTGGAATAGGTTCAATGGCATGGCGCTACGACGGTGCCTTCACCGCTAGACACGTGCCCAGCGGTATGTAGTAATCGGGTCCCTGAGATCAGTTGGCTACCACCTGCGCATTGGATGGCGTTCTGCCTTGAGTAATCTTCTGGAAAGAACCTTGGAAGGATTAGTCTACGAAGCAACATGCCTGCCCTTCTCACGCCCTAGCTCGACAAGCGAGCGCAACCCCATCGCTGACAAACTCCTCGAACACCAAAGCCTACACGCATCATTGGACACGACTTGGTCGCAGCTATCCTTGCATGCGACAGCGATGATTTCATGGGGTACGAATCAGGTCATGGATTCCTGCATGACAGGATGCGATGCGCGGACTAAGGCGTGAGCTTGGTGATAGCTGAGTAACTTGCTCTGGTAGCAACTACACCTCGTGTTAAGTCGTGTTAAGACAGCTAATATTAGCGACCGTTGGGGCCTCTGACTCGTCGGCGCACTCGACACGAGCATTGCAAGTATGGCTCTATTGGACTAGTGATTAACTCTCCAATGAAGCTCGTAGTTGCGCCAAAATAATCATCTCAAATCGAAACGCGCCGTCGGCTATACCAAGCGTGGTGGTGGCCAACTGGGGGCGCGCCAAATGCGCAACGGCAAAGTCGTGTGAGCGCTTCAAGTCACGAATACGACCCGCGTCAAAGTTTCGGCCGGTTTTTCACTGTACCTGACTATTTGACATGCTTACCAGAGCAAGGACAAGTGGAGGTTCTCTGGGAGCCACCCAATACGAGCAGAAACCAGAATGGAACTTGACCATGTACATGATCGGCGAGGTAGAAAAGGTGAGTGTAGTAGAGCACAACAGAGGTCAGCTACATCATGCACGGCGCTAGAGGCTCTGTCCACGAGTGCTTCTAGTGTGATCCATCTCACCATCTACACTCAGTTTTCTCCTTCGAGTACCAGTCGTCGTGTGTGCGGCTCAAATAAGCATCTGACGACAACAATCCTACACTATCCCGCTGCACGTTCGCTAACGGTACATGCAATTTCTTCAAGAAGAACATGATCCGGACGCCACACGTCTAAAAAGGCTCTCTCCGTGCACGCTCGATACCCACTCACCGGTCCTGCCGCAGTCTCACCACCTTCTCCAACTGGTCGGGTACAGCCTTATGGCCCAATACCGCACTTACAGTACCGACACTACGGACGCTTGGATCATCCGTATAGAAGAAACGCTCTTGCCTCGGAAGTGTGTAGGAACAAGCCACATGCTGGATTATGCAACACGAGACCGGCTTGGATCCCCCAAGACTTTCTCTATCAAGACATTAGTCTTGCTATTTTCGACTTTTGGCGACTGTAAAGCTTGAGAACTAAGACTTCAGGATCTGGGGCCAGTGAGGTGGCCTTAAGATATAAAGATCCGGGAACCTTTGGCTTGCAACATCATTATCAGGTAGTACGACAACCCAATCAACACCGCCACTAGCACATTCTCAGGCCTCTTGAACCGACTCTTGTGACTACGACTAGTCAGCAGCGACGTCACACTCGAACCAGGCTACTTGCCAGAACTGAACATAAGCACATTTGCCTCTTCCCGCTTGGTATATGAGCGACGGCCCATCCGAGACGTCCAGCCTGGCAAGTGATCCAAAATCTACCAGTAGCCGCACTACAACAGAAGTCACTCAAGCTATCACCTCTTCTGCAACGCACCCAGACTTGAAGGAAGCTTCCCAATCGACCGCTGAGAAGCGCTTCTCAAGCCCGGTGATTGTCATTACAAGGTCGGCTGCTTCAAGCATAGCGATTTTCAGATCCAGGTGCTCGCCAAGGTCCCCCTCTTGTCATCCATCATCGCTCAAGATCCAGTTCGCCTCGACAGCTTCGGAGGCGGGAACGCTCTCTTCTGCCTTACGAAGGCCCACAGCGATCTCAGTCACAACCCTTGGAATCGTCAACAGCCACGACGAATATCACCATGTCTTCTTCTGGATCTTCACCATCGGGCACATCGACGGCTGGCAGTAACTCTGGGTCTGGCCAACTCCCATACGCCCCATTTCCATATCCAATGCCTGCCAATCCCCGAGGTGGCTCGAGCCAGGGAGGTCAGGGCAAATAAACGTCTTGGCCCCGCATGTCCTTTGCGGTCAACTTTGTTCTTCTGTCTGTCGGATTTTGCATGGCGGATCAAAGCGCAAGCCTGGCGCATAATACCCTCTTCATCTTTAGGCTTCTATCGTCGACATGTCTATACACGGTGTACTCTCAATTTGTCTACAGGCACGTGTCCTGGATCCTTCGCTTTCGGGCCGTTGTCTCTCTTACTAGTGCGTTGGCCATGGGTAGTATGACGGCGGCTCTATACGAGACTTGTCGGGCAGGGAATTTCACTCGTTGTCGCAAATCCTGTTTTTGATCATGGCAGCTTCTATTCTGGTGTGCTCTGGAGTAAAGGAATGTGGGGTTGTTTCTATAGACTAGACACTAGACGATGTTAGCTCCAAAGAAGATAGACGATACTTTGAAGCTATTCCCAATCATGGTCTATTTTTAGGTGTGCCCGCGTATCGCAACCCGTATTCAAGCGATGGGTCGGTGAAGTGGATACGATACAACTATCGAAGACGACAGGCGGGAACCAGGCCAGGTGCATGGCACGAGGGGCCGATGGCTGCATGATGAGGGTAGCGTTCCCGGAGGCGAGCGGCGACAAGTGCTGGATGACTAGACAGTCGGCGTGGCGCACAGTGCCGGGCCGGGACATGAGGGTGCTGGACCAGGACGTGAGGGTGCTGGACCAGGACGTGATGAGAGTGCTTTGGAGCGAAAGAGTGACGGGCGGAGATGCAGGGCTCCCGGCATGACGACTGACTAAGCAGCAGCGTCGTGGCTTGACGAGTTGGTCCACGCGACATGGCGGCATTGCTGTCCTGCTCCAGCAACACTGCACTGCACTGCACTGCAGCCTGTGCCTGCCTCGCAAGTTTCGCCTCGCCGCCTCGCTAACCCACGCGCGCCATCGCCGCCGTCGCCGTCGCCGTTCCCCAGAGCTCCGCCGTCACCCTTCCATCGCCCACACCTTCTGCGTCACCCTGCCAGTGCTACCATGGCACCACCGCCGTCCCGAGCGCCCCTGCTCGCCATGCTTGCCCTCGTGTGCATGCTCCCGCACTCGGCAGATGCCTTCGACTGCAAGGACATCCTCGCTGATGGCGTGCACTTCAACTTCAAAGAGCTCGGCGGGCCGCACGTGGTGCACTACCAGGAATCCGATGTCACCAAGGAACTCGAGTGGAAGTACAACTTCACAATCGACATCTGCAACTCGCTCAAATGGCACAAGGGTGGCAGCCTGGCCACCGAGTGCCATCACGGGGCCAGGGTGTGTGGCATCCGCGAAAACATCGACCTGAGCAAGGACGACAATTCGACCATGACCCCAATCGACATCGCCGGCACCTACTCGACACAGAACGGGCGAAACATCGATGCCAAGTTTGAGAACCTCGGTCACTCCAAGAGCAACAAGGACGCCGGACTAGAGGGCGTCAGGGCAACGCTGAACGGGGGCAGGTTTCCCTTTGACAGCAAGAGAGAGGGGGTAAACCAGCGCGCCATCATCGAGTTTGTCTGCGACAAGGAGCGGACGGGACTCGAGGGCGATGAGATGGACAAGAGCCCACACGAAGACGGCGACAAGGATGACGCGGATGACGCGGATGACAAGGACGGCAAAGATGCCAAGAACACCAAGGACGACGACCAAGGCGACGGCAAGAAACAAGACAAGCTGCAGCCTAGAGAGGACAACGCCAAGAGCAAATGCGCGGACAACGACAACAGTCTGCGCTTCTGCGGTTATGACCTCGAGACGGAAGGAAAAGACAAGAGCGTCCAGACTCTGCGACTCGAGTGGCGAACCAAGTACGCGTGTGCAGATGCGCCTTCGCCTGACGGTGGCTCACACTGGGGCTTCTTTGGCTGGTTCTTCATCATGTACGTTACCCGCCCCGACTCTCAAGCGTTTGGCCGTGCGCTAACATGTCTCTAGTCTCTTCCTTGCAATCGCCGCCTACCTCATCTTCGGCTCGTGGCTAAACTACAACCGCTACGGCGCACGCGGCTGGGACCTGTCAGTAATGCCCCTGTACGAACTGCATGTGAGACAGATGCTGACTTTGTACACCCAACAGAATCCCCCATGGTGATGTGGTCCGCAACATCCCATACATTGTCAAAGACTTCGCAAGGAAGGTCATGGGCACTGTCCAGGGAAGTGGTGGCAGAGGAGGCTATGCTGCCGTTTAGAGCAACGCATCAATACTCCAGAACATAGTGGGGACGTGATAGGCACATTTGTGTCTAGGATAGACCAGTCGAACCTGGAAGAGCATACTCGGCGCTGGAGTTTATTGGATTTGGCCTTTGCGTGGCACTTGCGACACATGCCTAGATCTTGAGAGATGCTGAATGAGGAGTAGCATACATACGTCTCACATCATTGTTGCCCTTGTCTTTATACTGTGCGACCACCATGTCTCCTCATCTCATCAAGACTCTCTCCTTGCGTCTGGGAGCGCTGTTCGGCTGCATCTAGCTTTGTTGCGCATTCACACAATGTCGCATGACTCAACCTTCGGTCCATCTATAACTGACTGCATTATTTTTCACGGCAATTGCGCCAACACACCCTGTGACACCGGCCATGCGATTGCCAAGCGACTCGTCCACGTCCCTGCCGCCTCCACCTAGGAAATCCGTACATCTCGCTCTTGGTACCAACTCTGAATCCAGTCGCCCTACATGTCAATGGAAGCGACATAGTCCCGCGTACTTGGCCGGCAAATAGAGCTGTCCCCCAGATCTCAGAGGGAGTGATTAGACACCAACTGGATGCCTGACGATCTGGAGCAGCTTCTGGATCTCAAAGTACGCACTTTCGTACACGTCCGCGATAGAGACGAAGCTGCTAGTCTGTTCAATTCTTTAAAAAAAAATGCGAAACCCCGAGTCGCTCAGTCCCGGCTCAGAAAATCCATTAAGAATACACCCGGTTCGTAACAAGAATTTTTTGGACATGTACGAGACGTTAACCCAGCGCAGCGGCGGTAGACCAAAGGAAGATAGGCTGAGAATGTCTAGGGGCGAGTAGCTAGCTGGGGGTTGCAGTTCAGATGCTGGTGTGAGTGAACGCTAGCCTGTTGGTTACGTGATGAAAATAATATGACATAATTATCTAGGTACAATGTTCTGGAGATGTGCAGCTTGTATCGACATACATCTGGACGACATTTGAATGAAGCAGCCTTGAAGCAGCTATGCGCGTACATCGGCCACTGTAGGTCTTTATGGACCAACCCAATTCCCCGTCTGCCTACTCCAGCCAAAAGCAGACCTCAATTTTGCAGTTTTGCTCATGGCCAAAGCAAGATAAACAATCTGGCTTCGTAATTCTCTTGACCTAAAAAAGGACCAAGATGCTCGTAAGCATCAGAGCCACACAAATAACACCGGTTGAGGAGTGGGAATCAGTTGGAGTTACTTGCTTCACCCCGCCGCAGATGATGACGTTGGGCATTGCGCGAGGTGTGAAGTCGTAGATTATCAAGACCTGCATCTATATGTAACAGAGGTCTGGAATACCAACGTTGAAGCAAGTTGGGAAGATGAATCTTCTTAGGCAGCTGAAGTAGCAACCCCAATGCGAACAATGTCAAGACATCCCGGTCACGCAGCGGTTTGTCATGTCGCTGCAGAAGACCGTTTATCCATGCAAAAGATCAGGTTACAGACTTTTTCACACGCGACCAAGACATTGAAAATCCTCGGGAAGATGATGCGGAAGAGTTTGCGTACTAGGAGGTAAGAGTTGGACATGGAACCTAGAGACGTTACCTAGCAGCTTCCTCAGGACTTCTACAGTACAGGATGCTGATGATGCCTGATACAAGAATGTTGAAATATGTGAGCCTGGTGGTAATAAGGAAGAGATAGAAGTTGATATGATATTACCTTCTCTCTGGAAGGGCCAAACGCCGGAGACGGACAGGAAAAAACAGCCCAGCTCCCAACCTTGGATGCTAACCAAAAACGCCTCGGATAATTCGATGACGAAAGAGCTTTGGGGAATGTAATAAGACCTATACTGGCTTAAACAACGTTTTCTTGGATGGCAAAAGAGCAGTGAGCCGTTTACACTTAAATCAAATATATCGTTAGCTATACAAAGTTTGGAATGATCCAGATGGATAGCACAAACATTTATTTACACGTACCTTGCGAACGCTTTTGCACTTTGTCTACTTGTTATTTGCAATTTGTTGCTATGCAACCACCCTTTGATCTGCGAGTTGAGACAAAGCTGTGGAACACAATGAAGTTCCAGCAATCACTTGCTATATCCCATGTCACATCTACCTCGTTGATCCAACTACTAACGCTATGACCTCGTCAATAGCCCAGAACGTTCCCGCAGCCATGCTCTTTTCGCCGGAAGACGTGCGTCAATTTGCTCGGTGGCAAAAAGAGCATTGCCTAAGCTTCCTACCTGGATTCGTTGGGGACTACATGGGTTACCACAAGTTCCTAGACTACCAGGGTGGAAATGAACAAGTTATGAATGTCGAGCGTGACAAGGAGCGATCACTACACCGAAACCCTGCGGTCAGGTGCGGCCACGAACTGCATCCTTCAGACATCGCCGCCGCTGGCTATTGCCCGGTCTGCGAGGTAGAAATAAGTCTCAAGTTCGTTCATGTACTTGCGCACGAGTTTCAGAGATGCGGCGGTCCGTGGCCGCAAGCGCGCGTTCGTGGGGAGTACCTGCTGGTTAGACAGTGTTGGCACCTAGCGCGCTGGCAACTGGTCCAGCTTGTGGAATCTCTCGAATGTTCCAAGAAGTATGAAGAAGTATGAAGAAGTATGAAGAAGTATGAAGAAGTATGGGAGGAACAACACCAAGACGACGTCGGCTGCATGTGGACAACTAACAGCGCCTCAAATGCAATTAGTAGTGCCCAACTGCGAACAAGATACCCAGCGGTGTTAGTTGGCTCGTCTTCCATCCCGAGGCCTACGATCAAGCAAGAGTTGTCGTCGCTTGGCGTAGCGAGAGCGAAAGTGGCCAAAGCTCGGGCGAAGAAACATGTTACTTTTTTGTTAGATATGACCAGCTTGCCCGCCCGCAGCGCCTCTTATTTTTGTCGCCGTCCAGCAAAACGCCAAGTTTACGAGCCTGGCAGACATGCTGCTCCACTTGGCTTGGAGTGGATCGACACATCGAGAGTCTACTCCTCTATAGCTGACCTCCTGAATTTAAAGGTCTACGCGACCTCTGTCAAAGCCGAGTTCGACGCGTTGGTCACAGACTCGTCTCCCAGGCCACCTGGTTGTAACCAGAGAATACTCGGCCTTCACCCTGGCATACAACCGATCTCGGAATTTGTCAACCGGTTTCTGCAAGGAACTGCGACAGCTCGGTCAGAGATGCTTGAAATGATTAGCGTTGCCGACGCACTCATAGTCCTCGTCGGCGATGAAGATATAGTTCTGGACATGCATTTTTCTGTCTCGGATGATGTGGAGGTCGAAGGCGGCTACGGGGACGAAGACGTGGATCAGACAAGATGGACCTGCTGGGCTGAGTGTGGCAATGAGGCGATGCCTGCAGCGACTAGCGCAACTGGCTTATGGGCCAGTTTTGTTACTGATGATGAGGAGCGTATGCGAAAACATCGGAAGACGGCTGAATGTGACTCGATCACTTCTGAGCCTGTTTAGACTATTGGCAGGCACAAGTATTGGGCACACACAACATAGCTTTTGCATGATGCGTGAACTGTGACCAGTTCTTGTTTTCATGCAGTCGTGTTTGGCTGGGAAGAACAAGTGCGACATGATGTGGCCCTCGATGGTGAACGATGGAGGAATTATGGTGTTCGTGGCCAAAGACATGCGAAAGCACGGGACGACGCGTCCATTCCACGCCACGCTTCCTACAGTAAGTAGTAGGTCACTCAACGCCCCGGTTCAGTCAACACCCCACCCTAACACCATAACAACAAAACCTTAACTCGTTATAACTCTACTAATATAGATCTAATTTAAGAAGCGATTAGATATATCAAATTACGTAAGCTAGGACATAATTTTTCGTACAATAAAGTTACTACCAAGTTTAGTCTTAAGCGTAGTACGCTTACTTAGAGGTACTAAGGTATATATAAATAATATAGGGTTTCCTATTAATCCAATTACCTATAATATAAAGCTAAGCTTATATAGTATATATAATTACTTACTAAACGACGTTTACTGCTTATAAAAGTGATAATATAATAGTTTACTAGCTAGATAAGTAATAAATAGGCCTCTAAAAGCTAGGTTTCCTAGTTCCTCTATAAGTATCCTAACTATCTTATCTTTTACTTAAGTAAAGATTTAACTAACTAACGTAGTTTATAAGTAAGTCGCTAATATAAGCGAGTCGCTACCCTAATAGCAGCGCGACGACTACGTAGTAACCTAGCGTAATACTATAATACAAATTTTGTACTATTATAATAGTATAGCATTATTTAGAAGCGTTACTATTATCTATATTTTTAAGCTCTACCTTATAGGTACAGGAGTTGTACCTAACCTCGCTATAGTAGCTATAGTACCTCTCTATACGCACCCTCTTCGTAGGTATCTTACTATCCTTATACTTACTACCCTCTCTTTTAGTAATTAAGTCTAATACCTTACTAACTATTAGAGTCTCCTCTATACGTATATAACGCCTTTTATAAGTCTTACACTTTATAAGTATATTTATAGCGTCTTAAAGTCTGCCTATTTCCTCCTATATTAATACTATATTATAAGCTATCTACTAAGCGCCTTTACTTAGCTACTTAACCTACTTATCTAATAAGCTTACTAGAGACCCTTAGTAGTTTTATATATAATTTTAAATTAGCGTAGATTACGCCTCTATCTTACTAGCGTTATGTAGTATTTATGCCTCCTAGGCAATAGTGCCTAGTATAAGTAGTATTAGCGTACGTAGCTATATATCTAGCTTTAATAATACTACCTCTAGATTATATAGGACTAGCCTAGTACCTTAAAACCCTACGTAAACGTTCTCTAATATAAACGTCTTCTTATATACTACTTTAAAGGTAGGTAAGAAGGTTTCCTTATTAATATAGTAGATATAGCTACGTACTAAAAGTAAGATTCTATTACTATAATAGCGCTTTAATAGTAAGTAGGGGACGACGTTAAGAGGCTATAAGAGGTATAATAAGTAAGGTAGTATATAGAGAGTAATAATCTTATTCTCCTTATAGTAGTCCTAGAAATCTAATAAGTAGTAGCTCTTATAGCTATTAATAATAAGTAGCCTATACGCCCTAGTAGAAGACGCCTTTATATAAGTATTAAAGTACTTAAGCTATACTAGTATAAGGTTATTATTAATCTAGCTAGTAGGAGAGATAGTAATAATCTAATTATAAGGTAGATTAGTAAACTAGGAGGTAATAAGGACCTTACCTATAAAGATAAGAAAAGGTAAGATAATACGCTCTATTATAGAGACGCCTTAGACTAGAGTTACCTACTCGCGATTACTAGGCTGTAGTTTTTTCTATTTCCCAGGTTTCTCTAAGCTTATAATAATAAGCTAAGAAGTTATCTTACCTATTATAAAGCTAGACTTATTAAAGTTCTAGGTATCCTTATCTATAATACTATACTTTACCTTTATATTCTAAATAAGCGTAAACTAGGGCTTAATAGTTACTAGGTCCTTATAGATAGCTCGCTAGTAATTGTATAGATAGCTCTATTACGTTTATAGCTTAGGTATACGCTTAATAAAGTTATTAACCTAGTTCTTACCTATAGGCTTTCTACTACACTCTCTTAGTAGTCTATTAGCTATATCTTATACGTACGCCTTTAAGGGTAGTATTCTACGTAGACCCTCTATAAGTATACGCTATATAACTACCTCCTCTTCTAGCTTTATAAGGTATTTTAAGTTTAGCTTATAATTACTTTAAGAGTATCGTCTAGTATATTAGTTAATAAGCATTCTTTATAGAATATTAAAGATTATAGTAGCGCGTACGTTGATTTAAAACTAATAAGAATTAATATCTAAGATAGTAAGCTATAGATTACCTTTAGTATAGGTCCTTTAGATATTACGTAGTTATAGTATTATATAAAGTTACTATATACGCGTCGCGCTGCTATTAGGGTAGCAACTTACTTATGTTAGTAACTTGCTTATAAACTACGTTAATAGTAGAAAGCTAATTTAAGAGCTAAGTATAGCTTATATTTTAAGCTTCTCTATAAAAAGATAGAAGAGTATAATAAATAGCTTCTTTATATATTTATTATAGATTAAAATAAGTTCTAACTAAGATAATTAAGTAGAATAAATTATATCTTTAATAAGAGACTCTAGGATTATAAAGAGGTAAAGTAAGCTATTAAAGATAGCTTAAGTAAGTAAAAAATAGTAATAGCTTATATTTATTTAGATAGTAGTATATTAAGTTCTTCTCTTATCTTCTAGAGATCTAATAAAGCTATTTAATTTAGCTAGGTTTATACTATATAAGAAGAGGAATACTTAGTCTTTATTATCTTATCTTACTCTAGTTAGAGGAATAATAATATAAGACTAGCTTAGCTTAAATAGGTATTAATTACTACTCCTTAATAGCTATAGATCCTATATAACTATAGATTTTAGTAAATATTATAATAACTATAATATCGTATTAGCTATATTCCCTACTTCTACTACTTATATACTTTAACCTCTTAATATTAGGATATTTAAAGTATTTTTAAATACTTCTATAACTTAGTTAACTAGATACCTTTAAGATAGTTAAAAGTTACATTATTAAACTAAAGGAGACTTCTTCCTACTCTTCTATAGCTCCTAGACTACTATATTTAAACTTCTACTTATTAAGAGGTTTTTTTAAGCTACTAGTATTTAGCTAGCTAACCTAAAGGTTATACTTAGGAAGTTTACTAGGAAAGCTTTATATTTTAAATATAGTTACTTAGTACTATTAGAGGATAATTATCTTAAGCTTAAGCTAATTATATACTATATAGTAAAGAACTAGAGTAATTAGAACGTTAAAAAGCTTTAATAAAGTTTATACTATATTAGAGCTTAGAAAAGTATCCTCTATAAGAAGATTAAAAGCTCTAAGTAGTTTTGAGCTATAAAAAAGAAATAGAATAATAAGTCCTATAACGTAGTTTATAAGCGAGTCGCTAATATAAGTAAGTTGCTACCCTAATAGCAGCGCGACGCGTATATAGTAACTTTATATAATACTATAACTACGTAATATCTAAAGGACCTATACTAAAGGTAATCTATAGCTTACTATCTTAGATATTAATTCTTATTAGTTTTAAATCAACGTACGCGCTACTATAATCTTTAATATTCTATAAAGAATGCTTATTAACTAATATACTAGACGATACTCTTAAAGTAATTATAAGCTAAACTTAAAATACCTTATAAAGCTAGAAGAGGAGGTAGTTATATAGCGTATACTTATAGAGGGTCTACGTAGAATACTACCCTTAAAGGCGTACGTATAAGATATAGCTAATAGACTACTAAGAGAGTGTAGTAGAAAGCCTATAGGTAAGAACTAGGTTAATAACTTTATTAAGCGTATACCTAAGCTATAAACGTAATAGAGCTATCTATACAATTACTAGCGAGCTATCTATAAGGACCTAGTAACTATTAAGCCCTAGTTTACGCTTATTTAGAATATAAAGGTAAAGTATAGTATTATAGATAAGGATACCTAGAACTTTAATAAGTCTAGCTTTATAATAGGTAAGATAACTTCTTAGCTTATTATTATAAGCTTAGAGAAACCTGGGAAATAGAAAAAACTACAGCCTAGTAATCGCGAGTAGGTAACTCTAGTCTAAGGCGTCTCTATAATAGAGCGTATTATCTTACCTTTTCTTATCTTTATAGGTAAGGTCCTTATTACCTCCTAGTTTACTAATCTACCTTATAATTAGATTATTACTATCTCTCCTACTAGCTAGATTAATAATAACCTTATACTAGTATAGCTTAAGTACTTTAATACTTATATAAAGGCGTCTTCTACTAGGGCGTATAGGCTACTTATTATTAATAGCTATAAGAGCTACTACTTATTAGATTTCTAGGACTACTATAAGGAGAATAAGATTATTACTCTCTATATACTACCTTACTTATTATACCTCTTATAGCCTCTTAACGTCGTCCCCTACTTACTATTAAAGCGCTATTATAGTAATAGAATCTTACTTTTAGTACGTAGCTATATCTACTATATTAATAAGGAAACCTTCTTACCTACCTTTAAAGTAGTATATAAGAAGACGTTTATATTAGAGAACGTTTACGTAGGGTTTTAAGGTACTAGGCTAGTCCTATATAATCTAGAGGTAGTATTATTAAAGCTAGATATATAGCTACGTACGCTAATACTACTTATACTAGGCACTATTGCCTAGGAGGCATAAATACTACATAACGCTAGTAAGATAGAGGCGTAATCTACGCTAATTTAAAATTATATATAAAACTACTAAGGGTCTCTAGTAAGCTTATTAGATAAGTAGGTTAAGTAGCTAAGTAAAGGCGCTTAGTAGATAGCTTATAATATAGTATTAATATAGGAGGAAATAGGCAGACTTTAAGACGCTATAAATATACTTATAAAGTGTAAGACTTATAAAAGGCGTTATATACGTATAGAGGAGACTCTAATAGTTAGTAAGGTATTAGACTTAATTACTAAAAGAGAGGGTAGTAAGTATAAGGATAGTAAGATACCTACGAAGAGGGTGCGTATAGAGAGGTACTATAGCTACTATAGCGAGGTTAGGTACAACTCCTGTACCTATAAGGTAGAGCTTAAAAATATAGATAATAGTAACGCTTCTAAATAATGCTATACTATTATAATAGTACAAAATTTGTATTATAGTATTACGCTAGGTTACTACGTAGTCGTCGCGCTGCTATTAGGGTAGCGACTCGCTTATATTAGCGACTCGCTTATAAACTACGTTATACTCTAGCTTAATAAAAATTATAAGTATTATAAGGAAGCTATTTAGTTATTCCCTAAAAGTATATAATAAGCTTAGGCTAGTAAATAGGTCTCCTTATTAGGATCTTAGAAGCTATAATATCTTTATAATTTCGAACCTAAGTTAGACAATAAATAGTTTTTTTTATAGCTATAATCTAAATCTATATTTTATCAATAGGAGGTATTTCTCTAAATCTAATAAATAAAAGGTTATTAGCTAACTAAAATATAAGAGGCCGAAACTAAGTAAGGAGGACGTATACTTTAATATATTAACTTCTCTTACTTACGCCTTAGCCTTAGAACTTATTTCTAACCTACGCTTTACGTAAAAAGAAGAAGATAAGAATTATTATTACTACCTCTCTAACCTAGTATAGTGATAATAGATTTATTCTCTACTATTCTATTATAGTGTAAAGTAAATACTATTACCTATAAATACTACTTATATAATAACTCTTCTCTAATAAGTAAATTATCTAGTGATAGCCCTCTTAATATAATCTACTACTTAAGTTAAGGTAGAAAGCTAAGGTTCTAGCCTCTTAAGCCTAATATAAATACTTAATAAAAAATAAAAGTAATAGGAAAAAAGCGTACCTATAAATACTTATAGAGCGTATTAAGATAATTAGGGGAAAAAAATAATAGACTACTTACTCTCTAATAGCTACGTAAACTAAAGGAAGAAGTTATATAACTAGAGGTATTAGATTAAGGTATACCTTTAAAAAAAGAAAATAATAGATCCTTTATAGTAGAGGATATTAATACTTATATCTAAAGTTTACCTAATATAATAATATCTACGCGTATAGGACGTATACTAAAATATAATAATCTTGTAAAGTATTAGGGTAAAATAATGAAAAGATATTATAACTTTATTTACTCTTATAAGCATTAGAACGTAGCTCTATACTACTACGCTATGTAATCTAAAAAGCTACGTATAATTAGTAAACTTACTAATTATAGTGCAGGATAGTAAATATCGTTAGCTACCGGCCTAATAATAAGTTAGCTTTCTAATTAGTACCTTAGGAATTCTCTATAAACTATAATAAAGTTATCTAGTCTATATAATATATAGATAGAGGACTAAGAGAGTTATAGTACGCGCACTTTAAGCGTACCTTCGAGGTATAAGTAGAAATCTTAACCTAGGAATATTTTAAATAGTACCTACTAGATTTACTCTCCAATCCTATAAATCGTAGCCTAGAAGTAGCTATAGTGTATAGTTAAGCTATGTAGCGAAAGGACTAGATAGTCTAGTCTTTTACTACCTACCTTAACGTTCTAGAAGATAAACTTATAGACTATACTAAGTAATAAAGAGTCTAACATCTATTTATAAAACTAAGGCTAGAATTATAGTAAGTAATTACTAACTACTACTAAATTCTAGCTATAAGAGAGGATCTTATAGTATTAGTATTAACGCTAGAAAGGAATTTATGTAGAGTACCTCCTACGTATAAGTAGCGTATACGTAGTATATATAAAGAGAAGCGAAGAGAAACTTCTCCTCTACTCTTATAACGTAGTCTACCTAAAAAGCTAAAAGATAATTACTCTATTACGTACTTTAAGTACTAGAAGAAAGGGTACTACGTAAATAAGTACTAAAGTAATAATCTAAACTAGCTACTTATTAATATTAATTAAACGGAAAAAGGTTAAGCCTTCCTAAAATCCTAGGATTAGTAAGGTAATTACCTATAAATATCTTACTAGGTATAAAGTGTACGTATAACGTAAGTATTAATATAAGCTTAAGAAAAGAACTTAGGGTTATCCTAGATCCTTAGGTAGATATTAGCCTAATTAGCTAGAGAACTACTATAGAAATAGGTTTTACGCCTATTAAAAATAGGGAGCTTCCTAGGCTAGGATAGATTAGCTTATAGTGTTAAAGTACGTACGCTATATATACGTTCTATATACGCTACTTAGACGATAATAGTATAGAGTACCTTACGTAAGTAATAGCGTATAGAGTAGATAAGGAAGGGCTCTCTCTACTTTTAGGGAATCCTTTTCTAAGATAAGAAGACATCTCTATTAATTATAGGCGCTAAAAGTAGTACTAGAGACTAACGAAGGCTAATATCTAGCTAATTACTACTAAGAATCTCCTAGAAGAGGTAGGGTATACTAGCTCTAGTACGTATTTATTAGGTACTCTATAGGCTACTAGCACTAAGCTTAGGTACCTAGTTTTAGCCTAGGGGTAGTTTTAGCCTACCCTACTAAAACGCGTACGCCTAATTTAACGTATAATATCTTAATACTACTACTATTAATATAGACGCCCGTGAGGTTGCGATATAATTAGCTCTCTATAATCTTAAATCTAGCGTTTATAAAAGCTAGAGAGCTACTACTACAGTATAGGGTATACCTCGATCGTCGCTATGCGCTAGATTAGCTAGCTATCTCCTACCTATAATAGCTTATAAGAATTAGTAGTAATTAAGCTTAGTATAAGAGGAGTTTCTAGTTAATTAGATACTATATAAGGACTTACGTATATAGCTGCTATCTTATACCCGTATATGAGAAATAGCGACTTAAATACTCTAACTTAGTAATAATTATAATCTACTTAGCAAATAGTAGCTATCATCCTTTATTATACGCTAGCCCTAAGTCTTTAGTATTATTAGCTAATTAATTATAGTAGCTTAGGCTAATATTGTAAGCCTAGCCGTTATACGTGTTACAAGGTAACAAGGAGTTGCTTCCTTTTGATGCAGGTCGCATGAAGGAAGACCATCGGGCAAACACGATGAGCGGATGTGGATCCAGGACGGGGTCCAGATCACGTGATAGGAAGGGCATCCCGCCAAGACCGGGCCTCCGGGAGGCCAGTGACGATCGGGAAGCCACGGCCCTCCCAGGTCTCCCTCTTTGAAGGGAGGACAGGGAGGACGGGTTCAGATTGCAATGGGTATAAAGGATGGACGGATTTCATTATTACACTCGTTGTGGTCAACTCAAATAGTTCATCTCTTACACAGATTGTCAACTAGTTATTCTATCGTTTATAGAATGGGTATCGTTATTCTTTTGGTTACAACGATAACTCTTTTCCACCTGATCATTCCATACGCTACCTCACGGACTACCGCTTTAGTCTACCTCGCCTTAGTACGGACCGAGCCTAGAGAAGTATAGCCTAACCCCGTGTAACACTTTGACCACCTTGGATATCAGTGGACGTTTAACCAACAGAACCGCCCGATTAAGATTCAGCAATGGCTTTTCAGGGAAACGCTCAGAACAACATGGCCCAGGGTCAGGGACCCGCCATGCCAGCGCAACCAATGCCAGAAAATGACGAAATGCTTGAAGCATCAGACTCCGACACTGAGGAGGACCCCAGTGCTCGAGAAGTCAGGAATCTTAGGCGACAGACTCATGTCCAGGCGCAGCAATTGGCCTCGATGATGGACATGATCAATCAGCTCTCGAGTCAGCTGATGGCTACTCCCAACGAACGACCCGTCACTACTAGGAAGCCCAAGATAGCGGCACCCGAAAAGTTCGGAGGAGATCGGGAGAAGCTACGAACGTTTCTCACCCATACCGACCTGTACTGCGAGTACAACGAGGTCCCCACCGACCAGGAAAAGATCCTCATGGCTAGTACATACATGAAGGACAAGGCCTCCAACTGGATGCAACCCTATGTGGACGATTATCTGCTAGATGCAGAACACAGGGGAACGAAGGCAGAAACACGAGCCTTGTTCGCCGGTTGGACAGAGTTCAAAGAAGAAATGGGACGTATCTTCGGGGAAGTAGACGCAAAGAACCAGGCCGAAAAAAGGATCACTCGCCTGAAGCAAACCACGTCAGTATCAGCATATACGGCAGAGTTCAAGCAACTACAGGCACGGATCGACTGGGACGATGCGGCACTTCGAACAGTGTTCGAAACAGGCCTAAAAGAAAATGTCAAGGATGGACTTGTACACCATGATAAGCCCGAGTCACTGCACGCTCTGATTGAGCTAGCAACACGCATCGATAATCGACTTTGGGAACGGAACGACCAGAAGAAATACTTCCGACCCAACCTGCCCAATATGAAAAGGCAACGAGGAAGGTTCGACAGGGATGGCGATGCCATCATGACCGGCAAGGTACAAGACAAACCCAAGGACAAGAAAACCCGAGGATGGAGACAAGATGGTCTCTCCAAGGAGGAACGCCAGAAGCGTTATGACAACAAGGCATGTCTCAGATGTGGCAAGACAGGACACTTTGCCCGAGACTGCAAAGAAGAACAAGTCAAACAGGCGGCTGTCAAGATCAGAATGATCAGACAGGGCACGCCATACCCGACCCAGATAGAGTCGGAGGATAGCCTGAGCGACCAGGACTTATACGAAGAAGCCCGCTCAGCGGACAAGGAAGCATTCGTGATAGTTCCACGAGTAAAGAAGGACGACAAGGTCTTGGCTATGGACAGGCCAAGGACCACGGACTGGAAAGTCAAGGGCAAGGACGTTCTGAAACGTCTAGCCAACCAGCAATGTTGGGTATGCGGAGACGCCGCACACTATGCCGACGATTGCAGGATTCGAAGCCGAATCATGACTACCGGCAAAGATGCCGAGGCTATTGGACGCCAGGCGGTGATCCAACAACCCTACTTCGAGGACCCGGAAGTTGAGGGCAAGGCTCAAGAAACGACCGAGGAAGAAGAGGAAGATACCGAGGAACACGAGAAGATGTGTTGGTATGACTGCAAGATCAATTGCCAGTTCCACAAGGAGGACAAGGAGAAGTGCAGGACAGACCAAGACCGGTGCTGTCACCTGAGTCTCTGGGCAGACGAATGCCTGGCGGACAACTGCCACATCCACGAACCGGAGAAAGTAAAACTCCATGAATGTCTCCTTTGGACGCAATGCAAGATCGGATGTGACTTTCACCGCACACAGCTCAAGGAAGCACACAAGGTGGACGACGACTACCACCGCACCCTATCATCGAACATCTGCAAGGTTGCAGATTGCCAAATTCACCAAGCCAAGAAGGCGAAGACTAGGAAGGTGATCCACGAGGAGGAGATACCTCACGAGAACATTCACTGGAGCTTCTGTTACGACGACAGGTGTTTGATACACTATAGCTCAAAGAACGACACAGGCTTTTTCCCCAAGTACAAGGGAAAGGGGCAGCCAAAAAACTAGGACGCCGCCAGGGACAGGGTCACGCTGGTGAAGGCAGTCCTAAAACGACCCTAAGGAAGGTACAGGATACCGATGGTCAGGAAAAGCAGTTGCTTACGACCGTATCTATACAAGGTCAGAAGATCAAGGCGCTCGTAGACAGCGGGGCCGCACGAACGATAATCTCACCGAGAATGGTGGAGAAGCACGGAGTACCCTACCGGATCAAGAAGAATCCAGTACCGGTAGTGCTAGCCGACGAGAAACCCATGGAATATGGAAACGGCATGATACGGATGGAAACCGAATCAACAAAGCTAAGGATAGCTGGCATAGAGTGCCAAATGAACATCGACATCATGGATCTAGGAGGACTGGATATGTTGATTGGTTATGACTGGCTGAATGCCCATAACCCTGCCATCGACTGGCAAAAGAAAACGATACTCAGAAGAGAACCTGTGCACAAGGTTGCTGGAGTACGTAGAAGAGTGAGCCCGAAGGACCAAAGCGCAACCCAGGACGGGAGGTTCGGCAAGATCTCGCCTCATAAGATCAGGAGAATCTATGAGAAGGACCCTCAGCAAGTAGGAGTCATATGGATAAGACGAGTCGCGACCACGAAGGAAGGACCCTTACCACTAGAAATACCACGAGAGTATCAAACCGATGAGTTCAGGGAACTCTTCGAGGAAAACGAGGCTACCGATCTAGCAGACCATCAGGATTGGGATCACGAGATCATCCTAGAGGAAGGAGCTAAGCTAAGCCCAGGACCAATGTACCCCATATCGCCCGAGCACGATGCCGAGCTAAGGGAGTACCTCCAGAAGAATCTGAAGAAGGGATTCATCCGACCAGGATCAGGCCCGATGGCCTCACCCATCTTGTTCGTAAAGAAGCCTAACGGGAAGTGGCGACTATGTGTCGACTTCCGCAGGTTGAACAGCGTCACTCGGAAGAACCGATATCCCTTACCACTAATAACCGAGCTCATGGATCGACTCCAGGGAGCCAAGTGGTTTACGAAGTTCGACGTTCGGGAAGGATTTCACCGAATCAGGATCAAGGAAGGACACGAATGGATGACAGCATTCAAGACGAAATATGGACTGTTCGAGTATACAGTAATGCCGTTCGGATTAACGAATGCCCCGGCAACGTTTCAGTCAGTCATCAACAACGCGCTCCACGAATACCTTGGGATCTTCGTCACAGCGTACATCGATGATGTGCTGGTATACTCTAGCGGGACGCTAGAAGAACATGTGGAACATGTTAAGAAAGTGCTCAGTAAGCTTAAAGAATACAAGCTGTACCTGCAGCCAGGGAAGTGCGAATTCCATACGAAGGAAACGGAATACCTAGGCTTCATAATATCTACAGAGGGAGTAAAGATGAACCCAAAGAAGACAGCGGCTGTACAGGAGTGGCCAACGCCCAAAACAGTCAAGGACGTGCAATCCTTTCTGGGATTTGCCAACTATTACCGAAAGTTCATCAAGGATTACTCGAAGATCACGACACCCCTCTCCGAGATCACGAAGAAGGAAATTGGTTTCAAATGGAACGAGGAACATCAGGAGGCTTTTGATCGAATCAAGCAGATCTTTCTCGAGGCACCCGTACTAGAGATGTACGACCCGAAACGAGGGACGCGAGTCGAGACCGACGCGTCAGATTACGCACTTGGAGCTGTATTGTCACAGCAGTGCCCAGACAAGAAGTGGAGACCGGTGTTCTACCACTCAAGGAAGTTCTCCGGAGCAGAACTCAACTACGACGTTCACGACAAGGAGCTACTAGGAGTAGTCGATTCCTTTGAACAGTGGGAAGTCTATTTGCTGGGACTACCACACCAGATCGAGGTTTTTACCGATCACCAGAACTTGGCAGGTTTCATGACAACCAAGAAACTCAACCGACGACAAGTCCGATGGGCCGAGATGCTAGCTCAGTTCGACTTCAAGATAACCCACCGCGCTGGAACGCTCAACGGAGCAGCGGATGCTCTAAGCAGGAGATCCGATTTACGCGAAGAAAGTCATGGAGAACCACACAAGGCCATGTTCAGGAAGATGCCTGACGGCACACTACGTTACAACCAGCCGGAACTAGCTAGGATAGCTAAGGTGGCCGAGAAGGTAGAAACGCTTCAGCAGCAATGGCAGCAAAGAGCCGCCAGCTGGCAGTTCGAGCCAGACGAAAACGGCTCTGATGAACTGTTACAAGACGAGCGAGAGTACCGAGATATGATTCGAGGTAATCGAACATATGTACCTCCACACCTGAGAACGAATCTCATCAAGGAACTGCATGAGTCCCCAGAATACGGACATGCATCGCTAGAAGAGATGGTTAGACGTTTAGCTAAGGTGTTTGCCATACCACGCTTACGAGCGAAGGTGCAGGACGTTCTAGGCAACTGTTTGGCTTGTCACCAGAACAAGCCCAAGAGACATAAGCCCTATGGCCTGTTGCAGCCCTTACCGCCACCAACGAGACCATGGAGTAGCGTGACGATGGACTTCATAGTGAAGCTCCCGAAATCGTTAGAACCAGGATCCGGAAGACTATGCGACACAATCCTAGTCATCGTGTGCCGACACACGAAAGGAGCAAAGTTTGTGCCCACGGAAGAGACTATTACGGCAGATGAATGCGCGTATGAGGTCAGCAAGGCACTAATGTCAGAGCATGGGATACCTGAAGAGTTCATCACCGATCGTGATAAACTGTTTACTTCCAAGTATTGGAACACATTCCTGGCGAAGTTGGGTGTGAAGAAGAAGCTATCGACTAGCTTCCACCCCGAAACCGATGGCCAGACGGAAAGAACAAACCAGACACTGGAACAGTATCTGAGGATGTACGCCAACAAGCTGCAAGACAACTGGGTTGAACTCTTGCCGACAGCCCAATTGGCCTACAACGGTACTAGGTCTGCGACGACCAAGTACTCGCCACACTACGCGAACTACGGATATGAGCCGGTTGCTCATCGAGATCCGAAAGACATAGAAAGTATCGCAGTAAGTGCAGACGACAAAGCCCGCTTGATGCGAAAACTGCACGAAGAATTGAGCAAGAACATAGCTCACAGGAACCTCACGACGGCCAAGGCAGCCAATAAGCAAAGGATTGAGGGACCAACCTTTAAGAAGGGGGACAAAGTTTTCCTGTCACGACAGAACTTGAAAACTAAGCGACCAAGCAAGAAACTGGATAACCTCCGAGTAGGACCATTTGAGGTTCTAGAAGAAATGGGCAAAGTAAATTACAAACTCCAACTCCCACCAGGCATGCGCATCCACCCTGTCTTTCACAAGAAACTCCTGGAAAGAGCACCTCCAGACGCCGAGCTCGCTACTGATATAGAGCTCGAAGACGACGAGTACGAGGTCGAGGAAATCAGGGACCTACAGAAAATCGGTCGTCAGTGGAAATACTTGGTCAAGTGGCTGGGATGGCCAGAAAGCCAGAACACTTGGGAACCAAAAGAAAATTTGACGAACTGCAAGTCACAGGTACTTGAGTACCATCGGAAACACCCAGAGAAGCGAGGACCGGGTCCTCGAGGGAAAGGAAGTAATCAAAAGAAGGATCGAAAGAAGCGTCAGCCTGTAACCAGCCCAAGTCAGTCGACGGTCCGGGTAGCGATGGTTCAGTTGTCGGAAAGTCCGTACCAGGGGCAGAATTCCCCTCGGCTTGCTCTTTCGCCCGATCCAACTCCTTCAGCACAGCGAGATCGCGACGAGCATACGAATGCTCCTGCGCCTCAGCCTCTAGAAGCTCCACTCTGCTCTGCGCAAGCTGCGCCTCCAGCCGAGCTATCTCCAGACGCCTCCGGCGTTTCTCCTGCTGAACCTTTTCCCAATCCTCATCAGACACAAAAAGGCTACACTCCGCCTTTACCGCAATACAACCAGCACATTGCCCTGACGCTGTGTCAACAAAACAGCGAAGACCCTTCTCCGCACAACGAGTGCACTTCGCGACCATCTCGAGACGATGACTCTCTATTTTTGAAGCACGAGCGCGACGCTCGTCCGTTGAAGTGTGTTTTCGGTTGCGACGGGAAGACTGAACCTTGGGCATGGTTAGGAAGACGCGAAGGCAAACGAGCGTATGACACGACGGGCATACCGAGGCCTTATATGCAGCCAGCGATTCAACACGCGGCACGGGAAAACGATATTCCAGGGTATCGGGACGATACACCTAAGAGGGGGGATAATGTTACAAGTAACACGAAGGATTCTCTCCTTGACGCGGAAGGTGGGTTGGAGGTCAACCACATCTACGTCAGAAGGTAACGATCACCGCGGGGCGGCGGTCACGTGATTGACATCCCGCCAAGGCCAGCCATCCGAGGGATGGCAGAACGCCTAAGGATGGCAGCCATTACGAACATCACTAACATCCTAGGGATGGCAGTAATGGCAAGGAGGGCAAAGGACACGGCAACGAGGATATAAGGATGGAAGGGTTTCATTTATTACTCTCGTTGTGGTCAACTCAAATAGTTCATCTCTTACACAGATTGTCAACTAGTTATTCTATCGTTTATAGAATTGGTATCGTTATTCTTTTGGTTACAACGATAACTCTTTTCCACCTGATCATTCCATACGCTACCTCACGGACTACCGCTTTAGTCTACCTCGCCTTAGTACGGACCGAGCCTAGAGAAGTATAGCCTAACCCCGTGTAACAATACTAGATGTAGGATAATAGCCTTAGAATGGGTATATTATTCCTAAAGACTAGAGATAAATTACTACTAAGCAATAATAGTAGTTATAAGGTATTCATACTAGGTTTTAGGTCCTCTTAGGCCTATTTAGGCCGAGGCCTAACATTATCCCCCTTCCTAGACTAGATTATCCCTAATCCTACCCTACTAGTATAGGTAGGGGTAGTAAGGACCCTACGAGCCCGTACTAGCCTCTTATAGGCTTATTACGGTTTTACGGGATAGGTAGGTACGCGTTAGCTTTTAAGAGAAGGAGTTAACCCTATAAGATATAATAAGAGTAGCCTACCTAAATAAAGTGCTGCTAAGTATAATACGTGACTACCCTACTATCCTATACATAGCCTATATATTAGTAGTATTAGCTATACTTAGGATTCTTAGGAATCCTACGAAGCCTTAATACGTCCTAACTACTAGGACTTACTAGGACGTACTAGGACTTAGTAGGACACTAAGTTACCCTAGGTATATAGTATTAGGCAATAAGCCCTTATAGCTTATTATGTTTAAATTCGTATTTTAATCTAAGGATTAGAACTAGCTTCTTAACTACTGTATTATTACATTATTTAACTAAACGTACTAATACACCCTATACTTATTATATCGTTCGACTAAACGTGCTAAGTATAACCCTATCTATTATACTTACTTATCCTTAAGAACTAACCCTAGGTTATCTACGGACGACCTTTACACTTTAAACACCCTTAAGATAAGTAATACTACTATAGATACTTCTACTAATTCCAAGACCTCTAGAATAACTACTTATAGTAATAAGCCTAATACCTACTATAGTAATCGTAACAAGCTTAAAGTATAGTTACTCTAGGTTAATAGATATCTTTACCTTAAAGGAGACAAGATCGACGATAACGACGCTATTATCTAGGCTACTACGTTTCTACGAGGAGACGCTAAGAAATAGGCTAACCTAATTATCTATTAATATATAGATAATACTATCGATAATAAGGATAATAAGAACCTAGTTAAAGACTAGGACTCCTTTAAAGCAAAGATAAAAGAGATCTTCTTACCCTTTAAAGAATCTATAATTACTAAGTAGAAGATCTAGAAGCTAAAACAAACTTACTCTACTACTAACTATACTACGGAATTCTAATAGTACTAGATAGTTATTAAATAGGACGACAACGCTTTAATATAGATGTATTGCTAAGGTCTTAAACCTACTATACGAATAGAACTTATAAGAAGTAGATCTAGCCTTAATACGCTTAATAAACTTATAGCTAAAGCTATTTAAGTAGACAACGAACTCTATAAGCTAAGACTAGAAGAACGATTATTTAACTAAGGGAATTGCGCACTAGGGAACACGAACGTTCGGCTACGATAACAACACTAACGTCTGTACCCTAACTAAGGTCGTTAGTAAAGCTATACGCCCTAAATCCTAGGATCCTATATAACTAATAGCTACGAGCCTATACATCTAGATAACATTAATAAAGGATTTAGTAAGCTAAAGTTTTAAAACGACAAGAGTAAGAAGAAGATTACTTACTATATATATAGTAAAGAAGGCTACATAAAACGGGACTACTAAAGCTAAGGTAAGGTCGTATAATAACTTAATATCCTATACTAGGTAGGACCTAAAGAGACTCTAGAAGAATAGAACGTTATTACCCTACCTAAGATTACGCTTAATAAGTAGGACTACAAAACTATTTATAGACTTAATAACTTAACTATTACCTAGACGGATAAGCCCTTCTTAGACGAAGATCTCTCTAAGATAGGATCTATAAAGGACCTAGAGGTAACGGAAATTAGCTAAACTAAGTTTAATAAGATAGACAATTTCTAGAAGGTTAACTAACCTTCTATACTATATATTCTAGAAATACAGATGAAGACACTCTCGTACTAAGTTAACTAGCTACGTTAATACTTAAATAAACTAGATATTAAGTATACCTCTAAGACTCTAGATATTATAGTAGCTATAAGATAGGAACTATATATCCTATTATAGTAAGTAGAATAAGATAAGGAAAACCTTCTACCTATAATATTAGAGTTCCTACTAACATCCGACGAATTAGAATAGGTTACCTAAGTAGTTAACCTATAGTAATAAGCTATAACTAACTCTAAAGAAGAAGTTATCTAATGTCTTAAAGACTTAGACTTTAAACTTAGTATACTATAACAACACCTTAAGAAACTAGTATACTAGTATCTTAATACTAAGAATTAGTTCTATAATAAATTTAAGAAATTCGTAGAGTACTAAGGGCTTTATAAAGAACTCTAACGTAAGAAAGGACTAGATACTAAGGATTTAATTAAATAGGCTTATAATACTAAAGTACTATAGGAAGAGTCTACGCTCTACCTTATAGAAGAAGAGAAGTAGGAAATCTACGAAGAACTTAAGGCGACACGGCCTAAGCGTAAAGCGCACGATATAAGCTACGTAATAGATATATACTACTAGCTAGACTACTAAAACCCTAAGTACGTAAAGCTTAACTAGACAGTATATACCTACGATATATACCTAATCTACTACTTAGATAAAGCTAGAATAGGATAGTTCTTAAAACGAGTCTATAGTACGCCTAAGTATAAACAGTTATAGTATAAGTGTAAGACTAACTCTTACTCCGTCTACCTATAGGATAAACGCGTAGCGTTCTACTTCCTAGGCTATAAGGACCCTTAGGAGGTTCTAGATATATAATTAGTAGAAGAAACTATAATTAGCGAGTTAGAAGTACTAGAATGTAACTAGTACAATTAGTATATATGCCTTAACTCTCTATGTAATAAGCATAGTATTATAAAAGAATTCTACGGATTTAGAAAGTCTTTTTTAAACTAGCGTTCTAGATAATAAGAACTAGTAAGGAGATTAACTCTATAAACTCCTTAACACTCCTTAAGCTTATAGTCTAGCTTACTAGAAAATAGATATAGGTATTAGTAGATTTAGGATCCTAAGCAAGCTATATTTCTACTTAAGTAGTAGTTTTAGCTAGACTAAAACTGCTAAGGAAAGAAGAAAGCTACCTACTATACGTTGCTAACGGACAGCCTATACTAGGCGAAACTAAGATTATATATAAGGTTACCTAAGTAATGCTCTGTATCTAGGATTATTAGGAGAAGATAGACCTAGACGTCTTTAGACTAGCTACCTACGATATTATATTAGGACTTCCTTAGTTACGAGAATATAACCTACGTATTAACTAGAAGTCGAAAACGTTCTTATTTAAGTACTATAGATTAGACGTAACTACGAGCTAGCCTACGTATTATAAAGACTAGATAGTAGATAAGAGGAAGACTTATAATATTACTAGAGGAAAGCGAACCTTAACTAAGAATAGCCTTAAGTAATAAGGGTTTAACTTAATAGATACTAGTAGGGTACTCTTAGATTACGAAGTTAGAGTACTAGAGAAACGCGTAACTCCTGTTATCCTAAAAGAGTATAAAGAATTTAAGTACCTCTTTATAGAAGTAGTAGACGGCGAAGCCTTACTAAAGTATAAATCTTAGGACTACGAAATCGTCCTAGAAGAAGGGAAGACTCTACTTTTTAGGCTAATATACTAACTATTAGAGAAAGAACTTAAAGTATTAAGAGAAACGCTAGATAAACTCCTAAAGAAAGGCTATATTTAAGCCTTAACGTTACTAGTAGAATTTTTTATACTTTTTGTACTAAAGAAGAAGGGAGAACTACTAAGGATGTACATTAACTATTAAAAACTTAATAACATTACGGTAAAGAATTAATACCTACTACTAAACATTACTAAACTTTAGGATTGATTATCTTAGGCTAAATTCTTTATAGTATTAGACCTTTAAGATAGATACTACCTTATTAGAATAAAGAAAGGTAAAGAATAGAAAATAGTATTTAGAACTTAATATAGCTACTTTAAGTATACTATTTTGCCTTTTAGGCTTACGAACGCCCTAGTAATATTTTAAGAACTTATTAATAATGTATTAAGAGCTTACTTAGATATATTCGTTATAGCGTACTTAGATAACATCCTTGTCTACTCTAAAACTATAGAGGACTATATTAAATATATTTATATAGTACTTAGGTACTTAGAATAATTTAACCTTTAACTAAAACTAGAGAAGTGCGAATTTTATAAGACTAAGGTCGCCTTCTTAGGATATATAGTAGGAGCTAATAGAGTACGTATAAGTAAGGAAAAGATTAAAGTAGTTAAGGAATAGCTACGACTAAAGATAGTTAAGGACGTATAATCCTTCCTAGGATTCCTAAACTTTAACTAAAAGTTTATTAAAGACTACTCTAAGATTACTATCCTATTAATAAAACTTATAAGGAAGGATATAACCTTTAAGTAGAGTAAGGAAGTAGAAGACGCCTTCTAAACGCTAAAGAAAGTAAGTATAGAACTACTATACTTCCGTATCTTCTAGATAGGATAACTACTACGCTTTAAAACTAACGCATTAGACCTAGTACTAGGCGGATATATAAGCTAAATGCACGAAGGTAAATAGTACCCTATTACTTACTATTCCTAGAAGTTCTCTACTATAGAAGAGAACTACGACGTCTACGATAAGGAGCTATTAGCTATTATCGTATACATTAAGCATTAGAGAGTATATATAGAAAGCTCCTTAGAACTTACGATATATACGGACTATAAGAACTTAGTAAACTTTATGACTACTAAAGTACTTAACTAACGATAAGTTAGATAGTTAGAACTACTAGGACAATATAAGTTTAAAATTGTATACACGCTAGGAAAGGATAATAGTAGGGCTAACGTCTTTAGCCGAAGATATAATATTACAGGAACTAAGTTAACTACTAATACTACGATACTAAAGATTAACGAAGACGGATTACTAGGACTAGCAAAATTACTAAACCTACTAATGTCTATTAGAAATAATGTACTAGAAGAATTATAAGAAGTAATTATCTAATAATACTACGACGACCCCGTATACGGTTATCTAGGTATTACTAGGATAATAGAACTTATTAGACGTAACTACGAGTTTCTAAAAATAAAGGATAAAGTTACTACCTTTATAGCTAAGTGCGTAGACTATTAGAAGAATAAATATAGTACCTACGTACCCTACGGAGAAATGTAAGCAATAGAGCTACCTAATAAACTATAGGCTAACATCTTTATAGACTTTGTTATAGGCCTACTAGTCTTAAGAGACCTTATTACTAAAGTATCTTACGACGCAATTCTCGTAGTAGTTAATTAATTTATGAAATAAGTAGAGTACATCGCCTTTAGAAAAGATTTTATAGTAGTATAGCTTGTATACATTATTAACGATCGCATTATTAGATACTACGGTATACTAAAATTAATTATTAGTGATAGAGATAAGCTCTTTACCTCGAACTTTTAGATAATACTACTTACCGTAATTAGAATAAAACGAAAGCTATCTATAGCTTACTACCTGCAAATAGATAGATAAACTAAGCGAACGAATTGTATAATGAAAGCCTATCTTAGGATATATATTAACTAGAAGCAAAACAACTAGGTATTGCTATTACCTATAGTATAAATAGTATATAATAATAAGCTTTTAGAATCTATAGGATAAACTCCGTTCTACGCGAACTATAGGAGATACCTAAATCTCTTTACACGTATATTCCTAAGTTAGAAAATAGAAGTCGCTATTACTACTACTAATAAGCTAAAGATAGTATATAAGTTACTTAGCGTAGTGCTTAAGAAGGCTTAATGCTAAAGCATCTTATATATTAATAAGAAACGAAAAACGGTACCTTCGCTAAAAGAGGGGGATAAAGTTTATTTGCTTATAAAGAATCTCCGTACTAAACGACCTAGTAAAGGACTTAATAACGTTAAGGTCGGACCGTTTTTAATTCTTAACTAGAAAGGACTAGTTACTTATACGCTTAACCTTCTACCTAACGCAAAAATCTACTCTAGGTTCTACATTAATATATTAGAACTAGTAGACCTAAAAATACTACTCTAGAAAACCTTCTAGTACGAAACAGAAGAAGACAACGTATTTAAAGTAGAGAAAATCCTTATATATCGAAATAATAATAATAGGACGGAATATCTAGTTAAATAGTTAGGATACCTAGAAAGCAATAATATATAGGAACTAGACACTAACCTTACGAACTACTACCTTCTACTAGTATAGTATTACTAGAGACATCCTAAAAGAAGGACTAATTAATAGTAGCTACCTCTATAGGCGCCTTAGGATTTATAGATGCGATCTCCTAGTTAAAACGCTCTAAGGATTCTAAGCGCTCTAACTCCTCTATATCTACCTAGCTAGCCTTAAAGATATCTACTTCTTTCTACTTTAGTAACTTCTACTACTTATAAAGATGCTTTATCTTACTCTAAGATACGCGTAACCGCTCTTATATATCTGTAATTACTTTTTTATCTACGTCTTACTAAGCCTCTACGGCCTCTCCTTACGCTTCTAATTTTATAAGCTTATAATTAATTTTTAAGAAATCTAGTATTAGAATATTCGCTAGAATACACTCTATAATACTATCCTAATAATAGTTCCCGCAAACATTAGCTAGGGACGATAGTTTACATACTAACTTCTCCTTTACGTAATATACACAAGTAACTATAGTAAGTATACTAATAAGGTTAATATAATTACCCTAGGTATAACGATAATAAGTACTATAAGAAGTTATTAGGTTAGTATAAGGATATATAGAAAGGAAGGGAGAGGTAGTATTATAGTTTTATAGGATAGGTAGGTACGCGTTAGCTTTTAAGAGAAGAAGTTAACTCTATAAGGTATAATAAGAGTAGCCTACCTAAATAAAGGGCTGCTAAGTATAATACGTAACTGCCCCGCTATCCTATACATAGCCTATATATTAGTAGTTTTAGCTATACTTAGGATTCTTAGGAATCCTACGAAGCCTTAATACGTCCTAACTACTAGGACTTACTAGGACGTACTAGGACTTAGTAGGACACTAAGTTACCCTAGGTATATAGTATTAGGCAATAAGCCCTTATAGCTTATTATGTTTAAATTCGTATTTTAATCTAAGGATTAGAACTAGCTTCTTAACTACTATATTATTACATTATTCGACTAAACGTGCTAACACACTCTATACTTATTACATCGTTCGACTAAACGTACTAAGTATAACCCCGTCCGTCGCACTCACTTATCCCTAAGAACTAACCCTAGGTTATCTACGGACGACCTTTATAAGGCTGTACTACTACTTATAGGCTTATAGTAGATAGGAGGTAAAAGTAAGGTAGCTATAACTTTACCTAGGAGGTCTAGGAGATCCTTAGGCTGTTAGCGGCGCTAGTAGCGCTAGCAGTGCTAGCGCGTAGGCCTATATATTAGAGTATTTCTAGCTACTAAAATCCTTCCTTTCTACTCCCTACTTTATAATACCTCTAAATTATAAGTAATACCCTATTTTAGCCTAGACTATTCTATTCTTATAATAGACTAGATAGCTCTAAATTAGCCCCTTTTAGGGTTAATTAGAGTAGTCTAGTCTAAATTAGGGATTTCTAAGCTATTTTAGATTAAATTAGCGCTAACCCTACTATAGGTCCTCGTAGTAGCCTAATCTAGACTATAATAACCTATAAGCACCTATAACGCCTTACCTTAGCCCCTCGCACACTATTTTCCTCCTACTAGCTTCTATTATTCTCTTTTATACTATATTAACTTCTAATAGAGTAGAGATATCTAACTTCTATTAGAAAGAGCTAGTTACTATAACCTAGAGGCCTTATACTAGCTATATATATACTTAGGAGAGGGTTAGGTTAGACGTCCTAGGGTACACTAGTTACTACTTTCCTAAGGTTAATAATAATAACTATAATATTTTTACTACTAAGGTTAAGACTATTACTAGTAGTACTAGGGAGGCCTAGACTATTAAGTATACTCGTTATTAGGTACTTAACTATAACTACCTAGCTATAAGTACCTCTTCTAGTCCTTTTTGCCCCTTTATAAGAGTAATTAGTCTCTAAGTACCTACTTAGGCTCTAATAGTAGTAGGTAGGTTTCTATTAGTCTAGTATAGTACGTTCTAGTACTTTTTAGCCTATTACTAACTAAGTTTAGTATCCTAATAGTATGCTTAACTTTAGTAAGATCTATAGTATTCTCTTTAAGATTAAGACTAGTAAAGTTTCTAAGGACTATATAGAGGATATAGATCTTCTTATAATACGTCCTCTCTATACTACTAAGGTATAATACTTCTACGTTAACCTTAGTAACGCCTATAAGGGTACTAGACGTCTAGTTTATAAGTAAGTTACCTATTCCTAGCCTCTTTTACCCCCTTATAGCCCCTAAAAGTCTTAGTAATCTCTATATAGCCTTTTAGGCTTACCTTAAGATTAGTTAGTCTACTTAAGTTCTTAGTATCCTCTAATAAGCTATTTTATACTTATATAAGTAGGACCTACGCGCCTATATAGGCTTATCTTAAGTTCTATAATAGTAGTACCTATAAGGATAATTCGCCCTTTTTAGGAGTTTACTATAATAATAAGTCTAAGATAAAGGTTATTCTTAATAGCTATACTTATAGTAAGAAGGCTATTATTACTAAGTAAGCTACTAAGGTTATTAATACTAAGGAGAGAGATCTTATAATTCTTAAGGAAACTAAAAGTAGCCGAAATACCTCTGTTTAGACTTTTATACCCTCCTCTAGGTTTATACGCCTTTCCTTAACCTCTAGTAGTATCTATTAGTTTTTTTACTCTATTATACCTTCCTATAGGCCCTACTAACCCCTACTATAATATATAACTTCGGATAATAGCTAAAACGAGTAATAGCACTAGTTTAGAGTAGTTATAACGCGTCTTTATCGTAGAAACTTTATATATACTACTACGCAATCGCTTGCTTATCCTTAATAGCTATAGCTTCTATAATAATATTAACTTTATATAAGAGTACTACTAACAGCGTATACACGTCTTATACCTACCTACCTACTCCTCCTATATTCTATAGCTACTAGATCTCTTACCGTTTAGCGTAGTTAAGAAGAGCTATCGCTAATAAGTACGCGCTCTTACTACGATTAGCGACGCTACTCCTATTAGGAAATAATATGTATACGTCTATACTATAAAGCTTAATAGAGTAGCTTATTAGAGTAAGTAATACGCGTTAGGTAGCGAGCTTTAGGAATCGCTCTATACAACCTAGAACTAGTACTTTAGTCGTCGTAGCTATAGACTTAGCTAGTAACTCTACTACCTTACGCATAGCTAATATATAGTAGGGAGACTATTATAACTACTCCTTAACAGTCTTAAGACTTATATAAGTAATAATAGTAGCTTAGGTAGTTAGAGTAGCTGTCGCGAGCGACGTAAGTATTGCTTAGTAAGGTAGGTAAGGCGCTAGTAGTAGTAAATACTCTTAACGCTACTCTCTATATAGATAATTTAAAGCTATAGTAATAAGCTAATTAAAGAAAGATTAAGAAGCTAAAAAAGCGCGTCTACCTAGAGCTAAATAAGTACTTTATTAACGTTAAAGCTATTAAAGTAGCTATAGACGCCGTAGTAGCTTTAGTAGCCTAAAAGACTAAGAAATAGACTAGAGGAGCGGCTTAAAAAGCACCTACACAGTCTTATAATATTTTATATAGTTCTATAAATAATTAGTAACAGTTATAACTTGTTTTGGTCGAGTTGTACAGCTTTAAAAAATTTATCGCGATCTTAATTAGGTAGCCGAGCACTAGGGTAGCCGAACACTAGGGTAGCCGAACACTAGGTAGCCTAGCTTATAGATACTCTAAGAAAGTCTAACTAGAAAGTTAAGAGTAGTGTTATACTAGAACGATTAGCTAAAAACTAGTGTTACGTGTACGTAGATATAACGTACTACACTAACGACTCTAAGATTTAGGACTAGATTATAATTACTAGCCTAAACGCTAAGATAGTTAGGTATAAGGCTATACACTAACAGCCCTACTTCGATAACCTTATAGCTAAGGTTATAGACTAAGAAGCTTATAAAGTAGAAGGTCTACTAGAAAATAGAGAGCTATACTAGTATAGCTATAAGGTAGAGTATAAGTTCTATAAAAGAGATAAGGAACTTAGTAAGAAGAAGGAAGACTACTACTATTACTTAAACCTTTAGGTAGACAAATATCTAGTAGATAACTACTACCTGTATAAGCTAGAGAAGGTAGAATTCTACGATAGACTTTTATAGACTTAATATAAAAATAGGTATATTTTCTATTAGAAAAAGCTTAAGAAAGTATAATAAGTAGACGACTACTATTACGCTACCCTATTATTAAATATCTTTAAGGTTATAGATTACCTAGTTTATAAAGCTAAGAAGGCTAAACTAAGGAAGAGAATTACTGAGGAGGAGATATCTTATATTACTATTTACTAGAGCTTCTATTATAATAATAGGTATTTAACGCACTATAGCTTAAAGAATAATATAGGCTACTTTCCTAGGTATAGGAAAGGTAAGCAGCTAAAAAACTAGGATACTACTAGAGATAGGGTTACGCTAGTAAAGGTAGTCCTAAAACGACTCTTAGGAAGGTATAGAATACTAATAGTTAGCTAAGATAGCTAGTTATAACTGTATCTGTATAAGGATACGAAGTCTAGGTACTTATAGATAGCAAGGCTACATAAACTATACTCTCCTTATAGGCTATAGAGAAGTATAAGATACTATATTAGATTAAGAGTAAACTAATCTTAATAATACTAGCCGACGAGAAACCTATAGAATATAATAATAGTATACTATAGTTATAGACCAAATTAATAAAGCTATAGAGAGTAGGTATAAAGTACTAAAAAACTATAAACATTATAGATCTAGGAGGACTAGTTATATTAATAAGTCATAACTAGCTAGAGGCCTATAACCTTACTATTAACTAGTAAAAAGGAATAACACTAAGAAGAGAACCTATATGTAAGGTTGCTAGAGTACGTTATAAGATATACCTAATAAATTAGAGCTTACCCTAAGAAAGGAGATTTAGTAAGATCTTACTATATAAGATTATTAGAATCTATATAGAGGACCCTTAGAAACTAGGAGTTATATAGATAAGATAAGTCGTAACTATAAAGAATAGACCTTTACTACTAGAAATACTATAAGAGTAATAAACTACTAAATTTAAGGAACTCTTCGAGGAAAATAAGGCTATAGATATAGCTAAACACTAAGATTAGAATTATAAGATTATCTTAGAAGAAGGAGCTAAGCTAAGCCTAGGACGAATATACCTAATATTACCTAAACACAACGTAGAGTTATAGGAATATATCTAGAAGAATCTAAAGAAGGGATTTATCCGACTAGGATTAGGCCTAATAGCCTTACCTATCTAATTCGTAAAGAAGCCTAATAGGAAGTAGTAACTATATATTAGCTTCTAGAGGTTAAATAGCGTTACGCAGAAGAACTAATATCCTTTACTACTAATCATTAAGCTTATTGTCCAACTCTAGAGAGCTTAGTAGTTTATAAAGTTTAACGTTTAGGAAAGATTTTACTAAAATAGGATTAAAGAAGGTTATAAGTAGATAATAACATTTAAGATGGAAGTATAGATTATTTAAGTATGTAGTTATGCTTTTTAGATTAATAAATACACTAGTAACCTTTTAATTAGTAATTATTAACGCGCTTTATAAATAACTTAGGGTCTTTATTATAGTATACATTAACGATATACTAATATACTCTAGTAGTATACTAGAGGAATAAATAAATTCGATTAAGAAAGTACTTAGGAAACTTAAAGAGTATAAGTTATACCTATAGCTAGGGAAGTACGAATTCTACACGAAAGAAGTAGAATACCTAAGCTTTATGATATCTATAGAGGGAATTAGGATAAATGTAAAAAAGATTATAGCTATATAGGAGTAGCTATAACCTAAAACAGTTAAGGATATATAATCCTTTCTAGAATTTACTAACTATTATTAGAAGTTTGTTAAATATTACTTAAGAATTACTATACCTTTCTCTAATATTATAAAGAAGGAAATAGGGTTCTATTAGAATAAGGAATAACAAAATACTTTTAATTAATTTCAGTAGATATTCCTTAAAGTACCTATACTAGAAATATACAACCTAAAATAAGAGACGTAAGTTAAGACTAACGCGTAAGATAATATACTAGGAGCTATAACGTTCTAGTAGTACCTAGACAAGAAATAGAGATTAGTGTTCTACTATTTAAGGAAGTTTTTTAGAGTAGAACTTACCTATAGTATTTATTATAAGAAACTATAAGGAGTAGTTAATGCCTTTAAATAGTAGGAAGTCTACTTATTAGGACTACTACACTAGATCGAGGTATTTACTAATTACTAGAAGTTAGGAAAATTTATAATAACTAATAAACTTAACTAATAATAAGTCTAATAAGCTAAGATGTTAGCTTAGTTTAACTTTAAGAAAACTTACTATACTAGAACGCTTAATAGAGTAGTAGATACTCTAAGTAGGAGATCTAACCTAAGTAAAGAAAGTTATAGGGAACTATACGACGCCATTTCGTAAGAATACTAAATAGTTATCTATATTATAACTAGCTAGAACTAGCTAAGATAGCTAAGGTAGCTAAGTATATAGAAATAGTATAACACTAGTAGTAGTAGAGAGTAGCTAGCTAGCAGTTCAAGCGTAAAGAAAATAGCTCTAATAAACTACTATAATATAAAAGGGAGTACAAGATATAATTCGTAGAGATTAAATATATATAGCTCTATATATAAAATTAAGTCTTATTAAAGAACTGTATAAGTCTCTAGAGTACGGATATATAGTAATTAGGGAAACATTTAGGTAACTAGCTAATGTATTTATAATACTACGCTTACGAGCAAAGGTATAGAACGTCTTAGGTAACTAGTTAGTATATTACTAGAATAAGCCTATAAGACACAAGCCCTATAGCCTATTATAACCCTTATAGCTACTATTAAGACTATAGAGTAGTGTAACGATAGACTTTAAAGTAAAGCTCCTAAAGTTGTTGGAACTAGGATTAACCTAACTCTACGATATAATACTAGTAATTATATATTAATTAACAAAGGTACGAAAGTTTATACCTACGGAAGAGGCTATTATAGTAGAAAACTACGCGTATAAAGTTACTAAAGCACTAGTATTTAAGTATAGGATACCTAAAGGGTTTATTACTAATTATAAGAAACTATTTAACGTACTTTACAAGCGAGCGGCGCACCCAAGCGAGCGGCGCACCCAAGCGAGCGGCGCACTCTTCCTAGCAGAACGCGCGCGCCGCGATACAGCACAACATTATAATAAACTACTATACTCTACGCAATAGAATAATATTATTTAGAGGCGTCGCTATTATCTACATCCTCTATTTCTACCTTATAGGTGTAGGAGTTATATCTAACCTTGCTGTAACGACTATAGTACCTCTCTACGCGCACCCTCTTTATAGGCGTCTCCCCGTCCTTATAACTACTACCCTACTTTTTAGTAATTAGGTTAGATACCTTACTAACTATTAGAGTCTCCTCTATGCGTACGTACCGCCTTTTATAAGTCTTATACTTTATAAGCATATTAATAGCGTCTTAAAGGCAGCCTATTTCCTCCTATACTAATACTTTATTATAAGCTATCTACTAAGCGCCTTTACTTAGCTACTTAACCTACTACTCTAATAAGCTTACTAGTAACCCTTATTAGTTTTATATATAATTTTAAATTAGCGTAGATTACGCCTCTATCTTACGGGCGTTACGCGGTGTTTACGCCTCCTAAGGGACTGTGCCTAGTATAGGTAGTGTTAGCGTACGTAGCTATATATCTAGTTTTAATAATATAGCCTCTAGGTTATATAGGACTAGTCTAGTACCTTAAAACCCTACGCGAACGTTCTCTAGTGTAAAAGTCTTCTTATAAGCTACTTTAAAGGGTAGGTAAAAAGGTTTCCTTATTAATATAGTAGATATAGCTACGTACTAAAAGTAAGATTCTATTACTATAGTAGCGCTTTAATAGTAAGTAGAGGACGACGTTAAGAGGCTATAAGAAGTATAATAAGTAAGGTAGTATATAGAGAGTAATAATCTTATTCTCCTTATAGTAGTCCTAGAAATCTAATAAGTAGTAGCTCTTATAGCTATTAATAATAAGTAGCCTATACGCCCTAGTAGAAGACGCCTTTATATAAGTATTAAAGTACTTAAGCTATACTAGTATAAGGTTATTATTAATCTAGCTAGTAGGAGAGATAGTAATAATCTAATTATAAGGTAGATTAGTAAACTAGGAGGTAATAAGGACCTTACCTATAAAGATAAGAAAAGGTAAGATAATACGCTCTATTATAGAGACGCCTTAGACTAGAGTTACCTACTCGCGATTACTAGGCTGTAGTTTTTTCTATTTCCCAGGTTTCTCTAAGCTTATAATAATAAGCTAAGAAGTTATCTTACCTATTATAAAGCTAGACTTATTAAAGTTCTAGGTATCCTTATCTATAATACTATACTTTACCTTTATATTCTAAATAAGCGTAAACTAGGGCTTAATAGTTACTAGGTCCTTATAGATAGCTCGCTAGTAATTGTATAGATAGCTCTATTACGTTTATAGCTTAGGTATACGCTTAATAAAGTTATTAACCTAGTTCTTACCTATAGGCTTTCTACTACACTCTCTTAGTAGTCTATTAGCTATATCTTATACGTACGCCTTTAAGGGTAGTATTCTACGTAGACCCTCTATAAGTATACGCTATATAACTACCTCCTCTTCTAGCTTTATAAGGTATTTTAAGTTTAGCTTATAATTACTTTAAGAGTATCGTCTAGTATATTAGTTAATAAGCATTCTTTTTAGAATATTAAAGATTATAGTAGCGCGTACGTTGCTTTAAAACTAATAAGAATTAATATCTAAGATAGTAAGCTATAGATTACCTTTAGTATAGGTCCTTTAGATATTACGTAGTTATAGTATTATATAAAGATACTGTACACGCGTCGCGCTGCTGTTAGGGTAGCGACTTACTTATATTAGCGACTCGCTTATAAACTACGTTATCTCTTATACTTTGTAAGTTATTTAATAACCTATCGTGCTAAGAGTTAGGTCTCTACGTTTTACCCCGAACCTAGATAACTCTTTAGATATTAGAGATATATAGAATTTTTGTATATAGAATATATAGACAAAACCTAGAGCTATAAGAGATATAGATAAAGTTTTCTAATTACGTAGGTATCTATAGAGATATCCTAGAAAAAGCTAACTAATGTAGAGACCTAACTCGCTAGCCTATAGCTAGATTAGGTAGAAGTAGCTAGCTAACTTTGTTAATCGTGTAGATAGTCTTTAGACGTATTTTAACCGAGCGTATAATAGGTAGTAAGCTTTATATAAGGATGTAACATTATTAAAAAGGTAGTTTAAGCTTATAGAAGAGATAAAGGCTAAGTAGGGTATCTATAATAAGGACGTCTATAACTTTAATAAAGCTAGCTTTATAATAGGAGTAGAGAGGAGAGGTAGGCTAAAGACTCTTTAGCTAGGCAATCGCGAGTAGGTAACGCTAATCGCTACTATTAGCGCTGCTAGCTAGTTAGTACTACTATTCCTTATCTTCGCTAGTTAGTACTACCTATTAGCCTAGTATAAGGAGGATATCCTACGCGACTAGGTAATTATAGTTTGCGATAATAGCTAGATAAATAATAAGCTTAGAGTTAAGTAGCTAAAGCACTTTAACGCTTACACGTAGGCTCGTAGTATAGGCGTACGTTACCTACTTATTATTAATAGCTATAAGAGCTACTAATCTCTAGCGTTCTAGGAGCTCTATAAGGAGAATAATATCTATACGCTCTATATACTATCTTACTTATCTTACCTACTCTAGCTACTTAATATTAGCTACTTCTTACTATTAAAGCGCGCGTATAGCCGTAAGGTAGAGAGCCTTATACGTAACTATATTAACTATATTACTAAGCTTAAGTTTCTACTAGCGTTTAAGGTAGCGTTTAACTAAGCGTTTACGCTAGCTAATATCTACTTAGCCTTCTATAGCGTAGGCCTTATTCCTCTATAACTAGAAGCTATTCTATTAAAGCTAGATGTATAGCTACGTATACTAACTCTACTAGTAGTAGCTCTACTAGAGGCTCTCTAGGTAGCTTAAACGCTAAGTAATACGCGTAAGCTTAAGGCTTAGTTAAGCCTTCTACGTATGCGCGTACGCTAGTATAAAAGCTTATTACTAGTATTAATTATTAAGGCGATTAACTAGCTAAAGAAGAGCGCTAAGGTAATAATACTCTCTACTAAGCTAATATACGATTAGATCTCTAGTCTTAAGAAGGCTAATAGCGTAGCCTTAGCGCGTAGGTAGCGCTTTGAAAGGCGTATATAGAAGTATAGAGTACTTATAAAGGGAGCTAGAGAGAATATACTAGCTTAAAATAAGGCTAACTAGTAGATTACTTATAAAGAGCGTTAAGGAGGAGCGCGATTAGGCCTTAGCTAGCGCACTTAAAGGCGCTGTACTAGGTATAAGAAGAGTAGGTACAACTCGCGTATATATAACGCTAATACTATTAATATAGAGTAGTCTACTATATTAATATCTAGTAATAATATTATCGCGTTATTTGGATATATTACTTTAAAGTTACAAAACTTAATAGGGTAACCGACTCGCTTGTCTAAACGACTCGCTTACTAACTATATTATATCTTATATATTAGTAGTATTAGTTAAAATTAAGATTTCTAATAATCTTATAACCCCTTAATATATCCTACTTTATAAGATATACTAGAACTTACTAGAATTTGTTAGGATACTAAGTTATCCTAGGTATATAGTAGTAGGTAATAAACCTTTAAATCTTATTATCTTACACTTTATATTTAATTTAAGGATTAGTACTAGGCTTTTAAATACTATATTATCGTATTTTTTAATAAAACGTACTAATATAATCTATACTTACTATATAAGAGGCTACGCTAAGGGAGCTATTACACTAGTATACGGAGGTAGCTTTTAAAAGTTCTTGCTAGCGTAGTTTTCTATCGGCCCGATATTTCTTAGCACTATTTAGAGTTTTTTATAAGGCTGTAGCTAGCTAGTATACTCGCTTTCTTTAGTGTTGTACTTTGTAATAGCTCCTAATACAGACCTCTCTATATAGGCCTTAATTATTACTTTAAAGTCTCCTTTTAGAGGCAAGTTAATAAGCTAGATTAGCGCTATTATAGGCATCTCTCTACGCACGATTAACGCTATCTATAGCTAAGCCTGCTAGCGAGGCTTTAAGCTAAATAGACCTACGATAAAGCTCCTCCCTAAATATCTTAAAGATGCTCTACGTATAGGTTGCCTACGTAAGTAAGAGAATATTTAAGAGGCTACTATTTAGAAAGTACGCTTTAATCGATACGGACGAGAGAAGAGCTATACTAATATAGCTAGTAATCTTAGTCTTTAAGGTTACAACGTCTTATCTACAATAGTTTAGAAAGTCCTTAAAGTAGTAGGATATAATAAGACGAAGCTAATAAGGAAGCTTAGGTTAATAAAAAAGATAAGATAAGAGAGACTTAACTAGTGTCTTACTTATAAGGACTAGACGCTTAAGGATTAGAAGAATGTTATCTAGTTAGATAAGACCTCTATTATACTTAATTACTACTATAGTAGCTATCGAGTATAGAGAAAAGTAGATAAAGCGTTTATAAGATTAGTTGTTTAAGAGAGGTAGAAAGCCTATATAGAGTTTATGTTCTAGAGCTACTTCTTATATAATTATAAAGGTCCTCTTTATATATAGAGACCTAAGATAGCCTAGGAGAAGAAAGAAGTAGCTCTTAAGATTAATAGGATAAATAAGATCTTAGAGCTAATTATAAGAGAAGAGTAGGAGCTCTTAACAGGCATAAAGAGAATAGGTCTAAGAAATAAACTATGTAAAGCTCCTTAATAGAGATAGAATAAGGAGAATAGAAAGCTTACTTATAGTAATAATAAAGGTAGTATTAATTAGTAGCTTCATTAATCTTAAGTTCTTCTCCTAAAGCTTCTTCTCTTTATAAAGAAGTATATAAAAGAGAGACTAGGTACTATTATTTAAGAGGATGAGGCTCCCTCTTATACTTATTACGCTTAGTATCTTATATATACACGAGAGAGAGTAGAGAGGCTCTCCTAGTATAGTAATTTACCTAATCTTAACGCTATTAAGCTAGCCTAGCTATAGTTAAAGAGGAGAACAACGAAGAAAGGAGCTCTAAAGAATAAAAGTGAGGCTAACTAAGTATAGGAGCAGGCCTAGAAGGATCTCCTATAGTTATAGATCTAAGCTTAGATAGAGAGGATTTCTATCTACGTTTAAAAGATTATTAAACTTAGTAGTAGGAATAAGTATAAGGAAGGCAGAGGTTTGCCAAGAGAGCGTTAAGACTTAGCTGTCTATATTTCGGTAGTATTTCGGTCGTATTTAAGATACCCCTATTAGCAAGAACTTTTAAAAGCTACCTCTATATAGGAATTATATTTAATAGAGAGCTAAGCTTCTCGGCTACGTAGCTATCTATATATACCTAGGTAAAGAGTAGTAAGGAGGGCTCGCTTGTTATCTAAGTAACTATCAGGTCGGACCGAACGAAGAACTAAGATATTATCGAGGATAAGAGAGCAAAGGGCTCTAGCCCATCACACTATATTAAACTACTAATCGTGCTAAGTATAACCTCGTCCTTCGTCTTTACTTATCCCTAAGAACTAATACTATATTATCTTTAGATAACCTTTATAGTTATTTATATAATAAAGCTAAAGGTAAGATAAAGAATATATTACAGTAGAGTTCTGTCTAGGCTCTCTATCAAAGCAGGTACTCTTTATAATTAATTACATTATATATAAGATAAGTATATTAGGTATTAGTGTTAGTGTTTTTCGTATATATCCTTTATTCGTTATCGTCTTCTTCGCTAATTATTATTTACACGTATCTACTACCTTTTATTCTATTCCGTACTACCTCTCTGTCTAAGTACCTTTTAGCATTACGTTATACTCTACTATTACTACTATAATTTTTTACTATAGTAAAGAAATAGTTTAAAGATAATCTTATAGAGTAGGGTAGTCTTAAAAGGTACTTAAACATTAAGTAAGTACTCTCTAGGTAGAGGTAGAGTATATAGTATTAGTTATATATTAGAGGATATCTTTATTAATAATAAGTTAATAGTTATATCTAACATCGTAATATTACTAGTAATAGTTTTTTTTTAAGTAGAGTAGCTGCTATATAAAGAGCTTCTTATAATTTAATATAGGATTATATAATAGCTTATATAATAGTCGCGTATAGTTTAGGCTATAATTAGTAGATATATTACGTAGGTTAGGTAGGTTAGGTAGAAGCTATTAAGAGCCTATAGCGTAAGCCTTAGGTTACGTTATTAGGTCTATAGATAGGTAAGTAGGTAGTCCTAGCTTATAGTAGCGTCTAGGTCTAGGGCTCTATAGCTATATCGTTTAAATTTCTATCTTACCTAGAGTAATACCTATCTATATGACTAAATATTAGATTAGTTTATACTTAAACATTTTAAGTCAATATTAATAACTCCTTTCTATTTTAATTACTAACTAAGCTATCTAGCTTACTACTTTAGTCTACTTTACCTTAGTTTAGGCTAAGCTTTAAAAAGTATTATAGGTAGCTATAATTAGATTAGGACTAGTAGAGATATTAAGGAAAATGAGATCCTAATATAGAGACCTATTTACTAGTCTAGAGCTATTATATAGGTATACTAGAGTTATATTTTATAGAGAGCTAAGGTCTAGGCTACGTAGCTATCTATATATACTTAGGTAAAGGGCGGTAAGAAAAGGCTCGCTTGTTATCTAAGCAACTACTAGGTAGGGCAGGACGGAGAACTAAGATATTATCGAGGATAAGAGAGTAAAGAGCTCTAGCTTGTTATAAGTATAGACTAATCCCGTATAATATAACCCTAGTATGGAAAGGTAGATTAAGAAGATAACGAATCTTAGATCAAGCTTGTATCATATTAAGTGCTATTATGCTGTAATGGAAAATTAGGGATATTAATAGAGATCTAGTCACACAAGTGTCTGAGAGGGAGAGAGGCGCGAGCGCAGGCGCTTGTCTAGTAGCTCTTGCAACGTCGCGCTGTCCACGGTCAGTACTTCATCGTGTATAGAAGAGCAGATGTGTTCAGCATCAACATCCGTACGCGTGAAGCAGATTTCTTGCTCTTTGTATGTAAATCGAGTTCCCGTATACCATCAAAGATCTGCGAGATAACCACAACATATTGCTCATGAGTCTTGGGGCTTAGTACCCATGACCTTCGAACAGTCGTGTAAGAGGATGTGACCATACGGCGCTTCGATGCTCCGCGTCGCCAATACGATCACTCCAATCCCCTCTTTGAATGCATGTTTTCTCCATGCTCAGACGTGGGGTGAAGGCGCTGGGAGCATTAAAAGGATTTACCAAGCGCTCCCATTCCTCATACACGACGTCACCACACAAGTGGAGCTCTTCTATTGACTCGGGGAGGATCGTTCTGACGTCAAAATCGCTGTCGATTCCTTCGTAGTCTTCCTTGCGATAATATCCTTCCTCCAGCGGCTCGTCATGTTGCGGGTCTTCTTCTTCTGTCTCGGGTCGAAGTATGGACCACTCGCAGTTGAGCATGCGGAGCTGTTGTAAGTCTCGGAGGGAAACCGTTCTCGGACCGGGAAGTTCAGTGTCAAGCTGGGGTCTAGAGTTAGTATCGAACCTTATAGGGTTGTTGCGTCTTACGTAGTCGTCGTCATATCCCTGGCTGAGACTGAGCTCCTCCAACGAGTGAGCAGCGTGTGTAACAACTGCTTCAAGAACTTTTTGGGATTGGTAAGAGCTCGATTCTGATACTGAAGAGTCACCGCCGTCATACGTAAGCTTTTTCAGATGCTTGACCGCCGCGAGTATGACAGCAAAGCCACCTACGTTGAATCGGGAAGCTGAAAAGAATAGTTCTATCACGTTTGAGCAAGGAGCAGCACCTTCTGGGAAAAGACTATACTGCACTTCCCGTCTAGGTGAGTTACCCATTGCCTGCGCCGCAAAAGTCTTCAACGAAGGAACACTGAGATAATAGCATGCCCAATCAGGAGAGATGCTTCCTTCTGTGTCATTGTGAATCATGGCGACCGTTTTAAGTTGCTGCAGAGGGAGCATCGGCGCTATAGCCGGATCTTTGTATGCGCTCGCAATATGCCATAGAGCGAGCTCCAAGCATTCTTCTTCACCAACCAAAGTTTGTCTGATGGTTGTAAGATAAGGTAGATGATACAACAAGAGTACAATTATGGCGTCCTCGAAGCCTGCGTGAATCCGATCTTCAATAGAGTCAATCGTGAGGCGTGGCTGGGATGGGGTTTTGGTTGATTGGCGGTATCGACGCTGCAAGTTGTTTGCTTCCATTTCAGGACACAGATGTCGCAGCTTCTTCGCGGCTTCGATGAATAAGCCCATGTCTTCCTCAGATGGCCCAACGCCATTCTTTGGGTGATCTTGGAACAGACTTTCACCCGCAGTCCAGTTGTACTGCCGGGTAGCTGGAAGATTAAGTTCCCTGGTATACCAGCCTTGACGTGGATCGATCAACACCTCTTTCAGTATTCTCCACAGAAGCGTGCGACCATCTGTGGTGTCAATGATGTCCCATTCCGAGAGCAGTCGTCCGTGCTCTCTCAACGTGGATTTGGCAAGAGTTGCATGGTCTCTGCACGTAAGGGCGAAGTTAAGGGTCGAGTCTGGATCCAAGTAGTCAATGACGTTGAGCTTGAGCTCCGGCGGAAGCGCAATAAGAGCCATGTCAGTCGAATTGGAATGTCTTTCGATGGACGGGTTGAGACCTTTATATCGCGATACATAAGAAACAGTGCTGAAGCTCTATCGGCCTAGTGCAAGGCTGCGACGGGGCGCCGTGTTTTTCGCATAAGCTGTTGGGACAGGACCCGCGCAAACAGTGCGCTCGGGCCTAGTGGCTGCCTGGAACTCGCGCGCAGGGGTTGTGTTGTTGGCGCTTTATCGCGCATGGCTTTGTACTCTGCGCCAGTCTTCGCGGGTATGCTGGAACTCGGCATCCTGCTGTGATGTTGCGTTTGCTCAATCTCGGCAGCACGCACGGGAGGGGTGACCGGGACGCCAACTTCGTGCGTGCACTACAGTAGTGGGTCACTCAACGCCCTGGTTCAGTCAACGCCCCACCTACAACACGACAGCTTCATGAGGATTGCAGCCGTAACGCCTTAACAACTCGTAATAATATTACGTAAAAGTTGATCTATACTATATACTAGCCTATAAAGACTTTACGCTACTCTAAATCTTTTTTCATGTAGTAGATTACTTATATTTTCGTAGTTTAAGGTAGGACTAGCTATATAACTACTAAGGCTCCTATATAGGCTAGTAAATAGGTTAGGGTCAGGTTAGCTTACGTTAGACCCTAACCTAACCCTAACCTTAGCGTAGTGTTTTTACGCTAGTAGTAGGTTAGAGTTAGGTTAAAGTTAACTAAAGATAGGTTAGAGTTAGGTTCTACCTTATTTAGGGTTAGGTTAGAGTTAACTATAGATAGATTAGGGTTAGGTTAAGAGTTAACTTAGGGTTATAGTCTAGGATTATAGAAGATATATATTAAAATCAAGTTCTTAAAATATAGGTAGTTGTTATGGTAACGCTTAGAGTCCTAGTACTTCTATAGTAGAATATCCTGTTACTAGCGTAGAAAATCCTCTTCTATAACCTTATCTTTATTAACTTTTTCCTCTTTATTAGGTATCTTATAAACAAGTACTTAAAGTTTAAGAAGATTATCTACATTATTGGCTAGCGCCTTACTACTACTTCAATTTATAATAATATTATTAGTATACTTCTTAGCCTCTTACGGTATAGTATTCTTAAAAGTATAATATACTATATTATTTTTATAGAAAGCCTATATCTTTAATTACTAATAATATCTCTAGTAATATTATAAACACGCTTAATACTTATACTAGTAATTAGTACGAGTAATATATCCTTTAAAACTTAAGATAGGTTAGAGTAAAAGCCTTATTAACTTACTACTATTTAAGCATATTAAACGCGTTACCTAGTATTACATAAGTAGTGCTAGGATATAGGTGTCTTTATAGGTTAGACTATTTACGTCTTCTATTTCTTAGTTTAAAGAGCTCTAGCTTAGAGTAGAGACTCTACTATGTAGTTATAGTAAAAGAGTAAGCTTCTAGAACTATTTACTACTTAGAAGACTTCTAGAGAAAGAGGCTAAACTTAGAGTAGCTTCTATACCTTTATAAGTATTATATTATTTAAGATAAGAAAGAAATTATTATTTATATATATGTTTATCTTAGGTCGTCTACGTATTATCCTATACGCGTTTAAGCTCTATACTATAATAAATAACTATAATAAATATACTTTATATACTATAAGCTTTTAGATTAGGTTTAGGAGTGTTACGTAGTTAAATAAGAACCTTTATTCTACGTCTATCCTAGAGTGGTATTTACTTAACTTTACTATACCTCTCTCTACTATAGCCTATACTATAGTAGACTATTCTAAACTCTTACTACCTTTTATATTATTATCTAGATCTTTAAATATTTTATCTAGGAAGTCAAAAAGCTTATTAAATATAAGCTAGATATACTAAATCTACAGCTTCTAGTTCTTACTTAAGAAGCTAGTAGTAGTTTTAAAATACTAAATTATCTTTCTAATAAGCTTAAGATAACGCTATTTAATAGACGAAAGTTAGAGTTACTTAGGATTATAGAAGTCTACTTCTACTATACTATAATTATACATTGAATTAGTAGTAGAATCATCTATCCTTAAGGCTACCGATTATTTTAACTATATGTAAATATATCTCTAGACTTTTATTACGTAGATGTATATATTAAATAAAGAGTTCTTTTAGGTTTTAACGTTATAAATAATAGAAATCCGTTTCTTTACTAGTAGATGTTATTATATAGTAATAAAGCGTTCGTACTACTAAAGTAAGACGTGAATTACTATATAAATAGTCTCGATCTTTCAAGTAGTAAGTTGGTAATATGTATATATAATATATATTTATAGATCTTATAATGTAAATAAGGAATAGACAAAGACGGTATAATATCCTCTATATAACGTCTCGATAGTGTTTCCTAAGCCTTGATATCTAAAGGAGCTACTAGTTAAAGATACTAAGTAATATCCTAAATAACTAGCAAAATAATATAAGCTAAATATAGAATAGTATTTTCTTTTACACTTGAATAAACGCCCCTCTAATCTAATATAATATAGAGAACTTAAGTAAATAATATATTGTTACTAGTATTAATATAGGTAATAGGTAGAAAGTAAGATTATTATGTATTTCTAGTTGAATACGTTACACTTCTACTACTATAAAAGCTCTAGTATATCGTCTACGTATTAGAATAAAATTTAGGAGGTTTTATTTAAGTGTCTACTATTAGGATATATAGGTACCGTTAGTAGTAAGGAAACTAAGGTAGTTAGATATAGACTAAGTATCTAACGTAATTAAGATCTAAGTATTTAAGTAAAGGCTATTAAGGAGAATAGCTTTCGCTTCTTTGTATTAGTCCTAGAATATATTCTAGAATTTATAGTAGCTAATTATTATACTATCTAGCTTAAGAAATTAAAGAAAGCGCTAGAACGATGATTACTCTATTATTTAGGAAGACTAGTTATTATTAATTACTACCTACAGTAGCTCTATTTTATAAGCTTAGGTAGTAAATACTAGAATAGTACTTAGTAGTGTTCTATTCTAGACTTATATAAATAGAGTAAGTTCGCTAAGTTGCTTGAAATAGACTAGGGCTAAAATAGCCTTATAACTTTAGGTCTAAATATAGTTAATAAGATACTTTATCCTAATACCTCCCTTAATAGTTAGATATAAGAGAATTATACTTTAGTTAAAATAAACTATAAAGGAGTAACTACTAGAAGAATTAATAGCTTCTTTAAACTATAACTATACTTAGCTAATATTACGAGATGCTACGAGTGTGTATTGTAACAGCTTACTTAGAAGCGTTAAGTATAACTACGTACGATATCTTATATAATTTAAGACGTTACGTAAGAAAATAGAAGTAGAATACTTAGGTAGTAAGGAAATATATGAAGGGTTCGAATATATAACACCTAAGTCCTAGTAGGATAATTAGTAAACGCTAGGTGCTCGATGATTACCCGGCGTTTATAGGTATAGTACTTAGGCCTTAGCTAGCTATTTAATATAACCTAGGTGCTAAATTATTACCTAGCGTTAATAGGCGTGTTTAGGTGTTAGGAAACTACGGTAGTTACCGTAACGGCGAAACAAGATAGAAGAGTTCTAATATAGGTTAGATACTACTAGATCTTTATACTACACGGGGTTAGGCTATACTTCTCTAAGCTTAGTCCGTACTAAGGCGAGATAGACTAAAGTAGTAAGCTGTATAGGTTATCTAGCGATTCGTGTAGAAAAGAGTTATTAATGTTAACTAAAGGTAAAGACAATCTAATTCTATATAGGATAGAATAACTAAGTATTAATCTAGGTAAGATAAGAACTTATAAGAGTAAACTATAACGAGAGTAATAATAAGATCTAATACATTCTTATACCCGTTATCTTAGGTCCTACTATCCTATTCATCCCTTCTAAGAGGGATAATTATAATAGTATTACTATTCCTTCTTATATAGCTATCCTAGATAGCTAGTCTTAGTAGGATATTAATTACGTAATTAGTGTACCGCGTAGATTATTACCTTTAAACGTAGATATAGTTAACCTTTAGCCTACCTTCCGCGTTAAGGAGAGAAACCTATATATTACTTATAATATTATCCCCTCTCTTAGGCGTATCGTCTTAATACCCTAGATTATTATTTACCTATACTATATCTCGCTTAGCGTAGGTTATATTATAAGGCTTTAGTATACCCGTCGTGTCGTACGCTCGTTTTCATCTACGCCTTTCTAACTATACCTAAGGTTTAGTCTTCCTATTAACGTTGTCTATATGTTACACGGGGTTAGGCTATACTTCTCTAGGCTCGGTCCGTACTAAGGCGAGGTAGACTAAAGCGGTAGTCCGTGAGGTAGCGTATGGAATGATCAGGTGGAAAAGAGTTATCGTTGTAACCAAAAGAATAACGATACCCATTCTATAAACGATAGAATAACTAGTTGACAATCTGTGTAAGAGATGAACTATTTGAGTTGACCACAACGAGAGTAATAATGAAACCTTTCCATCCTTATATCCTCGTTGCTGTGTCCTTTGCCATCACTGCCATTACAACCTAAACCTTGCCTTGCCTGATGTTCCTGATGGCAGCCATCACTCAGATGTTGCCGTCACATATTAGCGCCTGATGGTTGGTCTTGGCGTGATGTCAATCACGTGATATAGCGCGCCCCGCGTTGATCATTTACCTTCTGACGTGGACGTGGTTGACCTCTAACCCACCTTCCGCGTCAAGGAGAGAATCCTTCGTGTTACTTGTAACACTATAGTTCCTAACGTCTAAACGTCGTACCTATACTAACTACGTAAAAGAGTAGGGTCTAGAGATAGCTTTTCGTTATAAGCGCTGTAAGAAGAAGAACCTTTACTACTTTATAGATACTATAACTAGCTATTACCCTAGTTATATTACTATAAAGGTAGAGTATAGTCTTTTTATCTCTAAGAAAGAGTAGAAGAAGTTTTAACGTAAGAAGCGTAAGAAACGTCTTAAGGTTACGCGTCTAAAGGCTTAGCTAGCCTAGAGTAAACTAGAGCTCCTAGAGACTAAGGTATAGGAGTAAGTATTTACTAATTAAGATCTTACAATTCTAAATCTCTAAGATTATACGTAAGAAGAGGCTAAGAGGAGTACTACCTCTAGTACGGACCTTCTAATAACTAAACTATTACTACTTAGACTATTAATTAACTTAGGCTAGTTATAGGCTAACCCTTCTTTTAATCGTTTTTCTAATTACTTCCTATTCCTTAAAAACCTTATCTTCTCTTCTATAGGTATTTCTAGTAGTACTTAAGTACCTATAACTTATAGTTCGTTAAATTTTCCTTTAGTCCCTAAGTGTTCTAGCTCTCTAGCTATCCTTACTACTTAATTAAGTATTTCTACTAATAACTAACTTTCTATAGGTCCCTAATTTCTTTTACTTCGTGCTTATTATCTTTAAGCTCTATATCTATTACTAGCTTAGTATCTAGAGGTACTCTTTCTACGAGTTTTTTATAAAAGATAGGGTAGATTATATATACCTAGTAGTGGTTAGAGTTTAAGGTTTACTATACTAATTTCTTCTAGGATTTTAAACGGTCTTACTAAGAGGTTATCTAGTTTCTTACTTAGTTAGTTTGTTTTTAAGTTCTATCGTAATAGGAAAACTATATCCTCCTTCTTAGAGGTTAGTCCCTTAATCTTTTACTTATTAGCTACCCTAGCTATTATAAGGTTCCTATAAGCTATATTCTTACTTCATTATTTATATAGCTCTTGTAATAAGTAGGCTTTATCGTCTATATCTACTACGACACTTCCTATATCCTTTAGATCCTAATAAGTAACCGGTTTATTATTATAAATAATACGTATAATTCTCTCCTTAACGCGGAAGGTAGGCTAAAGGTTAACTATATCTACGTTTAAAGGTAATAATCTACGCAGTGTACTAATTACGTAATTAATATCCTACTTAGACTAGCTATCTAGGATAGCTATATAAGAAGGAATAGTAATACTATTATAATTATCCCTCTTAGAAGGGATGAATAGGATAGTAGGACCTAAGATAACGGGTATAAGAATGTATTAGATCTTATTATTACTCTCGTTATAGTTTACTCTTATAAGTTCTTGTCTTACCTAGATTAATACTTAGTTATTCTATCCTATATAGAATTAGATTATCTTTGCCTTTAGTTAACTTTAATAACTCTTTTCTACTCGAATCGCTAGATAACCTATACAGCTTACTACTTTAGTCTATCTCGCCTTAGTACGGACTAAGCTTAGAGAAGTATAGCCTAACCCCGTGTAACACTTAAATCCGTAGTTCGCGTAGTGTAGTAAATACTTCGTAGTCGCCGATTTCGTGCTATTATAGGCTGATTGTACTATTAGCAAAAGTTTAACCTAGTTATCTTATAGTTTGTTAGTATACATCCATAGATACTACTCTAGTATCTAGTTTATCTATTCTATCTAGCCGTCTATTTTAGAGTAAAAGCTATTTATTAGCTTCTTCTATATACCTAATTTTACTAGGAATATATCCTAATATTTAGACGTAACGTGCTTTATTAGCGAGCGGCGCACCTAAGTAAGCGGCGCACTTTCCTTACTAACATGCTTACGTAGTAATAATACGTAATACCTTAACAACCTTAAACCTAGAGACCCTATACTAAAGCTAATATATAGCTTACTATCTTAGATCTCTAAAGAGAGTAAATTAAGAGTGTACGGCTTACTAAGAAAGTCTATAAAGTTCCTTAAACTATGATACGACGACGACGCGATAGAACGCGCTCTTAACGCGATTGCGAGCTATATATAAAACGCCTTATAAAGCTAGAAGAGGAGGCGATTGTATAGCGTATACTTAATAAGAGTCTACGTAGTGTACCTCCCTCGAAGGTACACGTATAAGATATTATAATAGGCCGAAGCCTAATTAGTTAGTTCCTTAATAATATCTCGGTCTTATACGCGAGGCGCACGGCCTATAAACCCTAGGTGCTTATAGAGTACCTAGCGTTTATACTAGCGCTATTAGTATAAGGTTATCCTAAGCTGCTGCCCTCTAAACAACCTTTAGAACCCTAGCTGCTTATAGTTCTCTTCTCTATCGAATATAACTCCTATATACTAGTATAATAGCTCCTTAAGCGTAGCCTCTTATATTTTATATTTAATCCTAATTAGTAGAGCCTTATTTTAAGACTCTATTAACGCGATACGCGTTAAGCTTCTTAACTACCTCTTTGCTACGTACGAGTAGGTTAATCCACCGTATAGGATTAGTGTTACTCTATTAGTAAAAAGCTTTTAGATAATAACTAGGTATAAGCTATTATTAGATTACTAGCCTAGGACTGTAGCTTAGCAGGAAGCTTAGCTATACGTATAACTAGCCTTACGTTACGCTAGCGTTAAACGAGTATTAAGTAGCTAGTAGACTCTAGTCTATGTGTAAGATACTATTTAATAAAAGCCCTACGTATTACCTTAATAGTATAGAGGTATAAGTTCTACTATTTATAAAAGACCTTTATAAGGAGGTAAGCAATTATAGTTAAAGCCCTATTAGCCCTCTAAGGATTAGGAAATAGGTAATAACCCTACGTAATAGCTAATCGTAGCTAAGAAGTAAGCTATTATTTAAAGTCCTATTAGTCCTCTATTAAATAGAGTATAGGCTATAATACTATATTAAAGTACTAACTAGTGTAAGAATCGTAAGCGTAAGGTAATAGGGTTACTAAAAGTCGTAACTTATAATAACTACTAAACGTTATTAGAAAAGCCTTACTATTAAGAGTAAGCTATAGAAGCCTTATAAAGAGCTATTAATTAGAAGACCTAAGATAGATAATAACCTACTAAACCCTAACGCTAACGAACTGTCTGCCTACGCATTAGTAAAATATCTAGCTAGAGTGCCTAACGAGGAGATATACTAGACTATTATTTAGATACTTAAGAGTAATAAGTAGAAGGATACTATAATAATACTAATAATTAATAAGATCGCTAGGTAAATAAAAGGAGTTATAGTAACGAAGGGGTTACCTAGAAGCTTACCGAAAGCTCCTTAGGACACTTTAGTAGTGTTATTAGCTAAGTTAGTCTAACTACTAACTCCTATTACTATAAGACCAGACGTAATAGAATAGTAAGGATAACCTCTTACTTTACAAACGTTAACACCTAAAAGCCGTCTAGACCTAGAAATAATTAGGTCTCTCTTAACAACGTACTTTAAAATAAAGTACCTATACCTAGAACTATTAAATAGAAATAGAGTAAAGTACTCTTTCTTTGGATATAAGATAAAAGTAAAACTATATAACGACTACTAGAACGCCGCTAATAGGATAAAAATCGCCTACGTAGTTAGCTATTACTCTAAATAAGCTTTAGACGTTATTCTCCTTTAGGTAGAATAATACTAGGAGTATAGTTTAATAGAAGACTTATAGTACTTCCTTAACTAGTAATACGACGACTTATACCTAAAAATAAAAGCCTTAGACTAGCTTATAAACTTATAATAGGGGAAACGTTAGATACGGGACTACTATATAGAGTTTAATTAGCTAGAACTCTAGTTAGGTATATTAATTAGTAATACTTAGAAAAAGAGCATGTTCTCTAAGGGGCTAAACGTTAAGATCTAACGATCTTTAATCTTAGTAAACAAGGACCTTTTATTTAACTAGTTCGTATAAGAAGCTATAGGAGCCTTAGATAGCCTCTATAGAGTAAATATAACTACTTATAACTAAAGGGAGTTTAGTCTACGATAAAGCTATAACGCTTATTAGTATAATAACTAAGATTATAATTAGACGCCCTTACTACTAGAGAATATAGACTAGGAACTAACGAAGGTTAGTAAGGTAAGCGTAAAGGATAGGAGGCTAAACCTTAATTAGATAGAGTGTTACTCCTATAGTAAGAAAGAGTATATAGCTAGGTACTATAATAAGAGTGTAAAGGCAAAGAGCACGAAGGTAAGTAGAGTAGCTTAGTAAGAGTCTTCTCCTACTTATAAGTGTTACGTAAAAGTACTAGATAGTAGTAACTCAGAGAACTTAGGAAAAGAGTAGCTTTAAGCTAAAGTCTTAGTTTAGAGCCTCTAAAGATAGATTAGTAGATAAATATAGAGTAGAACTAGTTTTAACACTAATACATAAATACCCTGCCTCTTACAGTACACTTAATTATAAATTCTATATATAATGCTACTACGCTAATAGATAGTAGGTATTTTTACTATACACTAGTTAGTAGGAAGTTTATACGCTAAAGCTACCTAGAGCTCTTTATAATTACCCCTTAGATAATTAAAGGAATTAATAGGAAGTTATTAAGGATTAAGGAAGTCTCTTAATTTAAGTTCGATATATATAGCTACTAAGAGGTTGCCTACGTATACGTAGTTGATAATATAGATAAGGACGTTATCTTAGGAAAAGGGTAGATAGATTACTAGGACGTTATAATAGCTCTAGTAAAGAAGAGCTTATTTATCTACTTAGAAGGTATTTAGGTAAGATATAATAAGAGTATTATAAATAAGAACGTAGTTCGCTAAGTAAGCGTAGCTACATTTATGGGATTCCTAAAAAGATCTAAAGACCTAGAAAGTAAGATATAAGTATTTACTACTTTTATTATAGATATTAATAAAGCGCTAGTACTAAAGAAAGTAGTAGACATTAATTTAAGGCTTCTAAAGCACTATTAGGACTACTATAAGCTCTTTAACTCTAAGGAAGCAGTAAAGCTTCCCCTATATAGAGGACCTAGAGTAGACTATTAGATTAAGTTTAAATTAAAGAAAGGTTAGTAGCTATAGCTACTATAAGGCCTACTATATAGTATATTAAGAGGCGAGCTTCTAGTATTATATAAGGAGCTTACGTTATTACTTAAGAAGGGATTTACACGTATAAGTAGCTTACTAGCCTTAGTACTAGTACTATTTACGAAGAAACTAGGAGAAGGACTATAGCTTTATATAGACTACTAGGTACTAAACACGATTACTAAGAAGAATAGATACCTACTACTACTTACCTAAGAGACGCTTAATAACCTAAGTAAGACTAAGTAGTTTACTAAGCTAGACGTAATTACAGCCTTCTATAAGATCTGCGTTACTAAAGGTAATGAATAGAAAATAGCCTTCTAAACGCGCTTTAGTCTCTTTAAATAGTTAGTAACTCTATTTAGTATAGCTAACTCCTTAAGTACCTTCTAGTAATATATTAACTAGACCCTAAGAGAGTACCTTAACGAGTTCTACTTAGCCTATCTTAACGACGTATTAATCTATACTAACGGTAGTTTAAAATAATACTAAGACTATATCTAAAAGGTTCCTAGTAAGCTTTAAAAAGTAGGCCTATACGTAGATATTAAGAAGTATAAGTTTGAGGTAAAAACTATAAAGTACCTTAGCTTTATTATTAAGGTAGGAAAAGGTATCTAGATAGACCTAGATAAGGTTATGGTAATTAAGGATTAGGAAGCGCTAAAGATAGTAAAAGGAGTGCGATTATTCCTTAGTTTCGCGAACTTTTACTAAAAGTTTATTAGATACTTTACTAAGGTAGCTACCTCTCTTACCTACCTAATAGGTAATATAATCTTTACCTAGAGGATAGAAGAGTAAGAGGCCTTTAATAAGCTAAAGGAGGTCTTTACTACTAAGCTAACTCTAGTAACCTTTAACTTAGATCGTAATATAGTCCTAGAGTATAATTCTTCTAGATACGTAGTAGGAGGAGTACTATTCTATTATAATAATAAAGGGATAATACGTCCTTACGTATACTTCTCTAAGAAGAATAATACTTATAAGTATAACTACGAAATCTACGATAAGAAGCTACTAGCTATAGTCTACTACCTTAAAGAGTAGGACGCTAAACTACGCTTAGTTAAGAGCTTTAAGGTAATTACTAACTATAAGAACCTTAAATACTTTATAAAGCCGAAAATACTAAGTAAACGCTAAATGTGCTAGGCTACGCTATTAAGCTAATTTAATATAGAGATTTTATACTAGCTAGGGAAATAGAATATAAGAGCTAATGCCCTCTTACGAAGAGAATAGGACCTACCTAAAGGCGTAGAGGACGAACGACTGTAGAAGTGCATAGTATAGGTCCTAAAACTAATAACCTAGTACTATAAAGAAGTTAGTAAGGAATAAGACGACCTGCTTAGTAACTAGGTAATGTTAGCTAAGATATGCGTAGGATAGATAGGAACCTATCCTAGCTCGTCTAAAGAATAGTTAGAAGAGTAAGACTCTACTACTAACGAGAATAGTATAGAGTAAATAGAATAGAGTAATAAGGTACTTAAAGACCTAGCTAAAGCGGAGAAACTAGCTAGGTAAGGAGAGAGCCTAGCCTAAGCTAGTAAACTTAAAAAGCTTTAGCTAGAGGCTCTAAAGGACGATTAGTAGTATAAGGACGCTATATAAGTAGTACTAGACTAGGAACGAAGGTTTCCTCTTAGCTTAGGCGTAAAATACTTAATCTTAGAGTACTTAATTAATAAATAAGGAGAGTTATTATATTAAGGTAGGAAATAGGTACCTAACGAAGAAAAGTTGCGTACCTAAATAATTAGCGAAGTCTATAACTCCCTCTTAGCTAGCTACCTAGGTAGAGAGATTACCTACAAAATAGTAGCCTAAGACTTCTTCTAGCTAGGTATATTAGATAATATTAGATGCTATATAAAGAACTACGATATATATAGGAGAACGAAACTATAGAGAGAAGGCACTTAAGGAATCCTAAAGCTATTACTAATACCTAATTAAATATAAAAAGAAATCTTAATAGACTTTATTAAAGGCTTATTAGATAGCGAGGGTATAACGTACCTACTAGTAGTTACCGATCGATTAAGTAAGGGGTCTATCTTTATTCTATTACCCGACATTAAGACGGAAATAGTAGTCTAAGCGTTTATTAGACACGTAGTAGTATTAGGGTAGTAAATAGGTTAGGTATACCTAACGATAGGTTAGAGTTAGGTCGGGGTCGCACGGACTCTAGGTCGGGGTTAGGTTAAGGTTAACTAAAGATAGGTTAGGGTTAACTAAAGATAGGTCGGGGTAGTAGGAGCTTAAGGCTGTAATAATTAGCTGTAATTAGTCTAACTAACGTCTTAGTAACCTAATCCCGACCTAGCGCATAGACTACCCTAACCTAACCCTAACCCATCTTTAGTTAACCCTTACCTATCTTTAGTTAACCTTAACCTAACCCTAACCTATCTTTAGTTAACCTTAACCTAACGCCGACCTATTTACTACCCTAAGTAGTATACTACTAGTTACCTAATACTATTACGTCTAATAGAGGAAGCTAGTTTATTAGCGTACTATAGGAGCGCCTCTACGAGATCCTAAAGATTAATAGATAACTATTAATAGCCTTCTACCTATAAACTAATAGTATAATAGAGCGAATAAATAGCGTATAGGAAGCGTATATTAGAGCTTTTATTAGCTAGTTACAGAACAACTAGATAACGTACTACCCTATAGCTTAGATTGTAATTAATAGAAGAGAGGTAACGTTAATAGTAGTAGCTTCGTTCTACTTATAATATAATTATAACGTAGACCTACTATAGCTAGAGACGCTACTAGGAGCTAATAAGAAGAGGTATACTACTAAAGAACGTTCAGACTGCGAGAAAGCAGAGGCTATTATAGCTAAATTTCGAGACGTATTTAACCTAGTATAAGCTAGTATAGCTAAGGCCTAAGCTAAATAAGAGAAGTAAACGAATAGGCACTAGAAGGAGGTAAGAAGCTATAGGGTCGGCGATAAGGTGTAGCTAAAGCTTAATAAGTAGTATTAAATAGTTTAATAGTTACGGAAGCTTAATTAGAAGAACGCTAAGTATACGGTAATTAGGATAGTTAATAGTCACTCAGTTAAGCTAGATACCCCTCCTAGCTAATACCTAGTTTTCTACGTTAATAGACTATGCCTCGCTAACTTAGACCTCTTACTAAGCTAAGTACTAGACGATTACTAGCTACTACTACTCTAAGTAGATAGTAACGACAAGTAGATAGTAGAAGAAATTATAGGTAAGCATTTACGACGGTAAGGGCGTAGTTAGAGACTGTATTTTAACGTTAAGTAGAAAGGATACTACTAAATAACGCTTAAACTAGTAGAAGCCCTAGAAGATGTAGAAGCCTTAGACTAATAAGAAGCCTATATAAAGGAATTTTAAGACGAGGAGGGACGCCTACTAGAAGGATTCTTGTAGGACACTACCTAAGAAATAAAGAGAGGAAGGGGGTATTATAATAGGCTTAAGCCTAATTAGTTAGTTCCTTAATAATATCTTAGTCTTATATACGAGGCGTACGGCTAATAAACCTTAGGTACTTATAGAGAACCTAGCGGTTGTACTAGCGCTATTAGTATAAGGTTATCCTAAGCTGTCGCCCTCTAAATAACCTTTAGAACTCTAGCTACTTATAGTTCTCTTCTCTATTAAATACAACTCCTATATACTAGTGTAATAGCTCCCTAAGCGTAGCCCCTTATAGATATAGCTAATAGACTACTAAGAGAGCGTAGTAGGAAGCCTATAGGTAAGAACTAGGTTAATAACTTTATTAAGTATATACCTAAGCTGCGTATGTGATAGAGCCGTCCGTACGATCACTAGCGAGCTATCTATAAGGACCTAGCGGTTATTAGGCCCTAGTTTACGCTTATTTAATTAATAACGGTAGAGTATAGTATTATAGACGAGGATATCTAGAACTTTAATAAGTCTAGCTTTATAATAGGCAAGATAACTTCTTAGCTTATTATTATAAGCTTAGAGAAACCTAGGAAATAGAAAAAACTACAGCCTAGTAATCGCGAGTAGGTAACTCTAGTCTAAGGCGTCTCTATAATAGAGCGTATTATCTTACCTTTTCTTATCTTTATAGGTAAGGTCCTTATTACCTCCTAGTTTACTAATCTACCTTATAATTAGATTATTACTATCTCTCCTACTAGCTAGATTAATAATAACCTTATACTAGTATAGCTTAAGTACTTTAATACTTATATAAAGGCGTCTTCTACTAGGGCGTATAGGCTACTTATTATTAATAGCTATAAGAGCTACTACTTATTAGATTTCTAGGACTACTATAAGGAGAATAAGATTATTACTCTCTATATACTACCTTACTTATTATACTTCTTATAGCCTCTTAACGTCGTCCTCTACTTACTATTAAAGCGCTACTATAGTAATAGAATCTTACTTTTAGTACGTAGCTATATCTACTATATTAATAAGGAAACCTTTTTACCTACCCTTTAAAGTAGCTTATAAGAAGACTTTTACACTAGAGAACGTTCGCGTAGGGTTTTAAGGTACTAGACTAGTCCTATATAACCTAGAGGCTATATTATTAAAACTAGATATATAGCTACGTACGCTAACACTACCTATACTAGGCACAGTCCCTTAGGAGGCGTAAACACCGCGTAACGCCCGTAAGATAGAGGCGTAATCTACGCTAATTTAAAATTATATATAAAACTAATAAGGGTTACTAGTAAGCTTATTAGAGTAGTAGGTTAAGTAGCTAAGTAAAGGCGCTTAGTAGATAGCTTATAATAAAGTATTAGTAGAGGAGGAAATAGGCTGCCTTTAAGACGCTATTAATATGCTTATAAAGTATAAGACTTATAAAAGGCGGTACGTACGCATAGAGGAGACTCTAATAGTTAGTAAGGTATCTAACCTAATTACTAAAAAGTAGGGTAGTAGTTATAAGGACGGGGAGACGCCTATAAAGAGGGTGCGCGTAGAGAGGTACTATAGTCGTTACAGCAAGGTTAGATATAACTCCTACACCTATAAGGTAGAAATAGAGGATGTAGATAATAGCGATGCTTCTAAATAATACTATAGTATTATATAGAGTATAGTAATTTATTATAGTGTTATACTACGTTACTATACGTATACTATGCTAGTATTAGGGTAGCTACTTGCTTAGGGTGGTGTAATAGGCTAGAGCCCTTTGCCCTCTTATCCTTAATAATATCTCGGTTCTTCGTTTAGTCCGACCTAATAGTTACTTAGATAATAAGTAAGCCCTCCTTACCGCTCTTTACCTAGGGATATATAGATAGCTACGTAGCTAAGAAGCTTAGCTCTCTATCGAATATAACTCCTGTATACTAGTGCAATAGCTCCCTAAGTATAGCCCCTTATAGGTAGCTACTTACTTATAAACTACGTTATATACTTTACCTTTATAACATCTATATAAAGAGACTAAAGACGAAGTATGATTATAACGTAATTGAACTAGGTATCTACAGATTTATGTCTTAATATCTATTATATATTAATAAGGTTTAGGTAGATATTAAATAACTAGGAGGAACTATATTAGGATATAAGCTAGACATCTAAAATGCTTTACTAATTAGTATAGGCTATAGAATAGCTATAAAAGGACAATATCTACATAAAAAGAACTAATAAATAATTACTTAGTACTAAGACTATTATAATCCTAAGGAAGTCTATATACCTATTAGAATCTATATTTATTGTTATATTTAGGTCCTTATGTTTATTATCATTACTATACTAGTATCGAAGCTACTATATACAAACGCTTTATTTTAATAGACTTTAGTAAAAAATCAGTTAATAGTACGCCTTAAGGACGCTCTTACTACATTACTAGCCCTAGCCTTTATTAATTATAGCGAAGCCTTTTAAATAAGTAATTCTTATAGCTAATAGTAGTAAGAAAGGTTAGGGAGTAGTCATTTTATAGACTAATGTAAATAGTTATTAGTACCTACCCGGATTTAAAAGTAGACTACAGGTAGTAACTAAATATAATAAGGATTCTAGTAGTTATAAATATAAAGTATTACTACTTACCTTTAAGAGGGTTTAGTTATACTTATATAAGATTTATTTTATAGTTATAATAGACGCTAAGATACTTATAACTTAACTCTAATAAAGTAATATAGACTATATAACAGTACTAGTTACTTACTAGTTAGTACTATTAAGTATATAGAATTTTAATATAGTTGACGGAGCTAGGAGAAATAATATTATAACTAATATATTATTAGGATATCTTTAACTAGGTACGTAAGAGCTACCTAAATAGCTAGAAGAGGACGTAGAAGTTTTTATTAATGTTAACCTAAATACCATTTAGCTCTCAAAAGGATTTACTAACTCTAGCTAATAAGATAAATAAAGTAAATCTAATAATTAAAGATTATCTATCAGTAGAAGAATATGGTAAGTGTTTATAAACTATAATAGCTTAGCTATTTTTCTAGAAAAGACTAGTAAACCTTACTATAGAAGAGTTCTAGAAGTTTAGAAAGAAAGCTCTAGAGATAACTATCTAGGAACGTTATCTATTTACTATCCTAACTAGAGGAAGGCCTTTAAAGTAGGTAGTTAATAATCCTACCTAATAGATAGAGATCTTTTAAGTCCTTTATAATAACCTACGTTATAGAGGTTAAGAAGGTACGTAGAAGAAAATATAGGCACGCTATTGATAGAAAGGATTATATAACTACGTTAAGACAGAAATCTAGTCCGGCTCTAAGTATTAATTATACGCCTTAGTATTGGTAAACAAAGAATTATAGCCTATAGAACTAGTAAATATCCTATTTGGCTAGATTACATTCAACGTCATCTACATACCTTTAGGGGGTAATAGAAATAAGTTTCTTATTATAGTAACAGACTACGTATTATAGTAGGTTAATGCTAAAGTACTAGTAAAAAAAACTCTAAAGTAGTTCTAAATTTCCTTTAGAACGACGTGTTCTCATAATAGGGTTTACCTCTTAAGATGTTAGTGTTAGGCCGGAGGCTAACGATATATACTATCCTGTAATATAAGTAGTAGTGTAGGGCTACGTCTTAATAGTTAGTAGATAAAGGACTAGAAAATAGAGACTTCGGAACGAGGATATACTCCTATTAAAGCTACTTTAAAGAAGCTTCTAGGTAAACTATATGACTAGTAAGAGATTAACAAACGAGACAATAGCGTTCCTAATGTATAGGTAATAGTATATTTTACTAATTAAGCTTTTAATACCTACTTAGTAAACCTTACTATAGAAAGATATTGAGGATACTACGCCTCTATTAGTAATACTAGTAAGATAGTTTAATTTATAAAATAAACGTTTCAAACAGGTTAATAACTAGAAAGTATAAGTATAATATAGGAATAAGAACTATTTTAAAATTTTCAAAGTCCTCTAGCTAACTAAGCTATTACTAGGTAACTTAGTCTACTAAAGCGACTTATTTAATAAGAATCACTATTTAATGCTAATTAAGTCCTTACTTAAGTAGAAATAATTATTCTATATGTATAGTATAATGAAAGAAGTATGGTAATAATAAAAAGAACTTAATAGTATAATATTCTTTGGTTTTAGATTAAAGAATTATATAACGACTTAAAACTATTTTACTAGTATAAAAGTAGAACAAAATTAGTACTTAGACTAGTACCGAGGATAATCTTAATAATAGTATTCTAGATATACGGATAATACTATTTATTAAAAGTGATATATTAAATAAACAGCTTTACTATAGCTATATTATAACTTAAGGAAAAGAGAAAATAATAAGAAATTATAGTAGTAGCTAACTAAGGTAGATGTAAGAATTAGAAGAAATAGACTAAGTAGAGTAAGAAGAGATAGATAGAATAAAGTTAAAACTTAGAAGGGTAGTAGGTATAGTACTAAGTAGAAGACTAAATTTTAACCTAAAAGACGATAAGACATCCGTATTATAAATAATATCTAAGTAAAGCTAAAGACCTAAGCTATAACTGTATCTTTACGGGAGCTATCTAAAGAGTAGTAATTAATATTAACCTAAACAACTAGCTAAAATAGCATAGATACTACTAAAATTATCTATTGTAGGGCTAGTAATATTAACTTCTCTCTACTTATAGAGGGATAATAAAAAAAAGGAGATTTTATGAAAACTATCTTTTTTAAAGCATTACATCTCGATAGCTGGAGTAGCTAGAACTAAACTTTTTAGTTTTCTGGATAGAGAAGAACTATATCTATAAGTTTATTTCTTTAGAATATTACCTAGTTAGACTAGATCTCTTTAACGCTAGTAGTGTTAGAGAGTATAAGAGTCTAAGCTAGAAATCTAGTGACAACTTTTTGGTGAGCGTATAAAAAGTTCTAAAAAAAAGATTACGTAATACTAGCTTGTATAACTATAATGTAAGTAGAATCTTAGTATAAGTTTATAAGTTAGTTATATTTTTAAAACTGAAAGAAAAGAAAGTACGCGAAAAAAGTCCGCTAAAGTTACATAATCGACTTTTAGTCCAATTCTATATAAGATTCTCTTTCCATCCCTAAGTTTTCTCTTCTCTATTATCTCTCTATATTCTTAAAGCTTTCGATTTTCGAAAAAAGGTTTATACTCTATCTTTATAAAATAAGTCTACTAGTACTATTAGTACTATACTAGAGAAGCCTTATAAGTCTATTAATAATACTTTACAACGTATTAAGAAGAAAAAAATACTCTCCTACCTCTTTCTACGCCTAAACTAGGCCGTTCTACTAAGGTCTCTAAAAGAACTACTAGAGTAGTTAATAGAGACCTAGAAAGAAGTCCTAAGAAGATAAATAGACGTATTCTAGAAGAGAATAGTCTAGATCTTTCTACTAGAAGCTTATAACGTTTATTCAGAAGAGAACTTCTAAATCCTATCGTTAAACCTCTATTTAAATAAGGTAAGTAATAGACCTATTATTTTTACTTTAAAAGAGTAGAACTCTTTTACTTCTTACTTTTTCTTAGAAGTTTCTTTATTTTATTATAGCTAATATAATATTTTATCTAGGCTAGAAATTTAAGCAGGATAACGCTAAGATTTATAAAACGCTAGCAGTTATCTCTTGGTTTTCTAAGAATAGAATTCCTCTCTTCGAGCATCCTACCTATACCCCTAATCTAAATCCTATAGAAAACGTATAGAGTTTACTTAAAAACGCTCTAGCTAAGAGACCTACTACCTCTTTAGGTATAGGTAAGAGTACTAAAGTAGTAAAATTATTTGAAAAAGCAATTCTAGAAGAGTAGAACTAAATACCGCAATAAGCAATAGATAACTGTATTACCTCTTTACCTAGACATTATCTAGCTGTTAAAGTAGCGAAAGGTTAGTATAATAAGTACTAGTTATTGGCTTTAGCTACTTTAATCTATAAAAAGCTTAAGAAACTACTTTTAAACTTAGTCTTCGAAGTAATAGGTACACTAACGTCTAATTAAGATTATACATAGATTTATATCTATATAATAGTATACAAGAATTTTAGCGAAAAAGATACTCTAAATAAAAAGTTACACTAAGGTTTCTAGCTTAAAGTTCTTTACTCTCTAACACTACTAAAGTTAGAAAGATCTCGTCTTACTAAGCTAGGTTCTAAAGACGTAAACCTATAGATATAGTTCTTCTCTATTCAAAAAACCAAATATCTTCGTTCTAGCTATTCTAGCTATCAAGATATAAACTTTAAAAAAGATAGTTTTTAAAAAGTCTCTATCTTTTTATTATTACTCTATAGGATTAGTCCTTTAGGTCCTACTAGAGGTACTAGTAGTACTAATCTTTTAGGTTCCTCTCCTAATTCTTTATTAGAGCTCTAGGTATAGCTCACTAATATTAGCTTAGGATTTATAGGAATATAGCGATAGTTTATTAGTATAGCTCTAATAGCTTAAGTAGAGAGCTTAATTAGGTATTAGGCTACTTCTAGAGAGTAACCTAGTAGTATAGTATATTAGAAACTAGTTTCCTCCTGAAGTTTTCACTAAGTTTATATTATAATACTTTTACCTTTCTACCTCCTTCCTAATCACTTCTTATACTTACCTCCTTCTCTAACCTTCTACTCTATTACTTCTAGTAATAGCTTCTATAGTCCTTATAGGATCTTGCCCTCTATACTTAGTAATAGTAATTTAAATGTTTTTAGTTAATTAGCTCCTATAGTACTAGTAAACTTAACCCTATTAAGATCCTCTAGTTAATAATATCCTTTATTAGGCTAAGCCTTTAGTACTTTTATAGGCTAAGCTAGTAGTCGCTTAACTTTCTAGTCGTACTTTTATTAATTTCTCTTAATAGCATCCTATACTAACACTAACTCTTTATTTTATAAGAGGCTTAGTAGCGTCTTTCTATTATTTTATATCTTAACTACCTCTTACCTTAGTTACTAAGTATAATAGACTACCTCCTCTAGATACTCCTACTAAAACTATAGCTAGGTAGCCTAAATAGTAATTAGCTTACCTTAGCTTTTTACCTTCGCCTAAGGTAAGCTTTACTAGGTTAGTACTATAAGCTTAATTAGTAATACTAGGTTCTAGCCTAGGACTGACTAGGCTAGTAAATACCTAAGAGGTCTTCGTAACGACACTCGCTCTACCTAGGTTACTACTAATAGATTATTAACCTAGTTCCTTAGTAGTTTCGCTAAGCTATAGATAAAGCCTTAGTACCCTCTTTTAATTAACCCTTAAGCTTTAAGATTATAGGCTAAGGCCTATACTTAGTATATCCTTAATTAGCTTATAAGCGCTTTAACTACTAACTTATTCTTCGTACCTCTATCTAATAATAGCTTTTTAGGTATACCCTATTAGTAATAGATATTCTTATAAATAAATTTTACGACTACTTTAGAAGTAGCTATAGTAAGTGCTTACGCCTCTAGCTACTCTAATAAATACTTACGCGTAATAAGGAGGTACTTTTAGTTTCTAACCTTAGGTATAAAGGTAATATCTAAAGTCTACTAGGTCTAAAGAGCCTAAGAGTACGTCGACCCTAATTTAGCCTTCTACCTAGTACTACGTATTAACTAGTAGATATTATAAGGCCTACGCTACTTTATAATTTATTTGTATATAACCTACTAGTATTACTAGCTTAGCGCCCTAAAGGTTGTCTAAATACCCTTATAACCTAGCTACTTATAGACTTCCTAAATTACTATAGCCTAAAGGTCCTCTCTAGCTAGTACTTAGTGTATAGGCTAAGGCTTTATTACTTTTTAGAAAAGATGTCGTTCCCTTATAAAGAACTTAGCTACCTTCTTAATCTACTTACGTAGCTTCTTACTACGTAGTTAGCTTAGCCTTTATAGGCTAAGAAGATACTCTATAATCTCTTCGTAGTCCTTACTATACTCCTCTACTACGATCCTAGAAGCACTACCTTTAATATTAAGTACTAAACTACTCTCGTTATACTTATTTAAGATTTAATTAATAAATAGCTCTAGGTTATCCTTATCTTACTCTAGTAGTACCTATTCTTCTAGCTAGGGATACCTTAATAGCATATTAGGGATAATATTCTTCTTACTAGGTACGTAGATAATATTCAAGTCCTACTAAAGAAATATTGCTAGCTAGTAGTTTATTACTAAGCCTAGAAGATCTAATAATAATTAGTTAAGCTACGTAATTAGAACCTTTATAGTAGTCTTAATAATAAAATAGTAGCTATAGAGGTAAGTCTAAAAGGCCTTTAGTGCCTACACTAGTACCTTATACTCTAGCTTAGTTAAGTACTACTTTAAATCTATTTCTAACTATAGCGTACTCTTAAACCTAACAGTGTATTAAAGGCTATCTTACCTAACCTACTCTAGCTAAGCCCCTCCTCTAACTTTTAAGGCGTCTACACTAAGTATTAGTATCTCTCCTTTATAATTAATTAGTGCTAGTACTAGTAGTAACGTAATTACGGCCTTTAGATCCTTAATCACCTTCTACTAGTCTTCTCTCTATTCCTACTAAGTATCCTTCCTTAATAGCTAAAAGAGTAGCTCTACTCTAAGCGAAAAGTATTACACCTACTAGTAATAGCAGACTATAATCCTAATAAACTATTATACTTTCCTAACTAACTAGCACTTAGGCTACTAGATAATCTTATTAACCTTGTCTTAAGCTAGGTATCTCCTATATTAATTAACTTTATACCTTACTACTACTATTCTAGGTACTTCTTAGTAGGATTTCTTTACTAATATAGTAGCCTAGGTATAATAGATATTAGTAAGTACTCTATTAACCTACTACGTATACTTAAGGACGTATTAGCAAATACTAGGTTATAGCTCTTCTTAATTATAGTTAGTCTTTAGCCTTACTACTCTAATATTATTAATAAACGGCGCTACTTCTAGAAGATATTCTTTAGTTCTCTTTATAATAGCGTAAATAAAGACTACTACTAAGTTAGTAGCTCCTATTAGTAGCGTACACTAGCATATTAGACTAATTAGCGTCTAGAACGCTATTAAATCTTAGCTAGAAGTGTATAGAAGGACCTAGTTATATCCTAAGAAGAGATTAAAGTAGTAATATATTAATCTCCTAGTAAAGCGCTCTAAGAGCTTATTAGCTAAAGGTAGAATATACGCATCTCTTTTAGTAATCGCGTTATACCTTACTACGTTATTAATTATTTAAAAGATAACGCTACCTTAGGCTACTTAACCTTTAGTACTAAAAATTAGGGATTTTAGTATTAGCTATTGCCCCTCTCTATGTTACACGGGGTTAGGCTATACTTCTCTAGGCTCGGTCCGTACTAAGGCGAGGTAGACTAAAGCGGTAGTCCGTGAGGTAGCGTATGGAATGATCAGGTGGAAAAGAGTTATCGTTGTAACCAAAAGAATAACGATACCAATTCTATAAACGATAGAATAACTAGTTGACAATCTGTGTAAGAGATGAACTATTTGAGTTGACCACAACGAGTGTAATAATGAAATCCGTCCATCTTTTATACCCATTGCAATCTGAACCCGTCCTCCCTGTCCTCCCTTCAAAGAGGGAGACCTGGGAGGGCCGTGGCTTCCCGATCGTCACTGGCCTCCCAGAGGCCCGGTCTTGGCGGGATGCCCTTCCTATCACGTGATCTGGACCCCGTCCTGGATCCACATCCGCTCATCGTGTTCGCCCGATGGTCTTCCTTCATGCGACCTGCATCAAAAGGAAGCAACTCCTTGTTACCTTGTAACACTCTAATGTACCGCGTTACTCTTAGGTCTTTACTATTTTAATTACTATTAGTTCTAGCTTCTTAGGGTATAAGAAGCTCTAAACCTACTACGCCTTATAGAGAATTATCCTAATCTTATATAGAGGTATAGCGTCTTTATAAATTATTAATATATCCTTAAAGTCCTAGGCTAGAGCGTTTTCTTACTAAAATATTAATTCTTACTAGAGCTATACCCTATTTAGCTCTAAGTCCTCCCTAAACTTTATGTCTAGTAGCTATTATAGAGTTAGCCGAGTCCCTCTTAGAAAGACTATAGTTCTAGTAAGAAAAATATAGTTAAAAGGCCTAAGATTAGGGCCCTTTAGAGCTATAGTCGCTACTTATTATATAACTACTCTCTTTTTCTAGTCCTCTCTCCCTAAATCTATAGGCTAATTAGTATATAGCGTATCTACTAGCTATACCTTATTAGTAATACGCTTATATAAGGTATTAATATTAGCTACTTCTTATTACTAGAGCTAAATCTCTTATAGCATAATTTTCTAGAATACCTCCTATAACTTACCTTTAGTAATACCTTTACTAATATCGCGCTTTGCTTAGAGCTAGTCCTTAAATAAGTCTTAGTATTCTAGCCTACGGTAATAGTACTATGACACTAGTAGGTCTTTAGGTAGTAGATCTAGGATACTAACAGCCTCTAGTAAGTATACCTCCCTAATAGAAGTACTTACTAGGCGTTTTCTTATAGCTTAGTTATTAGGCTAGAGGCTAACGATATATACTATCCTGCACTATGATTAGTAAGTTTACTAATTATACGTACCTTTTTAGGTTATATGGCGTAGTAGTACAGGGCTACGTCCTAACATTAGTTAATAATAAATTTACGGTTAGTAATAGATTATAGCCTAGAAATAAAATCTCCTGCTTACTATTAGTTAAATTAATATAGTAGAGCGTCCTCCTAAATGCGTTAAATTATATTTATAATTAAGTAGCTATATACTATAAAGTTCTAAGTAGGATTACCCTTTAAAGGTTCTTTACTACCCTAAAATAGGTAGATACTATAATTCCTCCTTTCTAAATTATTATATTATAGGCTATTCCTATAAAAGGATCTATTCTACTATTAGCACTAATTATACCTTACTATATTTTTCTTAGTAATATAGTTTAATCTATTATAGTAATGTAGACGTTAAGGGCTCTCGCTATAGATAGCCTTATTACATTTAGCTATAACCCGATATTAATAAGCGCTTAGCCTATACCTCTATATAATAAGATCTAATATATTAGTAGCTAACCCCTAATAGTGTATTACTACTATACTACCTCCTACTAAGCCTTTATTACTAAGAGTATTTCTAATTACGTTTCATTATACCTATCTTTTTCTTCCTCTATACTATACTACTAAAAATCTTCTAGTTTATTTACTTTGCCTATTATAGTGTTAGCCTATAGTACTTACGCTATACTTAGGTAGAGGCGCGCTAGCGTCCTACTAGGGATTAGTTCCTAATAATCCTAATTATCTTTAACTATAAAGCTTTTACTAGAGGCTTCCTAGGCGTCCTATTTAAGTATTCTTCGTAGTAATACTACTAGTAACTTATTCTCTAGCTCTCCTTCCTCCTATATTAATTATACCTATATTATCTCTCCTAACTAGTGCTTAATATCTATTAATCTATCTTTTAGCTTATAGGCTTTATTAATTATCCTTAAAAGTACTTTAGCTATACCTAGTATAGTAAGAAGGTCTAGATGTCGAATACCGCGCACTTTCTAGCTAAGTATTACCTTTAGTAAGGCTACCTAAGAAGAGCTTTAGGCTAATTCCTCTACTACTTCTATAGATAAGTTTTAAGTTACTTACTACCTCTAAGGCTACTTTAGGGCTAGAATTACATCCTTACTTACTATACTCCTACTAATAGTATCTTAGGACTAGTTTTATTACGTCTATAGGCCTTTAAAAGTATGTTAGCTCTAGGCTTCCTATACTACTTTATTCTATATATTTACTATAGCTTAGGATTAGAGTACTTCCGATTTCTCCTTAGGCTCCTTAGTAGCTATATAAGACTATACTACTATCTCTCCTCTTATAGTTAGGATACTAGATACCTTTAGGATTATAGTAGCCTTTAACTAGGCTTATATATTCCTTTAATAGGCCTTGCTACCTTTCTTTAGAGGTCTTCTACGCTAGCTAGCTACGTTTACTTAGAGCTCTATATTATAAACTTCTTTAGTAATATAGTAGTACGCTAATTACTACCTAAAATAGAAAACTATATTAAAGCTTATAAGTAATTAGTGATTAGGAAAAGGAATAATACCTAGCTTATAGTAGAACGCAATAAGAGGAGCTTTCTATTATATTACCTACTAATATATAACTCTTAAGTTAATAATACTAGCGCTAATAAAGAAGTAAAGCTTTATTAAGATTATAGCTAAGAAGGCTATTTAATTATAAAATACCTTAATATAAGTCTCCTAAAAGAGAATTACTAGTACTATACTAAGACTAAGTAGACCCCTAAGGGCTAGAACTAGGAAAAGTACTTTTTTAGACTATTCCTAACTAAAGTTTAAAGAGTCTTCCTAAGGGGAAGGTACTTACTAGAGCTAGCTAGTAGTAAGGTCTTAGAGTAGGTGCTCTAATCTATTAAAGAGAGATTTATAGTTAATAATTTCTAACTTAAGTAGCTAATACGATTAGTGTTACCTACTTTCTTTAACTTAGCTAGAAGGCTAATTCTAATAAGAATAAAGAGTAGAGTAGTAAAAGCTATACTATAGAGGCTTCTAAAGATAGTAAGATACTTATAAGATAGAAGATAGCGCTTTAGGAAGCTACGCGCTTCCTTAAGAGCGTATTATATACTATTTATAAGATATTTAAACTACTTATTGCTTATAGTAAAGCTATTAAAGTACTATACTAGGTCCTTAACTACTAAGTCTACTTAGAGTATTACTTCCTATACTTAAGGCTTAGGGTAAATTACTAGCTATATTTCCCGTAGCTTTAGAAGCTCTTTAATTTTAGGGATAAGATCCTCTAAAGAAGTAATATCCTATTAAGCTAGTATCCTACTTACTAAAGAGTAGTTAGCATTAAGAGTATTTAATCTCTCTTCTTACTACTAATATTCTTAATTAAATTTATAGATCTTATTAATCTTAAAGCTAGCTAGGGAGTTTAGCTTAGGCTGATTATTCTTTAGTATTAGATGTATTACCTAGTTTATATTGTCCTTAGTTAAACCTTAAAAGAAGAAGTAGCCTTTTTCTTTCTCTAGGATCTAGTTTTAGAGCTTTATAGCTATAAAGTATACTATAAAGTTCTAGTAGTACTTAGTAATCTTTACCCTAGGCTAGCGTTAACTAATCTTAGTAACGTAACTCTTAATAAAGGCTTAGGTACCGCACTTTTAGTTCTTATCCTAGCTAGTATATAATACTATAATCTTTTTCTTATACTTAGTCTAGGTCTTAGTTAAATTATAGTAGCTAGACAGCTTTTAAAGGAACGCCTTATAGCGCTAAGTATAGAAATAAGGTAGCTACTTCTTTCGAAGGGCCTAGTCCTAATCTACTTAATTATATTTAAACTTAAATTTCTTAAGGAATTTAGAGATATTCTTCTTATTAAAGATAGGTACGTTAGTATTAGTAGGCTTAAAGTAGCTATAGTAACGGCTCTCTTAGGGCGCGTTTGGCCTACTACTAATACTTATATAACTAATTAATACTATAGTTATAAGTAATAGTAGTATTAGAATTACTATTAGTAGTTCGTATTCCTTATTAGTGTCACTCCTGTCTTAATATAAAACCTCTCTTAACTCTTCTTCCTAACTTACTTTTAATATTAAACCTATTCTATTCCTAGTAGCCTAGCCTATCTTTAGCTTAGGAACTCGTTTACTACCTAGGTGCGCTACCTCCTTAGCAAGTTATACTTACTATTTCTATCTTTAGTGTCGCGATCTAGCTTCGCTATAGTCCTTCTATAGCGACCTACTATCTTTAGGTTAGATACTAAGTAGATACGTATCCTTACTAATTCCTGCTTAGTAACTATACGCTATCTTAGGCTAGTAAATATGTTAGGGTTAGGTTAGGGTTAGGTTAGCTTACGTCAGACCCTAACCTAACCCTAACCTTAACCTAGTAATTTTACGCTAGTAGTAGGTTAGGGTTAGGTTAGGGTTAACTAAAGATAGGTTAGGGCTAGGTTCTACCTTAGTTAGGGTTAGGTTAGGGCTAACTATAGATAGTTCGGAGTTAGGTTAAGGGTTTACCTAGGGTTATAGTCTAGGATTATAGAAGAAACATGTTTTAATTAAGTTCTTTTAATATAGCTAATTATTATAGTAACGCTTAGGGTACTAGCGCTTCTATAGTAGAAGATCCCGTCGCTAGAGCAGAGAATCCTCTTCTATAAGCTCGTCTTTATTAACCTTCTCCTCTTTATTAGACGTATTATTAATAGGTACTTAAAGCTTAAGAAGATTGTCTACCTTATTAGCTAGCGCCTTGCTACTACTTCTATCTAGGACAATATTAGTAGTATACTCTCTAGCCTCTTAAGGTATAGTATCCTTAAAAATTATAATTTGCTATATTATTTTTACAGAAAGCCTATATCTTTAATTACTAATAACATCCCTAGTAATATTAAAAACACGCTTAACACCTACACTAGTAATTAGTACTACTAGTATATCCTTTGTAACTTAAGATAGGTAAGAGTAGATAGCCTCGTTAACTTACTACTATTTAAGAATATTAAACGCGTTACCTAGTATTACATAAGCAGTGCTAAGATATAGTTCTCTTTCTTCGTAGGTTAGACTATTTACGTCTTCTATATCTTAGTTAAAAGAGCTCTAGCTTAGAGTAGAGACTTTACTATATAGCGACGGTAGAGGAGTAGGCTTCTAGAACTATTTACTACCTAGAGGCCTTCTAGAGAAAGAGGTTAAACTTAGAGTAGCTTCTATACCTCTATAAGTGTCGTATTAATTAAGATAAGATAGAAATTATTATTAATATATATATTTGTCTTAGGGCTCCTACGTGTCATCCTATAGGCGTTTTAGCTATATACTACGATAAATAACTATAATAAATATACCTCGTACACTATAAGCTTTTAGCTTAGGTCTAGGATAGTTACGTAGTTAAATAAAAACCTATACTCTACATTAATCCTAGAGTAGTATTTGCTTAACTTTACCCTACCTCTCTCTACTATAGCTCGTACTATAGTAGGCTATCCTATACTCTTATAGCCCTCTATATCATTATCTAGATCTTTAGACATTCTATCTAAGAAGTCGAAGAGCCTATTATACATAAGCTAGATATACTAAATCTATAGCTTCTAGTTCTTACTTAAGAAGCTAGTAGTAGTCTTAAAACGCTAAAGCATCTCTATAATAAGCTTAAGATAACACTATTTAATAGAGGAAAGCTAGAGTTACTTAAGATTACGGAAGTCTACTTCTACTATAATATTATTATATAGTAAATTAGTAGAAGAACCCCCTATCTTTATGGCTACCTCTTATTTTAGCTATTTATTAATATATTTCTAGATTTTAATTACGTAGACGTATATATTAAATATAGAGTTCTATTAGGTTTTAACGTTACGAATAATAGAAAGCCGTTCCATTACTAGTACGTATTGTTATATAGTAATAAAGCGTTCGTACTACTATAGTAAGACGTTAATTACTATATAAATAGCCTAGATCTTCTAAGTAGTAAGTCTATAATAACTACGCGTAATAGATATTTATATACCTTACGAAGTGAGTTAGGAATAGACATAGACGGTGTTATATCCTCTACATGACGGCTTTATAGTGTTTCTTAAGCCCTAATATCTAAAGTAGCTACTAGTTAAAGATGCTAAATAATATCCTAAACAACTAGGTTAATAATTTAAGCTAAATATAGAATAGTATTCTCTTTTGCGCTCTAATAAACGCCCCCCTTATCTAATATAGTCTAGAGAACCTAAGTAAGCGTTATATTATTACTAGCGTTATTATAAGTAATAGCTAGAAGGCGAGATTAAGTATCTATGTCTAGTAGAACGCGTTACACTTCTACCGCTATAGGAGCTCTAGTATATCGTCTACGCATTAGAATAAAATCTAGGAGCTTTTCTTTAAGTGTCTATTATTAAGATATATAGTAACTCTTAATAGCGAGGAAGCTAAGGTAGTTAGATATAGACTAAGTATCTAACGCGATTAAGATCTTAGTGTTTAGGCTAAGGTTACTAAGGAGAATAGCTTTCGCTTCTTCGTATTAATCCTAGAATATATTCTAGAATTTATAATAGCTAATTATTATAGTATCTAGCTTAAGGAATTAGAGAAAGCGCTAGAACGATAGTCGCTCGACTATTCGGAAAGACTAGTTATTATTAATTACTACCCGCACTAGCTCCTTTTTATAAGCTTAGGTAGTAAATACTAGAATAGCACTAGGTAGTGTTTGATTCTAGACTTTTGTAAATAGAGTAAGTTAGCTAAGTTACGCGAAATAGACTAGGGCTAAAATAGCCTTATAACTTTAGGTCTTAATATAGTTAATAAGATGCTTTATCCTAATGCCTTTCTTAATCGTTAGATACTAGAGAATAATACTATAGTTAAAATAAAATATAAAGGGGTAGCTACTAGAAGAATTAGTAGCTTCTCTAAACTATAACTATACTTAGCTAAACTAAGTAGGAGAGTTCTATCGTAGGTTAGATGCTGTTAGATCTCTACCCTATTTAGTTTAACTCTACTACTCTTTCCAAATAGATAGGATCTTAGCTCCTATCTTACCTTCTATAATATTTATAGGTAGTTATTTAACTAACTATAATGTCTTCTTATCTCCTCCTCTAGTAATCTAGAGACTACTTATTAGAAGTAGGATAAGGGTTATTAGGAGTTCGTATAGTAGTAGATCTATATTATAAGATAGGATATAGTAAAATATAGTATATACTATAATAATAGACTATAATAATAAGCTATAAAGATATAGACTTTAGTGTAATAGAATTAGAGCTCTATCCTACGTCTTTAAGTTTATATCTATAAGCTTAGAACTAGAGAGACTTTGTAAATACGGTAGAAAGAAAGTAAAAAATAGCGTAACTCTAATTAAATGCCTTATTACTAGAAGGAGAGTAATATACATATAATTAGGGTTTAGTTAGTATACTATTAGAGTATATAACGATAGGGGTAAGTTCTACTTTTTGCAGTTTAGCTACAGGATGTTATTATTAGCTATAATAAGCGCTAAGTGTTACTTATTCTCTAGTGCATTTCTAGATATTTTAAGCTACTATATTATCGTCTAAGAAGCCCTTAAAGTCTGTAGTAGAGCTATAATCTATATCCTCGTTATTATTAGCCTTAGTCTTTAGCTCCCTCTACTACTCCTTAGTCTTATACTTATTATTACCCTTATTATAGAGTTTATTAATCTCTATATCTATATCTACCTCCTCCTCGCATTTATCGCTATCGTTACCTATATAGTACGGCTTGTCGCTGCGTAGGATAATATTATTACTATAGCCTAGAGCGTCTATAATAGACTTAGGCTTAATTTACCTAACTTTATTAGTATCTATATATAATAAATGTATGTATTAAACTTACTTCTAATTACTTAAAGTTACTATAACTAACTCCTCTAGTGTAAGGCTACTTACGAACTCTTACTACTCTTTCTTAGCCTCCTTACTTTTAAAAGAATTACTCTTAAGCTTTACTAATCTATTATTATAGGTTATACGTATAATCTTCTTAAGAATACTACCTAAGCTATAGATATAAACTTATATACAACTCTTAGAGGTAGTAGTAGAGTCTCTATAAGCTTACGAAGCCTTTTCTAGAACTCTAGAGTAGTTCCTTAGATTAACTTCGTAGTATATATATACCTATTTCTAGTAGATTTAATCTAGCTTAGTCTATAGCTACTCTACTAAAATCTATAAGTATAATAATATAATAAATAGTTATAATAACTTACCGCTCTTATAGGTGCGATAGCGCTTTTTATCTAGCTCTTTTTACTAAGTCTTAAAAAGCTCCTACTATTTAGCGATAGTCTTATTCTTATATTTATTACTACTCTTAATTTTCTTCTTAAGCTAGTATCTAGCTATACGATTAGCGCTACTAGCGCTTTCTAGAGCTTTAGTCTTAGTATTAAGTAGAGTAGCTCTATCCCTCTACGTAATAGTATAAGAGCTACTACTTAATACGCCCTTAAATAGGACCTTAAGGTTTATAAATTAACCTTTCTAAGAACTAACTTAACTATAAGTAGTAATTATATTATAGACCTCGTCCTCCTTACAGTTGTAGCCCTAGGTATATTAGTATATACTATTATTATAAACTATAATAATTACCTCTATAAGCTTCTCCTACTTCTTACGCTTAAATCCTAGTAGGACCTTAATTAGTAAACGTAGGACTAGGCTAGTAGGACTATTAGTGTTACAAGGTAACAAGGAGTTGCTTCCTTTTGATGCAGGTCGCATGAAGGAAGACCATCGGGCGAACACGATGAGCGGATGTGGATCCAGGACGGGGTCCAGATCACGTGATAGGAAGGGCATCCCGCCAAGACCGGGCCTCTGGGAGGCCAGTGACGATCGGGAAGCCACGGCCCTCCCAGGTCTCCCTCTTTGAAGGGAGGACAGGGAGGACGGGTTCAGATTGCAATGGGTATAAAAGATGGACGGATTTCATTATTACACTCGTTGTGGTCAACTCAAATAGTTCATCTCTTACACAGATTGTCAACTAGTTATTCTATCGTTTATAGAATTGGTATCGTTATTCTTTTGGTTACAACGATAACTCTTTTCCACCTGATCATTCCATACGCTACCTCACGGACTACCGCTTTAGTCTACCTCGCCTTAGTACGGACCGAGCCTAGAGAAGTATAGCCTAACCCCGTGTAACACTTTGACCACCTTGGATATCAGTGGACGTTTAACCAACAGAACCGCCCGATTAAGATTCAGCAATGGCTTTTCAGGGAAACGCTCAGAACAACATGGCCCAGGGTCAGGGACCCGCCATGCCAGCGCAACCAATGCCAGAAAATGACGAAATGCTTGAAGCATCAGACTCCGACACTGAGGAGGACCCCAGTGCTCGAGAAGTCAGGAATCTTAGGCGACAGACTCATGTCCAGGCGCAGCAATTGGCCTCGATGATGGACATGATCAATCAGCTCTCGAGTCAGCTGATGGCTACTCCCAACGAACGACCCGTCACTACTAGGAAGCCCAAGATAGCGGCACCCGAAAAGTTCGGAGGAGATCGGGAGAAGCTACGAACGTTTCTCACCCATACCGACCTGTACTGCGAGTACAACGAGGTCCCCACCGACCAGGAAAAGATCCTCATGGCTAGTACATACATGAAGGACAAGGCCTCCAACTGGATGCAACCCTATGTGGACGATTATCTGCTAGATGCAGAACACAGGGGAACGAAGGCAGAAACACGAGCCTTGTTCGCCGGTTGGACAGAGTTCAAAGAAGAAATGGGACGTATCTTCGGGGAAGTAGACGCAAAGAACCAGGCCGAAAAAAGGATCACTCGCCTGAAGCAAACCACGTCAGTATCAGCATATACGGCAGAGTTCAAGCAACTACAGGCACGGATCGACTGGGACGATGCGGCACTTCGAACAGTGTTCGAAACAGGCCTAAAAGAAAATGTCAAGGATGGACTTGTACACCATGATAAGCCCGAGTCACTGCACGCTCTGATTGAGCTAGCAACACGCATCGATAATCGACTTTGGGAACGGAACGACCAGAAGAAATACTTCCGACCCAACCTGCCCAATATGAAAAGGCAACGAGGAAGGTTCGACAGGGATGGCGATGCCATCATGACCGGCAAGGTACAAGACAAACCCAAGGACAAGAAAACCCGAGGATGGAGACAAGATGGTCTCTCCAAGGAGGAACGCCAGAAGCGTTATGACAACAAGGCATGTCTCAGATGTGGCAAGACAGGACACTTTGCCCGAGACTGCAAAGAAGAACAAGTCAAACAGGCGGCTGTCAAGATCAGAATGATCAGACAGGGCACGCCATACCCGACCCAGATAGAGTCGGAGGATAGCCTGAGCGACCAGGACTTATACGAAGAAGCCCGCTCAGCGGACAAGGAAGCATTCGTGATAGTTCCACGAGTAAAGAAGGACGACAAGGTCTTGGCTATGGACAGGCCAAGGACCACGGACTGGAAAGTCAAGGGCAAGGACGTTCTGAAACGTCTAGCCAACCAGCAATGTTGGGTATGCGGAGACGCCGCACACTATGCCGACGATTGCAGGATTCGAAGCCGAATCATGACTACCGGCAAAGATGCCGAGGCTATTGGACGCCAGGCGGTGATCCAACAACCCTACTTCGAGGACCCGGAAGTTGAGGGCAAGGCTCAAGAAACGACCGAGGAAGAAGAGGAAGATACCGAGGAACACGAGAAGATGTGTTGGTATGACTGCAAGATCAATTGCCAGTTCCACAAGGAGGACAAGGAGAAGTGCAGGACAGACCAAGACCGGTGCTGTCACCTGAGTCTCTGGGCAGACGAATGCCTGGCGGACAACTGCCACATCCACGAACCGGAGAAAGTAAAACTCCATGAATGTCTCCTTTGGACGCAATGCAAGATCGGATGTGACTTTCACCGCACACAGCTCAAGGAAGCACACAAGGTGGACGACGACTACCACCGCACCCTATCATCGAACATCTGCAAGGTTGCAGATTGCCAAATTCACCAAGCCAAGAAGGCGAAGACTAGGAAGGTGATCCACGAGGAGGAGATACCTCACGAGAACATTCACTGGAGCTTCTGTTACGACGACAGGTGTTTGATACACTATAGCTCAAAGAACGACACAGGCTTTTTCCCCAAGTACAAGGGAAAGGGGCAGCCAAAAAACTAGGACGCCGCCAGGGACAGGGTCACGCTGGTGAAGGCAGTCCTAAAACGACCCTAAGGAAGGTACAGGATACCGATGGTCAGGAAAAGCAGTTGCTTACGACCGTATCTATACAAGGTCAGAAGATCAAGGCGCTCGTAGACAGCGGGGCCGCACGAACGATAATCTCACCGAGAATGGTGGAGAAGCACGGAGTACCCTACCGGATCAAGAAGAATCCAGTACCGGTAGTGCTAGCCGACGAGAAACCCATGGAATATGGAAACGGCATGATACGGATGGAAACCGAATCAACAAAGCTAAGGATAGCTGGCATAGAGTGCCAAATGAACATCGACATCATGGATCTAGGAGGACTGGATATGTTGATTGGTTATGACTGGCTGAATGCCCATAACCCTGCCATCGACTGGCAAAAGAAAACGATACTCAGAAGAGAACCTGTGCACAAGGTTGCTGGAGTACGTAGAAGAGTGAGCCCGAAGGACCAAAGCGCAACCCAGGACGGGAGGTTCGGCAAGATCTCGCCTCATAAGATCAGGAGAATCTATGAGAAGGACCCTCAGCAAGTAGGAGTCATATGGATAAGACGAGTCGCGACCACGAAGGAAGGACCCTTACCACTAGAAATACCACGAGAGTATCAAACCGATGAGTTCAGGGAACTCTTCGAGGAAAACGAGGCTACCGATCTAGCAGACCATCAGGATTGGGATCACGAGATCATCCTAGAGGAAGGAGCTAAGCTAAGCCCAGGACCAATGTACCCCATATCGCCCGAGCACGATGCCGAGCTAAGGGAGTACCTCCAGAAGAATCTGAAGAAGGGATTCATCCGACCAGGATCAGGCCCGATGGCCTCACCCATCTTGTTCGTAAAGAAGCCTAACGGGAAGTGGCGACTATGTGTCGACTTCCGCAGGTTGAACAGCGTCACTCGGAAGAACCGATATCCCTTACCACTAATAACCGAGCTCATGGATCGACTCCAGGGAGCCAAGTGGTTTACGAAGTTCGACGTTCGGGAAGGATTTCACCGAATCAGGATCAAGGAAGGACACGAATGGATGACAGCATTCAAGACGAAATATGGACTGTTCGAGTATACAGTAATGCCGTTCGGATTAACGAATGCCCCGGCAACGTTTCAGTCAGTCATCAACAACGCGCTCCACGAATACCTTGGGATCTTCGTCACAGCGTACATCGATGATGTGCTGGTATACTCTAGCGGGACGCTAGAAGAACATGTGGAACATGTTAAGAAAGTGCTCAGTAAGCTTAAAGAATACAAGCTGTACCTGCAGCCAGGGAAGTGCGAATTCCATACGAAGGAAACGGAATACCTAGGCTTCATAATATCTACAGAGGGAGTAAAGATGAACCCAAAGAAGACAGCGGCTGTACAGGAGTGGCCAACGCCCAAAACAGTCAAGGACGTGCAATCCTTTCTGGGATTTGCCAACTATTACCGAAAGTTCATCAAGGATTACTCGAAGATCACGACACCCCTCTCCGAGATCACGAAGAAGGAAATTGGTTTCAAATGGAACGAGGAACATCAGGAGGCTTTTGATCGAATCAAGCAGATCTTTCTCGAGGCACCCGTACTAGAGATGTACGACCCGAAACGAGGGACGCGAGTCGAGACCGACGCGTCAGATTACGCACTTGGAGCTGTATTGTCACAGCAGTGCCCAGACAAGAAGTGGAGACCGGTGTTCTACCACTCAAGGAAGTTCTCCGGAGCAGAACTCAACTACGACGTTCACGACAAGGAGCTACTAGGAGTAGTCGATTCCTTTGAACAGTGGGAAGTCTATTTGCTGGGACTACCACACCAGATCGAGGTTTTTACCGATCACCAGAACTTGGCAGGTTTCATGACAACCAAGAAACTCAACCGACGACAAGTCCGATGGGCCGAGATGCTAGCTCAGTTCGACTTCAAGATAACCCACCGCGCTGGAACGCTCAACGGAGCAGCGGATGCTCTAAGCAGGAGATCCGATTTACGCGAAGAAAGTCATGGAGAACCACACAAGGCCATGTTCAGGAAGATGCCTGACGGCACACTACGTTACAACCAGCCGGAACTAGCTAGGATAGCTAAGGTGGCCGAGAAGGTAGAAACGCTTCAGCAGCAATGGCAGCAAAGAGCCGCCAGCTGGCAGTTCGAGCCAGACGAAAACGGCTCTGATGAACTGTTACAAGACGAGCGAGAGTACCGAGATATGATTCGAGGTAATCGAACATATGTACCTCCACACCTGAGAACGAATCTCATCAAGGAACTGCATGAGTCCCCAGAATACGGACATGCATCGCTAGAAGAGATGGTTAGACGTTTAGCTAAGGTGTTTGCCATACCACGCTTACGAGCGAAGGTGCAGGACGTTCTAGGCAACTGTTTGGCTTGTCACCAGAACAAGCCCAAGAGACATAAGCCCTATGGCCTGTTGCAGCCCTTACCGCCACCAACGAGACCATGGAGTAGCGTGACGATGGACTTCATAGTGAAGCTCCCGAAATCGTTAGAACCAGGATCCGGAAGACTATGCGACACAATCCTAGTCATCGTGTGCCGACACACGAAAGGAGCAAAGTTTGTGCCCACGGAAGAGACTATTACGGCAGATGAATGCGCGTATGAGGTCAGCAAGGCACTAATGTCAGAGCATGGGATACCTGAAGAGTTCATCACCGATCGTGATAAACTGTTTACTTCCAAGTATTGGAACACATTCCTGGCGAAGTTGGGTGTGAAGAAGAAGCTATCGACTAGCTTCCACCCCGAAACCGATGGCCAGACGGAAAGAACAAACCAGACACTGGAACAGTATCTGAGGATGTACGCCAACAAGCTGCAAGACAACTGGGTTGAACTCTTGCCGACAGCCCAATTGGCCTACAACGGTACTAGGTCTGCGACGACCAAGTACTCGCCACACTACGCGAACTACGGATATGAGCCGGTTGCTCATCGAGATCCGAAAGACATAGAAAGTATCGCAGTAAGTGCAGACGACAAAGCCCGCTTGATGCGAAAACTGCACGAAGAATTGAGCAAGAACATAGCTCACAGGAACCTCACGACGGCCAAGGCAGCCAATAAGCAAAGGATTGAGGGACCAACCTTTAAGAAGGGGGACAAAGTTTTCCTGTCACGACAGAACTTGAAAACTAAGCGACCAAGCAAGAAACTGGATAACCTCCGAGTAGGACCATTTGAGGTTCTAGAGGAAATGGGCAAAGTAAATTACAAACTCCAACTCCCACCAGGCATGCGCATCCACCCTGTCTTTCACAAAAAACTCCTGGAAAGAGCACCTCCAGATGCCGAGCTAGCGACGGACATAGAGCTCGAGGACGATGAGTACGAGGTCGAAGAAATCAGGGACCTACAGAAAATTGGTCGTCAGTGGAAATACTTGGTCAAGTGGCTGGGATGGCCAGAAAGCCAGAACACTTGGGAACCAAAAGAAAATTTGACGAACTGCAAGTCACAGGTACTTAAGTACCATCGGAAACACCCAGAGAAGCGAGGACCGGGTCCTTAAGGGAAAGGAAGTAATCAAAAGAAGGATCGAAAGAAGCGTCAGCCTGTAACCAGCCCAAGTCAGTCAACGGTCCGGGTAGCGATGGTTCGGTTGCCAGGAAGTCCGTACCAGGGGCAGAATTCCCCTCGGCTTGCTCTTTCGCGCGATCCTGAAGACTCAAAATGGCGTGATCTCGATCGGCGAATGCTCGCTCTCGCGCCTCAGTCTCTGCCACTTCCAGGCGAAGCCGAGCGACCTCGGCCTCAGCACGAAGAAGCGCCAGGCGCTTCTCGCGCTTTTCAGCCTCAACCTTCTCCCACTCTTCCTCAGTCACAAACAAGCTACACTCAGCTTTCACCGAAATACAGCCCGCACACTGCCCAGAGGCAGTGTCCACGAAACAACGAAGATTCTTCTCCTCACACCGCTTGCAACGAAAAGTCATCTCGTTCCCTTGCTGGCGGATACGGTCAGCACGAGCCTGGCGCTGTTGAGTCGAATTCTGGGTACGGACGCGTCGAGAAGTCTGAACCTTGGGCATGGTCAGGAGAAGTGAGGAAAGGAAAGAAGAGAGGTTACGACACCACAGGAACGCCTAAACCTCCACCGCCGCCGCCGGACTAGGCGCGGGAAAACGATAATCCAGGGTATCGGGACGATACGCCTAAGAGGGGGGGTAATGTTACAAGGTAACAAGGAGTTGCTTCCTTTTGATGCAGGTCGCATGAAGGAAGACCATCGGGCGAACACGATGAGCGGATGTGGATCCAGGACGGGGTCCAGATCACGTGATAGGAAGGGCATCCCGCCAAGACCGGGCCTCTGGGAGGCCAGTGACGATCGGGAAGCCACGGCCCTCCCAGGTCTCCCTCTTTGAAGGGAGGACAGGGAGGACGGGTTCAGATTGCAATGGGTATAAAAGATGGACGGATTTCATTATTACACTCGTTGTGGTCAACTCAAATAGTTCATCTCTTACACAGATTGTCAACTAGTTATTCTATCGTTTATAGAATTGGTATCGTTATTCTTTTGGTTACAACGATAACTCTTTTCCACCTGATCATTCCATACGCTACCTCACGGACTACCGCTTTAGTCTACCTCGCCTTAGTACGGACCGAGCCTAGAGAAGTATAGCCTAACCCCGTGTAACAATTAGACGGTTCTTACTTAATATGTTCTATTATAATTAACGTAATAAAGAACTATAATATTACGATGTAGGTAGTAGTAGAGAAGTAGAAATATAGCTATATTTAGGTAGGGTAGTCTGTACGTTATACAAACGCTAACTAAAAATCGAAATTTCTCTACTATATTCTTACCTACTAACCTAACTACCTACACTACACTTAACCTTACTACACTAGATAATTACAGTCTATTATAATAGTTACCTACGCTACTCTTCTACAACACTACCTAAATAATTCCTAATACTAATCTTAACTTCTACTCTTAGTATACCTACTATAATAGCGCGTATAAAGTAAACTATAAGAGCTTTAACTAGCGGTAAGTTAATTAAGAAGCCTCTTTTAGCGAAAGCTTCACGTAAGATAATATTATTAATTTTAAAGTATTAACCTAAGGCTTAGCTAAGAAAGAAATATTACTATAAGCCTAGTAGTAAGTTATTATATCTATTAATTATATTTAGTATCTAATATTACCTAGCTATTACTTTAAGAGAGATCTAGAAGTACTAGAGAGGGTTTAAGTTACTTATCCGCAAACTACCCTTTAGTCGTCTTATCTATAAGATTATAATAGATGTACGTAGTTAGCTACGCTTCTAATCTTCTACGTTAGAGGCTATCTAAGAGGTAGCTAAAGCTTTCCTTATTAGTTATTTTAAAGGTATAGTAATTAATCCTATAAACTATTTACTTAAAACTAATTATTATAGACTATAACCTTAATATAATTTATATAAAGAGAGTTACTATTTAGATAAAGAACTTATAGTTAGCTCTCTACTACTATAAGAAGTTCTCTAAAACGTTTATATAGAAGTCTTTAAAAAGAGTATTAGAAGTATAGCTAGATAATATATAATATAATTAAAGTATTACCCTCTTAAACTATACGTATACTATAATAAACTACTATAATATACTATTAATACCTAATATTAAGTTTTAGGAGTAAACCTTAAATATAATTACTTAGGTATACCTAACCTAACCCTAACCTAAGTATACCTAGCTCTAACCTATCTTTAGCTAACCCTAACCTAACCCTAACCTATCTATAGTTAACCTTAACCTAACCCTAACCTATCCTTAGTAGCCCTTACTATAACCCTAACCTAAAGTCCGTGCGACCCTAACCTAACCCTAACCTACTACTAGGTATACCTAACCTATTTACTAGCCTATCTAAGATATCTAGCTAGCGAAAGTAGCTAGCTAGATACATTCTATATATATAATATAGATCTAGATTCTCGCTATTAAATAAGCTTTTACTTATTATAATTAGATTAGGACTAGTAGAGACATTTAAGAAAATAAGATTCTAGTATAGAGACCTATTTGCTAGTCTTCTACGCTATATAACTAAAAACGTACATATAACTAGTAAACTTACTAATTATAGTGCAGGATAGTATATATCGTTAGCCCGGCCTAATAGTAGTTAACTATTTTACAGATAATAAGTATAAATCTTGAATATAATACTCTTTGCTATAAATAGATAAATATATTTTGTTTGTATAGTCTTTCTTAGTTCTCTCTTTCATCGCCCGAATAATCAAGTACTACGGTCTGAGGTGGATTTTACTATATACCTATCTTCTACTTACACTCTTGGCTCACTAACACTAAACGTAGCGTTCGCCTGCCTATTGTTCGACCCTCCCTCCTGTGCCGGACTTCCGTCCCGTCTCTCTCGTCTTGATCGACCTGTAAAGACATCGCTCAAACGAAGACCAATGCCTCTATTTTCCCGATCTTGCGCTCCTACGACATCGTCAAGACTCTCATCTGCGCCACCTCCGGTCATGTCACTGCTCTGATTCCTCCGCTGCTCTCTCAGGCGCCGCAGAGCGCCAATTCGTTCTTCAGTTGACGCGTTGGGTCGATGACGGAGAGAAAGAATGTCGAAGAGCGCAGTACGACGGCGATGAGATGATTCGGCTTCGGGATTGAGGGGTGGCGCGAGCTCGTTTGGATCTTGTGAGCCAGAGGAATCTCGAGACCTCACAGGGCGGAGATCAACCCGGCTATTGCAGGTCAGAATCGTAGCCATGTTAAATGTGGAAGTAGCATACCACAATGGACACGTGCCGGACACGTTCAGCAACCAAGGATCTACGCATTCAGGGTGGAACTTGTGATCACAAGGAAGAACACGCAAATTCTGGCCCTTTTCAAAGTCCTCAGTACAAATTGAGCAACCTAGACCCTCGTCTGGGGACGCGTCTTCTGTACCCGCTACTGCACCCGTGAAGGCAGACTGTGCGGGTGCAATACCTGACTGCTGTTCACTTGATAGTGTTGGTGTTGCAACGCGTGTCGTGTCCGTTGAGCCCTCGATTGGATTCGGAGTCGTATTTTGGTGATCTGCAGTCGGGGTCAAGCTGTTAGATACCTTGTTCTCTACGTTTACGCGATTCTCATCTCCTGTCTCTGCCGTCGATCCTAACTCTACATCAGCAGATTTTGCTGGCTCCTTCTCCCCAAACTTGACGATGGGTATCGTGTCCAGTATAGCCCGCCCCAACCCCCTCGCCCTGCTTTGCCTTGGTCGACCAAGTACATTTCGCGGACCATATCGTTCCGGATGACGGTGAGCACGCACGGCGCCAGTGATGATGATGATCAGGAATAAAGCGGTGATGATACCTGTGATACTGTACAAAATGGTCATGGCAACAGCGGTGGACGGCGAAGGACCCAGGGGGTTTTGCTGGTATTGGTTGCTACTACCAGCGTTATCGCTTCCCTGATCCCGTCCTTGGACCTGAACGAAGTACTTCATGTGTGCCGGCAGGTCGATGATGGCACCAAGCACCTCGGTTGAGTCGTCTCTGTTTGTCATGGAGTAAACAGCAAACTCTTCAATCATATTTTGCGCGCTGTCCTGCGAGTAGTTGCAGTAGTTGGAGGCCGTGCTGTATAGGATGACGGCGGAGATGTTGGCCTGGATATAGGCTCGTTCGAAAACGGCTTGAGGAGTGTCGAAGCCGTTGTAGTCGTTTAGGTTGCAGCTGATGTATGCGATTTCATCATTGGAGATTCGAGCGGCGCTGGAGTAGTTTGTGTTGTATAGGTTGCCCTTGACCTGGTCCTTGTCAGCGCATGAAAAGCTATGCGACACACAGTGTTTGACGAACTGATTTGGTGGCTTCCTGAGTCAATGGGATCAAGTCGGCAATCGCGTTTCCGTCGCCCTGGGCATCTGCAAGCGGTAACGTGCCATGGTGGAGATTGGGACGCGCGGTAGAAGTATTGGTGGATGAGATGGTAGCCGCGGAGACGGTCGCGAACAATACGCACGTCAACTGCCACGACAGGCGGTGCGGTGACGCGAGCAGCATCTCAACAGGTCCCCCGTATGCAGTCCAGATGGTGTAGAAATAGTGCGCGCTCGAGCAGCAATTGGGCTGAAAGGCCGTCTTATCGATGACCAGCACACCAGGTCCAACTCCCCATGAAGAGTTGGTCGTGGGCGCGGGGTGTGGCTTTCAGCTGGCTTGCCTCCAGGACGTCCCCAGCGATCCAAAGCGATTTTGCGAGATAGCAGATGCCGCGTTTCTCCACTGACATGTCGCGCGCGAAGACCAGCCAGCGACCGAGATGTACAAATAGCAAAGAGGGTCGACTGAAGCCTCGGCGGAGAGGCGCGGACTGCCATGGCGTATCGATTGATCTCCACCTAGCTGTCCGCTGACGCTGACGGCCCACTAAAACGTGCCCTCCGAGACTGCCGCACCATGTGCGCGCAACCGTGCAACCGTCTCCCCAGCCCACCCACGTTAAACCGCCGCATCGCCCCACTCGATGCGCTACTACTTGCTGTCCTCGTTGCATCGTGATCTGTAGCACGTATCCGCCACACTCCGCCCATCTTGCCCTCTCACACCCATCGCATGCGGCTGCCGTGCACTCGTCAGCCCCATGGCTGAGCACCACGTCCGGGCCGACTCGACACGTCTTGGAGACTATAAGCTTCATCATCATCCTACTTCAAACCACACGTCCCAGGATATTCCGTCCAATCGCCCTGTCCATGTACGTGTTCTTGTCTCAGCTCGCTCTCTGCCGCCGCACCTTGAGAGACATACGGTCATAGGCCCTCTTGCATTCCACACACACAAACTTGATTCCTCAGTGGTACCTCACGATCCGTTCGGGCTTTTGCCGTGACGTGGTTTCGCACCTGTGCCGCATAAGGTGCATTTCATTACTAACTAGACCCATTGTGCATATTTTCCTTTTGCGCCTACGCTATATACCCTGTGTGCTACCTTCTGTCCAGTGCAGACAGTCATTAATATTTTGTTCATCTTCCCCAGGCATAAATGGATTCCACAAAACAGTCTTCTAATATGCCACACCGCTGCGACTCCATGAAGGTGTTTTGAATGTCATAGACTGCACCTGCTGCTCGACCAAGCCCCCTAGCGCTAGAGTATCCATCGGGTCAACTCCCATCTTCTGGAAGTCGTTGAAACCAGACAGGTAGAACCCAGCGATGACCACAAGATACGACAAGATGAGTATAGATCCCTTGAAGTAATTGCTCTTACCTTCGCCGTACATGTACGACAAAAGGAAAACACAGAGGATAACGGTTACCATGTCCCACTGAGGGAAGATCAGAGTGAACGTCTGGCTGGCAGCATCCTGAGCGGGGATATAACCTGTATGGATAGCACTGTAGAACACCAGCGCCGGGATTTGGAGGAGACAAACTTGCAGAGCGTATGCAGAACCAATCTCCATGGAGAGCGCGATGTTGCCGTTCATGGCAAAAGAAATGGCGTTTAGGAATTCAGTCGTGTTCGGTACCAACGCAAACAGTGTGATGCCCAGGAACTTCTCGTCAATGTCGGAGCCTTCTAGGACGCCATCCACGGTATTGACCAGGATTTCAGCAATAATGGCATATGCTAGCGTCGCAGTCAGAAGAATGGCTGCACTCTTTTGTCGGCTCCAGTTCGGTGCATCGTGCCCACCGGAAGCGTGCCCAGTGGCTGCATCGACCTCTTCAGGCGCAGCCTCCGTGTTTGTCCTTGTGTGTACGGGGCGATCAACATGCGCTTTGCTTGATGTATGGGCAAGTTGGGCAGCTTTGCGTGGAGCTCTGGTGACATCCCGCGTTGCCAGAGCGGTTGTAGTTGCCGCGATCTCCGTGATTTGTCTCGCAAGTGACTGAGCAGCATCGTCTGTAAGACCCTCGACGTGGAAAGAGTGGTGCGAGTGTGCATCACTGTCTTTAGGTGGTACCATGTGCGGGATGTGGCTATCCGATTTGGACGCAGGCCGTCTGTCGTCCGAGGCGTTTTGCTCTGGTCCAAGCCCAACTTCCTGCAAAGTCTGGCTGACCATACGTTTGTACAGCTGGCTGTCACGGATGTGCGCACGAGACACGGACTGGCCAGTCGCTTGCCTGACAAAGGAAGAATGGGGGAAATCCGTATGACCGCTTTGGCTGAGACTGCTCGCGCTCATCTCAAGTATCCTCTTCTCCTGAGCATCTGGCTCGGTCCAGATTGTCGCTGCATGGGTCCGAAGCGTGAACAGAAGCCCGATGATATAGGAGAAGAAGAGCATTGTAGCCGCAAACCAAGTGTAAGGCTTTACGGCTTCGTTATAGAAGCGGTCGTTTAGTGCAGGTGTCTGTGAGTAGTAGCATCTACGGCAGTCCCGTTCGAGGGGCACATGTACGCTAGAGTGCACACATTGATGACAGTTAAGTTCGTGCTGACGAGATTTAGCGTAGTAGTCAGGGGCGTTGGGGCAAGACTTACGCTTCCATAGATTTGATAGAACAGTGTGGGGCCGAAGGCGCCGATAACGGCAAACAAGAGCATAGTTGATGTGACGCCGGCGGAACGCACGTTGAAACGCTGTGTCTTACGCTTAAGAGCGCCAAAGCACATGGACAAGCCTGGTAAGAAGAGAATACCAGCGAAGATACTACCGATGATACTTCCTTCGACAAGCTGGGCCTTGCCCTGTTTCAGGGCCACGCAGTAGAGGAACACTTCAACTACCGTGGAGAAGAAAGCGTTGATAGTAGCGCCGACACCCATTGAAGATTGGGCTGAGATGGAGGCCACAGCTTGGCCAATGAAGTATGCCAATGGGATAATGGACAACAGGGCAAGTGTGAAAAGCAAAAATTGGTCCGTGAGCCAAAATTTCATCTCCAGAGCCTCGGCTAAGACGAAGTAGTCGAATATTGTAAAGGCCACCAAACTAAGGAGATTGATTAGAAAGATGTTGGTTCCGTCGATGGTGTACTTCCAGTACTTGATTCCGACTGCGCGGTAGGTACAGAGGAGTATGGACGACGACTCTCCAGGACGGCGCACATTGCCATTGTCAGAATGGAAAGAGAGCGCCAGAGGGTGACGCCGCAGATGATCGAACAGCAGCAGTGTAGTCTTGCCCATGGGTATGGTAAAGACAAGAAACCAGCACAGGGCTGAGACGAGGAACAGAGAAGGTGTGAGGATGCCGTAGAAGAACAGGAAGAACACGACTCGACCAAGATTCCACTTGCCACGACCAAACAGCCTCCTCTTGGTGTTCGCAGTGTCAGCATGGACGATATTGGCACGTCCATCTCGGCCAAGCAAGCTTGTGGTTTCTCCACCTGTAGAGTCAACGCTGTTGCGTCTCCGGCCGATGAGAGAGCTCGTGCCGGTCGTTGGGCCGAAGAAAAGGCGTCCTTCTTCAATGTCACCACTCTGCCACTGCTCGTACTCACTGATGCTGCGACCCTCGCCCTCGTCTTCTTCTATGTATGCCTCATCCTGCATGAGCTTGACGTACTTGCCGAAAGGGTAAAACAGATAGCCGGCAAGGTCGAAGAGCAGGCGAGAGTATTCCTTGCAACTCTCGTTGAAGCCCAGCAGGGCACATAGCAGTCCGCCGGCGGTGGCGACGACAGCCAGCCACCAGCCAAAGATGAGCGTCCAGGCGATGTTGAAGAGCAGTAGCCATCTACTGACGTAGAGGCCCGGCGACGAGTGAATGTCTTCTTCAGCATTGCGCTGCACCGAGCGGCCCTTTTTGTAGAGCGCGGGCTTCCAGATGCGGATGCCGAAGGGATGGGTGACGTTGATGGCATCCTGGCGGTCGCGTAGGGTGAAGCTCTCTGCGTCGCTCAGGTCGTCGTCTTCATCGCCGCCTCCGCTTTGGTCTTCTTCTTCTTCTTCGTCCTCGGCCTGCACCGTCTCCTCGCTGGACGAGGGTGTGGCGTCGGCATCGGGGCCCGTGGGCGGACCGGCCGTGTCCTGCTCGACGTCGTCGTCTTCGGTCGAGTCAATGGTGGCTAGGTTGGGCGGCGGGGCGGGGCGTCGTCGGACGGTCGATGGCTTGCGCCGCAGCGGCGTCTGTCGCTGCTTCTTCAGCTGGTCCTGCTGGGCCTGGTCCAGCTCGACCTCTTCCTCGGCGTCGTCGACACTGAACTCCTGGCCCTTCTGCGGCCATTTGGACGATGTGGCGCGGCGGCTCATGGGCGGCTTCTTGGGCTTGGTCGAGCCTTCGGGTGTCGCCGCGGTCTGCTGGCGGCGCTCGATGCCAGAGGTGATGGAGCCTGCCGTCGCGTCAGCCTCGTTCTCTCGGCGTAGGCCATGCACACGGCGCACTTACCGTAGCCAGAGGGCTGCATGGCAGCTTGCGGGCGTCTGCGCGCCGAATCCGTGCCCGACGCGCTCTGCGTGGGCGTGTCGCTGCCGGTGCCGTAGGTGCTGCTCCGGCGCGACGTCTCGGGCGACAGCTTGGCCTTGCCTGCGGTGGGTGTCCCGTCGTCCATGGTGGTGTCACTGTGCAGGGAGCTCCAGATGTTTCGATGACTGCAAGGGCCGGCTGTCAGGCATGGATCGCTCGCTCAACCTTGTTTCGAGAGCTTGTATGGTCACAGCGCAAACACGCACGCTGCGTGGCTATCTGCACTCGTCACGAATCTGTCGCCGTGCGATGGCAGCTATAAAGCACAGCGAAAAACGCATCCCCGTGCTGGCCGTGCCCCTCTGATGTGTGCGTGTGGGTGGGAGCAAGCTGCAGATGACCTCGTTAGACGTCCGACTTGCCGGCGATCAACTGCACCTGTCGCGCACTTAGCGCCGAGTCGCCTACTTTGCTCCAGATAAGACAACCCGCCCGCCAGCGCTGCGCGAAATCCACGCCTTGCGCGGCTGCACAATGTCCGCGGGCACACGCTGCTGAAGCCGCTTCTGTCGCGTCGTGCGAGTGCTCCCATGCGAAGCGTGGCGGTGCTGGGGCGATGTCATCGTGTCCATGTCACGTCGCGAAGAAACCTGCCGGTCCCAAAGTAACTGAAGAATGATCGGGATGAACGACATGGCTCACGACTTCATCTCCAGCAAGCTCTTCCTTCTACTGTTCCCTACTTTCCATGCTGTCACAACAAGACAAATCCGTAACTATCCTGGGGATTGTACCTGCAAGGTCCCATGTGCGAACCATCGGCAGGCGCTACTAAGCATGGAAGTGCAATCTGAGCATCATCTGGAAACATGGCATCAGCGTCGCCCAGAGAGAGTTCCATCTTCGATGATTTCCATCATGGATCAACCTTTGCCCAAGGGGCAATTGTGTCGCTCGGCGGTGCTTATCGATAGTAGACGACACGTCCCAGATCAACCGCGCACCGTACACGACCGCCACTCGTCCACCATGTCAAGCGCGCGCCGACTGAACGCGTCTCGCAAACCATGTATCACCTCTTCAAGTCGATATATCTCCATGCGACGAGTAAGGAAGGTGCGCAACCAAGTCCCTCTGCAACCACCACGACGAGTCTAACCACCCTCAGAGTACTCGGTCCTCCTTCTCGGCCTTGACAACGCCGGCAAGACGACGCTTCTTGAGCAGATAAAAGGCACCTACACACCCTCCCACCCCAACCTGAAGACAGTTCCGACCGTCGGGCAGAATGTTGCTACCATCGCCCTTCCGCCTCCAAATCCACCGATATACCTCAAGATATGGGATGTTGGCGGCCAGCATAGCCTGCGCGGGCTTTGGCAATCCTACTACAGCAGCTGTCATGCCATCGTCTTTGTCATAGACAGCAGCGATGTGGGCAATGCCACCCTCGCCGACATGAGCGCGCACAATGCAGCAAGCATAGAGGACATTGGGCGGCTGGATGAGTGCAAGCTGGTTCTGGAGAGCGTACTGGCCAACGAAGATGCCAGCGGCGTTCCCATTTTGATACTCGCCAATAAACAAGATCGTGAAGATTGCGTCGAAGTCATACGCATCAAAGAAGGATTTGTGAGGAGAGTGTTCGAGGGCGAAAAGGGTGGCAATGTGAGGGACAGCAGAGTACTCCCGTGCAGTGCTCTCACAGGAACTGGTGTACAGGAGGCGGTCGAATGGTTATGCAGCAGGATGGCTTTCAACAAGGAGGCAAGACCACCGGTTATGAGGTAGTTGCAGGCGCCAGGGTCGGCACCATGTCACGAATCTACCCCAGCGTCCATCTACTAATATTCCAGAAGTAGCGACCTCGGGATGCATTCTGCTTCTCGTCGTTTTTCTGTGTTGCCAACAGGCCTGTCACAGAGGTAACAGTGCGACAAATCTATTTTCGGCCTTCAACTCCTCGTCATACTATGAGAAGACTGGTCTTTCCTTGCCAGCTCACCCAACCGACTAGAGACTCCGCTATCACGACCTTTCCTCGACTACAAGTCTCAACCGAAACAAACCTGTACACTCTTCCTATTGGCTGTTTTAGGACATCTACTCTATGCCAGGCATCATAGGAGTAAACCTTGCTATGGAATGTATCGGAATGCATGAAAAAGAATCGATGTAAGGACTAGTTTCACAACTTTCTTTGCAAGCTTCCTGGAATCCTGAAAACTCAGTACACCAACAAAACTGCCTTGGCTGCGCCATTACTCTGGCTTGGTATAATCATGTCGCGCTAGGAGAGGTCAGTAGTAGATAGAACCGACGCCGGTGGGTGGGTCCGGTCCACCAAAGTTCCAGCAACATCCATGTTGATGCTTGAGTATAGAGTTCTTTGGGGAATCACAAGATGGGTTCTTCGGGTTCCGCAGCAGCATCATTTGATTTCTCACCAAAGGCGTGTCTCTAGCCGACTCTGCTTCGCTGCATGATTACGAGCCTTCCTTCAACCACTTTTCGCAAGGTTTGCGGCCTGGGCTTCCGCAATAGCCTTCTTCCAGTGATCTTTGCTCGTGTCCGACTGACTGAACCCAGTCTGCACCCACTCTCCACAACTCATGGGCTCGTACTTCGCTATCTCGCCATTACCAATACAGCTGTCCAATACGCCCACCTTTTCGTTGAAATTGAAGCCAAAGAAAAAAGGCATACTAATACGATCTTCTTGGGCTCTCGAAAACACCCTATGTACTGTGCTCACGAATCGATCATTGCTTACACGTTGAAGGAAGTCTCCGATGTTGACTACGAACGTGCCAGGAATTGGCGTTGCCTTGATCCACTCTCCATCCCGGGTCAGCACTTGGAGACCGCCAATTGAGTCTTGCCAAAGCAGAGTGAAGCATTGCAGGTCAGTGTGAGAGCCCAGCCCAACATCCTTGGCCACTGCAGCTTCAGCTGGGGTCTTGCCTGGGTACCAGTTGTATACACCATCAGCTCCAGGCTAATCATGGATTCAACAAGTCAGCGTATGGCTCACATGCATTTCGTAGAAAAAAAACTTACATAGGTTACAAGACGGTCAAAGTAATTCTCATCGAGATCGAGGGCAAGTGCGAAGATGCGGATGAGATGGCGTGCGAGTGCAAGGCATTCTTGCCAATATGCGATTGAAGCGCTTTTGAAGTCAGGAATGTGCTTCGTTCCTGCCCATACAAACTCCTCTCCCCGGATCTCGGCAAGGATCTCGTCCGGGATCGATGATAGTGACGATGCAGAATGTGTGGGGTCGTATCGCGGATCGTAACGCCACTGGAATGACTCCTTGTTGTCAACGCTTTCAGTAGGTGAAACATGAACTTGACCAATGGCTGAGTAACCGTTGTAGTTGGCCGATAGCTCTTTCCTAACGGCATGTTTCACTTCCCTTGGTTGGGTTTGGAAAAAGCTATTGCATGTTAGCCGGAAACTATTATGCGGAGACGTATGATGACGGACGAGCGACATTGGAAAGCAGCTGTTTTGATAATGGCATCATTGATGCCATGGTTTGAGACGTAAAAAAAGCCAGATGCTGTAGCTGCTTCTTTAACTTTGACAGCGATGGCCTGACGATCCTGCAGTGAGCCGCCGATAACCGCGAGATCGATCACTGGTATCTCTTCGAGACTTGCTGCTCGAGGTTCTGCTGTGGATACATTGCGTGTTACCGTCCCTTGATGATTTCGGAGAACGAGCTTCGTAAAAGCCGGCTTCGCAGTTTTGACTGTTGTAGACATGGTACCTAGGTAGCCAATGGAATGTGAATTTGGTCAATGCAAAACAAGATTCTCGTCAAGCAATGGGGATGATAAGAATCTACTCAGTGTAGAACATGTCCTCCTAGACGTTCTTGTCGGACATCGCCGCAGCAGCGATAGCGAAGCTTCGCTCCTCTCGGGAGGGGCAACGCGAAAGAATGCTTATCACGGTGATAAGGCATGCGCAACAGGGCTATGCTTCTGATGGATAGCTTGACTCATAGATCAAGAGTGGGAGAGAATATCATGCTGATCCCCTGTCCACTGTACGCGGTTCGTGGATATAGTTGGGCGAAGTGCTGTGTTCGCACGATTGCGTTTACGTGACGCGAATTCAGATTACGCTAGCCGTGACTCTGCAGCGGCCTCGGCCTGGAAAATGTCCCTGTGATTCTCCAGCCACTCGGACGTCTTCACTATCATGGGCGCTGCAACACGGTGTTCTGACTAACATCGCTGGACAAGGTGTTATTATCCAACATTGAACTGCTGGCTACCGGCGGGCGGACTGTCTAGGCACATGTTGAATGATCCGACCTTTGATCCTTGTTGCAAACCTCGAGACACATTCGTTTCTCATCAGGGTGCCTCAAGATTCAGAGCCTCACTGTATTCATCCACGATTCCTTCACAGAAAGCCTCCCACTCAGTTTTGAATACCGCCAATCGTGTCGTCTTCTCTTCAGATGACATGCAAGAGTACTCAAAGCTCCACTCAATCAACTTCCGCCAGCCTGCCAGATCCATGCTCTCACTACCGATCATAGTTTGGTAGAAGTCGTGGCTCAGGGAACTGGAAAAGACACCAGGATCGTCACTGTTGATCGTACAAGGTACTCCAAATGCCAGTAGTGGCGTCATTGGATGACTTCTTACACCTGGGCACAGTCCCAAGACTTCGTTGCTGATGGGACAAACTTCGATCGCTACCCCACGTGTCTTGCACATCTCCATCAATAGCGGATGCTGTGCTATGCTAAACCCATGGCCAATCCGTTTGCTGTTGAGAAGCAGTGCGTCAAAGAGGTTGCCATCAGTCTCTGTGCCATGGCTCAACGTCTCTCCAGCATGAAGTACAAATGGCAGATCGACTCCCAGCTCATCGCACTTTGAACGCATCTGTAGCAAGCTTGGTACCCAATGTGTGAGCGGATATCCAGCATCCTCTTGGCCGCACATGTCAAACCCACAAATGAGTTCTGGATATTCTTGCTTGAGTGCTATACACTCATCCATCACATACTCCATGTCCTCCATCTTACCGCTTCGTAGTGCAGAGAAGATGATCTTGACACCATAGAATGTCTTTCCTGCTGCTGCTGCCGTGGCAACCTCCGACTTGATTATGTCGTTCATAAGCTTGAGTAGTTCCGGGCGTGGTATTGTGTGAGTACCGTCGTCAGTCCAGACATCATTATACCGGTGGAAAGCCACTCTTATTTCGGCATACGAAATATTATCCGCAACAAGGTCCCGTAGGACAAGACGGAAATGTTCGGTGAAAGCAGATTGGTACAGTAGTAAGCCACGCATAGTAGCAAAAGCCCGGTTAAACTGGTGCCAAATGCCGTCCACAGTTTGGCTCGTATGATAGACATCTTCTCGGTTCAGTAGAATCCTTTTCGCAACAAAGTTTTCCGCTGCGGACTGTCCGCCAGGAAATTCCTCACAAAAGCGAGACCATGTTGTCCAGGTACCTGGCTGATATGCGATGCCTTTGCCGTGAACACCTGGAATGTATATTGGATCGAAGAACGATATTTCTGCAGCTTTTTCTGCATCGTCCGCAGGGAGCATTTGAAAAACAGGCAGAGCCTTTTTCATCCAATCTAAGCAATTCGACTTCATATCGAGCGAGATGCAAAGACCCTTTCTGCCCCGCGCAGACTTGATCAATGAATCTAGTGGTGGTAGCATAGCATCGAGGTGGCAGTGAAGCAGAGCACCCTTGGGGGCCCGTTTCGCGATGCTTAAAAGCTTGGTGGTATCAATAATATGCTTCGCTGGCATGTACTGATGTGCATGTTCTATGAAGCTTCCAGCATCATCGATTCTACCATACAACGTCTCCTTCTCTTGCGCTCTTAAAGCACTAACGATGGTCGAGGCTCTTGACTCTGTGGGAGTAAACCGAAGTCCAGCAGTGAAGGCTAGGCTCTTCTCATCGGCCTGGAGCGCTTCTCGTGCGGACCAGTACGCTGATTCGTTAGGATACGTAGATGGAACGTTGGGAGTCGGAAGCATCGTCATTATCGTGAACGTCGGAACAGCTTTTTTGGACGGCAATATGAGCAGAGGATGGTATGCCTGGAGTGACAAGACGGAAATGCCAGCTTCCACGTGCCTGCGAAGAGTGGGAGTCACCCACGCTATCGAGACCCCACCCGCACTGGCGCTAATGAGAGTACCCACCAAAGGTTCTATATCTCACTTGTATCCACTCTACCGATAGGCATGTTCTGACCCGATCGGCGAGTACACTTGGCGGACATCTCCTATCTACGGTACAATCTATCATAGGTATGTTGACATTCTGTGTATCTACTAGCATTAGCTTCACGTGACGGCATCACTTGGACAATACGTAGTTATCATTTGGCAACAAAACCTAGGAATTTGTTAGCTAGAAACTATACAATGTGCAGCAAAGCTTGCTAGCTAGCAAATATGTTTTCGTCTCATTAATTGCTAGCGTGGGGTACATAGGTGGTACAAAGTCGGGGGTTAGGCGCCGTTTCAAGATTACTAGACACGTTCAAGTTGGAATTACTGCCTGCTAACTGAGCCAGGCTAATAGACATGAGCATATTAAGCATCCTATAGATACATGTCTTAATACAATCCATTCGGCCAGTGATCTTCGACCTGCATATGAGCAAACAGCGATTCCCCTTATCTCCGCCGGATTCTCCATGCCCCATTCCTAGCTCAGATATACTAGGAACATCTTATCTCGATAGTAGCGGAGCCTCTGATAATCGAAGTGAAGAAAGCTACTACAGACTTATAAGTCGAGCCCAACACCTAAGATGAAACGTATTGCAACGGTATTCATCTTTTCAAAATGGCCAATCTTGAACGACAAAACGAAGTCAATACGAAAGAGAAGGTGACGAGAATTGGTGTTGACGACTCAATATCCACCGAAGAAGGCCACGTTATTGATATCTCCAACACGTATGTCGGCGCTCTTGGTACAATCTCTAGATGGTTGGAAAGGTTCGGTGTCGAATCGAGAGGCTATCAACGTGTACTACCAGAAGAACGCTCCAAACAATCAATATGGGGTCTGTGCTTGATATGGTGCGTCTCTGCCCCGAAAGACTCCAATGATTCTAACCTCTATTAGGGCATCTGCGAGTCTGACTATTTCTACGTTCACAGTTGGGTTACTCGGACCATCAGTGTTCAATCTTACATTTGGACAGACTGTGGCTATCACATGGACGCTTTTGGGTTTTGGTGCGTGCTGCTCCGGGTACTTGGCGACTTTTGGCAAAAGGCATGGCCTCCGCGCTCTCGTGAACTCGCGCTACACGTTCGGGTTTTATGGTACGATGGTCATGTCTATTCTTAACATTCTGACGGAGATGATCTTCGGATTCCAGGCCTGCATACAAGGAGGCCAAACGCTTGCTGTGATGTCGAAAGGAAATCTCTCCACTATAGGAGGCATCTTCATCATTGGATTCCTAAGTTGGATCATCGCGACGGCCGGGTTCAAGTACGTTCACTATTATGAACGTGTAGCCTGGATTTTTCCCATGATTGTCAGTATGCCTATGATACGTCAAGACGTGCACGCTGACTAAATCTAGGTTTTTATCAGCCTTTACGCCGTCGGAGCTCGAAGCTTCACTAATATGGCTTCTCCCATCGTCGAATCTAGAAATACACAAGCCGGCCTGGGGCTCTCGTTTGCCGCCATAACTTTCAGTTGCGGTTCAGGCTGGGTGGCCGCCTCAGCTGACTACTACGTTTACTTTCCCGTAGAGACACCATCATGGGAAATATTCATCATTGCCACTTCGGGAATATGGATACTGCCAGCTTTCGCCATAACCTGTGGTGCTGGATACGCATCCGCGCTATGGACGAACGCAGAGTGGGCCGCTGCCTTTGCCAATAGCAATGGATCATCTGCCGCGCTGATCGAATACGTGCTACGACCGCTCGGAAACGTTAGATACTTTTTCCTCTTCGTGTTGGCGATCAGCATGATGAGTAACAACGTCTTCAACTTGTATTCGATTGGCATTTCGATGCAATTGTTTGGCGCATGGCCAGCGAAGCTGCCGAAGTTCATCTACACATTTCTCAGTGTTGCCGTGATGATGTAGGTCTCCTAACATTCGCTTCACTTGCTATGGCTCCTAGCTAATGTTCCTCATAGTGTAGTCGCTTGTATAGGATACAACTCCCTCAACGACATCATATCTAACCTGGGTGCTGTCATTGGTTACTGGTCTATCGTCTACTTCGTTCTCATTCTCGAGGAATCCATTATCTTCCGACAAGTACGGGGGCACGATCTTACCGGTTGGAACGACCCAAAGTCCTTACCAATCGGTTTAGCAGCCATGTCATCGTTTTGTTTCGGTATTGCAGGCGCTGTAGTAGGTATGGGACAGACCTGGTACACTGGGCCGATTGCAGCGATGATCGGTGATTACGGTGGTGATATTGGCACATGGCTTGCAATATCTTTTGCTGCCATCGCCTATCCTGGCTTGAGATGCATTGAGTTGAAAAAATTCGACCGTTAAGGTATCCGTGCACGCTGAATCTTCTTCGAGCTTTGCCAAGATAATGACTCCCTATTCTCTACCGCGTTTCGAACTTGAAAATCGGAGAGACTGTTGGATGCAGAACTGCGAGACCGTAGTGCTTTGAACCCCTCCTGCATAGTCGAGTAAACGAGCTGATCCCTAAGAGCGGAACCTGATACGTGATGTGTGGACTCTCAGGACAGCTTCAGGAACGTCCACAGCCCGCTGCTATGACTTCCTCATTTTCAGTGTGAAACATGTAAATGCCATCGCCTATTCATAGTCTATACATCTTCTTTTCCTTTGATCTCATGTGTCTCAGCTTTAATCACACAAGCCCTCAATTCTGTCCGCTCCCTCTCCCTCTCCTCCTCCTCTTCCTTCTTTTTCTGCCTCAGATACTGACAAAATTTACTTCGTTCCCTCATCGTTCCCCCCCACTTCACAAACACAAACGGCACGATACAAAGAGCGAGACTGAAAAAGCCTAGTAAGCTTGTTGCCCAAGCCACACCCATAGCCCTATACATTGGCTTTGCAGCAAAGGGCAACACAGCTCCAAAAGAAGACCGAGATAGTGAGGCCGCGGCCATGGCACTGTAAGAGTAAAGATACGAAGTCAGTACACATTTCATATGTATTTCTTGCAGTCACAACTTACCTTGCAGCGAAAATCTCGTATGCATCCACGAGGTAGTTAAGTAGCGCCATAAACAGACATAGGTACCCCATGCCGAACAGGATACCAGCAAGAGTAGGTACGATCCAGTGTATGCCTTCTCTGCTTGTCCAACCAAGCCAAAACGCACTAACGACGAAGAAGGGACCTGCTATACAAGCTAGAGGTAGACGACGCATCTCTTCATTCTGCGACCATGGCCGATTACGACATTGGGCGCGTGCCAGGTACCTAAGAGGTGCGTGTAAGAAGTTACTGTGTCTCACAAGCAATTCGAACAGGGGTATTGCTTACCAATCCCAGGATAAATATATACCAGCAGAGATGACTGCACCGACGCCAATGGGGAGAAATGCGAGGCCGGTCTCTCCGGCATTAAATTGATAAATGCCTTGGAAAATGATTGGGAACGATTGCAAAAATATGTAGAATATGGCGTCTGGAAGAAAGGCATTAGCATATCGCCATCTCTGTATGGGAGTAAGGTAGGTTGGCTTACATGCATAGCTCAGGTACAAGCAAGTGAAGAGTACCAGAGGCTCGAAGCAGATCATGCGTAACGGTCTTGTCAAGATGACAGTGACGATGTGGTTCATATCTGTCTTTTCTAGTTCCAGCGGTGCTATGATACTGTCATCGCCAGTTTCTTTGCGTAACCTCTGAGCACGCCGCTTCAAGATTGTTGGACCGTATGTTTCATCAAAGAAGTAGAATAGCGGCCACGTTGCGGTGGCGAATATAGCCCCAATCCAGAAGGCCCAGCTCCAGGACACGACGGCGATGTAGCCTGATACCAAGGGACCCAGAATAGGGCCGAAAGTCGTCGCAGCCTGTTACACCAGGTCAGATTTTGGTCTCCATTGCTGGCTGAGGAAGCTTACCATGAAAATAGCCATACTTCTACCACGATACTTGGGGTTGTGATATATATCCGCGCATATGCCACCCACAACGCTGATGGCACAGCTGCCTCCCACGCCTACCAACAACCTAAAAGTTACTAGCGCTGCGAAGTTCGGCGCAAGCGCTGAAGCGATTGAGAAGACAGTAAAAACGGCGAAAGAAATCACCACCGTCCCTTTGCGACCGTACGATTCCGACAGCGGGCCCCAAAGCATAGGACCACACGCATAGCCGACAAGATACATTGAAGTTGGCAAAATGAGCTTATACTCATCAGACTGGCTGAAATGTCGAGATATCGGGACTGTAGCACCGGCTGCTAGACTCGAGGTCATGGTACTGTTCATGACTATGTACAAGTCAGCTCCGCTGGCTACAGATGGTCGGTTGGGTTACTCACCGCTCATGATGGCGACGAAAAGAGCATAGATCTTCTTCCACTTCGTCTCTCGTTAGCCTTGTTTCAGTTGATTACGTGCACATCAACTCACGCGGCCCCAGTTGTTAGGGTTCTCGGGATCCCCATCTTCAAAGCGAATAACACGTCGACCATTTACATGGCCATCGTGAACGCTCGGCGTCACGGAAGAAACACTCGACCTTTCAGGCAAACTCAGTGTCGAGGGTGTTCGTGACGCAACTTTCTCGATTGCGTCCCCCTTCTCAGCATCGGAAGTTTCGTCAATATCTTTTTCAAGATCCCTCAGCCGCGCAGCACGCGGGCTATCTACACCAACTGTGTCGACCTGTTAGTGAACTACAGCCCCAGCATCACGATTAGATGAGTATACGTACTGCGACTCCTTGAGCTATGCCGACTTGTTGAGCTCTTCTGACTCTTTGATGTGAAACTCCGGACAAGAGCGACTGGCGACGTAATAGCCTCATGCCCCGGACCTAAGCCTTGCTGTTGCCGGGAATAACTTCTTTCTAGGTCCGCGCTGTCCATAGTGATTACCCGAACGACGCGCTCGTCTGTCAGCACTGGAGCCTCAGCAAGACAACATGTAAAATCGTGAAAACGATGAGAACACAAGAAGGAGTACACCAGGTTGGGGTCCAGGGTGGATTCGCCTGACCCCGCGCACTCGAGTTAGCTATCCGAGGTGCTTTAGTATGTGCTACTGTACCCTTGATCGATAATAATGTGGCTGCACGTTTGGTTGTCGATCACAGAGTTACCCAATTTAGAGTAGGCGGGGCTTGACCTGCTAATGGATGACGGGTACCGTTTAGCTGCCCACGGAAAACTAAGCACCGTAGGGCGTTGCTGGGCATCGGCAAACCCACCGATGCGCGGCTTCAAGGGAAATCGGAACTTTGTTGCGAAGCTTGCCTGGAATGAGTCATGTACATTCGTTTTTCCGCGCATTTGTCTAGTCCGACGGCATGCGCTGAGAATACCGATTCCGAACCTGACCTGATCTCGGAAAACAACCTTAGCAATGAACATGTATTGAAGCACGATAGCTGTTGGGATTTACGTCGGTGAACAGAAGCTGGAAGCCCATGGCTTCTGCGTCGTTTATGTTTCAAGGTTGATGCTGCGTCCAAAGCGTCCATAAAGGGCCTTCTTCAGCTCTCCCATGTCTTCTTGTATACCTTCAAGCTTGGCCTTTAGTTCCTCTACTTCACCGTCAATGGTCTCTGTGGAAGAACTTAGGAGCTCGAGAACCTGCGGTTGTGGCAATGAGACAAAGCAGTCGCCTACTTTATATCTATGGCTGTTGTTAGTTTCATGACACCTAGACCACCTCTTATGAGAGGTCCTGCCGCAGCGGATTGTAGAACACTTACGGCACTTTCTCCTCTTCATCGACGAGCTCTAGTTCGCCAGAGATCTCTTCCAAGTCTTCCTTCTCCTTCTGCGCTTCTATTAGACTACATACCGACGAAGGGCGGCGTTTCGCAGCATACAATCTTGGCCCTCAGCTCCTCCTCCAGAATCTCCTCTTTCTGGTGCAGGGAACTGAACTTGTTGATCTTCTCTTGATCCTCACGACGCACCTCCAGGTCCTCGCTCTGCGCTGAGGCCTCTTCGTCTTTGGTGAGCTGCCGCTGTTAGCGCCAAATCGCGGAGCACGATGCAAAAATTGTCAATACTTACCATACGGCGCTGCATGGTGATGCCGAGCACTTGCGGATGATTCAACTAGTAACAGAGTTGGATTGAAATTTAGATGAATCGAAAAGCGAAGTGAGGGACCTTGGTGGCTACCTTCTGGTGTTGCTCGTGCCTTCGGGTGTGAAAATGCCAAGACTCTCCCAAGGCAGGTGCGAGCGCCGTGTGCAGTAGTAGCCTTGCAAACTCACCCAAGACATCCATGTAAGGTGACCAAAACAACCAAATTCGCTACATGTGCTTCAATCCGCTATTCGCCTTGGTTGTACAAACAAATGACCTGCTAAGCTACTCTCTCAAATGTAGCGCCCAATTCGTCCTTCTTCTCCGCCAGTTCACTACTCGTCTGACTATTCTGCGCATCGCTCAGAGCCCTCACGATATCACTTTCCGCCTTATCCCTTACCAGCTTCCGCAGTGTTTGTATAAGAAACCCAGAGAACACATCTACTGACCAATCGTCCGGCACGATCGCCAACACATCAGCCACATCGAGCCAGCTTCCAAAGCGTTCAAGAAGTTCACTTGTGCGCTCAATGCGCTGTGAAAGATCCTCGATAGTCAGGAACTCTTTTAAGAGATGTCCAAACATGCGTGACTGCTCGGAACGAGTGGGAATCTGACTATGTGAAACAAGAGGTGCGCCAGGCGTAGCGCGTCGATGTATTGAGGCGTAACCGTACAAACAGTAGCTTATAGCAGTGTTGTAGTCCCCAAGACCATGGGTGAGTAGTTTCAACGCCTCTTCGTGTCGTTCTTGTCGACCGTTCAAAATGATCATTTCGGAAACCAGCTCTTGCTCATATGGCTGCAGACGTGACAGAACTGTGTTCACATCGTAAGAGGATGTCTCACTAAGCAGCTGGAGCAGACGTATACGCGCATGCCACCAATCTACATCAAGAACATTGTCGCTTATGAAGGAGAAGTATGTTGGTTTGGGCGGCTCCAGGATGCGGTATGTTTCGTAGCTTTGCGATAGCGTGGCCCGCGATTCGACGTTGCTTTCGAGCTCCGTGATGACGCTATCGAGATAAAAAGCAATAAGTTCATTCACGTACTGAGGATGCTGTAAGTGGTGTCAGTAGAAGTCATCCGACTATACTCATACACGTACCTTTTTTTGGCCGAAGACGAGATACTCCAGGTAGTCTTTGACCGCACCTGGGGCTTGGTCTCTCAGCAAAGCAACAGCTCGGGTAGGATCAAACTTGACTCTACTCTGATCATCGGCGAATACTTGTACACCAAGTTTGGGGTTCCGGTTTGCCAACCACGCGCCGTATTCTTCTACAAGGGCTTGATCTCGAATCTTGCGTAGATAGTCACGCACCTTCTGTTCGCCATCTACAAGCTCACCCCCCTTGTCTTCTTCGCCCTCTAGGATTCGTTTCCAAGTTGCCAGCACGTGTGACGCCTTGACGGAAGCCCTGCAGTTACCCTGGTATAGGCGACTAAGCAGGAAGAGACGTTTGAACTTCTCTAGCAATTCCACGGCACGGTCGAAGCACTCTACCTCCTTGTCTACTAGATCATAGAGTTCAGCTCGTTGGGCGCCTGGACTGGAAGTACCCTTCGGGCTGCCTTGATCCAAGAGTAGAAGGATGTGGAGCAGCGCCGCGTCGACACTCCTGAACACTGACGGGTCGTTGGTTACACTGGCCATTCCTTTTCGCCGTCTCCAAAACTGGAGATAGCGCTTTACAAAGTGCAACAGATTGTCACCAAAAGGGCCATTGACGTTTGCTGACATGGTTGAGAGGTCATTCTGTTGCAGGAATTGTTCTACGAGTGTCGTAATGCCGCCGTAAACCTGTATGCCGTCTGATCCTTGAACAACTTCTTGGCAGAGAATCGGCATCAGGCTCAAGACGACTCGCGGATCCATCTCGCCCTCGATGAGCGCTTGTTCTGTGATGCGCTTCTCGTTCTCGAATATGATGATGTTGGTCTTGGTACGTAGGACCACATCCATGAAGAGCATGAGCGAGGCCTTTTGACGAATGTATATGAGGCTGAGATATTCAGCTTCATTGCGCGGTTCTTGTCCTCGAATGTCGCCGAGTACCGTTTCTATGGTCCCTCTTTCTGGCTGGATGCGTGTCACGTCTCCAGTCTGCGCATACTGTGCAGCTTCGATTCGAGAATCCAACCGGGTCACTAATGGGTTGCGTACCGCCCACCATATCTGGTCACCAGCCCAGACGACAGTCTGAGACTGTAGCTTGGACAGACGCTCTGCAAACTCTTTATCGGCTGTCGCTTGGCTCTTCGTAACTTTTGTGGCCTCTCTAGCTGCTTCGCCGGTCGGAGTAAGTTGCAGTTTCCGAACGGTCAGCTTGTCGCCTACCTCTGGAATCACGAGATCGTAAGGCTGCACTACCGTGCGCATACCTATAGGCGTTGGTATGTGGGAGCCCTTGCTGTAAACTGGCAGGCCAAGAGGGCTAAAGTTGAGCCAGTACTTGTCGACTTCTCCAGCGCTCGGATCTACATCCCATCGCTGGATCTCAACGCCATAGACAGTATTGCCTTGCATCTCTCGATGGACGACGGCCAGCACGTAGCCTTCTTCGGTGTTCATGTCTGGACTGATAGAGGCTGAGAAGTCCATGCCTGAGCCGTCGACAGCGATGGCATCAGGGTAGCTACTGAACTGGATGCTACCCCTGCACATATCCCCATCAAGATTCACAAACATGCCGACTCCTTGGTCAGAAGGTGTTGTGCCGACCGTCAATAGGAACTCGTTCGGATTCGGTGATGCAACGTGAGGCTTTAGTGGAATAAACGCTGGCGGTCGTGGCAGCAGCGACTCCCCAGCTTGCGGCCTATCTTCTTCTGCAGGAGGCCGTGGTAGAGGTTTGTTGGGTGAGGTTGCACCGCCACGGGCGTGACTAGATGATCTCCCAGATTGCTCGTCTCCCGTGGGCGCTCGTGCAGGAGAAGGGGCTGGGGCTGGGGCTGGGGCTGGCGACATGTCTCGAGACAGTGATTCTGGCACGTCGAATCCGTATCGCTGCGCTGGAGGCCGTGGACTTGGGGTTCTAGAAGGACTGCCCAGGCCAAGCACACTGAGACTGGTACTTCGAGCATGGCCACGCTGCTCCTCAAGACCCCGTGCATGTGGACTTGCAGAAGAGACGCTCCTAGAGGGCGCACTAGGTACGGTTGCTAGATGCTCAGCAGCTCCGCCGACGTCGCCAGCATCCGGGTCCAAAGAGGAGATGGGGAACAAGCCTATCTTCTGCTGGTGTACGACATCCAGAAGGGCATACGAGTGTGCGTCGGCGGCGCACGAGAAAGTGTCTCGGCGCACAGAGATCAAGCAGCCTCCATACTCGATTGCCTTGATCGCTTTCGGGGGGGAGGTCTCGGATATCTGCACCAGTCGTAACCGCTTCTTCAGGCCGATGACGACGACTACACCATCCTCAGCAGAACCACGGGCATGCTCGTTCAAGTCGACCCCCCCAACCCACAGACATGCTATTGGCTTGAAGGTTGAGTCAGGGCTCAGCTCGGGCAGCGAGTATATGGAGAGGGTGTTGTTGCAGAGCACACAGGCCTTGGTGATGTTTGGAAGCAGCAGGATCTGCTGCACGCCAGGCCCGTTGCTGTCGTTGTGTGGCGGCTCCAGTCTAGAGGCGATGATGGCCGTGGGCTCTTCGGAAGGGTCGTCGGTCTCCGGCGGGAGGAGGACGAAGTGGATGATCTCGGCGGCGGATGTGCCAACATAGAGGTTCCCGTCTAGAGGCGTCAGCACCAGGCACGGGGCAGGCACAGCAAGAGGCGCACATACTCGATACTTCTACACACGTGATGCGCACGTCGGCAGAGGAGCCATCAGCGGACAGCGGCAGGTTTGCGACGAGCTTGCGCAGCATGTAGGGGCCATGGAGCGGGGGCGGTCGCTGCGACTGGGAAGATGCTTCAGCCATTGTTGTCAACCATCACACGCGCCATGGCCGGCTACGGCAGCGATTTGTACGAGGCGCGCATGGTGGATGTTGGCATGCGCGCGTGGTGTATGTTGGAATGCGCCCGCGGTGCCTGGCGAGCTGTCCATGCACGCACACGCCGCCGCCGACCAATTGGGGCCGCCCAAGGCCGCACCTTCCGCGCTTTCACGGCAAGCTGTGTGCATACGTAGCCAGCCCAGCCCACGACCCCCAACGCGCCGTGAAGGCACCTGCAACCGCGAGCACGCTTGACCCACGTCGCAGCCGCCACGGCTCCCTTCGGACCGCCACTGCACGTCTCCCTTCGGACCACCACTGCACGTCTCCCGTGCCCGCACACGGCGACGCAAGCGCACCCATCGAGGGCGGCGTCGACATGGACGAGAGAGCCGAGCCGCGCCCACGCGCCGAGAGGCAGGAGCCCGGCGCAGAGGGGGCGCACCTGGAGGAAAACAAGTTCCAAAAGGCCATTGGCGCGTGGAGGAGTACGCACGTCTACGGCCCACGTCTCGGGCCAAGGCTGACAGTGCGCCAGACATCGATCTCACCACGCTCATCCCGCAGCTCGATGCCGTCGCCTCGGACCTCGTCGCGCACCAGCGGGACTCGCTCACGCAGAGAAAGGACCTCGCGCAGAAGACCAAAGACTTCCGCAAGCTTGACGATGCCAGCAAGCTCAGCGACATCAAAGGCCTGCTCAAGTGTAAGCCTCGCCGCGCGCAGCTGACGGGGCTCTGCTAAGCCAGATCCATAGCATACCAGAACTTCATCGATCTCATTTCCACCCAGTCAAAGACGGTCCAGGCCGCCTTCTTCCAAGTCTACTCGCCGCTCTCTGAAGCGCCCGACCCGTACCCTCTCCTCGAAGCCTCCGTCGACTCGCTCGTCACCTCCGAAGAGCTTGTGCCCAAGCTCACGTCCGAGAACGAGCGCCTGCAGAAGACAGTGGCGAGTCTTACCACGCAACTCGACGAGTCCGACCAAAAGCTGGAGCAGGAGCGCACAGCAAGGAAAGCGCTCGAGCACAGCCGGGACAGCAAGATCAAGGACGTGGAAGCGTCATGGGCGGCTGTGTTGGACGAGAAGCAGGACAACTGGGCGTCCAAGGAGAAGAGCCTGGAAGAGAAGGTCGAGAACCAGGATCGACTGTTGAAGGAGCTCAAGGCCAGTTACGAAGTCTCGCAGCGACTTGGTCAGGGAGAAGCGGCCGAGGAAGAAGGCGGTCGGCGCGCTACTGCTGCCGAGCTCGAAATCGTCAGCTCCGAGCTCGAGCGAACAAGCCATCGCTTGGCCGAGATCACAGCACGAAACGAGCAGTTACGCCTCGAATTGGCCCAGTCTGCATCTGCGCCAGCGCAGCAGCTTGCTATTGACGACGACCCTGCTTTCCTGCGACTACGTTCCGAGAACTCATCCCTCCTGCGAAAGCTTGAGAGTGCGCGTTTCGAAAAAGACTCTGAGCGAACACGGCTTGAAACTGAGACGAGAAGCCTGGAACGGGAAATCAAGTCACTCAGAAGCGAGAAGGAAGCACTTCGCGACAAAGTACAGAAATGGAGCGATTACGAGAATGTGAAACAGGAACTGGAGGTGTTGAAGGTATGCTTTCCAACCAATACTCTCGACCCCAAGCTAACTTGTGCTAGTCCATCGAGTTCGCGACAGGCGACGACGACGACGAGGCTACCGAGGTCGCACTCTCACAAAACAATGCGTCTGGCAAAGGCAAAGGCGAAACACTAGAACAGTTCCTACTTGCTCGCAACAAGAAGCTAAGCAACGAGCTCACCGTCATGCGCGTCTCACATCAAGACCTCCAGACCAGACTTGAAGCTCTACAAGAAGAGCTGTCCAACACAAATATGGACTTGGAAAAGTCACGGCAACTGAACGAGACATTGGAAGCCGATCTCGAGAAAGTCCAGCAAGAAGCGACCAGTGCCTTCGACCCATCCGGCATGTCAGTCGCAGGAACTTACGTTTCGCGTTACCCACAGTCTTCCTTTGCCGGAGGCCGACGAGGCCGCTCATCACCCACTTCCTCTATCATCTCCGGCTTTGAGACTTCGTCGCAAGCCCCAACACTAGCGTCTCTGCGCGCTGGAGGCGGTGGAGGCGAGCCCGTGGGAGGCGGTTCTGGTATTCTCCCCATGATCACCGCCCAACGCGATCGCTTCAAGAAGCGCAACTCTGAGCTCGAGGCTGAGCTTCAAAAATCCTACCAAACCGTTTCATCACTGCGAAGCGAAATCGGTGCACTACAAAAGGACAATCTGGACTTGTATGAGAAGACGAGGTATGTGAGTAGCTACAATGCGGTCAACCGAGGACCAGCATCCAGCGCTTCAAGTTACGCTGCAAATCCCAATCCGTCCGCCATCAATATCGGAAATGGGGGAGGTTCAGCGCTCGATACCAAGTACCGATCAGCCTATGAATCTAATCTTAGTCCCTTCGCCGCATTCCGAGGTCGCGAAAGCGCAAGAGCTATGAAGCGCATGCACCTCTTCGAACGCATGATCTTGAGGGTCACCAAATTCATACTTCAAACACGGACAAGTCGCAATGTCTTTGCAGGCTACTTACTGGCGTTGCATGTTATGGTGTTCTATTTCTTGTTCAGTTTCGAGGCGGGCGCAGGCGCGGCGGTCGCTGCTGGACCACGCATACCTGGAGGGTCTGTTCCTGGGCCAGAAGATCCGGCGGGGTGGCATAACGAAGCCGAAGGGGCATCTTAATGGGTTTGGGAAGTGGCTGAGGATCAGCGTCTCTAGAAGTGTGTACTTTTGTCGTGGTCTTGAGTATGTGGGCGTTTATATTCCGCACTAGCTGCAGCGTATTGGCCATGTCGCATGCCCTGGTATTTTCAATGAGAGTGAGAGACCAGTCCCATTTGCTTTACTGTCAGCAACATGTACGGTGATCACGACGGACCCTTTGCTTGCTTTTGATCGGTCAGGTGACAGACTACGAGGCAGCTCGGTTCCTTTGAATTGTACATGATGCTTCATCTGATGAGGCTTCTAACATGTTTCAGCTGCATACCTCAGGTTACCTTGTCCAGGGGTACAAGTTAGAAAAACGAGCTCCTTGTTACACACCAACGAGATCAAGACGTGTGCCAGACATGCACCTGCAGCAGGCAATACCAATAGCAGATGTCAAGTACCTCACCCTGAGCCTACCATAGGTCTTAATCACTGCCGTGTACCCCTTCTGATGTCGCAGTGCATCGATGTTTCGACTATCAGGCGGCTGTCCGATAGATCGCGTAGCGAGTAATCACACAAAGGCCATTGGCATGATTCCTTGGTCCTCATGCTGACGCTAGCATGATCAAGGAACAAAGCATGGAGAGACGACAAGGAAGCAGACTACACACTCCAAGAATGCCAAACCTTTTCACAAGCGCGAAGGACGTTCCACGGTTATGTATGGTGTCTTGCGATATCAGTACTTCTGTATGGGCTACTGCCAGTTCGGATGGCGACACGCCCCGTCTTTTCATTCCTTCCTTATTTCTCCTAGCAGATAAATTACTCGCGACCATTCGCAGCCAACGAACTCGAAGGAATGGGAAATGTGACATGCACGACATTGACATGCCTAGCCAGCCAGCGGGTCGATGGGCTGGAGCAAGAAAATCATGCCAGAACCCCGTTCTGCGGTCTCCGCTACCAATAGCGAAGCGCCGGCGGAAAGAACGTTCGAGGCGCCCTTCCTGTCCCCGCACGCCATTGGTGGAGTACTGGTGGATACTCAAGCGGGTGATATTAGCTGTCAATTCTCCGCTCCATGTAACTTGTATTAATAGTCATTGTTGTGGATTTGTGGTCTTTTTCGGGAAGAGGTACCTTCTACATTAGGCATGGCGAGGATATGGCTTGGAAGGTAGGTTCACCGGTACAGCTGAGATTGCGTGTAGGACGGGCGGCTCTGCGGGTGGTGGAGATGCAGAGCAAAGGGTAGGGCATTTGAAGGACTAGGTGTGGGGAGAGTGCTTGCTCGGCCTGGTGCGTGTAGATGTTCCCGCATGGTGTGAATGTGTGCTATTTTCGATGCACGCGCATCACTGAGAGAGATGGAGAATTCGGGCGAGGAGTGTTGTGAGGTTTACTCACTTGCACACGAGGGCGGGGTCCGGCTTACTCGGTTGAAAAATCATCATCATCAAGTGTCCATGTTCACATTCACATAGTGTCGATAACAAGCCCCCATCAGCAGCCTCGCATGTGCACATGGCATTACGCATCAGCACCCTGATACACAGAACCTCGCCATCGAAGCTTTACCAACCTCGCCTTCATCCAGCCCCCAGAATAGCCATGTCGCCAGCCATCCCCACGGGCGTTTGCGCCATTGACGGAACAGGCATGGTGGCCGTGAGTCTGACCATCAGGCGCCTCGGTAGATGAGCGAACCACGGCGCACGCACTTTCTCTTCCCCCAGCCTCGTTTCCTGTCGGCCAATCGTACCCCGGCCGGCTATATTTGGGGTCTTTTTCTACATTAGCGAGCGATGCGGTCTGGTTGGGCGAGTGGGACTGGCGGTAGCGGTTGATCGGCTTCGTGTACAAGGAAACGTAGGATACGTGTGGAACGGGACTAGGCGCTGGGGAAAGAAACGATGGCTGTCGTGTGCTTGCAACGTGTGGCAGCAATTTCTATATAGAAACATGGCATAGACGGCCTCGTTCACGGTTTCCCTACTCATCAACGCGCCTTCCTCTGCTCCTCCCTCACCAAACCAACACATCCACTTTCGCGCCTTCCTTCGACTTTGGGGCTCTTTCCTTGAATAGATTGTCGTTGTCTACTTTCGTCTTACCACGGTCTCATCTCGCTTCGAAGGCGTGTGCCTTTCTTACATCACGGATCGCAGTGCTTCCGACGAGGTCTTGTAATAGATCAGCACCCTTGCAGATATTCCATTCCAAGAAAGGATTGCACGTATCTCAGCAATACCGGCAACGCTTACATCCACTTCACAATCGTATATTCTTGATATAACATCGTCGTCGTCTCATCTGCTGGACCGACATCACACAACATCCACCGCTCGGCAATCAATACCAAGCACTCGATCCATATTACTTCCTACCCAACACAAGTCAATAACTGAACATGTTCTTCACCAACGCTTTCAGCCTTGTCTTGGCTATTGCTCCTGCTGCTCTCCTCGCTGCTCCTTCACAGACTGTCGACTCGATAGCAGCGCTCATCCCGAGACAGCATCTGGCGGAGCTGCCTGCGGCTGCATACGACGAGTTAAGGAAGACAGACTCGCTGTGTGATTTGTCGAATGTCGCTCTCCCCGCTGGTACGTGTCTAACTCGTTTCAGCAATGCATGACCAACCGATGCTAACAACAAATAGCACCCACACCCCTCGCTGCCCCAGCACAGGGCACCATTCTCCGCCACATCGCCATCGGCCGCGGCACCCAAAATTACACTTGCGCTTCATCTTCTTCTTCCGATATACCCAAAGCTGTAGGCGCTGTAGCCACACTTTTCAACGCAACCTGCGATGCCGCCCGTCTCAACGTGAATACACTCGCCGAGGTGACCACTCTCGCCCTCGACTACGCCATCCCCAAGTCGGCCGAAGCAGAGCAGCGTCTATCAGGTCACCACCAGTTCACCGCCGCCGGCGTCCCTCTCTTCATGCTGGAGACCGATAAAGTCAACTACGGCCGTGTAGAGTGCAAGGTCGACGGCAAGAGCGCTGCACCCCAGGTCGCAACCAAGGGCACCAACGGACTGGGTAGCGTCCCATGGCTGAAGCTGAACGCCACTGTCACCAGCGAAGGCGCTGAGCCCTGGGCTTACAACGAGGTCTATCGGATACACACGGCTGGGGGCATGGCACCCAAGGACTGCAGTGGCATCGCGGGTAGCTTTACCGTTGAGTACAGTGCGCAGTACTGGTTCTATGCCTAAACAGCGATAGCATGGCTGTCGTTGTCGATTTTCCTTCTTCTTCTTCTTCTTCTTCTTCTTCTTCTTCTTCTTCTCCTTGTACAGAGCATTTTCATCGGCGTTTAGGGCACGGAGTACCGGTTCAGCGTTCCGGTATAGCATATAGGCCTACAGGCTTTAGTAGATAGCACTACCTTTCTCACGATCTCTGTCCTACTCATAGACGGGCGACAGTAATCGTAATATTCAATCGCAAAAGCTTTTCCTCATCATTCTGGTTCTTTTTGATAAAAGTCTTCTCTCAACTATCCTCCAGCTCTTCTCTTTTCGGCTTCCGATATCTGGAGCTTCTCTTCCGGAGCAATGTTCCTTTGTCGGGGTCAACGTCAACCATAAGCCTCTTGTTGCCGGACTCTTGTTTTGCTTGGAACATCTTCTTAGGCCAATCCTTGCAGATGTCGATCCTTGATCTGGGTGCAAACATTTCCAAGAGGAGGTAGATCAGGTAGTCAACGATGACACAAATACAGAAGAGCTTGCCTGCCCAAATCCCACAGCCAAAATATCTCTTCAATCGCTCGATAAGCGCAAAGCTCTGCACGCCCGCACGACCACGGGTGGCACTCCAAGCGCCAGCTGCACCTGCACCCTGATAAAACTCACTGTGACCGATGACGCCGCTGATGCCATCATACACCCTCTCCGTTCGCTGTGCAATATCGGTCCAGGAGTACATTTGCTTCACTTGGTTGTGGAATAGTTCCGTTCTGACTTTGCCAGCTCTCAGTTTGGCGATAGCACGACCAGTAGCTTCAACAAGCTCATCCTCTTCAGGCGCCGCAAATTCTACCATGTGAGTGGGCAGCACCTCGGGAATGCCACCGACTCGAGTCGCCACGACGTATAGCCCACAGGACGCAGCTTCTACGATGACCGTGCCAAATGCCTCCGTCAGTGAAGGGCATAGATATATGTGGCCACGAACCATGACATCCCGGACTTCCTCGTGACGGACCGGGCCGATCATAAGAACTTTGTCTTGCAACACGTTGCGCTCAATCATCTGTTCAAGATCGATAGCCTTGGGTCCATTGCCAGCGATGATGAAGCGAACGTTTGGGTTTGCGGCAACAATATGGGGTATAGCGGCGACAAGAAGGTCTGTGCCCTTGTTGTAGTAGAGTCGCTGAATTACTATGACAGTGATGGTCTCATCTGAATCCATGGGCTGCCGCGGCCCTGGAACTTTTGCGTGTGTAGCATCGACCAAATCATGCGATAAAGGACGGAAGTTCTCTGCAACGACCGCGTTGGGGATAACGGAGACCATGAGAGGGTCTAGGGACGCTCGAAGCACGGTGTTTTCTTTACTACAACCCATCAGCAGCTGCCAGGCGATGCCAATGAGATACGCACCAAGTGTGACTAACGCATATGACATGGTCGACGTCGCTTAGCGTGAACTTGAGGAGCTTGTTGGTAAGGATACTCCCAGCATCCGCAAAGCCAAACAGGCTGTGGTCTGTAAAGACAGTTCGCAACCCCATGGTCCGCGCGTGCAATATAGCCTCATGACACAAGCTGCTCAGGCTGGCGTGTCCGTGTACAATTTCAATGCGCTCGCGAATAACGATGTTGCGGAAGATGGGGAAGAAGGAGAAGACAGTAGGGAAGGTGGTCTCGCGGTAGATGACCCAGAATGGGACGTAGTAGACCTTGAGGCCGTTGGTCAGGTATCTTACGCCTTTGCGGCCATTGTACGCATGTGTGATGACGATGACTTTGTGTCCACGATCGATGAGTTTCTGGTCGTGTTAGGGACGTCCAGGGTAGAGACATTGAGTCGACTTGCACTTGACAATTGGTACATGTGACTCTCCACCCCTCCTGTGAGATATGAGTAGTATTCAAAAGCTCAAGACATGATCCGTACCGGGTTGGGGATAGAAGTTGTCGCTAACCATACTGTTGCGTGTAAGCTCTTGAAATTATACGGGGCCCGGATGCGAAACGTACGCAATGTTGTAAGGCATGTTGGCGGATTGCGAGGTCGGGCTCCTCGAGTCTGCTCACAGGAAAGATACATGGCAGCTCAGAACATAGGTGCAATGGGAGCGGCCCATGTGTGTGTTGCTGTACACATGGCGCTGTCGCGAGCGAATGCAGCGGGAGGGCCTGCGCGTCACCGGTCGGCGTTTAGCGCGTGGTAAGCTCCGACCAAATTTCGAGGGTCCAGAATAATTTGTAGCCATCCTCACACTTGCACAGCCGCGACCTGTCGCAAGTCCCATCAGACTGTTTTCCAAGCCATCGCCGTCCGGAACCTGCCAGGGCTCAAATCGCTATGCCGGCCCCTCTATTCAAGCGATTCGCACCGCCCGCCCCTGTCGTCAGAAAGCAACCTTCACCTGCTCCAGCGCGCGATGAGGTCGCGAAACCCCCAAGCCCTACACATGCCGCGACTGAGGTCGTCGCCGACTCGAGCCCCGCGCCCGTACAAGACCATGCGGCAGTAGAGGTTCCCAAAACCATCAAGAAGCCGAAGAAGAGGAAGCGCGATGCTGAAGCTGCCAACGATCAGGATGATGAGGTTTCGAAGAAGCATAGGAACATCCTCTCAAAGTTTGAAAAGGCCTCGAAGCTTGCTGAAGCAATAGGGCAAAGGAGAGGCGAGCAAGCTTCGGATGCAGTCCAAGAACAGGAAGAACTTCACGATCTCGAGCCCATGCCGCAACCCGCACCGGTTCCTGAGCCAGTTTACGAACCAACCTTTTCCACTCTTCCCGCGTGGCTCGCTCAACCTACTACTGTCGAAGCATCCACGACAACTCCGTTCGCCGAACTGGGCGTCGATCCTTCATATGTCAAAAGGCTGGAGAAACAAGGATTCAGGGACGCCTTGGCCGTGCAAACAGCATTGCTTCCTATGCTGCATCCGGGGTTTGACCAACACTTGGGCGACATATGCGTCTCGGCCAAGACGGGTTCTGGAAAAACCTTGGCTTATCTACTCCCCATCATCGAAGCCCTCAAACATCGCGCTGTACCCGTACTATCCGCCATTGTCGTAGTACCGAGTCGGCAACTCGTCAATCAAGCCCTCCAAGTTGCCGAGGAGCTTTGCGCTGGAACAAAGATCAAAGTGGGGACGGCTTTGGGCAACGTTGCCTTTGCGACGGAGCAGAAGCAGCTCATCAAGATGAGACCGCAATACGACCCTAAGAGAGCACAGGAGCTGCAAGAAAAGGCTTCACGACAACATCAGACTGGCTTCATGGAGAAGGGGGGACTATACGACGATTTGAGAGCCATGCCTCTAGACCACGTCCCACAGTACGACTCGGGCGTGGACATTCTCATCTGTACTCCGGGCCGATTGGTTGAGCATATCGAGCACACGACGGGCTTCCTACTGAACAGCGTGCGCTGGCTCGTTATCGACGAAGCTGACCAGCTGCTGAATCAAAACTTTCAGGGTTGGGCGACTGTGCTAATGGACGCCCTCCATGGTGAAACTCCAGTTGAGTTTATGAACGCTCAAGAACGGATACGAAAGCGGGAGGGCGATGCCAAGACCATCTGGTCTATGGCGTTGCCCGCTCGTAGACAGCTCACCAAGGTTGTGCTTTCCGCAACGATGGAGAAGGACCTCACGAAGCTCGGCACGCTGAAGCTGAAGCGACCGAAATTGATTGTCGTACAAGACGAAACTTCAGAGCCTCAAACGCTGGACAATGAAGATGATGTGTTTGAGTTGCCGTCAACCCTACACGAGTTTGCAGTGCATGTTGGCGATGGTACGAACAAGCCCCTGCACCTGCTCTTTGTGCTCCTCAACTACGTTTTTCCAGGCGTCCAGGCAGCGTCGGATTTTTCGTTGGATTCGTCTACCTCGGATTCGTCATCAGACTCTGACTCTGACTCGGGCGAAGATGAACAAGCATGTGTGGCCCAGCAGAGTGGTCGTGTCCTGATCTTCACCAAAAGCACAGAGAGCGCCTCTCGCTTGTCGCATTTGCTTGGTGCGCTCATGCCGGCGTTCAAAAATTACATGAAGACCATGACTAGGGCGTTGACAGCCGATGCGTCTCGTAAATTGCTCAAATCATTCAGCTCTGGAGCGATCAAAATCTTGATTGCGTCCGACGCCGCGTCCCGTGGGCTAGATATTCCAGATATTACCCACGTCATCAACTACGATCTTCCGACAAGTATCACTAGCTATGTCCACCGTGTAGGCCGGACAGCTCGCGCAGGCAAGGCAGGAGAAGCCTGGACCTTGTTCACAAAAACTGAGGCTGCATGGTTCTTGAAGCAGGTAGCCAAGGGCGAAAGCATAAAGCGTGGCACTAAGAAGGTCAAGCGTATGGAGTGGAAAGAGAGCACGGTGACGGCGGACGGAAGGAAGAAAGCATACCGCACGGCACTGAAGCAGCTGGAAAGCGCTGTTACAGGCAACGCTGAGGCTGAGTAGATTTGCGGCGAAATCGTTATTGTTGCCCGCACAGTACCCGGAAGATAGCCAGGCCTAACTGCCCTGAAGATACCCAATCCACATTCTCCACATGCAGTTGCAGACAAAATTTGTGCTGCATATACCAAGCTTCCTCAACGGTCTTGGCTTTGCTTGCTACCATGCCTGGCAATCGACGCCAACGACAACGAGCTCACCTCGCATTTGGCAGGTAATAAGAAAGCTTAAACGCCCGAGTACCGGCGTATCAGTAGACTTGCCAGCAGACAACGAAGCTTCAGCGTTGATAGGACAGCGCCAACCCAAGAGTGCAGTGCTAAGCATTCTCCTCGGCATGCGTGATGGTGCTTGATACCCTTCCACTCCACGATGTCGTGCGCTGAAGGTTGCAGATCAGCTCCGGAAGGGGCAGGTTCGAAGCACGAGCAGGCATGTGACAGGAAGTCGCGGGGCTCGTCCTCGGCCAATTGCGTGAGGAGACGCCGCCCGCAGCGGTGATTGGCTGCGAGATGCGTGACCGTGACATGTACGGGCTAGTTTCCACGGGAAGGTCCACTGGGCCCAGGGCTACACTGGACCTCTCCTATGCCGCCTTGTCCTCAACCACACTCACATCGCCACCTCCCTAATGCAGTCGCTGCCGTCCTTATCGCTTCGTTTGCTACCATGTTGATCTATCATGTGTCGACAATTAGCGACCGTGTGGACGAGTCGGCGAGTTTTGCATTCCTAGCATTGCGCCACCACGCACAAGTGGCTGCGCGGTTGGCCGGCAGTTGGGCCGCTTGCTTGTCGCTTTCCATGGTCCTGATTGTGTGCTTGCATCCAACTATCGCCATCCAAACTATGTGCCACGAAGCGAATGACGGCAACCACGAGGATCCAGCATGCTCGCAACTTGCCCTTTTGCCCCCATTGCCTGACCTACACATCTCTCCACGCCGTGTTTCAAACGGCTGTGGCTGGTCCGCGCCCTGCAGCATCATGGCGCCAAGGGTGAAAGTGCCAGGCTTGGTAGCGCCTCGAAGCTTGACTAGCGGGCGCCGGCACTACACGACACTGTCAAGGCGCTGCCTGGCCCTTGGCGAACAAGGCACGCTTTACTATTGCAACCTTCATCTTGGAATGTCGCCAATGACGATCAACGTCCGGTATAGTACCACTTGCTTGCCGCAAGAAATGGAGCACGCCTCGGCCTAGCCCGATGCTTTGGATGCCTGCAATCAGCCTTGAAGTCATTGTACTACTGCGGATGCCCCGCCGCGCATTCGGTCTTCGGTCGCGCAAGATGGTCACTTCTGTCGCAATGTCCGATCTACAAGGCCTGTCACATATCCATGTGGCGCCTGTCAACGTACCTGCTCCGCATACACCCTCGTGACCGACGCCAAGTCTGAATGTAGCAGGTAAATGTATGAAACGCGGCGCCACTCAATCGCAAGCATGATCTACCTGCCAAGATAGGACTCGTTACCATGAGTGGTTACAGGATCTAATTTCAATGTTGATCGCTTACCCCACTATAATCCTACACTACCACAGCGTTGCCAATGGAGCACGGCGTGGACCTACAGACAGGGTAAGGAGCACATCATCGCCATTGACACAAGACTTTATGCCGCGCCTTGTGGCAATGCTTGGTATAAAGCCAAGGGAAATCCTCCTTGTGTTTCTGTACCGGCTTCGTCTTCTCAAGCCTCTCAAACGGGCTTTACCTTCGCCTTCATTTGCACCTGGTTCTACAGTACTGTCGACAGTCTATCGTTACTATGCCTTCTTTCGCCAAGCTTACGGCGGCGCTGGCCTTTGCCAGCACAGTCGTCGCAACCCCAGTTCAACTGAGTGAGTTGTCCAGTCACACGACAGTGCCTCAGCATACCTGAAACATGTAGCTAACAGACGTCGTAGACAAGGGTGCCTCTTTCTCGGTTGAACAGGTTCCTCGCTCGACATACCTGAAGAACGGACCCGAGCAGAAGATCAAGGCTCTGCGCAAGCACGGCAAGGCTGTGCCTCGAAGCCTTGTAGAGGCTGCTCAGAACAGGGCGAGTAACACAGTCGTTGCCGCTGCTGCTGCGAGTGGAACAGTACCTGCTGCTCCAAATGACGAGTACGACTCCGCGTACTTGAGCCCAGTCACCGTTGGAAGCACCACTGTCCACCTTGACTTCGATACCGGAAGTTCTGATCTGTAAGTCACATTTAGACCCTTCCAGCACTTAAAAGTGTCAAACCTGTTATGGAAACCCCTTCTAATACCATTCCAGCTGGGTTTTCTCATCGCTCCAGGCCAGTGCTCAGCTTAGTGGTCACGACTACTACAAAGCCGACGCTTCAAAGGTCAAGAGCGGGTACTCTTGGAAGATCTCCTACGGAGACGGCTCAGGTGCGTCTGGCAAGGTCTATGCCGACAAGGTCACGGTTGGTGGTGTAACAGCTACCTCTCAAGCTGTTGAGGCTGCTACATCCGTCTCCGCGACCTTCTCTCAGGACACCGATACCGATGGCCTTCTCGGTCTTGCCATGACTTCTATCAACACCGTGAAGCCCGTCCAGCAGAAGACATTCTTCGACACCGTCAAATCGCAGCTCGCCCAGCCCCTGTTTGCGGTCACTCTCAAGTATCACGCCGCCGGCACATACGACTTCGGATACATCGACAAGAGCAAGTACACTGGCCCAATTACCTACATCAACGCGGATGATAGCCAAGGATTCTGGGGGTTCAGCGCCTCCGCTTACAGCGTCGGCACCATTACCACCAAGGCAACTGTTGCCGGTATTCTCGACACCGGTACAACTCTCATCTACATCGACACTTCTATCGTCCGTGCCTACTACGCCAAGGTTAGCGGAGCGAAGAACGACGCTACCCAGGGTGGTTACATCTTCCCTTGCACTGCTTCTCTTCCTGACTTTTCCATCACTGTCGGTGGCGTCAAGCAGACAGTTCCGGGCAAGTACATCAACTATGCACCAATTGGTGACGGCACCTGCTTCGGCGGTATCCAGACCGACGAGGGTATTGGTTTCAGCATCTTCGGTGACGTTTTCCTTAAGAGCAAGTACATCGTTCACGAAATGGGTAGTGGTGTTCCAAGGATCGGATTCGCCCAACAGGCTGGTATCTAAAGAGCTGTTTAAGCCGAGAGCGTGATTTAGAAGTTACTGTAATTACAGCATTGGGACAGATGGTCAGGGTACTTCCAGATCGACGCTCAGAACATGGCAAACTGCCCGGGAATTAGCAAAGTTTGCTAGCCTAATCTTCTTTCTGCAATTGGATACTATTGCATCTTCACATCTGAACAAATAATTACCTGGCGCATATATCGTGACACGTGATACTTGTCACCACGTTGGCCCCACTGCCTGTACAGATATCAAAGGGCAGGGGAGGGCAGGGCATTGGCTACTCATGTCCGCGTTTTGAGAGTTATTGTACACAATCTCCGTATATATCCTTTATAAAGGGCTGTTGTTGCTTTCGACCGCCGCTGTACCCATAAATGTTACAGGTCTACATAGTAGGTCATACTATGCTACTGCCGAGTGTAAAGCGCAAGACCATCAATCAAAGCTTTGTAAAGTTTTGTAGTCCCGAGTCTCACGATAGGCGACGCCCTACCAATGTCTGTAACGAGAGACGACAGCCGCTACTCACCGATTACGCGAACATGCATATACGCTGCATATGCAGCGTTGTGGATCGATATCCGCTGTTTATATCGCTTATGCCATGGAAAACTCTAACTAGTCATGATGCTATAGAGTCGTCTAGCTGAACTCAGGAACGACGCGAGTATCTTATTATGTACTAGGAACGCAGTTTCGATTCGCGTATCTCTACATCGAGAACCAGTGAAGGAAGTGAGATGCAAACGAGTACGGTAACATGTCGACAACATCGCATGCTGGGTCTTCCTGACCTGAGGACAACGTCAATGACGAGCGCGAGAACTTCCAAGAACCAGTCTAGGATAAAGGCACCAACTCTTTCCAGTCGCGTTCGACGTTGCATGCCCAATAGTTTCAGCATTTATCGGCTCCGAGCTTTACAATTCAGTGGGTTCCACACGTACATGTAGCTTGAGCCCGTTTGGTACCTAGGTACACTGCGGTGATACGAGGCACTGCTCCGTACCGGCCTGGCGACGTCCAGTAGACAGAATCAGACATCACATGCACTGAGTTTTGCCCGATCTTCTATCATAAGGTCAAAGTCGAAGTATTTCTGTTGTAGCATTCTTGGATGTTGATGCTTGAACAAGATACGTGAGACTTGACAAATCAGATTTGGCAGATACGAAACCTATGTGCGTGTAGTTTGTTCATATTTGGTAAATGTGTCGCATTGTATGCAAAGACCGTTGAAGCATGGAGCCCTGTATATCGGTGAGTACCCATGAACTGATTTTCAATCAATGTGTTTGTCCAAACTCGACGATACCGAGCAAATTTGCAATTTTCCTACCGATCTGCCCCATAGAGTCTTCAGTTGAGGCCTCCACAAGATCTTACATGAGTGTGGGGAGTCTTGCGATTGGTAGTAGCGGAAGAGCCCCCGTTTCCCATGTAGTAAGGTGGAATGGCGCACCTAAATTACTCCTTAACAGGTATCTCCTTCCCTCACATGTCGTCGACACGAATCCGTAACGATACTGCCAGACTAAAGGAGTACTTGACCATGCGATTGAGCTACGGCAGCCCGATGATCCCGCTTGACCCGGTTACTCTTCAGTTAGCGAACGGCACCTCCTCTCCGCGACTGCTTGACGGGCCGACGATTGCGCGTCTTTTTCATTGGATGACCATCTGAAGCTTGGCCGCCTCTGATTGGCTCCGCGGTGCGGGTGGCTAGTAATGATATAATGAAAGCCCCCATTAACACCGATGTCAAAACGGTAGTGGCTGCGGTGTTTCTACCCGCGCCACTCACGAAACTGGCTTTGTTTGGAGCTGTTCGCATACCGTTCATGCTGTACCACGCTGACCGGCTTGCTTTCTGGGGCTATGAACCGACAGTGATGGTGACACTACATTCCCAACAACTAAGTGATTAGTGGCGCTGCACACAACAAAGTAGACTAATATGACAGGCGTTCCACTCGAGAATATTGTGGAGTTTCCAAAGACTATCCCTGCACTGTAGGTCTCTGGGCTTTCCTTACCCGAGCATATGTGATGATAAACGAGCACTAGCAGCGGGGGTGGGAATGACACGATCAGCAAGCGTCCGTCAAACCGTTGTGGCCAGACCAAGAAGGAGCCTGCTACAGGCAACTGTCTCTGCTCGATCCTCACATTGTTCTTAATATATCCTGATAAAATGCCGCTGTCATTGAATGCGTCGGAATGTTCAGATGGGATGGAGCTGGGCGCTGAGAACATGCGAAGGCGAGATTATGGCAAATTGGTAATGGGTGCTAGATATCGCCTCGTTAGCGGACTTTTACTCGACACCTTGCAAAGGGTCGGAACGGGTTCGAGCAGTGCCTTCACGTGGGTAGTTTCTGGCCTGGCCTAGTGGCGCCATGGCTCGGACTCGGTAAACATGCAGGAAGCCAGCCACCATATAAATACCAGCGTAACTCCCCTGACTCAACAGTCCCAATTCCAACGTCTCACGCGCAGTACGCAAGGTGAGCAGTATACCGGGAGTAGTGAGCAAATCAGCAGAATAGAGCAAGAGGAGATTGATGGACAAATGAGAAGCATTACCGGTCACAGGTAGTGTCGCGTGTGGGATCAGGATACATACATACCCATCAATCATGTACGCGGGACAGTGATGATCAGCCTGCGGAGCTTTCAGAGATTTCAGATACTGGAAGCGTCGACGTCGAGTTGGTGGGGGCTCGGCTCTAGGCTGCTGAGCAACCACGTGAAGGGAACCGCATGCATGCATGATCCACAAAGTCTCGTGTAGGTATTTAACTTTCGTCTGCGCTTTCAAACATTACATTGAAGTAGTAATGGTGTGCAATAATAGGTACTTGCACGCAGGATATCTTGCACATTGCTGTTCGAAGGGTGTAATGAGCGGACATGTTGGTCGGAGTATTAGATGCCAGATATGCAGGCAACTAGTGGTACCTTTTGATGCAAGGGGATGTCCATGTCTGGAAGGTGTACATCACTCGAACCAGCGGTGTGAAGCTCGATATTGCGTCGAATCAGACCATACGATGTGATGACGGCGGTTTGAAGGCTGAGACAGGGATCCAAAGAGAGGCGGGAACTTCTAGACGGGAGATGTAAGTGCGGCGAAGGGGCTGCAGCAACGGCAGAAGTGACGCGTGGACAAGAATCGCAGCATGATTTTATGGTTGTATGGTTATGAATGTTGTTGGTATGGCAATCTCGCGACACGCGACGTTTATTTGCTCCTATCGTAAATGGATATGTCACGACAGCCTTGATGATGTATGGTGGCGGCGCGGAGTGGTGTGACAGTCGACGCACAGGTTTGCACGACGGAAGAGTGGACGGGTAGACAGCGAGGATGCATGGAACTGTATCACTTCTTCTTTTTGTCCTTTATTTTCTTCTTGGATTCTGTCCCGCTGTTTGCGCCGCTGCCTCCCTCACCGCCCATCATTCCCGCCATCATGTCTTCCATAAAGTTCTCACTAACCCCACCGCCCGTCAAGGCAGGCGAGTGTAGTGGCAGGATCTTGCTCAGCTTCCATCCCTTTGGTATCGCTGGCTCCGGCATCTCCTTTGGCATGGGGAGGCCTGCGATGGGCAACTTGAAAGGCGTATTCTTCTGTGTGGGGTGGGCTTTGAGGTGTTGCGCAATGAGGATGTAGAGATGGTGCTTGTTCTTCACGTCGTCGTCCATTGATTTGCCTTGGTGCTTGAGCAGGACACGCACTCTGCCCGGATTGGCCCAGTCTTTGGGGTGAGTCTTGTCCGGCTCGAAGACGGTGCGGAGACCGAGGTCAGCAGCAGCGTCGGCCATCTCTCGCGCTAGGGGGCTCTCGACGGCAAGCTTCTTGCCCACGCGACGGCCCTCTGCGCGTGTCCGTGACCTGTCAAAGTATACGGGGTATAGACATTGGTAGTGCTTGGACTTGTCCCGGTCCGTGGACGTCGTCATGGTGGGCGATTGGGGCTGCAGCATCTGCGAAAGCGGCGGCATGGACGAGGTGCCGGTGCTGGGTATGTTGGTCGCGTTGATCAGGGCGGGCACGTCGTCAATGCCCATCTCTGACGGATCGCTGTCCGAATCGCTCACTTCTTCGACGCGAGGGTTCATGGTGCCTTCGGGACGGTCCTGTGCACGAGTCAGCTTGCCCCTGGATCCAGCATTGCCCGGCTCGCCACTTGCCTCGCCTTGTCCGGTGCGACTGGATTATCGTGATGTCTTCAAGGCCGACTGCACGCCTGGAAGGGTGTGGGGGAAGCTAAACGCGGGGCTTGGCTGTGTGCGGTGCAGAGGGCAAGCGCTACCGACTCGGCTCGGCGCTTCGGCACTTTCCTCGACGTACCGTCCGCGTCCGACCCGGCCCGGGCAACTGCCTCTCGTCCCGACTTGACCGCAACGACTCTCTAGCACCACATCCTAGCCCTGGCCTGACTCTCTGCTTTGCTCTCCGAACCGCCGCTTGCCGCCTCCTGGATTCGTCACGTCACGTCACTTCACCTCTTGGTCGCTAGCCGACCGCACGCAGTCATATACAGGCAGGCGTCTGACCATTATCACGCGCCACCACGGCACCCGACATGGCGTCCGCGTATCTTGTTCCTTTGCTTCTGCCGCCTCGTCATGCCTGTTCAAGCCTCGGTACTCCAACTCTCCCGGCGGGCCAGTCAGATGCTTGCCATGTCTTCTGGTTTGTAGCTTGCACCGGCACTCGCGACGCCAAGCACGCAGTGCCTTGTCTTTGACCTTCCGATAGACACCTAGAGGCTTCCTTCCCGTCCAATGCCTCCACTGAATATCTGAGAGCAGTCGAATATTATACACTAGGCTCGGTTACACAAGATTTACGGTTAATATCCAATCCGATCTTCGTAGCACTGAATTGCATGCGGCCGTAGCGGACCTTGTCGATCACACACACCTGCCTCTCTCTGGGTACCCCACTTCCGCCATGTGGCAATGATACATGTGTCGCCGTTGTTCGCGAACCGCCAAGGCAAGGCGTTTTCAGTGCATGCATGTAGGTCGCAGCCTGTCGCAGTGAGATTCGATTGCGATCAGACGACAGGAACGGACTATGCACGCAGGATCCGCGTTGGCCCTGCTAAACACTGTTCCTATCTCCTGGATATCCCCATGCCGCGCAGCATATGCAAGGGTGACTATCTAGGGGTATTCATGGTTTCTTGCTCTGAGGCGACTGTGGCCCCTGATCTTACTTATGGCGTCTCCCTATCATACTCGGCTTACCGTCCTTTTTATCAGGTCGATATCGAGCAAAATCCGGTAAAATAGTCACAGTCTGTCCTGATTGGCTAATTGTGTAAGCGATTGACCGTTAACTGTCCACAAGAATGAATAAGCTTAGAATCTCTCACCGCATCCAACCTACAATTCTGTGGACCTGAAAATTAGGCATGGGCCGGAATGCTTTCATGTTCCGGGCTTCGCAAATTTAGGCTCTCCAACCGGCCCGAAATCTAGGGCTAAAGATGGTCTGCCGAGAGCTTGAAGAGTGGTTCAACCACCCTGAGCCTGATTGCACCGCAAACGTTCCGTCCCTAGAAGACGCCTGACCGGTCGGATCACAATACGCTTCGTGGTTAGCCTACGCGACTATGAAGCGACTATAAAGGCACCGGTCATTCACCTGCGTGTTCACTCCTTTCTTGTTTTTTCTCCTTCAGTCAGTGTACGTTCCTCTTCCATCATTGCACTCTCCATCTCAACACTTGCATGAATCTATTTGAATCCTACTCTACCCGTTTATCGAATAGCAACTATGGCACCTGCTCTGCTGCTTGATGATGGTGGTACCCCTAGTCCTGCATCCGAGACTAGCATCTCACTGTCAACTATGAATGAAGCCCCGGCACTTGTTCCTTGTCGGAATCGCCGAAGCCGTCGAGACTGCGATAGCCTTCGCAGTCCCTTGCTCAAACGCAGTACGAGGGGTCCTCCACTGTTTCTCCAAGGGGCCAAGGGCAACTGGCTGTCAGTCTCCGATGAAAACAAGGCCTGGAGGATCTTTGATGCTTCTGGAGGTGCCGCTGTATCGAACATCGGTCACAAGGATCAAAGAGTGTACGAGGCCATAAGACAGCAGGAAGAAACTGGTATTGGGTACGCGGCATCGATGAGTTTCCAAACCGAAGTAGTAGAGGATTTTGCAGATTTCCTTCTTGAGTCAACCGACGACAAGATGACTGAGGTAGTCTTCTATGGATCCGGTAATATGGCTTCTACCACTATGGCTGAGAACAAGCTTACAATCATCAGGTTCCGAGGCTAGTGAGGCGGCTCAAAAGCTAGCCTATCAATATCATTCCAAATTGAAGAACAGCCCGCAACCTCAACGTCGCTGGTTCATCGCCCGGGATCGATCATATCATGGGGCGACGCTCGGTGCTCTTGAGGTCAGTGGGCATAAAGGTCGCAAGGAAATGTACAAGCCTATACTACCCGCGAAGACCCAGTTCATATCTCCCTGCAATCCTTGCCGCTATATGACCAAGGGAGAAACGACGAGTCAGTATGTCAAACGACTTGAGGACGAATTGGAGCGCAAGATTCTTGATCTTGGTCCTGAGACAGTAGCCGGCTTCTTCATGGAGCCCGTCGTAGGCGCGGTAAGTGGCACCATGACTATCACGCCATGTTTCCAAGTATCCAGTCTCTGATACATGCATGCAGGCACTTGGATGCGTTCCCGCATTACCCGGATACCTTACGGCCATGAAGAGCGTATGCAACAAGTACGGAGTGCTTTTGATTCTGGATGAGGTTATGAGTGGCATGGGCCGCACCGGCTATATGCATGCCTGGCAGGATGAGGATGTGGTCCCAGACATTCAATTGGTAGGGAAGGGCCTTGCAGGCGGTTACGCAGCCATATCTGCGATGCTCGTGGGCCCAGTGATAACAGAGGCCCTTGGAGGGGCCGCCTTCGCCCACGGGCATACCTTCCAGAACTTCCCCGCGGCATGCGCTGCTGGTCTTGCAGTGCAACAAATTGTTCGAGACGGCAACCTCTTGGAGAATGTCAGGGACAAAGGTGCAAAGCTGATGAAGAATCTCATTGCTCGTCTAAGCCATCATCCTAATGTCTTGGACATCCGAGGTAAAGGTCTTTTTCTAGGAGTAAGTATGGGAAGCAACTTTTACTTGTATTGCTGCTTTCTAACCATGGCAGATTGAGTTTGTGCAAGATAAGGAGACCAAGGCGCCATTCGACCCTGAAGTGGCAGTAGCCTGGAGGGTGCACGAGCTGGGTAGGTTCGTTCTATTTTCACGATTGTCTTGCCTGCTGACCATGGCAACAGGGCTAAAGGATGGTTACAATGTCTATGTATATCCAGGGTCCGGCACAGTTGACGGTAACCGTGGAGATCATGTCATCATCGCTCCTGCGTACAACATCACCGACAGCGATGTGGAGTTCATTGTCGACCGTGTCAGCAAGACGATCCTCGACTTCTTTGAGGAACTCAGCATTGTCCCGAAGTTGTAATCATCAATGTCCTGCCATGTCCACCTATCCACGCTGAATGGGGACATGCGCTAGCCGACCACGTCTCGTTTGTCATGATTCACGATATTTTTTTTCTGTACTTCTGTATGGACGGCTTTTGTGACCAGCATACGCGCGGCGGCCTTTGTGAAAGTTTTCTGGGACCGAACTTTTGGAGGTTGCATGACGAAAGGAGGCCATCGCCATCATCAGAAAAATTGCATCGGAGCGGCTGTCTGAGAATATCATCGTGTTGAAAAGATGTGTCCAACTATGGACATGCTGTGGGTTATATTGGGCTTGCAGTATGAAACATGTCCTTGTCTCGAGGCTTTTTTGTTCATAGAAATGGGTGTATATCCTGTCGGATCACCGTAGTCTGTGCTCAACACCAGCTGTGTAGTAGAGGATGGCAGTCCAACAATGCTATGCAATGCAGTGTGTAATACAATCATCTATAGTTGACTTTTTTGCTAGGACTGTAAATTTCAGGGGAGAAAGTTGATCTTGTTCGCGGTTGGGACATGTGCAGAACCCACGCACGCGGGATTGAGCGCATACCTAGGTGCACCCGTGCCGCGCACGACTAAAGCGAACCAGCCTTGGCGGTAATCACAGGCAGGCAGAAGTGCCATCGCGAGAGCACCAGGTCAGAATGCGTGAGTAGCGTGGAAAGGATAGTCTGGGTGATGGACTAATGCTGTATTGACTACAAAGTGTGGTGTACATGTGGAGACGCTGAGGGCTATGACGTTATCGGTGAAGCCGAGTGCAGCAAACCATCCATCAGCCCAGCCTTGATGAGCTGGACAACAGCGAGCCCAAACGGCCGGGACCAAAGCAGGAAAACCTCACATCAGCGTGTGTGGCGTGTGCCTGGAGGATAAGATGATTGGGGCCATGTATAGTTGCGTCATATCTAGGAAATTCAGCAGCGAGTGATGCGGCGGCCATGTTGGGCTTGCTCCACGTGCGGCATGGACCGCGGCTCGCATTCCCAAAGGTTGGCGAGCAGGCGGAGAGCAGATGGAGAGCAGCAGCGGGTGCACGTGCATGGACGCTGGATTTGAGTCGATCTCCAAAGTGCAGTGTGTAGGGACGGGTTGCCATGGTGTTGTGTAGTGAGAAAGCGCTCGTCACAGAGGATGGTGGCTGCTCGACTACCACAGTAACCAGATGGCACTAGATGCAGATGACCGTCTTCTCGTGACGGCAGGCGTTGCTTCACTTTGCAGGCGTCACACCAGGCCTCGACGTGGAAGGAGTTCCGATGCTTGTAGAGCCGCACATGGCAGGGATGCGTGCTACGGGGTGGTTTTCTTTGCTGCATGGCCTGGATGTGCAGCAGTTTCACGGCCACCAGTCTGCGAAATGGCGGTGGCCAGAGTGCATTCTACATGACATGGTGGGAGGTTGCTGTGAGCATGTGTAGCAGAGGACACATGCGGCCAGAAAGGTCGAGCGGAGAAGGCTCTGGGCCACCCTCTCGGCAGAGCCATCAACGGGCGTGCGGCGGCTGTCTCTTCCACGAGGCTGGCTGCTGCCAGACGCACACGGCAGGCACCCGAGCGTGTGGCAATGCTGGACGCATGCAGATGCAGATGCTTGCGATGAAAGCGAGGCAGACACTGAGGCTGGCGCAGTGCAGTGGCAGGGTGAAGCTGGGCGCAAGACGCGAAACAGAGACGGTCGACGGGCGTGGCGCGCGAAGAATGAGCGAATGACGCTCCATGTGGACCGCACAGGCCCCGGCTTCTCACCACAGACTCGGCAACAAGTGCGATCTCAACTCGCCTGCCTCGACCCGGCGACCACGACGCCCTCGGACGTCTCTGGCACGCTCGACGCCCGCCATTCTTCCCAGCGTGCACTCCCCCATCCCACCGTCGACGCCCTGACGTCGCCCCGATACGGCCCACACGCCCGCTGCATCCACCCGCCGCGTGAAGCACCCGGGCCAGCACCACGGTCGACTGCCCACGGCCTGCGATAACGCCTCTGCTGGCCGCGAGCCCTCGTCGCAGCACGCAGACGCCGTCCCCCCCGTCGGGCGCCCCGTTGCGCTGTTTGCAGGCCTCGGCGACGTGCTTGGTCCGCTGCTCTGCGCAGTCGACAGGTAGCGTCACCACGTCGGCCCTCGCACCCCCAGAGACAAGCCAGCCATGTCTACGCCCTCGACCGCCACGGCCACGCTCCCGCCCCATCACCAGTTCTATCCCCACCACCAGACATACCAGCCCAACGTCTCCAATGCCCAGCTGGCCAACGGCTCTGCTCGGATAGGCAACTCGCTCTACAACGGCTACCCTAGTGCTCCCTCCAATTCAGACCTCCGCCGCAACGCGACTGCCCACGCCCGGCACCCGCCCCAGCTGCCGCCCATCACACAGGCCCCGCCCATCGACATGAGCGCAAGCGACGCCGGCTCGGCCCAGCGCCGGCGGAATCCTGACTGGGCCGACTTCTACAGGAACGGCATCCCCAAGGAAGTCATTGTCATCGACGACGACGACGACGACGACGACGACGACGACGACGGCGACGAAGATGACGACGAGGAGCCCCAGCTGCCTCCACCGCGCCAGCAAGCGCCTTCCTCGCGAGCCACGGCCGCAAACCCGTCTGCGCGCCATACCGACAAGAAGCGCAAGACGACCGCATCCACGGCCTACGACCCCATCTACAACCAGCACACGTCCTACTCGACCACCCAGACACCCTACTACGATTCGCCCAACCACTCACTGTCCACCGACAGGACCACGTCCGCCCTCACCACCACGGCGCCCACCTCGTTGGGCTCGCAGGTCAGCAACGGACATCACATCTCGCCTCTCGACAACACCGCAGCCGGCCAGAAGCGCAAGCGCACGCGTGCCGTAGTACAAGACGAAGCCAAGCAAGCCAAGAGACGAGAGCTGGACAACGACGACCCCTTCAGCCTATACCAGCCGCCGCCCAACCCAGTAATCAAGGCGAAGGATGTCTATGTTCAGGTTGTCCAAGATGTAAGACTCTCGCCTCTGGCCCCACCGCTCTATGCTGACATGTCGCAGAAGTCCTACACAAAAGACCAAAAGGTCGACGATGAAGACGGCCACTACATCGTAGTACCAGAAGCCGACCTTACAGAGCGATGTATGCGCCCATCACTGCATGCACGGAAGAACCATGCTAACACCCGACATCAGACCAGATCACAAAACTGCTCGGCCAGGGTACCTTTGGCAAAGTCGTTCAAGCCTACGACCGGCGGAAAGGCACAAACTGTGCCATCAAGGTCATTCGATCCGTACCCAAATACCGAGATGCCAGCCGCATTGAGCTGAGGGTCCTTTCAACACTGGCATCCAACGATAAGCACAACATCAACCGATGTATCCATCTACGGGACTGCTTCGACTTCCGCAACCACATCTGCATTGTTACCGATCTCTACGGACAAAGTGTCTTTGACTTCCTCAAGTCCAATGGCTTTGTCCCGTTCCCCAGCTCCCACATCCAGAAGTTTGCCAAGCAGCTGTTTACTAGTGTTGCCTTCCTCCACGACCTCAACCTCATTCATACCGATCTGAAACCCGAGAACATCCTGCTTGTGAACAACAATTACCAGACTTTTACATACAATAGAACTGTACCGTCATCGTCAACAACCGTCAACCGCACAGCGCGGCATCGCAAGGTTCTCCTTGATCCCGAAATCCGTCTCATCGATTTTGGATCAGCAACCTTCAACGACGAGTACCACTCGTCGGTCGTATCAACTCGTCACTACCGAGCGCCCGAGATTATCCTTAACCTCGGTTGGAGTTTTCCTTGCGACATTTGGAGTATAGGCTGCATTCTGGTCGAATTCTTTACTGGCGACGCCCTGTTCCAAACGCACGACAATCTTGAACACCTGGCAATGATGGAGGCCGTCTGCAGTGGCAAGATTGATAGAGATATCGTACGAGCGGTCTACAAGCAAGATCGCGGTTCATCACGCAATTCGTCCAGCTCGTAAGTGTACATTTCATGTCATATACAACATCGCTAACAGGTCCAGTGCTGCAAGATACTTCAAGAACTACAAGCTAGACTACCCCAACGCGGATACCAACAAGGCATCTAAGAAATATGTAAAGGCGATGAAGAAGCTTCCTGTACGTCCATTCATTCCACGTTGCTTGGTTTCCGTCTGACATTCACAGGAAACAATACCTGCGCACACCGATTTCAATCGTCAGTTCCTTGACCTACTCCGGCGAATATTTGTGTACGATCCGAAGAAGCGCATAACGGCCAAGGAGGCGCTGCAACACCCCTGGTTCAAAGAGTCACTCATGGACGATGGAACCGAAGCGCACAAAATCCGACTGGAGCGAGAAAAGAAGGCCCGCCGGGCGGAAGAAGAGCGCCGATTCCGCGAACAAACTCAGCGGGCGTATTGAGCGATCTGCAACTTGACATTGTCCATGGAGGACGTCTTGTATAGACAGACACCTAGCTCCGCCGCGTAGGTTACGGGTACGACAATGGTGGTGGTATTGTCTTTTGCTTCACATCTATTGCATTTACGACAGCGACATGACGCATGGAGAGAAGGGTCGTTCTAGGTCTTACACTCGACTTGGTGGCGTTATCTGTGTGGCAGTGTTATCTTGGATTACCAATTATTCCTGTCTTCTCTCTGCCCTACAGCGACTGCGGAAAAGTGTTCCTGCCTCACACTATTTGGCGGTAGATGGAAGAGACTAAACAATAACCATGCTCTGCATGTGCAGCTTTGGGTGGATGGCAGGGGATCAGCTGTACTGAAGGTGGTTTTGGATGTTATGATCTATCTTCATGGAAAGCGCCAGCTTTGAGTATTGACGATAAGAGTCTTACTGTACAGCTAGGTAGCATTGTATAATTTAGAATGCCAGGCATATGTGCTTGGGGACACTGTCTCAGGTAGTGTGACGGCTGAATAGGTCATCGTTGATTGGGTGTCCGCCGCGTTGCAAGGCAGTTCTTGGACCAGTAATTTAGTAATCAACTTGTAGCATGTGCACTAAGAGCCTGCTGTGGACGAGATCAGGTTTTTCACAATAGCAACTAGTAGGAAATTTTACGGTCCGCGGAGAGTGCCAATACTGTTTCCCCTCACCTCCACACCCATTCACTCCAAGGGGCTCTCGAATAGGCAGGATAAGCGAAGACACTAGCGCGTACCTCGAACCCTGGTTATCTGTTTAGTAACATCCCGGCCCGCTGTAAACACGTCCTGGGCGCGTCGCAAACATTGATTTGAGTATTGCGACAACTGCAATCACACCACAACGACAGACGGCATGGCGAGCGCAAAGCAGCAGGAGAACATGCTCCTTACCGAGCACTTTACCTGGCCTCCTATTGTATGTATAGTTTCCGAGTGCTGGTGGGGCGATGCAGAGGGTGGGAGGTCCATGTGCCCGCCATACACGCACAGTGTGTAGATGCACATGTCTTGGGCTCGACACAAAGTCACTCGACTTCGTACTCACCACGTCGGAATGGTTTTAGATCTAACACTTGCGCCTCATAGTCCCTCATCGACGACATAATCAACGCCGTGAACGAAGTCCTCTACCGCTGCACCGACTCGTTCGAAACCGGTCTCACCTCTGCTGACCCATCCTTGCTCGGCTTCGCCGACCTATACGCCTCCCAAGGACGTACACCCGAGAAGGACGAAAATGGCAATGAGTCGTTTCCCGAGGCGAGACTAGAGATTGAAGAGGGCGTATTGAAGCTTGAGACGCTCATGGAGAATGCCGTGGATAAGAATTTCGACAAACTAGAGATTTGGACACTGAGAAACGTTTTTGCATTGGGAAGGGGAAAGGGCGGGGATGAAGGCTTGGGAGAGTGGGTTAGATTAGGGCACTACGAGGTATGTGTGACGACGGCGACACGATTGCCTCGAGGCACGAAGAGGGGCGGAGTCGGGAGAGGACTAACAAGATGAACAGAACCTCGAACCCCCGCCTAAAGATTCCAACCTCACTCCCGAAGCCCTCTACACCCTTCGCCGTAAGCTCATCGAAACTCAGAAGCTAAACGCTGCGCTGGTCGCAGAGAAGACGCGCAACGAGGCGCAAATAACACGGTTGAGAGACCTACTCGGACCATCCACCGCACCCAAGCGCGAACAGACGACATCCACATCACCATCGAGAGTGTCGTCGGAAAGGAATGGACAAGGCGAGGAAAGCGCACCATTCGCATTTCTAACACATACACCAGCCGCTCAATCACTAGGTGTACAAGCTCTGCTACAACAGTCAAACACAAACACATCCTCCAATAGGGAGAATAAAAGCAACGACCAGAAATCTACGCCTTTAACCACCCACGCCACGTTCACAACCTCTCAAATCCCTCACCTCCGCCAACTTCTCGCGTCCCTTAAACCCCATCTCGCCGATATCGCCTTACCTACCAACACCACTTCATCACCTCATACCACAAACTCTCAATCTCAAGCCAAAGAGCAAGAGGAACTGAGTCGTGAACGCAAGGTTTACGTTGAGAGCCAGAGTAAAAGGATATTGGAGAGACGGGGTGTAGATACAAGGGATGGTGTTGAAGGGGTCTGGGATGGTGCAAGTAGGGTGGGAGCCGACGAGGTTAGGGGTTTGGAGGGGTTAGTTGAGGGACTTAGTAGGGGAGCTCAGGCAGAGGAGAGTGTTGAGGGTGGCGAGGCCATGGACACAAGCTGAACTGGAGTGCCGTTTGATTATCGAGGCTTTATGATTTGATGATTTTCTTATTTTCTTCATAGGAGGCTATCCTTCTGGGCGTTGGAGTCATGTTATGATTGCGAGCTATATACCATTGAACGTCAATCTATGCGTCGGCATTAAGCTCAATCGATCACCATCTTTCTACATCATCACTAGTCTTACGTCAAATGAGAAGCTTGTTATACCATTTGTTTGATTCCCTTCGCACATTGGAGTGACCTGGTCCAGATGCGGTCGACTGAGCAGGTACAAGCCTGGCACGAACAGTTTCGGTTGTCGTGTCGACGACGCTTTCGATTTTCGAATTAGATTCCGATGTTTGTCTTGAATCCAAGTCGCGGGGCGCTTCCCCCACTCAACAGATTTGTGCCCTTTGTCGCAAGATGACGTAGACACCACCGCCCTCAATGCATCTCATCTCATGAGTTCGTTTATCCACATCTAGTATTCCACCAGCTTGACTCTGTTCCGCAACTCCTCAGGTACCTCGTCTGCCTTCACAATGCCCATGCGGATAGCGTCGCCCCACACAAACATTGCGCGGTCGTTAGCATAGGCCAAGTAGTCGAACTCTTCCTCGTCCTGTGGTTTGAAGAGGTCAGCATCCTGTTCCGCTTGTGATTTGTTTTCCTGAACTTGTTCTGCCATCTTTTCACTCACGATCCCATCCCCCTTCTCTTCAGCCCCCGCCTCGGCTCTAATCGCTGATGTGGCGCTGTCCAACTCTGCTGCTTCTTCGCTGGGGTTGGCGTTCGCTCTCTTGTCCTGAGCGTCAAAATCGGGAAGACCTGGAACATGTGCTTGGACTATACCCCACGCTACCCACATGGCCGAGTTGGCGAGACGCCAGAGCTTGGTCTCGGCCAAGAGGCGGCGAGTCTCTTCTTCGATCTGCCGCTCGGCTTGGGCTTCTTGCTCTTGATACTTCTCCCCTGGAGGTGCACGCGAATCCAGCATAAACGCGGAGATGTTGCTGGGAGCGGCAGTTGCTGCCAGTGCGGTCGTGCTGCCGGAGGACGGAAGAGGACCCAAGTGTGGCGTGGCAGTGTTAGAAGTATTGCCTCCAGCCGCCTTGTAAGAGGGGTTATGCATCAGATATGCGCGAATAAAGCGATGCTGCTCTTCGACGGTCGGGTAATACTTGGTATTACAACGCCACGGAACCTCCGCATCGTGATAGTTGTACGTCCATTCGGTCTAGATTATTATCAGCTTGTATAGTCACGATCTGAGGAATAGAGAATATGTAGTGTATTGGAAAGATTCGAACAGCATACTTACGAAGTGGTTAGCAAACTCCAGACCAGGAAGGTTTGCGTTTGCGTATTCGAAATCAATAACCACGAGCTGCTTGTGCTGGTTTGCTGGAAGCAGTAAAGGCGACTCGCCTTCAGGCACCATACGTAGAATGTTACCATACTGGGTCTACCCAAAGTCAGCTTGTAAACAACATGACAAGAGGTTCAGCTTACGTCGTTATGAGCAAAGATCATTCGCTCGTTGATCTTATCTGCGCCACCGTATTGCTCCTCTAACCAACTCCGGTACTTCTCAATCACCTGTCTGAACACTGGCCACTCCATACCGCACACGTATCCTCGCTTCTTCCACTTGTCGCCAGGAGCTTGCGCGGAGTCTTGGTTGCTCTCTCGAACCTGTTGATCGAGCCATGTGACAATCTGCTCACAGCGATCAACCCACTTGTCCCAGTTTTGCCATACGAACGGACCGGCTTCCCGCTCTTCTTTCAAGAGATCAATACCCTCATGAAGCTCGCGCATGCGCTTAGCGATTTGCTTGGACGTCTCCGCGTTGCGCAGCTCCTTCGCAGTTAGCGGCTTTGCATGAAGAAACTCTTCGAAGCGTCCATTGGTAAAGGTACCGAGTAGACGTGGGCCAATTCGCTTTCGGGCAAGACGTGTAAGAATCTGAAGTTCAGACTCTCTGTCGATCAGGTGTTCTACTTGTGGGCCGTAGATACGTAGCAAAAGTTTGCTGACACGTGTTAGACTTGGCTGGCCTACGGTGTAAGAGACTTACGGAGGAGGATTTTTAGGCTTCGGCTGGCCGTCTTCGCCCTGCTCTTGAAGTGATAGATTCTTGGGAGGCGAGACAACGTAGACGGCGTTTGTGAGAGCGCCACTCAGTCTCTGCACATCGATCTCGTTGCTCTGCTCCATGGACACCTTCCGCCATCCTTTGAGTTTGAGCGTATGAGCCAGACGCAGGATCTCGGCTCGGAACCTGGTCCACGCCTCCCTCTCCTTGCGTGCTTCTTTCTCGGACACATGCGGGGCTGACTCGTTGTCTGGCTCGTCTACGTTGTACGCCATAGTCTTTGAATTATCCAAGATGGCCTCGCAACTTGGGACAAGCTGGTCTACAGACTCGAAATAATCCGTGTCTAGAGAGATGGCAGAGTGTCGCTTCAAGCCTGTTGAGGACCTGCGGAAGTGTTGCATCTTCTTCTTAGCGTCGGCTGGCTTTATAGATAGGGTCTTCTCGAGGATGTGTGCCAGTTGATCGAGGGAGTCCTCGCCATGAGACGATTCGGAACTGGTCCTAGCCAGAACGTTGGACTCATCAACCGTCTCGTCAGGAACAGTCTTTGTTGGTTCTTGTACAACACCCTCCTTAGCAGCCTTGCGCTTTGCCCGGCGTGCATGGCGTCTGTTTCGCTCATGCTTGAGCCATGTGCTTACCTGTTTCAACAGATTCTCGTGTGCATGCTGTCCGTCAGAGGCGGCATCTGTTGAGCTGTTGGAGAGTAAGGAAGACAATGACGGGTTCCCCTCTGTTGGCGCCGCCTTGTTTGAACCCAGTCGCTCCACTGAGGGCCGCCCAGATAGTTTCTTTTTGCCGATGCTTGCAGGGTAATGCTTTGCGGGCCTGTCGAGGTCGAGGTAATCCTTTTGGTCAAGCTCCTTATTCTTGCCAATCATCAGTGGGGAGATGGTGCTATCGTCGGGAAAGGACACAACTGTGGGTGCGTGGTCAGCAGGTGTTTGGCAACCACTCGGCAAGCGACATGATGGCATGTCAGTTGGATGTTGGGTTCACTGCTTTCGGGCGTTGCACTCGCTCACATTGCTACATGACGTGTATAGGCTACGTGATAGCCACAGGACTCGCACAGACATGGCGGACCAACTCGATGCTTAAGCAGGGGTTGTCTGTTATTCACTACACAGTCACATTGCTACGGCTAGGTCGACGGTTGAATAGCATTTTCAGAAGGCAACGAGGAACTGATTGCGAGGGCTTCCAAGCCAAAATAGCGACAGCAAAATCATAGACTGACCTTTTGTAAAGCGCGGCGACGCGCCGTCGGCCAAGGTAGTGTTTTGCGAAGAGCCGCCTGGGTGAGGGCCGCTGGGCTGCAACTGGTCATTGGTGGAAGTCGCCATGGCCATTGCCCGGGGCTTGCAGCGAGGTGCGCGGAGAGAGTGTAAGCAGGATCGACGTCGTGGTAGAGCAGAGCTTGGCTGGCGGCTCGGAACAGTAATGAGGCCTGGGAGTCGGCGTGTCCACGTCGGAGGGTGGGAAGGTCGGGTTGTTTGGTGGGCAGGTGTTATCGATACCTAGTGCGGCAGGAACGCCACAAAGTAGACGCGAAATCAGGGTCCACGTGCCAAGCTGATTGGTGGTCCGGATCAGGATAGGTAAATTATGAGGAGCGAGGACTGGCGAGACGAGGAGAGGGAAGAGTGCAGAGAAGTCCACGCCTTGACCTTGGTTGATATAGACACTCTAGAGGCAGAGCATCATAGCTGGCTCAGACGGCAGACTGGAGTGTTGACCGTCTCCCTACCCTGACCGCACTTGCCCAGAGCCTATCAATCGGGCAGCCATGCGCCTTGTTCCAGCATTCGCAGCCTTGGCAATGTACGTCACAGCTCGGATAGACAGAAACCTGCCATTGGACTTGCATGTGGAGTGTGCGAGCGCAACGTGGCAAATCATCTTCATGTGCTCTATTACAACATGGCAAGTACCGAATATACCTTCTAAGTACTACAGCGTACATCCAGCTGCCCGAAGCCCCAATAAAACAAGGAAACGACCCATACAAAATACCATAACGCCTCGCTTGGAACTCGATTATTGGTCTGCAGCAGGTAGCATGCCGGACCTCACCTCCACCACGGAGATGCTCATTTAGCCCACTCGACCGTTTCTAGTGCAAGCATGACCAACAAGAGAGTCGATGGCAAGATCCAGACAACGTAACTCTGAAACAAGATCCTTGACATGGCACCCATGTACACATTGTTGATCTGGCAAATCTGCGCCAACTGCAGCGCACTTGGTGCGCCGCTGAGCAAGAAACAGACGATGATGAAGATGGGGTCGTCGAGAATGCTAACAGGGACATACTTGGCAGTCAAGGCTAGCATAGGCGCCATGAGAAGCGTCGGGATAAGCATGCGACTGACAAGCGAGGCAATCACAAGCCTCTTCTCCACACTTGGGTCTTCCATCGAGTGCTGGTCTTCCTTGGGTAATGTGTTACGGGCAAGGTTGGCGCCCAAAACGACCAAGATGAGCGGAACGGCGACTTGTCCACTCTGGTTGACAGCGCGCGTGACTGAGTTGCTGACGAATGTTCCTGGGTCAAAGAAGAGGTGTTGTAGCGGAGGGATGGAGGCGACAAGGATAGCAATCAGCATGGCCCACAGAGGAGGGTTCATGAAGTCCCATACGCCCTTGAAGAACCTCGACAAGAAAGAGCCCACCTTGGCAAGAGGTCGTTGTAGCCATGTGGGCAGGGCATGGAAAACTCGGTTTCCAGCGCGTGTGGTAGAGACAGATACGGTGCTTGCGGAGCGCTTCAATGCCATGCCCGCTCGCTTTGGCATTCCTTTGATGCCTTTGGGCACATTCTGCTTCTTCTTATGAGCCTCAAGAACACCATTGACATGTCCGTTTGCAAGGCCATTGCCGTTGCTGTGTCCACGGATGTCGCCAGAACCCGGAAGGACAGCGTTGCCGTTGGTGGGCGTAATGAAGTCGGTGGTTGCTTGAGCCTCTTGGCGGTGGAACAGGGAGTCTGAGTCGGACTCGTCTGAGTCTGCAGAAGTAGCATAGCTGGTGACGTTGCCAGACTCGTAGTCAGAATGCGAATCGTCAAGGAGGCGCTGCGCCTCGTCGTCTGTGTACTCTCCGTTCTCGATGGCACTGTTCTTGCCGCCGTCATCGTCTTTGTAGGCGCTGGCAGGTGCTAGAAGCACGTTGAAACCCCATGTCCATCGCACGAGCTGACCGAGTTGTTGGAAGATAAGGAGGTAGAGAATGCCACGCGCACCCACGTCGTTATCGTTGTCGCCAGGGACCTTGTCCCAGTGCAGGCCGGACAGTGTTTTGGACAGCGAGATGACGAGGGAGATTGGGAGCGAGTTTGAGTTTCCGAAGACCTGGAAACGTCAGTTTGTGTTGCTACCCTGGACAAGAAAGCGTACATACTGCCATGGCGACGACAAAGTTGGAGGCCCTCTTGTTGAACCTGCATATCCGCGACACGAGAAGCGCGGCCAGGTAGGAGATGAGTGTTTGCACGACGAAGATGGCAGGGATGACGGCGAGGTCAGCCAGCTTCTCCGCCGTCAATTGTGATGCAAGCTTGGTAAAGACTGGCGCGGGGTCAGCTGCACTCCAGGGGTGTGATGCGAGGCGTTGCACGTACTGAGGCAGGGTGTAAACAGCTGCGTGTTGAGGTTGGCGAGAAACTTCTGGCTCTCTGCGTCGAATTGGCCCATTCGCGCGACGATGTAGCCGGGCGCGCTGACGCAGACGACTTCCATGACGGCCTCGAAGACGAGCAGGGTGAGGTTGGCGAAGTCGGGATGGGAGCTGTGCTTGCCGCTCTGGAAGACGTTGAACAGGCCGTTGTTGCCGTACTCGTACGAGTTGGAGGCCATGGCGACGAATTCGGACGACGAGGTGGGCAGGCTGCGCAGGCGAAAGGCCTGGGGAGCCGAGAAGAAGGGCATCTCAGGTGGCGGTGGTGGTGTTGGGAAGGCGCAACGGCGCGATGGAGATGGAAACACTCGAGTTATCTTGAAGCGCAGGGCGTCTTGGCCGCGGACGCGCTACGGGCGGAGATCGACGTCACAGCCCGCGCCAGGCGTGGCGGAAGGGCAGGTTGAGCCGCGAACCCTGCAGGCACAGCGATAGGGGATGGGCGCGAGCCGGTCTGGATCGGAGGGGGGGGGACGAGATGGAGACGAGAAGGAAGAAGCCCATGGCCCACGGTACCCGTAGTCCTCTCAGCGTCCAGTCTGCCGTCGTGTCGGGCACTGCAAATGCTGTCCTGGCTGATGGGTGGCGCTAGGTTCCCCATGGCGTGGCCATTACCGCATGCTGCCTCTGCCCTCTGAAGCCTGCTGTCGTGTCTTGGTTATGCCCGCCCGCGCATTCCGACGCCGCAAAGCAGGCTTGCCGGTGCAGCGTACATGCGCAAAGCAGGACCTGCTCAATCCACCGCGAAGCGCTCCTCTGCCATCCGTCTCCGTCTCCGTCTCCGTCTACGCCATGGTTGCCGTGCGGCCTGGCCGAACCTTGTGAAATCATCCAAGATTGCAGACGCGCGCTATTCCTCGTCTCTGCAGCATCACGTCACAGCTGCAACTTGCACGCTACAGCCCACAACCGCTACACCTCGACCCATAGCACCAGATCCGCTGACATCGCCGCCACCTCCCCCTACGCGGTGTAGTCGCAGCTCCTGAGACTCGTCCTCTACCTACGCCCTCTTATTACTATCTCCTCCATCCTCTGTCCCCTTGCTCGCCCCAGTACCCCGCCAATCTCAGCCCGCGACTTTTCCCGCTCTCTCGCCATGGCCTCCAACCCGTCCACGCCGGACGCGGATGTCGACTCCGACACCGTCTTCGACAGTCCCTCGCCCTCGCCCACGCCCTCGAGCCCTACCGAAAATGTCTCTGCGCCCGACCTGCTGTCCGCTGAGCGGCCCCCTCCCCGGTCTGCATCCACCACCTCAGGCGCGACAGCCAACATGACATCTTCCTCAACGCCATTGGGAAACATCAACGCTGCCAGGAATCCCCGCCCCCCGAATCCTCCAACCATCTCCAGCAGAGGCAGCGGTCTGAACGTCTCCCAAGACATCCTCGCAAGAATACAGGCAGTACATCTCGGGCGCAAGGGCGCTCCACCCACGGGCTTGCCTGGAAGAGGGCCCGCGCCACAAAGCCCTGGTCCCTCGCCCGACCACCGAAATCCCATGTCTCCAGGTGGCAACCTGGGGGGTATACCCGGCAACTTTCGGATGCCTGCCAGGCCGCCAGCGACTAACTTTCAATCGGCACCTGCAGTTCCCAATCGCGCAGGTGGTCCCAAGCCCTCCCTTGCCGAAAAGCGCGGCATGAGATTCCAAGGTGGTTTACCAGGCGGACTGCCAGGCTCATCTCCAGCTGCTGGCGGACCCGCTCCTCCTGCTGGCAGGAAGAAGCCCGGGTTGACTCTCTCGCAAATGAACGGGGACAAGCCCGCTGAAGAGGGTGCAGAGCCGAAGAAACAAGAAACCCATTTTGATAAGTTTTCACAGTTCGTCGATACCAAGACTGGTAGCCTAAAATTTGCCGGCAAGGCCATACTCAACTCGGATGGTGTGCAATTTGCCAGCGGTTCCTCTTTCAACATTTCCTTAGACGAAGTCGACACACTAGACGAACTCGGCAAAGGCAACTATGGCACAGTGTACAAGGTCAGACATAGTAGACCGCGAATGCGGAAACCAGGACAGGGTTTGGCAGGTAACAAGGCCGCGCCATGTTCGCCATCACGAAAGAACTTTGACGAAGAAGCGAGCCCAACGAGTGCAAAGCCTGCTGCGGGTACCGGCATAGTCATGGCAATGAAAGAAGTGAGGCTGGAGTTGGACGACTCAAAGTTTGCTGCTATCATCATGGAACTCGATGTCCTCCACCGCTGTGTATCGCCCTTCATCGTCGACTTCTATGGTGCTTTCTTCCAAGAAGGTGCCGTTTACATCTGCATGGAGTTCATGGATGGAGGCTCCATAGACAAGCTTTATGCTGATGGTGTGCCTGAGGGTGTCTTGCGCAAAATCACCATGGCCACAACTATGGGTCTGAAGTCGTTGAAGGATGAGCACAACATCATCCACCGAGACGTGAAACCTACCAACATTCTCATGAACACCAAAGGTGCGATCAAAATCTGTGATTTTGGTGTCAGTGGAAACTTGGTCGCCAGTATTGCCAAGACCAACATTGGGTGTCAGAGTTACATGGCGCCGGAAAGGATATCTTCGGGCGGTATCGCGCAGGCTGGCGCTAACCCTGGAGGCGGCACATACAGTGTACAAAGCGATATTTGGAGTTTGGGACTGACCATCATCGAGTGCGCTTTGGGACGGTACCCATATCCACCAGAGACGTACAACAACATCTTCAGTCAGCTCAGCGTAAGTCTGTCCAAAAAGCCGTGCGCATCAACTACTAATCATTCCTAGGCCATTGTCGATGGTGAGCCACCGGATCTGCCCGCAGAAGGATACTCGGATGCAGCGCGGAACTTTGTACGCGGCTGCTTGAACAAGATTCCCAATCTCCGGCCAACATATGCCATGTTGCTTCAGCATGCATGGCTTGCACCTCTTGCTAAGCCGGACACGATCACCGAAGAGGAGGAGGAGGAAGTTGAGGCAGCAAACGAAGCTGATGGTGGTGAAGCTGCAGGTGATAAGGGTCCCGCCGAGACAATCGAACCTGTGGAAGATCAAGAGGTCGCAGACTGGGTCAAGGCCGCCATTGAAAAGCGCAGGAGTGGCAAGATGAAGGGTGTCGAGAAACCTGCACTCCACGCCGCGCCTCTGGATGCAGCGACGCAGAGTCCTTCGCCTAACGGCACGAATGGCTTAGAGGAAGCGGGTTCAGTAGAAGCCGCAGCGTAAGATGCCTCGACGATCTTGAATGAATAAAACTATTCGGGTCATTCTCAGGAAGATTGGGCCGTGTCCGCTGCCGCCTTCTGGGGTTACGGCGTTGTATAGGCGTATTATAGGGAACGATTGCCATGCAGCATTGAGATCGGGACATTGAGCGCAGAGAACACATGTACCTAGTATAGCATACACCTGTCCAGACGGACTGATATTGATACTTTCGAGTCACAAAACTTGCACTTGCTCCATGTAGTGTGAAATTCGGTCTTTGCTCACCTTTCGCTCCAACTAGAACATGGCGTAGCGTCAGTATACGTCTGCATCCGTGGATGATGCTGTCGTTCCGTGGTTCGTGGTGACGTAAGCGGGAGAGCTCGATGGCACGTGATGGGGACCCCTGCCTAGCCAAGATTGCTCGCGGCGGCCATGTGTCGTGGTGCGGGAAAGAACACAGTGGTCGGAACATCTTCATCAAGTAGCCACGACTTTCTTTCTTACGCCCCCACCTTCTTTGTAATGCCACCGGCGTAAGGACCAGTTTTGCTTCCTTCCTTCTGGACTCCTTCTCGAAACAATCCCCATCACTTTTAGTCGTTCTCTCGCATACCTCGCCTCGTCCACAGGGACACGTTCAACATGTCCGGGACAGATTACAACTACGATGAACAGGCACGTCCTGGATGTGCGTCATGTGTAGAGCATGACTAACAACTTGCAGGGACAATTCTTCCCCTACTTCATCCTCACCGTCACAACCCTCGTCACCGTCCCAACCACGATTTCCTTCTTAAGACCGAGTAAAGGTGCGCGCTTCCCGCCAGTACCGTCTAACACTATACTAATACACAGTCAGAGCTCGAGAATACTGGAGCACGGATAGAGTCCGAATTCACCCCCGAACATGCCGACCTTATCCAGGGACAGCGCAAGAAGCAGAAGCGGCTCGAGAGGAGGATAAAGCGGGGTCTCGTCATGCTGGGGGGATGGGCGCTCAACGCGGCTATGGTCTACCTCATACTGGTTACCGCGCGTACTACACCCGATATATGGGATCCCTATGAGGTGCTGGGTGTCTCTAGGGTACGACGACCGCCCCCCCTCCGCAATGCGCACTTTCGGCAACGATGCTAACTCGCTGATTAGAATGCGGACGAGAAGGCGATCAAGAAGCATTACCGACGACTGTCTCTCAGTCTGCATCCCGACAAAGCCCGCGAGGACCCAGCAAAAAATATCACCATTCAGTCCATCAACGACCATTGGGTGGATGTCACAAAGGCCTTCAAAGCTCTTACCGACGAGGAGATCCGCAACAACTTCCTCCAATATGGTCACCCTGATGGCAAGCAGAGTTTCAGTATCGGAATTGCGTTGCCTCAGTGGCTGGTGACGGATGGGGCTGGCAAATATGTTCTGCTCATATACGCGCTCGCGCTCGGTGTCATTCTGCCTTACACTGTCGGGAAGTGGTGGTACGGAACACAGAGGCTGACCAAGGATAAGGTGCTTGTCGCCAGCGCCGGCAACGTCTTCCGCGATTACGACAACGAGCAAGGCGAGGTGGGCGTCATTCATGCGCTCAGCAGTGGAGAAGAGTTCAACGAGGTTCTCAGTGGACATAAAGCGGAAAACGGCCTTTCCAAGCTCGAACAAAAGGTCCTTTCCGAGAGTTCTGAATCTCTCGTCTCGCAAACACTTACGAAGAAGGACCGCCAAAAGCTAGACGATCTTGAAGACAGTCGGAGACGCAAGGTACTGACCTTGTTGTGGGCATACCTTGGTCGTGTCGAACTGGATGACGAAACATTGAATGACGAGAAGTTCGAAGTTGCGCCCATTGCACTCCGGCTCAACGAAGCTTATACTGCCATCGCCCTCGCATACGGTACCACCAAGGCAGTACTCTCGGCATACAGGACTTCCCAAAATCTCATCCAGGCTTTGCGACCGGGTGCATCGCCTTTGGAGCAACTGCCGCATTTCACACCTACTGTTGCTAGCGCGGCTGAGGCTGAGCAAGCAAGATCCCACTTGACTATCCAGGAGTTCATGAAAATACCCGACGATGAGCGCAAAGCCCGTATTGTCAAGTCGGGTCTTCTGTCCCAAGATCAATACAGTACAGCTATGACTGTAGCTTCGCGGATTCCACTGTTCCATCTCGAGAAAGCCTTCTTCAAGGTTGTCGGAGAGCGTTTCGTTACACCTAGCAGCTTGGTCCAGTTCGTACTGAAAGGTCGTTTCATCCCATGTGGCGCCACTAATGTCCCCGATGTCAACCCCAAAGACTTGTTAGACATTGATCCCGCTGAGGGCGATGTTGCGGCAATCACTGGACGTAAGAATGACCGTTCCGGAGAGAAGCCCATCCAGCCACCTCTGGCATTCGCTCCATACTACGCCCGCGACCACGCGCCAAGGTGGCATGTGTTCCTTGCGGACAGCAAGCAGGGCCGTATCGCAGTACCACCGTTCACCTTCTCAACCTTCGACAAGCCTATCCTTGACGAGAGTGGTAACCCGACCTACAACGTACAAACGCTGAAGATGCAGTTTGGTGCGCCACCGCAAGCTGGCAGCTATACCTTTGTCATGCATATGATCTGTGATAGCTACGTCGGTATGGACACCAAGATGGAGGTTACCTTGGTCGTCGAGGACGCTAGTAAAGCGGAAGAGGTAGAAGAGGAGGATGAGATTAGCGAGCCTGACGAAGGTAAGTTCCACTAATCTGAGTTATATCCATGACTAGTATGGCTAACATGTCTGTAGATTCGCTAGCAGGTCAAATGCACCAGATGAAGACGGGTGCTCCACCAAAGAAGCGGAGACAGGAAAACGACGACTCCAGTGGAAGTGACACCGAAGGTGACGTTGAGTCCGAGAGCGAGACAGATACAGACACCGACTCAGATGACGAGTAGAGTGCTCCGACTTTGCTGTGAGTGCAATACTCGACACTTCTTCGGGTATAGGATATGCAGCTTGTATTACAGAGGCCACGGGCCAACGCTGACGATTGGCGTCGATTCATATCATTTGGGCCATGACCGCGATAGGCATTTCTAGGCGTTCCGGAAACAAGGTGATTTGCGACTAGGGCCTCCTCGATCCGTCCTTTTTAGATGAAGCGTCAGCACTGGACAGGGTATTAGGAGTATGTGTAGATATCCACGTCAGCTCACACTGAGCGATTTTACATTCAACTTCATTCCAGGTCATATTTCTGCTCACAGTTTAAAAACTTCACTAAATATAGACACGACCAAAAGCCAAGACTAAACTCCACTGATCTACCTATACCATTATGCGAGTGCCTCAGGAACACATGGCATCCGGAATAGAAAGCGTGAGCATAATGCATAGACATATAACAACGCTGTGGAGATCTGCGGCTTGGGTGGTTCGTCAAAGCTCGATTTCATAACCTGTGGGGTTTCAGCTGCGTCTCGCTTCGTTCTCACCACCACTTCGATATCTTGAACACCACCTCTGCAATTACCCCGTTTGCCGGGATCAGGATAGTAATCAAGAAGTTATAGGGAACTATGATCTGTATTCCAGGAGTGCATATGGGGTTGGTGGTGCGGTGATAGAGGGACCGATGATCGCTACGGCATCGTTGAAGACATTGACGTGGTGATCAAGGCTCACAAGCAACCACGCAAAAGACATCGGTGCTAAATACATGATCCGCAGGAGCAGAATTTCGCAAGGCACAGTATCGCTGTTGTGTGGAGATCGTGAGCAAAGGATCGCGTGAGCGATCTATCTCCATACACTTTCCTCCGCGTTCAGCACTGTCTCAACGAAGATCGACTTCCATGTTCGGCCTATCTAAATCACCGAAAATACTGCCTGAGGGCTCGCTAAGGCATAACGCAGCCGCCCCATATGAGTGCCATACCTTGGCTACCGATCGGATACTACAGCTCCGCTGTCCTGAGGCTCATACGATAGGCCTCAGTCTTCGAGGCAAAACCGTCAAGCAAATCTTGGCAGCGTTCTAGTCGCACATCTTCTTGGCAAGATGCGGGTGCGTTCATCGCCGGTAACAAAGTGACAAGTTCCCAAGGTTCGCGCTACATGTGTCACATCCAACGACAATACAGGGGCAAGTACCGTCATGTGGGCATTTTTCTTGGGCATTGACGAGTCGTTATACAGATGAGGCGTTGAATAAAAGCTGTTGGAGGGTCGCATATGATCTACTTTCTCATCCCACACTCACTCTTCAGTCCTTTCTTCCTACCTTCCTTAATCCCTTTCCAGTTCTTTAGCGACTTTGATAGTCTGCCCATCTACTGTCTTTGAACCTTTAATACGTCTGTGACGTTTAATCTTTACCTTTTTTTAATTCAACGAATCGCTTCAAGGACACTACCGTCTTTACCTACTAAGTCATCATCATCAACATGTCTATGAAGGCTTTCGCTACTATCGTGCTTGCAGCCGGCCTCGCTGGTAAGTTTGCTCCATAATCTCTACATCTAAATATACAGCATGGCGCACTAACCAAACACAGCCGCAAAGCCCATCAACACTCCTCGATCCCTCTCCAGCTCTACTGAGCGCGAGGTCGACTTCAACTCGGTCGTCAACGGCTTTAGCGGAAACGATGGTGACTTCAACTTCATTGACGGATTTAACAACTTCAACCAGCAACAGCAGGTTATTCAGATCCAGGAGCAGAGCCTCCAGATCGTCGATAACGGTCGTCAGCAAGCAGTTGTTCAGCAGGTACAGGAGGTCCTGATCGTCGACCAAGTCAACAACGGCTTCAACAATGACATGAAAAACCTCTTCCGCAAAAGCAACTTCCAGAATCAATTCCGCGACGTCTCCACCGTCACGCTCGTCGTACAAGAGATCCAAATCGCCATCGATGATGGCAGAGGAAATCAAGTCCAGCAAAACATCTTTGCGCAATCTGCCGTCGTTGCCAACCGCGGCGCTCGCAAAACTCAGACAGTCATGATCTTCGACAGCCGCACGCTTATCGCCCAGGATATCCTCGGCAACAACGCATTCGCCAATCTGGGTGGATTCGGCGGTATCGCTGGCGCCACTGCTGCTTTGGACAACAAGATGCCCACCAAGACTGCCGGTGTTCAGCTGTTTGGTGCTAAGCCCTCATGGACGGCCGTTGCTGAGGATCCTGCTGCGACCCTCGGTGCCATCTGGCAGGGTGCTCTCCAGGACCTTCAGAACGCCGATAACGATGAGCAAGACAACAAACTCAACGAGCAGATTGCTGCTGAGGAGCTGAAGGCTATCCAGGAGGCACTCGGACAAAACGATGGCGCTGATGAGCAGGCCGATGAGGAGCAGAAGAAGGCCGAGGAAGAGGCCGCTAAGCAGGCGGAAGAGCAGCAGAAGGCTGAGGAAGAAGCCGCAAAGAAGGACGCTAAGGAACAGAAGAAGGCTGCAGAGGAGGAGCAAAAGAAGGCCGCTGAGGAGGAGCAAAAGAAGGCTGAGGAGGAGGCTAAGAAGGCCGCTGAGGAAGAGCAAAAGAAGGCTGACGAGGAGGCTAAGAAGGCCGCTGAGGAAGAGCAAAAGAAGGCTGACGAGGAGCAGAAGAAGGCCGCTGGGGAGGAGCAAAAGAAAGCTGAGGAGGAGGCTAAGAAGGCCGCTGAGGAAGAGCAGAAGAAGGCTGATGAGGAGCAGAAGAAGGCTGAGGCTTAAGGCTCAGCAACGTTCTGTTGCTCTACAGTAGGGTAGAGAGGCTTGAAGACTATACCCAGGAAACTTGTTAGCAGTTGAAGCAGCGTTTTATCACTAGATAGCAGTAACAATCAGTACAAGAGTCGCCTTCAGGCGACCTTCTAGCCTTGATGGGGATCCTTGGTAATGGTGACACTGGTCCAAGAAAAATGAGTCAAGAATTGGAATAAATGATTTTGAACTTTGACTTGTCGCGCTCAGTGACCTATCCACATTCACTAGCAACTACTTGTTTATTTCTACCGATGTATGGAGGCGTTCTATCTTTCGAGCCCATTCTGTCTACGTAGCCAATAACAGGCGTTTCACTGCACAACATACGCGTTGTTTCTTCTCACGACGTCAGATCCTCATGCACAAGAATTGCAATGATGCCACCACTCAACCGCTCACTACGCCGCTACCGCGATACAATTAGGCTAGTCTTCGGTATCGTGACGCTCATCCTCGGCTTTAGCGCATTCCTCGGCTGCACAGTACTTGATCTTATTTTCCCTAGTGCATCTGAGGCAACCCACGCCCTAGATCTTGAGTCCGAGTCGACGCGTTGGACGCCTACAAGAGACCAATCAGACTAGAGAATCCTAAAGACAACAATATTCTATGGATCTAGCAAAAAGACTCACGAGGCCCACATTCTCACCTTTCACGCCTTCTACGATGAGCACTTCAGCTATAAGACGGATTTCCTGCGTACGCCAATTGTCCGAGGTGGATTAAACAAACTCCTCCACCTCCAATCCCTCATCATCAACGAACTTCAGGAACCTATTGAGCAGCAGATAGAATGGATACTCTATTTCGACCCCGCTGTCATCCTCGCGAACCCTCACATACCCTTACACCACTTCCTACCACCTATTACTGATGTCGAAACCTTCAAAAGACTTTCCATCATCGCAACAAAGTCTGGAAGTAATTATCTAAATACTTCAGTCTTCTTCATCCGAGTCAGCGGCAATTCATTGCGTATATTGAACGAAGCCATGGAAAGAATATATAATGCGCCATATGTCGAAGGATACGAGAATGAAGACAATGACGGAGGCCTTCCATCAGCCGCCCTACAAGATGTTCTGCACGGGGAGCACCATAGGGACAAGGTAATTTTCCAGCCGTGACAATGGTGGAACAGCACAACTTCAGTGTTTTATCAACCTTACTTTCCCACACCGGCTCATAGTCTGCTCCCAGTGTCTGAGACGTTGGCAATGGACGATGAGCATAGCCAGATGTTCCCAGAGAAGGCAGATATACACCGATTCTGGCATACAGCGAGTGAGGCTAGACGTGTGTTGGATGAAGCAAAAGAGAAAGGACATACGAGTGAGCAGGGTATCTGGTGGGAGGCGGTCAAGGAGGTGAAAGAGTGGGTTGAGCTGCGGGCTTGGGATATTGACGAGCTTGGAGGGAGAGTTGAGATGTTGAGAATCGGCATAAATGACGACTGATTCCATCTCTCGAACATACATTCGACAAAAGTAGGACGTGGTGTATCATACATATCGTAAATCATCTAACGGACGATGTTCTTCGGCTTGGTATCAGAAGTGATAAACGGTAGTACTGTTTTACCGGACAGGGTTCACGGCCGGATGAGACGATGCTGTAGAAGCGACTTCAGCTATATGTGATCCTCACAAACCTCCTCTCATGTAGCATGGGTAATGTGAACAACTCAGATAGTACGACTTAACGTTGAGTAAGCAGGGGTTCGTTTGTTTGAGCTTCAGCTTCAACTGATCTGCTGGTGCGTTGTGCAGGCCGCGGGTGGTATTTTACTATCTTCGTGACTTGTTCTAGGACTGGATGTCTGACAGGCGTATGTCTGAGTCGATGTGCAGGTATGTGACGGCGGCGGAAAAGGCCTCTAAACACAAGCAGTAGGTCAACGGAAAGGGCGAGTCGTCATGGGATTTGGAACGATTCTCTAAGTGCTGAAAGGTTGAATCGCAAAACCGATCTGTACGGACTCACCTATACGAAAACTCTAGATGAATCAATTCACTCATGATTTTCTTGCATGTCTGTGGTGCAGGTGCTCCCTGTGGATATGCGATATGGAGGAGCAGTGTCGGAATGAGACGTTTTGTAGGAGCTGGTGGCGAGGCGCATGTTTTCCCGATGGAACTGGCCATGGAGAAAATAGTTGAGCGATGTCTTCAAGATGACAGCGAACGTGGAGAAGATTGCTCCATGTCTCTGACGTGTCGGTGATGCCTTGGGCTACAAGCTTTCACACTGGAGGTCAGGCCGCGGGAGACAAGGAGTCATATCCCGCCACGCTGTTCATAGACCCGCTCACGTCTCGAATGAAGCCCCTTGAAGTGTGATGACAGTAAGCCGAACGACGTTGGGTATACATGTCGTGGTGATCTGATGTGGCGCCAGTTGGGCCGACGCGGCTGATTCAGACCCGATCGGGCAAGGCGCAAAAGAAGTGACGTAGCCATGATTGGCGGGCAACTTCGACTAACTAGAAACCTGTACGAGGATCCAGAAGCTTCTGCCGACAGGGCGGAAACCACGACTAGCTTCGAGACATGACAGGAAACCACACGATGCCACTGACTGTTTCCTGACTCTTCGCGAACAATTGCGTACAACTTGCCTGCAAGCTATATATACCGCTCGAGTCTTTGGCTGAGACTGATTTTGTTCTTCAGAGATAGCCCAACACCAATACACAGTACACACGAATCCCGAGTACGAGCTCACGACGCACGATATCACCTCTGGCTTCGGGCCATATACACAAGGCTGTAGCCACGAATCACAATGACTTCGTTCGACGCATACACTGACCGCGCAGCGAAAGCTCTGGCAGACAGCTTCGACCTGGCCAAGGGCTATGCGCACTCACAACTCACACCCATCCACCTCGCCGTGTCGCTCATAGATCCGCCCAAAGACCTGGCGAACCAGGTCGACGTCCCACCACCGCCGCTATTCAAGCAAGTCCTCGAACGCGCGAATGGCGACCCCCAACTCTTCGAGCGCAACCTCAAGAAGGCTATGGTACGGTTGCCAAGCCAAGACCCTCCACCAGAGCGTACCTCACCGTCGCCCGCCATGGCCAAGGTGCTTCGCGCTGCAGAAGATCTGAGCAAAACACAAAAGGACAGCTTCATTGCCGTCGACCACCTCATCCAGTCTCTCTGCCAGGATGCTCAATTACAACGGATTCTCGCCGAGTCGAACGTGCCGAACGTCAAGCAAATCGACAATGCCATCCAGGCACTTCGAGGCACAAAGCGGGTGGACTCCAAGACGGCAGATGCCGAGCAAGAGAACGAGAACTTGAAGAAGTTCACCATCGACATGACCGCAATGGCACGAGAGGGCAAAATCGACCCAGTTATTGGCCGAGAGGACGAGACACGCAGAGTCATCCGCATCCTGACCCGACGAACCAAGAACAACCCAGTACTCATTGGCGAGCCTGGTGTTGGTAAGACTACAGTCGTCGAGGGCCTTGCCCGTCGCATTGTCGATGCGGATGTACCGGCCAACCTCGCAGCCTGCAAGCTGCTCTCTCTCGATGTCGGTGCATTGGTTGCTGGCAGCAAGTATCGCGGAGAGTTTGAAGACCGTATGAAGGGCGTTTTGAAGGAGATTGAGGAGTCCAAGGAGATGATAGTATTGTTCGTTGACGAAATCCATCTTCTCATGGGCGCTGGCTCTTCCGGAGAGGGTGGCATGGACGCTGCCAACTTGCTAAAACCCATGCTGGCTCGTGGACAGCTTCACTGCATTGGTGCGACTACCCTGGGCGAATACCGAAAGTACATTGAGAAGGATGCTGCATTCGAGCGTCGTTTCCAACAGGTTCTCGTCAAGGAGCCGTCGATTCCCGAGACCATATCCATTCTTCGTGGTCTCAAGGAGCGTTACGAAACCCATCACGGTGTCACCATCATGGACGGTGCTATTGTTGCATCCGCTACCCTCGCTGCCCGCTACCTCACCCAGCGTCGGTTGCCCGATTCTGCCGTCGATCTCATAGACGAGGCTGCAGCAGCCGTCCGTGTCACACGAGAATCGCAACCCGAAGCGCTTGATAATCTCGAGCGACGCCACCGACAACTGCAAATTGAGATTCATGCGCTTTCCCGAGAGAAGGACGAGGCATCTCAGGTCCGTCTGAAAGAAGCGCGAGCGGAGGCTGCCAACATTGAAGAAGAGCTGAAGCCACTTCGTGAGATGTACGAGCGCGAGAAGGGTCGCAGCAAGGACATCCAAGAGCAGAAGCTCAAGCTCGAAGGCCTCAAAACGAAACTTGCTGAAGCCGAGCGTATGCGCGACATTCAGACTGCTTCAGACCTCAAGTACTACGCCATTCCTGATGTCGAGCAGCGCATCAGCGAGCTGGAGAAGGACAAAGCCCGCGCAGATGCTGAGATGTGGGCTCACCAAGCCAGTGGAGGTGGTGAGGCTCTTATGAGCGACTCTGTAGGTCCGGATCAGATCAACGAGATTGTCGCTCGCTGGACCGGTATCCCAGTAACTCGACTCAAGACCACAGAAAAGGATAAGCTACTCAACATGGAACGACATCTTCAAGAAGTTGTCGTTGGTCAGAGGGAGGCTGTCGTTTCTGTCTCCAACGCCATCCGACTACAGCGCTCGGGTTTGGCCAACCCCAATCAACCACCCAGCTTCTTGTTCTGCGGTCCCTCTGGTACCGGTAAGACACTCCTCACCAAGGCTCTTGCAGAGTTCTTGTTCGACGATGCAAAGGCCATGATCCGATTCGATATGTCCGAGTACCAAGAGCGACACTCTCTTAGCAGAATGATTGGTGCACCACCTGGTTACGTCGGTCATGATGCAGGAGGTCAACTTACTGAGGCTCTTCGTCGTAAGCCCTTCTCCATCCTCCTGTTTGACGAGGTTGAGAAGGCTGCCAAGGAAGTGCTTACTGTCCTTCTTCAACTCATGGACGATGGTCGTATTACGGATGGTCAAGGCAGAGTCGTTGACGCAAAGAACTGCATCGTCGTTATGACCTCCAATTTGGGTGCTGAGCACCTGTCTCGCCCCAACGCACCCGACGGAAAGATTGACCCCACCACCAAGGAGATGGTCATGGGTGCGTTGCGCAACTGGTTCCTCCCCGAGTTCCTGAACCGTATCTCCTCCATCGTCATCTTCAACCGTCTTACCAAGCGCGAGATCCGCAAGATCGTCGACGTGAGGTTGGGCGAAATTCAGAAGCGACTCAGCCAGAACGGCCGCAATGTACGCATTGAGATGACACCAGAAGTACGGGATTACCTTGGCTCGGCAGGTTACTCGCCAGCCTACGGTGCCAGACCACTTGCACGGCTCATCGAGAAGGAAGTGCTCAACCGTCTTGCTGTGCTCATCCTTCGCGGTTCTATCAAGGACGGTGAGACAGCTAGGGTTGTGCTGGATGACGGACACATCTTGGTGCTACCCAACCATACTGACAGCGAGGATGACTCAGAGATGTACGACGAGTCCGACGCTGTGGCCGAACTGGATGACGCTGATGGCGACATGGATCTCTACGATTAGAGGAAATGGATGAAACCTAAGAAAGGAATCAAGGGAAATTCAGCATAGGCGTTAAGGGACGGGTTTTCTGGGAACATAGGAGTACTATGATGGAGGCATTACGATGAGCTTATGAGTAACGGCTGATGATTATTCATGAAAAGTAGAGGCACGTGCGGGCGTTTTCCTGGGTAGCATACTTGAGAAGCTTGTGTTGTACATAGTCAAAGAGAATTATGTCTTTTTTTTTATAACTCAACATGGGCATACGATTCTTATAATGATGAATATCTCACGAATAGTTCGATTTCATGTGAGAACGCGTTACACATACAGCGTCATCAGCTACGTAATGAGACAAGGACAGGGAGCGATGAAGATGACACTTCAACATAGGACCTCACATCGCACGTTCCAGTCTTACTTGTAGCAATCCTAGTCATGAACTTTTATCATTTCTTCGTCTAACGTTCCATGATGGACTACTTGACCAAACACATGCTTGCCCAAGTCCGGGTATATTGCATCCCACTCCACCACATATCCAAGCAACCTAGTAGAAGAAACCAAGAATCTTTCCGGCGACGTGCTTCCTGCGGGCCTCCTCGTGGTCCATGATACCGGCAGAGGTGGTGAGGACGATGTAACCGAATTGACGCGAGGGAAGTAGCTTGACAACCCACTTCTCCATGTCACGGAGCTGGACGTTGTAGCGGGGAGAGATGACACCGGTCTTGTTGATGCGGCCGTTGAGCTGGATGACGATCTTGCCGTTGCGGTGGTCGTCGACCTCCTCGAACTCGCCAATGTAGCCTGAAGAAAGGATATCAGTGTATGTTGCGGCGGAATAAACATCAGACGTCATGAAAAGGATCCGAAGACGTGTAAGTCCTCCGCAGTTGATATATCGGACACTTAAAGCTCATTGATCGTGGGGAGTCGAGATCAGTGAGTAGTTATCAGCCCGAAGAGGAGATGGAGGTTTACTAGCGGAGAACGTGGCGCGAAATTTTACACGTCTTCAGGGGAGATTGCGCGTGCGATGAATGCAAGTGAAGGGGATGGACATACCGTGACGCTGCATGACGGTAAGGAACTTCACGATGACCTTGGAAGAAGGACGGATCAGGACTTGGCGCTTGCCGGCCTTCTCGGCGTTGTTGATGGCGTTAAGCGCATCGTTGAGGACGGAAGTCTTGACCATATTGGCGGTGTTGTCGGGAGATTCTCTGTGGCGGAGGCGACTGAGGTATCTGCGCGTGCGTGGTTAGCCTCCAGATGCCAGAGCATGGAGAGTGCCCTTGCATGAGGGTTCTTCAGCTCTTGTCGAAGAGGAGAGGCAGTGTCGCCTTCATCCTTGCGGACGGCGGCGAGTGCATCCCCTGGCTCTGAAGGGCACTCGGGTCAAAGACATACCTCGTGTGGTTGCGGTGGGTGGTAATGAAGGACCGTTGGTTGCGAAAAGTTCCTTTGGCCAGGGAAAATTGGTGTGGTGGACCGTGTCTCGCTAATGGGGAGGGGCTTGGCAGCAGCGACGGACCCTTGCACGCTCTACGCTCCACGCTCCACGCTCCCAGGCTGCCAAACCCCAACACCCAACTGTCCTGGCATCGCTCTGCAGTCGCAAGGTAGACTGACGATGCCGTCTCCACCAAGGAAAGCTCACGTCTTGGGCATGCGGCTTGACACTAGCTAACATGATAATATAATCGCGCCTTCACGTGCACTCGCGATCGCTAACCGTCTTAGTCATGACGTAGCGGCAGTCGCTTTGCCTCTGACCATCTCAACCGAACCCAAGTCTAGAATCTCTCTGTATGCACCAAAGCCTACTACACCACTTCACTATGTCGGAGGCATGCTGTACCTGCGCTTCCCTCCTATCGTCCCTACCCCCAACGTACGATGAGAAGACGGAGAAGCCCTCACAGTTCGAGCGTAGACTCGACTGCTGTGACCGCGCCATATGCGCAAGATGCTTGACGGACAATCCCAGATTCCAGAACTACTGCCCATATTGCCAGATATCGACGGGACCATCGGTACTCCCACCACATGGTCTACGCGACCCTCCTACGTATTCGCCACCAGACGAGCAGCAAGCCGACGACACACTACCGCCATACTCAGCACACGACGCACAACAACCGCCATCTGAGAAGTCAGGATCAGGTGCTGAGAACGCACCCGATGTCTTACACTTTGTCGACCAGAACAGCGACTCCATCTTATCGCTGTCGCTTCGATACGGTGTACCCGCCGAAGTTTTGCGCCGAACGAATAACTTGTATGCAGACCATTTGCTGGCGGCGCGGAGAACGGTGCTTATACCTGGAGAGTTCTACAAAGGGGGAGTTAGTCTCAGTCCGAGGCCGCTAGAGGGTGAGGAAGAAGAGATTAAGAAGACAAAGCTACGGAAGTTCATGGTCAAATGCAAGGTCGCCGAGTAAGCGCCACAACCTGTCAGTCCATCCTGGAGATGCAGAAATTGACCTTCCGTGACAGATACGATGTTGCACTTCTTTACCTTGAACAAGCCGATTATAAGCTCGAGCACGCAATCACTGCGTTCAAGGCCGATGAGGATTGGGAGAAGGAACACTCCCTAGAGGCTGCAAAGAAGGGCAAGGTGAAAGACACACAGAGTTCCGGGCGGCGGAAGTGGGGCTTTGGAGGTCTCACGGGTCAACTTTGAGAGCGTGTACGAGCCGTCCCTTCCGTCATGGCGTCTTGCAGCGCTGCGACACCATTGTCTTGATTAGAACTGGCCTGGCCAGCGGCTGGGTATGTATTATATTGCGCTTGACGGTGCAATGATTGTCAGAGAGTGAGGTTTGTAAACTCCACTACTGCAACTGTACTGTCAAAGTCCATATAACAAGGCACGCCTCTCTGAACTATCAATGCTGTATACATATTCACAGACTCATTTACTGTTCTCATCAGTCTATACGAGTACACGCTAAACTTACTGTCGGAAGTTGACCGTTATCTTCGTTGGTCGTGAAATGCCATGATCTTAGCTGCTTGAGAAGCCACGGCCAATCATAGCACAGAAGGACCATGGACTTGTACTGTAAGCGCCCATGCGTTTCGCGAATCAACACCTGCACCTCGACTATCGAAGCGCCTGCACTACGTTCGCGTTTCACACGCCAGTGACCCTGCATTTAAGCCCTTCTGTACCCTCATTCGGCGGCGTGAAAGCGCACTACAGCGGCTCATGCCCTGACTTTCCTATACTTTGCTATTAACGGAACCACAGGCAAGCCACAGAATCTAACGGACGGTAAGATCGGCAACCTCACTGATTGAGTGGAGAGGCCAGGGACTACAGTGAACGGTGGTGGGTGCTAAATGCACGTATGCGGCAATGCGGCAATGCAGCAATACGATATGCTGGTTAATATCACTATTCTAAGACTGGTGCGCAGCTTACGCGCTGCGAATAACATTACACTACCACGAACCCAGCAATTCGGCGCTGCTAACCCAGATGCCACTGATGGTCGCAGCGGCAAGGCAGATTACCGTTCTTTCTTCTCTCTTGTTCGTCTATTTCGAGACGCGAACTGAACATGGCTGCAGGGGTTGCACGATGTGTTCTGTACGTGTGAAACCCCAATTGCGACCAAGTCGTTTTAAAGGCAGGTGCCGCCCCCAGAATTGTTTTCCATCATCCCAGGCATAGGTTCTTCCAAAGCCTCAGGTTATACCAGGCCTTTTGAGTTTGCTTGTTCTGTCGTTGTCCCATTCTTCGCCTTTGATTTCAAGAAAGAGAGGTGCTCCAGGTTGACGCCCATCTAACGACGCTGTCGTTATACCCTCATACCTTGCGCTTCGTGCTCGCATAACACAACGGAGAACATCTGTAGAACAAGACTACGATCATGATGAAGATCAACCCCGCTCCTTTCCATCTGGCACAGGCCATCATCACCGGCCTCGTCGTCCTCTTCAGCATATGCATTCTTGGCACTTCGGCACACACGTTGGACGTCTTTAACAGGCAACATCTCACAAACCCTTGGTGGGCACCGATGTGGCCTCAGCACTTTGACGTGCAAGGCACAAAAGCGCTCATCGCGTCGTCCGTCGTGACGCTGGTTCTCTGTGGTGCTTTCTTGATCGCATCATTTGTGCCTCAGGTGAGCAACAGTCGTAACATTGTTGTATGGAGACGTGCATACTGACAAGCATCAGCTCGCCCTTGGTCAGAAATACACTCTCCGCGCTCTCCTCTCTCTCGCCACTCTCCTTCCTACCCTTCTCCTTACTCTCATTACGACGATCTGGGCACACATGCTCAACAACAACGCCCCGGAAGTTGATACGATCCAGACCTGGACCTGCAAGATGCAGAACTCGCAGCCGCTTGCTCAGGATCTACCTGGCGATGTCGCTATGCCGGCTGGCATGGGTAACGAAGATTTCAAGACGCTTTGCGGAGCAAGCAAGTTTGCGCTTGTCGGCACGCTTATCGTGTTCTTGCTTGTAGGTGCAAGCATGGCTGTTACGGTTGTTACTTGGATGGCGGACAAGTGGGCAGCAAGGCAGCAGAGGAAGGAAGTTGAGATGGGCAACATTCCTGTGCCTACATCGTAGAGGCGAAGTCAATGTGAGACAAGACGGCCAAAGAGGCAAGCAAGCGCTGGATAGGATGCACCGAGTCGAGAGATTTGATGTATGTGGGCTATGGGTCTCTATCAGCAAGCGTGTTCCAAGGGGCAAGGCGTACCGGTGTAATGGCGTCGATGCGTAACTACGACCAAGGGTGTTCGTTTCAATGTACTATTCGGCAGATGACGGCCTCTTGCACGTCCAATTCGTATCTTGGTTATACTCGGGACTGGAATGATGCATCGTGCACCGATATTGCGGGGGGGTTGGGTCGAGATCAGGATCGGCAGGTCTAACAGACGATCATGGTGGAGTTGAGCAGAGGGTGCGTAAGCGTGTGTGAACGGGAGTAAGGCGCGCCCGTGTCCAGCAGGTAAGCACGCTGAGCGGCATGCATGGCGCGGTTTGGATCCGGGTGCAAAGCAGTGCTTGCGGGAAAAGGTTGTGCAGAGAGTTGGACGAGACAGCAAGCGGGTGCTGTCGCGCAGCAACGGGTGGGTGCAAGCGCGACAAGCAAATGTCGTTGTACCACCAAGACATCGATCATGAGACAATGCATGTAGCGGTTTCAGCGCAGTCTTGGAGGCGACGTTGGATCCCAGACAGCCGGCAGCGCACAGTACATAGCGCCAGTGGGGGGAGGCGTGGATAAGCCGGCCAACGATCCCCGTGTGGCTCCCTTGGTTCGGCCTGTCGCGTCACGACTCCTCAGTTACATCACCTGCCGTCATCCGGCCAGGCCCACGAGCATCTCCGCCGCTCCTGCCTTTCCTCGCCCTCTGTCTGCCCACGGGCGCCGAAGCAGAAATCGAAACCTACCCGCCGTTTCTCGTCAAGCACCTAAATTGACCACCCGTCCTGTCATCCCGGATCCCTGTCCGTCTGCAGCCCCCAAAGGCTCGAGCGTGCATCGAAGCGGCATCAGAAAGATACCCTCTCCCCCCCCCCCCAACGCGCCTGCATAATCCTGCCCTGCCTCCTCTCTCGCACACACACACACATTCCACACGCGCTATGCAAGCTCGCCCCACGCCGACCGACGAACACTGCAGCAAGAGGAAGTTCCAACCCAGCATCACAAGCTATTTCGAGGTGCGGGACGACTGGGAGGATAACGACGATCTGCGGGGCCTAGATCCGATTACCCGACCGCGACACCAAAACACACGGCGCGTTGCACCACATCCCCACCAGCAGCAGCAGCAACAGAGAGAGAGACTCGCTCCCGACGTCCCAGGTCACGTGCAAGCAGACTTGCTGAGCGTCGGCATGAGAGTCCGAAAGAGCGTGTCGGAAGGCTACAAGATGCACAAGATATCCGGACTGCCCTCGATCCAAACTACCATGGCAAGATCCACATTGGCCGTCAAGCCACCCCGAGAGGCTGTGCCAGACCAAGTCCAACACCAGCGAGAATTACTGCCGTTTTGCGGGCTGCACAAGATTGGAGGCTTTGCTGAGCAACCTACAACGAATCCTCATCTCTACAACGCCGACGGCACTCCATCTCCACCCAGCTACTTCCCTCTTCCTGCTGAAACCTTCACCCAGCCATTCTCCTCGACAGCCTCGACCGACAGCGGCTGCTCCACCACGTCGCAACGCCCACACAACCCCTCGAAACGCTCGTGGCAGGACGAGGACGAAGTCAGGCCACTGGACACAACCTTCTTCTTCGCTTCGTCGTCGGCCAAGGGCATGGCTATGGGGACTGACATCGACGAGGTGCCTGTCAGTCCGCTGAGCGAGACTCCGCCTCCAGGACTGAACATGCTGCCGCCCCTGAGGCAGTTCGCCCAACCAAAGTCAAGAAGAACCGCACAAAGGGCAATCAGCGATGATGACATCGATATGGATTTCGAGAATGCATCGCATCTCGAGGGCAGCCTTGGCGCAGGCTGTGGAAGCGATTTTGAAGAGGCGGTTTTTCTGTCAAACGAGGTGGATATGGGTGGTATATGAACTCTAGTCGGCATCTCCCACTTTGCCGTCACTTAGCCGTCGTCAGCTCTTTTGCTCTTCGCTTCTTGTTCATACTTCTCTGCTGATCATTTGTCCCCGCGCTCCTTGCTCTTGCTCCGGATGGTGTAGTATGGTGTTTACGGGAAAAGGTTGTAATGTCGGCGCGTATACCCGATTTGCTTTTGTTCCAGAGGTTTTCAATACGCTTGTCCTGGTTTCAGTCAGGCAAGGTCCATCGTGTACTGCATAATCTTCAATCGACCTTTTTGTCACATGTCACCACATAGTCGCTGTGACGTTGACCGTCCATGTTCGTCCTTGTCTACTCATTGTTACCGTGTGATTGCTCTGATTCTGGTTGACCTCCCATCAGCTCCATGCCTGGCGAGCCCGCTCTTGTTCTCGATCCACGGTCGCAAGGATTGGAAAGCATCCAGGCCGACAGTGTATCCTTTTTTCTTTTTTTCTTTTTTTCGGAAAAGGCCCAGATCCTTCGGGTACGAATTCAGTACACGTCCATGTTGACAAGCCTTGTTACAAGCAAACCCATCGACCTCGTTCTTGACATGAGAGCAAGGTACGAAAATTTCATATTGCTCCATGCAGTCTGATAAGGCTTGTTGCATCGATGCGGGTGTGGAGAGACAGGCATACTACTGTAGTACTAGAACCGACTCTGCGATTCAATGACAGCTTCTTAAGCATTACGATACGATAATTTCTCAGAACCCAAGATTACTGAGTATGTTACCTGGAACCAAAACTCCGGCGCTATGCATATCCATTGAAAAATGTTCGAAACCCGTCTTCTTTCATGCCATGCACATGATGCACCTAGGACGTCGACTTCGTTAGTAGAAAGCCGACGTTGCACTCTGATTCTTTGAGAACATCGAGGAATACATCATCATCCACAGCCACCGCCATTTCGTCTACGACCTCTTCCTGTTCATTATCGTCTCCCTCATTCTTCCTTGTTCCTTTCAAAATCTTGGTGTCAATATGTCGGTATTCCATCAACATCCTGAGCTTGGGAAGTTTCGCCGCGCGTCTAGCCTTGATCTTCGCTTCCTGCTCCTCAATATTTACCTGACTTGCTTTTGTGAGGGTAGGGTAGAGATCTTCCTCCGAGTCATCGATATCGTCGTCAGAAGCTACATCCTGTTCCTCGGCTTTGATTTCCGGTGAGCCCTTGCAGTCGCACGTACAGCCGAGTATGTCATGTGTCTGGCAGCCTTCACGCTCATCGAGCCGGAAGAGGTCGCGCAGTTCTTCCTGCGAGAAAGAGGATGCAGAGGCTTTGTTGTCCACGACAGCATTTGCAAGACCCATCTTCATGACCTGGCGCTGATAGATCTTCTCATCTAGACCACCTTGAATAAGGAATCTATACACCTTGCATGGTAGTTTCTGGCCGTCTCGATGAATACGCGCCATAGCTTGCAGATCTGTAGCAGGGTTCCAGTCGATATCAAAGAGCACGATGCGCGATGCACCAATAAGATTGAGACCCACGCCACCAGATTTGGCAGATAGGAGGAAGGCGAATGATGTAGTCTTCGGAGTCTTGTTGAACTTCTCCACAAGAGCTTGGCGCTTGGAAGCCGGTGTACTACCGTCAAGGCGTAGGTAAGTGTACGACAACGAAACAAGAAGTCGTTCGATCATGTCCAGTGTGGTAGTGTAGTTCGAAACAATGACGATCTTCTCTTCTGTGGTTGTATAGATTCGATGAACGAGGCTGTCGAGTAGGCGCAGCTTTGCACTCGAAGCACTTGAATTGAGGATCTTACTCGGTATGAGAGGGAGAAGTGACTGTAGCATTTCCGACGGCGTGTCATCATTATCCTTCAATGATTTGAGCAAAGACGGGCTGTTGCAGACCTTCTTTAGCACGTTGATGAGCTGAAGTGCAATATCCGTACTTCCCAGTGCAAGTCTGAATGTCGGCGAACCCAGTATGGCGCGATATGCTTCTGCCTGCCCTCTGGTCGGTCTGCAGAAGACAATGTGCTCAGTCTTAGGTGGAAGATACTTGGAAAGCACCTCTGCTGTCCTGCGGATCATGAACTGACTGGTGAGAGATACGAGCTCCTTCCATCGTGCCTCCCCTTTTTCAAGCTCTGATTCACTTGCCCCTGGCTGGCGGCTTCGTATGATGGGCACTTCAAACGAACGCTTGAAAGCCGATCGTTGTCCTAGTAGTCCAGGGTTGACAAAGTCGATAGCGGTGTAGAACTCACCTAGATCATTCTGTAGAGGCGTGCCTGATAGTATGATCCGCCGCTCAGTATTGAGGGACTGGATGGCAAGCATTGCTTTGTTGTTAGCAGTTTTCAATCTATGGCCCTCATCTGCAATGACGATGTCGACACCACTGCCCTTCTTCAGATCCTCTTGTACAACTCGCAGCATTTCGTATCCGACGATCATGATGTTGTAGGCTTTGCCCATTGTGAAGTTGGTAATCTTTTTGTTCTTCCCGTCCAGCACAAATACACCAATTCTCTCGTTGCCTAACCATTTTCGAAACTCGCGCTTCCAGTTGTCGACTAGGCCAGCAGGGCAAACAATGAGGGCCTTAGTGATGACTGGCGAGGCATCGTGTATCGGATTTTGTTTCATCAGCGTCCAGAGCAACGTGATGGTCTGTAGTGTCTTGCCCAGACCCATCTCGTCGGCCATGATGGCTCCTTCACCCTCGCATCGCATGCCCATAACGCATTCGTATAGAAACTGTACACCCTCGCGTTGGTGTTCGCGTAGATGCTTGCTGAGGACCGGATCGACAACAACATCGACAATCTGCTTTCCGTTCGGACAGGACTTGGGTCTCTTCATAACTAGGGCATTCGGCGTGTGAGGGTCATGACGTGGTTGTGGAATGGAGGGGTTCCGTTGAGGCATGACGGTACTTGACAATAGAGGGGCCTTGAATTGTTGTTTGCGCTGGGCTGATGGCTTGTAGTCGGGCACATTCTCCCCATCGTCAGAAGCGTTGTTCTTCTTGCTTGCTTTCAAATTAACCGACGAGAGAGGCTTGTGTCCCGGTTCGGTGCGCTTCGACTGGTCTGAAGGTGCAGCTGCAGCAGTCCCCAGGAACATGCGTCCGGCGAGGTAATCCGCCTTCTCGATGAGGCCTTCAATCTCAATCTCCTTGCCACCAACGGACAGCGCCGAGCCTGGAAGTAGCGGTCGGTTGCATACTCCCTTGCCAAGCTCTTTTCCTGTATCGCTATCTGTGAGCGTGGCATAACCACCAGTCACAGCGAGCACGCCATCGCCGTCCCATGTCTTGTTCTTCTTAGTCGTGTACTTCCGCCATAGTACCGTGTAATAGTTCCCGTCGAGACCCGGGGGCAGGAACTGTGCTGGCGCGGGGTTGTTCAGCGTGTTGAGAGGTTGACGACTGCCAGAGGAAAGCGCGTTCGACGAGATTCTCCGTTTCTTGCTCGGTGGCTCGCCAGTCTCTGATCGAGGGCGAGCGAGGGTAAGCGGCCTAAAAGGCTTCATTTTTTCGGCTGTTAGACGTGGAATAGCACGCCGTCTAACAAGATGGATGAGGGTCGGTAGTGGACACCTCGCAAGCGACGCGCCACGACGCTAAGGCGCGTCATCACGTGACATTTGCAACACCCTCTTGTTCCCGGAATTACAAGTACCCCTCAAATGTGTTTAAGTCTAGATCATCTGTATACCGCGTCTAAACATCGGTGCCATTCTCTCGTTTTAGACGGCACTATCATCGTTCCATCAAGGAAATACGTATAGCACGCATATGCTCAGGATTCCTACGGCAAAGCCCTTTTTCAGGGAGTTGTTTCCAAACACCAAAACATAATTTCAAGGTACATACTATTACTTCTTTGTCAGAACTCCAGCACAGAGTACTATGTGTACCTTGAAAGTATATGTTCTTCATGGTAGATACATAAGAAGAGAACGAGCCTCTTTGTAATGGGTCTGCGTGCGATCCGATAACAACGCAGCGGGATAGTTGGCGCTTTCTCCACGATATAAAGCATTCGTCACAGCTTTTTGAAATTTGTCTATCACTGCTACATTTGCTCAAAGAGAACGCTTATTTGAACGTCCAGTCTGAACCCTCCCAAGACCTCTCCTTTTGGAGTATTCAATGATCTGAGCCGGTATCCCCCCAGAATCTATGCCGCGCTTGCAACGATTGGCATCCTCAGCAGTCTTTCTTACAGCATCTAGCGACGTATTGACGTCCACGGCTCTACGAAAACACCTTATCGGATCTGAATTTATGTCTCCCAACTTGAATTTGGAAGCTAGTGTGCGGAGTCAGCACAGGATTCATAGGCAAACTAAGCCCATCAGTCGTAAGATGAGTCTCATATCATTGTTGGACCCTTCGTAGCCTTGCCTTGACGCCTCTTGATAGTTCGACCCTGCTTCCAGAATTTCTCTCTTATTGCCTTTAGCATCCATTGTGACAATGTCTCTGTGGAGGAGATGATTGTAGTTGCCGCCAGGTGTATGTAAGTAAGGCGCCGACGCCCTGAGCGACGTATTCAGGAAACCGTCCTAGCAACGTTCCTTCGTGCTCCTCTGAACAGAGCAGTTGGAAACAGAAGGCCAAACGATGAGATTGGCCTTCTTCGCTACGGGTGGTACAACGCGAGGATGCGCTGCTTTGGCAGGAGACTTGTCTGCATTCTTCGTGCGCACCTTAGGCCTGAAGACCAACGTTGGTAGGATTAGATTCGTTCCAGGTTTCTTGCTTAGTGCTGATGCTGATCGAAGCTGTGCATAGCATCTTGGAAAAGCACTGCGGTTTGGACTTGGACCGAACGCCAGCCCCATGCTGTAGATGGAATTTCCGAAGCATGTCCTCATTGTTGTAGTAAAACAGCCACCCCGCACGCTACTTGGTCAACATTCAGCCAACAGAAATGTCAGGACGAACACGTCAGGCAGTTTGTGAAAAGCAGACTGGAAAGATACATAGAGGTTGTTGTTGGGTGCGACCGCGTATGCCTCGAGAGCTGTGTCACGTATACGTCTCGTCCCGATACGCCCAGCGCATACATACAGACATATGAGTAGCTCCCATGGAGTAGTGTTGCAAACCGATCGTACTCCAGAGGCAGCAAATGTTCTTAGTCGTAACCTGCCCATTGTCTGACAGTAGAAGCTGCGGGCGTGTGACAACCAATCAACGCGTTGACACCACTAAGGGGCCCAAGATGCATTTGTAGGACGTTTTTGGCGATCAATGCAAACTGAAAAGGCCAGAGGCGGCGTTTGACATGACCTCACAATTCCTCAAAGGGTCTGCTCTAATCCATGACATTCAGGCGCAGATATGGGTGAGTCAAATGCTACGGATCATCATGTTCAATGTTGAGCCGCACTTGAGAATTCACCTTGATAGTACTAGACGACTGTCAGCGTATAGTTCACACTTGAGATGTGTTGGGCGCCAGACTTTCAAGAAGGCCACACTTACCTCCGTTACGTTCTTCGCCAACTTGGTATCTCTCAACTTGGACTTCGCATTTGGTATCGACCAGTTGTTGACTCCCCACCACCATCTCCGTATCCGCGCACCAACGCCATGTCCACTAAACTTGGCTGATCGGTTCCAATGTCGCCAGCCGTTGAGCACGAGAGTCCACAACACGCCTTGGGCAAAGCACGCGATGACCTGTGCCATTGGTCAGCTGAAGCTTCACCAGGGTTGGTTTCTGTTGCAACCGTACCTGGTCCCGCAGTGTGATCCATAACACGCTCTGCCACCCCTCTGCATGTTCGATGCTCTTCAGATAACTCTGCTCAAACCGCAGGTCTGGCAGCGGGGGCATCGTCTTCTGCCGGGGTACCGGATCCAACACGCTGACTGGAATCTCATCTTCGCCGACCTCCGAGCTGTCCGGATCCGGGTGTTGATTGAGGGTCACGGGCTGCTTCTCGGATGCGGCCGTCGATGGGTTCGCGTCGTGCCGTACGGACGGGTGTCGGTTGATGGACGCGCCTTGGAGCAGCGAAACAACCTCGGTGGGAATGTCCGAATCCATTAGTCCTACTGTCGCACTATGCCGTAAAGCTCGACGCGAGTGTTGAAGGCAGAGGCGCCGAGGTGAATGTACAGTCTTGGCAGTTGACGTTGGGGAGCGGTGCCTGCCTTTAGCGCAGCTGGACCCTAGCGGCGGCGAGCAAGCAGCCCCACGACACTGAGCCAGGCCAACATCCTCGACCACGCATTTCTTACCCCAGACCAACCGCCAGAATGGGTAACCAACAGTCCGGGCTGCTCGACAACATAGCTTCCGGGTCCAACTGTACGTAGGCGGCCAAAGCCAAGGCGTGCTCGGGAGAGCGCGAGCGAGGCTGAGAAATGCTTGCTAACAGCACACAGTCGACCGCGAGGAGGTTGACCGCCTAAGGAAGCGGTTTATGAAGCTGGACAAGGTGCGCGACCGCGGCTGTATAGACACCCGGGGAAGCTTGGCTAATTCTAGCCCAGGACAACTCTGGGACCATTGAGCGCGACGAATTCCTAGCCCTCCCTCAGATCTCCTCGAACCCTCTCGCAACGCGCATGATCGCCATCTTCGATGAGGACGGTGGCGGCGACGTCGACTTCCAAGAATTCGTGTCTGGTCTCTCGGCTTTCAGCAGCAAGGGCAACAAGGAGGAGAAGCTGCGCTTCGCCTTCCGCGTATACGACATTGATCGCGACGGCTACATCAGCAACGGCGAACTCTTCATAGTACTGAAGATGATGGTTGGAAGCAACCTGAAGGACCAGCAGCTGCAACAGGTACGTACCATGCGGGCTGGTAGCTGCGTAGCGCACGACTCACACGTGTACCCAGATCGTCGACAAGACCATCATGGAGGCCGACCTGGACCGCGACGGCAAAATCAGCTTCGAAGAGTTTACCAAGATGGTCGAGAACACCGACGTCTCTATGAGCATGACCCTCGATCAATTCTAAGCGCTTTTTCCATTACGAATGCAACGGCATCTCCAGGCACGAGGTTTTCCTTGGCGAGGCGTTCATGGTGTTGCGGGCACACTCGGGAACGGGCTCGACAGTATTCGATATTCTTGAATTCAAACACCGACATCTTCCGTCACTTGTGCTGCGCGAATTTGTATACTGATGTGAACAGCGAGCCTATGTACTACTGATTGCACGTACAGGACACCAATCTTGCCATTTATAGCACGCATCTTTTCATGTTTCCACCGAGGGTCATCTCTTGTTCAGTTCTACAAAAACCGCTTTCCAATATACCCCTTACCGAAACCCAGGCTCATTGTGGGCATTCCACATGCTGCATATATTACAACTAGAAAGTGGATGCCAGCCGCGATACAGAGCCCAGCGCCCTCCCAGCTTCCGGCTCGAATCGACACCTCGCCCTCTCCACCACCAACCGCATAATGTCCCAGTAGTATTCCTATCTCATGCAACGCCTTCGCACTAGACATGGTACATAATGCTCCAGCAACGCCCAGTGCTGCACTAACTCCTAGAACGAACTTTGACATCTTCTCGTTACGACCGCCTCGTTCTCGGTAGACGAAGTAACATATCAAAGACACAAGGTACATGGATGAGGCAAGTCCGGGGAGAGGGTATAGAGCAGATTTCTGGAGTGTCATGGCGGTAGAGAGGCACGGCGGTGTATCACCTGGGAAGCATTCTAATTGCGCTGGTGTCAGCTTGTCACTGGGTGTTGTGGCGTCTGGTGGGAAGGATGCGCAGAGGCCTGTGGCATGTCAATCACTCGTTGATCGATGATGGCAGTAATATCCATGGCCAGAGCGCCAGGTCAAGGCAAAGACGTACCAACATACCCGATCCTGACTTCAGCTGGTGGCTGTCCGGCAGTCCCGTTCTGCGATATCATGACCCAATATATAGATTATCAATGCCTACGCCCGTGCTTATGCAACCGAGGAGGGTGAAGAGATAGATGATGAGTGAGACGAAGGTAAAAAGGCTAACGAAGAAGGTTTTACTGAGAAAGGGTAGCATGTTGGCTATCGTAAGGATTTGTGGCTGTTGAAATGAGCTATGGAACTCAACGGCGTCGTGGGCTGAAATATATTGAACTTTGAATATGTGGCGGACTGTAGGGATTACCTGATACGAGAGAGGAAGGCGGTCCAGTTGATTGATAGCCATGGGTGATCCAGATACAGAATTTTCAGTGATGGTTTGACTTCAAGAGATGGGCGTGAACTTTGCGTTCTGACATCGTTACTTTGAATCGTGCTTTGAAAGTGACGATGAAGTAACGTATGGCTCCCATACGCCGGTGGCTAACCTGCTCCTCAGGGCTACTTGACGATCGTGTCGCGCTACAGATGCACTTATTCACGCAATCCAGCCGATGAGCAGCAATACTCTCCTCAGGCAAACGATGCCGCGTGCGCGAGCTCTCAACGCTGTTCTCCACTCCGACTTTCGCATGCACCGACTTTAGTATGTTCTAATCAAACATCCCCCAGTTGGCCACACTCAGCCTGCAAGGCACGATCGGTAATGTCTTTCAGCAGCCCTGAAGTAAGCAGCGAAGTCTTTGCAACACAGGCGACTGTTCGAGGTATGGCAAGTTCACTGACCTCGAGAAGACATGAACGCATCATGAGCATCGTGGCCATAGAGGAGGATAAAGCAGGAAGCATGGCTACTAGTGACCGATACTACCAAGTTAGGTTGTGGTTGAAAAACTATCTGGTGGAATAATCGAGGAGCACTCCTCGTCTCCGTCGAAGTCAATGGGCAGATACCGGCGATCTGCGGACTCCGGTTTTAGACTATACCCATATAGAGCTAGCAAGATGTACCCAACGCCTTACGGAATCTCATTTCCCTACTTCACGCACTTTCAGAATGTCCGTATGTCCGCCGCCGTACCACAAACCAATCATCAGCACTTCTGTCGACCGTTCATGGTCTGTGGATCTAATGTCCTGTATCTTCACTAAGGTGCTAAGTCGTTAGGCCTCGCCTCTCACTCAATGCTGACGAGGGTCGCAGCTTCCATCACTGTCTAGGAGCAACTTCGTGCCGCTGTGCCAAGATAGTCGGAGAATGATTGACAATATATGCAGTACAGCGATGACGTTTTCGACCGGATTTTGTCCACCAGCTAATCATACAAGCCTAGCTGTGATGTGCTTAGACGACCAGAAACTACTTCAACTTTGCTCAAGTAACTTCATTCGTCACCACTTCTTCTAATAACCTATAATAAGTCACTTGCATTATTCATCCTCTACCAATACTTAGACATGGTCACCGTTGCAGTTACCGGAGGCACCGGTGGCGTGGGCCGCACAATTGTCGAAGAACTTGTCCGTCGAGGCAAACACCAAGTTCTGATCCTAAGCCGAAATGTATGAACCCGGAGGTATTACCGTTCTCGCAAAAGAGTCACTAACAGACGTTTAGTCTACCAAGATACCAGGCCTCATGTCCGTACGAGTAATCGAAGCCGACTACAATGATGTAGCGTCTGTCAAAGAGTCTCTCAAGAAGCAAAATGTCGAAGTTGTCATATCTGCGCTCGCACTGTTCACTGAAGAAAGTGCGAAAGCTCAGATGAATCTCATCCACGCAACAATCGATTCTGGTTCAGTAAAGCGCTTCATGCCCAGCGAGTACGGAATCAATTATTCACATCCGGGACTCCTCGAATTTCACCCAGCGGCTAAATGGTGGCTGGATGCTGCCGATCTACTTCGTAGTTCCCATCTCGACTTCACACGTGTCATTTTTGGCTGGTTCTCAGATTACTTTGGCATGCCGCATTGCAAGAGTAACATGAAGCCCTTCAAATATGCCCTGGACTTTGACAATCGGAAAGCGGCACTCCCGGGCGACGGCGAGGCATCGGTTACGTTTTTGCACTCGACAGATGTTGCAAAGTACATTGCTGCTTCACTCGACGAAGAGAAGAGATGACCCGAGTTCAGCGCTTTTGCTAGTGATAAGTTGACGTGGAACAAAGTCGTGGAAATCGTAGAGGGGGCTACCAGTAAGTCATCCCTGGCAACCATACCATGGTCATTCAGAGCAATGCTGATGGTCGGAACAATAGGCGCAAAATGGGAAATCACCTATGATTGCATCGAAAAGCTAGAGCAGGGTCAAGCGACGCTTTTTGAGCAACCAGATGGCTCTTATGGGCTTCCCGAAGATGCTACTCGAGGTATGATGGCTGAGTTCGGTATCATGGCTGTCAAAAGAGTTATGGATATCACAGGACAGGGATTGAGAAACGATGTCTTTCCCGAGGTACATCCAATCTCAGTAGAGGCTTTGATACAAAAGGCCTGGGGAAGCAGATAATGGTAGTGATGTGCGACGATGCGAGTTGAGGTCGGGTTGATAGAGCATGTTAGCTGCGTAAACGATAAATTGCATCACTTGGTGCATGAGTCGAACCTAAGCATCAACAAGAACTTTGACAAAGCTTGCGACGACTTGTATATGTACATCTTCGTGATTACTTTGGCGACAACCATTGAGATAGTTTTGATTACAGCTAGCTCAAACCTCTGCCGACGCTAACTTCGGCGCTTCCCGCCTACAGTAACCGTGCACCCGATGATCATGGTCGCGGGTTGAGCACCCCAACAACAACAATATATTCAAAAAGATGAGGTTGTAGAGCCACCACAAATCGTAATAAAATTGCGCAAAGCTAGGATTATACTATATACAGGTCTGCGGAAGTTTTGACTTATTCAGATAATTTTTTGGAGGGCGTTATCGGTCGTTGCCGTCGACTACGCGGCGGAGCAGCTCGTGCAACCCTTGCGGCTCCCACCACAGCTGGAGCAACACCACCACGCTTTTGACGCTTTGTAGCTGGCGGATGAGGTTGTGAAGCCTTACGCTTACCCGATTGGGGCAATTTTATAGCTTTGGCAGCGTTGCGGAGGCTTCTACGGTGGTCTCTTTCGGCTTGCTCTGCAGCCCTCCGCTTTCTGCTCTCCTCCCAACCCTTCTCCCGCTTAACACGCTTTGCAGCTTTGAGTTGAAGATTACAATCGCGAGCTGCCTTCTTGATCTCAGCTTGCTTGGCTTTTTGAAGCTTTTCAAGCTCGGCTTGTTGTTGTTGTGATGCCCGACGATCGCGAGCTCGCTGTACACTCCTGGGCGACCACAGTTTGGCTCCCCCATAGTAAACCTCGTCCTCATCAAGCTGGAGAGTGAAGGACTGCTTTGGCCGCCTCTCCTTGATGGCTAGGGACTGCCTGAGGCCCCTAACCTCTTCACGGAGGATACTGTTTTGAGCTGAGATGTGGCACAAGCTTCGTTGAAGCTTCTTGACGTCCTTACTGCTCTGATCCTTTACCTCACGGCGTACAATTGATTTGAGCTTAAGCCAATCCTCTCCGGAGAGGACTGACTGGCTGCTGTCAGAATCTGAAGCCTCCTTGGCAAACTTCTTAAGTATAACGTCTGGGTTAGCTGGCTGTATACCGGTGGCTTCAAAAGACCTCTTAATGAGTGGAGGCTTGAATACAGAGCTCCAGGACCTCCAGAAGAGCGGGAAGAAGTCTCCTTTGGTCAAATTGAGTAACCCCTGGCTGTCCTGGAGGTATTCCATCAACTGAGTTGAGTAAGCTGTTGCAAGGGGTTTGAACATACAAACGTCGAGAGGTTGAAGCGTATGAGTAGCGTGAGGGGGTAATATAAACAAGAGGATCTTGTTGTTGTTACAATACTCAATAAACTCCATGGTTACGTGGGATCCGTGGCCGTCAAGGAGTAGTAATCGATACCCAGTTAAAGCATGCCGTCTGGTTTCTCTCTCAAACACCCCCTTGAGCCAAGCTAACCCAATATCGTTGTTGCTCCAGCCAGAGGGTGATGACGTAGTAAATACTGAGTGTTCTCCTGCTTGTACAGCTTCAACCCAGCTCGATTGAACAGCTCCGTTGGCTCCCTGGAAGATGAGTGTAGGACTCAAAGCGTTACCATCCGAACAAATACAAGCTATCACCGTTATCCACTCGCTGGAGCCATCTTCAAGTGCTTGCCTTGCCCCTTTTTGCTCGTAGAGTCTTCTGCTGAATATACGTTTTGTATTGCCAACCCGGCCAAGTTGAAATCCCTTTTCGTCCATATTGAATATATGGATGGGTTGTATGTTGTACTCCTCTATCTTTTCATGTAAAAGCTTGAAATACAAGTTGTACTTGGCCCATGAATCAGCTTTGGTACGTTCCTTGGCCATGGCTTTGCCCGAGCGAGAGATGAGATGGTTGGGATGCCGGCGGAGGAACCGGGAAACCCAGCTTTCGGAGACCGGCTTGCCAGCCAACTGACTGGCAAACTGTTGTATCATTGTTCTTGTAGGTGGCAAACGTCGTTCAGTAAGCGTTTCGATATATCGTACGAGCTCAGCTTCGTGTTGTGGGTGGAGGGAGAGCTGGCGCAAGCCATAGGTCTCAGTTTCGCCCTTGTGTCGTCTCATCAGCGTCATTCGTCCTACACCATTCTTTTTCGCGATTGCTTGGTACGAGAATTCATCTCCTGGCTCACACGATTCGATTTCTTCAATCGCTTCTTGAATCGGGTCCATATTGGTTGAGTTATGATGCGTTGAAGTTTTGTTGTTGTGGTGGTGGGGGTGCTCAACCGGTGACCATGATCATCGGGTGCACGGTTACTGTAGGCGTGTGTCGAGTTGTCCGCTCGCTCGTTTCAACCCTCTTAGGAAGATGAGAATGTCGCCGCAGGCTGCTAGGCCTGAGGTTTGTTGAGCAACGGTCATTGGTTTTGAGCTTTGAGTATGATAGAATTGTTGTGGCTTTGGATGTGATTCGCTGGAGGTCAACCCTGCCAGGAATACCTACGCAGCCATACCAACTTCACATTGGTCTGACCTTGTTGTACGACATGATGAATGCTACTAGTATGATTGGATGTACAGTTCCACGTTCCAGACCTGTCAGCTTGGTGGAGAAGCTACGCCGTGCGGGTCAGGCTTTTCCACACTTTCGCGCTGAGGAACCTTAAAGAGAATATCTGGGCTATGGCAAGGCTTGGGGCCATTGAAAGCCGCGTCATGTATCGTGACGAAGCTCTCCCACTTGTGATGATGCGTTCATAACGATTTTCTCCAACAGGAAGTAACAGTATGCGGAAAGGAAGAAATGTATAAAGGCAGTGAGGTTCAAAGTGATATCTTGCTTTCCGTCATTATCAGTGGACGTTTTTAATCGGCAGCAACGGATCATTCAGTCTTGCATTTGTCCCTTTGCCATATTTCCTGATCTTTTCTTGGAAGCGACATTCTAATCTGGTCAACTTCGCCTCCATCCTCACCAGTGCTGCTGCTGCCACATTCCTCGTTGGCACTGTAGCTGCTCACCCTGGCGAGAAGCATGATCATGTCAAGATCAAGCGTGAGATCGATGCTCGTGGTATGCGTACAGCAGCAGCGAAACGCTCCCTAGCTGAATGTCAAGACACTTTCAAACACCATAGCTTGATGCGCAGTGCAGAGGAACGTCGCGCAAACACCTTGGATGCTCTTCGACATAAGCGCGGTATCACTGCGAGTACGTCATTCGTCAACAACACCCCCGTGTACTCATAGACGTGGCTGACATCAAACCACAGAGTCCCAAAAGTACCGTCGCGACCTGGCCCTCCTCCAGCAGTTCGAGAACGTCAACCACAATACGACGGGTCTGATGGATTACCCGCCCAACATTCTTGCGAGTGAGATATCTGCTGCAAACACCTCCTGTATCTTCTCTCCCGAAGTCACCGACGGCCTCTATTATGTCACTGGCGAGATGATTCGCAAGAACGTCGTCAAGAATCAAAAGGGCTTCGATCTTTATTTCGAAGTCAATACGTTGACGTAAGCACCTACGAGCCCGTTCCACAGCTTTACGTCGATTTGTGGAACTGCAACTCCACCAGCTACTACAGCGGTGTCGAGTCCAGCCAAGGTGGTCTTAACACTACTTTCCTGCGCGGAGTCCAAGAGACGGATGCCGACGGTGTCGTAGCTTTTGAAACCTTGTTCCCGGGTCACTACGAAGACCTCGCAACACACACGCACCTCATCGTCAAGACCAACGTAACCGTTCGGTCCAATGGTACCACGGGCTCCAATGGCGCCGTAACACATATTGGCCAACTCTTCTGGCCTGAAGACCTCAAGTCCGCTGTCGAAGCTAAGGAGCCTTATGCTTCTAATACTCAAGATCATACCACCAACGATGAGGATATGTGGTCTATCGTACAAACCGATAACGAATTTGACCCTTTCCCGGAGAACTTGTATCTTGGGGAAGATGTAGAAGATGGCTAGATGGCTTGGATCTAGATCGGCATCAACTCTACAGCTGATCATACTGACGATGAGTACTACGCTGTCGCCACAAAATACCAAGCGGGTGGTGGAGTTGCGAACGAGAATGCTATGGGTGTGGGTGGTGATGGTGGTGCGGAAGGCAATGGGACTGTACCGAGCGGAGCTATGTCTTCAAACGCTATTCCCTCTGGTGCTGCTCCAACGAATATGTAGGCCTTTTATGATAGATCATGGCTGGTGGGACCTTTCTCCATATAATAAAACCCCTTTTGAGCCATTGATATAGCTAGAGAGTTGTATTGTTGATTCGCTTCTCTCGTATATCCGTCTTACTCCTGCTCTTAGATCGCTTGTTTCAAATGATTTCATCTACAGCGAGACCTTTCCTTGCAAATGTACCGTTTACTGTTACTTCTGCCGAAAGGCCAGTCCTAGACCACCAAAAGATAATGACAGGCCGGTGAATATGATAAGGGGACCGTAGGTAGTTCCGTATCCGAAGTGCCCTACGGAAGTCGTACTTCCAGCTTGGATGAGAGGAACACTTGCAAGACCACCTGCTACATATCCAATACCCCTGGCACCATTAAGCAAGCCATATAGCACTCCACCGTCGACGGCTTCGTTCCTTCGTGCTGCATCGTTTTCTATGTCGTTCATGATTCCTCCCCAGGTCGCACTATAGCCACTAGCGAAGAAGCCAAAGGTGATGGCAAACAAAACTAACAAAGGTATACTTCCTTGTGCGGCTAAGCCCCAGAGCAGAAACGCAGAGAGAGCGGAGCTGACGGCAGACATGACGGTAACAGCCGGAGCAGAAAGGTGAAAGTATTTGTTGTCGCTCAAAAAGCCAAAGAAGGTGGAAGAGCAAATGCCAGGTATATTGATCAGAGTAATGAGGAGCGTCGAGAAGGTTTGAGACAATTTGGACACATTGCGTGCATACTCGCTGATGTATGTTTGTGGGATACCGTAACCAGCGCTCTGAAGCAGCGTTGCAATGCTGTAGACCCAGAATGTCTGGTGTTTGAGAAAGTGCCAGGGAATCTTTCGCCCCCGGGTAGCGCTTGTACTCATGTTTGACCGAGGCGTTTGTACCATTAGAATGGAGAGAACAGCAGTTCCAACTGTGATAGCAGCCCATATGATCAAGGTAGTTCGAAAACCGTAGCGATCGAGAAGCCCTCGGAAAATGAACGGACAAACCGAGCCTACGATGTTTTTCGTAGACAGGCAAATGCCGTAGGCTACGGCTCGATTGCAAATCCGGTTTTGAGTATTAAACCTACAGGTTGGTATACAGAGTCAGTATGTCTCACATGCAGTTCTTACAGGGTCTTGACCAACCATTCGCCCAGGGAAAGTGTAGTCGGGCTGTAGACGATTGCGCATCCCAATGCTGCCAGTACTCCCTGTGTCGCGACGAGATGCCAGACATGTCTACTGAATGACGATAAGATAAAGCCGGTGCATGCAAGTAGAGCACCCGAGATTGCTGCACTCTGGCGATAACGGGCCCAGCGTTTCGTGAACAAAGCAAACAAGAAAGGCATAGATAGGTACATGACTCCGTTGGATGTTGTACCAACGATACCGGTGAGTTCGCGACCGCCGTTCAGTGTCCAGTTGTCGAAATAGTATTCTTGAAGAACGCCGTAGCTCATAGCGAAACCTATGCATATGAGATAAGTTCTATCTGCGCGCAAGAATTCCAGGTATCGTACCCCATATTGGTAGCTGCAAGAATGCAGAACCTACGAGAGCTAACACTCTCTTCCTGTCCAAATCCCTCTGTCGAACAGCTTGTTCAGCATCATCAATTGTGCTGATTTCTCGCTCACCGGGGTTTAGTTGCTGTGGCTCGCGGAGAGATATGCTGTCGGCTGCTTGATAGCTTGTCATTACTAGTTACTGAGTACCGTAAGATATGGTGGATATATTTGTTTTGTTCTTAACCGCTACAATGCCCGTGCGTTCGATGAACATCATCATTCGATGAACACCCCCACTTCAACAACAACACAACTTCAACGCGTCATAACTCAACCACTATGGATCCGATTCAAGAAGCGATTGCAGAAATCGAATCGCGCGAACCAGGAGATAAATTCTCGTACCAACAAATCGCGAAAAAACATGGCGTCAACCGCGTTACGCTCGCTCGAAGGCACAAGGGGGAAACTGAAGCCTATGGCATCCGCAAGCGATTCCTCCACCCACAACACGAAACTGAGCTTGTACGATACATTGATACGCTTAATGAGCGACGTACACCACCTACAAGAGCAATGATACAACGCTACGCTTCATCTTTGGCTGGTTTTGAGGTTACAGAACAGTGGGTTTCCCGGTTTATCAACCGCCACCCGGATCATCTGATCTCTCGCTACACCAAAGGGATGACCCGCCTAAGGCACAGCGCTGATTCAGGCAGTAAGTACAGCTTGTACTTCAAGCTTTTGCATGAAAAGATGGAGGAGTACAACGTACAACCCCTCCATATATTCAATATAGACGAAAAGGGATTTCAACTTGGAAGGATTGGCAGATCGAAGCGTATCTTCTCCAAAGCTCTCTACGAGCAAAAGGGGTTACGGCAAGCTCTTGAAGATGGCTCAAGCGAGTAGATAACCGTTATGGCTTGTATTTGTTCGGATGGCAAAGTATTAAGTCCTTCTCTCATCTTCCAGGGGTCCAACGGAGCTGTTCAATCAAGCTGGGTTGATGCTATACAAGAAGGAGAGCACTCAGTCTTTGTAACCTCATCTCCCTCCGGCTGGAGTAACAACGATATAGGACTAGCTTGGCTCAAACAGGTGTTTGAACGGGAGACCAGACGATACGCTTCAACTAGGTATCGATTATTACTCCTTAACGGCCACGGATCCCATGTAACTACGGAGTTTATTGAGTATTACCACGAGCACAAGATCCTGTTAGCTGTACTGCCTCCTCACGCTACTCATACGCTTCAACCGCTTAACGTTTGTATGTTCAAACCCCTATCAGACGCTTACTCAACTAAGTTAAATGGATATCTTCAAGACAGCCAAGGGATACTCAATATAGCCAAAGGAGACTTCTTCCCGCTCTTCTAGAGGTCCTAGGGCAAAGTATTCAAGCCTCCACTCATCCAGAAGTCATTTAAAGTCACTAGTATATACCCACCTAACCCAGACGTTGTACTCAAGAAGTTTGCCAAGGAAGCTTCAGATTCTGACAGCGGCAACTCAGTACTATCGGGGAGCGATTGGCTCAAACTAAAGTCAATTGTACGCCGTAAGGTAAAGGATCAGAACAGTAAGGACGTCAAGAAGCTTCAACGAAGTTTGCACCACATTACAGCTCAAAATACACTCCTCCACGACGAGATCAAGGGCCTCAAGCGTTCCCTCTTAATCAAGGAGAGACGGAAAAAGCAGAGCTTCACCCTCGAGCTTGATGAGGATCATAAGTATCATAGGGGAGCCGTTTTGTGGTCACCAAGGAGTGTACAACGAGCTCGCAATCGTCGGGCATCACAACAACAACAAGCCGAGCTTGAAAAGCTTCAAAAAGCCAAGCAAGCTAAGATCAAGAAGGCAGCACGCGATTGTGAGGCTCAACTCAAAGCTGTAAAGCGTGTAGAGCGGGAGAGACGGGCGGAGGAGAAGAGGAAGGAGGAGGCTGAAAAGCTGGCCAAGAAACAACACCGTGAGCTTATCAACAACACTAAGAAGCTTATAAAACTGTCCCAAAAGGGTAAGCGCAAGGCTTCACAACCTCATCCGACAGCTACAGAGCGTCAAAAGCGTGGTGGTGTTGCTCCAGCTGTAGTGGGAGACACACGGGTTGCACGAGCTGCCACCCCACGTAGTCGACGGCAACGACCGATAACGCCCTCCAAAAGATTATCTGAATAAGCCAAAATCTCCGCAGGCCTGTATTTAGTATAATCCTAGATTTGCGCAATTTTATCACGATTTGTTGTGGCTCTACAACCTCATCTTTTTGACTATATTGAGTTGTTGGGGGTGTTCATCGAATGATGATGTTCATCGAACGCACGGGCATTGTAGTCTGTTCAACAATCGAGTTGCGGCGGGGTCAACGTCCAATATACCATGAGTGCCTCCAAAGAATTAGTGGAACGGAAATGAAGCAAACTTGGTATGGTCAAGCGGATGACAGGATGGTGATCGGTACTAAATGAGCCTAGCAAATGTATGATGTCATTTACAGAACAGTACTAGTGGCATGCCCTTTGAGCAAAGATCGAGCGTGGCAAGGCTAGTCAGTAACACAAAGCAGAACAGAAAATCAACAATTCTATTCTATAGGTCATTGGTTGTACTTAGTAAGCCTAAGACGTGAATGGATCTTAGGTGCGTCTGAGAGATTTACGCGGATACACAAGCTATGTCGACTTAACTAGCTCAAGCGCCAGCCTTTCATTTGTGCCGCTTGTCTCCTTATCTATCGTTATTCTTTGTTAGATCTTGTGCATCTCTGTTTCGATTTGGTGTGTGACGCTGATCCTGTCCGTGGCGGCGACCATATTGCACGTGGACCTCCAAGTCATCGTCCAATATATTAGCAGTAAGAAGTTCACCAACAGCTTCTTCAGACATGCTCGTACTTCAAGCAAAGCTCGATATAAGTATCATCGCGCGGGTCTCTGGGGTGAAAGCTCAGAATAGAAAAACGGTCGTTGCCCAAATACCAAGGGCTCTTACAAGTGATTTGGTTGGTATTGCTCGTTTTGAGAATGAACGGGGTTTGCGCGGGCGGAGACGCAATGAGTCACTGCCGAACGGTGGAACGAGACTGGATGTAGTGTTGGCGCAGCAGTACGCAAGCTCCGCCTGTATTCCTGACAAAGTGGATTTTTTTCGAGCTTGCGATTGAGGAACAATGGTTGGCTGATAGTCTGATCTAGAGGCACTTCTTGTCGGCCAAACAGCCTACCTTGACCGTGACTAATATGCATATACACACCTGGAATGCCTTCACCAAAGTCCGCGCACTGCAGAGGAATGTCTACGCCAAGTGCTTCTTGTGGCTCTACACAATATGTGGTATCGTATATGACTCGCACCGTGGTCGGCGCCATGTCAGTTTGATAGATCATGAGACCGAGACTAGCTGATATCCCCTAGTGTGCGGTGCAGCACATCAACCTGGTTCACCTCAGCTGGGCTCGAATGAGTTGTGTCGTTGCAGTTTCACTCGTTAACAACGTTATCGCGTATCACGCTATGTCTGATCGGCGCAGACCTTTCGCGAGCCTTCTGGTCTACAACTCCAGATCCAAGAAGAGTAGGAAGCGGAATGTACTCTCACTAGCCGTTGTCATTCCTGGTGGAATGAGATATTACCGATGATGTTGTCCCCGGAGGACTGAGTAAATATATTATTGATGAAAAGTGGCGTAGCGTTCTTTAGTGGGAAGGCAGGATCCCAGCGTAGTGCAGGCCATGTGAAGATGCCTGAACGATCGGTGGATATATCATGTTCAATTTGTTGACAGTTGGAGTGGAAGTCGTGTTTTGTTTTGGTCTTGGTTGTAAGATGTATGAAATTACATACTGGAGGACCTTGTCTTGTTGTTCACAGCACGTAATGAGAATCTCCGCCGCGTGATTTGGGCTATCATCGACCAGCTCCTTGGCCAGTTGATGTATACGATGGCGATCTATGACGCGCAGTCGAAGCGACCGTACTGCATGTGGGTGGGGCCTACTCGTGTGGCACGAACGGGGTTCTGATGGCTGCTGGGAGCAGCGCTGGCCAAGGCGCATTCGAGCAATGCAACTCGTAATAGCTGTGGCGTGAGGAGGTAGGGAAGTGATGATCCTAGAAAGCGCATTGTATTTAGCACGAGCCTGACAACAAGGCAGACGTTGATGGGAGCGTAAGCCCAAGACTCACGCGTGAACCAAGAAGCGCTTGTTTATCCTTGATATCTAGGATAATGTTTCGCTTGACCGAACACTTTGCCGTTTCCAGCTGACCGGAACTGCACGACAGTACAGGGCTGTGAAAACATTTTCCAAGAAGTCGTGTGGGAGCGATATGCAGCCCGCAGCACACCGGTGACGGCGTGTTCATACCTACCTAGGTACCCCGCCCGGCTGACTAGATGCTGGTTCCAATCACAGCTTCACAGCTTCACTGCCTCCTTTCGTAGTAAATGCTGAAGCCTGTGAACGCTGTCATCTAGAGGGAATTTCAGCGCGCCATCAACTATGTTGTTAATGTCTGCCCTTGGCTGTGCTTCGAAGGAAAGATCAGTAATGGCGATAGCGACATTTGTCAACCGGCACATCTCCAGCGGCAGTGCTAATCAAACCAATGGGTCCATGGCAGTTCAAATATATAATCTCAACTTCTAAGTCGAATCGCCACTCCGACTGACAGAGCGCGTCCCTAACAGACACAAGCGAGGCTTTAGTTGTGTCTAAAGACTGCAAGTGCAGCTGAGATACAAAGACTTTTTTTATTACCTGGGAACGAATCAGCGCCACGGAGTAGACGCGCAGTGAAATCGTCGAACGAGGGCAACGGAATGAAGAATCAATCTCCGAAAGTGTTTGCGAAGTTGCTGCCCAACTCTCAGTAAGCAGCAACCGACAAGACTTGCTGGAGCATGGCGGCTGACAACGACTAGAAATACGTTTCGGATCGATCAGTCCTCCAAGGACAAAATTTGACTCTCAACTCTAGCGTGAGTCACAGGTTCCATCCAGCTCGCGCCTTATTCCGACACGCCATTGCAAATGACTTCAATACACAAAAGATTGTGCGCCGCCTGGGCCTCGTAATGTACAGCAATTCTGCGTTTACAATGAAGGCTACTTCGGATCAAATTCACCTTCCGCTCACCAATAGCTATGTCGATCTCGCTTGTTACTCACAAGAGGAGGAAGAAGACTTCGTCATGTATCGCTTCTACGTTGTCAAGGATTGCCAGTTCGATCTTCTCTTCAGTGCTGGCTCAGTAAAGACCTAGCTAAACAGACAAGGGCAGAACCAAGACACGGCGATTCGATCTGCGCGCGACCAACACCTTCTTCTCCCTCCGGATCCTGGTAGGCCTTCGCATCGAGCAAAGTACTGTCAGCCCAGGAGCACATGCCTCAGAAAGGTGTTTACTCCTATTGGACGCCCATAGCAGTGTGAACTTCGGTTTCTTGAGATGCATCTATGGCTGCAGATCGCTTCGCGATGACGAATCAGTGGCCGCGATCATGCATGGATGCTGCGAACTGTCACCGGACCAACCGCGATTACGGTCGACTCATAGTCAACACTGCGCCCCGAGACATTTCCAGCGGATTGAGCTGGAGATAAGTGTGATCACTTCCCCTTTAGATTGTCAGCGCAATCTCTGGAACTTAGTGTCTTGAACAACCGAAGCATAACCCACAACTGGACGCCATGGTAAATCGTCTTCTCTTCAACGAATGGCTAAGCTAAAGTATTGTTACAGGCTGAAGTGATGACTGTTCTTGCTGCGATACAAGCTACTACTCAACTCGTTGAGCAAGCTTTCCGAATCTTCGAACGCCTCCGCAAAGCGAATATCCGGCAAAAGGCTCTTGTGGAAGTCCTGGCTCGACATCGTAGCGAACTTGAGAGTATTAAGACAATCATCGGTATCATAGACGATGAGGAAGAACTGCAGATTCCCACTGTTGCTACAGAGCTAGTCCGACTGCAAGCCGTACAGAACAAGCTAGCCAACCTGCTTGAGACGCTTGATTCGAAGACGAAGGGTAGAATGAAGCAGATTGCACACCAGCTCGCGTATGGCTCAGAGGATGAGAAGAATTTGGGTGCCATTATGGATGAGCTGGTCCATGTGAAGGCTATGCTTGTATTGCGAATTCAAGTCGCCCATGTCGGAGTGATACGCACCATGGAGAAGCAAGCCGTAGTCAATGCAGAAGTAATGCAGCGAATCGACGAGTTGTTGAGGGAACACGTCCGTGACTGCAAAGGCCTCAAGATTGCGCAGTTGCTGAAGGGCCGACGTCGGTTGAGTAAGCAATTACCTGACCACATGGGCAGTGCTCGACTAACAAGAGTAGATGATGGCACAGTACCATTAACCCTGGCGGACCTCAAGGCTCTTAACAACGAAGGCAGTAGTGATGGCAATGACAGCGAAGACGAGACGCTCGTCGATGATTCCGAGACATGTCCTGGAGGGGTTCCCGTCAAGACTGAGCGCATCATTACGCGTAACATAGCGCGCAACGAGGCTCTTCAAATCAACGCTGCGCTTGAGAAGGACCTATGGAAAGACGTGCATCGTCTCAAGATCCATGACAATGTCGCCGAAGACCGGAGTTTCCAGGCCAACTATGCCATGACGCGCGAAATGGTGTCGATGATGCTTGACCAACGAAACAGGGTGGTAGCAGCGCCGCGACAAACAAGTGAAGTGCGCGTCAAGAGAGCGTGCTGAGCGTCTGGGACGGGCGGAGGTGTTGATTTCAGTGGCAGTCGAACAGTTTGCTCGGGCCTATGAAGCTACGACAGGATGAAGTAGATTGACGAATGGATGCAAATGAGTGATGCATGCGTGAAAGTAAGCGTAAGATCGTGGTGGCGAGGCGACTTGCCAAGGCGCGGGGCTCGGGGGCTGCTGGCTCCGGTGCATCGGTCCAACGTTGATCCGAGAAGCTTCCAGCGGGCGTCACGGCGTCAACACGCAGGCCAAAGCCGACACAGGCCCACGCCATCAACCTTCACCTCGCACCCCCAACCTCGCCTTCACCGTCTCTGTCGCCCGTCGCTACACAAACTTGGCAGACCCAGCCTCTGCCCCCATCACCTGCACCCGCCCAAACACGGCCGCCGGCGCCCGCCACAGCCATGGCGCTCGACACCTTCTTCCACAACAAGATCGAGACGATGAAGCTCGAGATCATACAGGGACAGGCCAAGCTCCGACGGCTCGAAGCCCAGCGCAACGACTACAACTCCAGAGTGCGGCTACTGCGCGAAGAGCTTGGCCTGCTGCAGCAGCCGGGATCCTATGTCGGCGAGGTAGTCAAGGTCATGGGCACCAAGAAGGTGCTTGTCAAGGTGCACCCGGAGGGCAAATACGGTACGTCGTTCCCTAGTCAGACGCTGCATCAGGACTGACCAAGGCAGTCGTCGATGTCGCCGACAGCGTCGACATCAGCAAACTCACCGCCGGCAAGCGCGTCACCCTGCTCAGCGACTCGTACAAGCTTGAGAAGCTCCTTCCCTCGTCCGTCGATCCCCTCGTCTCCCTCATGATGGTCGAGAAGGTGCCCGACAGCACATACGACATGATTGGTGGTCTGGACCAGCAGATCAAGGAGATCAAGGAGGTCATCGAGCTGGGTCTGCAACATCCTGAACTCTTCGAATCACTCGGCATTGCGCAACCCAAGGGCGTGCTGCTGTACGGCCCGCCTGGTACAGGCAAGACACTGCTTGCGCGTGCCGTCGCACATCACGCTGACTGCAAGTTCATCCGCGTGTCTGGTAGCGAGTTGGTGCAAAAGTACATTGGTGAAGGTAGTCGCATGGTCCGAGAGCTCTTCGTCATGGCACGAGAGCACGCTCCCAGCATCATCTTCATGGACGAAATCGACAGCATCGGATCAAGTCGAGTCGAGGGAAGCTCGGGTGGTGATTCCGAGGTGCAGCGAACCATGTTGGAGCTGCTCAACCAGCTCGACGGTTTCGAGCCGACCAAGAACATCAAGATTATCATGGCAACCAACCGACTGGACATTTTAGATCCTGCCCTTCTACGGCCTGGACGTATCGACCGAAAGATCGAGTTCCCACCGCCAACCGTCGAAGCGCGTGCCGACATTCTGCGCATCCACTCTAGGAGCATGAACCTGACACGTGGCATCAATCTGACAAAGGTTGCCGAGAAGATGAATGGATGTTCAGGTGCTGAGCTGAAGGGCGTGTGCACCGAAGCCGGCATGTACGCGCTCAGGGAGAGGAGAGTGCACGTTACACAGGAGGACTTTGACCTAGCCACTGCAAAGGTGCTGAACAAGCACGACGACAAGGCGACCAGTTTGAGCAAGCTGTGGAAGTAGACCATGTTGCGCTGTCTTGCTACTGCCCTGGCTTACACCATGCATTGCTGGTACTTACACCGAGATTATGTGTACACCAGACCTAGCGTCACAGACTCTTGGTATAAACAAATAATGACTACCGAACTTCAAGCTTCTCTCCCTTGGTTATCGTGGATCCCCTGTTGTCATCTTTGGCGTGACGGCACGTCATACTAGCGTGAAGGAACGCCGTTCTAAGACTTAGGTCTCTCACTCCCACACCATCTCGCATGCACTGCAGATCTTGGCCCTACCAATATAACTTATCGTCCAGTCTAACACGCTCGCCTCCTGTGCAGACTTCGACCACGGCCTGTGTCCTCTAATCGCCCGCGGGAATCTAGACACAGGCATGTAGTACAGCCATGGTTCCTACCTCTCCCCAGAAAGTACCCCGTGCGTGGTGGTAATGCTTGCCCCCATGCATGGTATTGCTTGAGCGGGAAGGCCGATTGCGCAACAAGGAACACTGAAAGTCATGACACTAACCATGCAGTTTCCAACCCACCGGTTCAATCGCACACCATTTCCGTTGGAGATCTCCCATTCACTAGGTTTCTTGGCGTCGCTAATGCTCACTGCATTCGCCACCAGTTCGCTTGTATTAACCTAGTCATCTGTGTTTACTCTAATCTAGTCTGACCTCCCCTCTCACTCCCTTATTGCGCTTTCAGTCGGTATCGGAAAACAAACAGAAACCATGGCCGACTCGTCAAGGCAGATTGATGAATTCTTCGGTAACAAGGAGCCTTCAGCACAAACTGTTGCGAGGGATGGGGAAGCGCCCGTTTCCGTCCTGGAAGATGGGTCGCTGGATCCAGTATACGAAGGGAAAGCGAAGATGCTGAGTAAGTGTCCCTGTACGAACTGCATGTGAGATATACACTGACCTCATACACCCACATTTAGACAAGGCAATCCAGGATATCGGTATGGGAAAGTATCAGTGGCAGGTAGGTTTATTTCCAGCGGCGCTCGCTTGTGTTGCGTCAACACATTACACAGCAAACATGACCAGTTGATGCTCACAAGCTGTCTAAATCTGTTTTTTCCCGATCGTCTAACGAGTTACAGCTCTTCATCGTCATTGGCTTCGGATGGGCCATGGACAATCTCTGGCCCATCGTAACATCACTGATCTTCACACCCGTGAGCAACGAGTTCAGTCCCACAAGACCACCTCTCCTGTCTTTATCTCAAAACGTTGGACTTCTTTTCGGCGCAGTGTTTTGGGGTTTCGGATGTGACATCTTTGGCAGGAGATGGGCTTTCAATCTTACCATCGGTATTACGGCTGTGTTCGGTATGATAGCGGCGAGCAGTCCAAACTTTGCTGCCATTGGCACTTTCGCTGCTTTGTGGTCTGTTGGCGTAGGTGGGAACCTACCCGTAGACTCCGCCATCTTCTTGGAGTTAGTAACGCCGTTTACAAACTGCATATGAGACGTATACTAACTTCCTGTACCCGACTTAGGTTTCTCCCTGGATCACACCAGTACTTGTTGACGATCCTGTCGATATACTGGGCGCTGGCGCAAGTCTTTGCAACTCTGGTAGCATGGCCGTTGCTTGGGAATCTCACATGCCAACAGACGGATATTACCTGCACGAGAGGAGAGAACATGGGGTGGCGGTACTTTATGATTGTCAGTACTGTCGCGCATGCTCTTAGAGTTAACCACTAACCTACTTTCAAGGTAATGGGAGGTGTTGCTTTGATCATGTTCGTTGGACGCTTCGTTTTCTTCACAATATCTGAGTCGCCCAAGTTCCTCATGGGCAAAGGTAGCGACTCGGAAGCCGTCCGTATTGTTCATGAAGTTGCGCGCCGCAACGGCAAAACGTCATCTCTGACCCTTGAAGAACTGGAAGCTTGCAACAGCTATTCGCTGCCTGGTACCACACAGCAAACCAGCACTGCAGCCGCAGCAGTTAAGCGGAACCTTCAGAATCTGGATAGCTCTCACGTCAAGGCACTTTTCGCTACGAAGAAACTGGCTTTCTCAACCAGCACAATCACCATAGTCTGGGCGTTCATAGGGCTCGGTTACCCGCTTTATAATGCATACCTGCCCTATATACAGGCCACACGTGGCGTTGACTTTGGCGATGGCTCAACCTACATAACCTATCGCAACAGTCTCATCATCGCCGTCCTCGGAGTCCCAGGCTGTGTCCTTGGTGGTCTGCTCGTCGAGGCGCCCTATGTAGGTCGCAAAGGAACCCTGGCCCTATCTACGGTGCTGACTGGTGTATTCCTGCTATGTTCTACAACGGCACTCAACTCCAACAGCCTCCTTGGATGGAACTGTGCCTACAACTTCATGAGCAATATCATGTACGCAGTCTTGTACGCTTACACCCCTGAAATCTTCCCGACAAAGGATCGCGGTACAGGAAATGCTATCACAGCGAGCGCGAACAGAGTTTTCGGAATTATGGCTCCCATTGTTGCCATGTTTGCGGATTTGGAAACTAGTGCGCCGGTTTACGTGAGTGGGGCGTTGTTTATTGCTGCGGGGCTGTTAGTGCTGATATTGCCTTTTGAGAGCAGAGGGAAGGCGAGCATGTAAACCATAGATTGTATGAATAGTCTAGAGCGTGTAAAATCCGTCTAATGAACTTGTTCCCGTAGTTACCACAAATGTAGAAGCGGTGATCGGGTGAGTATAGAGGTGCACCAGGTTTAGCAAGCAAGCCAATGCCTCAAGTTTTAGACTGCTCGTATCCACCTTGAATATTATTCAAAAGATCTGGTGTCAACTTACTACTACAGCTCATGACTCAAAAACTGCTTTCAACCTACCCGTGGACAGCTCAAATCATGAGAAGCTGACTAATATGATGTATGCCCCTCCAACACAAGCATAACTTTTTCCATGCCCAGCTCACAATTCGATACATCCAACCGACAGCCAAAATGAGCCAATCAAAAGAAATGGTTGTTATACTTACAGGTGCTTCTAGAGGTAAGTCTGTAGTTGCAAAAAAAAAAAAAAAAAAAAAAAAAACTCAAAGCATCTGTTTCCAATCTAGTAAAAGTATTTTAATTCGACGTTCCTTTTCATCCTTTGCATAACGGAAACAATACAAAAATAGCACTTTGCAACTGTTTCTTTGTAGTTATAACGTAGCAGTTATTATGAAAATCAGTGAGACTCTTCTCTTACTAACTCGTTGGAACAGGAATCGGTCAAGCAATCGCCCACCACCTACTCTCCCGCAACCACAAGTTGGTTCTCGTCTCGCGAACCCAATCGGCTCTCGACGCGCTGCACTCTCAATATGGTTCCGAAAACGTCGCTGTGCTTGCTGGCGACATGTCTGACGCTTCGCTGCCTGAAAAGGCCGTTGCTCTGGCAAATGAGAAATGGGGTCGCCTCGACTCCCTGATTATCAACCACGGGACTTTGGATCCAGTGAAGAAGGTGGCTGAGAGTACTGTTGAAGAGTGGAGGACAGGATTTGATGTTAACGTTTTCAGTGCTGTGGGTTTGGTACGTACACATCCCTTCTTTCCCTCATTATCCTGTGCACTTCGTCTTCTGTTGCCCAACCCAAAGGATAGTAGCATGTATTCCTCCTTCGAAGAGGCCTCATATCCTCTGGTCTACCTTGAAACCTGTCTAACTACTCTATTGCCAACTAGGTCCAAGCTTCACTACCTTCTCTGCGCAAGAGCCACGGCCGTATCCTCCTAACCTCCAGTGGCGCCGCAATCTCCGCTTACCAAGGCTGGGGCTGCTACGGCGCTGGGAAAGCCGTTTTGAACCACTTGGCGCTCACTCTCTCAGTCGAAGAACCGTCTGTCACAACGATTTCCATCCGACCAGGCGTCGTAGACACGGAAATGCAGCGAGAGATCCGAGAGGTGCATCACGAGCGGATGAGCGAGCAGGATAGGGAGAAGTTTAGTGAACTGAAGAGCAGCGGAGGGCTTTTAAAGCCGGAGCAACCGGGTCATGTCATCGCGAGACTAGCTGTTGGGGGTGAAGAGGTCAGGGGCTTCAACGGCAAGTTTTTGAGCTGGAACGATGGGAGTCTGAGCAAGTTTCAAGAAGATTGAGACAAAGTGAGTATTAATCGTGTCATTTCATGGTCGTTATCGTAGGAAAGCATCTATCTACATGTATGCCGTGATCATCATGGCCGAAGGCCTTTTGTAGCAAGTTTGTCAGACTCAAACATATGTCTGCACACTTTCATGGGCTCAGAAGCCCCATGGTCGTTTATTTTGCTGGCCGTCCAGCTAGTGTGTCAATGTTAGTAGGCTTGGCCGGAGCCTGAGGCCTGCCGGAAAGTGTGTCAACGGTCTCCTTGAGAGCCATCCAGAATTCATGCTTGGGGCGGCGACGGTGCCACTCGGTCTCCCTCTTCTCGACAGTCTCCATTGGAGAGAACAGCAGCTTGCTACCCTTGATCCCGATCACACTGATTGACATGGAGTCGTCCTCGATCTCATCAGGTTCCAGGCCAGCAAAGCTCTCAAGATGTTGCATAGCCTTGATAGCGAATCTGACAGCCCTGACACGGTCCATGGGCGATGGGATTGTACCTTGCTGGAAGTGGCCAGGTACACCGTGACGAGATTCGAACTTGCCCTTGCCGGCCTCCGCTATCATTTGAGCAATCATTTGCACGGAATATGTCTTCGACGCCTTCTCGTTGACCAAGATCACCTTACCAGACCTGCTGATACCCTTGTCCTTGGCAAAGACGTCGCGGAGGTGGTCGATATCGCGGTCAAGCATCTTGAGGCTGATACCGTCTTCGGGAGTGTATACAGCTAATGCTCCTATACTGAGACCGGCGACTGTTGCGATGTAGCCCGACTCGCCACCCTGAGTCTCGATGACGAAGACACGGCGACGCGATGCTGATGCTGATTGGCGGCAAGCATCTGAGTATTGAATAAGCGCGTTCAGGCAGGTATCCGAGCCAATGGAGTACTCCGTTCCTGGGACGTTGTTCGAGATGGTGGCAGGAATGATGACCATGGGGATCTTGAACGACTTGTAGTACTCCCGGGCTTTCCTTAGTTCCGAAACTGCTGTGAAGGCTTCAAAGCCACCAACGACGAACAGTGACTGGATGTTGAACTTCTTGAAGACGAACGCGACAGTCTCGAGATCCTCACTAGGGAGCCCACGGTTCGTTCCGATCTCAGATCCACCCTTGGATGCCCAGGTCTCAGCATCGATCCACTTGATGTCTCGCACTGCACCCACAGGCTCATCAGAGTGGTGGCGGATTATGCCTGGGAAGCCGTTGTGGAGCGCAACTGGTGTGTGACCGCGAGCAAAGCAGTGTGCAACAGCGGCTCGGGTCGCTGCGTTCATACCTCCGGCTGGGGCGCCAACGTGGATGATACCGACACGCATGCGTTTGTTCTCTGGTAGTAGAAGGTCTGGCTGGTCTTGGGCTGTGGTGATCTGGTAGGCTTGGTACTGTTGCTCGAACTCGGTATCGCGGAGCTGCATTGCCCTGTGGAAGTCCTTGTTCTCAATAGCTACGGCGACTTCCTTGGTCTGCGCGACAGCCTCAAGGAGTGGCCGTCGGACAATCTTGTTCTCTTGCATGCAGATGACCGGGCTGGGGGTGTCAGGGGTAGCTTCCAACACTGCCTTGACAGCCTCAGCGCCCTGGAGTGTCGCAAGCATGCGGTCGTAAGCGCATGGTGTACCTCCGCGCTGGACGTGTCCGAGCGTAGTCACTCGTGTGTCTAGCCCCGCTTCGTTTGCAAGAATGTCCTTGACCTGTTGTGAAGTGACCTTGTTTAGATTGCGATCGATGGCTCCCTCGGCAACAACGACAATAGTCTTTCGCTTGCCCATTGCTCTCTGCTTCTTGATCTGTTTGCACATCAGTTCCGGCCAGCCTTCGCTTGGTGGATTCTCAGGTGTGAAGACAAAGTCGGCGCCTGTTGCAACACCAGCGCTGAGCGCGAGCCAGCCACAGTGTCGGCCCATGACTTCGATGACGAAAGCACGCTGATGGCTGACAGCTGTGGTGTCGACCGAGTCGATGGCTTCGCAGATACGACCGAGAGAGGTGTAGCAGCCGATGGTAGCGTCGGTCATGGAAAGGTCGTTGTCGATGGAACCAACCAGTCCGACAATGTTCAGGTGCTTGAAGGGCTCAACCTGCTCGTGTGTGAGCTGCTTCTCTTGCACCAGCTCCGTCAGCAGCTCCGGCCACTCGGCACGGAACTTGTCGGCACCTGTGAGGGAACCGTCACCACCGCAGATGATCAGCGCATCGATGCCCTTGATGATCATGTTCTTTGCAGCCGTCCGGCGGCCTTCTCGTTGCATGAACTCCATGCATCGTGCGGTGCCAATGAGCGTGCCGCCCTCTGACAGGAAGCCTCTGACGTCTTCCCAGTGCATCTCCTTGATCATGTCTCCGCCCTTGACGAGACCGTCGTAGCCCTCGTATATGGCAAAGGCCTCGCAGTTGTTGTGGATGGCCATGCGCACCACAGCGCGTACTGCTCCGTTCATGCCGGGCGCGTCTCCTCCACTCGTCATAATTCCGATGCGCCTCTTCTTGCCCTCGAGGGGCGGTGGGATCTCGGTGGGCGCCATGATGTGAGATCGGGATTCTTGGAAAGGGTATGGGGCGGGGGGGGAAGGTGTAGGGGAAGGTTGAGGTGGTGCAGGTGGAGGCTGGAGGTAATCGCAGCTGGTTGTGAAGGTCCGAAAAGATATCCGGCCGTGGGTCAGTATGAGGTCAATGTGGATTCACCTGTCTAGTTGAAAAGTTGAGACGCCGAGAGAAGCGGGTCCCTGTGTGTTGGGAAGTTTCAATGGTCGATGGCGGTTAGAGGGGAGCTTTGCCGAGTGCTGCGTGTTTGTTTGTGAGTCTCCGAAGTGATGCGATTAGTTCGCGATTAGCTGGGTCCACGGAGGTGTTTTTGTATCGCAGGCGACAGCTGCAGGTATTACTCAAACTGGCGATAAGGTGATGGGGTTCGGAGCGTGGGTCGCTGGAATGACGTGGGAGCTCCAAAAGAAAAGTGGGGTCACACCACTCGCCGATCCTCACCTGGGCAGGCCGAGCCTGGATATATCACCCACCACGGCCGCCGGCACGTTCTTAGGATCGAACGACTGAGGTGTTGCCTCAACCTGCAAGAGACGCATGCCGACAGCAGTCTTGGTGACGAGACGGTGCCTGTGCCACGGCTGTGTGGGATTGCTGCCACATCTTTTGCCTTGGCCATCACCCCACGCCGCCTCTTGCGGGGACAACAATCGGATCACAGCTGAGGTACGCATTGCCCGAAACTACAATGATTTATTGGCATCACTCCATGCCAAGCCAACCCTGTCTAGTCGTTGTGCGAATCTTAACCGCCCGTCTGCTTGCTCGCAAATCCAAGCATCTCCCAGCCCATGGTAAGGCTACAATGTCAAATCCAAATACTCCAGCATGCGAACATCTATCGTTACTACTCCAATTCTAGAAAGCACCAACTTCCTGGCCCTCCCTAGCCAGCGTCTCAAACACTCTCGGTGGTAACTTGTACTTGATCAACCCAGCAAAGACCATGAGGTCCTTCGCCTTCTGCAGCAGCTGATCCGCAAGCACCTTGCGCATCCTGTCCTCGAATTGACCGGACAGAAGACGCTCCCGATGTCGCGAGCAGCAGCCGATGCACCAGAGAAGTACGTTGCCAATATTGCGTGAAATCTCTTGTGGGTATGAGTTGAAGCTGTTGGCGGTAGCACGAATGTCGCTGACATTGCCTCCAGCAGACAGGGGAAGGATACGAAGGTTTTCTATTTGCTGCACAACTTGTTAGTGACTGGTCGTGGAAGACGGAGACGGAACAACTTACGCCAAGTGCTGCCATGTAGTCGCCAGCTTCGATGACCTTCTTCGCGTTGTTGAGCTGGAATAGTATTCCAACTGTGTCGCGGTTCATCTGTGATACCTTCCTCCACCATAGGCTGTTTGCATCATACAATGCAAGAACCTTCTCGGCGAGCTCGACGGGATCATCTGTTCCAACCATGCTCAGACTCGACGAGGTCAGGTCAGTTCGCTGCTGCTGCTGTTGCTGTGACTCGGCCGGTGTCAGTCGTGGCTTCAACGGCTCCAGACGAAGTGGCTCTTGGCCGAGCTCTACAGAGAGAGCCTCGGCAAGCGCGCGGTTCAAGATTGTTACAACGCTGTCATACTCGCCAGCAAGGTGACAGAGTAAGATGGCATCATTGATGCGTCCGTTATCGTCTGCCATTCTCGCCGCTTCGCTAGTGATGGTATTCAGTAGGCCCACCTCGCCGTCCAGCCTGAGTAACGGTACACGTTCCTGTATGAGACCGGGCGTTGTCTCGCCGTTGGACTTGACATCACCCAGTAATGTGGAGAACTCGCGCGTCTCAAGGACAAGTTCACGAAGCGCTTCATGACAGAGCTCTGCCTGCTGTCGGCCTGCTTCACCTGGTAGATCGGCATTCATGCATATCAGAACCAAATAGTCAGCTGCAGCATCAGCTCGTGCGGCACGGAAGTCGCTGGTGTAGTGGCCAATCACGCGCCCAAAGTTGAGCTGTGGCTGCTGACGCGTTGTGAAGGTCATGATCTCTCCACCTGCAGTTGTCCAGTCTGATACACGCAGCAAGCCGTAGTAGTCTAGAGCAATAGCGAAATGAACCGCAGAGACATAGTTGTGTGTGTAGAGGTAGTTGATGGCTGGCTCGAAGAGACCAGCAAGTGTGGCGAGATAGAAGTAGATTCCATAGCCGCCCGCGGACTCGGCTTCGTCGTTCATAAAGTGGCGCTGACCGATATCTTTGATAGTTGTTCGCAGTTCTTCCAAGCCGAACATCTCGCCAGCATTCTCTTCAGCGCGATTACCTTCACGGGCCAGATTGAACTGTAGCCATATCCAGTCGTCCATGTTCTCTTTGATCGGCGCCAGATTACGTTGGCTCATGTCACATCGACCGACGATCTTGTAGCAGGCCATTCGGTAAGGGTCCTCCGGCGTCTTCAAGCGAGTTCTCTGGGCATGCGTATGGGCGACCTTCTGCTGCGTATCTGGGATCAATCTTCGCTCCGGATCTGAGGCATACTGAGTTATTGCCGCCTGAAAGTTTCTATCGGTGTTCTGGAAGAAGTTTCTCTTCTCTCGTACATACTCAGCAGCTTCAGTCAGGAGACCACCTCTAAGGAGGAAGAAGATGATGATCCAAGGGAATTCTTCGCCAGTTTCGCCTATCCTCTGGAACAGATCGCTGTCTGCACCTAGTTCTTTGAATGCAGCTTTCGCTCGTACAAAGCCCCGGATCTTGTTGAGCATGGAGGGAACTCCACCAACGAGCGCCTCTGCAGGATTCCTGCGCAAGACATCTTCCACTTGCTCCAGGAATTTGCTTTCCAAAAATTTCCGAGAACCATCTAGTATGCGTTTGCGCATGCGAACGCTGGCAGCCGAGTTCGGTTGCTCGTCGAGGTAGTCTTTGGCGAAACTTCGCTCTTTTGGCTGATTGGAGCCAGGGTTTGATGCTTCCAGTTCGGTCTTCTCGCCGGTGATAAATGTAAGCGCTCCGTACGCGTTTGTGAAGTGGTTTGAGTATTCGGTGCCTGCAGCCTTCTCTACATCTGAGAATGCATGGAGTACCGAGAATGAGCTTTCACGCAGCCTGGACTCGTTGAGCTTTTTGACCTCGTCCATGTATTTTTCTTGTTTGTCACGTGCGTATCGATCCTGGGAAGTAGCTTGTCCGCCTATGACAGATTTGTCGGTAGACTCGTGCCCACCAAGAACGCTTTGGGAAGCACCAAGGACAGGCGGCCCGGCAGCAGATGCGCCAAAGGTCGACCTTCCATTGACAGAGGCGCTGCCTTTAGCGCCCATGGAACGACCTTTGCGCCCTGTTGCACGTCCAAAAGCTCCGCGAGCTGTGCTGCCGAATGCACCGCTTTGGGATGCCGCCATATCTTCGCTCTGTCGGCCAAGTCCGAAATGTTCGTAAATCCTCTGCCTTTGCTTATCCCATTCAATCTGGACATTGTCCTCAAGGAATGTGTCAAAGTCGCGCTTGGATTGCTCCAATCCTTCTTGAATGAGTGCCAGGGTTGATTGTGAGTGCAGGTTCGAGATGTAGCCGTCAACGTCGTTGTCAAAGAGGTTCTGTGTCTGGCTGGGGGCAGCGAGACCGCTCTGCGAGGAGAATTGGTTGAGGTCGCGGAGGGTGCTGCCCATCTTCACACCAGAGGCGGAGAGCAGGTAGTGTCTAGAAACAATCAGCAGAAAGTAACATATCACGTTCAAGCCCAACTTACGCAGCGCGATCCTGGGAGCGATCCTGGACCTGGTCTGCTGAGGGACCGCCAGCACCCAGGTTGCGCACCTTCCGTGCGATGTCTCCCAGTCCCAGCTGTAAGGACGGTAGTTCGTCGAAGTTGTTGCCGCCATTCTCGCCAGCATTGCGCTTGCGCCCTCGCTCAAGCAGATGGTCGAAGTGGGCTGAACGACCGGTGCCAGCGTTTGCCTGGGACAGTGGCGCGCCCTGTTGTTGTTGTTGTTGTTGCTGCTGCTGCTGGGTTGAAGTGGCGCCAAAGAGGGAGGATTGGGCGGGACCGCTCGTTTGTTGCGTGTTGTTGGTTGCCGTCGATTGCGATGGCGGTTTGTTGAACAGTCCGCCGAAGCTGCTCGGTTGCGCTTGTGTTTGCGACTGTGAGGTCGATCCAGCGCCCGCGAACAGTGAGGGCGTCGTGGTCGCTGCCGGCTTTGCTCCGCTCAAGCCACTGAAAAGTCCGCCTCCAGTGCTTGGTGCTTGTGTCGTAGTACCAGCTTGCGCATTCGAACCTCCACCCATGTTGCCAAACAGGCTCGATGTGGTACCGCCTGAGCCGCCTGCTGCCGTTCCAAACAGTCCTCCGCCGGACGTACCAGATGAGGCGGGCTGAGATCCTCCAAGATTGCCGAAAAGCGACATGGTGGTTGTACGGGGCGGTGTTGGTGATGGTGCCCAAAACAAACCTGGAGAAACGAGATCGCGTTGTTCAAGCTTGAGAGCTCGGACCGCTATGATCCCTGTCTTTCAGGTACGCGTCGATGTGAAGGGACTAGTACCATTCGGAGTTTACTCAGGTAATCGACAAGTGTGTCTGGAGTAAGGCTCACTCTTTGTGATTTGCAGGCTCGCCTCTCAAAAGCATGGAGACTAAGTTCGACGTTTTACAAGAGGGTGGTACAACGGTGCGTCTAACTGTTCGATGGTGAGCGCAATGGGACTGGATGCGTGGCCAAATGTCAGGATTGTTGTATGCTAGATGACAGCGATACGGCAAACGATTACACAGTTTCTGAACGTCAATCATGCTGTGTGAACCGGATTCATCTTTGCGATTTACGCTAGCAAACGGCTGATTGTATGGACTACTCAAAAGCGAACCTCTATCGCGGTAGATTTGACAAATCGTCTTCACGTCCTCGTGCGATACTATCTCGACAACATGACCGAGCATCTGCCTCAGCCACCATTGTACCGTGCTGCTCTAGAGCCATGGAGACACCATCGAGCCGAATACCTTCGCGACCATTTCAATTCACCCAGCGTATGGTATCAAGACGGCCGAAGACTACGACACGTCAAAACATCGAAAGCGTTCATCTGGCCGAAAGACGGTAGAAACGGTTCTAAATTGGGTCGGATGAGGGATATTCTCAAAGGCAGGGGTCCCGACATCTTCGTCGCCTTCGGGGCTAGATCAGGAGACTGTGTGTCCAATCGTCCCTCGCGATCCCAGTGGTCTAAACATGTCGACCTCGACGAAGACCAAGGTACTTTGGATCGCCCCTTCAATTCTGCCAAACTTGCCCCTTGGACAGAGGGAGGTATCTTGTCAGGTGGGCGTACACGCAATATGGCCTACGACTTCCGCACGCGAAAGTACATGAAGCGGCATCCTGGAATGTGGACGGACGCGATTTGGCAACCAGATCCGTATGAGAGTGGGAAATGGAATGCCTTTCCCGAGGCTCTGCGAACAACGAATGGGCAGTGGTGGCAAGACTACCAGCACCTGCCAGCGTTCCTGGGCGGCCCACCTACTAACGAGTTCGGTACTGGTCCCGACTTCTTCTGAAGGAGATTCTTCAGAGGCAACCCTCATGTAAAGCTTCCCATATAGTTTCCAAATTTCCAGTCGTACCAACAACCTGTTGACTTCGTCTTGCAGTAGGCGTTAGTGCCGAACTATCGAGGAGTTTACTGCATTTGGCACAGGAAGTTCCTTTCACAGTCTTGAACGCAGCAATCATATCCTGGTACGATTAGCATACAGTCAAACTATCCCCGCAGTACCAAAATTCATGTACGTACCAACAGATAGTTCAAATCATCAGCATTTGGCCGAGATGCCATACATCTTGTGATGGCCAAAAAGGGCTCCGTTGTTCCCAAGCACTCGACGTTGAGTTTGTGCCGTCCGTTTACTTCGCGCTCGATGCCAATGCGGAATCTTAGCATGAGAGAACCGGAAGCGAACTGCATCTGATATGTGTGTGAGCAATGGTGTTCCCTGAAGGAGCGTTCGTCATACATGTATGCTCTGATTATCGTCCTGTGCCTTCGCGTTCAGGTTTGGATGTGCCTTGCGAAAGTCTACCACGATTCGAGATATTTCCTCTTCGTTGAGGGTAGCACTGTCATTATCTAGATTCTCACCTCCCTCGCTCTTTGACAAGTCCTTCGCCTTGTGCGCTCTATCTACCCATCCATGGCAGGGTGTTGAGACGCTTTCGGATAAATTCGCATTTGTGTCGAAGCTTTGCTTGACGTGTTCGAACATCTTCTGCATTTCAGAATCTTTCCATTGCTTTGTGAGCGCATCCAAGTTGCTCTGGGAACCCTTAACGCTCTCGACATATATTTTATAGGTCGCAGAACTCCGAGGACGGTGGAAAGGCTCGATGATGCGTGGAATGGCTAAGCGCATATCGTTAATCTATCACGTGTCAGTATGAAAACAGGCAAGCCGTCATGAGATTCTCACTTGCGCCTGGAGCTGCTCCAATTTTGCGAGTGCTGCTGTACATTGCGCTTCGTCGCAGCCAACGCCGGGTTGCGCCGGGGCTGGGGCTGCAGGAGCACCCATGAGATAATGTGAATGGAAGCAAGAAACTACAAGCGATAATGCGAAGACGACTCAAAGACAAAAAGCGTATAGTAATATGATGCGATGATGTGAATGTTTGAGGCCAGCCGTGCGTGAAGTGGGAGAGCGACGACCCATGGACGCTTGATGATCGGCAAGCCCCAGCGCTCCTCTCACCGATCGAACGCGCTTTCGCGTGACCACGATGAGGACAAAGCCCGCCATACTTCACAACACGAAACGGTGGTCAACGACACATGAATACATCATCAGGCACTCTTGGTGGGCTAACGCAATCTTTATTGAAGGGAGGGCTGCATGTTGCGAACAAGTGTAATGTGTAACTATTCCTCAATAAATCCGTTGCGCCTAGGGTTGCTATACAATACGATCACGAGCTCCTCATAACCTGGCCTTCTCCTTGACGACACTCTCTTGAGGCCCGATGAGCGGGTCATATACATTCATTCCCAGAGTGTCGTGGGGTACAGTGGCAGTGTGCATGCTGAGTCCTCTTGTGTCGAGCATTGAAGGATTCAGGTCTGCAATGCTTGAGGCGCCGATGAGGCGCATGTTCATCTCCATCTCGTCCTTCAGCAGCTGCATAGCTCGGTCGACACCTGGGAGCCCGTATGCGGACATGGCGTAAAGGAAAGGCCTGCCGATACCTACACCCTTGGCGCCCAGTGCGACGGCCTTGATGATATCTGTAGCACGTCGGACACCGCCATCAATGTAGACTTCGATGCGATCTTGCCAGCCGCGTGCGCGAAGAACAGGCATAACCTCTGCGAGCACTTCTACTCCTGAGCGAGCGAAATCGAGTTGACGACCGCCATGGTTGGAGAGAACAACACCTTCGACGCCAACTTCGACAGCGCGGATAACATCTTCAACACACTGCACACCCTTGAGAATTATGGGCATCTTGGTGATGCTCCTGAACCACGGGATATCTTTCCAGCTGAGGCTCGGGTCAATAAAGGACGAGATGGCTCGTGCGGCGCCTTGACTACGGTCAACATTGTCTCCACCGGTGCTCTGGACGTTGCTGCCGACATCGTCGAACTTGCTCCGCATGTCTTTCTCGCGACGACCGAGCTGTGGTGCATCGACGGTAATGAAGAGACCCTTGCAGCCGCGTTTTTCGGCATGCTGTACGATCCGCTTTGTGACGTCCCGATCCTTGTTGACGTACAGCTGCAGCCATTGGACCTGGCCGTCCTTTGCCTCGTCCATGATCTCGTCGAATGAGCAGGATGCCAGCGTTGGTATCATCTGGATGACGTTGTGCTTGTGGGCGCCGCGCGTGAGCACAACCTCTCCTTCTGGATTGCCGAGCTTGCCCAAGGCAGTCGCGGTGACATAGAAGGGTATATCGCATTTGCTGCCGAGCATGGTGGTGGACATGTCGACCTTCTCAACGTCGATAAGTACGCGTGGCCGGAACCAGATCTTGTGGAATGCGTTGTGGTTTTCTCGTAACGTCTGTCAAGAGTCAGCTTGGGCGAGAAGATGGTATTGGCGTCAGCCTACAATCTCATCGTCTGCACCACTGGAGTAGTATGCCCATGCTGTCTTCTTCATGACCTTGCGCGCGACGGCTTCAAAGTCCATCAGGTTGTAGCACTGCTCCAGGATGGGCATGCGCTCGATGCGCTTCTGTCGCTCTTCCTCGTCGGGATCGATCTCCTTGGCCTCCTCCTTGACAGTGTTCATGTCCACCTCGCCCAAGTGCTTGGATTTGTCGAGATACTTGTCGAGGGTGTCTGGCGGGTGGATGGGCTCGAATGCCTCGGTACTGTCCTTGCCAGCATACTTGAGGATAATCTTCTGGCCTCCAGGGTGCTCAGGCAAGAACTCGGTGACATCGTAGGCGCGGCCGTGGACAATGACCCAGCATGAGTCGGCGCTGTTGTGCTCAGCGACCTGCTCGCCGGTGAGCTTCACCTTTTGGGTATCGTTGCTATCGTGGTTCATTGTCGCGGTGTTGTGCTGGGCGCAGAGTGTCGAAGGGCAGGTAATCGAGTCGCGCAGATAGGCCAGAAAATATATGGAGCCGACCTAGGTTGTTTCCAGGCACTAGGAGCTTGGGCGGGCGGAAGGGCCAGGTTGGTGACGGCAGCATGTTTGGGTGACAGCTCGGTACATTCGTCCCCGCAGCCATCGGATGCTGGTCGCGGAGAAGCACATGGGAGCTAGCGCGACAGAGCTCGGCGCGAGCTGGACATGGGGCCTGTCGCATTGGGCATCCCGTCTCGATGCTCGCCAGCCGACAGTCGACCGTCAACACTCCCCTCGAGATACATCGTCGGTCCAAGGCACGTCGGGGCTTGCTTCTGGTGGGTCGCGCCGAGGACCCCGGCGCTGCTCCGTAAACGCGGGGAAGGGAATACAGCCCTGGAGTAGCTGCTGGCTGGGCATGACGTGCATCATCGACTGCCCACCCCCCGGGCGCAGCTTTCAACATGGCGCGTCATCCCCAGGAGGGCAGTCAGACTCGACGAGTGCGATCACGATGGGTGTCCATGCTTCCGTCTTCGATGCATCCCTCCCACATTGATTCACACCGGCTCAAGGCGTCCGTCACATGGCTCCCCTAGCCAAGAGAATCGGTGCAAGCGCCAAACACCATTCCGTCACTCACCTCCTGCCCAATATTCCCAGACACGCTCCACGCCGATTCTCTGCGTCTTCTCACGGCTGCCGGCGACACGTCTTCACTGCACGCCATGCAACTTGTCCTGCGACCGCCTCCCACGCATTTCCCTTCGTCCTGGCTCCGAGGCTCCACGCACACCTGAGTCGACCCCACAGCATCCGCCTCCCGCCCCACCCCTGCACCGCCGGCCGTCGACGTATCCAGACACCTCTGGCAGGCGACGCCCGTTTGTACCGCCATGTCCAACAGCCTAGAAGCGAAGATTGTGGTCCTCGGCAGCCAAGGCGTGGGCAAGACTTCGCTCGTCCACCGATATGTCAAGAACGCCTTTACACCTCCTACAACACAGTCGACCGTCGGCGCATCCTTCCTGACCAAGAGGGTCGTGGATGTCGACACGTCCACCGTGGTCCGCCTGCAAATCTGGGACACGGCAGGCCAGGAGCGCTTCCGGTCCATCTCCAAGCTGTACTACAGAGGTACGCTAGTGTTTCCACTCTTCGCCATGGCTCCCACACTCCACCCACACGCTAACCGACTCTTCTGCAGGTGCAAACGCAGCGGTGCTATGTTATGACATCACCGATCCGTATTCCTTCGACGAGATGGGCCGCTGGTTCAAGGAACTCAAAACCAACCTTGGGGAAGACGTGATTCTTCATGTTGTAGGAACAAAGTCGGATGTCGTAGCCGAAGACCCTACCAAGCGAAAAGTACCCTTTGAGCGCTGCATCGAATACGTCGCCGAGAACCTCTACCCTACGCAGAATGGACAGCTACACAGTGCTCCGACGAGCGGCTGGGGCTCGGTACCGGCCGCCTTCCACACCGGCGGCATGGCATCTCCACAGAGCAATCGATCGAGCGGCTTCTGGGGACAGGATTTGGGCTGGGATTGTTGTCATGAGATCAGCGCCAAGGATGGCGAAGGTGTAGACGAAGTCTTCCGTGTCATTACCCGCAAGTTGGTGGAACAGCAACAGAAGAAGCTCGAAGAAGAACAACGCCAGTATGCCATGGCTGGGGTCACACCAGCCATGGACAGCAACGGCAATGTGGCCGGATATTTTGACTACCCTGGCAATGGTAATGGCAGTTTCCGCTTGGGCACAGGCGACAAGAGGAGGAGTTGGCTAGGCTTTCCAACTACACCCGGCGTCGCTGCACACCAACAAGATTGGGAAGAAGACATCAATCGGGTACAGAAGAACAAGAGTCGAGGGTGTTGTTGACAACAGCTCTGCACTTTTGTCATCCGCTCCCAGTCTGTACGCCTGTTTGTGCTTCTAATCCTCGTGCTCTGCACAGCTGGCGTCTATCACGACTAGATTTGTTCCAGGATACCCGCTCATATTCCCCTGTTGCCCCTTTTATCACGTACGCCATGCACCCGTATGCACCATGATACTCTGGTTGCTTCTCCGCGGCTTAGTTTGCTGTTTCCTATTTGTTTGTTGTAGCGAAGCGTTCGAGCGGAGTCCTTTATCTCGTTAATGTCTTGCATTTGAAGCGATTCCGAGGATATATTCCCTTTTGCCTTTCTCACTGTTCGCTTGATGAAACTCAATTCAAGTTACCCTATCCCATGTTACCCGATCGTGATTTATGTATAGCACACGAACATCAACGCGTCACGTCGAGGCTGTAGTCATGCACACTCAAGGTCAAATCCTCCATCTGATGTACGGTTCACAGTCCAATTGCTACTGAAATTTACGACGTAATTCCAATTATTGTGGCTCCGAGCAAGCTGATCTGAGTGTCCGTTTCCATATGCAGTATGCGCTCGCTGCCGAGAGTGGAGGGGCGTGAATCGTATAGAGAAGATATCGAATATGTCATGCTAATCATGTTCCGTAACGCCGTGTCCAATGCTGTTTTGTCTGTGTGCAGCGCAATCACACAAGTGTGCCGTCTGGCTCGCCCGGCAACCGCTTGACGCGCCTCTGCTCCCAGTCCTCGAGGTCTTTGGCCTGTAATCTCTATGCAGTCGTTAGCCGAGGCCCCGACAATAACCGTGTTGCCTATTATACGCACGTAGTACTCATCCTTCATATTCACCTTCCTCCGCTCTCCTCTCAGTCCCATGGCCTGCTCCTGTGTTATCTGCTGGTTCTTGCGATCATACCGCTCATATCGCAGCGCCGTAGCTGGCGTCAACATAAACGAACCCAGAACAATGGTGGAGAGGAATGGTAGGCCAAAGAGTAGGAAGGGGTGTTTCTGGAGCGATTTTCGGTATCGGGCGGCGAGCGAGTTGGGGAGTGTCGCGCTGAACGATTTCGATGTGAATGGGCCGGGCATGGCTGCGGTTCAGAGGATGCTAGATCCGGTGGATATGCACCTTAGGCGCGCGTATACGTAGAGTCCACGCTCGATTTATATATAGCGGCCGAGTTTGCGATCGCAATGCTTCCAGTGTTGGGCGAGGGTGGTTCGATGCTTCCCTGTTGAAATGCGGAGTAGCGCTCTTTCCCGAGATAGAGCTTAGCGGGGTCTCGTGACTTCGCGACTTCCAGATGTCGCGTTGATGAACGCCCATGCACTCAGTGTACCCTACACACTCGACACACAGCTGCCTACGTCGCGCGTTCTGCAGAGACAGCCAGATATCGTATCAATTTCGCAAAACAACACTTGTTGAAGGCCCGCGACTGCCGCACGGCGGACAGCAGAGAGGACCCCCACCCGTGTCCAATCAGACGCCACTTTGCCGTCAATATCATCTTGGGCCACTCAAGACTTGTACGATCATTCGCTTAAATCCAGGGACGAAGTATCGCCGTCAATTACGAGGTGTCCGGTCGTCTTTAAAGGTTACACTCTTTCCTGCCTTACCCGACATGCCACGCCGGTAACGTGCATCATGGCCCGCAAAGGCGGGAGCTCGACTCAGCGGATGGCACCGCCACCAGTGACTAATGGCAATCCGAATAGCGTTCCGCCTCCTTCTACCATCGCTGCTCAAATTGTGCACAATGCCTCAAATGCTAATGCGCGGCATGGCGTAGTACCCAAAGTCAGCTTTGGTGAACTAGTAAAGGAGTTTCTCCAACATCCAAACACCGACGAGCCTGATCAACAACTCGTAGCGCTCGTATGCGTTATCGTGGAAGCGGGCCTTGAGGGGCTGTTCAAAGATGACCCATTTGCCCAAGACCAGCAGAGGCAGCAAGGCATTGACAGTATTGCCGCGCTCACCTTCATCTTGCAACAAAAGCCACATCTACTGCTGAGCATCCGGGATAGCGAAAATGACGGTATCCCTCGGCCTCCACTCATCCTCTGGTTATACCCCAAGTTATTGGGCCTGTTGACGCATGCAACACTCAATTCCATGCACGAACACGTACAGCAACTGCTCTGCCTGTGCCTAGCCGTGCTTTCTCGAACATCTGCCCTTTGGCGTTCAGCTGCAACAGTCTCACAACTCTACAGGTCGTGTGTGCAATGTGAGTACTGAGCCAAAACCCTTCCCGCATCTGCTTACTTCCTTGCAGCCATCTTGACAGCATTGCAATCTGTGGACGATCCAGATTCGGTACCTGCGCTGTCTTTCAGTGTCTCCCTGCCATCATCGAGCAGTATTGGCGAGTTCTGGCCAGCAAGCCAGCAAATCGTTGCTTTACCTCACGAACTGCAGCGCACCATCACTTCGCAACTCGGAGCCATCAATGTTGGCTTTTGTCTGCTCCTTTCGTTGACCAATGTCATTCAGCATCAAGGTAGGGGATCTGTAATGTCTGGTGCCCTGGAGCACCGTCTACCATGGATCATGGACAGTGCTCAAGCCCTGTGGAGACATTTCAAACGATGGACAACACGTTCGGTAAAACGCCTTTTCTTCGATGAGATTACGCTCGTATATCTACAGCTACTAGAGACACTGTTTCTTCCTGCGATTGCGCCGGGAGATCGCTCCTCCACTTCGTCGAAGAACGCACAGGCACTAATCAATAGCCTCAGTGAGCTTCTCGATGGCCTGTCATCATCCCCGGTATCGGAAATCAGTCAAGTGCGACTAGCCTTCATTTTCACCCATATACGCAGTACACTTATTTCGTCACCTACCAACATCTCTTCCACCCGGCGCCGGCAGGATGCGAGCAGATCAGCCGTTTTACATAATGTTGAAGAGATTGTCACCAGAGCCTGTAGGGACGTCGATCACTTTTCTAAGCTCCACAAAGACTTACAGGTATGGAACGAGCACTGCAGCATCCATCTATGCTAACGTATTTCAGCTGGCCCTTTGTCTCTGGACCGCACCAGGTACATGGCCTATGCACGTCGCAGACATACGTAAAGACCTCTGCGAGAGTGACACTGGCAGTTTTTCGAAGGCTCAACTTACCGAAGACGCGACGCAAATCCTAAATGTTTTCCGCGTACTGAACCTAGGAAGCGAAGAAAGGCCTACCAAGCGGCGGAAAACATTACCAGAAACTTCGGACATCAATCATACTACTTACGAGCGACTCGTGATGTTATTGAATGGCAATACGCATGACTCACCTGTTCTCAACTTGTCTGGTCTTCATAATATCATGGAGTAAGTCGTCTCCATTGCTTCTAGTACGCCTTACTAACTTTCAAAGAGCAAGGTACTCTTCCATGATGGACGACGAACATCATAACGAGCGTGTACAAGTGGATATCATGACAGCGTTCGCAAAGATTGCATGTGCTGGGTCTCGGTGTCTGGAACCATCACAATCCGCCTCGCAGCCGCTGCAATCACTCGCTTGTGTGTTGTGTGATACTGGCTCTCGACACGAACGAGGCGCTGCGACGTGTTGGAACGAAAAGGACGATAAAGAGAGTTGGAAGGACGCCATTGCTGCCATGCTTGTGGTCACGAAAGAGCCAGCGTTTGAAGCGTCATCGCGATCCCGGGTGCTTATGGCTGTAGCCATTGGCCGTGTCTACAATCATGTCTCTGACCCTGAGTATCTGTCTCTCGAGGCGTGTGAGCTAGGGCAATGGTTGCTTGCGTCTATGAGTAGGTCCCTACGGGAGCTGAAGCTTGCGGCGACAAGTTCTTTGATGGTATTTCTACGAGATGACGTACCCAAGAACGTTCGCGGAAAGAATCGGCGGTCATTCATAGGGTTCCTAGATGCTCTGGCGAAACGCAACATTCTGTCCGATCAAGAAACGCTGATCCTGGCGTATGGTCGAACCGCACTGACTTGCGGCGAACTGGAGCTACCCATAATATTACATCACCTCATCGAATATCTCGGCCATTCTAATGCACTGGTGTGCGGCATGGCATACCGCGAACTCGAGTCGATTGCCAGAGGGCATTCTATGGACACAATGGAACTCTTGAGCCCCTACTGGAAGGTCATCGGCTTCTCAGTCATAAAAGACATCATTAACCAGCCTCAGAAGGCGCAGCAGCTGGCTGACCTAACCGAACAAAGCGTACGTCAACTATTGGTGCAAACTCAAGCGGATACCCTTCCTCATCTCGTATTGAGCAAACGAAGGGACATCATCGAGAAGATTGCCCAGGCACGGAAAGCTTCTGTCATTGACGTCTTGACGCATCCAAGAGTCAATCTCGCGAAAACACTAGCCTTACTCTTATCACAGCCCGTCGCTGAAGTCGAACAGACAGCAATGGAGACTCTTGCGGCCGTTGAGCCTGCTATTCGGGATGGCAGTAACAACAAGCTTGAGTCTTGGGTCGCCCTGGATATAACAGGCATTGCCATCGAGATACTGAAGCTAGCAGCAGACCAGGAACTTGTCAGGAAAAAGCCCTATTACAAAGGTTTTAGTACCCTTGCATCCCTCGCACCAGATACGAAGTCAGGTCAGCGCAAATCTACGTCAAAAACCAAAAATTTGGATACATTCTGCGAGACACATATACTGGGCATTATAGCATATTTTTCGAACGTCATCGAGGCTCCTAGTGCCCATGGAAAGGCAGTACCCCATAAAATGCCCGAAAGGAAGAGATGCATAGCTGCCTTAGGCGATCTCATCCACCTCGCACGATATAGCGTGAATGGAGCGTTGCCGCAGATACGCGCCTGTCTCCAATCCGCCATGGGAGATCCAGACCTATGCGACGATACATTCACTGTCTGGTCTGCGTTCTTGGCGGCTCTCGACGGAGACGAAACAATGCTGGTCGTTGATCAAACATTCGCACTGATTGTACAACACTGGTCAATTTTCTCCGAAGATACACAGCTCAAAGCTCACAAAGCCATTGAGAGCATGATACAGCAGTATAATGCCCAGCTTCGGGATAGAGTTGAATACCTTCCTTCACTAGCGGGCATACCCATGCTCTCTAAGATCGAAGGAGAATTGGTAAAATTCAAAGATATGGTTGAGACGATCAAGGTCTTCCATGCCTTCAGCAATCGATGCAAAGACCAGAATTCAGTCGTAGTGCGACAGGCACTGAGAGAGCTTGTGCCGTTTCTGGATGCCAACCAACAGGAGCTGCACCAGTCGGTAGTCTGTCAAAAGCCTCTTCCAATATTGGCAGCATTGACGCGGTCTCTTCTTGATGCCAGCGTACGGTTTTCGGAAGATCATTCTGATATCACTATCCTTTGTGCTCAATGCCTTGGTATAATCGGCGGTCTTGATCCATATCGAGTGGAAACAGTTCGAGAAAAGAAGCGTGTCTTAATGCTATCAAACTTCTCACGAAGGGACGAGGACATCGATTTTGTGGCATTGCTCCTCGAGCAAGTTCTGGTCAGAGTCTTCCTGTCTACCACTAATGCTAAAGCACAGGGTTGGATCGCCTATGTCATGCAAGAGATGCTCAAGCATTGCGGATTTAGTGCTCTCCGCGGAGCAAAGCCCCGGTCTTCGCAAACTAGCACAGAAGCACAACGTTGGAATGATATTCCGGAGGCTGTCAGGACTGTGCTGACGCCTTTCCTGGATTCTAAATATTCCGTCAACATGAACCCATCGATACAGTACGAGGGCCCGACATATCCAATCTTCAACTCGAAGCTTAGTCATGCAACTTGGCTCCAGACCTTTGTTTACGACCTGTTGCGGAAAGGGCAGGGTGTTAATGTTGAAATGGTCTTCCCCGTTCTAGCCAGAATCATCAGAGGCTACGATCTTTCCATAGCTACCTTCATACTTCCATTCGCAGCTCTGAACGTTATCGTATCTGACAACGACGAGAACATGGTGCGCGTTGGCCGGGAGCTCTTGCAGGTGCTCCAGGCCAACTTACGTACGGCGGAACAGCATGAAGCTTCCGTCATCAAGCAGTGCAGCGAGGCAAGCCCCTACAACGACACCATTGAGTTTTATTCGCTGACATGTCGCAGAATGTATTCCAGACGCTCGACTACCTGTCACTATGGTTACAAGAGAAGAGGAGGTCCCTGACTGACGCAAGAACAATGGCAGGCAAAACGGGACGCGGTGTGTCCGAGGACGAGGAAATGAGCTCTATCAAGCAAGTCAGTCGCGTTGAAGGAATTCTCCAGCTCATCCCCGCGGAGATTATATCTCGACGAGCTGTCGAATGCGGTTCGTACGCTCGAGCGTTATTCCACTGGGAACAATACTTTCGTCAGCAGCGAGACAAGAAGGCGGCATCGAAGCAGCCTTTCCCCGAAAAAGATGATTTGTTGCAACATCTGCAAATGATCTATGCGCATATAGATGAGCCGGACAGCATCGAAGGAATATCGGCCCATCTCAAGGTCCTCAATCCTGAGCAGCAGATTATTGAAGATCGTAAAGCTGGACGGTGGACAGCGGCTCAGAGTTGGTATGAGATCGCACTTTCTGAAAAGCCGAACGATGTCGAAACTCAGATCAATCTTCTCACCTGCCTGAAGGAGTCCGGTCAATATGGTGAGTCCGAATAAGTGAATCCCAAGAAGGCTAGCTAACGCATATCTAAGACTCGATTCTCAATTACGTGGACGGCTTTCATGCGACTAACTCGCTTTCAAGCAGCACATTGCCTTTTGCAGTTGAAGCAGCTTGGTCTGTTGGTAAATGGGAACAACTCAACCGACTTCTTGGTACTGTCAGTGTCGTAGACTCGAATTTTTCCGTGGACTTCAACGTTGGACTAGGTCGAGCGCTATTAGCGCTTCGTCACAAGGACCGTGTCGAGTTTCAGGCCGTTATCGCAAAGCTGCGAGCATTTCTGGCGAAGAGCATGTCCCCATCAACCACAGCTTCTGTACAGGCATCGCACGAACACCTTATAAAACTGCATGCGCTATACGAGGTTGAAACTGTAAGCGGCATGGGTGATGGGGTTACGACAGATCGTGAAATCATCCTTGAGAACTTGGATCGCCGGTTGAACGTCATCGGAGCGTACACATCAGACAAGCAATATCTTCTAGGACTACGCCGCGCCGCCATGACACTATCTCGGTGAGCAACCCGATCCTGCATATGTTAATTATACTGACAGAAGATAGCATTGAGTTCACAAAACTCGACATCGCCTCGGCATGGCTTACGACAGGACGGCTAGCTCGTAAGGGCGGCTTCATGACAACTGCCTTCAATTCAGTGCTCCACGCCGAGCGACTCGGAGATAACGCGTCTAAGATTGAATACTCAAAGCTGCTTTGGAAAGAAGGCCACCATCGCAAAGCCATTCAGAACCTCCGTGGCGCAATCGACAGCAACGCGTTCCAGCAAGAGGACACCGTGCCCATCAACGTCTCTGTGACTACAGCGGGGAGAGGAGAGGAGCATTCGATGAACAAGGTTAAGTGCCATGCTCAACTATTGCTCGCTAAATGGCTAGATCGCGCGGGCCAGACACAGTCGATGTCTCTAAAAGAGGAGTATGTAACTGGTGTGCAAACGTACCCCCGGTGGGACAAAGGTCACTACTACCTGGGTCGATGGTATCTTAAGCTTCTCGAATCAGAGAAGCAGCAGCCGATAACAAAACAGAGCTCTGAGTACCTCGCGGGCAGCCTGATCAAGCTGGTCGTTGAGAACTTTGTCCGCTCTACGGTATACGGGACGAAGTACTACTACCAAACCCTGCCCAAGATACTTACGCTATGGTTGGATATGGGTATGGATGTCATGAGCAATTCGCTCAGAACCGCCAAAGATAAAGAGTTTCAAGAGCATCGGCTTAGATACCTTGAATACATCAACAAGTACGTCAAGCGCTACGCCGGAGAGCGGATGCCTGCATTCGCATGGTACACCGCTTTCCCACAGATCATCACACGCATCAGCCATCCAAATAACAACGTTTGGGATGCTCTCCAGTCAATCATCATACGAGTCGCTTCATCGTACCCACAGCAGGCGCTTTGGGCTATATACGCTGTCCTTCACTCCACACAAAATGAGCGCAGATCCCGGGGTACTACTGTGCTGCAGAACTTACGCGTAAGTTCTCGACCTGGTCAAGATCAGAAGTCTGCTAACAAGAAGAAGGAAGTGACAAGGCGCAAAGGAGCTTCTGTCGACCTCAAGAATCTCATCGTCCAAGGGCAACGACTGACTGACGCGCTACTGGCAGCTTGTGATGCCCCCATAGAGTCACGAATAGCACGTGTAAGTCTAGCAAAGGAGCTGGGATTCAACCACAAGCTCGCTCCCACGCCTCTGGTGGTGCCTATCGAAGCCAATCTGCTTCCCAACCTGCCTGCTGGCAACGACAGCCAGACTCTCCGTCGTCATAACCCATTCCCAGCCGATGCTATCACGATCCAGTCATTCGATGATGATGTATTGGTCTTGTCGTCTCTACAGCGTCCACGGAAGCTGAACGTACGCGGCTCAGACGGCCGCTCCTATGGCCTACTTTGCAAGCCAAAAGACGATCTACGCAAGGATCAGCGTCTCATGGAGTTTAACGCCATGATCAATCGAGCTCTTCAAAAGGACATCGAGTCGAGCAAACGTCGTCTGTACATCAAGACATACGCCGTGACACCCCTCAACGAAGAGTGCGGAGCTATCGAATGGGTTGAAGGTCTCAAGCCTATGCGGGATATTATCCTTCGATTCTACCGTCAACGCAATATCCCAATCGACTATACCGAGATCCGTGTGCTGTTAAACGAAGCCTGCGCATCACCCTCGAATATCACCATCTTCACTGAACGCATCCTCGGTAAATTCGTGCCTGTGTTACATGGATGGTTCGTAGAGACATTTCCGGAGCCAGAAGCGTGGTTCGCAGCGCGTCTTCGGTACACACGGTCTTGCGCGGTGATGAGCATCGTTGGGCACGTACTAGGACTAGGAGACCGACACGGTGAAAACGTCCTCCTTGAACAAGGCGACGGTGGCACCTTCCACGTAGACTTCAACTGCCTTTTCGACAAGGGTCTCACATTCGAGAAACCAGAACTCGTTCCCTTTCGCCTTACGCACAACATGGTCGACGCCATGGGCCCCCAGGGCGTTGAAGGCCCCTTTCGCAAAGCCGCTGAGCTCACGTACAAACTGCTCCGGCAGCACGAAGACACGCTTATTACTATCTTGGAGACGTTTGTGCATGATCCCACAGCGGACTTTCTGGGTGGCAAACGGAGGAAGAAGATTGCAGGCGTACCGGATACGCCGCAAGAGGTGCTTGACATTACGCGTACGAAGGTGAATGGGTACTTGAAGGGGGAGAGTGTGCCGCTTAGTGTGGAGGGCTATGTCGAGGCGCTTATTGCTATGGCGAGAGACGCGCATAACTTGGCGGCCATGTACATTGGGTGGTGTGCTTTCTTTTAGGAGGAGGGTATCTGAAAAGTGTCAGCTATTAGTATCGTTTTGGCACCTCAGATACTACTGCGGTGTATGTGTAAAGCTATCAGTAGGCCAAGTACGTGCCACGTGAAGAAAGAGTCTTGCATATACAAGATTTGGCATTACAATATGTAATTGTAAACAGTAGGTACTCCCATTCTCTTGAAAACGCCGAAACAAAGACTGGTAGGAAAAGGTGATGCTACCCAAAAGACTCGCTCGAGCGGATGTTCGTCATGTAGCATCGTGTGATCGTTCCACTTTAGTAGTCTAGAGCCAAGCTGCTCACGCTCCACTTTGTAGCCAGACGGCTCCGTCGTATGCCATAGCAAGCCCAGCCGGAGACGTATGCTCCTACTCGCCCCAATGCCATTCTTAGCAGCACTTGCCGCCCATGCCAGCGTTTCCACTGTCTTGTCCACTCACGTCTACCTTGGGCGCCGCCGTCTGGTCCGTCCTCGCCGTGTCGATGAGCCTCTTCTTGATATCCCCGGCCAAGCTGTAGAAGGCCTGGTCGACGTTGATGTTGCTCTTGGCCGAGACCTCGAGGAAGGGGATGCCGAGTTCGTCGGCGAGGGCCTGGCCCTGTTCTGTGGAGACGGCGCGCTTCTCTTCCCAGTCGCACTTGTTGCCAATGAGAATCTTGTTGACGCCCTCGGTGGCGTGTTGCTCGACGTTGGAGAACCATGTGCGGATGTCTGTTGGGCGGTGTTAGCCACTGGCAGCGGTGCTGGGCAGGATGCGCAACGGAGACGTACTGTTGAAGCTCCTCTCATCTGTCACGTCGTACACGAGCAGAATGCCCATGGCGCCTCTGTAGTAGGCCGTGGTGATGGTGCGGAAGCGCTCCTGGCCGGCCGTGTCCCATATCTGCAGCTTCACGCGCTTGCCGTCGAGCTCGATGGTGCGGATCTTGAAGTCGATGCCGATGGTGGTGATGAACGAGGGCGTGAACGAGTCCTCGCTGAAGCGCAGCAGACAGCACGACTTGCCTACGCCCGAGTCGCCTATGAGGAGCAGCTTGATCTGCGTGGGGGAGTGTTAGTGCGGGTCTGGGTCTGCAAGCGGTAGAGGGGCGTTCCGGGTCCAGCACGGGTGGGCGTGTCGGGGGGGGGGGGGGGGGGGGGGGGGGGGGCAGGGCGGGCTTACGAGAAAGTCGTAATTCCTGGAGCCAGCCATGTTGGTAGAGGGCCGCGATGTGCGGAGTCGGTCAGAGGTGGTGTGCGGAGTTGGCGCCCGCCGGTTGCGAGGGTGCGGTGAGCTGGCTTCCTTTGACGGCTGCGCGAAGATGTCGGCGATGGACTCGGCTCGACGGGTGAGCGTGTAGGCGGCGGGAAGCGGTCTCGGCTATGTGTCGCGGTGGGGTTGACCGCAGGCAGCGAAGTGAATGGCGTTGGAGTTCACAGGTGCCAGCCAACGTTGGACGTTAGCGCCAATCGTCCGCACGGACTCACCACCTTCGTCACTGCCACCGTCGGCGGCAACGAGCCGTGAGAGGCGGGCTGTCACTGCCGCCATCATCGAGCCAAGCACGAGACACGCCTTCTGGAGACTTGATTCCGCAACGCACGACCGTCTTCGTATATTTGTATTCAACTCGTAAAAGCCCCGTGACCGCATCCTCCCACTTGCCAGACACACCCCACCTCAGGTAAACCATTTCGAGTACGCCCACCGGATACGCTCTACTACTTTTTGCTGTCGCTGCAGCCCGCTCCTCACGTCAGCGAGCTCGTCCATCTCCACCAGCAAGTCGTGGAAGATGCGTCGCGGTAGGATGCCGCTCGCAGCTTGTCGCAGGAGGTGCACTTCGCAGAGAAGCAGACCGTGGTCCTTGTATGAAATTTCACCATGCTCGGTGCGTGTCGCGCTGGTGAGGATGCGATCAATGTTGCGCAGGATGAGCAGCATGCGACCCTGCCGGGCCCACATCTGCACGCCTTTGCGGCTGCTAAACACGCCTCGGAGATATCGATAGACGCCGATACTGACGAGCAGGCCGGGCGTCAGACCAATAAAGCCAAAGAGCAGCTCCTGGCTCTTGAGGATGCTGTCAATGCCACTCATGGCAACTTCCACATCGACCTTGGTCTTCTGAACCTGGATGAGGAGTGCGCTAGCGAGGTTACCGACTATAGCTCCCTTGACCGGGCTTTGGATGTCCTTTTCGTACGATCTCAGCACCGTTGTGAGGTCACCCTCGCGGACTTTCGCTCTGATGTCGGCAATCTGCGTCTCGTTCAAAGCTGGGCCTTCGGGGTTCTTGACAGCAAAGTCAATAACCATGCGCTCGAGGCTTGCGCGGTCAGATTCCAAACTCCGTTTGCTCATGAGCGAAACCTCGCTATCTTGGTTGTGGCGGATGGTGCCGACGATTCTCATGGCGGGCTCCACGACCCAGTTTGTCCAAAAGTCAATCACAGTTTGTCCCAATTCGCGTACCCACGTCAGAATCTCCTCTTTCCGGTTGACGAATATGCGCAGGATAGTGGTTGAAGACACAAGGAGCATAGTGGCGGGAAGCCAGTACCGGATCAGCAGGGACGGGCGTCCGTTCTCTTTGACCACAGCGTTGAAGTTTGACGTGTAGGTAGGCAGCGCATCCCGAAGTAGGTACTGAAGCCGTTTGGCTACATCGGCGGGCTTGAGTGTGCTTGCCGTCCGCTCTCCAGAGGGTTCGTGCAGGAAGTAGAAGTCATCGTTCTGCGTGATACTAGCAACAGAGTCGTCAAACTTGTCAACGGAAAGCTCTGCCGTGTTCACGCTTTGTAGGACAGCATCCATGAGGGCGATGTTCTTGGACGTGACGCTCTTCCATCTATGTTCGCTTTGTGTGGCGAGCGGCGTGGGGGACTGAGTGCCGTCGTCGTGTAGACTGGGATGATTAGCGATGGCACTTGCTCTGCAACACATTCATGGCACACCTCTCGTTGCCCAGGCCTTCGCCTAGCAAGACGCCGAGCGCATTCGCATTGATGAGGCGTATCTTCCTTAAGGCGGCGCGCTTCCTCCTGCCCTCGTTTCTCACGAGCGCCAATGGGCTCACGACCCTTCGCTGGATGTTGGCGATGCTCCGCTCTTGCACTGCGTCCTTGACGAGGCCATAGAACTGGCTCCAGCCATCAGCCACCTGGCCGCCGCGCGACAAGACGTCATGGTATATCTCCTGCGACCATGTCCACACGCGAACCGGAGATGTTTGGATCGAGTACAAGCCCGCGAATCGGTACGTAGACAGGATGTCGTCCCAGTACCACAGGTCGTCTTCCAGCGGGATCGTCTGCTCCAGTATCGTGCTCAGGACCTGGCCGTACACCTGTGTTGTCGCCTTGCTCACCAGCAGCCACTCCAACTCATGTTCGTAGCTCGCATCCGCATGACTGGTCGCAATGCCGGCACGTTGTAGCGCCTCGGATATGCGCACGACGGGGACGAGGCTGTGTTTCGATGACGCCGTCGTGGAAAGCGACTTGATGAGATTCTGCAGATGTGCGATGCGCGTCGTCTTGGCGGGGTCGTGGGCTTCCTCGGCGGTGATGGAGAAGCTGCCTGCTCGCGTCGACGACAGCTGCAGCCGGTCGAGCTGGCTGTCAACTCGTCGCACCTGGCTGCATTGCTATTAGCCCAGGGGCAGTGCCTCGTTGCAGCGCTTGCACTCACTCAACCACGAACGACATGGTTACCGACGCCTCGACGTTCACACGGAGGATGCGGCGGCCTTGTTCTGGTGCGAGGGTTCGGGACCAGGATGACGCGCTCCCCCCACCTGCCGCTAATCTAATGATCGTGGAGAGCCTCCTCGACGTCGCATGCTTGCATTTCCGCCAACAACGGCCAACCACTACATGTCTTGATCTACACGACACTCCCTTGCCTCGTTCCTGCCGTGCCTTTCACGACATGCACTTCCAGCAGGCGAGCACACCCCCTCAACTCCAGTCCGGCCATCGCCTGCACGCTCCTCTACGAACAAGCAAAACGTGTTCTATCCCAGTAGCTATCTACAAACAGACGACAGGACGACTGCAGCAATGTCTGGCTGCCAAACACTTGCCACATTCGTTTCTAACCCACGAACCAATCTAAACATTTCCGACTTCCATTGCCTGTTCCTTCGAAATATATCCTGAGGCTAGCTGGTGACGCGAGCGCTCATTCGGACCGAGGGTTGATCTGCGACCTCATCCATATCCACGGGACGCAATGCGCTTGCCTCCTCGTCGGTGATGCGGGCGCTCATTGGTTCCAGCACTGGACTCGCTGAACAGGAGATATCGAATTGCGGCACAGTCAACCTGATACCATTCTCCTGGTCAGGGGCTAGCAAGGTACCCTCGTCTACAAGCGAGTCGCGCTTTCTGGGGAGCTTCTGGCGCATTCCCAGTTCGGCTCCGACCATCTCGATGCTCTTGAAGTACTGTCAAGCGTCAGCTTCGCATCGGGTGACGTCCTATGTTGATGCAAGTACCTTGACTGTCTTGACCTGCAACTCCAAGGTAGCGTCTTCGTCGACCACGATCATTGGGTGGGGATGCAACTGTAGGCTGGACAAAGTCCACATGTGATTCACACCACCTTCGATGCACCGCTGAAGGGCCAAAGCCTTGTGCGCGCCCGTTATTATAATGACGACTTCGCGTGCCTGACGTCTGTGAGACTTTGCCACCAAGGTACAGGTTGGTACGACTCACATCCAGCACAGTTTGAACTCCAACTGTCAATGCCATCCTCGGCACTTGATCCAGATTGTTACCAAAGAACCTCGAGTTTGCCAGAATAGTGTCGTATGCCAGCGTCTTCACACGAGTTCGAGACTTGAGGCTGGAGCCTGGCTCATTAAAGGCAATGTGTCCATCTGGTCCAATGCCGCCTAGGAACAGCTCGATGCCACCCGCACGCTGTATCCTCTCTTCATAGTCATGGCATTCAGCTTCTAGGTCGGGCGCGTTGCCGTTGAGGATGTTGATGTTGTCAGGCTTCACGTCAACATGTGAGAAAAAGTGCTTGTACATGAAGCTATGATAGCTTTCGGGGTGGTCTCGTGGAATGCCGACATATTCGTCCTGATTGGGTCAGCATCGCTCAACATCACGCTGCTGTGCTACATTGAGAACAAGGGTACCACAGCACATGCAGGGCGGCCCTTCGTACCATGTTAAACGTGACCACATTGCGGAAGGAGACTTGGCCCGCTTTGTGGCGCTGGACAAGATGCTTGTAGATCAAGACGGGACTACTGCCAGTAGGCAGCCCTAGTACGAAAGGTTTCTCTGGTGTGGGCTCAAAGGCCTTGATGCGCTCTATGCTGAGGCGTTAGCTGACAACGAAACATGACAAGGGATCAAGAGGTGCACCAATGACATAGTCGGCGATGTATTGGGATGCAGCTTTCGGGTCGTCTCTAATGATTAGCCGCCTACAAGCGGTAAGCCAAGGGCCAGACTTGGAAGGATTGCATCTTCATACATGGTGTGTGTCTCGTATGTGCTACTGAGCGTTCTGTGCTAAGTGAAGGGGCTGGAGAGCAATTCTGCAGCGGGCCGGCGATGATTGTTATGAGAGCTTCAGCAACTTCACGTCACTCTGGGTCAAGGTAGCATCGCAAGCTCGATCATGGTCCAACGTCTCTCGGTCGACCATGAACAACGGTCAGACTTGCCAGATCTGAACATGTTCTCTGCAGACTTCTCTGTATCGGGCCGCATGCTCGTGCTGCGTCATGCGATGGACAGTTGAAGGTGAACGTGGTGGTACAACGCGCCTATCTGCACCAGGTGAGGGGCTGTATACCCATGTGCAATGTTACAGGAGCATGGCAGGAGCATGGCGGGAGCATGGTTATCGCCATCGGCCGTGATAGCGGTGGGAACCTGCTCGGGCGTGGGTCGTATACTAGCCGGCACGGGCAGCCAGCAACGAACATCACGATAGCAAGCGCGACTGATAAGGCCGCCGTGCTGATGGAGTCGCAGGAGGACGATGTTACATTTCTGACTCGGGTGGCGGGCGGAGAGCGTTGCACTTGTGGCCGCAGTCTGGCGTCTTCTAGCTCACAGCCCTGTGCCGGGGGGGGGGGGGGGGGGGGGGAGGGCGGCGGCGATTCATCAACCAACAGTGTGGTCGCAGGCGCATGCAGATCCATGCATCGTCGATAAGCAGGCCTCCAACGCCCCACCTTGACCCTAGATGGCTGTCCCGAGAACCACTGGCGACCGCGTTCCGGACACCTGTAGCAGTCCCTCTGCTGCTGCTGCTGACTGCATTGTAGTACGGCCTCGGGGTGCGGATACGGCTGATTGCTGGCGTTTGCCTGGGTGGTGCCAACGCCAACGAATCCTTCACCAACGGCTGTCACTTGTGGGCTTGCACAGTCGTTTATCTCCTGAAGCCAGAAGGTGTCGCGTGCTATTGCCTGCCTCGCTACCCCGATGCAGGTTGGCTGGGGAGATTTGGTCGTGAATGGACCGTGTGAAGACCCTAGCAGACAGCTTAAAACCAAGCGCCCCTCGCCTTCACCCCATCCAAACCTCGTTTAATTATAGCTTGCCCTTATCCCATCCTGCCTGGTCTGAGCGCGAGCGTCTGGTATCTCTATTGTATCCTGTCTACTCGCATCTTCCACTCCATCGACGACGTGCCCTTCCCGTCTGTCGCAAGGCTCAACTCCGTTCTACCCGCTAAACGCCGACAACACCCATCATCGCGCGGGCATCGTCATGGCGACCAAAGAGGAAAAACAGCCTCCACACGACATCAGCTCTCCGGAGAACTCGTTGACTGACACCAACACGCTGGATCTCCCAGCTTCATGGAAATATAAGCGATTCACCGTCGCTGGTTTCAAGTTGCCATGGTTCGCATCTCCACCTGTCCAGCTCGTCATTGTTTCCTTCGTTTGCTTCCTGTGTCCAGGCATGTTCAATGCTCTAAACGGCATGGGTGGTGGTGGTCAGCTTGACCCGACGGCGAACAACCGGGCCAATACGGCTTTGTACTCGACCTTTGCTGTTGTCGGCTTCTTTGCCGGCACCTTTACCAATAAGCTTGGCATCCGTACTGCTCTGTCTTTTGGCGGCGTTGGATACTCCGTCTATGTTGCGTCTTACCTATGTTACAACCATACGCAGAACTTGGGCTTCACTACATTTGCTGGTGCACTCCTTGGTGTATGCGCTGGCCTGCTTTGGTGCGCTCAGGGCGCCATTATGATGTCGTACCCGCCAGAGGACTCCAAGGGTCGTTACATCTCATGGTTCTGGATGATCTTCAATTTGGGTGCTGTTATTGGCAGTCTGGTATGCTATCCTTCTCTTTGAGATTATGATGAAAGAGTTCTGTAGCAAGCACTGACTCTCGTAGATTCCATTGGGTCAGAACATCAACACTAAGACTGCTGGTACAGTCAATGATGGTACCTATGTCGGCTTCCTTGTCCTCACCATCCTCGGTGCCGCTCTGGCCTGGACCTTGGTCGACGCAAAGGACGTCATCCGTAATGACGGATCAAAGGTCATCGTCATGAAACACCCCTCCTGGACGTCGGAAATTGTTGGTCTTTACCAAACCTTCTTCACCGATCCTTACATTATTCTTCTTTTCCCCATGTTCCTCGCATCCAACTGGTTCTACACCTACCATTTTACCGAGATCAACGGTGCATACTTCAACGTCCGCACCCGAGCGCTCAATGGCGTCGTTTACTACATCATGCAGATCGTTGGTGCCTACGTCTTTGGCTATGCGCTGGACATTAAGGGCCTCCGTCGAACAACCCGTGCTAAGGCTGCATGGGCCGTACTTTTCGCGACCATTATGATCATTTGGGGTTTCGGTTACATGTTCCAAAAGACCTACGACCGCGCCTGGGCAGAGGACGAGACACACGAGAAGAAGGACTGGTCTGATCCAGGTTATGCTGGCCCCTTTGTTCTTTATATGTTTTATGGCTTCTCCGATGCCGCTTGGCAAACCTCGGTCTACTGGTAAGTTTGAAACGTGAGTGCATGCATCTGAATTAGATTGCTAATGAAATCAGGTTCATGGGCGCATTGACAAATAACAGCCGCAAGCTCGCCAACTTTGCGGGTTTCTACAAGGGCATTCAGTCTGCTGGAGGCGCCATTACATGGCGGTTGGACGACACCAAGATTGCCTACATGACAATGTTTGCAAGTAACTGGGGGCTGCTTGCAGGCAGTCTCCTGATTGCTCTTCCTGTGATTCTCTGGAAAGTTGAGGACACCGTCGCTATCGAGAAGGATGTCGCTTTCACCGACGAGACAGTTGCGGAAGTCGCCCCCAAAGCGATCGTCCACACAGCGCATAGCGATGCTGAGAAGGTCTAGTTCAATTATCGAAGAGCGCTCATGCTTGAGACTTTATGGGTAATGATGTGGGTTGGTTTACTTGTATTTGCTTCTTTATGATACCTCGATTGGAGTTGCATTAGCGGGTCAAAGTTAAAGAGCCTGATTTCTTGACTTTCAAGCTTAGGGCGTCATTTCCTGGTCTCTACACAACATTGCGGTTCACACTCTCCGTGGCACAGTACGCAGGTTAATTTGGCGCAGTCCGCGGTGCTACGGCACGGCTGCTGACCTATATTTCCCAATGAAAGAGCATTGTCACAATCACTGTATGTGTTGTGTAAGGGCATGCAATGTAGTACACTAAAGTTACTGGCTGGTACACAACAACCGTTCTATCCCGTCAATCTCCAAGTAGAATTGATAAGCCTAGCAGCCTATTACCGAAAACATTCATGCGCCACTGCAATATGCAGAACATTGTCAGCCTCTCGCGCCCCGTCCAACTGGCATGAATCGCCACTTATCTGCTCAAAGAGACTAAGAGCGCCGAGGAGCCAATCCTCCGCCCTACAGATTGCATGGAAGCAATACGGGATGCCATTCCTGACAGCGAATCGACCCTTCCAGACTACCAAATCTCACGATGGTCTGTGACGGAGCCGGACCGAAGTCAGCAAAAGCGGACGTTGCCGCCCACTGTGCTCGACCCACAATCGTTTGAACATTATGGCTCAAGGACTTCTTAAAAGACCTCCTGTCCATTCCCGGGATCGGCATTCCGATCAGAGCTACAAGGAAGGTGGTGGTTACACCGAGGTGGTGTAGCAGGGTACCTAGCTCCGTGTTGTCAGTTACCTAGGTGATTCTGCAATTCTCGAGTCTCCGTTGTGCAAGAACCCTACAGGTACGCTAGCTAAATACCACATGGCAACATCGTCTGCAATAAACTATCAGTATCCACAAGTGAGGTGGAACACGATCAGATGGTAAACGAGCAAGCTTGCCTGACCAGATTGAGACTTGGCGCCAGACTGCGGGAGGCACGTGCTTTCCGCTCACTCAAACATCCCGAGGTCTCGCCAGCTTGACGCCGCGTCCAGTCCAGCCTGCTGCTGCTTGCACTAGAACACGTGTGAAGGGCTGTGCGATGATCGCCACCACCGCATAACGCCTACAATCTGGTTGAATCATACCGCGGCAAAGTGTCCACCGAAGGCCCATCGCAAACGCTTACGGCTAGATTTGCGGTCCCAATACGGGCTAGCGGGCGTCGCCGACTGTAACGGTAGCAATAAACTTCCTACGAAACCCCACCAACGCTCGCCATGACGGTAACGCCATATTTCCGCGTATCCATTCAGTGTGCCTGGCGCCAGCGATTCGCCGTCGACTGCTGTTCACGGCCAATACGCCTGGCCTGCACGACTCCCTCCCCTGCTTCCATTATTCCCTTTGCCCCCGCGTTCACTCTTACGTGCTCGTCTGCCGTGCCTCAGCAGCGGGTCTCGCACGCCAGTCGTCGGGGTAATACCTGACTACGTCTGCTAGCGGATACAACCTCTTTAATATTTTGACAAGCCATACAACTATGCTTAAGAGCCACTTGCGACATCGCTTCACTAATGCTGCCGGCCCGTGTCTAGCCCCCGTTGACTACGACGTCCGCAGACTTTGAACATTCTTGTTGATTTTTGCATTTCGATACAACGCCTACAAACAACATTAGTTACACGCTTTGGCATCAGTCGTCGTCGTCGTCGTCGTTAACCATACCTACCGTGCCCCTCTATGCCACCTCTCCGACTGAAACGCTTCAAGAGCGGTCGCGTCAGCGTCATCCCAGAGTCAAACAGCTCCCGTGACTTGCATCAAGCAACAAACGACGACAACAATCATTGCTGGTACAAGCGACTTGTGCTCGACTTCTGCGAGGGCCTTCTTGCGGCTCTAGAAAGAATCGCCATGCTACCGTCGCTTTTGTACTCCGTGCTTCCGTCATCAACCTCACGACGTCGCGTACGGGATGGACTCCGGACTTACGACCGAACAATGGACGATTTACTCCATGAAATCCAACGTCTACTAGAAGCATCATTAGGACCCGACAAGATGCTAGACATGTCTGCAAAATTGCAAGATCAATTCGCCCCAAAAATGCAATCGAGCGACATTTGCATGCTGCCATCGTATAACCATAGACTACCTTCCGGGTTCGAAAAAGGAACCTATCTGGCTCTCGATGTCGGTGGCTCCACATTCCGCATTGCACTCGTGGAATTGAATGGTCGACAAACTGGTGCCAAGAACATGCGCATCGTCGTCATGAAAAACTACAAGATTGACGAAAAGGTTAGGCAAAGAAGAGGCAGTGAATTCTTTGAGTGGATGGCCGAGAAGATACAGGACGCGCTTACAGATCCACAAATGAGAAACTCGACAGACACTGAGAGCTTTCCCATGGGCTTGGCGTGGTCTTTCCCTGTTGAGTACGTGTTTCCTGTGTACTCCACTCTGCAATAACTGACTATTGCTAGGCAAACTTGTAGTCGAAGCGCAAATCTATTAGATATGGGGAAAGGTTTTCGCGCAACAGAAGGTGTTCTCGGTCAAGATTTGAGCGAGCTCATTATGGCACCGTGCAGAAAGAGGGTAAGTCTTGATCCGTCAACAGAGCGTCCTACGGTATCTCACATCTTCAAGGGCCTACCAGTACACATGGACTCCATTGTCAACGACTCGTCAGCGACCTTGCTATCACGTGCCTACGAAGACCCTTCCACGCGTATTGCCGTTATCCTGGGAACTGGGTTTAACATATCCGTGCATCTACCTGTATCATCACTCGCGTCTACCAAGTACAAGGGCTACGCCCAGCGATGGCTGGATGAGGCTACTCATGTGCTCGTCAACACTGAGTGTAGCATGTTCGGCAAAGATGTCTTTCCCACAACTAGATGGGACGAGCAGTTGAATGACGCACACATGCGACCTGATTTCCAACCTTTCGAGCACATGATCAGTGGTCGATATATTGGAGAGATCGTTCGACTGATCTTGGTGGAAGCCGTGCAGACAGCAGGCTTGTTCAGTGGGGAGATACCCCATCAATTAGCTGAACCCTACACCCTAGACACCGGAACCATTGCCGCCATGGAGATTGATGACTCGAAATACTTGACGAACGCTACAGCCCTTTTCCAATCAAAGCACCCTCTCAGCAAACCACCCACCTACAACGATATTCATTTTATCCGCCAGGTGTCGCAACTAGTCTCGCATCGTGCAGCAGCTTTTCTCGCAACAGGTATTCACGCGTTATGGGCACTTAGAACCAAATCGGAAGGTTTGATGCCTGCGTCCGCTGGTCGGATGAGCATTGGTTGCAACGGCTCCGTCATTGAAAAGTATCCCTTGTTCAGAGAGCTATGCCAGTCGCATCTCCATGAGCTGACTACTGCTTCGGGAGCGAAACAAAACTCTGTCTCCTTGGAGATTGCTGTGGAGTCGGCGATTTACGGCGCAGCTGTTGCTGTTTGCTGTCTCGAAGGACAGTAATCATATTGCGGTGTCGTACGCGATACAGCTAGCGATTCCCTAATACCCTTTACCCAACATTATTGTACATACACTTCAGCGATATTCATTCTTCCTTTCTTCAACTTGAAAAGCCTTTTATAGCTCAGCATGGAGAGATTTACGAGAGCATACGGGAGCTTTACTACACTGTTTCCTTTCGGCGTTTTTTTTTTTTGGTATACTACATCACAGTGCTTTCGGGCATGTTCACGACCTAATGAAACATGTCCCAACTCGCCTTTTTCCTCATTCGTATTTGAAACCTGATGGACAACGTTTGCGACGATATCGCACACCAGCGTACAACAGTGGGAAAGCTAGAATGTATTCACGCACCATATTCGGGTAGAGGAAACAAATCAAGTTCATCTTTCTAGACAAGCAGTACGTAATAAGAACTCCACTACTATCTCTCAACATCACCATGCCACAACCACCAAACGTAACATCTACTACCCACTTGCCAACTTAAGGCCCGTGTCAAGAAACGGGGCATACCAACCCAAACCGGCACTCTCCGTCCACTGGTAGCGAGGAAATAGATAGGAGATACGATACTCCTGCGCCACGTGGGTCCTAAATGGATATGCAGCAAAATACATATTGCGCCATGCATCGCTGGACCGACCCACTTCCCGAGGTATCTTGCAGACGTATCCATGACCCATTTTACACACAGGGCGACTAGACACCACAACAATAGCGCATGTCACCGAATGCTACACTGTGATGGATGGTCTTTTTTTTTTCTTCTTCAGGGCATTCGGGAAATCGGCAGATGTTCGGCTTTTTCAGACGGCAGATGTTCGGTGGTAGTGGTGGTGGTGATGATGATTGGCAAATGCAATGTAATGTTACTGTTACACTCCTCCACTCCAACTCCAACTCCAACTTCGGTCAGAATCAAGCCCGAATATCACAATGCAGCACGACACCACGACACCACGACACCACGACACCACGACACCACGGCACCGCGTGTACGCGCGTTGAAGATGCTACGTTGTATGTAGAGTTGCACCGCCGGGTGCCGACACCACTGTGACTACCTTGGCGACGTGGGTGGATCTGGCGTTGTATGTGCCATGTGGATGCGGTGGTTCTTCCAAAGCAAGGTTGCAGTCCTCCATCTCGACAATCGTCTGGAAACGTTGTCGGCTGTGTTTTCGTTACGTCGGCGTGTATTTTGTGTGTCGGCTGCGTTCGTATCGAGTAATTTGTCCATTCTGGAACTGGTGCCGGTCGCGCATATTTAACTCTACCTAGATATTTGTGTGTAAAGAGCACGAAGTGTGCAGGACGCTGCTACCCCAAACATGGAACGATGGTTAATCAACACGCAAACACAGATATAGCACGAGCTAGCGCACTACAGGAACAAAGTGGTATAACAATAGCTCGCCAAGAAGGATGAATATAACAATCGTATATGGTCGACAACAGGTTCACAGTAGATTCAAGAAGGTCTTGTTGTTGTAAAAAAACCCGTCAAATTCGTACTGCTTACCTCATCGCGCTTCAATCTTGAAAAATCCAAGCCCAAGGCTCTTCTGCCCTTTGACCTAGCTCCTCATCCGAGTGTGAGGACAGCGTGAAAGTATAGTTCCGGTAGGTCGTGATGAAGTCCAACCCATGGCCAGTATTCTTTTCATCATAACAGTATTACAAGGGGAGTCATATGACTCAACGCAAAGGGTATCATAACAAAACGCAAACCAGCTTGGCTCTCATGACCAGGCGTCCGAAAAATACCGTTTCGACCTACTCTTGCCAGCATCCACCTTTGAATCTTGCGGGAAAGGAGTAATATGGTGGACAACATGTGGTCGATAGACAGCGTCGACAGGCGGCATCCAGTCATCCAAACCAAGGGGAAAATACTCGTAAAGCATGTCGGCGCCTTCGTCAGGGCTGTTGATGATGCCTGTGGAAAAGGAAGGGGGCCGCATTGGTGTTGCGCGTTTTCTGTGCTGATCACTGGGCGAAGGTGCTTTTTGTGGCTCGTCGTCAGTGAGAGACAGGGTGACTGGAGCTATAGACGCGCGTTGTGGGGGAACGCTCCTCGAGATCTCGGGTGTTGAATGTGCATACGGTGTGGCATGTTGCAATTGAGATGAAGGCGGATCTGGCGGTATCGTAGTCATGGCACCTGCTGGCATCTTCCAGGCGAAATCTGGAGATGGCGGCATCTCACTTGCGTTGAAGTCAAACGGCATCTGTAGTAGATCTATGGGCTTTGAAGAAGCTGCAGGCTGATTTGGTGTTTGTTTTGGCGTGGTCTGGTTTGTATCGCCCGTCGGTGTTCTACTGGGCTGCTGGGGAGTGTGTACTTTCCGTGCGGTCGTACCTCCGCTGATGGGCAAATCCTTGCGGGCCTGGAAGTTGCGCGGACTCCTCCCTCGTACGATGATTGCACCCGAATGAACCTCGCATATGGATACTCTGACACCACTGGCGAGGGTTGCTACGACCTTCAACCGCACCACAAAATGCTGCTGGAGCTCCTTCCTTCGCCCGTTGTTTGCAGTCGCGATTCGGAACTGTAGTCGTTTCCAACTGATAGGAAAGCTGACATATTCCGAGTCCATATCCTGGCCGGTCGACAGGTCGAGTGGGTATGTCGGTGGCTCCTTCTCGGTCTTGTCCTCGACGGACGCGCTGCTCGTCGCAGGAGTCTTCCACGGAACTGATATTATCTTGACCGCGTTGCCCTCGAGCGACTCGGTGGCGGACATGGTGAGTTCTTGGCCAAGTATGGGAATCTGGTCGCCTTGGTCGGTCATGAGAAACTGCAGGCTCCGGGGGAGGGTGATGGTACCGGTGATCTGGAAGAGATTCCTCCGGTAGCAAGTCAGTTCCGACGGCGCCTGGACATCGGCGGCAGTCGCCCAGGGAGATTCGGCCAGGAAGAACATGCCATGGAGCTGGGCCGAGATGGATATGGAGACGCGCTGCATGGCATATGTGAGGATGGTATACGGCACGACGGGCAGCGAGAAGCTGAGGAGCTTGTTGTTGCTCTCGATGCTTGGACTCTCGGGCATGGCATTATGATCGTTTGGGTGGACCGACTGCTCGTAGGCGCTCTGGACGTCGGAGAAGGGGTCTTCGTAGGCGCTCGGGTAGCGCTTGAGTTGTGGGGGCAGTTGCTGCAGGTGGTATGTCGAGTAGGCGTCCTCACTTCTGCGCAAGCACGTTAGCAGCTGTCGGGCGTGTGCGGCGCACCTGACGTACCCAATGAAGGTCTCGGCGTCGAAGTTGGAGCGCTGGTCGTACTGGGGCGCCATGGGCATGGCCATCTGCTGGTCGGGGCCCGTGACGGTCTGGAGCGGTATGTATGACATGGTGTTGGTGTTGAAGTGCTCCATGGCTCGGTGCAGCCTGGCCACGGGGGAGAGAGAGGCGGGTTTCGATTTGGCGCATACGCGCAACAATAGCTACGGGGCGGCGGCGGGGAAGGCGCGGCCGGGCATGCGGGGGCAGGCGCGTGGCAGTGGGCGCTGGGGGTCGTGTTGGCGGCCGTGGTGAGGGTTCGGGGAACGCTTGGGGCTCTGGGGTTGGAGGGTGGAGAGAGATGCGGCAGGCGAGCAAGCGGAGCGGACGGGGACGACACGGCCTGGACGCTGGCACTGTGCGCTGGGGAGCGAGGGAGCGATGGAGCGATGGAGCGATACCGGGGCTAGCCCGCACAGAGAGACTCGAGGCTGTGGCTTCGTAGCTGTCTTGTTGAAGTTGTGCGACGACGCATCACATGCGCTTCTGGCCAAGGTCGGATACGTGCGCTGCGCAAAGGGTCCCGCCTGCTGTGGGGCGCGGTAGGCGATTTACACACGGGAAGGATAGGCTTGGGTTGCCTTGGGACACGATGCAAGAGGCGCCCAGGCACACGTTGTATGCCTCTTCAACCATGCACCACACATGGCCTTGTCCAGGGCACAAGCCGAACCGTCGTCGCCCCACGCCACCGCACCAGTCGCGCCTCTTGCTCTGGCCATGGGCCCGCTCGGCTTTGGAAAATAACAGCCATGTCTCCAGCCACCGCTAATCCGACGTCGCCTACACACGAGTAGCCATGTCTATCATTCAACAGCTGCGAGGCGCAGCAGCGCTTTCACCCCAACCAAGCTCGCTAATCACCTTACAGCGTGCTATCATGGGCCGAGCAAACATGTCGGAACAAAAACTCCTTCAGGCCCTCCAGTGGCGGCCGAGTTAGATCAGAGGAGAGAGCTCCAAACAAGTCGCGAATCTCCTTTTGCGACACGCATGCAGGACGAGCACGGGGTACACGGAAACGCCGATACGCCCTTGGAGAGAACTATCCGATTCGAGTACAGACGGCTTCTGACATGGAAATGACATCATACTATGGTACAAGCGGTAGTCATAGCCAATGGGACGACAGTTCATGCAGGAAAGCAAAAAGCGACTAGCACACGAGCCCGAGATATTCGCCAAATAACAACCAAAAATGCCTCCAACAAAGCGGCCAGGAGCATCAGCATGTGAGGAAAGAGAGTCGGACCAATCAAGCAGGCGGGATCATGGTCCATGTTGCAGCATCGCAGCTAACTTCCTCGAAGCTGTGCATGACATCGAATCCCATTGCCGAGAAGCCGTCGAAGTTGCCGTCTCCGTCCATCTGTCTGTGTTAGTATGCTGTCGTGCCCAAGCAATGGACGGCTACTCACATAGTCGAGCAAGCATGCGTTGCATCCTAGCTGCTTGATCTGTCGCATACCGAGAAGGATTAATCCCTGCAGTAATGTCGAGTACTCCCCTACCCCAGGTGATATGACGGGTGAGGACATGCCTCCAGCCACCTCGTTGAGGTCCTTCAGTGGAGGTATGTACTCGGCAAGTCGCGAGTGGCTATTGTAAAGCACGACAGTGCCCACCAACGCGCCATCCTCTGGCCGCTTTGCGCGAATAATTCCACACGCCGTCGGATCTGTAAGCGCAAGCTTGTACACCTCTGCTAGACCATGGCGGTTGCTCGTCTTGATGTGGTCGAGTATGGGCCCTGCATAGTCCCATCCGTACACAAGGTCAAACTGTGCTCCTGCGCTTGCCAAACTCTTCGCCATGCCAGTGGGTGGAGTCCATGCCTGTAGATTGCGCGCAACCATGTTGCAGACTGGACGAGATAGTGCAGCACCCCAGCCAAGCTGAGCAAACCACGACCGGAGTCGTTTGCGCTCATTTCCATGTCCGGTTGGAATTCCAAGATACATGCTTGGGAGGCGTGATCCAAGCTGAAATCTCTTGATACCTTCTTTCTGTAGGAGTGTACGAATAGCTCGGTTGTGCAGCGAATGACCAATCGAGAGTTTTCTCCTCGCTGGATTTACGAATAGGGCCCCGATCACACCGGTACCCGTGGCTTTGAAAAAGTAGGTCGAGCAGAATCCATAGAGTGCCTGCGTGCTGCTGTTTCGAACAACAAAATGTGATTCCTCTACCTCCGGGTGATGCAGGATGAACGAACTTGAGGACGCACTTGACATCTCCGACCGTTGGTTGGGAGCGGTACTCTCGACAACAGCTGCGACCAATGTGTCTAGACCGTTTCCGTCTCGCTCTTCGTTGAATATTTCGACTAACCTAAAAGGTGCGTGTACAAAATCAGTCTATGTCTCACAGCCAGTTCGTACAAGGACTAACCAATGCTGTTTCGATGGGTGAAGCTTTTGGCTTTTACTAATAGTGCCCGGTAGTGTTCCGGAAGGTGTCAGTTCGCCATACAGTACTCTGACGAGCGAGTTGAGTGCAGTCTCAGTGTAATCAAAGGTGCCTGGGCAAATTGGCGTACCAAGTCAGTATCTGTCTCACATGCAGTTTGTACATGGGAAATACCCACATATGTAAGTCCCAATCGATGTATCTATTACAAAGTCGTAGGGTGAACTCTAACAAAGCCGTGAATTAGTGCCTCAGGGTAGGGAGTGTTGGTGGAGAGGGCGGGGAAGGATACAAAGACTTACCACCGCCACAACAATAAGAGGCTTCTCACGCCTTTCACCACCAGTCGTGTATTGCATGTTGCAAATCATCGAGACGTGCTTGGTGAAGCCATGTTGGTACAGATTCCGATTGGCGTCCGCCGTGAGTACGATGATTGCACTTGCCCGATTGATGAGATTTTCATGGACTGGACGAACACCGTTTGCAGTATAAGATGTGTGAAGTAGTCTCCCATTGCGTTGTCTGGCGAGAGAACGGCCCAATTCTCTAAAGACTCGTTCTCCACTCATGACTGACGAGCTCCGATCCCATGCAGCAGGCTCTGGTGAGTGGCCGGCCGCGCCGTTAGCAGCGTCAGATATTGCTCGTGACGCCGCTGATGCAGCCAAAGGCTTCACAAGCGGTGTCAGCAGAAGAAGCTCTTCTTCGCTCTCAAGTATGTTCGTCAGCGGTAAAAGTCTATTCTTGTCTCGTACGACTGTGATGGAGCTGTTGTATGCTTTCGTCGATAGTGCAGTATGCGAAGGCTGCAGCTTCTCCAGGTGGTTGATACCCGGTGGATTCAAGGCTTTTTCCCATGATGTGCACTTCTTCTTCATGGCTAGCACGCGTCTGAGAGAATTGAAGATGCGCTCCCTCGAGACCATCTCGCTCTCTATGCCAGTCTTGAGGCCTTTCAGCCCTTCTTGTTGAAGCGAGAATGATCGACATAGAAGTACGACATCACAGCCAGCATTGACCGCCATGACAGTGCCGCCACCTACACCAATGTTGTGACTGAGAGCATCCATCTCCAAACACTCCGAGACTACAACACCATCGAACTTTAGGTCCTTTCGAAGAAGATCGTCGACAACTTGCTCGGACAGGCAAGCGTGCATTACATTCAATCCGGCTGATGACATGGCGCAACCGCCAACCATCATGGAGTCAAGACCTTTTTCAATAGCCTTCTTGAACGGGATCAAGGCGCTTAGACTCAACTGCTCCAATGATTCTGTGATGATCGGCACATCAAGTGTTGAGCCTAGAAACTCCAGGTTGCCATAGGAAGGAAAGTGTTTGCCCAAAGTCACTACTCCAGCGTCTTTGTAGCCTGCCATGAAGGCGCATCCAAAGGCAGACACTTCCTGAGGATCATCACCAGCCGTCCTAACTCCTAGGGGCTGGTTGCGTGCATTGGTGAGTACATCCAGACACGGGCCGAAGATCCAATTGATGCCACACGCAGCAATCTCTTGCGCAGTCGACTTGGCTACCTCGAAGGCTAAAGCGGTGGAGCCAGTTGCTGCCATTCCCATGTTACTCGGATATTGGCGGATGTAGATGTCGTCGAAAAGACTATTAACGCCGCCATTTTCCTGGTCGATCCCAATCGCCAGAGGAACAGGGTGGCCGGCATCGTGAGCAATCTTCTGTAGCTCGTAGATAAGCGTTGTAGTATCTTCAGCCGCTGTGACAAGTTAGTACCAGTCAAGCCGGCAAGTAGCCACAGAAAGCATAAGCTGCTGACATTTGCAGTTCTTGGCAGTAAGTAGTATGCAGCCAACATGATGCTCCTCGATCAGTGTACGAATGTGAGGAGTGACCGAGGTGCCATCGAAGCCCATCATGAACAGTTGGCCCTACAAAGCCTTTGTCAGCGAATCCCGTCGCAGCATGGGCGGATACGACCCACCATAGTCCTGCATCACGGGCAAGTTAGCCTGACCCTTGGTCACATTGCGTATCCTCAGGATGAGAGTGGGCGCGATGCTCACCTATCCAGGTCGTCCCAAACAGGGTCCATGTTCTCGACCTTGCTCATGATGACAGCGCCGTCGCGTCGCAATGAAGTCGTAAATGCGACGTGGGTTTCCGAGTGGGCACCAAAGCTTGAACGTGACTCGCAGATCGGTAGTGGATGGAAGATGGGGTTGATGGCACGGTAGCATTCACGCCATTCTGAGCTGGTGTACGTTGATTAGCGAGGCGCTAGGTATCGCAACCCTGTCCATCGTTACACCATCAGCTATCAATGACATCCACTTCGATGCCACCTCACATGCAACTGCGATATACCCGGATTGTTCGGTCAAATGTGATGACCACAGTGTTACCTCGACCTCACTATCCAGTTTCCCTATGCAATCGGACAGCGTGCTTCATGGCGATGATGCAGGCCGTGCAAGGCAGGTTTGCCCGCTGGGGATGACTCAATAGATCATCGCAGAGAAATGGGTGTAGGCATGCAATCGCGATAGAAGTAGTAGCCAGGCTGTGGGTCCCTTTGTGACGGGCATAGAGTTTGCTCGCTGACGCATAATCAACCATTTCTTTCACTCTTCCCATCCAACAGGCATCTGCTATCCGGTAGAAAACTGAGCCCTCACGACCTACGATGCCATCAATTGTATCGGTGCGTCCTGAAAGTTCCTCGGGCGTCATTAAGTTCACCAACTGCTTGCTGGTAAAAGGCAGTGCTTTGGTCAACCAGGACTTGTGGATAAGTTCCATCAGCGGCAAGATCCTCAACGGACAGGAAATTCTCTACGAGTATCGTACTGCACCGGAACAGATTGTCGATCTGGGTGGACGCATCCTCTCACCAGGTTTTATTGATACCCAACTCAACGGCGCATACGGTTTCGACTTCTCCGTGATCCCAGACGAAGGTACAGCAGCCTACGCCAAGGGAGTGCATCGAGTCAATCGAAGCTTGGTAGCGACAGGTGTCACATCATACCTGCCAACCTTGACCTCACAACTACCTGAGGTTTACCAAAAGGCCCTGCCATTCCTAGGGCCCTCAGGCGCTGCTCGCGATGCATCATATGGATCAGAATCTCTCGGCGCCCATTGCGAAGGGCCATTCCTGAGCCCTACCAAGAACGGCATCCACAATACATCTGTCTTACGCGAACCGAAAAATAACATACCCGACTTGGAAGCCTGTTACGGCATCGACAACCTGCAAAAGCCCTCACCCATCAAGCTCATCACCCTTGCACCCGAACTCCCCGGCGCTCTCCCATGCATCCCCCATCTCAACTCCCTCGGCATAAACGTCTCAATAGGTCACTCAGAAGCAACCTACGAAGAAGCAAAATCAAGTATAAGATCTGGTGCGCGAATGATAACTCACCTTTTCAACGCCATGCGTCCTCTCCACCACCGTAACCCCGGAATCTTTGGCCTCCTCGGCACTCCATCATCGTCGGTCGAAAAACCCTACTTCGGTATCATCGCAGACGGTATACATCTCCATCCTACTTCCATAAAGATAGCATGGAATGCCCATCCAGATGGCTTGATTCTTGTCACTGATGCCATGCGGTTGGCGGGTATGCCAGACGGGACGTATGAGTGGACGAACGGGTCGCACATCGTCAAGCAAGGCCCACTGCTTACGCTCGAGGAAAATGGTAAGATCGCGGGGAGTAGCATTCAACTTGTAGACTGTGTTAGCAATTTCTTGAACTGGACTGGGGCTAGTGTGCCCGAGGCTCTCAAGGTGGTTACTGAGACGCCGGCGACGATGCTGGGGTTGCAGAATGTCAAGGGTACGTTGGAGGAGGGTGCGGATGCGGATTTGGTGGTACTAGATCTGCATGAAGAGGAAGGTGGGGAAAAGAAATTTGTTGTGGATGAGGTTTGGAAGTTTGGGGTTAGAGTTTTTGATCGGGCCTAAGACGAGTAATCGAAACAATTCTACTTAAAATGATAGAGGAAGAACATTTATATCATCATCGCATGCTATACAGATTGCCAGTCGTGTATCGACATGAATGTTGTTGGACAACGGCATCATCAGCACTGCATCCGCTCCACGTAACGCAGTCGATGTGAACTGATACCCAGTTTGAACACATGTGCATTCACCAAGTTATGGTAGCCCTAAAGAAGCCTTTCCTAGCGATCACAGCGGTGACATGTTTCCCGTTTTAGCCAAGAGAGGAAGCGGCGCACGTTGAAAATTGTTGAACTTCGTAATGTAAATAATGTTGTTCTTCTGTCTATACGTCTCAATATGAACTCACGCGACATTTGTACTCGCGGTTCTGAACTCCACCATCGCAATATATACAAGTTAGCATGACAGCAATATGCGCCAAATACAGCTCTACAAGGCCTGCCTTCCATCCCCAGAGATGACACCAAAAAAATACGGAAAGCTATGAGCATAGCATACAAACATGTTGACTGAAAGGAAATGAGACGGTAACACCGAAATATGCCAGATATGCGTCGAGACTCGTAAGTCCATGTTAACAAAACGCCGTGAAACACCAAACAGGTGCAATGTACCAGATGCCCATGAGAAAAGAAGTATTCAAAAATCGTGCTCTAACATGGTCGGGAAAAAGAAAAGAAACGCTTTGAACCATGCCAGTCGTTCACTTGAACATCCACTGACAGTGGCAGGCATCCAAAGGGTCCATACGACGCTGAATGTCGACGGAGCTTTCGCGCTTGCTCTTCCTGTCGAACGTAATTGTCTGGGACGGCTGAGCGGCAAAGTACTCTTCGTAGCTCGGGTCTGACTCTTGCAGCCATATTCTGATCGGACTATCGTTCGGGCTGGGTGCTGTTGTTATCTCGCCGTTGTCGAGCAGGAGCATCTGTTGGCAGTACGGTTGCGGCGAATCGGGAAGGCGGCGTTCTTCGATTTTGACGATCCGGGGATAAGGTGGCATGCGAGGGGGTGAAGAAGCATCGGAAGCGGAGTCTCTTGCCGCAAGTGATGCCGGTACTGCCAGGTTGACAGGCGAAGGCGTGGCAGACGCTTGAACAGACGGTGCAGAGCTTGTGGTACTACTGCTTGACGTTGCTGCTACAGCAACGTTTACGGCACCAGCGTCGGTTGGGTCGGGTGTGGGCGTGGACCATTGAGTGGGGAAGGACGTGAAAGAGGCAGCTGTCGAGTTGTCATCAGAGTAGATATAACCCTCAATGTAGGTATGGTTCCAGTAGCAGTACCAAGGATAGTCGCCAGGTTTAACCTCGAAACGTTGCCGGTACTTGTTGTCCTGTCGTTTTGTGAGACCTGACCCGAAATTGAGCTCGTCGGGTGGCAGGACAACTATTTTGTCGTACCGAGCAGAGAAATGATAAGCTGGACCATAAGCTTTGTAGTCTAGATCGAGCACTAATTCCATCGGCTTAGTATCGAGTAAAGGAGTCTGAAGACCATAGAGTATGGAACCTTTGGGTACAGAGGGTCCACTACCCATGGACGCAACTTGCTGAGTTTCACCACCAATGACGGTATCGTTGATTGTTACGACCAGAGGCGCGAAGGTCATCTTGCATGACCACGCAGAGTATTGATTCGCTTGTGTTAAGCACCCAGGGTTGCTCTCTTGTGGTATACCCAGAGGAAGCGCAAAAGAGCCGGTTGGCAGAGGCAAGAGCCCAGCCGGAGTTGAGATGGGGACTGCGTCGAAGAGAGATCCATTCTGACCTGTGACTTGAGGTTGACTAGCAGGTGTTAGTTGGGAACGTTGTCCAAGAGCCATGAAGACTTACGCTTCCTCATGAGGGCCTTCATTTTCATCTGGATCGCCGTTGTCGTTGTGTTTCTTGGCAGCAAAGGTGCCAACAGCTGCTCCGAGAGCGACGGCAAAGACTAGTATGAGAACGAGAACCACAAGGGCGACGCCCATGGGCACCTTTCCCCACAGCTTCCTCTTCCGCCAACTGACCTTGCCCGGGACTGGCTCGGCCTTCTCTGAGAAGTGGTTCTCTGTCGCCAGTAAAGATGCAGACGACGAGTCAGAGGGATCGGCTGGAATGGTGCCGGTTTGCGCGGAGGTGGAGCTGGCAGGGGCCAAGTTGCCGGTCTGAGTTTCGGGTCTCTGAGGTGGCAAGCGGGCGGGGGTGACGGAGGGTAGGAGAGGGGCGGCGGGTAGAGGAGGCGGCGAGAAAGAAGTGGTGCTCGGCGGTGAGACGGGCGATGCGGGGGTGTTGAAGGGGTCCTCAGCGTCGACCTGGACGGGAGCAGGAATCACACGCGACGACGCGCTCGCCTCGGCAGCCAGAGATGCCTTGGTGGGACCCTCGTCTGGATACCTCGAGTAGGGCGGAAGCTGCTCCGTGTGTCCGTCGGGCCCAATGATGTCCTGCTCCTCGCCATCGGGCCCAAGCACTCGATGATAGCCGTTGTTCAGGCCCGGGAATCCGACGGGGATAGTCGCCTGGACCTGGGGCGCAGGCGGCTGGGCTGGCTCGTCGGGCGACTCTTGGTCGACAATGCCGCTCTGCGAGTACATGGCATAGGGATGTGCCGGCCGCTGCAGTGACATTGATCGATGCGGCTGGCGCTCCGTGGAGCTTGTTGCTACGCTGAGTGGACGGGCCATTGACAGCTGCGGATACATGCCGTACGGGTGGCTGGGGCCCGTCTCGAACGGGTTCTCGGAATTGCTCGTCGTTGCAAAGGACCCGGCAGAGCTCACCGAGTCGCGATGTGCAAGGGGCGAGCGGTGGCTGGGTCCACGGTTGAGGGGTGGGCGGCCGTCTTGGGCCATCGAGTCCCGCACCTTGGCTGTGCTGTTGCGCGTTGCCGTCCTGCGCAGGTCCGTCTCGGCATGTTTGGACGTCGATGCTTGCCGCTGCGGCGCGTCTGCTATCCGGCCGTGGTTCTGGCGGTCGCCCTGCCATGTCTCGCTCGTGTTGGCGGGCCGGAAGCCGTCCGAGACCGAGGGCATGAAATCGTCCTCGTCGGGATCAATCTCGTAGTCGTCGTCGAAGACATCGGGGTTGCTCGGCCGGCGCGAGGGCTCGTCGTCGTTGCTGCTGCGTCGGTCCATGACGCCCAAGTGTCCCTGAGCCACAAAGGCCCGTTCCTTCCCCTGTCGGTCCTCCCAGATAGCGATGCAGTCGTCCCGTCGTGGTGTTGATCGATGTAGCGCGCGCTCGGCAGCGATGGATGGCGCGCGTGTAGCGAGTGTGGTGCGAATTGGCGTGTGTCGTGTCGTTTAGTTGATAGCGGAGAGGGCGTGTATCAGGTTTGGCAGAGGTTGTGCTGAGACGCTCGCGCCACTAAGAGACGCACGGGCGAACACCAGGCTTGGAACCTTGGGACCTTGCAAACATCGATAAGCACGGTGTCAAGAACACCCTCACCCGCTGCATGGCCTCTTCGCGCTGCACATGTGTCGATGCTGCTTGCATCGCTGCGAGCACAAGTCTGCCCCTCTCCTGTTAATTTACGCCTACGTTGGGTCTGTCGCCTGCCTATGTCATACATATTTTACACGGACCCAGTCGCCTGCACAATATCGCTTGCTGTTGTCTGACCCATCGTTGCTCTGCCTCTGATGCACTACCTTTAATATCGGGCTGGGTACGGCATCTTGTCTTGGGCGGAACACGCTCGACGAAACTAAATCAATCGACCGCGGCATCCTCTGCTGTCCAAAGCTGTGTCCAGACTATGGTCCAGACCCAGGTTGATGCCATGGTGCCGGTCTTGCACGCGATGGCTTTTCTGCGAACGACCCATGGTGCATAGACGAGTGAGGAGTACTATATGTAGTTGCATGGCAGCATCTCGGTGCTCGAGAGGATACAGACACTGGTCTCTGCCCAGCTTTGCGCTCTCGCACTGAGCAAAGTAGTCATGGTATTGCTACGCCCTGGGGTCTCCACTGAAAGACTTCCATGGCAGAATAGACTCCAGAACCGGAACCTGCAACATTTGCAAGATGTAGTTGGCTGGCAGGACAAGAGATGTCGTGCTTATATACTCGCGTGCTCTGCGTAGAGAGGCACGTGTCGAACATGTCATCTGCGGCGTCATGGACCCAGCTAAATCGGGCAATTTCCACCTACCTTGAAAGACTATAGACGATGCCACGATGATTACTTGTCTCTCAGGCCATCCTTATCCACTGTGTTGATCTCAAACAGGTTGATTCCATCCAAGGCCTCCACTGAAAGGGGTCGAGTCCAACCGTCTCGGCCGTCTGCTACTGCGTATATCTGATGGTATGAGCACACCTCACAACTCGGGTCTGCAGGCAACAGCATCTCGCCCTTGCGGAACCACAGAGTTGGATATTTCGCAGCCATGGTGACGCGGCTTTACGCGTGCGGTGGGGGGGCTGTGTCCTTGTCACGGCAGGTAGTCTTCTTTCGGAGGGTATGAGGTTGCTAGGGGTGACTTGTTGCGACGGGCTGATGGTTCCTGAGTGCCTGACTAGCTGGTAAACCCCTGCATGCCAAGAACAACGGCGATAGGTGGTCGAGCGAGTGCCTGTCCCGCTCGGGTGAAAAGGGCCAGCTCGCCATGTTGGCCCTCATCATGGCAGGTCGGGATTAACGCTTACGAAGATGCGTGGTGTGCCAGACGGAGCATGGCGGCATGCGTGCTTTTCTTTTTCGTGGTAGGATTGCCCCGCTATCAACACCCACGCCGGTCTTCGCAGCGAGACCCTGAATGCACCGAAAAGAATGTACCGAAAATCTCAGGAAATAGCAGACACAACAATCAAGCGCGTGGGCCACTGCCGGCATTGTTGAGGGCTGACCTGTGCACAAAACCCGTCAATTCTCCCCTCTTCGAGTCTTGTACCCACGCAGTACTAGCATTGCCACGAAACTGATTGCCGCTACTAAACTGCACCTTGCCATTGTCGCGTAGATTTATTCGTCAAAGTACTTAAGGCGGTGAACTCCCCTCCCTCGCCAGCACATCCCCTTTCTACTCCCCTCACATCACCCTCTCCCACTGCAAACATGGCTGCTCGTCCTTCCAACATCGGTATCAAAGCCATTGAGCTTTACTTCCCCAGCCAGGTACGCTATCTGTCTAGTGGGCGCCGTGGGCGCCGTGTCCATGTCCATGCGCCGGCTTGCAACAATGCCTGCTAACCACTCGTCCACAGTGCGTTGACCAGGCTGAACTCGAGAAGTTCGATGGCGTCTCCCAGGGCAAATATACCATCGGTCTCGGCCAGACCAAGATGTCCTTCTGCGACGACCGTGAAGGTGGGTTCAATCTTTTCTCATCGCCCGACCAAGTCACCCAGAGGCGAGACTGACACCTTCTCCATGCAGACATCTACTCTCTCGCCCTGACCACCGTCACCTCGCTCTTCAAAAAGTACAATGTCGACCTCAACACCATTGGCCGTCTCGAAGTCGGTACCGAGACTCTGCTCGACAAGTCCAAGTCTGTCAAGTCTGTGCTCATGCAGCTTTTCGAGGAATCTGGCAACTACAACATCGAGGGTATTGACACCGTCAACGCATGCTACGGCGGAACAAACGCCCTCTTCAACTCTGTAAACTGGATCGAGTCATCGGCCTGGGACGGCCGCGACGCCGTTGTAGTTGCCGGAGACATTGCGCTGTACAAGAAGGGCAATGCCCGCCCGACTGGTGGCGCTGGATGTGTTGCCATGCTCATTGGTCCCAACGCGCCCGTTGTCATAGATGCTGGCCAGCGTGGCTCCTACGTCAGGCACGCGTACGACTTCTACAAGCCCGACTTCACCAGCGAGTACCCCGTCGTCGACGGCCACTTCTCTGTTCGCTGCTACACCGAGGCTGTCGATGCCTGCTACAAGGCATACAACGAGCGCGAGAAGACTCTCAAGTCGCAACAAAACGGAAACGGTGTCAATGGCAGCCAGGAGCTCGAGACCGCCGTCGACCGTTTCGACTACATGGCTTTCCACGCCCCCACTTGCAAGCTTGTAGCCAAGTCATACGCCCGTCTGCTCTACAACGACTTCCTCGCCAACCCTTCCAACCCCATCTTCGCCGAGGTTCCCGCTGAGCTCCGCAACCTCGACTATGCCACCTCCGTCTCCGACAAGGCCGTAGAGAAGACCTTCATGGGTCTCGCCAAGAAGCGCTACGCGTCCCGTGTCCAGCCCAGCATCCAAGTCCCCACCCAATGCGGTAACATGTACTGTGGTAGTGTCTACGGTAGCTTGTGCAGCTTGCTCGCCAACATCAGCAGCCAGGATCTCCAGGGCAAGCGCATCGGTATGTTCAGTTATGGAAGTGGTCTGGCATCCTCCTTGTTCTCCTTTACCGTCAAGAGCAGCACCGAGAACATTGCGAAGCAGCTTGACATCCAGAACCGTCTCGACAAGAGGCGTGTAGTCGCCCCTGAGGTTTACGACGAGGTAAGTCGATGGAGTTGTTGTTTGTTGGCAAGGATGCCACTAACGTTTTCTCTCAGATGTGCAACCTCCGTGAGCAGGCTCATCTCCAGAAGGACTTCACTCCCAAGGGAAGCGTTGATACCATTGTTCCTGGTACCTACTACCTTACCGGCATCGACAGCATGTTCCGCCGTTCCTACGAGGTCAAGCAGTAGACATGTGTCTGCCACATTATACCCCCACCATAAATTTGTTTCTTCCTTCGCTTTGCACCCTGAGCATTTGCGGGAGTCATCCCCATGATTCGGCTTAGACTCGAAAGGTTGCATCATTTCACACTTGGCGTATGGGAATAGTGGTCCCACTTTGTTGACCGTAGGTCGTGTGAGGACGTGGTATCACGATATTACGATGGATGACAGGGATAGGAAGGATTATACAGGTCTACTCTCACGATCTGCATGGAGGTATGACAAGAGTTTTGCCGCCTTAATATTGGCTTCTGATCGAAGCATCAACACTGTAGATAGACTAATACGATGTTCAAACTTGTAACATGGTCCCACAGCGAGGCAAAAGACTTGTCCAAACCGACATCGGCATTGGCATACAAGACTCAGCCAACTAGTCTGAAGTCACGTTGTGTGGTACTAATCGTGTAGGAGATGTTAGATTAGATAGATTAATTGAACGGTTGTCTAAAGAGTTTAATTGTGGAATTACTCAACTTTGACCAGGTGTAAACGAATCGACCTCGGCTCAAACCTCAGCTCCGCGTCGCGACTGCCGCCCCCGCTGGGAACCTGGAAGCTTACAACTCCGACTGAGCTCCCACTTCTTCGCCAGAACAACCTGTCGTCCTTGCAGCTGCGCATCCCGATTAGCATACATTTTCATATCCACTTTCAACATGGGCAAAGAATTGGGTCCTGGCGTCGGCTTCGAGTTTCCTTCGTATGAGGTGAAATGGCTCAAGCGTGACCTGCTGCTTTTTGCGAACAGCATTGGCGCCACCTACCCGGATGAGCTACACTTCCTCTACGTAAGTATATCTAGTGGAACTGGGATGCATCTCCAGCCTCTACACGCAAGCAATGCGACCAGCTATGCAACAACTCTGACACGTCCTACAGGAGCTCCATCCCTCCTTTGCTGCCTTCCCGACCTACCCTATCATCCTCCCGTTCAAGCACACGGACCAAGAAGTCATCGATTTCTACGCGCGCAGCAATGCAGAACCCATTGAGGGTGTTCCTAAATTCGACACCAAGCATATCCTCGATGGCGAGCGCAAGATTCAAGTCCTCAAACCACTCCCCGTGACGAGCGATGGACGCAAATTTGAGATCAGAAGCAAGGTGCTTGGTGTTTACGACAAGGGCAAGGCTACCGTTGTAGAGACGGAGCAACGTCTTGTTGATGCCGAGAGCGGAGAGGCCTATACTAGGGCCGTAGGCAGCGGTTTCTATGTTGGTCAGGGCGGTTGGGGTGGACCGAAGGGTATGTATTCCTCCTGAAGCCCTTACGGTGCTCGTGGTCTAGCCATCACGGACAACGCTGAACTGACACCTTGACAGGACCCAAACAGCCCAACTACCCTCCACCCTCGCGCAATCCTGACCATACCCATGTTCACCAGACCACAATGGAGACAGCGCACCTCTACCGTCTGAACGGCGACTACAACCCTCTCCACGCCGACCCTGAGCCAGGCAAGAAGATGGGTTTCGGTGGCCCCATTATTCACGGCCTGTTCTCTTGGAACATGTCTGCACACGCCATCTTAAAAACATTCGGTGGCTCGAAACCCGAGAACCTGAAGGAATTCCAAGCAAGATTTGCGGCACCTGTCAAGCCAGGAGACAAACTGATTACGGACATGTGGAGAACCGGTGATAGAGACTCTGATGGGTTCGAGGAGATTAGGTTTATCGTAAAGGTTGAAGGAGGGAAGACTGTCCTCACCAACGGACGCGCACTTGTGAAATGTGAGGGTGAGGGCAAGGCCAAGTTGTAGATGGACACATGCTCAGGCATGCGCAAAAGCCATATAGGTGATACATGGTAATTTCACAAACTCGACTTCAAACTCACACAAACACAATTATATACTTCATCTGAACGGTATCTCGGTAGCATGTCTACCATGCATCTCATGTGCCGAGAAAGGCTAGATCCTCCGTCATCACACAGTATGCCGCAGAGAGACCATCTGATAAGATGAATATGCAGCTCACATGTGCTACAGGGATGCTGTTCTGCCGCGTCGGAGACCGAACTGAGGCACGAAACGCAAGACCATTTCGAGGTCGGTAAGCCCGGCAGAAATGGCTTTTCGGTATTTGCCTGATGCGGTAGGCCAAACTTGCACGAAGTTTCAAATTCGGCTGCGGTGAAACACACTTCGAATTGAGAAGTTGACTTGTTAGAAGGAGACTTGTTCTATTCACCTCTTCTTCTAAGCTTCGTATACAGCTACTTAGTCTTGGTGGGCGTGCACTCTACTTCTTCGGTGTGCAGGACAACATTCATATTTTCTGTTCTTCGAGGTCACACCGATCGTTTAGTACAGCGGCCAGCACGCGCGTGCAACGCTTCACCAATCGCGCATCTCCGTAGCCAACATCGCGATGCTCTTCACCCTCCCATCCACGCTTCTCCCAACGCTCCTCCTCCTCCTCTCCACCCCAACAACCGCCTACAAACCTTTATCGGATACCTTTCTCCGCGCAATATCCTCTCCAGAAACCGCTCTCGACGCCCAAAACGGCACGCTTCTCGCTCCTCTCCTCATTCCCCGCGTCCCTGGCACCCCGGGCCAAACTCTCGCCCAGCAACATCTGGTCTCGTACTTCAAAACCGAGTTACCGGCCTGGAACATATCCTGGCAAAACAGCACATCCACAACCCCAACGTCACGAGGCGCAGAGCTACCGTTTGCAAATCTAGTCGTCAAGCGCGAACCACCATGGGTCAGCAAAGGGCAAGCCAACCTGCTCACGCTGGTCGCGCATTACGATAGCAAACTGCAGCCTAGCGGGTTTATTGGCGCGACAGATAGTGCGGCGCCATGCGCCATGTTGATGCATATAGCCAAACTGGTCGATCCGTATATCCAGCGCATGTACGATGAGATGTCTGCGTTACAAGAGGGTGGGACAGTGGATATGGACATGGGGATCCAAATACTGTTTCTGGACGGCGAAGAGGCGTTTGAGAATTGGAGTGATACAGATTCCCTGTACGGATCGAGGTACGTTCCTGTGATTGCTCGACTAGTGGTTTTACATGACTTTGCTCACAACTGTAAATGCTAACACAAACTTCTCGTAGATCACTAGCACAAGAATGGGCCTCGACTTCCAACCCCCCTTCTGCAGCCTCAAAATTCTACCACAACCGTACTCCCTTGTCCCAAATCTCGCTATTCATGCTCCTCGATCTCCTGGGTAGCGCATCACCCACGGTACCATCCTACTTTCCCACCACGCACTGGGCATACCGCCACCTCTCAACTATAGAATCGCGGCTCAGGGATCTGAAGCTTCTTGAATCACAGCCCAGCTCGCCATTCCTACCCGATGTAAATAGGACCATGGGTGGTGGCGGCATCTCTGATGATCATTTGCCGTTTATGAGTCAAGGCGTAGAGATATTGCATGTGATTCCTAGTCCCTTTCCGAGGGTTTGGCATACCATGGAGGATGATGGGGCGCATTTGGACGGGGAGACAGTCAGGGATTGGTGTAAGATCGTGGGGGCATTTGTATTGGAATGGCTCGATATGATGGAGGTGTGGGATGAGCCCAGCGATGGAGCAGGTCGGCGAAGATGGCTAGCATAGCAGAGGTGGTACAAAGAAACCGTGCAGTTCTAAGCGGAATCATGCAGACACTTATGAACAAGTGAACTTGATGTGTCATATATTTATGTACAAAAAAGCTCGCCCATATCCATCATACCACCCAGATTCATGTCCCACGATGACGATTGCGTATGAATCCATTTCGTTAGTATGCCGAACGCGCAGAAGGACACGCAAACACATGCGCATGATGCACAAAGAATGATAAATAAACAGCCTTGACCAAGCACCATTAGAACTCCCACGTTGAAAAAGAAAAGCGAAAGCAATGCACCAGCGCAATGCAAACCCATAGCCCAGGAAAGAAATATTGTGTCGACTGTAGCGTGGGGAACTGCAGCAACTTGAACTCATTCTGTGAACTCTTGTAATCGTAATCAATCGTGCGCTGCGTCCGGTCCTCGGCATCGTCGAAAGACATGAGGCGCACAGGCTGCTTCGTTGTGATCATGCGTAAGGTCGGTGACAACAGCGACCGATGGGGCAAATTAGTGAAGGACTTGGACGCAGTCCAAGTCCTGTGTGGTAGGCTCCGGGTATCCAAGAAAAGACTCGTATGAATAGTACCGCCATGTACTGATAAGATAGAACAAAGCAGAAACTTTTGTCAGGTCGTGGAGGAACCTAATATAGAGAAGAGCGGGCTGCGTATGTGAGCATCTGCTCATCATACATCGAATTGGCCATGGTTGAAGACGTCATGTTCGTTGCTGGGAACGATGCCGGACATTCTGTCTCCTCGCCCTGCAGGTCTGTCCCAGTTGACTTCGTCTCCCTCGTCTTCATCCATTCGTTCCAGAGCATCGTTCCTCTGCCTGTCGTTGCCAAATTGCTGCTCCATTGTACTCTGGTCGGTAAAGGTAAAGCCAGCAAAGTTTGCTTGCATAGTTGGTGATAGCGGTGTGGATGCGGGGTTGACGCCTGATGCCAAAGCGGCTGCACGTGCGTTTAGAGAACCGGCGCCGTTGAGAGCATTGGTAAACTCAGGGTCAAAGTTGGAAACATCCAGCTCTCCCTTGAGCTTGGGCTTGAACGGTGGTACCACGTTCTTCTTACCCAGAGCTTCCCAGTCAATGTCGGCAAAGAAGGGGTGAGCTTTGAGCTCCTCAGCATCGCGTGTTGCGCCAAGCCTGTGCTTGGGGTTCCTGTTGAGAAGTCCCTTGACGAAATTCCTACCTTCAGTGCTGAGGGCGTCCCGGGGGAACCTGACCTTTCCAAACGCAATGTTCTTGTACATTTGCTGGGTGTCTTCTGCGTAGAAAGGACTCCAGCCGCAGCACATCTCAAACACTAGCACACCGAGCGACCAGAAATCGACCATCTTGGTGTAACCGTGTTCATCCAGGAGGACCTCGGGTGCGAGGTACTCTGTGGTTCCGCAGAATGTGTTGGTCGTTGCATTCTCGGTAAGGTTAGCCTTGGACAGACCGAAATCACAGAGGGCGATGTGACCATTGGCGTCCAGAAGAATGTTCTCGGGCTTGAGGTCTCGGTACACGATGTTGTGATCGTGCAGATGTTGCAGGGCTAGGATGAGCTCTGCAATGTAGAACTTGGCACGGCCTTCTTGGAAACGGCCCTCTCTTTGGAGATGCCAAAAGAGCTCGCCTCCAGACATGTAATCAGTGACAAAGTACAGATCTGAGGGTGTCTGGAAGGAGAACTTGAGTCCAACAATGAATGCCGAGTCAGACATGGCCGTCCGGACGAGGATATTGCGTTCTCCGAGTGTGTGAGCAACCTCCTTCTTCTGCACGATGACCTTCTTGGATAGAACCTTCATGGCGTAGATGCGGCGAGTGTCCCGCTTACGTACTTGGAACACCTGGCCAAATGTGCCCTTTCCGATGAGCTTGAGGATCTCGAAATCTTCAGGGCCGTAGTGCTTCTTCTCCACTTTTTGAAAGTTCAACTTGAGGTGAATTTCTCCAGTGACGACACCTCCCTCGCCCTCTCGAGGCTCTAGCGGGAACCAGCCGTCGTATGGCTCGCTGTATTCGACTAGGTTTGGGCAGAAGCGTACGTGGCCAAGGAAAGCCTCACCGTTGGCCCGGTCGTATACGGAGACGTCGATTTCGGCATGGTCACCCACAACATCACTACGATTGTCAGCATCATGGTACATGAATCAAAGGGAGCCACTCACAAGATGGCTTCATGCTCCCACTTGGGGTTCGTCACTTCCTCCAGCGAGGCATTCTCCCTGGGGTCTGAGCTGTGCCCGCTGTTGCTGCTCTGTCGGCTCTTCATGGGGATGGCCATTGGCGTGCCCATCTGGCTCTCGGTCCGCTTCATCTGCATGGGTGGTCGCTTCGACTCATCGTGCCTGGGCCCGTCTGAGATGTACTCGGCCCATTGGAATTGGCAGACAACGTAGGGGTCTGTACTGGGCCGCAGACCCCGTCCCTCAGAAATTGTGACCGCAAGCTTGCCCTTGGGCGCCACGACGGGGGCCGTCTTGGTCTCCTTGGACTCGTCGGAACCGTTCGAGGTGCGGGAGAGGTTCGAGGGCTTGGGCTTTGATTCTTGTGAGCGGGTGCGCGGAGTCTGAGGAGGTGTAGCCTGTTGCAACGGCGCAAAGTCGCCTTGCGTTAGCTTCTCCGCTTCACCAGTCAACTGCGAGGTTGAGGGAGTTCGGGAAGAGGCACTGGGGGTGGGGCTGGGCAGCATCTTGGGGTGGGCTGGTGGCTGTAGCTCCTTCTCTCGGGGGTCCGACACTTCAGACGTAGGGAGGGGTGCGGGGGAGGGGTTGACCGTAGAGGAAGATTTCCGCGAGGGCATAAGAGAATGACGAACCTGGCCAAAGTAACTGTGCAGAATACCCGGCAGTCGCTTGTCCGTCGGGTCGGGCTTGGGTGTCGTGGCACCCGGTGGCGTGGAGCTGGTGGAGCCGATCTGGTCGTGGCCCTCGTCGTTGCTGTCGTTGGTTGCTCTGTGCGGCGTTAGCAGTGGTGGCAGGGCAAAAGGACAGAAATGAAATCATGGAGTGGCGGTGAGGGCGTGGTGGGAGAGAGGCAGGCAGGTGTGCGAGCAGCAACGGGCACAGTGAGCAGGCTAAGCGATACGGTGGGCGGGCAGGTGTGGTGCGTGTGCGGTGCGTGTGCGTGGCCACATGCAACAGCGCAGTCTAGGGGAGAGGCAAATCTCACCGGGTCATGGCTTGCCTCAGCAGGTCGGCAGCGCCAGACGAGGGGTTGGCGGTCGTGTGCTGGGCCATGGTGGTGGTCTGGCGGGTCGAGGGCGCAGTGCCGACGTTGAGCGTGGAGAGGGTGGGCACGACGCTGCTCGACTTGTTGCGTAGGTGATGGCGGGGTCGGATGGTCTTGGTCGAAGTCTCCGAGGCGCGCGAGACTAGTCCGGGACGTTGCTGGAGGGCATCGACAGCAGGGGGCTTGGGGGGTGGAATCGTGGTGGTTTTGCGGAGGCTGTGGCGAGACGGGCTGCTGGAGTACGTGTCGCTGGCGGGCGATGTCGAGAGCGAGCTGTCTGCCGGGTCCGCAGTTGGGCGTGAAGTCATAATAATCGCCCGGGTCCTGGCTGGCTCCAAGGCTGCTCCGAGCCGCCTTAGCCCCAAACAAGCGCGTTGCAACGACTGTGCGAAAACTCTGCTCTAGCACTTTAACGGGGCAGGCAGTCCGAGTTCTTCCAGGCTCGAGGCGGGCGCGGGCGGTGTACAGCGGTGCTGCGTCGACGTGGACAGTACTCTGGGACCGTGGGACGTCCTGGATGCCGCGCAGTCGAGAGCAGCGTCACGGGCACTCCAAATAGGCAGGCGCCGTGTAGCTCGCTCGACATGTATTCACTCTCGGGCGGGCGTCGACATGGACATGGACACGGACATGTACCAGCGCCATGGCCTTGCACCATGCACCCTCCGTCGACCTAGCAGCGCCGCCGACGCCCTCAGTCCCGACCCTTTTCACCGCCACTGTCCCCCAGGCCGCTGTCTCGGCGAGCAGCATGACCACGTCTCGCAAACCACACTGGAGCAGATGCCCCAGCTGCCTGCCGCGAGCAGGTGCAACGCGCTGACGTAGTTATCCACCGCCATTGCTTCTGCCGACATGTCACTGGGCCGGCATCGCCCAAACCGGCCGGGAAGAGATACAGTCCCTGGCTAACACGTCGGCCAGGGCCCCTTTGCTGCCAATCATCGCCTCCACTGCGCCCGCCGCGGTGGAGCACGAATACCCTCAACGTCGATGCTCAAGCCATCGCCTGCATCAAGCTCCTCGACTGTCGTTTGAAGAAAGGCCTCAGCGCTCCACCGGTGATGCCACTGCCACATTAGCGACCTGTCGCCCGACAGCACGAGATAGCGTCTGTGGAGCTAGCCATGCGATTACTATCGCTGCTACGCCCACCTTGACTCGACTATTCCAAACTGTCCAGGCGTGCATCCCGAGTCCCTTCCTCTTGCTACATGTAACAAGCATGGCCCAGAAGACTGCGAATCCCCACGACGCGTCTTTGTGCCCCATGTACCTTGCTATGCACCTTGCTATGCACCTTGCTGTGCACCTTGCTGTGTACAACTGCTGCAACTACTGCAACTGCTTCAACTCCTTCGTGCACAATACTTTACAAGCCTCTGACATCATGGCTGTCATGACCGTGTTTGGTCCCTGTCGTCGTTGCACAGCTGCTGTGAATGGTCCTGCCTTGCCCCAGCTCGGCCAAACAGCCGGCCCGTGCGCTCCGGTTGCATTTCTTACTTAGCAGCCCTGCAACCACGCGCCATACCAAAGCTCAAAGCCAACACCGTACCGCCGCCGCGCATCCCACCACCATGTCTGACCGCGAGTTTGGCGGCAACGACGATCTGTCGCTGCCCAAAGGTCGGCATTTTTAAACTTGCACCGCCCCGTAAATGCTAATGCGCCCCAGCGACCGTCCAGAAGATTGTGCAAGACATCCTCGCCAGTGAGCCTGGCATGACGTTTGCCAAAGACTCGCGCGACCTCTTGATCGAATGCTGTGTCGAGTTCATTACCCTCATCTCGTCTGAAGCCAACGAAATCGCCGAAAAAGACGCCAAGAAGACGATAGCCTGCGAACACGTCAAGGCCGCCCTGGAAGAGCTGGATTTTGGCGACTACGTGCCGGCCATCCTCGAGGTGGCACAGGACTACAAGAAGCAGCAGCAGGTATGTTCGCCAGGGTGCACGTTACGCGACCACCAGCTAACGCGGGACAGAATCGCGAAAAGAAGCAGACCAAGATCGAGCAGAGCGGCATGACCGAGGAGCAGCTCATTGCTGCGCAGGAAGAGCTTTTCAAGAACGCTACGAGCAAGTTCAACGCGCCACCTGCGTAATAGAGTTGCTTCCCGTGAACGACTTGTACGAATAATGGCTTCGGTTGCGCGGCGTTTGATGGGCATTGCGAAGGCGCGAGGCAGGCGTTTGGCTTAGATTAGGGATACATCAAGGGCATTCAGCCTCTACGGGCCGGCATGTTTCAAGCATAGAAATAGGCGTTATCCAAGGGAGGCTCAAGCCGGGAGGCTACAACGCGCAACTCGCACTAGTCGCGACAGCACGTGTTTTACTCCGTCCGCATGCATTCACATGTACTCACTTCCTGCTGCTTCGTGAAGGCGTGCCCAGAGTACGAGGCGCATGTGTGTCACGGCCAATGACGTCGGACTTGGGCCCACACCCCGCGTGGCCAGTAGCCGCATCCCACCCAAAGCGCCGTCCACTACTGCCCATCTCCCGAACCACTGCTCATAGCACAACTGCACAAGCCCCTACCCTGCCCAACTGTACATCATGTCGGGTCTCGAAAATGCCCTCTTCAACCTAAAGGTCAGCTACCGTGTGTCCGCGCCGACAACGCCCACGCTTACACTCATTAGTTCACGGCCAAGTCGCTGAACAGGCAGGCGCTCAAAGCTGGCAAGGAGGAGCAGGCCGAGAAGACCAAGCTAGAAAAGGTGGCACGCGTGTCTCTTACACAAAAGGCGTCGTATTGACAAGCATGCCAGGCTATGAAGCAAGGCCACAACGACATTGCACGCATTTACGCCGGAAACGCTATTCGCAAGCAGAACGAGAAGCTCAACCTGCTGCAACTTGCCTCGCGCGTCGACGCCGTCGCAGGTCGCGTACAAACAGCAGTCACTATGCGGCAGATTACAGGCAACATGATGAAGGTCAACCGGAGTCTAGATGTGGCTATGAAGTCTATGAGTCCAGAGAGGGTACGCGACACTCACAGCCATCTGCATCGTGGCCGCTAACAGTATCCAGATTGCCTCCGTCATGGTCGACTTCGAGAAGCAATTCGAGAACGTCGACTCCGCCACCGAACTTTACCAGGACATCACCTCCTCCGCGACCGCAGTCGACACACCACAAGAAGACGTCGACCGTCTGATGGCGCAGGCGGCGGACAAGGCAGGCGTGGATCTCCAGCAAGATCTCCAGGAAGCCACGCCGGCCAAGACCAAGGTTGGGCCCACTGAACAGGAAGAGGAGGCGTTTACCGAGAGGCTGCGTGCTCTAAGGAATTGAGATGCAGACAGTAGTATCTTGCGGGGTTCCTCAGGTGTATTGGAGTTTGGGCGCATCACATGCAAGCGAATTGTTGGGAAGACTAAGATAGCCTCGAGGCGGAATACTACGCTCGTGACTGCCAAACTAGTCAAAAATCAAACCGACCTTCATCAATACCTGGTTGTGGTTGCAGGATATGTCACACCGCCTCCACATCATCACCTCATCTCTGCATCTTCGGTATCTCACCCCGGTCGCTAGTGGACGCCATCAACTAGGCATCTGCGAGACCGGTATCTTTCGGAACTGCGGGCGACGGCTTCGGCTAAGTTGCTCGTCGCCCAGCCGCGTTTACATGTCTACCCGATTGATATAAACATGATGAGTCGTGAACTGCCCGTTTTCGCAGGCATGCCCTAGCCACGAACTTCTAAAATTGGCCCATCCTAATCGAGAAGCCAACCCAGAGCCAGAGACGTTTTTGTTACAATTTATTATTTTCATCGAGTGGTTTTGCTCTCATTGTAGCAAGACTATAGCAAGAGATGGGTGCAGTGTCCTAGCTCAACGTGCCCCGGATCGTCAGCAGTGGTCGGATGCCCCCACAATGGACCCTGCATCCAAGTTGACATACCATACACATAAACACACACACACATGTTTCAGCCGATGCTACCCATCGTCAACCTGCCTGTGAACGTCCGATGATGTAGTTCTCGAGGATATGGGCCAATCAATGGGCGTAGTGCCCACTCGGCCTGTCTTGCTCCGACGTCGGTGTTCATTTGCCGGAGAACTTTCAGCCAAAGTCCGATATCTTTCGTCAGCGGCTGCTCCTGTGTTGTGAATCCTCACGGCACTTCTATCGCACTCGAGACTCACGACGGGAGTGAACTTGTCGGAGACGGCAATCGTAAAGAGCAGGATTGAAGAGCTGAAGCTTTCACATGCAGCACAGAAGGAGAGAGTTTGTCAGTCATCGGAGGAAGCTGCAATGGGGGAAGAACAAGCCAGCGATGTGAACACACCTGCAAGCACAGTGCATGAAGAGCAGACTACAGTACCCAAGGTCGCAACACCTTCTATTTCAATTTTCAAACCCAAGCTGCCGCTGCCTGCGATGCGCACGCCCACTACCTCGACCGACACACCTCGTGACTGGAACATTTCCAAGCTCGGTCTACGCATCGGCGTCGACGCCCTCTCAGCAGGCTCAGCAGGGATACTCGTCGCGCCCATCATAACCATGATCGATAAAGGCATCATCGAAAACGCAAGTGGCAGGAACACACTAGGCGCCAGTCTGAAGAGGAGTGCTGCAGAGTTACTCAAGAAGCCCCACCGATTTGTGGCAAGCAAGCCCTTCGTCCTCGTCTTCAGCTTATACTTCGGAACGTACTTTACGGCAAACAGTATTGATACCGCTTCAGCGACCGTGAAGTCTACACAAGGGTTACAGGAACAGACAAGTGGAACGAGCAAGTTTCTAGCTACGAGTACAACAAATCTGGCGTTGTGTCTGTACAAGGATAACCAGTTTACGCGGCTTTTTGCTGCGCCGGGATCGTCCCCACGGCCTGTTCCTATGCCGACCTTTGCGCTGTTTACAGTCCGCGATTGTCTTACCATTTTCGCTTCTTTCAACTTGCCGCCACTGCTCGCGCCCAAGATGGACGAGCGGATGGGCGAGGAAGTGAAGAAGTTTGTTGGTGCGCTGAGTGTCGCGCAGTTTGTTACACCTGCTGCGGTCCAGCTCGTGAGCACGCCGTTGCATTTGCTGGGTCTTGATCTGTATAACAGGCCCGGTGCTGCGGTGGGCGGTATTGATGGGAGAGCGGGCCGTGTTGTAAGGGATTGGGCAAAGAGTGCTGCGGCGAGGATATGTCGCATTGTACCTGCATTTGGTGTTGGTGGCGTGGTCAACACCAAGGTTCGGAAGAATATGATGGGAAGGCTTGAAGACTAGAAAGTTATGAGGCTGTGTGGTTGAGGACGACCAGGGTCGATGCAAGCGGTTTCGGCGACGGAAGCGACTTCAATCTACACATCTACTCTCAAGACGATCCCGCTTCCGAATACGAAGACGAAACTTCCTTAATACCACAACCCTCCACCGTCATGGCGATCCGCTGGCGCAACCTATTACAAAGTGTACAGGATTTGGATGAAGACACGGCAGCAACGCCTCTGGAGCATCATATGGCGTCAGAGTCATCTTGGAATAATCCCATCTTACATCGATAGCATGGCATTGCATTACTAGTGTTCTAGCGATGATTAAATGAAAGCAACAATGAAGCCCTATATGACGCTTCACGTCCACCTGATACTTCACTCACCCCACCAACCTTCTTTCTTTGACCCTGTTCACTAATCCGTCACTCCGACTTGCTCAGTCTGCCGTTCTTCAAAACGGACTATCATGTGCTGCGACATGACACCAAAACTAAGCAGAATTCGCTTTACCATGAATCTGAACGGGAAAGACACATCACGTTGCGCTAGGATAATTCTTACCTTCCATGATCACAATGTGTGTTTCTTCGTGATTATGGGGCATCGTTAGAAGGAGGTTGCTCCTACCGGCTGTGACATCACCGTTGATTCAACACTTGGACTGGTCTTGACCGATGCTACTATTCCTGGTTGTGGCTGCATGGCAAACCTCAGTTCCGGCGTCTCGTATGCTCGCATGGATATCCACACGAAACCTCGTTCATGGCATTTTAGCCGTTCATCACGAAGTTGCCGAACTTGGCAGCAGTGGACGAATTATGCAATCGCAGAAGGTGCATGGCACAAGGAGGACGTATCCAAAGATGCTCATGCATGTGCGGCTGACGATGTTGGGCGTTCAGAGAGCAAGTCGGGTGTTGGTTCCAAACATTGCATGCTATTTGTAATATCTCTAAATGATCGTAGTGGTATTCCAGTCTACGCCTTTTCATTTCCAATACTCGCGCTCCCGCCACCTCGAGCCTCCGCAAGAAGTTGCGTGCCAACAACCTCTCCTGTAGTCTTGCTCTTAAACACGCCCGAAATGGAGTACAGTCCCATAAAAGGCTCGTAAACATATTCTTCTTCCCACACCTCTTCACCCTTGAACGTCACACTCTCGTTGAAACCATTAAACCTCATGTTCTTGAGGTAATCACCGACAACATTAGTGGCAGAGATTGTGCCGGAGTTGTCGAGAGTTTGCTCTACGATATCGCCGTTTTGCGCAAGGATGCGACGCTTGTTTGTGTTGCCTTCAAAGTTGTTGACGGAATAGAGGATGTTGTTGCGGAGGTCCCACTGATGGAAGTCAATGTCACGTTTTGCTTTGGCTTGCGCAGTGTCGTTGCCTCCTCCAGTAAGTCCACCGGCGACGTCGCCAACAAGGCCAGCAGTGTCGTTGATGATGGATCCGAGGCCGTTTCCGAGCTCCGCGATGACGGGATTGAGGTCGATGCTGTCCAATACGTCGCTGACCATAGACACGAGGTTACCAAGACGGGCTTCGAGGTAGACTTTGGCTGTGACGTTTTGGATTAAGAGTGTGACTTTGTCGATGGAAAGGTCTACTCCGGCATTAAACTGCAGCAACTGGAGTACCTGCGCGTCGAGGTTGATCTTCGCAGTTAGGTTGTCGACACCAATGAAGATTTCGCCAACGTGAACTGATGCGTTGAGCAAGACGTCTGGTATGGGGTTCAAGGCGGAGATATTGGACGAAGATGTGTTTTCCGTCTCGTAAAGCACGGCAGCTGGGTCACCATCATCTCGGACGTCGAGCTTGTAGCCACTGTAACCATCAGACGCAGATTGACAAACAGCAAGGAATGGCAGCGAAAGGAGTGTAACAGTCGGAAGTATTGACAACATCTTGACTGGTAGTGAAAGAGAAACTGGCCGAAGGTCGACGTGCTGCTGAGGAAGTGAAAGGAAAGAAGCGACAGCTCGATGAATGTCGTCAATCGACAGGAGACGGGCGAACAACTGTTAACAATACCGTCGGGTGTAGTACCCAGTGAATTATCTGCAAGGATCATTGCGTAGCACGATTACCCGTCACCCACTATGACACCAAAGAAAAAAGGAGATTGAGGAGATCATTTCTGCACATGCCATTCGACAGAAAATCTAGAAAACCGGTAGTTTGTATGCAAATCAGGATTTCTAGATGTTCATGCCTTAGGATTGCTCCAGATGGCGCGGTCCAGCCTTGTAGGAATCCTTGCTATGCCTGCATAGGGGGCTTTACCCGAGATTGCCATGATGGGAATCCTTGTAATACTCCATGTGCATGATTGCCGACTCCGCTGATTTGCAACGGGATTCCTTCGCTTTAAACATTACTTGGGCCGTGTTTGCTGATACTTGTACGGCTGTCTCGCTCGTTACTATCGCTGTCGTTGTTGCTGTCGCCGCCCACACCAACATGTCGTTCTCTCTCCGCGTACTGCTCATCAGCATTTTCCTTGCCTTTGCAACACTCATTTCTGCGCAAACGGCATCGGAGGCACCATCAGCTGCACCATCGACCCCACCACCTACTAGCAGTACCCCGCCGCAAGGCAATGGAACCTCTACCAGACCACCAGAAGTTGCGCCTGCAGGTTCTTCGCCACCTGATGTGCTTCTTCGTGTCCCCGAGCTGCACGTAGGCAGAATCGAACTAGGTGTCGAGAGGCTTCAGGCAGATCTCAATCTAAACGCCAAGGTTGCTGGTCTTGTTCAGATCAATGCTGGTGTCCAAGTCTCCGTGGAGAAGGTCAACATCACTATTGCTGATGTAGATGTTGAACTTGAGTTGATTGTACGATTGGGCAACCTTGTCTCGATTGTTGAGCGCGTTTTCGATTCTTTGGACCTGAACCCTCTCTTGATCGGTCTGATCGGGAACGTCACGAACTTGGTTGGAGAGGTAATTGGCGCTGTGGATGGTCTTGTAAGTGTCCAAACGATTCTACAATATGAGGAAACTAACAGCAAGCAGCTGGGCTCGGTTACCCAAAATGGAAAGACACTGAACTTCTTGGTGGATAACCTTGGAAACATTGTCCAAGAGGTTGTGGGAAGCGGCGGAGACGCCCTTCAGCAGATTGTTGGAAACTTCAAAGTAAGCATTTTTCGTACCCTACCAACTTACAAGCACTAACCAGATTTACAGCTCAACATGACCGAGGTTACTGATAGCGCAAAGCAGGTTGGTCAGGGGCTTACACAAAGGACCTTCTCATACGAGCCTCTCAACGCTCTTGTCGACATCGTGACAAACACTGCCGGCCAAGTTGTTTCGGCCGTAGTTCAAAAGAAGAACGGCGGTGGGAGTGGTGGCGGCGCATCGTCAACAGCTTCCGCCTCCGGAACCCCAATGCCAGTTAGTCTACCTGTCAGCTCAGCCACCAGCACTTCGTAGGCGTATACAGCGTTTCAATAATGGCATAATCTAATGCGTTTCTGATGTCGTTCATGAGACGCTGATTCTGTGATGCATGGTTGTGCCAGAACATTAGTGAAGTTGAAGTGTACGAATGAGCCTTGGTACGCTATGAGTATGACAGGTACATGAAGACCCACACACAGTTGGGAAGTTTTCAACCCCTATGTATGCAGGCTTTGGAGAGAGAAAAAAAAAATCAACGCCACAGTGCATCCGCCATCTTCGCGACCTGCGCCATCTCATTCACATCATGAACTCTCACGATATCCGCGTGACCCTTGATAGCCGCCGAGATGGCAACAGCAGTTCCCCAGACTCTATCTTTTGCTTCCTTCACCCCCGTGATATTTCCGATGAATGCCTTTCGACTCGTTCCTACGAGCCAAGGCATACCTTCTAGGCCCGGATATCTCATCAACTCGTCCTGTCGGCGAAGTAGCTCGAGGTTGTGTGCCTGTGTCTTTGCAAAGCCAATACCAGGGTCGAGAATGATGCGCCAGCGCCTGACACCCGCCTTCTCTGCTGCATAGACACGCTCGAGAAGTTCCCTTCCTACGGTCTCAACAATACCGTCGGGATAGGATGTCATCTCAGGACTGGCCATAGTTTCTGGGGTGCCACGCATATGCATAAGACACACCGTGCAGCCAATTTTACCCATAGTTGAAAGCATTGTATCGTCCATCACTCCTGCACTGACATCGTTGATCATATTTGCGCCGGCGTTGATAGCCTCTTCAGCAACGCTACCACGGTACGTGTCAACACTGACTGCCACGTTGTCAGCCTCTGGAAGTGTGCGGATAAGCTTCACAGCAGGTAAGATTCGGGCTAGCTCTTCTTCGGCAGAAACCTGGACGGCACCAGGCCGAGTTGACTGCCCGCCTACATCGATGATCGTGGCCCCGGCCGCAATGTGTGCTCGGATAGTATTCGCTAGCGTCGCTTCGTCGATGTTGAAATTCTTGCCACCATCCGAGAACGAGTCTGGTGTAACGTTCAGGATAGACATGATCCGCGTGTTATTGGTCAGTCGGGCAGAGCTGACAGGTGATAGATCCGGTGCAAGTGGCGTCATCTGTACCAGTGGTACATCTGGCGTGGGTAACTTTTTAAGATAATCCCTAATCTGACCTTTGAATGGAAAATGTTCAGGTTCTTTCGGCAAAAGTCTGGAGAAGGTCAGCATTTTTTTGATTGAAGACATGTGGAGCTGACTCACTCAATAAGTGGGCGTAGGACGAACTCTCTCTCGAACATCAACGGATGAGGTATTTGCAGTCTCTCGTCGGAATATCTTGTATAGCCATGGAGCAAGATGTCTAGATCAATATTCCTGGGTCCCTTGTCGATGACCTTGACGCGATCCATCTTCTTTTCAACCCTCTGAAGCTCATCTAAGAGTTCAATTGGTGACAATGAAGTCTCTATCTGCCTGCGTCAGTTCAATGTTTAGATTGAGAATGAAGACGTAGCATACCTCACAAGCACCGTTTACGAAGTTGTCTTGATCGACTACGTACATGGCCTTGCTCTCCCATAAGCTACTAGTCTGTATTATGTCCACCTTGCCATTGGCTTCCAGTTCGCTGCACGCACGTTCAATCATGGCCACTCTATCACCCATGTTGCTCCCCAAGGCGATGAATGCGCGGTGTTTTTTAGAAGACGTGTCATGCCGTGCACTAGATATATGTCGTCGCGATAGCTGCGCCGAGCTCGGGAATTCGCATGGGTAGCGCACAGGGCGGGTGTTGAGTAGAGATAGACATGTCCGGCGTTGCGTGGGCGACAGGCGAAAATTCGCAGAATCAGGCAACTCGCTGTTGACGGTGGTGAATGCACGCGCTCTACGGCGTGGACAGGCTGAAAATGCAGCTCTTCGCGTAGCTAAAGACTTGGAGGCATTAGTGAGCATGTTTGCATGTGACGCCGTGGGACAGAGACTGGCACGCGATATGCCGCCCGGTGGCCTTCCCCAGAACACGCTAGGACGTATCTAGTTAGCGCTCTCCGCGCAACAGATGCGTCGAGCCTCGGCTCACGGCTCCATGAAAGTTGACCAAGACTCGTGGCAGCATAAGACAGCGCCCGACTCCTCGCTCCGTCTGCCTCCTTGCTGCTTGCTGAGACACGTCGCATTTCTACTCTCTACACATACAGCAGAATCCACCCGTACATATCCAACCACCATGGCTTCTCCACGTATGGCCTGCACCGTGCATCCACATCGTGTTCCTCAGCTGACAGGTCGCAGAGCAGATCCGCACCAAGCTTACCGACCTGCTGAAGATCCAGCACCCCGTCATGCTTGCGGGCATGAACGTGGCTGCCGGACCAAAGCTCGCTGCCGCTGTGACCAATGCCGGTGGTCTCGGTGTCATCGGTGGTGTCGGATACACGCCAGACATGCTCCGTGAACAGATCGCCGAACTGAAGGGGTACCTAAACGACCAGAACGCGCCGTTTGGTATCGACTTGCTGCTCCCCCAGGTTGGAGGTAGCGCGCGCAAGACCAAGTACGTACTCTCGGCGGGCTTGCCTTGCCGCCTCAAACGCATGAGACTGACCATGTGCAGCTACGACTACACCAAGGGCAAGCTGAACGAGCTCGTCGACATCATCATCGACTCCGGGGCCAAACTCTTCGTCTCCGCCGTCGGCGTCCCGCCCAAAGCCGTCGTCGAGAGGCTACACAAGCACGGTATCCTGTACATGAACATGATCGGACATCCCAAGCACATCAAGAAGTGCCTCGACATTGGTGTTGACATCATCTGCGCACAAGGAGGCGAGGGCGGTGGGCACACTGGTGATGTTCCTACATCCGTCTTCATCCCCGCTGCTGTCAAGATGGTAGAGGGCCACAAGTCGCCTCTGACTGGCGAGCAAGTGCAGATTGTGGCTGCTGGTGGTATTTTCAACGGCCAGTCGCTCGCTGCCATGCTCACATTCGGCGCTACCGGTGTCTGGGTAGGAACACGTTTCATTCTCTCCGAGGAGGCGGGTGCGCCCAAGGCACACCAAGAAGCCGTCCAAACAGCTGGCTGGGACGACAACATCCGCACCATCATCTTCACCGGTCGACCACTCCGTATCCGCAACAACCCATATGTCGCCAACTGGGAGGAAAACAGGCAAGCTGAGATCAAGGAGCTCACTAGCAAGGGTATATTACCCGTCGAGCACGATCTTGAGAAGATGGGCGATGACCTCGACGATGAGACCATGGACAACGCGCGGCCCTTCCTGATGGGAAAGGTCGCCGCTGTTGTCAACGAAAGGAAGAGTGCGAGGGAAATCGTCGATGAGATCGTCACAGATGCTGTCAAGTGGCTGAATATTGGCAACTCATTCATCGTCTCCAAGTCGAAGCTGTAAGCAATGATTATATGTAGTTTAAGTTCGAAATAACCTTGTTCTTCTGTTGCAATCCGGATTCTGTTTCAATCTGCATACCTCAAGTGTAGAGCTGGTTAAGGAATGTGTAGTAAGGTGCCATACCAACAAACCCAACTATCTATTTAGAGGAATACACCAATCCTCTCCACGACGCTACTACGGAACTGAGTTCATAATGAGCGAACTAACGGGCTGTACGTTGAAGACTAGAATTCGACAGACATGATCTGCAAGTAAGCTCGATAACGCAGACACTACAAATACACAAAAATGCATCCAAATCCATCAACGCCTACAAATGGCTCGCTTTCCTAAAGGTCCACGCATCTACAGCTTGCTACCACCACCCATCAACTCAGCACCAGCCCCACTAATAGCTAGCTTACCCGTCTCCTTGACCTTGGTCTGGAACATGACTGTGTTTCCTACCTTCCACATCTCGGTAATCAATGTCTGACCTGGCAGCACAACACCTGCAAACCTGACCTTGATGTTCTTAAAGGGACCGTAGGTTTGTAGGACGTGCTTGCCCGAGATACCAAAGCTGCACAGACCGTGGAGAATAGGTGTTGGGAAACCACCGGCTTTGCTGAACGATGGGTCGATGTGGAGGGGGTTGAGATCGCCAGAGAGACGGTAGATGGCCGCTTGCTCCTCCGTCGTGCGCTCCTCAACAACAGTGTCTGGTGCGCGTTGCGGTGGCTTGTGAACCTTTGTTGCGGCGCCACGGTCACCGCCCTTCTTCTGGCCACCGAAATTACCCGAGCCACGGATGAAAACTGTGCTTTCATTGTAGAAGATCTCCTCGCCCGTCTTTGCGTCCTTGGTAACGCTGCCATATACAACCAGTCCAGCAGCACCCTTGTCCACAACTTCCACGAGCTTGGGCACAGCGACAAGCTTAGCTTCGGTGGGAATAGGGAACTTTCGGATTTCGAGGAATTGCTCGCCATGGAGGAGCATGCGAGGGTCGAAGTTGGGGACGATCTCGTCAAAGGAGAAGGGAGGCTCGGCGTTGAAAGGTGGTACGACACCGAATGTGGGAATTACTTGGAAGTTCTCGTCGCCTTCGTAGACAAAGGGAAGGTCGGTGCGCTTGGCACCAATTCCGAGGTCTGGAAAATTGTGTTAGTTGCAAAGTTGGTTTCACGGCATCGACAAGACTTACTGTAAAGAATGACGTCCCTCTCAGTGTACTCGAAAGGCGTGCCCTGGGACTTGGCAGCCAGAGCCTTCTTCTGAGCCTCGAGAACCTCCTCGTTACTCTTTGTAGACTTCTTCTCCTTCTTGTTCTTCTTGCTGGTATTCTCCATATTGGCCATGATGGACTTGAGACCGCTGGCGTTGTCAAAGGGGTGGTCGGCACGGCCGTCATCGAAGTTGGTAATGCGTTCCCATTGGGAGAGGACAGCTTCGGGAGTGAGCTTTACGTCGATGGGGAAGCCGTGACCGCCAGTGCGTTGCCACCTGGTGGCCGCGAACCATCCAGAGCCCATTTCGTATAGGCCACCAGTTGGCTCAGGAGCTTTGTCGGAAACAAGGAGAATAACCAGAGGGGCGTTGTAGTCGGGCTTGAGTGCCTGAACAACCTCCTCGGGCATGATGCTACGGGTCATTTGAGTGCCGGCGTTGGGAGCAACAGTATTGACGAAGATGTTGTTCTTCTTGCCCTCAAGCGCGAGGGACTTGGAGAATCCGAGGATACCGGACTTGGCCGAAGCGTAATTGGCTTGGCCGAAGTTACCGTAGATACCGCTGGTAGAGGTAGTGTTGAGGATACGGCCGTACTTTTGCTTGAGCATATAAGGCCATGCAGCCTTGGTGCAGGAGTAGGTACCGAATAGGTGAACCTTGTGGATGATGTCCCACTGCTCGTCGGTCATGTTGGCGAATGCCTTGTCGCGGAGGATCCCGGCGTTGTTGATTAGGATATCGATGCGACCGTACTTCTCAATAGCAGTCTTGATGACAGACTCGCCGTCCTGGACATCGCCCTTGTTGCCAACAGCCTCTCCACCGAGTTTCTGAATCTCCTGAACGGTGTTGTCGGGATTTACAAGATCGTTGACAACAACCTTGGCACCACGCTTCGCCAGCTGCAAGCAGTAGATGCGACCCAAACCAGCACCTCCACCAGTGACAAGAGCAACCTTGCCCTTGAAGTCAATTGGCTCGCCCTTGGGGTTGGATGGCAGTTGGTTGGCCTTCTCAAGCAGTTCAAGCGCGTTGGCTGGACCTTGTGGGTGCTCAGGCTTGGAGAAGTCAACGACATCCTTCCACTTGGCAGCGACAGCTTCGGGTGTAAGGGAGTCGTCGGCCTTGAGAAGAGCACCAGAGGCTCGCTCCCATCGCAGCTTGGCTACGTGGCCGGCGCCCGCCTCGAAGATGGCGCCAGTCTCAGTGGATGATTTGTGTGTGAGGACGGCCACGAGCGGGACGATCCATTCGGGCTTCATTTTCTCGAGAACATCGGGAGGCATGACAGTTTCGGTCATTCGACTAGCAGCGATCGGGGCGACGACATTGCAGAGGATATTGTACTTCAAGCCCTCCTTGGCGAGCGTCTCGGTGAAGCCAACAAGAGCGAGTTTGGCGGCTGTTCAAGTCAGCAGGTGTGCATGTTAGTTACAGGACGTGTATGCATACCAGAGTAGTTTGTCTGCCCGAAGGATCCAAAGAGACCGGCAGCGGACGCGGTGCTGATCACTCTGCCGTACTTCTGTTTCCTGAAATATGGCCACGCGGCATGCGCGCACTTGTATGCTCCATAGACATGGACTCGGTAGATCAGATCCCAGTCCGCCTGCTTCATGTTCTTGAAGCTGACATCGCGCAAGATGCCTGCGTTATTGATGAGAATATCAATACGGCCGAATGTGTCGACGGCTGTCTTGATGATGGCCTCTCCGTTCTCGACCGAATCGTAGTTGGCCACGGCCTTGCCGCCAGCGGAGCGGATCTCATCGACGACCTTGTCTGCAGCCTGTCGCCGAGTTAGTGACTGAGGGATAACCGATAGACGAGAAAGACGTACCGCTGAGCCCTGACCCTCGCCCTTGAAGCTTCCACCCAGATCGTTTACAACCACGTTCGCGCCGCGGCTTCCGAAGAAGATAGCATATTCGCGACCCAGACCACCACCAGCGCCCGTTACCACCACCGTCTGGCCGTCATATCGCAGCTCCTGTGCAGCCATGATGTGTTTCGTCTGCTTTTGTGAAGAGGCTGCCTCTTTGTTCGTTGGCGGAGAGAAGTTGCGCTCGAGCAATGTCCAATGCAAGCAAGCGACAAGCGTATTAAATGTCAAATGGGTATCAGCAAAGATCCCACGTTGGTACAGTGCAGGATTTGGAAAGTGAAGATGAGAGGAGAGATGGCTTGCAGCGTGACGGACGTTTAAACCAAGATCATTCTCGATCTGACCCGGACGTGTCTCATGAAAGCAGCCGAGCTGTTGACAGTGACGATTTACCTCGGCCCCCGACGGCAGTTGGTCATGTGTGGGGATCGCCGCACCGTGCACTCACCACGCTTTCACATGCCTCCAACACCCCGTCATGTCCCTCTCGTGGCAAAGTCCGGGGTATCATGTGACAACGATGAGAATCTGCACTACCTCATACCCTGTTGTCCTCGTCGTTTAGCCTTGGCTATCGAGAGTTGCTGGACGAACAGTTGCTGAGCTGATGTGGGGCCGCTAATAGCACCGCCTGAGGCCCGAAACACGTCCCGTCCGCGTCCTGGCAATCGCCATGTCGTAGTCAAGTGGAAAAGAAGCAGGTGCACTGTCGACTTCTCCTCCTCTGGTACAGCAGAAGACTGCAACGGAAGTGACTACTTCGTTACTTGCTACTTGTCATCAGCGAATTAGCCAATTTGCAAGTCCCAAACCGCGCATGTGAAGACACGGCCTACTGGAACTGTACATGGGAGCCTCCAGCTTTAGACGCCCTTCAATTTCCGTCACGACAATCAGCACACTTACCTTCTCGCAAACCCGCTGGACTCTGTGACTGCGAACAGCTGCATGTGGGCTTGGGCTTGTCCAGGATTTACATGTTCCAATGCAGCAATCTAGCAATGTTAAGTAAACACAGCGCCTGGCCCAGAAGCCACTACTCATCCATGCATACTTGATGGCATCATCGATCCTTTGCAAACACGATACTGCACCAGGATCATTCTAGCTCTGTAGGTATATGCGTCATGCCGAAGACAACGCCGACCCAGACCCTCATCGTCACCGCCTCTTGCCCACCATTTGCTCGCCCACAACCAAAGACTCCACAGCGCGTTCGTACATAAGCGGACAGGACACCAGTTTTGCACGCTGTATACGCTCATCATGCGCGGTTCGGCCCGTTGACGGCTTTGACCGCCTTCAGTATTCGCGTACCTACCTTACCGAGCCTCGAGGTCCTCTGTAGTGCGCGTATCCCAGACTGTATTCTATCACTACCGCGGATTAGAGAGGAAAGAACATGAAGCTACTACGACCGACGTCACGCCGGCCACCACATGACGGCCGTCTTATAGTGAAGCAAAAGTCAGAGCCTTCACGGGTTGTAGTAGGTTGTAGAGCTTGTGTGTACTGGGTGACGATCCTTCAGGTCGAGACAGTTGCTCTAGAGTCGCTTTAGCGAGAACAAACCATGAACAACTCTGTCGGTACGAGCCACCAGAGTACATAAATTTTTGCTGCATGGTGCCTGGATATTGTGTTATTCTTTAATCGGCCAGGGCAAGTAGTAGACCGTAACCTCGTCTCTGACGGAAACGGGAATTTTCGTGAGGCAGCTTAGAATGATCGTTATCGTGATACCAGCACGAAGAATTATACGAGTGGGCTTATGAACGCACAATTGTGGGTATGGAACGCGTACAGATGCAAGTCGATATAACCCACACGTACTTCCAATCCGCTCCCTTAATTTGGCTCGAATGGCATTGCTTCTCCTTGTTAAAGGTCAAATTGGATTGTAGGAGCTTTGATTGACCTTGCAGCCTAGGGGATGTTGCTACCTTGGTAACTCTTTGCCGTGGACGCTGCGTAGTTTTGGACGCGGCTAACAACTACTCATCGCCAAGATATTTGACGTCCGGTGTCATACCAATAGACTAACCTTTCTCTTATCGGAAAAGAAGACGCATGTGTTGGATTGGCTCATTTCCAAAGATTGCGCATTTTCGTCCATCTTACACAGCTTTTCCATTGGGCTTGTCGGACGCGCTTGGGTTGTGATGCAAGTGTACTGAATGGCCATGTCACTCGCGGGAGCCTCGGCGACGAGTGTGCAGTTGTCGTATTTACGTCGAAAGCTCGGAGAACAATGGGCCGCATCCTTTCTGGCCACACATGTAGTAGGCCGAGAGCAGGCTACACTAGACCCATCTCTACTAACCGGCATTTCTGGTGTTAACATTCATGGATCATCGAACGCACAGGGCAGCGCAGTTACAGCACCTATCCCCATAACCGTAATGTAGTCTGAATGCTTTGGCAATGATTTGTGCCTCCCAAGCGCCGTATACAAGTATCCCACATATACCGAACAGCCACAGAAATGACGTCGTAACGTGGCTTTCCATGGGCCTGCCCGTAGCCCGTATCCCGAGGCCATGTCAGCGGTGTCTTTTTCGACGAGACTGTCGGCGGGGCTATCCGCCCGCCTGATGCATGCATGCACCGTGTGCTCATTAACGACCGGATTGATACACTAGCGTAAGTAACGCCTGTTTTCATGGCGAATTGCAAATCGTGCAGCGGAATTTCTTCCGACGAGAGCTTTGTCCGAAGCGAGTCGTCGGTGAAGCAGAGCTAGGTAGGCAGAGCTACTATGGTGGGCCTTCTCTTCTCACGACCTACTGTTGGATACATACCTCAAATGCCGGTGTGTCAAGCATTGCGGCTTGCGAGATACGAATTTTCAACAAGTCCTCACAACCGTACGACTGTGGGAGGTTCTTCGAAAAAGCCCTTCTCTTGGGGGCGATGGACCCCTGGTTACCGGTCCTTAGTGACAATATGCCTCATTCTGATCCGGTTACTAGCGCCCGGGGTGTTGGAATGAAAGCAGTAAAACGATCTGCTCATCATTCTGCATCCTGCAACGGACGTTGTTCTCGCCGGTCCAGTAACCATACAGGCTATTTATGTCCCCGGATCCTGGCGATCGTTCTAATGTCTAACGGCAAGCTGAAGAGATAGCGCTTGACTCTGTGGGGATGAAAGGTGTCCAGGCTTCAATATCCGTACTTCAAGACTTGCGGCGACTTCGTCAGCATGCTTTAGTGACGTCTCCTCTCGCCACGATATCGGATAATTTTGCGCCTTTGCCGAGCTGTTGCCAGCTCACAGCAAACTGCAGATTACAAATTCTACAGCGTCTTGCTATCCTTTCGCAAGTGTTGTGAGTTTTCAGTCATTTCCGTCACCTACCATATCCTATCCAGCGTCGCCGTTTTTCGTCATTGGTTGTTGGCTCTAAGTCGTCGCCAGGTACCCCTAAATTGCAAGTCTCTTTTCAGAGAGCCAAATCGCGATGAGCGAAGAGTCAGAAAGAGTCAGCGTCCACGGGCGAGTTTTCCAAAGGACATCCCTCGACGAGGAGATCTACTTCGCACCAGTAGCCATCGACGACCGCGAAGAGAGCAGACTGACCGCTCAACATTACCTTGTATCTAGAATCTTCGGCGATAGACTGGTCTCCTCTGGCCTACCAGTGAAGGAGCCCCGTGCAATCCTGGAATGCGGCTACGGCAACGGCGAATGGGCTGTCCAATGCGCTGAAGACTTTGAGGATTGTGAGGTGCGTACTTGATCATTCAATATGCACGTCTTAGGAAACTGGTGTTTGCAGTAGCCTTGTACCGCTGAGCAGATGTTAACGTTCCCAGGTAACTGCCGTCGACATCTTCCCTATGTGAGTAAAGGCCGTATAGGGAGTTCACCTACATAGCAAACTGAGCCGATCTTCCACATCTAGGGATCTCCCAGATCAACCCGAAAATTTAGAGCTGATTTGCCATAATCTCAACGACCCTCTTCGCGATCCCGAAATATTCCAATCGAACCATTACGACCTCGTCCACTCGCGATTCTTGTTCCCAGGTATAAAGACTGAGAGATGGGCTCGATATGTCAGAGATGTGAAACTGCTACTAAGACCGGCAGGTTGGGTTCAGATGATGGAATACCTACCTATTGTTCAATCTCACAACGGAAGTCTTACGCCACAGTCTGCCGTGAGAAGATGGTGGCACTCGTACCAGAGCGCTATGGCAAGCATGGATCGCGATCCAAGGATAGGCCGTCGGTTGATGCAGCTGTTGCTCGATCATGGATACCGAGATGTCAATGTCGATATAGTACAGCTGCACATAGGTGATTGGTCCCCAGGTAAGACCTCTCCATTACCTCCCATCTCTTGTCTCTTGTTTCTTACTCGACACTTTCCGGTCGTGAGAAGCGGTTTACCGCCCCCTGTGGCAAGCCATCTTCTTCACTGTAAGACCTATGCTCTTCTCCACAACCGTACTGAGAATTCGTGTATAGACCCCGCTCAAGCCAGCCTCGGCAGAGATTCTGTCGCGGTATGTATATCCCTGTTGTAGTAGGTGGGTTTCCGCTGACTGCGCTGTCACGCATTCAGGTGATTGGTGACCTCCTTGAGTCGCTTGGGCTATGGCCGTTCACGTCGACCCTCGGTTTTACAGCTGCAGAATTCGACACGCTCATGGAAGAAGTCCGCAGAGAGCTTCAGAACGTGGATCTAAAACTGTACATTGAGATGTAAATGACGACTCGTCCCAACTGATGGCGTGTGTCTAATGCGCTCCCAGATATGTCGCCAGGGGTCGGAAAAGCCCCCGGTAATGCGACAAGCATCTGGTTGTGTCGATGTAGGTGCTGCATCGCACCAGGTATCCTTAAAATGCACGGCTGCACAGGCTCGTGGTTGGGTGGGGTGAACGGCGATGGCCGATATATTCGGGAGCAAGGACATCTTCCTGTGGCTGTCAGAACTGTATGATGAAACCAAGGTAGTCCGGACGGCTTCACCGTGGCTAGTAGATGCCAACAAGGTAGTTCCAACTGCTCTAGAACTAGCCAGGCTGATAGGCAACCCACAAGTTCTCCACACCCTCGCACATGCACTTACAATGGGTCATGATGGGCATCTTTGTAGCGGGGTTCCTCTCCTTTAAGCTGGCCAATCCTAAGCAGGCCAAGGTCGTACTCGTCACAGTCGTCCGGCGAGCAAGCTGCGTCGATTGCAACGAGCCTCGATTCCATGGGAGTAGAGGCACTACTATGCCATACAGCTAGCGACTCTATCGAGAGGACTCATCGAAGGCGAGCGCGGTTTTGTTGCATGCTCGGGCATATCTTCTAGCCGATGTATCGCCTGATTGCGAGCGCGATGAGGGTTCGCTGGTGAGGCTGGAAGGGGTGAGAGCCGACAAGGGATGTGGACGATGGCGGTGGAGCATCAACGGCACTGAGTGTTGCTGCGCACATACGATGGTGGTACTGAGGATCAGAATTCAGAAGGCAGGAAGGGTCAAACAGATGATGAAGGAAGGTGGGGCGACAAGGAACAGGCTATGGGACGCTAGTGGCCCTGGAGAGGGTGTGTTTCGATTCGAAGGAAGGAACCATCACAGTCACCACCACCTACCTATGTCAACCTTCGAGATTGCGTCTTCCCTTCACAGATCGGGGGCGAAGGGCCACGAACACAGCCAGCCAACCAGACTAGGATCTGGTCGGTAGATTTATTCGACCTCAGGTCATTTCCCCGGCAGTCTGGTAGCGAAATATGCGCTCTAATGGGGCGCTTCTCGGGCTAGACTTCAACGCTTTTGTGACCGAGTAGCATCATGCCACTTCATCAGCATTGGTTCAGCTCTATCAGGTCAGAAATCGACATGCCGAAGCCTCGACTGCAGATAGATTTGCTCTCTCTTACTACTCAATCAACATGGAATTGTTTCCATCTAAAGCACTACCGCGTATCGACGTTGGACTATCGTCTGCCTTGAGCCAATATAGTTAGACGTATCCACCAGCGTTGGCCTGCCCAAGACGCGTGCACCGGGGGAGCGGGTACAATCAAGGAACCCACATTGGGCTAACGGCTTTGTAACGAGACACCTCCATGCCAGTATTGGCGTGCACAATATTGTCTTGTTAAAGTGTCGATTCGCGTTCGGTCTACGATTCGAACATCCCGGCTATGAGAGCGTCCGTCTGCAGAAAAAAAGAAACTTACCACACCTCGTCCTTAGAAGAAGCACATAGAGCTGGCAGCGTGCAAACAAACACTGTTTGAAGAGCGTACAACGATTGCTCTCTCCATTCTCCCTTGGGTACGACATCATAAAGTTGGACGAGAAGCTCCGAAGTTGAATAGCGCTTACAGTACCCCCGCAAACTGGATAAAGTAGTTTAATGGCAAGCGGCATGACATGGTCTTGCGCGCGTGAGCCGAAACTGCCACATGGCTGCGATACCGGGGTACACGCGCGAGCTTCTGTTGGATCCAGGCCTCGGCTGGAAGCCACAGGAAGCATACCTCGGCGGTTACTCGATATCATTACTCCAGAACACGGCCAAGCTCTGAAGCAATGACGACGTCATCGTACCTCTCCAGATCTACTTTGCACCAGATCCATACGCCGGCGCGTTAGATCTATGCATCACGCAATGTCACAGCAGTTCCATCGACCATCATCATCAACTCTGTAAATCGAAGATGGCAGATCGGACACGGCAAGCTTGAAGTTGTAAACTGCCATGACTACAGCATAAGAACACCATTGCGAGTCTTTAATGTTGACAATTGGAAGTGGTTGCTATTGGTGCAGCTTCCAATATCCGGTTCATCGACGACAGTACTCGATCGAGCTGCGCAACGTGCAGACCTTTTAGCCTGATTCCAGATCAGCCACACCCACAAAGCGTATAGCTCCCGCGACCGACACATCATTTCCCATGTACAGCCAGGCTCGCGTTCCCAATTTCCCCGCATACCAACTGCAAATGATCATGGAACACCTGCCGCCCTGAATGAGCTCCATTCATCGGCGGAAAGGAATGGCTAGTGCTCTAAATATGTCCCGTCAGCCTCCGCAAGCTTAGCGGTATAAACACCTGTATGTCTCTCGGCGCAGATGTAATCACCAGCAGCTTGCCTACATGACAATGGTATCTTCTTGGTCAATTCGATTGCTTGTCGCCAATCTAGCCATCACTCGTGGAGTTGCAGGGGGGTGGCGCGACGGGAAATTCAAGACATTGGTGACATTCGGCGACAGCTACACTGATGAGAATCGATTGGGATATTTCATCAACAACAATGGTTCTGCGCCTCCTGTGGCATGGCAGCAACCGGTGGTAAGCCGGAAATTAGCACGACGTTTTATCTTTACTAAAAACACCCCAGGGTCTAGCTACTGCGTCAGGCGGCCTCTCTTGGGCTCGTTACGCCAGTATCTACTCCAAAACGAATCTCTACAATTACGCCGTCTCAGGAGCTGTGTGCTCCAATGAAGTAACACCACGCTACTTCTCTGCCATCAACGCCCCATTCCCTGACATTGCCGGATACGAACTCCCTGCATTCATTGCAGATTCCAAAGCTAGCAACGCCAATGGCACCAGGTTCTTCACCGGAAAAGCCTCCACCACCGTGTACGCCATCTGGATTGGCACAAACGACCTCGGAAATGGCGCGTTTCTCACTGACAGCCAAGTCCCAGGCAAGACCGTCGCAGACTACATTGACTGTGTCTACGACCAAATCACACGCCTCTACGAAAATGGAGGCCGCAATTTTGTCATCATGAACCTTGCCCCACTCAACCTCCTCCCTCAGTACCAACAGGCCCAAGACGGCGGTCTGCAGGCAACACAATTCTACCCCGATTTCCCTGGCAAGAACCTTACCGAAGTCCACGGCCGCATACAAAACACTGTCGCAGCACTCAACCAAGTCTACAAGTACCGCACGCCCTTTGAAGCCGAAGTCGACAAAGTCTGGGAACATGCCAATGTAGCTAATTTCGATGTGAACGCGCTTATGACGGACGTTTACAACAATCCTGCGAACTATCTGAACGAGACGGGGGTGCCGCTTAATGTCAAGGGTGTGGAACATTTGTGTGATGAGCAGGGAAGCAATTGTACGAGTACCGATAGTCCTGATAGCTTCATGTGGTACGATCCATTGCATCCTAGTGAGCAAACGAGCCGGATTGTGGCGAGGGAGTTTGTGGGAGTGCTTGGAGGGAAGAGTAAGTGGGCTACTTATTGGGACTGTTAGGAAAGGAGACGTGATGAGGTGTGTAGGAAGATAGAAATCTAACGCTGACACGAGGCTACGCCATACCCATGTCACAAAAGCCATACAATGCTATACTCTCTACAGAAAACAGATACGCCTTCTGCCGCTCTTGGTCATGTGATCATACGCTCTGTTCTCATCCTTGCAAACGGATGAAATTATCACATTTCGAATTTGATGAAAGCCAGTAATCCTGCTACAGATGACTACCGACCGCGAGCGCTGTGCTTTTCGAACAACGATCCGGTTGGAGCTAGAACCGCTCCCCCTATCCAACAACAAAACTCAAGTCAATTCAAATGCTCCGACACCACCTCTCCAATCCCTTATCACCACCTTTGATGCCCTTCAATACCTCGCCCACCTCTTCCAAAGCAACATCACACCTCACCATCCCAAACGCGCCAACCTGTCCTTGTATGACCGGCATAACCAACCCCAGGTCAACAAGATTCTCCCATTCCCGTCTCGCTACATCTTTACCCCAGACTTTACTCGCTCCACTGCTCGAACTCAGTCCGCCGGCTGCTGACTGAATGCGGGCTCGTGATGCGAGGGTAACGTATTCGTCATAGGCCATGTTGAAGTTGCACGTGTCGGAGTCGTGGATAATATCTAGTCTTGCGGCGGCGATAAGAAGGGAGAGAGACAGTTGAGAAAGTGAGGGGATGAGGGACAATTTCGAGTCCGGGGAATTGAGCAAGTTGGCGGGTTGGAAGGGTGTGATGGGAGAGAGGGTGGCGGTAGGAAGAAGGAAAGAGGTTAGGACTTGTGGGACAGACTTCGTGAGGTAGAAGGATGGTGCAAGATGCTGGGTTAAGAAAGAGCGCGATGCGAAGAGTTTCTAGCAGATCGTCAGCTTGGTCGTGGCACGGTAGCAGATGGCTATTGATGGACTTACGGAAATATTGAGATTCCACTGTGATAGCGGGTCCTCCTTCGCATCGCCCTTCTTTCCCTTCTTTGCTGGTGTATTCTTGGTACCGCCCTCTAGTATACCTCTCTCCTCGACGCTCAGCTGCTCTGGCTGTATTGACAAACAGGCTTTACATGTTTCCTGGAATGCCGTAAACGTCGTGGCTAGCCTGAGATGCACATAGCGATGGCTGAAACGACTCTTGACTCGCTTTTCGAGACTGTTAGTCACGTCGATGCGTGTCGTTAGTCCCAACACCGCGATAGGCGCTTTTCGTGACTGTGCGATGTCGAAGAGATTGTAAAGGAGTGTCTGGCGGGGATGTTGAGCGAAAAGGTCGAATTCATCCATCACGAAGACGACAGCTTTGGCGACCTCGTCCGTCACTTGGCCGGTCTGTTCCGAAGGGTGAGAGAGCAGAGCGAGTAGCGTTGCCAGGGTATCCGCGTAGTTCTTTCCTGGCCCGCTACCGTCCTCTTCAATATCCATCTCTTTGCCTAGCTGACGCCATATCTCCCGCAGCGCGATCTTATCGTCTGTATGAATGAAGCCGTTGAGGCGGACGACATGGTGTTGGCCACCGTGGTCTTTGGCGACTTCGGAAAGAACCTTGTTAACGAGCGCCGTCTTTCCACTGCCCCGAGCTCCAATGACAAGCATAGAGTTGCCTTCACCAGCGGTAATGGTCTGTTCGACCAGTTGGTACACAGACTTGTACTCGTCGTCTAAGCCAACTAGAGGCGAAGGACGTTTGCTAGTAATACGCTCCATGACAATTGTCTTCATTAGGTCAAGCTCACGACCCGGCGCAAGGTTGCTATAGATGAGCGAAGGAACGAGCTTCTCTTTCTGAGCGGAAGTAGGCTTATTGAAGGGACTCGGTTCGGTGGGGTCCAGCACACTGTCCAAGAGGCTGTTCCCGTCTACCTCGATTTCGTCGTCGTCGTCGTCGTGTCCATTGGCCTGATGTTCCGTGTTCGACCAGCGTTCCTCGTCATTGTTCGCGATGTGATCGGTGCGGTTGAAGCGTCTTCGTGCACTAGCAGTCAGCTTCCTATTGGTTGTGGGAGAGGCATCGCCGAGTTCGTCGGCGCTCCCTGGTATGGTTGGTTGCTCTCCTACAGGCCTTCGTCGCTTGGCTGACTTGGATGGCGTCGCTGCAACTGCCTCTTCTGAGTCCGATTCCAGCGCTGTAGCCTTTGTTCTAGTACTGGGAGCCGGCTCCCGTATTGGGCGTGGCCTCGAGCTCTTGGCGGCCTTGGTCTTATTCTGCAGCTCATCTGTCTCTTCATCCTCTTCTGCAATCGGGCTGGGTTCTCTCTTCTTCCGAGCACTTGCTCGTGGATGAGCTGGTTTGCGCGCAGACACAGCAGGCTTCCGGACAGCCTTTGCAGGCGTGGCAGCATCTTTTAGTCCTCCCTGGTCGCCGCCAGCCTCTTTCAAAGCGTTCCGACTTGCGCTTTCTGCTTTTGTAGGCCGCCCCTTTCCTCGCTTTGGCGGAGTGGCTGTTTGCATCGTCTCCCCATCGTGCGCAGCAATCGGAGTGTTTTCTTTGGATGCTTTCTGTGTTGGCTTGCGGGCTCGCACTGGTCGCGAGGATACTTGGACGTTCAATGCGCCTTCGATGTCATCATAGACATCGATATCCTCTTCTGCCGCACGCTTCGCCGGTGTGCCGTTTGTTGCGCCCTTGGTCAATCGGCTCCTAGGCACTGGTGCTGGCTTCTTTGCCTCGTTCTGTACAGAGTCGCCGTTGGTGGTTGCGGCGGCTCGTGCTGTAAGTCTGCCAGAGGCTTTCCGCGTCGACGGCCTTGCTGACGGACTCGATTCGGTGCGCTTCGGGGTATCGAGCTTTCTCCGCTTAGAAGATCGCGGAGAGTCGTCCATGGCGGGAATCAGGGGCGACACAGGATTACAGATGTACAGCTGATCGGTATTCGTTATTGAGAATACATCGTGGTCGTGGTGTGGGTGAACAGTCTCGAGGTGGCGAAGGCGCTGGTCAAGGCGCGTCCATCAACAAGTCGCGTCGCGCTAGAATTCCGCGCCCGCCCCTGCATCATGCCAAGAGCCGTCCAGCCGAGCCTCTCCAGTTGGACGGCCAACACCGGCGGACATTGCCATAGACTGCCAGTCAAGAATGCCCGTACTGACTGTAACAAATGGCACCAGCGCGGTCCCTGCCCAGTGCTCAACATCCTACTCCGGCACCAGTACTGGCACCATGCACGACTCTTGCGTCCCCGACGGCCTCAGCTCTTGCGCTTTCCGACGGCTTCACGGCGCTAGAGCCCCACTGAACCGTACATCCAATGCGCCCTACATGTACAGTTGAAAAAAACAAACTAGCATCACCACCACCGACTACCGCGTGCTAGAGCGGTGGTACATAAGTATGACTCTGCTGCTACGGCTTCAGTAGTCAGACAGAGACACTTCATGGCTTCAACCCAGAGCACCCAGGTCGACTGGACCACTTACCCACAGCAACCTTCTGCTACAGCCACAGACGTCGAACTGCTACAAGAGAATGGCCAACCACAGCCAAACAGCGACAATGAGTTTTCCCTTCCTCCTACCGACAGGGGCAAGGACGCATGGCTCTGCCTGTTTTCCTGCTTCATGTATGTGAATCCCATGTGCGAACTGCATATGAAGCATCTACTGACTTCGTACACCCGTCCATAGGCTTGAGGCTATGATCTGGGGGTTCCCCTCCTCTTATGGCATCTTCCGAGAATACTATGCTTCTAGTGACGAGTTCTCTGGTCAAAGCAACGTTGCCGTTGTGGGTACTTGTGCAATGGTATGTCGTAGTCGTTTTTCAGAGCCCAAGACTAATTCCTACCCAGGGTATCATGTACATGGATATTGCGCTATGGTTCGTCGTACTAAAGTACTTTCCCAAATTTCGTGTCTGGGCCACACCAGTTGGTTTAGTGGTTGTCTGCCTTGCCTTGGGCCTTGGATCTCTTTCAGCGAGCGTAACCCACCTCATAATTACTCAAGGCATCCTGTACGCACTGGGCGGGGGTCTCGCATGGACGCCAATCCTCTTCAACATCGAAGAGTGGTGGGTACGCAGAAGGGGGTTTGCCTATGGAGTTACCATGGCCGGCCTAGGCTTGAGTGGCGCCATCCTTCCTCTCATCCTCGAATGGCTTCTTCACTCCTACGGATTCCGGACGACTCTACGAGTATGCGCACTCAGCTTTGTGGCCCTCAATTTCCCCATCGTACTTTTCTTCAGACCTCGCCTTCCACCGTCTCAAACATCGCACTCCAGAGGCTTCGACTTGTCTTTCTGGACGTGTTCCAACTACCTGATTCTGCAGTCGGGCAACATCATCCAGAGCCTTGGATTCTTCCTACCCGCCATCTACCTACCCACTTTCGCTCGGTCTATCGGTGCAGGTAGCATCGAAAGCACTGTCACTATCATTCTTGTCAATGCTGCTGCATTTGTCGGATGTCTGTGCATGGGAATTGCGACCGACAAGTACCATGTAACTACATGTCTCTTGGTCTCCGCGCTGGGCTCGACAGTAGGCATTTTTCTCCTCTGGGGATTTTCTACATCACTGGCGCCGTTATACATCTTCTGCGTAGTCTACGGTGCTTTCGCTGGGTGTCAAGCGAGCGCTTGGAGTGCTATCGTCGCGGACACCCAGAAGAAGCGCAGGGGCGCAGATTCTGGTTTCGTATGGGCCTGTCTATCGGCTGGGAAAGGAGTTGGCAGCTTATGCAGTGGTCGGTAATCCCCATATACGCACTGCACGTGAGACAAGGACTGACTTCGTACATGCATATTTAGGCCCGCTTTCAGAAGCTCTGCTACATGCTGGTGATTGGAGTGCGGGTTTTGCCTATGGTAGTGGATATGGAGCACTGATTGCCTTTACAGGCGTGACTGCACTACTGAGTGGCTGGGGATATGCTGCAAGGAGGATTGGGTGGATATGAACTGATGCTCTGGATGCCTGAGGATGCCTGACGCTCGATCTTTGCGTTCCACTAAGCATACGTCACGCACCACGCCTTTGCCATATGCCAAACACCAGGCAAGTCTCCCGATACTCAAGTAAACGATGTGCCTGTTACAGAGCATACATGGTCGGGACGTGTTTGCGCCAATCGGCTGGCGACATCCTGGTCTTGGCGTCGAGTTACGCGTACGCCTGAAACGGACCCACAAGTACCATTATACGCGATCGACCCTTCCGTACCTGGCATCAGCATCTCGACCTTTCTCTCGAAACATGTTGGCCTCTCCATGCAATCTATCCATGGCCATCGCAGCCTTGCTTCTGTGCAGATTACCGGCTTGGCTCAAGCTACTCGACTCTTCACCTGGTGCCTATGGCTTGCACAATGGCTTTATCGGAGCGCAAATGAAACTACAAAAGTGATCGGCATGAACGCCATACTATACTCTCCGCATCATGCTGGCCAGATGGGGCGTGTCGCTAACCCGCAAGGATTACTCCAACCCTTCGGCGCGTCTTTGCAAAGGCTTGATCGATCTTATCTGTAACTAGCAGGTCGCACAGACGTTCTTCTCCAGCAATGTCAAACGACTGGGCTTTCTGGGGCTTGCGGGAACCAGGTTTTAGATGAATGAGTGGCTGATCATGGTTGGAAATCTCCGGACGAGGATATATACCTTGGGTTCGGCCTCATGTTGGACGACCATCAACCAGTTCTTTCCAGACAGTTGTCCAACACACTCTTTGAGCAGGCCTTTCCTCGCTCTCATCGTCACTCTCTAGATATCCTAGCGATATACATACATTCTTTTGGCTGTGCCACCATCTTTACCATCAACATCGCCCGTCTCACCCAGTCTCCAACAATAGTCCTCTATTTTCCATCAAAGACATCACTATCAAGATGAAGAACACCGTCATCCTTGCCGCTCTTGCGAGCACTGCTGTTGCTGCCCCCTTTAGCGACTACCTCGATGCCATCTTCGGCACCAAGGAGTTCCGCCAAGCTCCTTCCCCAGAGCTGATGCCCGGCGTCGCCCCAATCGGAACCGGCACAGCATCTGGCTTCCCTTTCCCCATTGCAACTGGAGCATTCCCCGCTCCTACCAGCGGCATGCAGCCTGTCCGCCACCGCGCCCGCAACTTGGCCATCGACTACCAGCTCGCTCCACGACAGGAACCCGGAGCTGGCAGTTCGCTTCCCAGCTTCTCGTTGGCGGAGCCTACAGACGGTACTCCTGCTCTACCCACAGGCCAGCCTGACGCTCCGTTCCCACTCCCAACCGGTGGACCTGATGTGCCTTTGCCCACTGGTGGCTTTCCCAAGCCACCTGGCGGTGGTCCTTCTCCATCAGACGCTCCTTTGCCAACCGACCTTCCTTTCCCCATGCCTACCGGTGGCTCTCCCTTCCCCTTCCCTGGCACCGGCATTCCTGGTCTCCCCACTACGATGCAGACTCTGACTCGCGGCCCGAAGCCCACTGGCATGCCTGAGCTGCCCAGCTCAGAGAACGGCGAGGAGGGACCTGGCGATGACGCTCCAGGAGGCTTCTTCGACTGGATCAGCAACTTGATTGGCGGCGGCAAGAGTGAGATGAGCCCTTAGAGGTATGGTCTTAATTATAGCTATCCCAAAAAGAGGGACGGTGGCCGACAACGGACGGAGCAGCGTGTACGACTAAGACGTCTTGATGGCGCGATATTTAAATTCTTCCAACATACTTTATACAATCACACTTGATACCAACACAATCATGCTTTTCACAAAACCTACACACACACACACACACACACACACACACACACACACACACACACACACACACACACACACACACACACACACACACACACACACACACACACACACACACACACACAGTGAATTCTCCAAGTCTCAAATATAACGGGCAGTGTTCTATCTTGAAAGATATCGAGCCAAGGTTATTGATAAAGATTGTTGTGAAAAATTGATCGCCGCCGTTGAGGGCGGTGATCGGGTATCTTAGTAAGCCACATCTTTCTCCACTATGCCATTGAACTTTTTAGGTTCCCGCACCATATCTTTCGCGACGGTCGTCGGGTTGAATAGACGCCTCCCAAATGCTTATACATGATTGCAATGCAGATTATAACCTTTTTCTCTTGATGCCAACCATGACCCAATTACACCAGAGAATGGAGAAGCAGAAATTTGCGCTTGTTGAAGTGCAAAAGTCCTGTTGAAAGTAGGGACTCTATAGTGTATTTTGTTGAAAACCAGAATGGGAGTGAAGATTTCTCCGAAAAAAGACCAACGTGAGGTTGGTCTTGGCGTGTTGAATGCAGTATGCAGAATGCAGTAGACCCGAAGCATGCAAGTCTAATTGGACATGGCTAGGCTTCTCATACCATTGGTGACCTCGACAGCAGCTGATTTGGCAGCATCGATTAAGCTTGGGTTTTCTTCTTTGCGGGGACCAGCTTGCTCGGCGTTGCTGCCGTTGGTATGGCCATCACCGTTGATTGCCTTTGTCGCTTCTTCTTTGTTGGCGCCAGGAATATCGACGCTAGGGTCGACTAGCGGTTTATTCATGTCCTTGATCTCTAATCCGTCGAAGATAGGGAAGATGCCACGGGCTGCTTGAAAGTTGTTGTGTACTGTACACGATGTCAGCAAAGGAAGCGTAATTATCGAACGAATGTACTTGCCAATATTCAGAAGGTACCAAGTGTCTACGACCTCCTGGATCACGTAACGTGATGGACTGACACCTGCATAGCAGTTGGCCCATTGCTGCCCAAGGCGGTAAAACTCGTCCTTCCAAGCAAGGAAGCTGACTGTTTCAACAATGGTCGGCTGTACGATTTCCTTGCCTGGAAAGACACCCCATGTAACAGCATTTGGACCTTCATTGGGAGCGTTCGTCTTCAGGTCGCCATGCTTGTTTACAGCATAGTATGTAAACTCAGGATCACGCTCGAGACGCGTGATGATTTCTGAAATGTGCTCCGGGGAGACGAAGACTTCCAGGTATGCCTTTTGGTAGACATAACCATTACGTGGACCCCAACCAAATACCGGGTCCGAAGACTTGGCTCCATTGACAGCAGGTTGAGAATTGATGGTCAGGAAACCACGACGATTTAGGTCAATCAGATCGTCCTGGATAGAGCCAGCCTCGGTCGTGATGGGCTGTTCGCTCCACGGCAAAGAGTCGAGCTTTCCTTGCATGTAGCGTACGAAGAGTTCAGACAAATCTTTGATCGACATTGGTGTACCCCATAACTTGATGTTTTGCTCATTGGTACCCTTGAGACCGATACCATACGAATCCAGCTCGCCAAAGGCGGGTGAGCGCGAGTCACCCCAGCGACCGTTAGGGAACTCGTCCCAGTCTTGTGTGCGTGCAATGTAGGATCGGTTGCGGTTGCGCCAGAAGATGGGCCGTACGTTCTCGTCTCGTCGGTTGAGCGCCAGCGAAGGCCGCCATGGAAGAGGCTTCTCTAGTGGTGACTCGGGGTCTGGCAGGAGGTCTAGCTCTTCGAGGACCATGCGGGTGGCCTGTGCGAGGTTCATGGTATAGCTGCATGGGTATGAGAAGGGCAGGATTACTGTAACGGGAGAATGACTTACAAGTGCAGATGCATGATACCCGCATCGATCAGCTTCCGACACATGTCTGCGACTAGATGTTTGCCAACTTCACGTACTTCGACGTCGTCATTCTTGACAGGCTCTAGAGCCTCAGTCCAATGCTTGGGGATGTTGCATCTCGTCCATTGGGCTCTCCGTAGGAATGCGGCATGGGTGTGAATGGGCATAATGCCAGGAATGATGGGAACGTCGATGCCCTTGGCACGAACCTTTTTGACCCACTCAAGGAAGAGGTCGGTATCATAGAACATCTGTGTGACGATGAATGTTCCTCCGGCATCAACCTTCTCCTTGAGATGGTCGATGAGCTCATCGACATTGTCATTGTCGTCGCTGCCTTCGGAGTATCCCGCCACGCCGATGTCGAAGTGGTTTCCATACTTCTCCTTGATGTATACGACGAGATCTTTTGCGTAGCGGAAGCCACCTGCTGTTGCCTCCCACTTTTCGCGTTCACGCGGCGGGTCTCCCCTCAAGGCGAGGATGTTGGTGCAGCCGGCATTGTATGCTTCTCGGAGGGCGTCGTCGAGCTTGGACTTTTCCATGTCGGTGCAGGTAAGATGCATGCAGGTTTCGAGGCCGTAGACGGATTGTGCAACCTTGACCATCTCGCAGGTCAGCTTGGAGTGGCGGCCACCAGCGCCCCAGGTAAGGTCGATGAACTGCGGGCCGAAGCCATGCATGCGGTCCATGCGGTCGTAGAGGTTTTGAACTCCCTGTATCAAGTCAGCGTCTCGCTCCCGCTGCCAGGGTCATGGGGGCGTAGTTACCTGCGCGGTCTTGGGCGGAAAGAATTCGAAGGAGAAGGTCGGCTTGCCCTCCTGCCTCGCCTGAGCGAGTTTCTGGGAGATGTGCATGGTGGAGAGCTGGGAGAGGAGCTGGAGAAGGAGAAGGAGAGACAGAGAGAGAGAGAGAGAGAGCGAGGGAGGTAAGGAGACTGTGCGTCAATTCTCCACGACGTTAGTGAAAGTCGAGTATGGGGGAGAAACACCCCGCGATGAGCTCAGGGCGGGAAGGGCAAGGATGCTGCGTACTGCGGTGTTGACCCCCCACGAGCTATCCAAAGTATCGTTTGCGAGCCCAGCGGTCTGCGAGTGTCCGCGACATGTACCACTGTTCCCTCGTGCTGCCAGTCAGAAAATGGGCCGAAGGGCGAGTGATGGGTTGCTGTGCAGTTTTGCTTAGCGGAACGTCGACGGCAAAGAGGCTAGCGCAGTACGGAGGAACAATCGGAGCCTCGCCAGGCAAGGCGCATTTTCGGCGGCGTGCCATGACTATGCGGCAGGCAGCACCAATTGGCGATGGCGTGGCTGTGCGTGACATGTGGTGCAGCAGACGCGCCTCCTTCACAGACGACGATGAGGGCACTGCAATCATATACTACGTCGCAATGTGGCATTGCATGTGGTCATGCATGTGGCATGAAGCCCCACAAACATGTCCCGTCCCACACCACGGCTGTCCCCTCGATCCATGGCGGCTTGATGCCTTGCCTTCCCCGGGCTTGCCCTTTGCGGTAACCCCGGATCATCGTTGTTGCGCAGCTCCAAGACGTCGTGCTTGTGTCGCACAGTACTTGGACAGTGTCTGCTCGTCGCTCTCGCTCCTTCTCTACATACACATAGACGGATCGCTGCCGCCGCTGCCGCCGCCGCCGCCGCCATGCCGCCCGTGACACGACCCCGCCGCATCGTCGGCGTCTCGCTGAAGATGTACTTCGACCTGCCCAGCACCCTGTCCTACATCCGCGGCGTCTTGCAGCTCGACGGCGACGCCTGGAACGCGCGCATAGATCTCTTTGTCATCCCCGACTTCGTCTGCCTCACCGAATCTGCCCGCATCCTCGAGCCCTCGTCCATCATCCTTGGCGCCCAAGATGCCTTCTGGGAGGACGAGGGCGCGTATACAGGCGAGGTCAGCCCGCGCACGCTGCGCCAGGCAGGAGCAAGAATAGTCGAGATTGGCCATGCCGAGCGAAGAGGCCTGTTTGGTGAGACCGACGAGACCGTGGCCAGCAAGGCTGGTGCAGCAGCGAGGAACGGCCTGATCCCGCTCGTGTGTATTGGCGAGAAGACACACCACGCCGTCGCCTCGGCTGCTGTGGGTGCAGCTATACAAGAGTGCAAACCCCAGGTCATGTCAGTGCTGGCTGCCGTACCAGATGACACCGAAGTCATACTGGCCTACGAGCCTGTGTGGGCCATTGGCGCAAAGGAGCCCGCTGACCCCGACCACGTTGTCAATGTCACAAAAGAGCTTAGGAAGCTGGCTGCTGGTAGGGCCGGGACGACTAGAATTGTCTACGGAGGGAGCGCTGGGCCCGGCACCTTTGCAAACATTTCTGAAGGCGTCGACGGCTTGTTCTTGGGTCGTTTTGCGCACGATATCAAGAATCTGAAAAAGGTCATTGAAGAAGTAGGCGGGGCCTAAAGGCCTCGGGACATGGTCACATACCGTGTCGAAGCTATCAGCTTCTCTCTGTGGACGAAGAAAAATCACTATCGGGGCAGGGCAACACAATCAAGGTTACGGCCGGAAGAGATTACTTATCTTCTCGTCGTCCTCACCGGCTTTGTCATGTGCACATGCTATGTGATGAGCGCAACGTCCACGAGTACTATCGTTGGTGCCTAACAAAGTGCTCCTGATGAACCATCTTACACTCAGTAACCAGCACTGGGCAGGGGCGGCGATGCATATGCCCATGCTGGGCTATGGTATTCGCCACGATCACAAGATGCCGAAGACAGAAGAGAGAATCTTGAGCGATCGAACGTTCAAAGACACCGACGATTCGGACTGTATTTGGCTTGTCAATCAGCTTTCGGCATCTCAACGCTGGAAAGCACCGAAATCCTCCGAGTATTGCCGACATGAACCCTCGACACCTTATACACCGCGCTGTTGAACACTCGTGCCTTCATCATCTCCTGGATCAATGTGATGTGACTTTCGACTGGAGTGTCGGCTTACGTTCGTTGGGTTCTCATAGCTTGTGCACAGTGGAAGAATGGCGTGGGAGCAAGCCCTGGAGTGGATGCATTCGCAGTGCATAAGAAGATGTGGGTTCAATGGACCGGATTCTCCATCGGGGTCGAGGCCATCTTTTCCTGCATTACAATCTTGCACAAAGCCCGAATGCTTTCGGGCCAGAGAGCGGTGCGGCATGCGCCGCTAGTGTGCTAGGTCCGAACCACAGTGGATGCAGTCTGCCGCTTGGACAGCTGGCAAACTTGCCTATTACCGTCGAACAGGTCACAACAACGCATTGATAGGAGCGATCTTCGGAAAACATTGTACGACTTTAGGTCAACTGGGCTTTCTCTATGAATGTGAACGGAGCCAGCAGCGCCCAACTTCGCGAGCAGAACATCTTGTATCTATGCCAACTCCGACTCACTTTCATCACGAGCCCGGTTCTTGCGAATGGCCTCTAATTCCCGGGGGTTTACTATGCTCGGCTGAATTGGGTTAGGCGTCTTTACACGCGGAATGACTCCGTCACTGCCGTTGGACTTTTCCGGACACATGGTCGGATGAGCGCAAGCTACTCGCCAAATACCCTACACCTGGACGCCAGTCACCCTAGATCCTAATGCCATCATGCGCACCTCGGTAGTGAAACGCGGGGGCTGAGGCCTCTGAGCCCTCCCTTGCATCTTGGCGCTATCGTAAGATGACCGTACGACCAGCTCACGACAGCTTCGCCGCACAAGGCCGGACTATTAACAATTTGTACTGACTCGAGTTAGTCGGTCAGATTGTCCTCGTTGTACAAATCTGCAACCACCACGATTGTGATGTGACACCTTGGTCCACTTCGGAGCGGCAATGGTGCAACCTTGTCAGTACCTTGTCGCTTCCTGGATTACCATCAGCGAGACCACAAAACGAAATCTCATGCAAATCTTTAAGATGCCGTGCGCAACATGACGTTTGGAAATAACGCCTGCACCGCTCATCCGGAACTGGCGTTATTAGCACGCTTTCCCCGCAAAGCCAACCCCATCAGTGACGGCCTGACGATCGTTTAGCTCCAAAGTCTAGGCTCTGCACATATCCCCAGCATTCGCGCGCTTTACCTCCACTCGACTCCGCAGAACCGATCTTACTTCCTGGAGCCGCTGGTCCCTTACTGGTTATTGCTGTGTCGGGTCATGATCATGTTGTGACCTCGAATGCGTGCCATTTCGATTGTGACCCCTTTGGGTATTAGGGTCGCCGAGGTCTAGTTAATGCGGCGAGACTAAGAAGATGTGAAAAGGTGTTTCGCAAAGAGATATGGCATCTGTCGCAGCGTCATTAATGGGAACCTGACCCTTCCACTCATTCATCCACACATTCGTCATCGGTCTTATGATATGCTCAGACGGTATCGTGGGCGGTGTTTCCAGGACTTACAACGTAAATGTACGAGACGCCACTGCTGCTTCCGTGGCTGCGTTGCCAGGGAAGCCACGTCCGCAGCTAAGGAGGAGCTCCTCATGACTCCGGCGAATCAAGACCTAGATGATCCTCAAGCTCTAGTCTGGGCAGATCTGCCCTCCCACCATTTCGACTTCGTGCATCAGGTCCGACGCGGAGCCGCAGCGGTAGGCCCTCAAACCCTTGTTCTACCAGGGTGGCCTGGCTGCACCTGCCACATAGTCGGTGATGATCGCTTGCTTTCGTCCGCAGCTACGCTTTTTTGGAATTGAAATCCGTGCCTCAAGGTTTGAGGAGCCTTATTGTTACCTACACTCTTAATGGACATCGTGTGCCTACTATATCAATCCTACTCTCCAGTCTCCTAGCTTTCTATGTCACGTTACGAGACTTCGACATCTACTACCACGTCCTCGACCGGTCATCATCACTACGACACCTCTAATACAAACAACTCTAACGGAAGCGGTCTCTTCGACAACCACGTCGCGTGTATGACTTCGAGCCACGATCACAAATACGCAACAAACGACGCCCATCTCGGCGCAACTACGGCTAGAGACGCTGAGACCCTATCAGCTGGATCTACTGCGAGAAACGAGTCGACAACAAGAATGATGGACGGGCCAAACGCCTTAGAGAAGGACTTTTCTCGGCAAGATGGCAAGATTCTCTTGTGGCGCACACTTCAGTCTCTGGCTAACCCTCTCTAGCTTACGGCAATGGATATGGCGGACATACACATCTCGAAGCGTCAACCGATTCAGGTACTGCATTGCATCAAATCCGAACAGCAGGTAGCATCTCGATCTCGCCAGAGCTTTTTGAGAAACTATACCTGTCACCACCGAACAAAGTAAAAGGAGATTTGCGGAAGACATTCGGTAACCCGACGCCTCTGTACGTTCTTCTTGCATATGTCTTCGTACTTTGGATTCTAATCTTGGGTAGCGCTCTGATCGGCTTTTTGTTGTCCTTGCATCCCTTCAGCATGACTCTCATGGGATGGAGAGGTGCTGGTGGGGGTGGAGCAGCAAGCACCGGGTGGTACTACTTCGCGGGTGGTCTGCTCATGATTCTCGGTGGTCTTGGTGAAGTATGTTTCTCTCAACGACTTTTAGGATCTTCTCTAATAACCGACACAGTGGATTCTCGGCAATACTTTCCCCTTTGTGGTTTTCTGCTCCTTCGGCGCCTTCTGGCTTGGTTTCGCTGCCACCCTCCAGCCTTTCTACAACGCATATGGCGCATACGCGGACCCGAACGTTGCAGGCAGCACAGGCCTAGAGTCTATTGGCTACAACGTTGGACTTGGTAAGTCTCTCACAAAGATGTCTGAGAATGCACTTCTGACCATTTTAATAGCATATTTCCTCATCATGATGAGCATTCTTTGCCTCGTGTACCTGATTTGTTCTATCCGCACGAATTTGATCTTCTTCCTTATCTTTTTCACCCTTGTGCCCGCTTTCAGCCTCCTGGCCGGTAGCTATCTCCAGGCTGCGAACGGTAGAGCAGCCCTTGCTGCTAAGCTTGCTGAAGCTTCTGGTGCATTCTGTTTCGTAACCTGCCTCTGTGGATGGTACATATTCTTAGCAATTATGCTGGCCAGCGTCGACTTTCCCTTGGACCTTCCTCGTAAGTCTCCCGTGTACCCGTTGGTTCTTTGTTTGTTTACTAATGTATTGCAGTTGTCGATCTTTCGAGTGTAATCAGTGGCGCTAGCGAGAAGCGTAAGGTGGACCACATGGAGTGAACACCACTTCGATGTGGAACAGTAGGATCATGAGGGAATCTGGGAGACGCGGGTGTCATCCCAATGGCCGAAATACCGATCGCGAATCCAACAGCAGGTCAATGTTGCGCTCCGCTGCCCAGGTGGTCGCAGTGGTGAAGTTCTTTCCCTTTCATTTCATCCCTGTGATGATGATAATAGTCCTAAAATTTATGCGGCAAATAGTAATTATGCAAACTCGCAGCTGTGTATAGCTTCCCTCCATTTTCGGTTTGTTTCCCTAGTGAAACTGTCGCTACGACGCAGGGAATGGTTGGTATTTTCCGCATGGTGAGTCCCTTCAATTCGCATAGGTTTCGCCTGAAGTGCTCAGTCTAGCCCATCGTCTCAACCCACGGGCCGTACTACGAACAACAACTTGCGCGAGCGACAGGACTTGGAGAACGCGAGACAAGCATGTGCGCGAAAGCATAACATCGCAGCCTTGTTCTGGTCGTCGCCGAGTACCGCATGAACCGCCGTGTAACAGGGTTACAGGTCTGACACTTCGTAACAGGGATTGCGGGTCTCTTGACCGGCGCTTTCCAGGCGAACATGTGGTGCGTGCACATACATATATTAAACTGACGAACATGTATAGCACTTTTGTGTACTAATATTCGCGACCTGTCAAAAGAAACCTACTCTAACTTACGCTCCATTCCACTAAGACGTCACTCGTAATGATTTACCCGGTGGAAGTAGATCACATGCAGCACACACAGCACAACACCACCACCACCACCACCACCACCACATCAACCCGCCCGCGGAGGCGAAGTACTTCATCAAGTCGCTCTTCGCAGTCTCAAAACTTCTCTCGTCCGTATCTGCAACCAATCCCTCGAAAATCCGCCCCAGAGGCTCTTCCGCTGAGGAATTCATCCCCAATCTTGCATCAAACCATCATCGTGACTTCAAAGTTGCATTCCACCAACAGCAAAGGGCACGTACCCGTGCGGTCTCGTTCAAAAAAACTACCCAGAACAGCAACCTATTTCCTGACAGGCGCCAATCGCGGCATTGGCTTAGAATTCGTGCGCCAACTCGCCGCAAAACCATCCAACACCATCATTGCAGGCGTCCGCTCCAAATCAGGCGACATTTCCGAACTAGAAGGTCTAAATAGCAACTCCAACATCCACATCATAGAATGCGACGTCAGCTCTCTCGATTCTCTCTCCAGTATCGAATTCCGCGTTGCAGAGATCCTTACCAAAACCGGTGCTAGTCTGGATTTTCTCTTCAACGTTGCTGGGATCAATGCAACAAGCACCACCGATACAAGCTTGACTCTTAATCCAAAGAGGCTGAACGAGCACATGCAGACCAACGTTCTGGGTCCCGCCAAGATCGTCGAGAGCCTGAGAAAGTACTTAGCAAGGGGCGCGACGGTACTGAACATGAGTTCGGGACTTGGTAGCTTGACCGTTGCAACAGATGTGACAAAGTGCTGTACTTATAGTATGAGCAAGGCAGCATTGAACATGTTGACGCTGCATCAGGCCAAGGATCTGAAGGCACATGGGGTCAAGGTGATTTGTATGGATCCGGGTTGGGTGAAGACGAGGATGGGTGGGAAAGGTGCGGTGATTGAGGCCAAGGTTAGTGTTGAGAGCATGTTGGATGTGGTGACAGGACTCAAGGACATAGACAGCGGGAAGTTTTACCGGTACGATGGTGCACCTGTGCCATGGTAGATGAGACAGCCGCGAGATATCATGTTGTGGTGGCATCTGGCTTGGTACGCACTCGAGACTATTAAGAGATCATATTATGGCTTGTTAACCATGTCAACTCCTATACTCTTGTTCCTCCCCATCAATCAAAGTGTGATACCCATTTTCGGCTTCTACTCTGGCACGGGACATAGATCATAATTGCCAGCAACGTTATTACCCCACCATTGCGGGAACGGAATAGCAGGCCCTCCAGCGCCAAAGACAGCAAACGACAGAATGAACAAGCAGGTCAGACTTGCACCATCAAACGCACCCGCGATGAGGTAAGAGTAGTCTTTGAAGATACGCGGACGATAGTTGCGTAGGTAGAACTGGGTGAAGAAACCGACAATCGTCCAGCTGAGAATCACACACGTCTGGCTTTGGTTGTACGGGATGTAACCAGCGAACTGGATGAACTGAGGGAAGTTGATCTCACGGAGGGAGAAGTTGCCGATGCGGGGGACAAATCGAACGAAGATGCGGTGCGCGAGGACGATAGCGGCGCCAATAAGAAGACCAAAGGGCACAATGGAGTAAGCCTTCCCTTGCTTGTATAGGTAGGCGGCGAGCGCCCAGGTGGAAGCGTTGGTGTTGTACGACTGGATAGTTGCGCCGCTCCATGATGAGTTGCCATCGGTATCAGCCAGGAGGTGCTTGTTGCCTGTGACGATCGAGATCATAACGGCGTAGTTGATGAATCCACCCAGAACTGTGCCGTAGATCTGCGTCAAGAACATGACGCGGGGAGGAATCTTGAGGTATTCGCCCAACTTGAGATCCATGCTGAGCTGAACAGCACTGTTGATAACGTTGTGACTCCAAGCTGCGAAATACATATTTCCAATGGGACGGCCAGGCAGAATCAACCCAGCAATGACTTTGGACAAATTGTTCGTTGCAATTCCGTTACCAAAGCGAGCATAGAGCAAGGTACTCTGGTCTGTACTTAGCAAGCGTCATATGTCAGTAGGCTTCGGGCATGAACTTACGAATGGTGAGATAATTGTTCCCATTACCAGTGCAATGACATAAGCCCATATCGGGAGAGTAACATTCTCTTTGATCACGACAATAAGACCGAGCACGAAGCTGACGAGAAGCACAACAAGGTACCACCATTGTGGCGCATCTTTGTAGTGCTTGGCCATGTGTGCGTGGTGGGGATCATCAAACTTTCCTTTCTTAGCATCCTTGAACGCTTTGACCGTATCGCCGCCCCAGAAGAGAATGATGTGTGCGATTAGGGCGCCAATCTAAGGAAAGTCAGCATACGAATATATGTGTTGGAAGTAGTAGTAGACTTACGGCAGCATTGGCCATGAACATTGCATATGCAAATGTGCCCGTAATTCTCGGCAGACCGTATTGTAGCAAAGCTTTCTCATCCAGTAGCCCATCAACGAAGACGCTTTCGCTTGGATATTGTTTGCCTTCCTGGGTCAAGAGACGCGTCGACATAAAGGGAAGACTCCTCGAACCCCAGGCGTTGCCGTAGTAGATTCCGAGCATTACAAAGAAGCAGACTATGAATCCGGCAGTCTGATGCAGCTGGAACTTGAGTGGAAGTGATGACTGGAAGGAAGTGATCTGAATGAGAGGTCAGACTCTGTGCAGCACAAATTTCTAGAAGGAATCACTTACATATTGCCAATCGAACGAAATGCTGAACCAGCCTAGGCCCTCATTGTTGGTAGCCCCACCGAAGATGTTGGTAAGTATAGCTGCTTTGGATCCAGTCGCATGCATGGCAGCCAGGCAGGGAATCGATACAGAGTTCAGCCATGGGAAGATGTACGCAGGGAAGAACTCGTAGACGAACATGCAAGAGAATGCAATCCAGAACCACCGAAGTGGCTTTGAGTTCTTGACGGTCTGCCAATGGAGACCCTGGAGCACCTTCACGGTGGGAAGACTGCTCCAGTAAACTGAATCAACGTGCCAAACGCAAATGGGGCGCATAATACCACAGATACCATAGCCGAAAAGCCCAATGGAGATGGTGCTGAATATAACGGTGATGGGGCTCAGAGGCATATCGTAGAAGAGGTCGGATGCCGCAAAGACCTGACTGCTCGGAGCCGCAATTGATGCCGAGGTTGCGGTGATTGATGTGATAGCATGTTCCTTCAAATTCCATTCGCCGTGGTTGAAGAAGGACATGATTGTGATCCATAGGGGTGTCTTTCCAACCCCGCCCTTTTCTCTCCATCGAGCCTCGAATTTGTCTCCACGTGGCAGCAGCTTGACCCATGCTCTACCGAGAAAATAGGCCATGAGGACGATGAAGGTTCCTTGGATGGTAATCAGGGTGGGTTTGAACTAGAGTACATGTCAGCTACGGTGTGCAGATCTCAGGGCTGTGGCCTTACCTGGTAGATCTGAAACACAACGGCTTGGAACGCGGATAGAATAGAGGCCAAGAGGAGACTTCGAAAGGTCAACGCGGGCTCCATGTCGTCCCGCATTGGCAGTAGGTGAGCAGCCGCGTCGGCGCCGGTAACGATGATATGATCCTCACCATCATCCTTCTCATGCTCGGCAGCATCGTATTCGGGGAGCGCTGCCTTGATCTCGGGCTCCAGAGCGCCCTTCTTGTCGACATCCCCATCGTCAAGAGCAAGGCGATGCTTCTCGTCGCTGAAGGCGTTAATCGCCTCATGGCTTGGAAGATTAACGGCTGTGCCTCCAACCGCATCGGGCTGGCCGAGAATCAGCACATCACCAAGGGGGTTTGCAGCCATGGTTGCGTGTGGTACGTGGTTTGATTCTTACCCTGCGAAGAAAGGGACGTTTCTAAGATATACATATAAGGTTGCTGGTGCGAACGCACTATCGCGGTCCAAACACGTGTGATAACGGCGAGGTCGCGCGCAATAGCACGTCAGATAAGGCCCCTGCTCTAAGAGCCAGAAGAAGGCTGTACCTAAGTTTGAAAAGGCAGGTGTGCTATGCGAGAAAGCGACTGGATCCAAAAAAGTATCCAAGGGCCATGCAGCACAGTGTTGGTGGGGCGAGAGTCAAGATGGTTGTGCAACCGAGGGACCTTATCGTCTGCTCTTCTCGCATCAAGCGGGATCTAGAACATCCGCCGTATCAAAAGCGAGGTCTACAATCGTGTATCGGGCGGGAGACAACCAGTGGAGCAAGGTTTATGCCATCCCGTGTCGGAGATGCCTCTCCGAAAGGGATAATCCATAGTCCAATTGCAACGGTAGGGTGATAGCGATCGTTGAACAGCGGGTGCTGGTGCAATCAGGGTAGATGGCATCATTCGCAGACACGATTTCGAATGCACCCAGGTGAAGGATTTGCAGTGCATGAGCGTGCGACAAGCCAATCGCTGCCAAGCTTGGTGTCGCCGAACCGCAGCGTAATCTATGAGAGTTTACCGATGGTAGCGTTACGGAGGATTCATCTCGTGCGATTGGGGCGATGGAAGTGTGGCGATGTGCTCGAGCACGCGACGATGGGGAAAGTAGATGCAGATGCAAGCATTGCCAAGTTGGTGGCGCGCTCTTGATTGAGCTTGTCCATGGTAAGACGGATCCTTTGTGGGTTGAAGCACAGACAAGTCTACAGCGTTCCCGCGAGCAACGGAGTGGTAGCTCATTTCGTCGAACAGTCCGCGATTACTTAGGGCCGCAGTGGCACCTTGGTGGGGGAGATAGGCTACCGGCCTTCCGAGGTCCTCTTGCTCCTGTGCTTCCCCAATGACACGACACCCATCTCTTGACAATATCGACGTGAAGGATAGGAATTTCTAATGAGCATAGGAGAGATGAAGTATTCATGCGCGCCCTTGGGAGGAGGCAGGCGTGCTTAATACTCCGTCCTAAAATCCCTGCTGACATTAGGCAGCCATCTTGGCAGCTTATGGCGCTCGGGCTAAACGTCGTGTTGCTGGGAGGACAATGCAATCCCAGTAGGTAATGCAGTAGAATATGGTCTAGTTTAAGATTCCAGCTGCTCGCACAGGAACTACTGCGCAAAATGGACGCATGCCTCTGGAAACGAAAGACCGGTGTATGAAATCAGTATATTTCTTAAATGTGGTTCGACGCATAGACATTACTTATCGTCACAAAAGCTGGAGTGTGATATGGAGAAAAGGAGTACACAGGCACTACAAACATAGATTTCTAGGGTCTCCTGAAGAGAATCATAAATCTTGCACACTCCATCGGGGTACAAATGCATCTCATATCCTTCATCCCTTGAAGCCTAAGTTGTAGACTACGATTCGACGTGATAAGAGCGTCTTCATCTGTCTTTCGCGATGTCATTAGGAGCACTCGTCATCTTCGCCGTTAGATCTGTCGCATCGGTCACATCCGTCAAATCCACCATCTCAGTATTTCGTCACGACACAACGCGTACACTTCAACGATTTTAGAGCTTGGGACTTACTAGTGCTGTTATATTCAAGACCTCTTTTACCAAGCTCCTGTGTCCAGGCCCAGGTTTTCTCGGACCACTCTGAATACTCTTACGACAATGCTGCAAGTTTATCGCGACTTGAACCCATCTTGAACCCATCATCATCGACCAGCAAAGTATCGCAATTTTCTTAGCATTATGGATACTCTACGAAATAACACTAGCTACTACGGTAGAGAGAAACAGATCTCTACGTTTTCACTCAATTTCCCAATTATCTCAAAGAGTGCGTCACCAGAAGTGATCGCCCTAAGCTTTCACTGTCTTTACGCGTGAAACATGCAGGCCCACGATGCTTTGACCGCTGACTGCAGTCTTGTCTAATCTCTAAAACTCTTCCTAGTACTTATGCTACCAGAACACTCTGATTACCTTCTCTTCCCTGTTCCTCTCTCAACATCATCATGTCTACCATCCACGAGCGCGATATCAACGGCCTAGCCACGCTCTCTGTCATCGCCGAAGCAGACCAGTGTCACAGCGAGCTCTCTTTATGCCTTCCAACATCACTTGCATTTACAAAGCGTCTGACATGGGAGCAAACCCCCTGGATTTCGAATACCCTGAATCAAAAGTCCGTGAACCCGATAGGCGAGACTGACGCGTATCGCATCGTCCAATATCTGGCTTCACATGGCCATGATGTGACGCAGAGAGACGTTCAATGTGCGCTGCTTTTTGGAAGTACATACGCATCCACACCAGAAGGACACGACATGTCAGAAGACATGGGCACATGTCCCCATCTATTCCTCATCTTCCCACATGCTACCATGGTTCCTTACCTCGACAACCAATTCCTCAAGATCTGGCACGACGACATTGTAAAACCAGCAATCGACCGAGCGTGGAGAGACTCTGGTCTCACACTCGTTCATGGCGCCTCTCTAGACACCCCTACCTGCGTGTTACCTCCAACCGGCGTGCGCACACAGCGCGATGCACATCCAGCATCCGGTTTCCTTGAGCGCCTACGTAATGGGAAGCCAGGTGTAGTACGTGATCATTGGCCCATCTGGACCGATAGCAGGTGGCATCTTGGGCTTGAGGGAAATCATACAGGTAATCGGACTCGAATTTATCACGAAGCCTGGTGTGCTATGAAAGGCATGTTGAAGGATCATCCGCAGCTGTCTTCGTACCAGGACCCGATCTTACTTGCTGTTGCTAGGGGACAGATATATGTCAACGCGCGGTTGAGCACGAATGACAAGTTCAAGTGCGTGGCGCAGGAGTGGGATAGGCTTGTAGACTCGCGCTTTGTCAAACCGGCGTCTTTCCAGGTGGTATTCGAAACAGTCATTGGAACTATGCCAGGAAGTACTGTGGAGGATAAACCAGTAGTGACGACTTCATTGCGGATGAGAAAGGCAAGGAAACTAAGAGACTGGCAGATTGCGAGGAAGACCAAGGCGGGGATGCGCATCGAAGTAAGCGTGTGAAGATGTCGATTGCAGGTGGCGATATGTCAGACGCATAAGCTCGTCCCGTTTCAGTGACCTTGACTAGATTAGTAGGCCCATACCTTGAACATAATAAAAAGAGTAAAAAAAAAAGCCCAAGGACAGAAACCGACTGCATACTGCACAAGGTGGTGCTGAAAGTTCATGAAAGACTATCTAGGCCTACGATACAACGCTAATCAATGCAATGTTTCAGCTGTGCTACCAGAAAGCAATAGCGATGGTGACGCGTTTCTTCGCTTGTGCCGGGTATCATGTGAGAGCGCAACACCAACGGCCATGCCGACCCCGTCTATCTCGTTTCTCACTCTCCTATACTACCTAGGTAGCCTCAATGCCATCCTCCGCCTGTTCTTATCTCGACTTCGGCCGTCTAAAGGGATGCGCCTCAGTATTAAAAACCCAGTCATCCAAGCTGATCATATCTGGCGTGCTGAAGATAAGATAGAAGTATTTCAGTGTTTCTGCTGTCCAGAAGCTCTCCATCTTGTTCTCAATGTTGTCTTCGTGTGTGTATGGTACATCACCTACATCTGGAACGGACTTGTACCCTCGGCCTGGGGCTTTGGGGGCGACAAATGTAACGTCTCGGACTTGTCCGTTCGCGTATGGCGTTCGAGACGCGGCAACAATGCTGGTAAACATGTCCCATGCGTCGTCCAGATATTGACGATCACCGGTGATGCGATACATAATGAAGACGGACTCGATGGCTTCTGGTCTGAGCAGATACCGCTTGTCGCGGATGTTAGTGAAGCCAGGTGGGATTTTGTACTTTTCCACGGCATCGTTGAAATGAGCAACATATTTGCTGCTGTAGTGATGCATTGCACCCATTTCCCAAGCTGTTTGGTTCCAGGGACAAGATTTTCGAGAATCACAGGGGACCATGTCAAATGTCTCGGGCATAATGCCCGTGGGTGTGGCTGAGTAGGCGTAAATGCAGCCCTTGGTGAGTTTTGCGCCGAGATCCACGTGGTCAGGGTCAGAGAAGAGACGACCTGCTAAGCCATACATGCCGCCAATGAAGCATGTCAGATGCTGCATAGTTGGGTCTAGGCTGGCCTCTTCGCCGCGTGTAAAGACATCGCCACACAGCAGTAGGTCTTCGCCTTGCGCGCTGTCAGGCACCATGGGCCGAAAAAGCATGTACGCATCGATCATTTCAGCTGCGTCGCGATACATCTTCTCGTACGCAGGTTCCACGCCGCCGAGCAACGCATGCATCTTGGGAAAATATTCGTATGTGCTGTCAGCAAGCGCACCAATCGAAAAGAAGCGAGATTGGTTGAATTCTTCTTTCGCCGCGTTTACCATAGTCGGCCATAGACCAGGTAGCCTTGTATTGTCTTGTTCGCGATCCATCATTATCGTGATCCTCGCAACCGCGTCGTAATACTTTGGCTGTGACGTGACCTGAGCGAGACGCGTGAACTCCATGGTCAAGCTTCCCAGACAAGCAAAGCAGATGTTGTTCTCGGCAGCAAAAGCTGTCCTCCCTATCTCTTTAGTGCTTTCAACATGCAGCCAGCCCAGAGGTGTGTTGTTGGTAGTGTCAAACGCTCGATACAGCATCTCTCCAAGTTGTATCGCTTTCTTAAGCAAGATGGGCTTGCCGCTCATGTCGTATGCACTCAACAGTCCACCCAGGTATCTGATGGTCGTTTCGAAGACGCTCACAGTGGTAAGGTTGGTCTTACCGAAATCGATGGCCGCGACAGCCTCCACGGCCTCGTGGAATTCGTCTTTGAGGCCCATGATCCAGAGTGTGTCTAGCGAATCGACTAGAGTGGCGCCCCAGCCACCAAACGACTCTTCACCCTCCGCTGTGACTGGCCTGAGCTCATCCTGTGCCCAGGCAAACTCCTTGTAACTGTCCCAGCTATGCTTGAACTCGTCGCGTACGGCGACTCTACGTTGTTCCCTCTGTTTCCTTTGCGAAGGCGTCTCGGGAAAGTCTTCGGACTGGACTGGGGGGAGTTTGCGAGGAGCGGTCGTCGGTAGCGGTATGTAGGACGTGATCTTGTTCACGAAGGGCGCTTCCCGCCAGTCGTAGGATTGCTCTGATTTGATGAATGCGAAACTCGATCCATCGTGCATGTATGCTTCGTGCTCTCTAAACGGTACGGCGAACGCATCGATGGGCTGCGCGTACAGCCAGTAATACCCGCCAAACGCAACTGCCGAAAGAAGCGCGTACAGCAGGGACCGTTTGTGCTGTCTCGACATCGGCCGGCGATACGGGGTCCCGCGGGACACTTTAATCCTACGCATTGTGAGATAAACACTGGGGCTTATAATCTCTCATGGAGAATACAATGGGAGAAATGATGTCGTGAGAAATAAGCAGATAGCGCCGCCAGGTAGGTGAAGTTGCAACGTATTCCAATTAATGTGTCATGTAACGCTAAAGAAAAAGATGCTGGTTGTGATAGTGCCACCAGAAAGTATGTCGTTCATGAAACCGCCAGTGAAGCTGATGCTCAGGACACCTCTCCAGGGAGGGATGTAACGGAAGTGACCCATCTGCCAAGGCAAGACCCATTGCCGATCAAACGGAAGCTACAGGTCAAATCACTTCCGGTAACCGTAGCGCGAGAAGTCACTATCGCGCGTGCCGGTGAAATATACGAAGCTGCGCACAAGCGACGGTGTACTTTGATTGATTGAGGGAGGCGTGTCTTCAGTTGTTCCGGGGACGCGCTAGGGACGCGCTCGTGCGCATTGGCTGGGCACTTTGTGAGGCTTGCATCCGTATCGCAAGCCCCACGGTACAACACCGAGATGCAGTTACGAACGTTCCGCTTCTTGAGCGAGTGTCTTGACGTCGAAATCTGCTTATTCGTGGCTGAATTGACCATGAATCCAGTCGATCAGCAGGCACGCCGGGAAGGGGATGCACGATGAAGCACGTTTTTTCTGAGTTCTACTCCACTAAAACGTACCTACAAGGTATACGTGGATTTCTCTAATATAACTTTCATGGAACAGTAACAGTGTACGGCTCTTGGGGTAGGTTTTGGGTTTCTGAACTTGAGAAAGAATAACCTCATTTGCATTTGGGATGGAGAATACTCTTGGCGACTTATTTGAACCCTGGAATCAGGCCGGAACCTGTCTGATCGTCTTTTGGGCAGCACAAGTTCGATACCATGAACACCTTCTCTCCGTGCCTGTTTGCGACTTCAACCGATCATGCCATTATTTCCAGGCACGTGGGATTCGGAACGTTCTGAGCCTGGAAACGTTCACGTAGCGTACCAGAGCTTCCGGGAGTATGTGACACCCGTGTCCTACGGAATTTGAATGCTAATAGTGACATCGAAAGGAACTATGTGTATCAGTGCATGTATCACATGGAGCTGAGCTCAGTCTGACTTTGTCAAGGGGGGGGGGGCAAGGTTCGCGGCGGAACACTACTCTCGTTCCTGGAACGTAGGCTTCGCCAAAAGAATTACATAAACGCCTACCACGCGAAGTTTTAGCAATGGTGTATCTTCGCATCTAGGACTAATAGGTGATGAAAGATACGTGGCTTGATATGGCTGGGACCGTATCAGATGACTGCCATGTGAAAGATTGTGTCATCGGCACGCTCAACGAATGCAACAGACACTGAGAGCCCCATTTCACCAAGCCTTCGTATATGGGATCCGAAGTAAGCTTTGAAGGCACCAAGCGAACGTGGAACATACACTGACTTCGCACCTCCATCTTCACAAGTTGCTCGCGAGGTTATGGAAACGTGGTTCAATCTACTACCTGGCTTTATGAATAATCCTCATGTGGATACATAGTGTGCCGACACGGTGGAACGACTTCTTCGCAAAGACTACTTCAATGTTGGCATCATCCCCGCTGATATTCTGAGGGAGTTTGAGGCTGCTCCTTGTATCGACTCGCTTGTCGAGAAACCCGAAGACGCACAGAAGCTTACCGACCTACTACTGAGTATTAAGAGAAAGAAGGAATCCAACTTGGAGATCAGGCTGTGGCAAGATCCCATCAGAACGAATGCTTGGCTACAAGTTTTGGATACATTCCGGCCCGTTTGGGAAGAGTTTGAACGAGAAGGTGGCCGCGTACGCATTTATTACGAGTATACCAACTGGAACCGAGATACCGGCGTAGGGAAAAAGGTGGAAAGGGAGCTCAATGAGGTGACCAAGCATCCTGAATCGGACTAGAAAGAAGAATCTACCAAATTCTTCGATTCAGTAAGTATTCGTTGGCTTTGCGCGCTACAGGTTGCCTTGACTGACCTGTTTACCTTTATCTAGTGCTCTACAATCAAGGACACTGACCGCTATTATCGCTACGAAAACGAGCCAGATTATGACCCTGAACGGATCTACCCCAGAGCTATTGAGAGAGATGACGACAACAACGAAGAGGAAGAGGAGAAAGAAGACCTCGAAAGTGGATATGACATCTCCTCGCCAGATCTGGATGAGTTATGCCGGGATTATCACGCGTATGGCGATTTTTTTGTTTGGGGATGGTGACGTGGAATAGATGTAGGGCTACGACTGAGATGAAATCTGCTCTGCCAAATCGCTCAAATAGGAGATCATAGAATATGCCTACCTGTTTACCTACAAGTCCTCCATGTTGGACTCTGAAACATCTACTAGGTCTAATTTTCCATTAGAACGCCCATTTCAGGTCTTTTGATCAGGGACTTCTTGCCTGAATTGTCAAACGTATTTTTATCCAGGATGACGCGTAGGTTTCCAACATCGCGGAGCGCAATCGCCATACATGCATATCTCGACACTGGTGTTTGATCAAATATATCATTACTTAACCTCCATTCCATTCCATCACTTCGTCTTTACATACATACATACACAATACACAGTATACGGCCTAGCCGTTGCGTTCCGAAGACCCACCCCAAGGCGGAAGAAAAGAACAGCCCAACACCATGAACCTTTTTCCAAAGCCTCCGTAGCAACCGGGTCTTTCCTCCAGATGATGAACGCCAGTCTTATTGTACAAGTTGGGCAGGGCCCGTAGAGTGGTGATGAGGAGGAGGAGGAGGAGGAGGAGGAAGATGTGCTGAGATCGCACTCGTGTAAATGCCGGATAAACGTCGAACGTAGTGGAAGTTGAGAAAACATGGCTGCACGCCTGTTTTTGGCATGAGCCTTGGCGAGGCAGCATTATATTGGGGGCCCATTTGCGTGGGGCAATCGCTTTTTGTCTGGGAGTTTAATCGACTGCTTTGAGGTCGGGCTCGAAGAAGACTTTTCGTGTTATCTGGATGGAGTGTTAGTGATTACTCGCAAAACGAAGATTTTGTTAGACCTACCGCCCATCCTCCTGCTACAGTGGCGCAGATTCCCGAGCTAATAGCCATCTGCCTCGTTCCTCTTGTGCTCTTGAACAGCGCACCGCTCAACGCGCCCGCCACAACACTGTTGCTCATGTCGTGCTTGCCCCGGTAGTAACCAATAGTGCTGTTCACACCGTTGTACACCATAGCAATCACACCTGCACTGTTTCCCAAGAAAGGTCCTCGCCGTGTTATCGCATTGAGCACACCGTTGATTCGCAACCGGGGGGGCATGCTAGGCGGGTTCTTTTGTAGTCCTTCTGCAAGCCCCCATGCTCCTCCAATAGTCAGCGCAGAGAGATATGATACACCGGTGCCGTAACATAAGTCGTCTGACCAGCCGCGAGAAGGCAGGGCGGATTGTGCGCCAGGCAGATCGGATAGGACGGAGTCTTCGAGCGACAGGTAGTCGAGAGTGTCTTGGTTGAGGCCAGCGAGGGGATGTAGTTGCGAGGGGTCGAGAAGGAACTCTGAGGGATTTTGGATGGCAGTGCTGGGGTCGAAGGGTGTGGGCTGGAAGGTGTCTTCTTTTACAAAGTCGGCATTCTGGGGCGAGGCAGATGCCGTGTCCTTGGACTTGCGTCCGGTGAGGGAGTCCCAGCTAGAATGTCAATTAGCATGGCCGTGCCTGTGGGTGCATGGACCGGAGACGAGACGAGACATACATGCCCATGTTGGGGACGTCGGGTTGTGATGGCGTAAAGAAATGACCAAGGGTTGCGCCTGACGGTCCACAGCCGAACTGATATTCCCCCAGACGCCCGAAAAGCTAAAACAGACAGGCCGAGCGAAAAGAAACAAGCAAGTGACGCAGGTGGTGGATGCGCGGGCAACCGTGGCGTGTGCTGGAGCGTCGGCGGTGATAAGTCGCGAGTTGAAAGTTCTGAGCACCACATCAAATCAGTGACGACGCTTCCAGAAGCGTCCGTGCTTCCGAGCTCGGAAAGAAATGTCTGAATATCCTCACCCACTTCCGAAGCCTAAGACGTCGACGCCATCGGAAAAATCAGCCATGTCGCTCCCAGAATTCAAGCAAAACTTCCTCAAGGACTGCGTGTCAGCCGGTGCACTCAAGTTTGGCACCTTCACTCTCAAGTCCAAGCGCATATCTCCCTACTTCTTCAATGCGGGACTGTTCCACAGAGCCGACTTGCTGCGCTCCATTTCCTCGGCATATGCGCACACCCTCAAGGCCCATGGCGAATCAGACGCTTCCTTCCAGTGGGATATCCTGTTCGGACCAGCCTACAAGGGAATTCCCCTAGCAGCAGCGTCAGTCGACAAGCTCGCAGATTTGGATGTCACCAAGTACGGACAAAAGAGCTACAGTTTCAACCGTAAAGAAGCCAAGGATCACGGTGAAGGCGGCAACATTGTCGGCGCAAGTCTGAAGGGAAAGAAGATTGTTATCGTTGATGATGTCATCACCGCGGGCACGGCAATTAGGGAGGCTATTGATATTATCAAGCGGGAAGGTGGAGAGCTGGTTGGCATCATCGTTGCTTTCGACAGGCAAGAGAAGACACCTACCCCCAACGACGAGGATGGCAAGCCAGGGCCAAGTGCCATTGGTGAGGTCAGGAAGCAGTATGGCATCCCAGTCCTGGCTATCTTGACGCTGGATGATGTTGTCGAGTATCTGAGGAGTCTGGGTGGAGAGGAAGACCTAAAGAGGCTGGACGAGTACCGGGAGAAGTACAAGGCGAGCGACTAGAAGTGGTCTGACGCAATGTGCATGAATTTATGGTCATGGGATTATGCCGGGTGGTGGGCATTGTCGGCTGTGAGAATGCCGCCTGCAGTACAAACTGTAGCTGCAGGCACGCCAATTTCACAACATTTCTCCTACTCAAATGAAGCTGCGCAACAAAGCCGAGCAACGAGTAGGATGCGTTTAGAGCGAGCACTTTGTCATTGTTATTCATGAAAAGCAGCCTCGACTGAAGTCACAAACGATGGCTATCGTTAAGCATGGAAGTCCATGTCACAAATGTGATAGCCCGTTAAGCCACCCCCGAACGCCAAATTGCCATGTCATTGAGCCATCACAGATCCCTTGAGCTTAGGCCTTCTTAGCAAACTCGACACGCAGGATAAGATGACCGAAACCGACTGGAACATATTAGCATCGCCCGACATGACAAACATATTCTGAAACTTACATCCATCCATCTTCTCACACGCCTTGGCAGCATCCGACCTATCTGCGTAACTGACAAAGGCAAAGCCCTTGGCGCGGCCAGTTTCCCTGTCCTTGGCCAAGAACACCCTCGTGACGTGTCCGTATCTAGAGAACATGTCGCGTAGATCCTGCTCCTCGGCGAATTCAGACACGTTGGTGACACGGAGGGTTGCACTGTCGTCCCGGTCGAACTTGCCGCCCATCTTCTCACCAGCACCAGCGCGTCCTCGCAGATGCGGGGGGACGTAGCCTCCAGAGCCAGTGCCCAGGCTTCCTCCTGCTCCAACGCCGGGTGCGTCGTCAGGCATATCTGCGGGCGCAACATCGCCCTCGGGAGCCATGGTGTCCTTGAAAGGACACTTTGTGGTGAAATGGTCGCCCTGGCAAATACGGCACTTGATCTTTGCGTTCTTGAGCTCGGCCTTCTTCTTCGCCTCGTCGCCCTTGTCCTCGCTGCTGGCTTTCCAGTTGGACACTGGTCGGAAGGAGATGTTTTCGGCGACCGAGACGGTGTCTGTTTGCGGGCCTGCGGGCTTGCCCTTCTCTGCTCCGAACTTTGCCCATTGCTTCCGCTCGGCCACACGCGGGTTTACAATCTGCTTGACGACCGTCTTCTTGATGCGCCGCGTCGTCTTGTACTTCTTGCCGTCTTCGCCGATGCGGTAGGAGATGACCGTCTCGGTTCCGTCCTTGTTCTTGATCACTTGGTTGGGTGGGAGCGAGGTGAGCGACTCCTCTTCGTCTTCTTCCGCCCAGTCGGTTCGGCTGTAGGGTTATAGTCAGCTCACCAGACTGTTCCATAGGCCTGGCCTGGATGCGAAAGACCGCGTAGCCATGTGCCGTGGTGGAGGCGCGGCGGACATGGATGGAGGGGAGATGGTGCGCATAGACTCACCCTGCAGGTCTTGACATGTTGGCTGTTGTGGTTGTGATGTTGTCGGTGTTGGGCTCGTTCGTAGTCGGGGGGGTCCCTTAGGATATAGCAGAAAGCGAGAAGTGGCGGTAGCCGGTGGGGCAGCCAATTCAATGTGTGCGCTCCGCCGCCAAGATTTCGCGCTAGTAGTTACTCCTCGACTCTATGAACCACGGAATGCTCAACAAGCTTCACCATACAAGGAGATTCCGCTGCCGCATTTGCGCAGCATTGCACATTCATCATGCGTACCATCTAGGTAGACAGGAGTCAGTCACAGGCCAAGTGACTGTCCATACCCAGAGAGAGTGTGTACTGGTATTCCCTCACAGGTCACATCGACTGAGAGCTGTATTCCGGTCTTACACGAGATACGCTCATGAGTCATATTCGGCACTAGGAGTCACTGTTGGTAGAACCCTGCCCAAGACGAAGACATTCGCGTAGTAATAATAATAATAATAATAATAATATGGTTGATTACCCAAGTCAAGCATCCGAATACAGCTTAGGAATGTCCAAAGCCCATCACTTCCCTGACCTCAACCAGTCGATGACTCAAGACCCGATTCTTCTACCCTTCAGAACCCAGATTCCATTGCACCCTGCCTCTTCCAGGTTCCGGGAACTGCCCGACAGGCATCGGCTTAGGTTGCTGAATAATATCGCTGTTGGTCCTTGGGACCGTTTGCCCAAATGCTTTCGGCGTGCTAGTGGTCGTCTGGAACGCCGTATCACTGCTGCCTCTGGGGAGCTTGGGCTTTTGGATGTGGTGATGCGAGTAGGGCGTGTTAAAGTCGTTGACGAAGGGAGTCTGTGATGGTGCCGAATGCGGGGGCGGTGGGAACTGCGGTGACTGCTGTACCAGCTGTGGTGAAACTTGCGCATAGTCGATCAAGAGACTGCTTTGTGTGAGTATGCCGACGTTGGTCATGATGGAAAGCGTCTTACTCCTGTGGCTGAGCACTGCCCCTTCGACTTGGCTGGACACTGCTTGACATGCTACCATTCCCACCCGTTGTGCTACCTGGTGCACTTCCAAACATCGCTGCATGATGTGACTGTGGCGTGGCGGGCAACCATCCACTACTCGTGATGCCCTCTGCATCCATAAGTCGCTGAAGCAGATCTTCGGTAATGACGAGCAAGTGTTCCAAGGCAGCAAGACGCGAGTCTTCTTTTGCAGAGCAGCAGTGTACGTATGACCTACTCGAAGGATTGTGTTCGACGATGCAAGCTCCAATTTTTCTCGAGGAAGTCGGGGCGAAACTTATCACGTCTAGACAGCGATTTGGTCCATATATCGCGCGCGCGTTCGCTACAGCACATCAGTTACCCGTAGTCAGATGCAGCATTTTGAACAAGGTACTCACCGAGTACTCTTGTCCGTGTGCTTTCCAAGGAGTCCTCCGAGTCCTTGTCCTCCATGCGATGTAGGATTTGACTCGCCGTTCGTTCCAGCGCCAGACTCTCGTAGCTGCCGCTCTTTCCGTGCTTCATTTCTTTGAGCGTCTCGATCATAGCGGTCAGCCGTCAACACCCTGGAGAGGTTTGACTTCTTGGATTTGCTTGACTGTCCTGATGAGGATGTGTTGGAGTCACCAGTATTTGTGCGCCCAAGTGGCCCAAACTTCTCGAACGCTGTTAGCTCTTTAGTGAAGCTCTTGAGAGACGATGTTCGGGGAAGGTCTTTCTCTGAATTCGTACGGCTCAGAGCCGGCGAAGCTCCAGCTGATCTTGAACCGTCAAGTTGACGAGAACTCCTCTGCCGTAACAGCCGAAGCTGCTGCAGCCGCTCTTCCTGATGTGCAGCTTCTTTCGTACGTTGTTCTTGTCTTGCAAGATAAACGTCCCGAACACTGGTGTATCTGTCTAGACGGTGTGGGTTTTTGCTGTGGTAGGGATTAAGCTGAGGCCCTAGTGCAATTTTCTCGGCTAGTGTTGGGGGGAGAGTTGGTTGGGAGTGTCTTCTCGATCGACTCGGGGTTGAATTTTGCGACACGCTCGAAGTGCTTGACCTGATCGAGTTGGGTCTATAACCGGATCCCGTGGAGTTAGCTCTCGCGAGGCCGGGTCGCCCGTATGGGGGATCCAGGATGTTCGTTTCCTGGACGGTTGCGAGCTTGAGATTCTGCCGATATTGTTCTTGCCAATACCAGGCTGGAGGTGCGCAGATGCCACAGGTGAAGGGGAACGTTGTTACGTTTGCGAATTGACCCTGCTAAACCTTTGGTGTCAACTTCCATCTCAGGTCACGTATTCTTTTACTTGAAGCCGAAAGCATACCTAGCATACGGTTATCAGCCTCGGAGCCAACAGGCTTTAGATACAGATGCAGGCCTTTGAACGTATGGTGTAGGAATGAAAGGCACCGTGGGCAGCGCGGTGTGCCGGCAAGTGATGGTGGGTGATGGGTGGCGGAAGGTAGTGTCAACGGCAGTGGGTCAAAGGATAGGATGAGGAAAACACTATGTTAGGAGGTAACGCGTACAGATCGAAGTGTCGGTGCTCGAATAGGATGTTGTTTAGTGGCCGTAAGGCTGTGTTGGTAAGCGATCGAGATGAACCTGTATCCATAACTGTGAGGAAGCTGGCATGCCGCTGCTACTGTTTGTCGAAATCGCAGGAAGTCGCTGCTACCACCACCTGGACATTCTGCGACGTATCAAGCATGCTTGCTGAAAGACAAGAGGAAAGCGCGCTCTAGAGTGTAGGAGCGAACATCGATATAGGCCACGGTAATTACAGGTCGCAACGTCGAGAAACAAGCATGTTCGTAATCTAAGATGCGCTATAGTGTTTTCGACTGAATGTATGCGCAATGCTACTTATCAACAAAGAATGCTTAGATCGGTTGTGGGTAATTCAAACGCATATTCATCTGTTTCGTGCAACACTACTTACTTGTCGATCTGGGTGGAATATGCCTATCTTGACTTTGAACAGTTGCACGACCTTGGGAAAAAAAAGTAAAGTATAGAGGTGAACGGTATCTAAGCATATTGAACGATAACCCGCACTTTGTCCCACTGATGGTATCCTGTCCTTTCATGTCCCAATCTTCCATGCAAATGCCCACACACAAACGCTTCAAGTACAATTATGCTATTGAATATACACTACACCACGCACCAAACATACCACTGTCCTACTGGTCCACGGAGGTGCTCAGCTGGCTCATCTGAAGTAACAGCGCAGAGTGCCTGCGCTGCTTTTCAGAGTCTGGCGCGTTCACGTTCTGAAACAGAAGTCTTGGTTCGGATTCCAGCCTCTAACCAGAGAACCTGAACCGCGAAGCTTCCAGTCTGCCGAGGCCTTCGCGGGGTGCTACATTGCGCCGACGATAACTAGTAGTGAAGTCCTGGAGAATGGTCCTGATCATTCTGACATCGCCAGTTTGGATACGTTGTCGAATATTGTTGAGGAATCGCTCGCTCTCTTGAGGGGTGATGCTGCCTTGCGGTAACATAGCGACGGTACTAGCAACCCATTGAGCGACTTGTTCAGGCATGAGCTCGAAGAGGTCGAGAAGAACGCCAGAAGAGTCTGCGAAGCAGCCTTCGGGGAAGCTGTACATCATACCAGTCATGATACGCTGAACTAACTGAACGCCGGCACCAACAACAAGCTGCTTGACGCGGTTGCGCAGTTGCTCGGGGACTTCGTGACGCGTGTTATCGAAGCTAGATGACGGCGACGAGTTGCGACCGTAACCGAGCAAATCGCGTAGGAAGTGCAGCACTGCGATGATGGGGTCTTCTTTTAGCAGTGTCAGGGAGCTGCAGGCTGCGAGAAGAACCGTGTCCATGAGTGGCGACATGATCGATTCCGATGGGAAGTAGAGTGCCATATCGGCGGCAAGGCGGAAGTAGTCTTCGATGAGGTCTGGGAGCTCTTCAGGTGGCAGATCGCTGAGTATGCGCAGGAAGGTCTTCGCTTGCTGCTCATAGAACTGATAGACATCGTTTGCCAGATTTGGGTCAACATTATCTACACCCTGCGAGAACTCTCGTACGATAGATGCAGTCGCCCAAAGGAAGCAACCTTGTCTCGACTTGCTGAAGCCTTCGATCAGCTTGGTTGCAAGATCGGGCAAGAGCGGGCGCATCGCTGTACGGTAGGAAAGCACCATGTACCGCCAGCACCGACATACACGTTCAAGAATGGGTATGCTTGTGTTGAAGTGTATTATCATGTTGGCCAGAGTAGAGAAGATCTCTTGGCAATATTTGACCGCTGGATGTTCTTGACCAGGCGCGATCTCTGGTCTTACCATCTCAAAGAATATGGTCAAAAGGTTGATCTTGTCGGCGATGAGCTTGTGGTCCGCCTCGTCCTTTGCTTGTCGTGCAATTTCGATCAAGTGGGCCATGACCGGGTCGAGATACAGCTTGAGTGTTGCTAGAAGCTGTTCGTTGGGGACTTTGGCGACGACTGACGCAACACCTTCGGTGATCTCTTCTTGACTGCTGATCGGTAGCTTATTCAGGTTCTTTGCGTAAAATTGTTGCAAAGGACCGACGAAGTTTACCAGCAGGCTTGCGCAGTCGTTGCAAAAGAACTTGAACGATAGTGCAGCCGCTCGAATCACGTCCTTGGCCGAATGGTCGAAGGCGGCCATGATGTAATCCAGTTGCAGCTGTAGCGTGTCGGGATGTTGCGCGGTCCATTCGGTGTATCTTCCCAAAGCCATCACAGCTTGAAAGCGCAGCTTATGGTGGTCGGGTATGCCCGCGATGAGCGGAATCAGACGAGGCAGCATGATGTTCTCGTCAGGGGGTACCATACGGCCCATAGCTCTGACAGCGAACAGGGGCGCTTCCAGCTTCTGCCACTCGGGTACGTTGTTTGGCCCAGCTTGAGCGCCGTATGTCTGAACCCATTGTTGCATGAGGTCGTAGGGCTTTTGAAGACACTCGACGACACCCATAACCTCGCAGCAGTCCTTTAGCACATCGCCCATCTGATGACGGAACTCGCGGAATTTTTCTTCCTGATCACGATCGCCTTCAAATAGATCCTTCTCGTCTCCACTTTCTGGCTTGGGGAATTCGAGATGGCCGATCATGATGTCTACCAACTTGGAGTAGATGTCCAGACACTGGTTGCGTGCTTCGACGTATTTGTCGATGGTGAGATACTGCTTCAGGTCATACCAGAACTTGAAGGTATGAGATATGGCATCCCGCTCCTTGTCCAATGCAGCTGTTGCGAGGATTGCTTGAACCAAGGCGCGGAAGTCGGTCGGTAGGCGCGCGATGAGGATGACCCAGGATTCTCCGGCTTCAGCAAATATCCGAGCGATACCCTTGAACTTTTCCGAGTCTTCCTCTTGCGCGGCTTCAGCAAGCTTGGTCTGAAGATTGATAACCTCGGGATACAGGATCATTATTGAGTTGAGGGTCTCGTCGACATCTCTGGTTTCTGCAATGAGGGCGCTCAGGCATTCAACAGCGGCCTCGAATGGGTCGTCCAGGGACAGGTCTTGGACGATGATTTTGAGGAGGGGAGAGTTGATGATGGCATCCAGTGGTATCTCTCGTATCCAGGACGTGATGCAGTTGAGCAACTGTGGGTTCTGGGCGGCAGCAGCTATAGCAGGTCAGCAGAAGCGGGCTTGGAAAGGGGACGTTGAGCGTACGTGAAGAAGTGCCGTATCGGATGAGGAGTTCCAGGGCTTGTTGGGCGTTGTCATCGATCAACTCGGTCGTCCTCATAGTCAATTCGTGTTCCTGACCACCATATATTAGACTACAACTCTACTATCATATGTCGACACCTGGGGGGATTGGCGTGGGCTGATGACGGGGCGCGGCTCGTTCGGACGTACTGTGAGAGCGATCTTGCGTCCATGCGTGACTTCTTCGGGGAGAACGCGGAGAAAGTCCAAGACGCAAGGCAGTGTTGCTGGATCTGAACCGAGGGCGTTGACCACGTCTTTGAGCACATCCTTCCATTCGGTCATCTGTATGGCCAGATTCGCCAGACACACGCACAGCTGCAAACGAATGGGCTTGGGTCCGGCGTGGAATATGGCCAGATTGCGCATGATGGAGGCTCGGAGCTCTGGAAGCTGTGCGCGAGGAACTTGGTGCAGGTCGTACACAATCTGGCACAGTCAGCACGTGCAGCTGCAGCTTTGCCATTCAACAACCCACCTTGCCCTTGAGTGTAGTGGCAGCAAAGAGCTTGGCAGCCGCGTCTGCCGAGTTTGCCTCCAGCATAGCCAGTGTGGTTGTCCATGCCTCTTCCTGTGACATATCAGCCCCTCATGCCTCGTGCCTCATGCAACGTGCCCACGGTACATACCGACTTCTGGAACTGTTCCAGAAACTGATGTGCCTGCTCTTTCTGTGTGCGGTCCGCCTGCGACGCCATGGTGTTGTGCGCCGCCAGCACAGGGTCGAAGACTTGCTGGCCGTTGGCAGCCATGGTGAGGGAATTCAACGAGGTAGTGGGGGGGGGGGGGGGGGGGGGGAGGGGGGGACAGATGCGGATACTGCTCGGGGCAAGGCGGCGGGGCGTGTGTTATATTGCGCGCATCAACTGACAGGTTAGGCGAGTCCAGGAGACGGCAGGTGCAGGCGGTGAGGAGGTGACAAGGCGGCAGTTGGTGTGGTGGTGGTGGTGAGTTTGTTCGGGGACGGGCAGTTGCGTTCGGTCGCATAGTCAAAGCAGCACGAAGATCCCCACGTCGGTGCCAAGGCGTTTGTGACGGCTCAGGTCGCGCCAGAAATGTTCCTTCCACCACCGCCTCGACTCCGAGCCTCCCCCCCACACTGCGCCCCGACTCGGACCCTGCACTGCCAGATAGCACCGGAGACTCGCGATTAATCTCTCACAATGACTGGACGCGGTGGTCAGTACACCTGCCTTGTTGTGCAAGGATTAGCTAACTCGTTACAGGCCGCGGTGGAGGAAAGGGCACGACAGCTACCACACGCACGCGCCGCGACTGCAGCTGACTCTCTCTAGTTCTCCTTCCTCCCATCAACTTTATTTTCAAGCTCTTGCAATCACGGGCAACCATCTCGGTTTGGTTGTACGAGAACCTGGGCTTGCGCATTGAGGGAAAGCTGAGGGTACGACTACATGCACATCTCGTCGCGACAGCTGCTGACAACTATGTAGGGTTTCGACGAATTCATGAACCTCGTGATCGATGACGCCATCGAAGTCACCCTCGCGAAGAAGGACGCGCCAGAGGAGAGGCGCCAGGTCGGCCAGATCCTGCTCAAGGGCGACAACATCTCTCTCATCCAGCAGCTCCAATAAGCGCAAACGCCTGTGCCCTCCCCGCACGGTTGTAGAGACTCAAAATGGACACCGCGCACACGTCAGGTCAGGAGAGAGTCAACGCCGTGTAACGCGGACCATGTGGTTTCAAGGGTTCATGGGAGGATATCAAGATGCCACGCGCCGGAGCTCACCATCCCCGGTGATCAAGGCGTCCAAGCGGAAATCGGAAGAGTCCATGGGGACCGACTCGCTTGGAGGCAGCAACTGCTCGGTTAACGAGAGGCCAACTTCAACTTGGTTAGTTAGCCCTCCAAATACACAATACCAGTAGTTCTTACCGCAAAAGGGCATGCGCGAGACTTGGTGACAACGCGTCAAGAAATAGTCGTAGAAGCCTTTGCCGTGTCCCAGGCGGCCCAAGTGCGAGTCGAAAGCCATGCCCGGCATGACGATCAAATCGAGGCCAGCACTCACGCCCTCGGTCTCCCCATTTGTGATGCCGAAACCGCCAAAGCAATTTGCACGTGATGATAAGGAGTGTTTGTTTGGAGTGGGGATACCCCATTTGTCAGGCTGCAGCGATTCAAAGTCTTTCATCGACTGCAGCTCTACCATGTCCATGATGGACTTTGGCTGGCCTTGTTTGGGCGTCTCCAAGCTATAGGTATAGGGAATGAAGACTCTCTTGCCCCCATGCAGTGCGTTGCGCACGATGTCGCTCGTAGATATTTCACCGCCTGGCATGGACAGGTAGACGCTTATCCTGCGTGCGGCTTTGTACTCGGGCATGGACAGCAGAGTGTCGGTAGCATTGGACGCTTGGTAGGATGAGTAGAGGCAGCAATACGACAAAAGCATGACGTACTTTGGGCAGCAGCAGCGGCCTCGGGAAGTGCTCTCAAGATGGACCTAATCTTGTTGCGCAGTTCCCTCTTGACAGCTGCTAGTGATGCGGCCATGGCGTCGTTTGATTGCAAGCGTAACGGCGTTGGCGCGACGGTACCGGTGGGCCGGAAGTCGGCTGCGGTGCTACAGTGCTGTGGCGAGGTGTGGGCAGTGGACGATTGCGGCCGTAGCTACAGCAACGGTTGCTTGTAGAGGCATGCACAGGCGGAGGACATGGCGGCGGGCATGGTGCACGGCCAAGAGATGATGCGCAGCGGGTACGGGCGATGATATCGGCCTTGCCCACCGGACGCCGGTGGTGATCTGCAACTAGCCGCATGATCCCTGTCGATTCCGTCCCAGCCAGGAGGCGGCGACACTCAAACACAGCCAAACATCCTCCCCTCAACAACCACGACGGCCCTCTCCACCACGCTCCCGCCCTCGCGCACCCACGCTCGCTCTCGCACACGACCAGCCGTCCACGCTCACTCGCACTCACTTGCACCACTCGCGCCATGTTGTCACGGGTAGCCGCGCTGCTGCTCTCAGCCGCCGCTGTGCTGGGCGCGCACGCCCAGACAGCCGCCCTTCCTGCCGAGCTCGTCGGCACATGGACGAGCAAGGCGAACTCGACCATGACCGGCCCCGTACGCACGCCTGCTTCCCGGTCCGCCAGCAGCACCACGCTAACTACTCCCCAGGACTTCTACGACCCCGTCAATGAGAAGTTCACCGAGCCCAGGCACACGGGCATCAGCTACTCCTTTACTGCCGACGGCCACTTCGAGGAGGCTTACTACCGCGCCATCGCAAACCGTACGTGCCCCAGCCATCGGCCCAGTGCCGCCTCGCCCGTCTTGACAAGGCGCCGTGCCCGAGCCGCTGCTGACAGCTGCCACAGCGATAGATCCCAAGTGTCCCAAGGGCATCATCCAATGGCAACACGGAACCTATGAGAAACTCGCAAACGGCTCCCTGGCCCTCAAGCCTATCAAGGTCGACGGCAGACAACTCTACTCCGACCCATGCGAGTACAAAAACGCCGTCTACACCCGATACAACGCGACCGAACTGTTCGACGTACGTCGATATGCCTCTTCCCACGCTCGGTGAACACGTCGAGTCCCCTATACTGACTATACTGCACAGCACTACGAATACGTTGCCTCGGACGCCTACCACAAGATCCCACGCATCACTCTCTACAAATGGGACGGCGCGCCCATGATGCCCCTCTACCTCGCCATGTCCACGCCCAAGATGCTCCCCACCACCACGCTCAACCCTCTCGTCACACAAACCGCTGCGACCAAGAACTCGAAGCGCGGTGAGCTACCTATGAACCATGAGGTGCTCTTCAAGCGGACACCTGGCGCCGTCAGGGCCGACCAGTGGTGGTGGTTCGGCGTTTTCATGACAGCGGGTGGAGGCGTGCTCTACTACTTCTTCTAGGAGCATAATGGATACTGCGGCATCACAAAATTGCCCGTAGTTGGAGACGGTCGCATCACGCCATTTCTGCATCTGGCGTACATTGGAGTTTGGCATATTATACGACACGCAGCATATTCTTGTAATTGGATTCACACGACTTGGTTGCTGGGCTGGGATGAGGCGTTGGTGGCATTCGTCCGACACGAGTCGTGAGAAAAACCTCATGTTCATTAGTTAACGAGCGAGCGGGCGCGATTTGACCTTTGGAGAATCTGTAGACAAATTACCATGTAAAGTTCAGTGTGCTTGTTCAAGTTCCGCCGCATCTCTTTTTCCATGTCATCGGTCTGTTATTGCACGCCTCGAAACGTTGAGCAACTGGGTCGCCTCTCCCCCATCCGATGGGGCCGACGTCAACAAACGACCATACTCTGGTACCGTGGTTGCATTAGCCCTCTATCTGCGCTAGCTAAATGACGCTCTGGTAACCCACAGACCTTGTCATCGCTCTACAACTTTCTTCCAGCTTTCTAGCCCCTCCCCTCCCCTTCCCTCCCCTCACAATCAGCAGCTCCTCTCTCCTCTTCTCTGGATCGCTGAATTTTGGTCACGGAATAAATAATGCCGCAATACAACAATGCTTCTTCCAGAATGAGACGGGGGTATCGTATATCGTATGATTCGTGACGTATTATGCATGTGGTGCTCACTGGAAATGGAAAGCTCTGCTGGCAGGTGTTTGTCGCAAAGTTGTGGTCTTGTTTATGTTTCTAGTGCCGGAAGAATGTAGTGGTTGAACGTATGACTATTGTTTAAACGGTGGTTTCCTTGCTGCCGTAGAGGCAGTGGTCGGTTAGTTTGCGGCTTGGTTGACAGCTCGTGGTTCCCGGTTATATGTCACGGGAGCTGATTCCAACTTTCATCCTCCTCTCCTTGACGTGAGTTGCCGGTACGCTCTCACCATTAAAATTGTTGATGCTGGTCTTTTGCGCCTTGTTCGGTCCGAGTCTCGCGATGCTGGCTCGTTCGAGGAGGTACTGTTGTGCGGTTTGTTGCTCCGTTCCCACTCCTGCCACTCCCCACAGTGCCGGTGGTCACCAGCTCTTCCCTCTCACTGAGTTCCCCATCTGCCTCACTGTAACCCAAATCTCTCCATCCCAACTCTGAGATCTTCCTCAGTGCCCAACAAATTCATAGCCCACGGTGGTGGCCGTTTCTTAACCACATATCTTGTCTCCCTATATATCTCTTGCACACTGCCTTTCGCCCCATCTTCTCCACCAACCTCCTCCTCTTCGATTTCAACGCTAACTGCTGGAGCCCGTTTCGTCCTCCTCTTGTAAGGTGGCCCTCTCCCCATTTCTGCAGCCTTTTCCCAAGCTGTCTCACACCCTCTTGCAATGATCCCTGCGCTAGCCCAGCCTGTCCTCTTATCGGTTTCTAACAGCCTGGTGATAAGCCACTCGCGTTGTGACGCATCCTGATACGTAATGCCTGCGAAGAAAAGCGCCAACGTAGATTCTGTCAAGACTGCGCCAAGGAAGGGAGAGAGGTCCGAGTGGATAGGCATCTGGAAACCAGCACATATACGCCCAATGAGCATGCAGTATGGCGCTGTAGCGGATGCACATACACCAGCCGCCATTTGTGCAGCTGGTGGCATACCTGGGTGAGACCGTAAAAGGATGATCTTGGAGAGGTGAACCAGTGTCCATAGAATGGATATATCGTAGCTTCTGTGTAATATAGCTGGGCCGAAGGGTGTCATGTTTCCTTGTTTACTGGAACGTTCTCTTGGCGCTGGCGGGTAAATGTCCTCTGGCAGTGGTGCGAAGGCATCAGCTTGTTCCAGGATACGCACGACTGCCGTGTGTGCATCGCTTATGCTCTCCCACTCCGAAAGTGCCTTTTTGTATTCACCAGGTAGGTCAGTATATTGAGGATGGGGCGCGTTAGGAGTTTGTGGTGAGCGTTTATAATTTGGATTTTCGTAGCTGGAAAGAACAGGTCCAGGGCCTACTGACGGCGCCATTCCATAAAAACTGGGCATAGCTGGAGATCTAGGTGGACCACCCTGAGGCGGTATTCCAGTCGATGTAGGTGGCGGTCCAAAGCCTGGGCGAGGCTGTGGTGGAGGCTGACCTTTCCAGCCTGGCGGTGGGCCTTGCGTATGAAGAGGAGGTCCTGTAGAGCTCGCGGGCATCTTCTGTTGACCTTGTGGGCCACCTGGAGGTGGTCCCATGTTCCCAAAACCAGGCATACCAGGGCGAGGTCGCCATCCACCATCAGCTTCTATTTGTCGAAGTTTGCGACTGCGGTCTCTAACAGTGAAGTCTGCTATACGACCCAAGAGGAGAATAACATGGTCATGAGAGCCATAGAGAGCATCGGTTCGGCCAAGCGGGGCTCTTGGAGGGCAATCCGACCACTTACGATAGGGATTTCTGCTACCTGTTAGCCGCACGTTGTAGATCTCTATCCGTAACCCTTACATGAGGTGGTTGCCACTCAGAATGCTCTGATAGGCATCATGTCTAACGTATGACCAGTAGATATCCTGAAGTGTATTGTAGCTTTGCAGATCCAATTTCGTAGGTATATTAGGTCTTGTGTCGTGCCTTGCGCCATTATCTTCGAACAGCATTCCAAAGTCGTCGTAGTTGACATTGTTGCCTACAACCATGCTTACAAGACTCCGATCTGGCATCAAGGCGCTGTCTTTGAGCCTCTGATCAAATTGCCTCTGATCGATAAGCATCTCAGGGTTTTGGTGTGGGAATTGTCGTTCCATGGCAGTCTGAGCCGCTCGCAGTCGCCTCGCCTCACGCGTTAGTGCCCGGAAGTCGAGTTCAGTGATGAGACGCTGGGCGCCGATGAGATGTGTGCCCCATTTAACATGCTCCGCCGTCCAAACTTCGTAAAACGCCAGAAGTAAGGAAGTAGCTAATGTGAGGGTTGACAGACGTTTCTTAGGATTACTGAGAGAACGGACGAGTCGTTTCAAGGAGTAGGCGTAGTGTTTGTAGGATGGTGTTATCGAGGCGCCTTGCAATCTTGCAATGTGCAAACTCGCAAGCGCCAACATGGCGTGCAACAATCCTTGATGACTGAGAGCCTTTAGAGGCAGTGTGTATGTCCATAGACCTTGCTGAGCGGGATGTGAAATACTCTCGAAGATGAGGGTAGGGTTTCTAGGATTTCGTTCGTACATTGACAAAGTTGGTCCGGTCTGTTTCAAGTCAGTGGACGGTACGAATGAGAAGATTTGTGAAGCCACACGGCATCTGCGATACCGAGACATGTTGTGCAGTTGCCCCTGTCGTACTTACCACATGTATGTAATGCGCAAAAACTCTCGCAGTCTTGGGATTGCGTAAAGGACTTGCTGCATATTCTGGCCTGTAGTCTGACAGTAATCCGTCATACAAGAAAGCATCATACCGTCTGATCCCCAGCTCGTTGTAGTTCTCCAGGTGTATGCGACGGATGTTGTCGAACTCTTTGCTCGCAAGTAAGGCGTTTTCGTACTCCGCAGTTTCCACATCGAACATCTCTTCGTCTGATTGAACGTCCCAGTAGTCGTCATCTTCATTTTCGATCGCGGCTTCGTCGAGAACTTGTGTAGGGCTAACGTGGTCGTCACCACCAAAGCCATCGAGAAGGAGTTGAGGTTGAGGCCACTGCGCTTGTAATACGGTGGAAGTTTGTTCTGTGGATCCGAGAAGTCAGCTAGATGACACACGGTTTCAAATGATGGAGAGCAGCGTGCTGTTATGGCTGGAAAGGACTCAGGAGACACCCAGGATCTAGAGGCATGCACGAATGTATGAAGTGACAGTGAACAAGTAACTAGACACAGAAAAGATAATACTAATAATTGGGGTATACGAGGCTTTAACTAGACACGAGACATACCAGGGACAGGCTGAGACATGTACTTTACATCTGGGGTCATATCATGAATAGGCATCTGGGCAGGAGGGTAGCTTGCATGACTGAAGTCAGCGTGAGAGACTGCTGCTGAGTAGTTAAGATTTCCAATCTGGCTGAAATTTGCCGGACTTCCTTGTACAGAGTGTACAGGGGCTTGCGGATGACTGTCATATATTTGCACCCCCAGTGGTGCATCTGTATAGTGGGGGTATTGGTCGCTTCTAGGGGATACACTGGAACGATCCCGATAAGGACCTTCGGCTTGCTGGCTATCAGATCGATAAGCTTGTGGGTAGACTGGCGGTGGCAGAGGAACCACGGCCTTTGGGTTGGATTCGTGGTTGTACGAGACCGAAGTTATTGGTGGATACGATGCACTCTGGGTGTATTGAAGGGGCGCTTGGTAGGCACTGTGCGAATCGTGTCTAAACTGTGTTTGTGGACTTGTGTGCATTGACGAAGGCGGCGGGAAATATGAAGCGGATGGAGTGTGGCTATGTGCTTGGTAGTTTGGCGAGTGAAGCCGCTGTTGGTGGAGAGGGGATGGCAGCGGCTGCTGATAAGCCTGCTCGTGTGTATAGCTGGGATCCCCTCCAGCAAAGCCTTGCTGGGATTCCGAAGGCCCTGGACCTGAGCTTGGGTCGATGTGTGAGAAGTCGAAGCTGCCATGCGGGCGGGGTTGTATCGAACCAAGCACGCTCTCTTGCATAGTGGTAGCTGGCTCAGGCCCGCGATATGATTGATTGCGTGTTCCAGGAAGCATCGAAGTGTGGTATTGGATAGTGTTGACCACGCCTGGATGATTTGGCCAGTCCCCGATTGGTGGTTTGAAGATGACTCTCTGGTTGTAGCCCTCGCACTGACGTTTGGACTTGATGCAATTGGCGCAAGTAGGTCTCTCCTCACCACACTTTATGCGGCGTTTTCGACAGGTGAGACATCCAGTCTTGGTTCTCTTCCTCATTTTGGAGTTGGTTGCAGACCCTGGGACGCCTGTTGGTGAAACGTCACCCGGAGCTCCTGATACGGGAGCCGGCGCCACGTTCGCCATAGTTTGGAGGTGGAGAAATGAGAGAGACGACAAGCGAGCCTGGTATAGCACTTAGTATGAGGCTCCTAGCGACACAAATAGGAGATGCCAGGCTAGGTAGATGTCATACCTGAGTAATATTCGATCTCGAAAGAACGAGGGCACAAGATCGGCGGGATGATGTTGGTCCGCTTGGATGCGGGTACGGCGGAGCCAAGATTGATTAACCTCGCAGAAGTGCCGATCTGGAATTGGTGAGTCCTGCGGGGCGCCAGTGACCAGGCAGTCAAGCTTCACGATCAACTGTGATAAAGATGGAAGTAATGGTGTCGTCTTGTAGTAGTTCAGAGCTCGTAGACAAGAACAAATCTACTCAGGGAGGTCGATCACTCAGTCTACGGGAGCCATGTAGGGTCAAGGGCTTCAATGTTAGTTATAACGAAGTGGGGAGCACGCACCAGGTGTCAAAGGCCGCTGAGAAGGCCAAAAGGGGAGGGAGCGGCAAGCCCGCCGCCGTTCGTGGAGACGGAAGGCTGTACGTAAAATGATAGCGCGTCCACAGTGCCTACATCAGGCCTGGAAAGACCATAGGGAGCATGTATGTTCTAGACTAGAGATGGGACTATACTTTTCCGGGGAGCGACAAGGTACATGGGGGTTGGATCAGGGTGAGCAACTGAGGTCGGGTGCAGAAACAGCGGGTGCGGACACGGACTTGGAGGTGTCTAGAGGTGCAGGGCAAGAAGTCAAGTTCGATTCGGCAGCTGTCGTGCGAGGTCTCGTCGGGGGGCGTGCCAATGAACCGGGGGGTGGTGAAGGGCTTGCGCTAGGGGAGTGGGAGAAGAAAATTGGCGGCTGATCAGCGGATCTGATGCCGGGTAGGCTAATGAGGGGGGGGGGGGGGGGGGTACAATGTATTTGGGCAGGACGTGGGTTCTTGACCAGCCGGCCTGATTTAGACACACGACTGTCGAAGCGACGGAGGTTCTTTGGTTGCGAGCGTTGGAAGAAGGATGGCAGCATGACGGCCTGACAGGCTAACCTGGAAACCACCTGGTGTGCTGCCGGAATCGGAAGTGGCCACGATGCTTTGCCGAGGATCCTCTCCCTTCTTGCCCTCACCCACTGCACATCGGCAAAGCAACCTCTTTGACACTTTGCTCCACTCTGAAGGCGTGCTTTGTCTGCTAGTCGCTTGGGCACCTGTCACCGGCCTCAATCGCGTCGAGGTTCCGCTCGTATGCGGAACCGGAGTGCGACGTGGGACTTGGCGACAGCTGGCTATGCTTCTGTCTCGACAACACGAACCTAACTTCCGCCGTCTACGCGCAAAAGACATTTCCTGTGCGACTGTTCTTCACGCACACATGGTCCCAACTCATCACGTCGACTGGGCCCAGCTGAAGCTGATTACTACTCGCCCTGTTCAACAGCCGTGGACACTGGACCTAGCTAGCCGCTATTGCTGCCAGGCTTCCGCGACTCCGCGCAATCGCCTCGACCGTCTCTCATCAAGCGGGCTGCTTCTGATACTTGGCTTTGTCACCAAGGAAGCTTTGCTCAAACAGGCATGGTGCTGATCGACTGGTGGCGTCGTCTCACGCGCCGCGACCTGCGCTGGCCAACGAGCTTGAGCCTCCGCCAATTAACCTATACCATCAACCACCCTACCGGACCTTCTGTTCCAGTCTCACGCGTTTGATTCACCGAGCACCCCAGGCATCTTTTGACGTCACCGGCATAACTCCTACTAGAAGGACCGCACACAAGGCGTCCTTTGCGCTGGTGGCTGGCTCAGGGCAAGCTGAGCGCAACTCCAAACTCCGCAATGATATGCCTCTGCCGCGTGATTCCGCACTCCTCAATGCCAGATATGATTTTCGTTCAGGAACAGCGTGGACCCGGCAACTGGGCATCCGTTAGTCTCTGATTGCCACAACGTTGCACCTTTAACTCGCCCGTCGCCACACTGCCATACCGTCAGGCACTACCTAGGTACGCAGTCAAGGGATGCTTGTCGGCGTCGCCACTATGCCTCCTGATATCATGTACTAATGAGCAGCTATCCACGGTGCTGGATGCCGATCATGTGGACTTTTTTGGGGCTCGGAATACCTCTATTTCCAGTCATGGCCGCTGAACTTCGCATTCGAAACTGCGAGTACGGTTGCGACAGAGCAGCCTCATCCAGAGCGCTAATGCAGCATCTTCACACCACGATTGCATTAGTGCCGCACTCGTGCACTGACTCAGGATTGGCAAAGACACAATTCTGCCTTGTTTTGTTTTCGAAGGTCTAAGTCAGACGTTCACCGGGAGAACTGCTCACTGGTCCGCTCGGCGTAACTGCGGGTTCATCTGCTTTTTGGTCCTCACGTCAAACGGGTCGTCGGTTCGATAGTAGCGGGTACTCATCCCGAATAACAAGTACGAGGGGAAAAGAAACGGGTGCCAGTAACAGCGCTCCAACAACCTTTGATGTCATGATGAAGTCCCTACATGATGCAAGCAGGGGATGAGCCCAAGTTTACCAAGGCTCTGGACCCAAGATGCTGCACCTCACACTTTGGCTGCAAAAGCAAATCATCTTCCGAGTCATCGGTAGCTCCCGATCATGACCGTTTGCGGAAGTGACCGAACTATAAAGCCAATTTTAGACAAGGCTCCTCAAGATAACAGGCTGCAGCTGGACAATCGGATCTGGGAAACGGGGTGCAATCTGTGCCCTCGATGACAAGATGAATGCACATTCTGCAACGAATGCAGGGGTTGATTATGTTCTCTGTTGTGGCTTCCACGAGAGACAGGAGAGCATGGGGCGCTTGGTGGTAGGTGGACGGCGACTACTGAAGGGGCCTTACTCCAACTGGCGCGTCTTAGCGACCTGGACCCTAGATCCAAAGCTTGATTTCTACATGGGCTGATGCCATATCTGCGCCTGTCACCCGCTTGCCATTTTCGACAAGGTGATTGACAGGCGCTCTCCACATTCGCTAAGTCTTTCTGTCAGTTATTGCGAAGAGCACGTGATCTTGATGGAGACGCTGACGCCGTATTTGGGGGGGCGTATCCGCGACTCGGCATCCGATAGCACATGCAGTACTCTGCGGAGGTATCATGCTGATCCCCACGTCCTCCAGTGGACCATCTGAGGGCCGTCGCATACCGAATACGTGCTTCCCAAAGTGATGTGGCCGCACGGCAGTCTCTTCAATCATCACTATTGTTGGTAGAGTTCCCGTGACGCGCAACAGCATTCCCACGAGGCACTCAAGTACGGGCACAGCCATCAAGGTAGTTTACAACATCTGCTGGCTATCTACGAGTATGCACCTATTATGTTTCCATATCTTACACACAATAGGCGAAACGTGCGTGGTGATAGAACTGCGATATTGGTGCAGAAGTCGTCGAAGTTTCTTCCACAACCTTTCCTATTACAAGCAGCCGACCGCACAGCTAATCCTGAACACCGTTATATCAGGGTCCAAGCGCCATGCTATGCTTCCTTGTTGAACTCAATCAAGTGGCAGCTACAAGATGCCTGGGAACTACCCAAGGGTTGCAAGCCTTGCGCAGGTACAACTCCGCTGCGACGGAAGCGCGTACAAGACGCTACTAGCGTAACGATGCCCGCAGCATACGCCGCCTGATATTACACAAGCACAGTTGATCATGGCTAAAGTGAAGTTTTTCCGACGCCACTGTTGGACGCCATCAGCCTTCACTTTTGCCTCACGCTTAATGTCCGTTACTGCTGCGTATGTGCATGGCTTCCAGCCAAAACCCCCGATTTGTCGTCATCAAATCTAGTAACTAGCATGTTTCATCCCCAGATTCCGGTCCTTGGGAACGGGGCGCTTCCGAAGGATGCTTCGGTTTCTGAAAATGATCGGCTACACATGTTAGCGATCCTGGTAGGCTACATGCATGTCATTGTAATGACACCTGGTAGTCTCAGGTGAAGACTGCTTACCGAAGTTGCCAAACAGCAATCGGTGCGATTATGGTGTCCTACTAGACTTGGGCGCGACCGCAACACAGCCACCACATTTGCGTTCGTCAACCATGCCGCCCACCAACGATTTGAAGACACTGCGCTTGATTTTTTCCAAACAGAACCAAAGGCCCAAGACCGTAGCGCTTCCCTTTGGATAAGCAGCACTTAAGCTTAAGATTGACGATTAGTAGCCAGGTAGGTGATCACCGGCGAATCCCTACTGTTGTATGTTCTTGTATCTTGTACACGACAGCAATGCACAACTTGCTGCTAAGCTCAGGGTTCAGCTTTTTTCCTTATCTTCTGTTGGATCTGGTACGGCTGTGTTCGTCTCTACGATGTTGACTATACAATAGGGTATACGACTTGCTTTGTTATGAGAGATGAGGGCTAGACCTGCCATCAAATTAACTTTGACCTCAAACTCTACTTGTCTTGTTACGATTTTTGTGTGCGCTTATTCTTACTATTCCATATCCAGACTGTTCTGCATGAAGGATGCTCTTTGCTTATCTGCATTTCTTTTGGCTGAGCAGCTCCCTCCAACCAAGCCGAAAAGCTCAAGAGCCAATTTAAAAGCGACGTCTGGTTTGACATGATTCTAACAAGATAGCCAATGATTGGGATGAAATTTTGACTTTATGGGGTGTGGTCAATATGAACAACTTTATTGCTGTCACCTACCCGGCCACGCCGCATCGCATTGTCTATTCGTTCCTACAATTTCCTCACCTCCTCGTCTTAGAACTAAAACATGCACCTCAGTCCATTTAAGACTAGTGTCAATGATGAGTACTACCCTGCGCATGCATCGACCTTTCTTTTGTTTCGTTCTTGCTTCGATTCTGGCCACTTCCCACGCTCTTTCGATGGCATGGCACTCACCCTCGGAACCTGGTTCAGTTCGAAACATCAATTACATCTCCTAGTATGACGAATCTGCCCCCTATCAACATGTGCTGCTGGAATCACTGCATAATTTGGCTCTCTCCAGCTAATGGCGTACCATCCTACGTGTCAGCCCAGCACAGTCGCTCTTGTATGGACAAAGCATGCTAAAATTGTTCACCTGGACATCCTAGGCCTAGAAAACATTGATAAAAATCTCCAGCAACCCGAACAGGCAGCTGAAGATGATTCCGTACCAGATTCGAGGAGGTTGGGGCTGAGTTTTGAAAACTCCACCCATCGTTAAAGAAGCAGACAGAATCAAAGCTGGAAGAGCTTTCGTCCAGTTCAAGGGGAATGGTTTCCAGCTAGATAGTGCATTTCCGAGTTTCGTCATATGGTCGGAAGACAGGAAAACCGCTTTCTTTGCATTCACTGACAGAGCTAAAGGGGCGGTGGCTATCTTGTGAACAGGATCCACCGTACGGTGAAGACTTCGGAAAAGTATAACATGGTCATGAGTCCTGGTAGCAAGTGGTGCCTCTGTAGACTGCGTCTGAATTTTCAAATTTCTAGAAGGGGCAAGTATGGATGAGGGTGAGTGGACGTGATCCATTGTGTTCCAACTTCTGCTTGCCTTTAGTGTACGAACTGAACCAGTCGACTGTGAGCCTGTGTTTTATGAGGACTGACTTTCCAAATCATCAAAAGCACTTCAGGACAGGAGGATACCGAAAACATGCAGTCCCAGAAGTGCCCTGTACGAGGGGTTCAACTTTGGCTCACAATACATGCATCTTACGACTCTAATCTAGATCTCTTAGCACCACCTAAGCCAACAACACGACTGTTGTACCACCACTCTGTCCTAGACAATGCTACTGCACGTAGTCCATGTGCTTGGAAGTTCGTCTCAAAGTCTGAGGTACCTGATGCAACCTTGGAACGCAACGTCGGCGCGAAACACGACAGTGTCCGCATCAACAAGACACAAGCATACCACTACCAATATACAGAGTGCCCAATAGCATAAGTACCCTAAGACTCCATGCATATTTATGCTACACAACGTTGCAACGACGTAGGGTCGCTCCAGTTATTACATCGAAGTTTCAACCAAGACGTACCCAGGTAGAAAGGAGACATTTGGCTTCCGGAAATCTTGCTAGATTAGCTTGGATCAAAAGCAACACTGGGCGGATCACTCCCAACACTCGCATGCCGTAGCCAATAACTTCGAACAGCGATCTGGCATGTGCGCAGTGCCTCCGAGGGGCGTGATGGTAGAGATTTTTCGAAGTGGGGTGATCAGGGGTAAGCAGGAGATGCGCCCCGCCAACGCTCACGACATATCAAATCTTCTCCCTAGGGTTTCTGAGTGATGCTCCGTCCTTCTCGAGAGGTTTGCACCAAAACTTTCCAAACCTACCTCTCGAGACGTTGACTTTTTTTTATTCTTGTGTCATTTTGAATCTATCTTGCCGTTTTTACATCAATCTCCGATATGGTCTAGTGGCTAGGATTTGCCGCTCTCATCTGTAGAGTCAGCTCACTGTTCTTCTCCAGTGCCGGCAAGGCCCGGTTTCGATTCCCGGTGTCGGAAATTCGTCTTTTTTTTGCTTTTTTGCTTGCCAGCTGTATGTATATCTTTTTGCCCAATGCTCGAACTCGGAGATTTTGGAGAGCAAGGCAAGGCGTGTCGTTTGTAATCCCCGGTGCCGAACCACCCCTGTTTTGTCTGCTCTTCCCTCCACTGTGCCGTCAAACTCTATCTGCCTTCCCCGTGCGCCGGAACTCAGTCTCTTGTAGATTATACACAGATCCATCCCATAGGTGTCCACTAATCTTCTTCCCTCTGAAGATCCTTCCCCCACAATATCGGGCCTTGCGAAATATGTCGAGTCTAGTGACCACGCACCAGAAGCCAATGTCTACGTGCAACCGCTGCTGTCTAACATACTGGAGGCTTTCATCAGCCGCAGTCTTCACCCACAATATGAAAACGAGTATGGAGCAAATTCATACGAAAGACTGTCATTCTAATAAGTCAGGAGTATTTCTCTGGGAAAGAGTGGCTAAACGACGCCTACGTCCTAGCTAGCAATACTGTATTTGCTGTGGTACGTATTTGCGCTGCCATGCCCTTCCTTCATATGGAGTCTGGCCGACCTTCTTTTCATTTTTCCATTCTTTCGTTCGGTCTTTGGGATTTGATCTTCGTAGCAGTGAACAGCACATCACGAACACAAGCTGCACATGTGGGTGTTGTTAGGAGAATGTCGACGATGATAGGTGATTGGGCGCGGAAGCAGGATCGAGCACAGCCACCGCCACACAATGACGTACGTCCCCGGAAACTCCGTCACAAGAACAAGCAGAGCGACCCATCTTTCTAGCGCTCATAATACCATCACATGCTGTGGCGCAGTTCTAACTAGGTATCGTCACCTATGTCAAACCTCACAGCTCTTCCCTGCACACGTAATCTATTCCACCATCCAGGCAGCAACTTTTCACATAACTACGAAGTTCAGGTCGCTCGTGCTTCGATATCTTCACGCCTGCAACTGCAGTCCTCATTTATTGTCACGAATGATTTTTGTGATTGTGACCTTTCCACCTGCTTGCCACCTACAACCGCCCATCTTCTAATATGGATATCCCACGCGGCCACGCAGCAATGCCGCTTACAGAAGTTGACTTCTTGGACTTTGTCTACAACTACTTCAAAGCCGAATACTATCCTATCCGCTCATTCTGGTCTACAGCAACCGCCTTTCCCCGCCAAACCGAACGATGGATAGCTATAGGCCACGAGCTCTCACCGCTTGTCATTCGGCCCGCAAATGCGCAGGCGCAGAAAGATTTAGAATCTCTGGATTACTTCACACGGAAATGGAACCTTGATGCTGGGTTTGTTAGAGGCTTGGTTATTAGGTTTGCAAAGTACGAGTTGCATGAAAGATTGGAGAAGAGGCTATATGAATGCGCAAGACTAGATTTGATGGTGAGAAAGGCACTAAAGGAGAAGCACTTGATCGATGCACTATGGCCGAGCCCTGCGCCACGAAACATTGCAAAAGAGCTGTTGCAGCAAGGTGTTCAAGCTCGCCAATGGTTCGGCGACATGTTCAACAAATACTTCCGCGTTCTACAGTCCGTCGACTCTTTTCAACTCCGCCCGGAAGTCGACCACCACATGAAGACTAGCGGAAAGCTAATGTTGATACCATTTGTGGACCATCTGACCTTCGGAGCGGTTGATCCCATCATACCAATTGTGGCGAAAGGAGCAGGCTACGCAAATGCGAAAGGGAGAGATAACAGAGTTACCCCCGGTTTTGGCGAACCAGGCAAGTTTGAGATTAGGTTTGATGCACCTGCCGAGGTGACGGATACGTATACAAAGAGTGTTGTACGGCAGTGTCAGTGTATGAAGTGTGGGACGAAGAGGGATGTGCAGGTTGTAATTTCCGTGGACCCCAATCCCAATGCTGGTCCATCGCCTACAAGCCGACAACGCGACACTGTACCATCGCACTCAAGGACCGCACAGCGATACAGCCCAGGCTATCAAATGCCCAATCAAAACGATGCAGCGCCTCCTCGTCAACCTCTTCGACCACAACCTCAACCTCTGGAAGCTGAAGTATTGGAAAGACCCTCAACACCCGACCTTAAGAAACAATGCCCTCGGTGTACATTCCTCAATGATCCGAATCTCACGTCCTGTGAGATGTGCGAAGCTTCCTTGCCAGAAACGCCTATCCAGAAACCTCCTAGCCCAGCCGCCAACAGGAAGGCCCCTTCGCACTCCCACTCAGCATCACATCCACCCCCAAATGTTCCGAGGAGCAGGGAAGAAGCGTTGAGGCAAGAACAAAGGCCTGGAGTGTCAAACAGACACAGCCTAAGTGCAAGTCTATTCTCCATATTTCCGTTCTCGCAGCAGCAGCAGCAGCAGCAAGAACATCACGTCAAGCTCCCGCCCACACAGCAGGTAGATACATCACCAGCCATACAAACATCCTCGCGACAAGCAACAAGAGATCAAGAAGAAGTTAGACCATCTTCAAAGGAAGGAAAGAAACCACAAGTCTCGTCACGCACAACTTCTCACACAGAGCCATCCAACCTCCGTCACGACGCTACTACACCACCAAATCTCGTCGACAACACACCAGAAACGCCATTGTCCCAACACCCTGAAATGGCAATGATGCCTTTATCTCCTTCTCCACCGTCTTCTTCCCGCACGCGTCCTGCACCAGCTGGCCTCCCTAGTAATCTCATGGACGATTTCGTTCCAGTGTCGCCAGCGTTTCCCAAGGACGAGGAGGATGAAGATGCTGGATGGGGTTCAATGAGCCGAGAGGAGGCCCATGGACATGATAGTAGTAGTGACGAGGACGAAGGTAGCGAAAGCAGAGGGAATGGCGGATTGATCGATTTGGATGCGGTGGCGAGGGAGGAAGCTGATGTTTGGGGGGATAGGGATGATTGAGCATGTTAGCCTTGAGGTAGTAGAAGGCGGTTGAATGGACTTTAACGACACATTTGCTACTCCCTATTCACGTGTCAGTAAAATTTGGTGTTAATAACCACAGCGTGGATCTTCTGGACATGATTACGAGGATGAATTGAAGGAATATTGTTTGCGCGCGTTTCTCTAGTACTCCCAAACACCATTCCCAAGCCCAGGTCTTCGGCGCAAAAGGATACACAGTGAAAACCAAAACGACTCCATGCTTCATGGTGTCTCCTCTCCAAGCTCCGTTCAATGCACCAAGCGCCCGCACACGTGTTGTTCACCATTTGCAACAAGCTTTCCACATGTAAGTCAATCGTGCCCTCCGCACGCCAGCCAAGTTTGTTCAGTACACAGCCTCAAGGCCACCCTACGAGTTGAGGTAGTTCCGGACGGCGCCCTGCAGTTTTGTTGCGCCCTCGCCAAGCATGTTGGTTAGGTTTTCGAGATCGTCGCCAGCCGTAAGACCAAACTTGCGAACAAAGTCTTTGGCAGCAGTTTCAAGGTCACCGTAGTCTTCTTCCGCGACATCGTCCTCGGGTCGACCAAAGTATGCGTTGGAGGAGATGGCGCTTGCGCCTTCGAAGCCTACAAGTAGAGTTAGCAAAATGAGATACTGACCCTCACAGAGGATGCATACCTGATAGTCTCTCCTTGGCCTGCGCAGTTGCGGTGGGATCGAAAGCGTTTCGTCCGAAGAACTCGTCACTCGAAATACCCTTTTGTGTGCCAAACTTCTCCCGCGCATACTTCTCCCCGTCGTCTTGCGCAGGCTTTCCTACGCTGCCAAAGCCACCCACCTTTTTCTGTGCTAGAGGCTTCTTCGCGGCACCCACTTGCCCAAAACCTAGACGTTGTACACCCATGCCTAACCTCTCCATATCCTGACTGGAGCGCTCGGGCTTGGAAGTAGAACCGAAACCACCTCGTGGTGGCGATACGGGAGTGGGAGAGACGATGGCGGATGCTTCAGGAGCTTTCGCTTTTGTGGCTGCGGCCGCCTCAGCGGCTTCGGCTTCGGGATCGTAGCCCAGTTTCTCGATGCGCTCTGCCTCTTCGCGAGCCTTCCGCTCTGCTTCCTCGAAATCCAGGCCTCCATCTGCAACGACCACCTTTTTTGCTCCAAGACCCTTCTTCTTCGCGCCCAAAATGTTCTTCTTCGGCGCAGCGCCTGTGGTCGTCTTTCGTACAGCAGCTGGCTTCGCAGTGGGGGTGCTCGATTCAGAGCCGCCGACGAGTGGCGACTTGGGGCGATCGGTTCCATTGCCGTTGGCACCAGGCTTCAAGAAGGGCGATCCGACCTTGGGTGTACCGGTACGCGAGGGTGGGTTCGACGGTCGCTTGATGGTGGGCTTGTCCCATGAGGAAAAAAAGTCGTCGTCTTCGCCAGCTGGGGTGCTGTTGCCGTCGCTGCCAGTCTCGGGCACGTCTGTGATTACGACCTCGTTGGGGTACCTAGTAGAATCGGATCAGCATAAGTCACCGTGCATGGCATCTGCTGCGTACATTCTGGCATCCGCAGCACAGCGCCTAGTCAGCTCCTCCTTGTACTTGGTGGCGGCATTGCTGGTGTATTTGGCTTTGTGGTCTTTGCTCGCGAGCGCGGCGGAGCCTCCGTGCGACTGGAAGTACTTGGTAGCGCTTTCGTTGCCGCCAACCTTCATGATTCGTAATTGGTCCCATTGCCAGACTATCCTTGATCAGCATACAACCTGTACGTGGCCTCTGCGGGGGCGTGGGTGAACGTACTGTCGAGGTTGGTGGATCGTACGAAGGAGATGTGGACGCCCATATTACGATGGTTGGACGAGCAGTCGAGACAGAGGTAGATGCCGAAGGGTACCGAGCTCCATGTCGGATTCTTTGCGCCGCAGTCGAAGCATATCTAGCCATGTGTTAGGTACTGCTCCAATCGCTCTCTCTGTACGAAGACGTACTTTGTTCGCAGGCTTCGACTTCAATTTGGTAAAGATGGTTTGCGATTCGGTCTTGGTGGCGAGGGCAGCCATGGTGAAGACTGGGTAGGAATGGCGCGGGTGGGCGGTAAAGGAGTCGAGCTGTGGTGGGGATAATTTGGGTTGCGGCGCTCGGGAATGCTAGGGTGTCCTATGGAAGCCGCGCTTGACACGTGATAAGCGCGATTGCACGTCCACGGCACCTCCATGTCACAGCTGCACCATCGTACCTTCACTCTGTCCAAGTCTCCGCAAGCTTCACACTCCTCGCTCAAGTCTACCTTGGTTGCAATGACGCTTGTCACGCGTCTGAGTTGTCCTATGAGCAAGGGAGGCCCCAGGGTCCAGGGATACCGCCCGATACTTCGCGCTCACTCCATGTGCCAGGACGATACAGCCAGAGCTGTTGCTAATGACTACGATAAGGTTACTCATCGTATCTGTACCTTGCCTACACAGGTGCCGCACATTTTGGACCCCATCTTCCTATCTTCCCGTCCCACGACGTAACGCGACCGCACAAGTGGGGGATGCATATATATCTGGACGCGTATTCGCTCATCTTCACGTAGCAACATTCTCCTGCTGTACACTCACATATACGTTCTTGATTCAAACACAGCCACTTTGCGATACCCCATAAGCCTCAAGAATGTCTTCCTCCGTTAGAACCGTCCCTGCCCGCCGCGGAGCAGCCGCGCTTGTGAAAGCCGGCCAAAAGATAAAGATAATAAACACGCATGGCAACCAAGTCGTCGATACCTGGGCAATCGCGCTGCCTTCTTCCGTCCTCACGGCTGCATCTTCAAAGATCGAAGCACCCCTCTACCCAAACGCGACCTCCGAGTCGCCCTCCAAGTATTCCACTACTGCCAATACCGCCGCCAGCGCACCCGAATACATGTCCATGTGCCATTGCCGGGCAAGTCTGTTGAAAGTAACACCTGCGGTGGGAGATGTCATGGTTAGTCAGAAGAGGGCACCGATGGTCAAGGTGGTGGAAGATACAAGTCCAGGCGTGCACGACACTTTGGTCGCAGCATGTGATAGATGGCGGTACAGTGAACTAGGCGTTAACGGTTACCACGAGTCCTGCACAGACAACTTCTGGGATGCTTTACAGGAGCTGACCACATCTTCGTCTTTATCGGCTGACGAGAAGGAGGCTCTACAAGGCCTACAAACAAAGATGGGGTGCAGAGTTCCAGATCCGTTCAATCTATTCATGAACATTCCTATCACACAGGAAGGAGAAGGTGCGAGGAGAGGCATCAGTTTCGAAGAACCCAAGACGAAGCCCGGAGACTATGTAGTCTTGGAGACGCTCAGAGATATAGTTGTGGTGATGAGTGCGTGCCCACAGGACGTGCTTACGATCAACGGAAAGAATCCCGTAGACGCTCATTTCCAGGTCCTGGACTAAAGCGCTGATGCTAAGAGAGCCGTTCAATATAGCTACCAATAAACTTTGATGTCAAATAGCATAACTTTACCCGAATTCATCTCGGATAGCACAACGAGTTTAGACCCGCTAAGCCTAAACTGATAAAAAGGTTCAACACGAAACGTACTCCTGTGAGGCCAGCTCTAAAAATGCAATACACCACGCTGCCAAGTAGATCAAGGAGACCAGCGGTAAGATGATCAGAATCCAAATGACGAAAAGGCTGCTGCATAGAATGAATGAGATGCCGAATATCTACCAAGTGTGCGAGTCAAACGCGCGACGGTGCCGACCATGGCGACCTGAGAGAGCAGAAAGAGCACATGGTCGAGACACCAGGAGTGCGATGGAAAACTCCCGCATGAGTATGCTCGAAGAGACATAAACTTGATGGGAACATAGGAGCTGAGATCTCTGGGTCTGTAATGGTCAGGTCGTCCACCTCGACTGCTCCCGTTGAGGACATGTATGGTGTAACATCGTCTATCCCCAGGGCTTCCTCTTGATAAACAGCAGTAGCTTAGACCAGCGCCTGTAATCAATGAGTCGTCCTAGAAAGGTACAGCTGGAAATACGGCTTGTGGTGTTATCAGGCGCCGTGTTCGAATGTGTATGCAGGTGGGTTGCGGGACTAGCGCGAGGTGAGGCGAACTATCTGCCCCACACGGTATCGATAACTAGCGTCTCGAAACTTTTTGCCCTGGAGTCTTTAGAGAGCGCAGACCGCTTCTCACGACAACCACATACCGCAGTCGCCAAAATGAAGACTCAGTGGAAAGACATCCCCGCTGTGCCTACAAGCCAGGAGTTTCTGGACATTGTACTTTCCAGGACCCAGCGGAGGTAGGCTCCTTCTCCATCCGCACTCGCGCAAAGCGCCTTTTTCCTGCCGTCCTGCACTGTCGCCATGTGCAAGCCGCAATGCGTACGACACCAAAACGACAAGAAGCTGACTTGTCCCTAGATTGCCGACACAGATTCGTGCAGGTTTCAAGATCAGCAGAATTCGAGCTTTCTACACGCGAAAAGTCAAGTACACGTCCGAAACCTTTACCGAGCGCCTCTCCACCACCATCGAAGCGTTCCCGCGCCTCGCCGACATCCACCCGTTCCACCGCGATCTCCTCAACACCCTATACGATGCGGACCACTTCCGAATCGCTCTCGGTCAGCTCTCGACTGCAAAGTCGCTGATTGAGACCGTTGCGCGCGACTATGTGCGCCTTCTCAAGTACGGACAGTCCCTGTTCCAGTGCAAGCAGCTCAAGAGGGCGGCGCTGGGACGTATGGCTACCATCTGCAAGAGGCTAAAGGACCCTCTTGTCTACCTCGAGCAGGTCAGGCAGCATTTGGGCCGTCTCCCGTCCATCGACCCCAACACCCGCACACTTGTCATTGCTGGTTTCCCCAACGTCGGCAAGTCGTCGTTCCTAAAGTCCATCTCGAGAGCCGATGTCGAGGTGCAGCCCTACGCCTTCACTACGAAGAGTTTGTATGTCGGACATTTCGACTACAAGATGCTTCGCTTCCAGGCTGTTGACACTCCCGGTATTCTGGACCACGCACTCGAGGACATGAACACCATCGAACATCAGTCTATCTGTGCCATTGCCCATTTGCGCGCCCACATTCTCTACTTCATGGATCTTAGTGAGCAGTGCGGTTACTCGGTCGCCTCGCAAATCGCCCTTTTCAACAACATCAAGCCTCTGTTTGCCAACAAGTTGATCTCGATCGTTGTCAACAAGATCGATCTTATGCGTCCGGATCAGCTCGACCCCGAGACACAGGAACAGCTTCAGGGTATGCTCAAGTCTGGCGAAGTCGAGATGCTAGAGCTTTCCTGCAACACCCTCGAAGGCGTTATGGCTGTGCGAAACTCGGTCTGCGATCGCTTGATTGCTGCTCGTAACGCCGAGAAGCTCAAGGCTGGTACCAACAGCGCCGGCGAGCCTTCCGGTCGTCTTGGTGAACTGCTTCGCCGAATCCACGTTGCCCAACCACTAGGCGGCGTCACTCGCGAGACCTCCATTCCAGAAGCAGTGCTTAACAAGAAGAAGTACGACAAGGAAGACCCTGAAAGGCCGCTCCTTGAGCGTGACCTGGAAGAGGAGAACGGTGGAGCCGGTGTGTACAACATCGACCTTCGCAAGAACTATCTTCTCGAGAACGATGAGTGGAAACACGACCGCATCCCCGAGGTCTTCAAGGGCCAGAACGTTTACGACTTCATCGACCCTGACATCGAGGCTAAGCTTGCCGCACTCGAGGCCGAAGAAGAGAAGCTTGAGGGTGAGGGTTTCTACGAGTCGGACGATGATCTTGAGGACGCAGAGGAGGCGGACATCAGGTACAAGGCAGAACTCATCCGTGAGAAGAGGCAACTCATCCGGAACGAAGCCAAGATGCGCAAGAGTCTCAAGAACAGGGCCGTCATTCCGAGGACTAAGAAGGCGAAGCAGATGTCACAGATGGAGTCACATCTCGAAAGTCTCGGCTACGATGCCTCAAAGGCTGTCGAGCGTACGACTGCAAAGGCAGAGGCGCGAGGCCGCAGCTTGGCTCGTGGAAGATCAGAGGGTCCAGGTGGCGATGCTATGGACGTCGATACGCCCGGTGCTGCTATGCTTGAGCGTGCCAAGAGCCGAGGCCGTAGCCAAAGCACCAACAGGAGAACAGATGGTGTTACGAACGAGACTGCCGCTTCCAAGGCTGAGAAGCTGGCGAAGTTGTCGCAGAAGAAGATGAATAGAATGGCCAGACAGGGTGAGGCTGATAGGCACCAGACTGGTTCTTTGATCAAGCATTTGGTAAGTTTGCTTTTCCCCTCCACCCTCAGTACAGGTACTAACAGTTGGCCAGACTGCTGGAAAGCGTGGTATCGGAAAGACTAGCCACAGATAAGCGGACCTGGAGTCTTTCGCGTTCTTGCATTGCGTGTTTGCAGGTGGGGAAAATCATGGCTGGCGTTTGGGATGCATTAGATACCGACTCACTGTTGATGGAAAACAGCGTGGTAATGCAATTCTTCTATTCATCAGTAGCCGATCTCAAGCGAAGTGTATTTCTTCATCCAAGTACTGACAAGGCCTAGAGAAGACCATGTCCCTGGCATGCAATACACAACGCATTGCAGTAAATTGATTGACGCAGATGATACTTGGTTTGGCAGATGATCATTTTGGATGCTGTGAGGACGAGTGAGTTGCCGGTGGATACCAAATACAAATACAGATGTTTTCATGGGCCGAAGAGTGGGGCTCAGGAGTTGCCCTTGTAATGAGGAACGTGGAGGCAGCTATGTGAACTTTCGATACAACGAGGTAGCTGAGCTGATTGAGCAACTGTTTTTATCATCGCATCCCTAGTCATGGTCGTAGCGTTGGTGCCATGCTCACGCATGTCATACGCATAGAAGGCGCGTAACATACAGTATTGCTGCATTGGCAGATGATGAGAGCATATCCTTGCATTCATCAAACGTTTGATTTGTACCAAGCTCCCCACTAGACAGAATCATACGCTCATCTTCATGGATATAGCCGCATGAGGTTTATACCCAACAACCTCAAATTCCTCTGCTTTCCAACCATCGATGCTGCCCCCAATCTCTCTGTTGATCTTAAGTGTAGGAAAGTCTCGCGGCTCGCGCTCTAGCTGCACCTTCAGCGCATCGATGTGGTCAATGTATACATGTGCATCGCCCATTGTGTGCGTAAATGTGCCGGGCGTCAGGTCGCACACATGAGCCAGCATGTGTGTGAGAAGCGCGTAGGAGGCGATGTTGAAGGGCACACCGAGACCCATGTCGCACGATCTCTGGTAGAGGAGGGAATGTAGAACGCCTCTCGGCCGTTCTTCGCCTTGCTTGTGTCCTGGAAAGGAAACATAAAATTGCGCAAACATATGGCAAGGGGGCAATGCCATCTTCTTGATATCTGCGGGGTTCCACGCGCTTAGTATGATGCGCCGGTCGTAGGGCTTGTTCTTCAACTTGTCGATTATCTCAGCTAATTGGTCGACACCTTGGCCTGTGTAGTCCTCTGCATGTCCCTTGTACTCAGCGCCGAAATGCCGCCATTGGAAGCCGTATACCGGACCCAGTTCGCCTTCCTCGTAGTGGTTCAGGCCCACCTTGTCAAGGTACTCTCTGCTGCCGTTGCCGTCCCAGATCTTGATGCCAGCGTCCGAGAGAGACTTGCTATGTGTGCTGCCTGCAACAAACCACAGCAGCTCGCCAATTACAGCGCGAGTGAACACTCTCTTCGTCGTAAGGAGGGGCAGGATGAGTTCTGGTGGCTGTGTGGGGTCGTTCGAAGGCCGCGACAATGCGAACCTCATCTGTGCAGGGAAGGGAATAGCACGTGTGCCAGTGCCTGTTCGGTCGGGGCGATGTTCGCCATTCTCGAGTATGTCGCGGATCAGAGCGAGATATTGGTGCTCCTCGTGCGTGGGGTTGCTGGGTGGCGGTGTGCTTTGCTTGGCGCTATCTTTGGGAGGCTCGGAGGTTATGATGGATTCCAGCGCGCTCGGAGGCATTTGGACTGTTGCGTGGAGATGGGTGTGTGTGTGTGTGTGTGTGTGTGTGTGTGTGTGTGTGTGTGTTCAAGTGCTGTGGTGCGACGTCAAAGTAAAAGTCGCGAAGCGCGTCAGGGCCCTTGACCCGCGACTGCGCGAGTGGTTCCTGTGGCTCACCGTATCGAATGCTCCCGACCTGACTGCATGCGCACCTGCGACAAAACACCAACACTAGAACACGCTTTCTGATAGCATGGCGGAAGAACAAGCTGCTCATCATCTATTGAACGTAGTCGAAGAGCGGGGTCTCAAAGTCGATCTCGACAACATTCTCTTGGGTTTCGAGGATGTGGAGACCAAGCACGAAGCTGCGGTGTGGGTTCAGGAATACCTACACGGAGATACCTTGCTCAGTAGAGAGGAGCTAGAGTTGTGCGTCGAAATTCTTGTTGTATAGATCTGTGCTGACTAGGAGTCCAGGTATCAGACTTTGAAGAAGAAGGGCCTCTTGCACCAGTACGAAAGCGAGGGTGAACCCATCCGACCTATTCTGGACCATGATATCGCTGTAGCGATTGAGTCATTGAGAAGCTCCACTACTGCGATCGAGGAGCAGTGCAAAGTTCTAGAGGCACAGAAAGATGCTTTGATGAAGCTAAAAGCTCTTGACAAGCCCAACTTGGATGTCGAACATGCAAGAAACGAGCGGAGAAGGAAGGAGGGGCAAGAAAAAGCTCGCTTAGACGTCTCTGTATGTTGCGGGAGACTATGCGTCAAACTCTGCTAACGTACGTAGGTCGACGATGTAGTTGCATCAGTCACGGAGCAGATGACTGATGCTCAGCGCGAGATTGATTCTGAGAAGTCAACGCTCAAGAGCTACCTGTCAGAACGCTTTACATCCGACGACCAGATCTTAAGTCGACTCCCTAAGCTAGTGTCTCAAATCATCACTGAGCCTGAAATCAGCGAGGACGAAAAGTCGATGGAGCAGTGGTGCAAGGCGATCATCTCCTTTCGCGCTGCAGAGATCAAAGCTCGAGTGGACACAGTTTTCCTCACCAACGCATCGGGGAACCCAGAGAATGGCCTCTCAGAGGAAACAGGGGACGACTTCGAAGAGAAGAAGGCCGCCCTGCAAGCTGAACTGGAAGAGCTGCACTCTGAGATCGCATCTGTCGCTGAAATGGTTATCGAGCATGAGATACGCCAGCCGATGACTGAGATGAAGGAGCGCAAGGATAGAGACAGGAGACAAGCACGAACTGCATGGCTCAACTACGTGAGTAACATCTCGGGAGTCATTGGGCCATTGCTAATAAATCAGGTGCTCTCAACACTCGAATACATGGGCAAACGGCTCAGCATAATCAATACTAGCACGCAAGATACTGACGAGTTCCAACAAGCACTAGCGCACATTCAGGCAGCGGCAGCGAAGCGTATACCAGAGACACACGCACCAGTTGCGACGCCCGGATTGAAACGTATGAACTCTGGCATGTCCGCTTTTACCCCCATGGTCAAGCTCAAGCCTGCATCGACGCTTGACCTTCCGGTAGCACTCCAGGATGCGCTTCGTCATGCAGGCATATCTTTCAGCCAGGACAGCATTGAGAGCCTGCAGGACGCTCTGCAGCAGGCTCAACTGGAGCGAAGCAAGAAGCTCCAAGGCCACTTGGAAGCTACCGCGACATCGACTCACGACGGGCTTGCTGAGCGATCAAGCAGAGCAGACGCAGATCTGGGGGTTGTCTTGAGCGCGCTATATAAGCACGCGCCATTCCAGCAGGCTAGCTTGACAAGCCCAGAACTGGACGAGCAGTTGAAGGCGATGGAGGTGGAGCTCGAGCACAAGGACCGGGAGCTGCTGGATGCAGAGGGCAGCAATCTAAGCCTGGGCGACGCCAAAGTTCGAGCGTTCATCGCGAAACATGGCAGATAGAGCCGGTGTCTTGACAATCAGGTTTCGGGCGAGGTCGGTGCGTTGTCGCGGTGGAGCGGACGGGCTGGACTGGGATGATGCAGGCGCGTACCAAGGGCGGAGTACACAGGACGGACAGATGTGGTTTGCGGCGCAGAGCAAGCCGCCTTCATGTAGGCAGGGCCAGAGTGTGTCGCCTCACCGCTCGGGCTCGGGCTGGGGAACATGATCAGCTCGTCGGTCGCAAGCGATGGAAGCCACCTGTTCGCGGGTGGAGCTCTGGGGGAGGAAGGACCTCGGACTGGTCGCGAGGAGTGATGAGCTGCAGCTAGCGGGCCCCCATGTGGCTAGCACCCAGCCCCCGAATAACACTAAACATCGGCGGCCCCTGTCGAGGCTGCGCTGAGTAGCTGACGGACAACAACTCTGCTCTCCTCACCAAACCCCCCCAAAGCGCCTATCCCCACTCTCGCAGCCCGTTGAAGCTGCGCGGGATGCTCGCGCCCGGTACAGGCAGAGACGCAGGCCCTCATTCACGCAACTGATCCATCACCATCACCTTGCCGGTAGCTCCCTGGAGCTATCCTCACACCGCCCGTCATGGTTAAAGGAGAGATCCTCACCCTCGGCGCCGCCGCCGGTGCCCTTGGGGGTGCTTACAAGCTGGCCGAGTTCCTCACCAAGGCCAAGCGCGTGCGCGACGTCGGTCCTTCCAATGCCGTCTACGTGCGCATCATCGGCCGCGTCCAGTCGGACCTGGATGAAGTCCGACGTCTGCTCTCCATCCGCGAAATCCACGACATCCTCGAAGCCAACCCCGACAAGTCCAAGTGGGTCTACGGATGCATGCGCGACGTGCGCGGCGCCCTTGAGAACATCTCGCCGCACACGGAGCGCGTCGCCGGCGATGTCCAGGACGGTCGCCGCATCGGCATGCGGCACCGCGTCTACTGGCTGCTTAGCGAGAAGGAGAAGCTGGAGAACAGGGAGAAGGAGCTCAACATCGCGCAAGCCAGTCTCAGCGCCGTGCTCGGCTACCTGACTGCTCTGGAGCCGTATGAGGAGCCGCACAAGCCCAAGTCGACCAAGAAGGAAACCCACATCGACATTGACATCCACCAGGAGCCTCCCCAGCCTCAGCCTCAGCACCAGCACCAGCACCAGCACCAGCACCAGCACCAGCCCCAGCCCCAGCCCCAGCCTACGCACACGACGCACATTGACAGGGAAGTCTGGGTCGAGCGTGACGGCGCGCCGCCTCGACGCGTAGAAGAACACCGCGACGTCTGGGTTGAGCGCGACCGTCAACCCGCAGCCCACTACGAGGAGCACCGCGAAGTCTACATCGATGAGCGCGAGCGCGGACCCCAACACTACGATGACCGCGGTCCTGCTCCCCGTCACAACGCCCACTTCGAACACCAAGGCCGTGATGCTCGTTACGAGACCCAGTATGATGAGCGCTTCGAGCAGCAAGACCACTACCGCTCGCAGTATCCCATCGAAACCCAAGGCAACTACAACCAGAGCCGTCCCTTCCCTGAGCCCCTCGGCCGCCGCACCGAATCTTATGAGGACCGCCTTCCCGAGCGCGACTCCTGGATGCAGACCAATGCGCGCGCCGACCAACGCCCAGGTCAGTACGCTTCCCGTGGCGCACAGTACGCCGAGTACGGTGCACCGCAACCTATCGGCGCAGCCCACTATTCGCGTAGGTTCCAGGGAGACGCGGGCTTTGGCGACGAGGAAATACTAAATCCCCAACCAGTGCCCTTGGACAGGCAGTATGCCGAGCGCGAGGTGAGTGGTTACAACAATGGCTACCCGCCCCGTTACGGTAGCAAGCTCTAGATGTTAGCATGAGGCTGACATGCGGGCAGATGTGGATTGAACAAAAGGAGGATTACCGGTTCGATCAGTACGGAAATAGGCTGCCGGATAGGCTTTTCAAGCCAGCTGTGTCTAGGCCCTATCGCAGCCGCATGTAAATTGCAATACCTCTTGGATACGATTAATCTCCTTTTCATTGTCACGAGCCTTTTTGTCTTTTATTACCCCCGAGCCCCATGTTTCTATGTAGCTGCAATTTAAGTTGATACCTTCCGGCCGCTCGCTCTTTTCTCTTTTGCTGACCACGTGGTCTGTTCATCAACCCAAGCACTACCTAGCCATCGCCGCTTCCTACTGAACATGCGACACCCCACACTTGTACACAACATGCAATACAGCCACATTTCTCACAAACATGGAAACCATGTCATGGCACCCCCTCTCGCTTCCGACGCTGTACCCACGGTACTCGTCGAACCACAACCAGAGACCAACAGAGACCCTGAGAATCTGAAGGGCTGGCAGTGCTCTTGCAGCAATCCTGCCTACCTGCTGTTCTCACTCATCTTGCGTTCCAGTATCTACGGCATCGGCCAGCAACTGTACAGTTGCACATAATTCCCATCCCCACCAGCATGGCACCACCTACCTCTTGGGAGAAGACACAATCTTGCTTCTTCTTGTTCTCCCGCGCAAAATCCACACGCTGGCCTAACAGCACCCGATGTGCGACTGATGCCCTCCTCGCCCTGTCTATCATCATCGCTGTAGCACAGTTCGGTCTCTGTATTGCTATGGCCCACCGACTACTTGGCTCAATCCACGAGGTTCAGTGCTGGAACGTGAGCAGCACTGGAGATTTCGACTTCAGCGGCTTTGGTCTGGGGTCTAGCCCGTCTGACTTTGTGTTCCATACGGAAACCAAGAGCTTGCCGCTTACCTATGCAAACCTGGACAAGGTTTTCAACCTGGGGAGAGCCGAGGGAAATGGACAAGGCTTGTCAGGGCCGGAGTATTTGAGTGCTCGAGAGACTGATGGGACTTTGTAAGTTGTCTTGCCCATCTGTTCCACCGATGTAGGCATAAAGAGATGCTGATCAATATCCCCACAGCACGATAGTAGCAACCCTCATTTTCAGTCCTTTCTTGCTGGTTGTCGACCTTTTACTCCTGCTTCGAAGCCACTACCGGTCTACACGCATCTCCAACCGTGCCGGCATGCTCTGGTCCACATGCTTTGCAGTCTATTTCCTGATGGTCGCTCTAGGTGCTGTTTGGCTGAACAAATTTTCTAGTAGCAAAATCGACGATAGTTACGATACGTGCTGGCAGTACGACAGGACGATGGATACGTTGGAAGGGTGGAGCAGATGGGCAAAAGGTATGGTGCGAGGATGTGAAGCCTTGGGGATGCTGGGAGCGTTATGGTAAGTCTGAAACACCACAAATACTGGAAGCACTTGGGCTTCTGCTGACGAGCAATAGTATGGCCGTCTACTTCGCATTCGCACTCGTTGCTTCGTACATGAATCAGCGAACCGATGCGCACCAGTCGATGAGACTAGATAATCTCAGTAGTTCTTCGTCGACTACCCACACTGACGACCTCCGCGACCTCCCATCTTCTGGCCTCGGTACTCGCGCGGCTCCCATTTCCATGAACAACTTCGGTATCACGTTCATAGATGCTACTCCGGGCGCGGGTAGCCAGCCCAAAACTGCAGGATACCAAAGGCCGTTCGAGGATCAAGAGGTTCCTACAAACCCCTTCGCAGACCCTGAGGAACCGTACAAAGGCGACGTGGGAAGTCAAGAGAGTGTGCCACGGGAACCAGGGGCCAGAAAATAGAGGTAATTAGTCATGACCATAGTGCTAGGCGATCAGCAGGCAGCGAGGGTATACATGTTTATCATTTTCCTGGGTTTCTCTGTATGCTCACGACAGATTCAGTATGATAGCTAACACTTTCGTGATATATTACAGCTTTCACTAGTTGCGTTGCAATGCCCTCAAGATATTTAGTCCCTAATGCAATCCTATACCTTTCATCTTCGCTAACAGTCAGGTTGACTAACGGGGGGTTGATTCCTTGCCTAAGAGACGTTACTGCATGCAAGGGTGGCGCCACCGATACAACAAAACGGACTTGAAAGAGACTCGGACAACAAGCATATTGTCTTATACTCGACAAAGAAAGGGGAAACTTGCTTTGGTGTCTTTGTCTCTTCCATCATTTCCTCTTTTCACGCGTTCTCGGCTTTGTTCATTGATCTTGAGAGAGGAGATGCATATTACCCCTGGGCGTGACCCATGTATTCGGACGTCCAAAGTTCTTTCGAATCCCAGGGCCTTATCTCTCAGCAACTAAATATAGTGAAGCAGTCATGTCCAGCGACAACAACCACAACTCTCCAGTCGCCAACAGTACCGGTGGAGGTGACCCACCATTCGCCTCTCCCTCGCCAGAAACCGAGGCAGACATTATCAATAAATGGCTTGCGCTACTTTATATCAACTACACACATCTAGGGAATCCTCTTGCGCTCACGATAAAGGAATTCATCAGTATTGTTGCAACTGGATCTACAGACTCTGCTAATAGTTGGCTGGACAACAATGCATTGGATCTGGCCGCAGTCCTGTTGACAAATTTTCAGAAAGAACGAAACGATATAGTCATCGTGCCATCAACTGCCGCCATCAGTCTTGCTCGCATTGGCCTGTGTCTTTGCAACAAAGATGAGTTTGAGCAAGATGACTACTCGAACGGATGCTACCGTGCATTTCAGAAAGAAAGTGTACGATGGATCGTTATTCCCGTGACGAATGGTATGGCCAGCCGAACGGACGAAGATAACCGAATCAAGGCTAGAGCTAAACTTGCGAAAGCTAAGAAAGCTAGAGAAGGAAAAGAGAAAGAACAAGACGACAGAGTAGATCGGATGTCCGAGCAAGACGAAATGCTTATCGACGGCGAAGGACAAGATCCAGAGGACAACGCCGAGGAAGACGAACAAAGTCCACCGGAATCAATTCCTAGTGGCGGCAGGCATTGGGGCCTCATGATAATCGACAAAGAGAAAAACGACGCCAGATGGTTAGACGGCCATCTGATCCTTGAGAAGAAACGCACTGGCAAGTGGCGTATACTTTACATGGAAGACGCAGGGTGGACTGCTGGAAAGATTCTCTGTGGCTACGAGAAAGTCATGGGTCTCAAGCGAGGGCAATTCACAGCGGCAACACTCAAGCATGTCCCTGACGACACCCAAGACAACAACTACAAACTAGACAAAGGTTCAGCGTGCGGACCATGGGTGTTCGCTATGCTCCATTACATACTCAATCACCCGAATTTCCTCACATGTGCGGGTGGACTTTACAGCACGTTTAGGCCGAAAGATAGGAGAAAGCACCGAAAGTATATGGCGTTTGACTCATTGGCATCACGCAAGCGTATACAGGACATCGTTCGAAGCGTGGCAGATGTGAATCTAGCTGAGAATGAATTACCGTACAAGATGACTGTGCGCATTCTGAAGATCCTTGACCGTCCTAGCACTTTCGATTTGTTGAGTGGAATTAATTTCTTTGGTCTACATAAACAGCTTCCACTTGTACCTGATGGGAATGGAGATTCGGGAACGAGGCCCGACGACGACGACGACGACGACGACGACGACGACGACGATGAACATGGCGATAGTTCGGACGAACAGTTGCAAGAGGCTATTCGTCGCTCTCAATTTGCGAACAAAGACCTTTCTACACAGGTTCTTTACGACATTAGTGAAACCGGAAACCTAACGGTTCCGGATGGCCTCAGCATGCCAAAGGATTTCGCTGATAGTAACGAAGTTGGTACAGCAGCCCTGGAGAAATGGAAGGCAGTCAACGAGGATCTTCTTGAGAACATCATATCCAGGAACAAGAAAGCAAAGGCGAATCATATGTCCTACAGGGCCGCCCTGCACGCATCGAGTGGGCGAGGTTTCGGAAATGAGTCGGATGATCGACTGAAATATCTCTGGGGCAATGATTCAAATGCAGTGAGTCCGCATGTGAAGCTTGCACCGGAAGAGATTCGGAGAATGATGCAACGAGAATATGAAGTTGGAAAAGGTACACAGAGAAAACCAGAAGGTAGTGAGAAGGCTCTACACGATGGAGCAAAAGGCCCCAAAAAGGACAGCAAACAAACGACAGCTAGCCAACCCACCATCTTCGGCGGAGTATTGGGAAAACCCAAAGTCCTAGGAAAGAAGAGAAAGTTGGCATACCCTCCCAGATGGAGATCTGACCGAATACCTCATTTTGCCACACTGCCGGTCCCCACTCTTGACAATTGGGTCAGTATAAATACCGACTTGTTTACCGAAAGGGATATCTCAAAACTCGCAAGAACAACTCAACAGGCGATACTCTATCGTACGTACAGAGCCAGTTTCTCACACGAGACACCGGAAGACCTGCAAAACATCTGGCATAATGACCCTCATGCCTTTACTGAGTTGGAGCAGAAAGAAGAATGGGCCCCGGAAGATATCGCACAGCGCATGGACAATGTTTATATGAACCTCAAGCCACCACTGTTCATATCCCTAAGCCACGCCGAAATTGAGATCTGGGTGCAAAATCTACCAACCGAGATCCAAAACAGGATGACTAATGCCGAGGGGAAACTTCTCCATGACCACGCGCGAGGCATCTTGCACCGTCTCTTCGTCGGCGAATTTGAGGAGCTGCTAGGGAACGGAGAGCAGGGCAGCGAGGCCAACACCAAGCTACTTGCTGAGTGGCGCAAGGTGGACAAGACAAAGTATAGTTCCGAAGTGGAGGCTGTGAATAAACTGGTAGCCACGTTCGGAAACAATGATGGCGGAAACCGTGACCTGCCATTCCTGGCAGAGAGCCCACTTCACTGGCCATTGCGTGAATACCTCCTTGACCGCACTCACGGCGAGAAAAGAAAACCACCAGGACCTGGTTCTGGAGGATCCAGTTCAGATAGGCCGACCAAGAAACGCAAGTGCTAACCGCCAAACTTTCTCGTACAAAAGACGCTAGAGTAGACCTCTGGAAGGAGAACGTACCCGAGGATGAGAAAGTCCGGCTACTTGATTCTAAAACCAAGATAAACTCCCAAAAGCTTGCACGTATCTACCTCGAGCGCATACTCAATGATACGTTTCAGAAGGGCGCCACGGGGAGGCCCTTCTCTGATAAAAGCAAAGTATATATCAACAAACAGAAAACGATGGTAGTCCATGAAAACAAAGTGGCCGGAGGATTAACCAGCGACACTGACGTGAGCCTAGAAGTGCTCCTGAACAAAAAACTGCATCTAAGGGCAACGGATGATGGGAAGAAGGGGACAGCTGGAAACGATGTCCAGTTTGTAGTCCGGATGAGGATAAGTGGCTTGAGTATTGGAAAAGAAGAAGGGGTGAAGGGTTGGAGTGGGATGAGTAAGTGATAGAGCAGTTTGCTTGTTCGTTGTTCCTTTGGGATAAAATGAGATGGCCTCAAGGTCTTGCATATGTAATAGCTTGTATGATGAAGATTCAAGGCATGATTCGATGGACACTGAACATTGTCAATCTGTTCTGGATATCATCTTCGCTCACACCAGCAGAAATCTCCCCTGACAGGTATCCATGTACGTATCAGGGTCCGGTTGGCTGCTATGTGTTGTTCAGTCGATGATGAGAAATGCATTGGTTCGGCGAAGGAGAGGCTGCATGCAATATCGGCCAATAAATTGCAGGCAGAAAACATGCGATGAACGAAGCCAGACCGAACTATGAAGCCCTCTCAGGCGCCAAAATTGCGTCGTATCTATGCACTACGCCACGGAGGCAAGCAAATACGGTATACTGGTGAATCTCGTCTGCAGACGTTATGCCGTGTTGACACTCGCGGCCTTTTGCAAAACGTCGGTGGTCATTGTGCGATTGTTTAGGTATGAGGCTCGGTATTCAAGCGTCACTAGACGAGCAGATAGAGAGACGCAGTTGTTTTCCTTGCACCGCTCTGAAAGACGCGACCATAGTTGAGATAGTCAAGAAGGGAGGGTTATTTCAGTGACATTCTGCGGTGTGGTAAGGTAATGCCTGTCTCGACATCCATGTGTACATTGAGGCGATGATGTGAAGATGAGGGTTCCGGACCTGGAAATTATTAGAATTGATGTCAATATTTGCACAAGTCGAAAGGCGTGTTGCTTCTTACTTGCTCTGTATGTGGTTTCTCCTCGCAGGTTGGTGTGCATCTTACTACGAGAAAGATGAGGCCTCTCATGCGGTTCGCTTCTCGACAGTGGAGACTTTAGGCAGCACGTCTCGCAATTCCTCCTTGTCTTTCTCGGTCGGGGTGAGACCGAATTTCTCTTCAGCCTTGTCGGATATGTATAGGCCAGCGCCCGCGTACGCCATAACACCAACGCCAACTATCATGCGCGTCTTGGGTGGTATGCCCTTGAACCATCTGTTGGGACGTCAGTGGTGCGAGTTTACATAGTCAGCACGTGCACGTACTGCCAGACAGCCATGTCGAGGATGAGACGGTGCAATTGCGACAGTGTCGCAAAGTTCGGGATGACGACGCGAGAGAGTCGGTGCCAAGCCTGGGGGACTCTCAGACTCGACCGCGGCACAGCCAAAGCGCTCACATAGACCAAGTCGGCGTTGAATTCACGACCAGCCACGCCGATAGGCCCATAGTCGTTTCGCGCGCGAAAGCCATTCCCTCGGAGCCAAGCCTGGCATGATAGCTCGGGACGCTGGACATCGATCGCCGCACCTCCGCACCCGCTCCGCACCTTGAGAACAGATGTGCGCGCTACTACCACCCGCTTCGTGAGCGCATCCGGCAGCACCGTACGGCTCCTCCCACCTTCCAAGTATGCCCGGCTTCCGCCGCTGGGGCAGGTCGAAATTCGAGCGCAATCCCGAGTCGTCGTTCAAGCTCCTCGCCGCCATCATCGTCATCACACTGTACCTCCTCATCAAGGAGTTCCAGCACCCGACTGTCCGAGACAGGGGCATACCGGCGTTTGGCGCACAAGTCCAGCATGCAGACTGGAATGGAACGGGCCGGGCGGAAGAGGCACGGGCGAAGGGCGTGCGGGATGCCATGAAGTATACCTTCTGGAAGTACAGGGAGAACGCCTGGGGCTGCGACGACATTCTGCCCGTGTCAGGCGGCAATTCCTCGTCCAGAAATGGGTGGGGGGCTTTCATTGTCGACTCGGCGAGCACCTTGGCCCTGATGGGGCTGTGGGACGAGCTGGCGCATTCGCTCGAGCACATACTGGCGATTGACTTTACCGAAGCGAAGGACCTCGTCGACCCTTTCGAAACCACGATACGATACCTGGGCGGGCTCTTGTCTATTGTGGACATGTACGACGTTGGACTCATTCCCGAGGACATACTGAGCGAAGAGGCGCGCGACCTGGTGCTCGAGCATGCTGTCACCCTGGCTGGGAAGCTCGCCCCGGCATACGAGACTCCCACAGGCATGCCGTGGCCTCGTGTCGACTTTGACACGGAACAGGGCGAGCCAGACCCTTCCTGGGTCTTCAGCGACGACCCCACGAAGCACGGATACGACCAACATCCCACCGTAGGCCCTGCGCGCACCGGCTCTTCAATACTCGAGAACCGCATCCTGACGAGGCTGACTGGCGACCCCATCTACACGCAGAACGCAACGAATGCATGGGCGCCCCTGGTGTGGTCCAACTGGAAGACGCCGTGGGCCGGCATGGTCGACGCGCCCATCGACATCATGACAGGGGAACCAGTGGGCCGCCAGAGGCACTGGGATAGCGGGCATGACTCGTACTACGAATACCTCGTCAAGATGACGCTCTTGGCTCCGCCGACAGATCCTCATATTGGCACATACAAGCAACGCTTCACCGACGCAGCCTACTCCCTGCGCAAGCATCTCAGTTCCCGCTCCGCACCTGCGCCCGATCACTACATGCAGCACTTGTACATCGGACGCCACAACGACAAGCTGTATGAGAACCAGCAAGGACATCTTGCCTGCTTCGCACCTGGTGCCATTCTCCTCGCCTCCAGACTCTACGACCAACCCTACCTCCGAACCTTTGCGCTCGCGCTCCTCGAGGGCTGCCGCCACTCGTACACCTCTACACCTACGAACATTGGTCCGGAAACCTGGGCCTGGGTACCCAAGTTCGGATACGATGAGCCGCTCTTCGTCCCGGAAACCGCACGTCAAGAGCGAGAAGCCATAAAGAGCGGCATCTGGTCACTGGAACCAGCATACAAAGGCCGGCCCGAGTATGTAGAGAGCCTCTTCTACGCCTGGCGCATAACGGGCGATCAACGGTACCGTGAATGGGCATGGGAAGCCTTCTCAGCTATGGAACAGCATTGCAAAGCGCCATTTGGCTACGCACAGCTTGCCGACGTTTACGACACGCAGACGAAGGGTGAAGACAAATGGGTAGACATGCAAGAAAGCTTCTGGGCAGCTGAGACATTGAAATACCTCTGGCTCACGTTCGCTGATGTCGAGGTTGCAAGCTTGGACAGCTGGGTGTTCAGTACTGAAGGTCATCCATTCCGCATGATACGGTAAGGGGCGCCTCAACGGTACGATCCAGTATAAGGGTAGGGATTGTAGCATGTTCTACAGGATAAAGGCGACCAAAGAAGGCACAGAAGGCCTTGAGAGCCTGCCACAGGTGGAACAGGCAGTTGAAAAGAGGAGAGCCGTCAAAGCAGCAACAGAACAATGATACCCAGAGTCATATTCGCATCGATAACAAAATTAAGAACATCACAACCACCGCTTGCCTCCTAGCCACCTTCCTTGTTTCCTGCAGCTCGTCGTATCCCTGGCATAGTAATGGATTCCAGCGCTGACGATTTGCAACCCATGGTAATGTATACGAGTGAGAAGTGAGACCTAGTATGATTTGGTGGTATCAGCGGTTCGAGCGTTGGGAAAGTTTGGTATGGGCATTTGTCAGCAAGAGTAGTTACGAGTAAAGGTGTGACAGTGAAAAGCAGCGCGAAGCCTTTGAGCAATTCGAGTCTTGTTACAAGAAGGTGAAACGGTGTCTTGAATAAAGGTGATTGGGTGAGGCTGCACGGTAGGTATGCAGTCGTGTGATTGAATTCAATGGTAGCAACACTATCGGGTAGCAACAACCCGCCATCTCTACTGAATATCTCAGGCTCAAGACTACGGAACCTTTCCTTCAATTATCAGCGTCTGGTTTCTTCCTACAGAGCACTTGCCTTGAGGTTTGCTGCCGTCTATCCTTGACGCCATAATTTGTTCTCGTAGTACGGCGTGCTCTTCGATCCAGGCTGAGGACCGTGTATATTCGCGTTAGCCAGCGCAGGGACCTCGATGATGTGAGGAAACCCTGATCGATGTGTATTAGTAGTGATACCAGAGCCTTCAAGGGTGGGAGAAGAAGAATTTCAGAAATTTTCACCAAGTGTGTGAACAGTGAATGTCGTTCTGGCTGATTGGGGAATAGGTGTAGTTTCGGTGGCTTTGGAAGATGAACAGCCCATTGTTGGGAAGATTCGAGAGTAGGAGTTTAGAGGGATGATTGATACTGGGGAAACAGGGTATGAGCAAACTGAACTTTAGTAATCATAGAGAGTAGAGGGGAGAATAGTGTGCTTATACGCTGTGGAGGAATGGCAAGAAAGCATCACTTCAGATCTTCAACAGCGAAACAGGCTAGATGGATGAGGAAAAAGGATCAAGGATTACTACGAATAGTTTCAATATGAAATACGTGAATCTTTTGATTCAAAGTCGCCTCATCTTCTTATTTAGGTAGTCTGCTTTACATTATTTCCTATCGAGTGCCGCAATGATACTCGAATACTACTACATGTCAGAACAACAACACCTTCGACGCTTCTCTGTCTTCGCAATTGTGGACTTGTTTGTTAAATGCATTCCATAGTCTGGTCTACTGCTTGGTCGTCCTAACTTTGAGAGTGTTCATCCTTGCTGATCCAGTTGTAGCCTGAGTCGTAGTAGCCATACTTGTTCGTCAACGCAGCAGTTGTCGCAACAACAGTAGGTCTAGAATTCTTACTCGTAGGTGGATTGACTGGGTTTGGGGTGTTGTGCGGCACTGGATGTCCATAACGAGCACTGCCGTCTAGAATGATGGGTGAAATGCCAGTGGTCTGCGGCTTTGCCACGGACTTCGGGGTTGATTTTGAGGAAGAACATCCCATGGTGGGTCGTGGGGGAGAGATGAAATATGGATCAAGGTTATAATGTGGCAATGTTTTTGCTAAAGGATGTTCCTGAAGATAGAGAGTTCTTAAGAAGTTACCTGGCTAGACATATGGACAGTAGAATTTTCAAGTGATGAAGATAGATACATTTGTCTATTTATTCAGTCGACATATGGGGATGAAGAGGGCATCGTGAAGTAATAAATGACGTAGAATTGCGTCAGGTAATGTTCTTGCGCATCAAGTCCGGCATCAGGACGTGTGCACACAAACCAGATTCTTCGCTGTTGGTACCCGCACTTGAAGGCATCTTGTTCTGACGTGCACTGCTCCGTAATCAAGGCTAGTTAGCAGCCTATAAATAGGGAGAAATATTCATATAAAGGCAAGCGGCTCGAACAAACATGGAAGAAAGCTATTGTGACAGCGTCAACCATCACCACCGCCACCACCACCACTATCCCATCCTCCGCTGTCACCACCGCTACCACCACCCCCATGAAAACCCCAGCCGGGGTGGGTTCCGCCGCATCTCGAGCTCGGCCTCAACACTTCCATGACTTTGGCATGTGCTTGCTTTTTGACGTTCGTTATTGTCTGGAGAGGGCCATGGGGCTTCGCTGGCTTCATCGAGTCGTCGCCTCGACCGCGCTCTGTTTTAGGAGGTTTGCTCGGCATACAGCCCATTGTTGAAGATCGCTGTAGTTTTCTACTCCATTTGATGGTCTGTCGAACCGGCCTAACGTAGACAAGGAATTTTGTAGAGTGGATAGGCGATATAGCTATACACACTGGTAGTAAGCGGACCTGTAGCCTTGAAAAGTGAGCTTACTCTTGACGAGGCGATTGCTAACCAAATGTGCTTACACAAAGGAATCGGGCCACAACTGCTGATGGTGTGCCATCATATATCTTCCCCAGGTCCAACACGGCGGTGGAGGCTGAGCTGACACGACAAGCACAGGTCGTGTGATAACGCCTGTGGCTTGCGCCCAAACGTCATCGCGTAGAACTTCATACAGGAACGACTTGGCTGCAACTCGGGTCCCATATTTTGACAACAAGGGACTGCATACTATTTAGATACTGAAACCATATATTTAAAACGGTAATTGATGCTGGGTATATAAACGATAGGACAAGAGACGTAAATGCGAACGCAGACCATTGCTACGATCAAAGCGGAAACAAACCGCGCTGGAACAACGAACTACGGAAGAATTTCGGAAAACTATCTGGATGTAGCAATCGGAGGCGTGTAAATGATTTTTCTGTGGATTCTGCCTGAAAGGCTATCCTGTGGACGCGCAGCAGAATGGGCCTCGGCACGGACGGACGTTGGGCACAACCACCGAGACGAAGCCATTGACCAGTCAACATTGCCCGATCGTCCGGTCTGGGGGAGATACCTCCGAAGAGAGGCCGCGTGATGTGGCGTAGTTTGATGCATAGTAGGGAGTCCGGTGAGATGGCGGAGATTTAATGGAAGCGCAACCGCCCTACGTTGGTCTTGATGGTGATGAATAGGACTGGTTCAGACCTAGTGATAGACATCCATATGCGAGGGCACAAGGCTTTCCGACATAGTTTCGTTCAGACCGCGCCCATGAGAAACTTCCAGTGGAAATCGCTACTGGTGATGTCGAGCGAGGGCGTTACGTCCCGTAAACTCGGCAACTTTTCAGCTCCATTGGTCGAGCCGTTGCGGTTGATTTTAGGAAGGGCCAAGTTGTGGAGAAGGGAGACAGTCCGTCCTGAACCAGTCGCAAGTTCGAATGTGTTGCCGTTCGGGCTTCCCCTACCAACTGCGTCGTGCAGGGCTAGTCTCATGGCCGATGTAATACGCCGAAACCGCTCAAACGCGTCTTCGTGGCTGTCCTGGGTATCGCGAGGACGAGGCATTTGCGAACACAATTGTTCGCGGAGATAGTCGAACGACTTTGCAATCTGCAGCTCGCTAGCATCCCAACCCGGCATGGGTGGAGCGTGGACTGCCAACTTGTTCAAGCTAGTGATGGTGTTTATCAAGTTTAGCCAATCGATCAGCGATACGAACTCGAAATGCTTGGTTGGAAGCTTTGTGCTGTTATCGAGGAATTGTTCGATCGACCGCACCAAGGTGACACGTAATGATAGCTGGAAGCCCGAGGCCCAGGGCGTACTGTCGCGATCTACGAGGTCAATGGAAGCTGCGGTTCGATACAGGTGTATACGTGCTGCAAGCTGTAGCCATTGTAGTATTGCTAGCCATGAATCAGTAACTGCGTATTCTGTCGTAGTGCGACTGCTTACTGAAGTCGTTCGCTTGCAGCTTGGACACAAGACGGATGTTGTCCCATTTGTCACTTAATCGTTTGACCTGAGTACGAACCACAACCGCTTGCTCAGACTGATTACGAAACGTCTCCTCCACGTCTTCCATGTATTGGCAGACATCGGTCAGTATCGGAAGCACCGCATCTGAAGTATTCTCCCAGGAAGAAGCTAGTTCTGACGCGTAGTTCCGGAGTGTGCTGGTATGCGACATAGCCCTTGCCTTTCCGGGCTCCATCAGACCTAGGTTGGAAGACAAGTAGTAGCATCCCAGATAAGCCCGCTTGGCTTCCCTATCTCTTGGGTTCTCCTTTTGTAAGGGACTCCTCACAGTCTTGGATATGCTGTCTAAGCCTAAGTCGTGTGCTATGCCCAAGCACAGCTGAAGGAGCATAGTGATCGAAACAGCTTGGACGTCCATGTAGTGATGATGCCAAGCTATGAATACCAAGAGTCCCTGCAGGAGGTCTAGAGTCTTTTCACCTTTCATAATCCGGACCATGACCACCTTGCGAAACTCCAGGCTCAGTGCTCTCTGAAGCGAGACCGAATCGTATGAAGAAACGGTCAGCACGGCAAACATTAACATTGGCCGGTTCTGAAAGAGATCCTGGCAGCGGCATTCTCTTGGTAATGACACAAAGGGAAAGAAGTCGACCATGCTACAGTAGGTATCCAGCAGCATCTGCATATGCACTAAGCTGATGGATCTGATGACAGGATCCAGTCGACTAAGGCAAGACAGCGTATCGTTCATTGATTCCCAGAATGGCGCAGAACTCTCAGATTGATTCGCATGAGCCGGAAGAATTGAAGTTTTGGGAGCCGACAGGATGGACACAGGCTGAGCGGCAATTGGTGTTAGCGTCGGCATTTGCTGTAAGGAATCTAGCAGCTGCGAAGGGATTGTGGCCACCGAGGGCAGGCTGCACTGCGTTGGAGTGGGTGCCATTGTGGCAACAATCGCAGACAACTTGTCCAACTTCTTGTCGAAGTCGCGCAGTTTGGTGGGTGTTTGGCCATCGCTGCGCGCCTTTGCCGGCCGTCTGCGCGCAACATGTTCCACACATTCGACTCTGGCCTTCTGGCATCTGGGGCACGTGTCATTCTTTGTGGAGCAGAAACACAGCTGGATAAACAAACCTCTGGCAGATGGTGGGCGTGTCGGATGGGACGCAGCGAACCTTGTGCTTCCGGCAGCGCTCGCACGCAAAAGCGTTCCCTATTCTTCCTTCTTTTGCGTCCATGGCGGGGACTGAACTGGCAGTCCTAGGAGAAGGAGAGCCATCGGCCTCCGGCTGCGCGCTCATGTGGGGAAGTCCGATCATGTGGTGTGCCAAGTCCGGGGTCGAGCTTCAGTCGTGAATTGAGTGCCTCAAACGCGCGTAACGGGTGCACCAGAGATCAACGCTATGCTGACAGGGCAGTTGGCAGTGCCGCAAGCCATCGCATTGGAACAAGAGCCTTTGAAATGGGTTCCGCCGAGGGTCTGTCCATGTGGCGGTGCGAAATGGACAAGATACCTCGGGTAGTATATGTCGGTATATTGATGGTCCGCTGGGAACCGGTTGCTTACTCCCGAAGGCCTGGGGCGTGAAAGCCGCCTAACTGCCCTGGCGGAACAGCTCCGAAGCTTCGTTCGGCACCAGTGCTTCGTACTGTCAACGTTGCGCCTTGTATTGAATGGACGGCGATGGTGATGGCCTCCAACGCTGGCTATAGCAAACGGCGCGACGCTACCGTCATAGTGTCCTCGCTCTTCTCCACAGGAAATTTAACCATGACTCACCTCTAGTGTCCCAAACCACGAAATGCCGTCGAGAGCTCATCGCGACTATCAGAAAGGCTTCGCCGGGAAGATAGGATGGGGTCAGAGACCGGCCCTGCTACTTGTCGATGTTTGTAATGCTTACTGGAGCGATGCCAGTCCATTGGACACCAAATCGAACCCTGCGTCTGCGGCGGCGCCCGCGTCCATCGCAAAACTCGTCGCTGCCGCCCGCCAAGGCAAGGTACCATTGATCTGGACGCGAGTCGAATACACAGAGCCAGACATGTCGGACGCAGGACTTTTCTACAGCAAAGTACCGGTACTAAAGCTGTTCCAGGCTGGCTGTGGGAATGGCCTTGGAGAATGGATTCCAGGACTCGAGCCTGCTGCTGGCGAAGTCGTTGTCTGCAAGCGTTACCCGTCCGCGTTCTTCGCAACCGACCTCACTACACGACTCCAACTCCACAACGTCGACACTGTAATAATCTGTGGCGTCAGTACAAGCGGTTGCGTGCGCGCGACTGCTCTCGACGCTATGTGTTTTGGATTTCGCCCGATGGTCGTTGGCGAAGCATGCGGTGACAAGTCCCCTGCTGTCCACGATGCGAATATTTCCGATATCAACGCAAAGATGGCTGACGTGAGAGATGTCCCTGTACGAATTGCATGTGATACATACACTGACTTCGTACACGCACCTTTCAGGTCGTTTCTGAAGATGAGGCAATTGAGAAGCTGAAAGCTGGATGGCAATGACCGGGCCCCGCAGAACCCGTCTCAAGGAGTACAACTCTGGCCTTTCTCCGTGAATCGTTTCATAATCGCCCAGGTTCTGCTCAAGTTTGCCTCAATGATGGCGAGCGGATACGTCAAGAAGGATATCTGGACATGGCAACCACCAAGAGTCTTAGTGGCACATATGCAATTACCTGGTATACCTGTAATTCAAGCTATGTATAGACATTACCATACGACACGACTTGCAGAGCGTAGTCTCAGTGTCTGGCCTTGAGAGGGAGCGTGAAGCGTAGCACAAGGGGGTGTTTTTACTCATTCTCCCGACTCACTTTGCAACTGTATATGCCGGCAATCGAAATTGCTACGACGAACAAGCGTTCTTTGACGCTTTACTGCATTTCAATATCTTTCTTCACAGCGTATCACACTGTCATTTGAACTTGATCACATTACTGTCCGCAGTGTAAGTGTCCCTGCACGAACTGCATGTGAGACATATACTGACTTCGCATACCTAAATCTAGCGATGCTCACCCCCAGAGCGTGTTTGCGCGTTTGCTATCGAGCAAGTCGTTAAATTGCTTAGATTCACCTTGCAGGTTGGTATATTTCCCGAGGCGACACAATACTGTGCCTAGCTCGACAGCACCAAGAGCTTTCCAGGCAAACCCAAAGGAGTCCTCAAACGCCACCACGAAAGCGATCCCTAGCATGTATCAAGGAAGCTCAGCATACCCGATATTGTATCACATTCCCTACCCCGGTGCAGAACCGATACCCGACTGTCTATGGGAATGCTGTGGGTGTAGAAGAAGATGGGAGACGAAAGAGCTCGGCAACATCTGTATCGGGTGCAGTCATAGATACACCGTTGACTGTTGCCAGCTCGCCGGATAATTGTTATAAAGTTGTGGAGCATCTGGAACGTCAAAGAACATGGCAGGAGAAGATTTGAGGTGCGTCAACATGCATTGTCTGACTAACAGGCACTGATATAGTAGAAAGGTCCAAGCAGCAACACATTCAATGGATCAGGCAAGGTGTACTGGATGGGGTCATTGGCAGGCATCCATGAGCTACAGGGAAGTGCGATAAAAGGCAATTTCCATTGATACACATTTCCTTCCGGTGCTCCAATCCGCCAAACATGACATGTTCACGTTCCACATACTCCGCCAGTTCCTAGCCTTGTTCTCTCGACCCGTGGTAGACCTAATCTGATTACTGCCTATACAGATCGCTTGGGTCATACTTCTCAACACTGAGTGCCCAACGCCCATGGCAGGGTAAAAGCTCCTTGAGAACCCGCCCCGTTAGACTTCTTTGGTCTCCACATAGCAAAGATTGGCGGAGGCGTCATCTCATGCGCGCACTTCCTCCATTCGTCACTTGATTCTGAGTCTTCGTTGTCAAAAGCAACCTTCAAGAGAGACTGGAATCCGAACTTGTCGTAAAGCGGCTTGCCCATGCTAGACGCTTCCATCCAACACTCAAGGTCGAGCCCATCAGCGCGTGTGATGCCAACATGCATGAGAAGAGAACCAACGCCACGATTTCTATGAGCGGGATCCACCGCCATCCAATTGAGTGCTGGTCATAGGTCAGCGGCAGGACGAAGATAATTCCTTCCATTCGTACAGTCACATTTTTCGAACTGATGATGGCGCGTTCGGAGAAAACAAGAGGTGCTCCACTTACCACAATGGGGCCGCGTCATCCAATTCGCGCGTGGTCTGTACACCTGTTCAAGGATTGACTCGCAGAACCTCCGATATTCGCCCTCGGGCCACCAAGGCGCGGTCAACTTCGGTATGCCCGCAACAAATGGGTTGGATGTCGAAATTACCCATTGCGAGCAACCGACAGTCTTTTTGGTGACTGTGTCGAAGGCGTAGAACCAGTGGCTGGAATTGTCGGCTTGGTGTTGTGTCCAGAAACGTTGTTTTGATTCAGCGATGGCAGCTTCGCGATGAGCCGTCGTGTAGCCAAGAACCGGGAAAAAGAGTTGCATAAACGGCTCGTAAGGTGTGTAGTTCGCAGCCCAAATGACGTTTGCTATCTCATCCAGCTCTTCCTTCGTCTTTGCTTCTCGAATCACGTATTGTTGTCCCATTGCTGCTGACCGGCGATCAGGTCAAGCCATGGCGACATCGGATAGGTATAGTAGTTTACAACTACGCTACCTTGCTGTCGCTGCGCATTGACAGCGCAATCGGAGATATAGCTTGACCCAAGTATTGGACATCGTAGATTGCCATGTTAGGGTGAAGTATCCTAATAAGGAAGGTACCGTTGATATAATTAGCGTCTTGGCGAGGCTGGCAAGTAACACCCTTGCGCTCCAAGCACACCTCCCCAGATAGCCCCTCATCTTTTACACACGTTCCAGCCACTCGGTAGCACTTGTATCGCTATCATCATCTCCCACTGCTTGCGACCTTCCACGATCGTACGGGGCGAGAAGACGGCCTTCTGGGCGATGTAACGATGAACCGAGGCTGATCGTGTCGCTATTCATTCATGGTCCGAGCTCGGAGCGCTTTGGTTAGGGGACGTTTTTGTCGAAACAGCTTGCGACATTTTTCTGTGCAACTGGAGACGAGCGTTGGTTACACGCAATGGAAATCCTCCATCTTGTGGAGCCCAGAGGCTTGCTTTCCGCTTTCACTCCACAAAGCGACTCGAAGAATGGAGCGGCCTCCAGCATATCAGCCAGTGTGCAGCGATGAACAGGAAGAGATCTTAGCAGAGTTGGAGGACAAGGAAGGCGTGTCATGGGACTCTAAGAGTACCGAAATCATCCCGACGAACACACGAAGCTTCGTGGTGTACATGTCTCTTCTCCTGCTCTCTCTTTCAGCGAACATCTTACTCGTGATGGATAATGCAAAGCTTCGCATCGCGCACAGCCCAGCTCAGAGTAACTATAGTAAGTAAGGAACTATCTCAATCTTATACTAGCTTACGAATTTCGAAGGTGGATTAGCCTACGACACTACTGTGCCATATCACGCGATGACAGAGTACTGGCATCCGAACGCCAGCGATAGCGATATGGAAGCAGCATGGGACGCTATAAACACCAATGCTATGGCAGTCACGCTTGAGGACAGATTTGCAAAACGCATGGGTCTCCCTTCATCTACTCGGTTTCCATGGGATACTGAGCGAAGCATCTATTATATCAAAGGGGTCCATGATCTGCACTGTCTCGTACGTATCTACAGGCTAACCAGCAATTTCGCCCGCTAACATTTCTAGAAACTTATTCACAAAGCCATCGTCTCAAAGCACAAGGGCAACCCCCAGCCCTTTAACCTTCTTCACGTCTATCACTGTCTCGATGGCCTTCGCCAGGATATCATGTGCACTGCGGATGACACGCCCATGGCTGCTCCAGTTGCGCACCAAGGGGGGGATGGCCAATTTCGGCAGTGCCGCGACTGGGATAAACTGATCTCATGGGCCACGCGTCCCGATCAACATGCTTGTTACCAATTCGACGATTATCGCGAGGCGACCAACACCCTGGAAAACTTCGCATTCTGTCCACCGGGGTCGCCATACCGGGAGTTTCAGGAGGCCTATTTCCAGTATCACGGACACAAGGACGCGTATGAACAGAATGGTAACGGGGAAGATGTCGTGGTGTTCTAGAGTCGTGACTGAAATACAACAAAACGAGAGATGATATGGGGGCGGTAATGGTTGCTTGCGCCAATTAAAATTAGATTGTACCTTTTTTGACTCTGACTGCGGTAACAAAGACCGGTTTGCTGTCAAAACTTCCGATAAATATGCGATCTGATATCGATGGGGGCTACACTACATGATCAGCGTCAGCCCCGAGCTGCCGAACGTCATGGATCGGAGGGATGTGTACCTCCAGAACTCCCTGGCCACGAAAACTGCCTGCTTCAATCCATACATCGCTAGACGCTCAATATCGTGGTCGCTGGCCGTCAATAAGTCTCTTGAACGGACTACCCGGCGAGAAGACTAAGAACGCGGTGTAACGCTGATACGAAACCAGACAGTTGTTGAAAGTGACTGAGCCGGCTTGAAGGCGTGCGCGTCTGAAACGTCGGGATATCATGATCACATACGAGAAGCAATGGTTCCGAAGATGCCACGCTGAGTCCACAACAGTCGACACATATATTCCGGAGCTAAAAGCCGGAACTGGACCATCTCCTACATCACCGTCTCATTCATATCCCTTTCTATTGTAAGTAAAAATGTGCTAATGAGCGCGAACGCTGTAATAATGAACAGAACGAAGACGAGCAACTAGGCACATCGTCTGCGATTCACTCACCATGCACATCACTGCCGTTTCGATTCCGCTACTTGCCTTCACGATAGGCATCACTGCAGCTTCGATACCCCCGCACTCTGTCGCCCGAGCCATACCAGATGTTAATGAAGTCGCCCGCAATCCGGCACCGATCGATGATAGAGTCAATTGGGACGATCACGGCAAACCGACACTCGGCAATATCAGTCACCTCAGCCCGGACGATCTCAAGAAGCTAAAAGAAATCATAAAACATCTGCTTGGCGGCAGAGCAGTTGCTGCTGAGAGCGTCGTTGTGCACAGAAGCATCCCCGATTTCCATGACCCTACGAAGAAACCTGTCGAGATCCGTCCGTAAGAGACATGAGTTGAGGTACGAGCTTATCTTTTGCAGAAATCCAATCCAACTAACGTGGTAAGTTCCTAGATTCGACGAAACTTGAACCATATCACAATTATTGCGTACATGGAAGAGATGGAGTTCTTCACCCTCAAGCAGGAGGTTTTAAAAGCGATGTAGCAGCATAACAGAATACCAACACCCTTCACTTCACCGCCGTTTGCCTAGTTCCTATCATTCGGTCCTGAACTTTGCACATCTGGCTTGGCGGATTCCACAAATTCCTTTGTGTAACAACCTGTGAGCAGCCATCATCTGACAGATAGCGCCACCACTGCAGCGACCACCTGACTGCGACTTCGCGTATCAATGGGACACCGCACAAGATTGTGCTGGCAAATGTTCCACCACCGTATTGCACCACCATCCTTCAATCGCGCGGTAACAAACATGCGTGATACGGCGCCGAGCCTGATGTGTCGCAAGGTTTCACCAAGGCTAGCAGCAGACCTTGGAGCGGGCTGGCAAGCGATTGCAAGATGATGAGTTTCGTCCAGATTATCAAGCTGATGTAACGTCTTTTCCGAAGCGGCTTACTGTTTTAGCGCCAGATGTTTGTCTGGAAGTAATATGCCGGCATACGTTAGCCTCACCTAGACTTCAGGTCGTGTAACACAAACGCCCGCTTCCACAGTGAGGTAGGTCCAGCCGAGGGTACACAGATTCCTAGTCGTCATTTCAAATTCGTCCCTCTACTTGATTAAGCTCGCACAACGCTGCACGACCGCGTTCCGGTCTAACAACCCCTTTCCCAGCCAGCATTCAATCTAACAGACCTCCCTCATTTGCAAGTATGTGTCGCCCCCAAGATGGAGGGCGGATAACGACAGTGTGTGCTATGTTGGTTTTCAGTACTCCTCGACCGCAGGCTACCTAGTGTTATCTGGCACTATCCCTCTACTAGATGGACGTGCGCGTTGGGAATCCCGTTCTCCAAACGTACACGCCGCCCAATTGTATGAGCACCATTTTGACTGGTGCATTTGCCCCCGCACAATCCAGCGCGTGTCGATTCTATTGTTTCTTGCTGGCTGTTACTACTGCAGCATTTCCTTTGCCAATTTGCGTTGCTCTTGCTGGTGTCTAATCTAATTACAGCAGAAACGATGCAATGATGGCACCATCTCTCTTTGTTTCTTCTCACTACCCTCGCCCGCGCCAACCCGGAAATAGTGCGGATGTCGGTCCGTTCATCAATGTTGTTACGTGGATTCTCTTGATCACTTCCGCTTTGGCGGTCTTGACTAGGCTTATTACGAAGCGGGCGCTCAGGAGAAGCCTTGATTTTGACGATGCTTTCGTTCTGCTGGCTTTAGTGCGTCATCAAGAATGGTATTGCTCTAAGTTTATGAATGCTTGCTAATCGATCTCGAGTAGCTTGCGAGTATAGGCTCCGGTGCATCGGTCAGCGTGCAGACCGGTAGTGGCCTTGGACGAGACATTCATATGTTGACTGAGCGCCAGATCGTGCTGTATCAACAAGTAAGTATCTGGTTGAGCCTCGTCGATACAAACTTATCGATTGACAGCGTTGTAGGCCGAATACGCGAACAAACTGCTTTACATTGCAACATTATGTTTCGCGAAACTATCCATCATCTCGCTGCTAATGGTCCTAACTGCCTCGAAGCTGCATCGGAATCTAGGTTTGGGTTTGACCGGCTTCATCGCGTTATGGAGCGCGCTCTCCGAGGTTGTGTCGGCTTTCCAGTGTGGCGCTGTAGAGCCATGGCGCTTTCTTCTTAGGGAAGGAAGTTGCTTTGACCTAGTATGTTTGCAAGAGTCTTCGGCGTGCTTGAAACTGCTACTGACAGTTTCTTCAGGTTGCCTTCTGGCAGACTGTGGGTTTCGTCAACATAGTGACGGATCTGGCCTTGATACTGTTCCCAGTGCACGTCATCATGACATTACAGATGAGCATGAACAAGAAGATCACCATCCTGACCTTCTTTGGTGCGCGATCACTGTGAGCTACCAAAGCCTGCCATGATCTTCTTCTACTGACATATTGTAGAGATATCGTGGCATCGGCAGTCCAGATGGCTTACCTTCGTGGATTCACATCACCAAACCCGACCAAAGACCTTTGGAAATGGACACTTGTCACACAGATTATTGAGTGCATCACTGTTCTCACATCATGTGTACCCTACCTTCGTCCACTTTTAGAGTCTGTCCCATCAGGTCTCTATGGTAGCGATGAACTACGGCGTCGAGGTACATCCTCCGAGCATGGCTACTCGTGCAGTAAAAGTGGCTCTTATCAACTCTCAAGTGCTGCTTCAAAGGTCGGTGCTGGAACAAGTCATAGTCGTAGGAGTCAAATGCAAAGCAGCGGACTCAAACGCTTTTTACCAATGCTCTCGCATGAGAAGACGACAAACGCCAATTCCGCGTCCGGCGTTCCTGGAGGCCCTTGCCGTCCCGATGGCGAGATGGATGTTGAGATAACGGCTGTACAGCACAAGCATGATGAGAAGCGGTGGGATGACAAACGATGGGAGACAGCTAGTACCGGAAGTCATTCCAAGATCTTGAAGACTACGGTCGTTAGTGCGGAATGGGAGGAGGTGGAGTTGAAGAGCTGCGATGCTTCCGCTGAAGAGATTGCGATCATGCGTTAAAGAGCGTTAGCTAGTGAAGCTTTTGCGATACTACCTTTGTCGGATAATGGTATCTTGTGAGAATGAAATGGAACATATATCGCCTATGATGTCCGACGTACGACTCTCCGGTAGAGCACCGTTCCGGGCCTCTCGTTATCAAATTAACAGCTGCACCATTCAAACACTATTGAATCATGCTTGTGGAAAATGTCTAGTGAAGTGGTATCGCAGTCCCGCAAGCAGTATGGACTGTCCGCTGTGCCTAGGGTCTATGAGCTACGCAAACGTCCCTGAGCCATCCAGTATACTAGGAGGATTCCAAACGCCTACGCTGTTGAAATTCTCCAGCCAAGTGCTCGCCGGTCGCATTCCATGATGCTCATCGGCTGCGTAGGCATCATAGATCAGAGACAGCAATTAGCTAGGTCAACGCCTGATCTCGGGCCTACACTCAAACTCAGGTCCGCGCTGGCTCTAGTCAACAAGAAATGGTGTGCCTCTTTGGGCTTTCGTACTCTGTAGTACGCCACGGACGGAGCGTCTCGCGTGCTGCTCAAAGAGGCAATGCGGCATACCAACAGCTGCACATGCCAGCATCCAAGAGCAGACAGAAGCATACAACAAGCGCGGCATGCATCTGCACAGGTTCCCGGTGGCAATGCAGCGTCTTGACAACCATACTGAGGCGTGCAGGACAGGGAAGGGAAAGAATGGCGGAATGCCACCTGGGGATCGACTTGAGTACCGGCAGCCCAATCTCCGCTCGCACATTATCTGAAATAGAGTGCATCGCTAGCTCGTATGTCGCTCAAGGCGTTGGGTGAAATATCGCGGTGCGTCTTGATCGCTGTTCAAACCACGCGGATGTATTGGGAAATGACTTTCCACGCAGGCCGACGATGACTAACTAGCATCGCACAACATGAGGAATAACTCGCTTTCCCTCCATCCTCCAACCACCGCAACGCTCTGTAGCTACTTCTGTACCACAAAAAATCTGCGAGCAGGCCTCGGCTTTCGATCCTAACGGTGTGACAGCCGTTGCTATTGCCACTTGCCGCATGCCTAATCCTTGTTTCATATACCATTGGGGGACTATGGTAGCCCATCGTCGCACGTTGAGTGACAAGTGCTGACGAGGGTTCTTGTGGACCCCTTCTGTTTGCAATGGAAAGCTATACTGAGACTTTTGCTAGTTGCAGGCACTGCGAATGCCGCTTTGCTGGGCAAATGCACAGCGTGACGACCGGGTGCAAACATGCATTTGTAATTCAAGCATAGCCCATGCCATTCGAAGATTACGCGAAGAAAACCGGGAAACACCTCATTCGCCTCTATCAGCTCAAGTATGCGAACAAGGGGTCCGCAGCTATGCATGCCACCGCTTTTTGCAGTTTCGGTAGCCTAATTGTGCTACCTGAACGCCAATCAACGTCCGTTTACTGTCGGGCAGTCGCTGAAGCTACAACTGCAGTGCGATACGTCGAGTTGCGAGTTGCCGCCGTCACTGCAGAGAGCCTCCAACTGTCTTCACGGTGCGAATCACTGGCTTGGTGACTAGCTTCCATACGCTTGATTGCATTGCCGAGTGGCCGCCTCCTGGCCCTCGCCTCTACCGTCTTTGCCGGTGCACATGGCTCACGTCACCTTTGGGAGGGGTATATATCGAGATTGACTTGCATAGCATGAGTCCTGTATCACGACACACCTTCCGGGTATCTTGTTTCCTTTTCTGGTCTGCTTGCTTGTTGGAGACTTGTTACTGCCAACTGTCTTTGTCCTCCTCTTGTTGGTCAACATATCGCGGATTAAAGACTTAGCATGAAGGCCATCATGGAGAAGCATATTGACCTGCAGACGTTCGACGATGAGATTCTACGGCAAAGAGGCAGAGGCTCTATCTCGGAAGGAAAAGGCCAGCAATTCGATCGCGACAAGTATGAGTTGGCGAGGGTGGGAAAGAAGCAGGTATTGAAGGTATGGCTTGTTCTAGGAATACGTACCTCTCGGATCTGATCCTGCTAGCGCCGCTTTGGACTGGTTTCAATGACTGGTCTCTCGTGTGGATTGATGTGCACCTGGGAGACCTTGCTTGTGTAAGTATACGTAACCGTTACCACAAGTTTTGCTGACGTCGTAGCAGCATCTTTTCTATAGGCTTCACAAAGTAAGTTTTTAGTATATCAACATCCTCAACGGCGATTGACGATAATACAGCGGTGGACCTGCTGGTCTGATCTACGGTTTCGTACTAATATGGCTGGGCAACTTCTCCGTCTTCGTCTGCATCGGCGAGCTCGCCAGCGCAGTTCCGACTGCCGGTGGACAATATCATTGGGTTTCTTTGCTGGCACCACGATCAAACAAGAAATTCTTCAGCTACTTAACTGGTATGTTCAATGTCCAATACAGTATCAGTCTGGTCTGATACTTCCTAGGTTGGCTCACAGTCATCGGTTAGATAGCAGCTCTCACTTCCGTGTGCTACTTCGTTGCCGACCTGATCCTCCAGCTGGTCAGTCTAAACGATCTTGACGGAGCTTATACTCGAGAAGGCTGGCACGCCACACTTCTCCTCTGGGCCATACTGCTTTTGTGCGTCTTCATCAACGTCTTCATAAGCGGAGCGCTTCCCACCATCGAAGTCGTTGTATTGATCGTCCACATTCTTGGCTTTTTCGGTATTCTGGTGCCATTGGTATATCTGTCTCCCACCCACAACTCTGCCAAGCAGGTCTTCACGACATTTCACAATGAGGGTGCTTGGAGTACACAGACTCTAGCCTTCTTCGTTGGGCTTCAAGGTAATGCTTTGGCATTTGTCGGAACAGATTCAGTTGTTCACGTAAGCCGAATACTGTAGCCTCTGGTATCGCATCTCACTAAGAATAACAGATGTCTGAAGAGGTCAAGAACGCCAGTACCGACGTCCCTCGCTCAATGCTTCTCAGTCTTGTCATCAACGGTACATTAGCATTAGGCATGCTTTTTGCTGTTCTCTTCAGCGCGCAAGACATCCCAGAGTTGCTTGGCGATCAAGATGCGGCGACCGCGCCTTTCCTCCGCATTTTCAAAGACGCTGTCGGTTCCGAGGCTGGTGCTACCGTCATGGTTGCAATCATTGTTCTTCTCGAGTTTTGTAGCGCAATGGGGTGTCTGGCAGCTGCGTCTCGTATGACTTGGTCTTTTGCCCGAGACCGTGGCCTTCCTTTCTCGCGCGCTCTCAGTATGGTGAGCGTCCGCACCGACAAGCTCTCAAAGAGTCTGTAGTTAACAAACGACAGATCGACAAGCGCAGCACAATTCCCGTGGTCTCCATCCTAGTCGTCACCGTCTTTGCCGCACTACTCGCTCTGATCAACATCGGCAATAGCGCTGCTTTCAACGGGACGATATCCCTTGTCTTGGAAGGCTTCTACCTCTCCTACCTCCTCGCAATCGGTCTTCTCCTCTGGCGCCGACTCCGCGGGGACCTAGACAATCCCGAATCATCGCTCACCATCTTCAATGAAGCCCCAATCGACGAAGCCTACGATCGCAGCCTGACCTGGGGTCCTTGGCGTCTAAAAGGGGCGTGGGGCGTTGCCAATAATGTCGTGGCTATTTGCTACCTCATCTTGATCATCTTCTTCAGCTTCTGGCCGAGCGGGATCAGCCCAGATCTTGTGCATATGAACTGGGCCGGTGTCGTGACCGGGTCCGTCGCCTTGTTCAGTGTGGCGTACTATCTTGTCTTTGCAAAGAAGTCTTACACTGGACCGATTGTCGAGGTGGATCCGCATATCTTGCAATCGGGGTCAGATTGATGGCTACAAGTCTCTCTGGGTTTTCTCTGTGCGGTAAGGAGATGCCCCAGAGAAAACCCATTTGCATGCCTGATGATTGGCATTTCTCTGCCACGTATGTTGCGTAAACCAGCCCAGGGTATAGAGTGGGCAGACTTGCTTCTAGAGGGAATAAAAAACAGCATTATAGATTGAACGTATTGCTAATTTGACGTATTTTACGGATATCACAAGGCCTTCGGTCACTGAATGAGGTATACATCATAAAGGTACTTTGTAGTCGTAATCAGTCATTATCATACATAACTCATAGCTTGCCCATAATATCGAAACATGATGGCGTTTGCCTGTATAGCCGCGCCTTAAAACAACAATAACACTCATGCGCAATAGAGATTGAGAAAAGAAGAAAAGTCCCAAATAGCCGGCCGTAATTCATCGAAAGACAAGAAATAGAAGCTTTGTTGCGACAAGCAAGTAGCCCCTTTTCGCGTTATGGCAATAATGATCCAAGGATATTCACGCCTGTTTTGGCCCAACGGTCCTGAGTCGATCGATCAAGACAGTGCCCCCATAGCCAGCGCTACAATCTTGGGGTTTGGGCGATCCTTTCGTACTACAACTGTAACCACCGAATATCAACGAGTCGTTCTAATGGGCCGAGCGAACAAGGGCTAACCTACCCTTTCGATCCCTGTCAACGCGCATAACCTCCTTGCGAGGAGTACGCTCGATGAACTCATACTCGCGGTCGCCTTCGCGCTCGTACTTGAGCATGCGTCGTTCTTCCTCCAGGAACCGGATCTCGTCGCGGATCTCGCGCTCTGAACGACGGTCGTCTCGGCGGACAAGTTGGCGGCCTTCTGGGAGGAAGGAAGTCGCTGGTCCGTGGACAGAGGCTGAGCGGTCAATCTCGACATAGCGCTCGTGTTCGTGGATAGACGGTGATGGCGCACGCTCTGATGGCGCGTAGACTGTTGGCGCGTGGTGAGACGGTGGCGGTTGAGCGTATATAACTTGAGGTGGAGGTGGTTGTGCGTATACCACCTGTGGAGGCGGAGGTGGTGCGTGTACTACAGATGGTGGTGGAGGAGGGTAGTACTCTTGAGGAGGTGGAGGGGGAGGAGCGACTGAAGCTGGTGGTGCAACCGAAGCTGGCGGCGGTGGGGCTTCATCGGGCTTGTCCTCATAGACGTAGGTAATTTTCTCTGCAAAAGGTTAGAGACGACTATTGAGGAATTGTCGAGTGCGTACCCTCTTTATAGCTTTCACTGATCTTGATCACTTCATCGATATGATCCTTTTCAAGTGCTCGGGTAACAATGATGAAGTCGTCCTAATATGATCAGTGATGTTCCAACAGTGCGAGCGAACGGCATACCTCTTCTTCGAACGGGTAACCCAAGTCGATAACAGCTTGCTTCTTCACCAAGCGCTTGGGAAGTCTCGTCTTGCCCTTCTTGCCCCAGGTCGCGCGGGAAGGCTGGATTTCTTCAAAGCTGGAGATGGAGGAGCTGCGTGTCGATTTGGCTGCGACACTCTTGCTCCGTCGGACTCTGCTCTTCTCACGGTGGACTTCGACCTCGCGGTAGTCTTCCCGCTCCCGGCCCCTTCCACCGCGGTCGTCGTATCGGATTTCCTCAAAGTCATCTTCCTCATGGAAACGACGAGGGGGTGATCGTCGACGCTCGCGGATAGGAAGTGGAATGGGAACATTGGCTGGTGGTCGGTACTCGTGTTCTTCGTACCTCTCATATCTCTCTACATCGCCATAGCGTGGCATGGGCTTACGGTCAAAAGTGTCGAGAGATGACTGTCGGCGGATGTACTGCGGCCGTGCCGGGCGAGGCGGACGAGGGGCTGGCCCGCGGCGCTCGTTGATGTCGATGTCGATATTGATGTCTTTGTCGATGACGGATCTGCGGCGGTAGGGGGCAAGCGCCTGGTTGGCAACTTCGGACGGAGTGGGCTCGTGGAACAGCTCAGAGGGGGCGCGGCGATGGGGGCGGTCGAAACGCTCATCTTCGTGGAAGCGTTCTCTCTCCATGACGGCAGGGCCTCTGCGTGAGCGGTCTTGATGGAAATCAACATCGCGATGGCCGCCAGGAAAACGATCATGCTCCTGGAAGCGGTAGTGGTCGTACTCATCGCGACCACGGCCGCTACCACTAGCGACACTTCCACCGCCGCCGCCGCCGCCTCCTCGTCGCATGCGCTCAAACTTTTCGCGGTCCCATCGCTCGCCACCGCCACGAGGAGGCTCTTCGAAGCGGTCCAGATTGCCCGTTGAGGAGCGGTACACGGACATGGCTGAGTGGTCAGGAGCGGCTCGTCGGTGGTTGGGTGATGATGTATGAGGTATGGTGCGGGGCTGCCGTCTATGTGTCGAAAGACGTCACAGGGAACAGGGCGTGTACTAGGAGCGCCAGCAACAGCACGGCGACAGTTTGACGGCAACGCAACAAGCGGATCAACGGGAATATAAGTGTCTTGGGTACCAGTTTCGCCGGAGATTTGGTGGTGTGTGGGTGCGACCAACTTTGGATGCAGGATTCGCGACGGGCTTCGTCATCGGCGCCCGCGCATGCTGCACTCCCTGCCTCTGGCTGGGCGCTAACCTGTGCCATGACTGGAGCGACGCACCCCTGATGTGCCTCTGCTTCTCATTTGCCGCCAAGTTCCCCATGGTTCACTTCCATGTGCGTCCATGTGAATTCGGGCTGATGTTGGGCATGTCGCACTGTCATGTGAGATGGCTGCAACTTGCTCAGCATCGTCAGGAGAGAAGATAGTTGGTCTTGTTGCCCAAGCATGTTTGAGCACACGGGGCTATCCTTACCATCAGCGTCTGTCACTGACGGCATTGGATAGGATGCATGTCGGCAAAACGAAGCCTTGACTGCCGATGACGTCAGTCCCGAAGCCTGGAAAAGGACCGCGGCGCAGGTGTCGGCTTCGGTGCTGCCTCAGCCACGATGTAACTGTACTATAACGCCGCAGCCCGGCGAAAAGCAATCATGGAGCCATCATGTTCAGTGTCGTGATCTGGCCGTGTCTTTGGGCACTTGGTCTGGAGACGAGCCATAGTCTACATGGAATATGTACAGTTTTTCTACAATGCATCCAGCCCCCACGTAGCCCATCATGGCGCTCATTTGGCTCCAACAGCTTCTTGTATCTTCCTTGTGATGTACTCTAGGTCAGACGGTCGTCCTTTGATGCCGCCCATGACTTTGCCCATGACGCTGCCGAAACTCCTCTTGCCTTCCTCGAGCGCTTCCACTGCGCTCTTCACCAAGGCGTCAATCTCGCTCTCCTCGACGGTCGCGATTTCTTTTGCATATCCGTTCAGCACATCCAACTGCGCCTGCTCCTTGTCCACCAGATCCTGCCTCTTTGCATTTCGGAATTCCTCAATCGAGGCCGAAGAGGACTTGATCTGCTTCTGGATCAGGGAGTAGAGGGCGCCGTCCGTAGTGATTGGCTTGGCCGTCTTCGAGGCGTTGATGATGTCGGCTTGCAGGGCACGGATTGTGTTCAGGGCAGGCTTGTTCTTTGCGCGCATGGCCGTCTTGAGGTCGGCTTGCAGGCGGGGGAGAAGGAAGTTTTCCGACGCAGCAGTGGATGCATAGCGAAGACACATGGACCGCCGAGGCGCGAGGAGCTGCCTCGGAAGCATGGCGGTGCGGAACAGCGACATGGTGGGTGTGGAGAGCGACGAGACGAGCTGGCGTGCGAGTCTGGCGGCAAGTGTCGTCGTCGTCAAACACGCAGAGGACCAAAGTTTGGCGGACCCTAACGCGCTCTGACGCGAATAGCTAGCATCCCTGCGCGCCAAGCATCTCTTTTGTTGTGGACCGCCGTCACTTTTGCAGCTTGTGCCTGAGCCTCAGCGTCGCAATTGCGCCAGAGCACCGTTCGACCGTCTTCCCAGCGCGCCTCTTGTGCCCTCTCATCGCCCCAGCACCCGCGCGCAGCTCATGTGCACGCCGTCTCCCCGGCGCGTTCCCCCAACCTCGATCTGAAGCTCGCTCCCACCCGGGCCACGACCAGCGCAACACGCCAGCCCCGTAGACAAGCCCATCATGGCCTTCCAGATGGCGCCCGCGACTCCGCAGCGCCCCACGCCCGGCGCCTTCGTCAACACCCCGGCGCCCAACCGCCCAGCCTTCACTCGGACAGGCTCCATGTCGCAACCACCACCGCCGCCGCCGCAGCAGCAGCAGCAAGCGCTGCCTGCACCGCCGGCCGAGAGCCCCATCGACCGCGCATCGCGGACCATCAACAGCATGCTGGACCGGGACAACCGCTTTCCCGCGCTAGAGGCGTACATTGGACGTGAGTAGCCGCGCGACGGCACGCGAAGCTTGCTGAGGTGCTAACAAAGCCGCGCAGAGGGCATCTCGGGCGAGTACGAGATACCCAGCAGCCCCGCATGGGCGCCTTTCCAGAAGCTGCGCTCCTACAAACTCCCAGAGGCCGTCTTTGAGCAGGTCGACCACACGCAGATGTCGACGAGCATGGGCCTGTTCGCCGAGATCAACCACGCCTGGGTCGTTGTGGACAACCAGGTCTACCTCTGGGACTACACGCATCCGAACCCTGAACTCGTCGGCTTCGAAGAGCAGCCCAGCAACATCACATGCGTCAAGCTCGTCAGGCCGCGGCCCGGCGTCTTTGTTGGCACCATCGAATACCTCCTCGTAGTCGCGACCGTTTCAGACATCTTCCTCATCGCCGTCGAATGCCAGCGGGGGCCCGAGGGCGTTCATGCCATCACCATGTACCGGACGGGACTGTCGACCTCGGTCAGGAAGATCAACGTGACTGCAATCGCCGGCTCCACCACAACCGGGCGCATCTTCTTCGGCGACGGCCAGACCGAGGACGTGTACGAGCTGAACTACCAGCAGGAAGACAAGTGGTTCTCCAGCAAGTGCAGCAAGACGAACCACGTCACAACCTCCATCGGCCTGCCCGCACTACCCTTCTACGGCCCAGCGCGACAAGCCGGCATCCAGCAGATGGTGATCGATGACACCCGCAACGTCCTGTACACGCTTTCCACCAACGGTACCATCAAGGTCTACTACATGCGCGCGCCAAACGTCCTGGAGAGCTCCCTCACCCGGACACGAACACAGATCGAGACAATGTGTGGGCACATTGTGCGCCCGACAGGCGTCCTGGACAAGATGCAGATCGTCCACTTGAGCCCCATCTCAAGCACCGAAGCAGACAATCTATCTTTGATGGCCACAACATCGTCCGGGTGTAGGCTGTACCTGAGCACGACATCTGGTGGACAATGGAGCGCCAATAGCACCAGCGCACCAAACAGTATGCAACTACGACATATTCGATTCCCGCCAAACGACGGTCAGCCTTCGCAGCAGAGCAATTCAGCTCAGCTGCAGCCATACCAGGGGGGCACAGCGGTCGGATTCGAGTCAAGATACCTTAGGGAGACTACTCTTGCAACACGGTACGCGCCCGGTGCCTTTTTCTCTTTTGTTCTACCATCGCCAAACGACCAAAACCATCATATGTTTGTTTCCGCCCCACATGCTGGGCTGTTGGGCCAGCGAGAAAGCTCGGAACCTCCGAGATACACCGAGACTGGCTTGTTTACCGAACTCGTAGGCAGAGTGCAGGACATTGGCTTGGTGTCAGAACCCTTCTCCGCTAGGAATGAACCTCTGGGCTTTGGCAATGAGCTTTCGACCCAATTCGACAAACCCCTATGTGAATATGCCATCATCACGTCGCACGGCATCGAAACGGTCCGACGAAGAAGGCTTGTTGACATCTTTGCTTCCATCGTGAAGAATGGAGGTCATGAGGGTGCTGAAGGCGACATTCGGAAGCTCGCGAAGCAGTACGGTCTGGCCGAGACTTCTGCTACCGCTTTGGCTGTTGCATGCGGCCAAGGCTCAGACGTCGGACCCGATTCGCGCATCGCCAAGGTCACTGATCCCGAGGTCATTGATTTTGCTCGCAGAGTCTTTATTGAATTTGGCGGGAAAGCACATCTGACAGAGAGCGCAACGGTAGAAGGTTTGAGCGTGGAGAATGTTCGCGCGTCACCAAGACACGATGGTATTGCCATGTATGTGTCACGCATTGTCCGATCCATTTGGAACACTCCGATCATTGCGGAAACTGTCACACCGACTGGACCTGTCCTCACATCGACTCACCCCATCACCAAGTTGCAAGAAGTCCAGCGTTCCTTGGCTCAACTCCAAGAGTTCCTCGAGTCAAACAGGTCCTTTATTGAAGGTTTGGCTGGGCCAGAGGCACTTGGACGCGCGTCATCGCGACAAGAAGAAGTCGAGCTCCAAGGCGAAAACAGAGCGCTCACCAGTTTGTTGCAAATGATCAACAACATTGTTGAAGGTATATCTTTCGTCCTGGTACTCTTTGAAGAACGATTGGAAGACATTCTGGTACTGCTACCAGATCCTCAATTGCAGGCGAGAGTGCGCCAACTCACCTTCCACGCTCTCTTCTCTATCAAAGAAGGCAGGGAGATCGCAAGGGAGCTGGTCAAGGCTATAGTAAATCGCAACATCACCAAGGGTTCCAATGTTGAGTCAGTTGCTGAAGCTCTGCGGAGAAAGTGTGGCAGCTTCTGCAGCTCGGACGATGTCGTCATCTTCAAAGCGCAAGAGAGTCTCAAGAAGGCTGCCGATTCCGGTGCGAATGCCGAACGTGGACGCATCTTGCTCAATGACAGTCTGAGACTATTCGAGCAGGTGGCGAAGAGTCTGAGCTACGAGAACTTGGCTGCCACGGTCGATCAGTACATTCAACTAGAGTTCTATGCTGGTAAGCCCAACCAACAATCTGTGTTTTGACAGAACTAACGTGCTACGTAGGTGCTATCAGACTTGCCTTAAGAGTCGCCCAGGAGTGGGACCGGGGTAACAAAGCTCTGTCTTGGATTCGAGACAAGAGTGACAGCAATGTCGATCCGAATGATGCACGCCGAGAATACTTTGACAAGCGCGCCTCTTGCTACACGCTGATCTGTAGGGTCATTGAAGCGGTGGATCAGGCATACAACACTCAGGGTCCCGTACCTGACGGTGTCATTTCACAGGTCACTCGTCGCAAGCACGAAGCGTACGAGCAGATCAACAACTCAGAGGACGAGGTCTTCCAAAATTACTTGTACGATTGGTACATGCAGAACGGTTGGGCTGAGCGATTGCTGGAGATCAGTTCGCCTTTTGTAGTCGATTACTTGCGGCAAAGCTCTGAGACAAACCTGGCGCATGCGGATCTGTTGTGGCGCTACTATGCTCACTACAACGACTACCTTAGCGCTGCTGAGACGCAGTACCAACTCGCCAAGAGCACCTTGCCCTTGACACTGGAGAAGAGGATAGAATATCTCTCGCGCGCAAAGGCCAATGCGTCCACACGGATGAATGGCTTTGCAGAGAATGGAGTACGCAACAGGCAGTCAAGACAGGAGCTTCTAAGAAACATCAGCGACCATCTAGACATTGCCAACATCCAAGATGATGTCTTACAAAGAATCAAGGGCGATGAGCGACTCACTGGTAAGCGGAGAGAGGATGTCATTGATCATCTCAACGGCCAGATCCACCCTCTCGACGAAGTAAGTTTCTTGTGACATGTCACCAGCAAAGACTTGACTAATACCTCTCTAGCTCTACCACGATTATGCCGACCAAGCAGCATACTACGACATATGTCTACTGATCTACCACGCTGCCGACTACCGCAACGTACCTGATATCCGCTCGACATGGACCAACCTTATTGACCAAACTCATCGAAACGCTTTGGCTGATCGTCAAGGAGCGCCTTGGGAGATTGTCGCACTGAAGGTCGAGGACCTTGGTCACCGTACCAACCTTAACGACAACGTTTTCCCCGTGAATATTGTCCTGCAGCTTCTTCTCCAATACGATCTCGAATTCTACGTACACGATGCCAATGCGCCAAACGCGCAGAACCTTGCACTCAACTCCAACCTCACATGGCCGATCGATGTCTTCCTCAAACTTCAAGCGCCGTTTGAGAACCTGGTCGCTACTCTGGAAGCACTGTGGTATGCGCAAGAACAGCCTTTTGCTGGCCGCAACCGCAAACTGCTCGTCAAGTGGATCATCTACCTCGTAGAGCAATGGGGGGCAGTAAGCAGACGAACTGGCGCGCTATTTGGCGGCCCTGAGAATGCCATCGGTCTTGCCGAGGTGATGCGAATCATCTTAAGTAGCGATGTCTTGGGGCGAGACATGGACGATCAGGCCTGGGTCCAGCGTGCGAGGGATCTCAGTGCCATGCTCGAGGAAGCCGCGCGCTGAATAGCCATGAGCTGAAGAGGAGGGAGACAAATCGGAAGCACTGTGGAGATATGCAGAAGCGATGATTATGTATTTTGGGTTGTTTTCTCTCTTCATTACCATTGTTGCAGCGTGAGGCGTTGAATAGGTGCATGGGGATTGGCGTCAAAAGCATTGAATGTAGTACAACCAATCTTGTGTAGGACTTGAGATGAAGACGGGGCATAATCAAGGCTAGCGTATTCTTGAATGAAACATTGTAATGGAAGAATGTCTGACTGAATGGGTGAGACTTTCGGCAGCGTTGATTTGCAGACAAATCTGCCCGGCTGGTGTCGGACTTTAGTAGCAAGCCCCCACTCTAAACACCGCGCCGAATGCATTCCCCAAGCATCGTCACTTTCCGCATCCTCTCCAACACTCGACGACCCTACATCCCACGTTGCGAGCAACTAACGCCTTCCCGTCCTACCCCGTCGCACCATGTAATGCCCGCACAGACATCCGTCCCTCACAATGCCAATATGCATATCCTGTCGCACCCCCGTGCGCACACTCTACACGACCTATTCCAAAGCCGACGACCGGGCCCTCGGAAAAGGTGTTCGCCTGACGCAATGCCCCGTGTGCAAGAAGTTTGCCGACAAATACGTCGAACATGATTTCGTGGTTCTGTTCATCGATCTCGTGTTGATCAAGGCAGAGGTTTACCGGCATTTGCTGTTCAATCGATTGGGGAGGGACGACAGTCGATTTGATGCAAGTGTTCATATTGTTTTGGGAGGCAAAGGATAGGGCTAATGCAAGGTGTAGCGTTCGATCCTGAGACTGGGCATACTCCTCCTCCTCTTCGATGTCTATCTGATGTGGGCGCGTATCGAGAAACTGCCTCTCCCTGCCACATCGCCGTATCATCCTTCGCCCCCATCCCCCTCTACAAACATCACATCGACGAGTCCGCTCGTGCCTCCACATGACGGTATAACAAATGCGGCGGTGTTACAAGCGCATCCACTTGGTCTACAGTACCTATTCTTCCTCTGTCTGGTCACGTTGTGCACGCTGGCCTTCCACCTTCCGATACGGGTGCTGTGCGCTTTTGATGTGGAGCGTCTACCCGGTGCAGCGCGCAGACTCTGGCAGAGATGTATACCGCAGTTCCATTCGCCCACACCGTTGTCTACTGCTCTGCTTGTTAGCAGCTGCACGAAGTTGTTCCCTATACTGCTCATCATCTGGGACTACGATTTGCCCAGCTCGGCGACGGTAGTCAGCTGGGCAGTGATTGTGAACAATATTGCTGCGCTGGAGATACTCATGGATTGTGGCTATATCAGAGCGGGTGTGCTGGTCAGTATTGGGGCTGGACTGAGAACGCTCGTGGGATGGGGTATACTGAGAGCTGCGGGCTTGGGGACTGGTTGGGAAGGCTACTTGAATGAATGGACGATTGCCGGGAAGGTTTGGGATTGGGTGGGAAATGTGATGAGTTCTCTTTAGGGGCGGGACTCGGTCAGATTGTCATGAGCGTTGTGATTGCAAACAATGATACCCATTTGATAATTGTACAAGTCAAGAAGCTCCGTAATGCGCCAACCCAATTATACACGTGCTCTTAAATGTCCAGCAATGCCCTGCTTCAGTTGGCCCGAGCGGATGGCTCCAGATGCGCGTCGCCAGTACGCAGTTGCTCGAGCACGATGCATATTCCTCGCGCCTTTGGCATCTGCGAACGGGATACGCTAACGCCCTCCGTTGTATTCTGGTCGTAAGTCGCCTCGTACAGGCGAGATGAGTGGGTGGAGTTGCGCGAGGAAGGTAATCGCCCACATGATATACATGAAAGCGGCAGACAGTACAAGTGTAGATCGCCAAACCCTGTCCAATCAAGTTAGCCCAGAATCTCTCACTTCCTCCCTGCTTCTCAAGTCCTCTTCTTCGACATGGGTGGAGAGGGTTGCTCGCTGTCGCCGTCACCGGTGAAATGGACGCGCCTGCCTCGACTTGCAAGTCGGTTCTCGGAAACGATATGAATTTGTTCCAAAGATGGCTTGGTGCGCAGGCAGGCCTTCGTGGGCGTGGGCTTGGATGAAGAAATGCTGTGAACGTACGTTTGGTTCTCGCCTTTTGGAGCTAGGAACCACGCTGCGCCGCAGAAGATGACGGTAACTATGAAACCGATGATAGGTGCCCAACTGTCCTGTGTTAGTTCGATGCTGGCCGCAGAGCTCCGTTGCGCGGAACTGACCCGTTCGCCATGGTGGTTGCTGTGTTGTTGACGCGCTAGGTCGATGGCGTACGGGGTTGCGTGTAGCGATACGACGGTGTGCTTGAGCGCAAGCTTCTCGTGATCGGGCACGGTAGTGGAGTGTGTGTGGTGGGATGGCGATGTCGAGCTGCCTTCGGCGTGAAGTTGCGAGCTTGGAAAGCTGCCATGACGCCTCTCGGGGCGCGTTCTACGCTAGATGCCGACGATCACGTGCTTTCCCTTGTTCCCTACCTAGATAGATCCCTCCGAAGGGCCTCCACCTCTATGTTGACTTGACCTGTGTTCTACCTTGCTTTCTTACTTCATCCCTCTTCTCTCCACACAGGCCATCTCTGGTCTCTCGTAAACAAGAATCTCTTAGATCCTTATTCTCGTTCCCGCTTGTTGTTGCTATTCCAAGACAGCATATCTTCATACTCTTCTTACACACTCCCGCCTTATTCTATAGTCCAGGCTTCAGCCGGCGCTCTGACTCGGGCATGCGTTTGGTCTGATGGTCGTCTGATCAAGACGTTATTTACAAGTACGGATCATGTCCCGCATTCTATATGTCTGCTTTCTACCACCGTCGACATACTGGCTTCAAGTCTTTACGGACCTTCTACTACGATGACAAGGTGCTCCCAGGATCAAGGCTTCCGCTTGCGGCAGATGCAGTATTGAACGTCGCTGAGCCGCAGCTTTCTTTCCGCTTTGTCGATCCGGCCGATCCACCCACCAAGCTCTTCGGCCCCGGGCTCTCGAAGTCCATGTTCGCGGCCTACTCAGCTTCACTTATTCTGGGTAAGAAATATTGGAGATATGCCATGATCAACGGACGCCAGTCTGGTGAACATGCCTTAGCTCGTCCGGAGTACGCATCAGAATGGCAAGCGCCATGTCTTAGCCCCAGGAAGACGCCTGTGCATTGACCAACGCTCGCGATCCTGGTAAGTGTTCTGACGCCTCGACAGATATCACAGTTGTCCTCAGTATCATTTTTGTCTCGTGTCTTACCGCTTAAATGATAGCATACGTGAGCATCTCAATGAGGCGCAATTGCGGTGTGACAATGCAGCTGCTGCAGCCCGTCTGCATACAGTGTTCATTCATCCGCATTCGGAGGGCCCCTTGCCAAAAGGACTTCGCTTTTGTTCTGGACCCATTCGCTGGATGTCAGTCGAAATCCAAAGGAAATCACTTCAGAGTTCACACACCGGGGTGAAAGGCATCTCTGGGTCTTGATTCTTCGAATTCCTGGAACAAAAGCAGACATGAAACTGTTGTTCCAGCTTCGGCCCCACTTCTATCTTATATCAGGTTCCGGAAAGATTAGCAGTAGTCTTGTCGAGCTCTGCAACTAGTCAATAGCAAACTACCAATAGGTGTTACTACCAAGCGCACCATGACTGTCGAGGACCAGTAACGATAGACGAACTCAAATCGTTGCTGCAAGTCCCACAGTCTTCGAAAGCCTATTCAGCCACAATCTTGCTGCTGCAAGCAAAGTAGCTGGGCCACAGCATCATGTCTGTGTTCCCATTGAATCTCGAGTTCGACCCTCCCTTTGAAAAGGCAAGCCAGCGTAGAAAAGTTACTACCAATCAATTGACCCCTTGCTGAAGCTTCACTTCAAGCACGATGGTGTCAGTGAAGTCGTGTGCGAGGCTTGACTGATAGGGTGCCTTGGATTCTTCCGGGCATGGTCACTCCACACCAATGCTGGTCTATCCCAGGGATTAGCAGAGTAACATCCTGGATATGAATATTTCCGCGCTATACGTAAGCCTCGAAAAAGTAATTACTCAACATCGTCATTGCTACCACCTGGCGCAAGATGCGTAGCCAGTAATCTTCTACGACAGAGTTGTAATTAGAATACATCATGTTTACCCTTCCAAGGCTTCGTACAGGCCATTGATGGTGGACTGTTGTTCGTCTTGTCGTAGGCTCAACCACGTCAACATCAAGAAGTGGTGTTGGCAGTTACATATGTACAACATATCGGGTTGTGGGTAAGTTAGAATGCCACAAACGGTATATTCAACGGACGTACAGGAGGCTGCCACAAGATTTTAGCTTCCGTCAGTGCTATGGTGTTGGTGCTCCAAGAACAAGGCATTGGACCTTGTAGGCTGCAGCATGTACGCTAAATACCCATGGATAAAGATCTGACGATGTGCTGCCTCATTTCCAAAGTCTCGTTCGACTATCCCGTTGCCACGACGCATACCTCCGGAGCTATCCCAGAACCCGACAACTCAGCTTAGGCTCGAAGGCCTCAAGAATCGAAGCGTCTGTCGAGAAATCTCAGTTGTACAGAGATAGCATTTCACGACGTACTCGGTTCAGGAGTAAAACACTGTGCCAAAGCCTCTCTTTCCAGTTCCACTCTTCATTACCCTACAAACTGCAGGTATGGACGACGAGGACATTGTTTTCATTGAGAACGTATCTTCTACCCTTATTGAACCATCCCGCGGACTTCCGAATGAACCATACCGATCTGAAAATATACCTGGTAGCACTACAAATCTCTCTCCGTCATCGACCCCTCTTGGACCTTTGCCACTAGTCGCTTCTCAAGCAGACGTCGCTGTAGTCTCGGGTTCGCAAAGCACCATGAATATTAGCAAGCATCCGACAGAGGCACCATTCGAAATGCGTCAGCCCGATGAAATCACACGATATGAGATCAAGGCGATGGGTTCGGTCAACAATGGAGGGTCTCATCCTATTCAGAATTTGCCGTTGAATGCAAGACTCCGTGTTCCAGATTCGGAGTATGACTACCCTCCGTTAATATCACCAGTGAGTAATCTCTGACGTGGTATCAATAATGATTCTGACAACTGTAAAAGCCACCACCACCACCACCACCACCTCCTCCTCCTCCTCCTCCTCCTCCTGTATGTTGCGACCTCTCCTCAGCTTGCTAGAGATAAGCTGACAGCAGAAGCCTCCACCTCCGCCTCCACCTCCCGGCATGCCGTCATTCCCTAGCATGACCGGCATGGCTCCTTCCGCTCCCCTTCCACCGCCAGTAGGTTACATATTCTCTCTAGATGTTCGGTGCTGACTTTTCCAAGCCACCACCCCCACCACCCGAGCCGTCCCATGGTCTCTTCGTGACGTCTTTCAGTCCTCCAGTAGAAGTGGACACACCAAACCAGTTCATTCAAATTCAATACTCTAGCGAGTCCATATCCGACTTTGCAAGCCGCGTGATCCGCATCGGGCCCTTTAGACGCAATGTCTTGATGACAAGGCATCCGGCCCACGTGGCAGATTACAAGGAGTTTGAGTGGCTTCTGAAGCACGGAAGCTCTGAGATCTGGTACGAGAAGCCGACCAAAGCCCATCTCAGGAGTATCAGAACGCTAGAGGCGAACCGATGGGCCCCGGACGAATTACTTCCCTTGCTCAATGCAAGGCCTGTCAGCCTTGAGACGCCTAAAGTATGGGCTTCAGCAGCTATGACGACTCCAACAGATGACGACGTCTTTGAATGTGCTGCTGGACATGCCATCGATGATGGCTATGCCGGAACATGCCATGAATGCACTGACGCGAAGTCTGAGCTACTTGAGACTACACCTCTCGTCTACTGCTTAGCTTTTAGCACGTGTCAAGCTAGCGATCCGTTCATCCATGGTGCGCACTTCAACGGCCGCCAGATCTACAAGCTAGTCAAGTGCGGTAGTCGCGAGGCTGCCGTGGCAGAAGTCTTCTATGCTGCTGGAGTCAATGGTTGGAGCCTCGCTTTCAGTTGCGTTATGAAGCTAGGTGAAGATTTCGAAGAGAGATCTGGGACAGCTAAAAAAGTTAGCGAGCTATGGATGTTGGCGGAAGCAGAACAGGATGGGAAGACGATAAAGGTCTTCTACTAACGAAAGAAGAAAACGACAAGACAGCGGCGTTTTCTGGTTTCTCTTTCCTTCTGGGTTCTATATTCCTTTCCAACCCCGTTTCTATCTCTCTCAAAATATAAAACTCATTGAGTACCAGCCTGACGATAGCCATTTACGGACATCGACACAGCCAGCGAACTCTCGGCGTGAACACGACCCACCCTACCGGCACGACCAGATCCAGACCCTGTATCACCTCTGACGCATACTACGAAAACACATGTGCAGCTGGCCGACATGTGCAATCTGAAAGTATGCGCGTATACGAGGTGTTATCTCTTCTGCCTCGACTGGTTCGTACTGCATACAGTACATCGTTATCATCTGCCACCAATATTGTCTAGTGGAACAAGAACCTTGCGTTTCTCGTTGGAGTTTACCTATAGCAAAGTGCATGTCGCAATCTCCTCCAGTCAGCGTGGTCCACGATTACAGTGGTGTTGTACAGCACTACCCCTCTTCCATTCCTTCATCTCGTTGTATGACTCTTCCAGTTTCAGTATTCGTACCGCTATCGCTCATTTTTCCCGTCGATATTGTTTCTCTTCATTATGGTGATTTGGCGTTCTGGGTTGATACGTATGAGGTGGTACAACGATAACGATTCGCAATTGGGCTACTGCGTTGTTGCAAAAACATCAGCGTCACGGTAGATGTGCACTTTGAGGAATGGTGCTACAAAGCTGCCGTGTCAAACTTTGGCAGAGTACGCGGCGTGTTGACATAAAGTTGTTTCTGTATATTACATGTTTGCTGGGGCGCGTAAATATTATTCTAGTGCGCTATTTCAATGTACGGTTTTTCCAGCTCGATGTCGTGCAATATTCAATCTATGCACAGTGGCGTGTTGGATGGATGAGCTCAGGTGATTGAGAGTTACTCTAGTGTAGTTTTGGCATCCGTTTCTTCGCTTCTTCTGCACTCTATAAGGTTGCCATCTGTACTGGGGGACATTCGGTCTCCGTGACTAGCTTGCATACCAGCGCCTGTTACAGTAAAGTACTCGAATGTTTACCCTATGAGCCAGAATAGCTTTACAACTTCTTCTTTGTCACCGGCTCCAGTCCTCGGTGCTGTTTTGCGATCATCTGATCCAGCCTCGCATAGCAGTCAAGCGTCATGAAGAGACCTGATCTCGTCAGCCTAATCAAAAATATTCCGCGTTCCTCTCTGTAACCCTGGTGAGCTCAAAGACCTTAGATGGAACTTACCGACAGCAAGGTAACCGCCATACATACCGCCGAGTCCCTGCACGCCCCTCTGTACCGACGTCAACTCCTCCCAACTCAGCATTTCCGCCAAACAGACCAACGTAGTCAAACTGGTCTCCAGCCCAAATACTAGTAAAGCAAGAGGAACGCGTGGGTCGTTGCGCAACAAGGCAGGAATAGCCCACATAGTTACGGGGAGATGATAGACAAGTTCAAGGAAAGTTAGAATGGGGAACCAGGCAGGGGCGTTGTAGAAAAAACGGTCGCCATACGTGGATATATACCAGTCGCGTAGAGAGGACATCCAGAGGGGTTTTATTTGAATTGGATAGTAGGCCGTTAGGTCGAATGCTGTGGTCAAGTCAGTACTGATCGGTCTGTTTAGTGGACAGGTAGACTCGATGCGTTGACGTGTGAGGACGTCGAATAATCTCCTAGAACATAATAAACGAAGAAGTAGATTCCTCGTATACATGAAATTGCGACGCGACTGGAAGAAAAGGCTTCCAAACTTTGCATCTATGTTTCTGAACTTACCTAGCATTACTGGCAGATGCACTATGAAGAAGACAAGATAGATGAGATCACGCTTTCGCTGGAATATGGAGACCGCCATCTTTGCAAAGGTCAGTAACGTCTCGTTGGCAGAATGTGCTGGTGTAGATGTTATGGTCGTGTCACATCCAGAGCGCGCGTTCCGGGGTCCCACGCGTTTTCCCTGACACGCCATTGCGTGGGGCTTTCGTTTCCGTTGCGCCCCGCCTCAGCCTTCGTGGTTCAATCACTACCCCACCCACCCACATCGACCAGTTGTGATCAAAGTAGTGCAGCAGCTACTACTATGGGTCATGATTAGTATCCTTTTTCGTTCTAATTGCGACACCCTAATGCGAACACCTCGTTCTCCGGCTGAGCAGCACAGGCTTGAAGGCTGCCGATAGCACATAACCGCTTCAAGCATCAGCTGTAGCCTCAAGAGGTCATACCATGTACCAAAGCCAGTGCTCATGGCGAGACTCTCTACTGTATGCTGTGTTATTTCTCCGACAAGGTCAGTAGTCATGTTAGTAGGTTATAATCGTGTGAGCCTAATGCCTCCCGTGTGCTTGCGTCAACACTCATCCTTCAGGTACCCGTTTTCTTCTTGGATCCCACGTTTGCCGACAGATGATGCGCAGTCATATTTCCGGGACTACAGTAATGGTTTGTGTCTCCCATAATGCGATTGAGCTACTGAAGTTGCTGTCTCAACCGTGAAAGGACCCCTCGGAGCCTCATGATATCTGCGTTTCGCTGCTACGAAGCAAAGTCACTCATGACCGATCGCGAATCTCAGACTCCCAACAATTTAGCCTAAATACGACTTGGCACTCGACCCACAGCAACAGAACGACATCAGCGGCGGATACAGCACGAACAGCACATGATTGCCAAGGGTGGTGGAGGCTTACATCTCCTTCCGTGTCCAATTAGTGTACTCGAAGCCTTGGCTTGGCACTCCTCAAGCCGTGTTCAGCATGTTGCCCCGGAGCAATTGCCTCTTGGTATGCTTAAAGGGTTAAAGAGGACTGATTACCGATGCTCTGGAAAGAGTATAGACGCCTATTTCCCCACACTGCTGCGGTCTTGTCACTGGGGTGCTGGATGATTGTGCAGATGGTGGTGCGGGCTCCTGCACCCCATACATAAGCCCGGGATCTTCAAGTAAAGAACTGCAAGCTTTCTGGTAGCCTGAGGTCTAGCTCAGACACCTTCGACTTGAAACTTTTCTCAACCTCTCGAAGCGTTCGATATCAATAATCGAGCATCATCATGGCTGGAGGAGGTGGCGGTGCGACAGGCTTCGATGCCGCGCTCCAGAGACGTCAAGCACTGATGGGCGCAAGTGGTCCCAGGGCCCTTGTGAAGAATGGAAAAGTGTTTCTCATCGCCTTGTTTGCCTGTCTCGGAGGAGTGTTGTACGGATACAACCAGGGCATGTTCAGTGGAATCTTGGCCATGCCGTCTTTTGGCGCACGTACGTACTGCTGGCTTCTACCACCAGCTTGCGCTTATACTAAGCAGAAACCGACGGCTATGTTGACAATCCAACACAGAAGGGTTGGTTGACTGCTATTCTGGAACTTGGAGCTTGGTTTGGAGCCGTCATGTCTGGTTTCGTTGCTGAGGCATTTTCCCGCAAATATGGTATCTTGATCGCTACAGCAATCTTCATTATTGGTGTTGTGGTGCAGATTACCGCGATATCCGGTGGCCATGAGGAGATCCTAGCTGGTCGATTTATCACGTCAGTATAAAAACAGCTGAGACCAGTCAAATTGTTGCTAACGACTCGCAGTGGTATCGGAGTGGGTGGTCTTTCTGTCATTGTGCCCATGTACAACAGCGAATGTGCGCCTCCGTAAGTACTATCAAACATAACCTTATTGTTTGAGCAAACCGCTGACTTGTCCCAGTGAGGTTCGTGGTGCTCTTGTAGCACTACAACAACTTGCGATCACATTCGGCATTATGATCAGCTTCTGGATCAACTACGGCACCAACTATATCGGAGGTACCACGCTCGAGACTCAATCCAATGCAGCATGGCTGGTGCCTATCTGCCTTCAGCTCATTCCAGCTTTTGTCCTCATCGTTGGCATGGTCTGGATGCCTTTCTCCCCACGTTGGCTGGTGCACCATGACCGTGAAGACGAAGCCAGGGAGAACCTTGCATCTCTTCGTAACCTCTCCGTCGACCATGAGCTTATCGAGTTGGAATTTCTCGAAATCAAAGCTCAGTCCATGTTCGAAAAGCGTAGCGTTGCTGAAGCTTTTCCTCATCTTCGCGAGCAGACTGCATGGAATATCTTCAAACTCCAATTTGTGGCCATTGCCTCGCTGTTCAAGACCAAGGCTATGTTCAAGAGAGTCATAGTCGCTACCGTCACTATGTTCTTCCAGCAATGGACCGGTATTAATGCGGTATGTATGATTCCATCACTCTGCTCGAGCACAGCTCTTGGGATATACGCTAACCTTTGGCTACATCAGATTCTCTACTATGCGCCCCAGATCTTCAAGCAGATCGGTTTGACAGGTACCACCACGTCACTCCTTGCCACCGGAGTTGTCGGAATAGTCATGTTCATCGCCACCATTCCAGCGGTTTTGTACATTGACCGTCTAGGCCGTAAACCAGTTCTGGTAGTTGGTGCCCTTGGCATGGCATTCTCCCATTTTGTCATTGCTGTGATTCTTGCCAAGAACATTGACAACTTTGCAAACCACCGTGCGGCTGGATGGGCGGCAGTAGTAATGGTTTGGCTCTTTGTCATCCACTTTGGATATTCTTGGGGTCCTTGTGCCTGGATTTTGATCGCCGGTAAGCTCGCTCATACTCGATCCCACGACTCGTGGTCTAACACACACCACAGAGATATGGCCCCTCTCCACGCGTCCATACGGAACTGCGCTCGGTGGATCCTCGAACTGGATGAACAACTTCATCATCGGGCAGATTACCCCGGAGTTACTCGAAAACATTACATACGGAACGTATATTCTCTTCGGAATGGTTACCACCATTGGTGCAGCGTTTATCTGGTTCTTCGTTCCTGAGACGAAGAGGTTGACACTCGAGGAGATGGATACCATCTTTGGTAGTGAGGGCACTGCACTCAAGGACCAGGAGAGAATGGCTGAGATTAACCGTGAGATTGGTCTTACGGCGCTTTCGGGCGATGCATCGTCTGGCAACGAGAATGCTATCGTTGGGAATGAGAAGGGTATTGTGTAGGCGACGGAGGCCGCTCGTTTGAGGCGAGTCTTTTGCTATTTGAGAGAGTTTGAGGCTAGCTTGGCTAAGAGAATGAACAACTAGGGTCGTTTAGCATCATTTCAGAAATTTGGCTACACGGCTTTTGTGATATTGCGTATCCTCGTTAACAACCTTAATGGGCTTGCTACTTTGCAACCCGGTATGCTTGCTCAGACCAATTGTCCAAATCTTAATAAGAATCACCCAACGTAGTCATTAAGCTCCGTCTAAATGCTTCTTGATCTACATTTCTCCCAATCAGCACCAATTTTGACTCCTGGCTTCCGTCATCCGGCTTGGCGTCGAACTCGTTCGTGTCGTAGATAGCCCTTACACCCTGCGTAAGAAGCATTTTGCCGTCCTTGACTGGAACACGGCCCTTCAAGCGATGAACTTCGAATGGCCTGTGTTCAGTTTCAGCAGGCAGTGTCTCCTCCCATAAGATAGTGCGGAGAAAGAGATCGAATCTGTCGACTTGGTCGCGTGATAGGGCAGGAAAAGAGATGGTAGAAGTGGTGATGGTCGGGTCGAGGTGACTGTGTCCTTTGCTTGCAAACTTCAAGTCTGCATCCGTGACTTCATCGTAGGCGTGGAGGTCTAGTACCAATCCTTCTAGTTGGGGAACTTGGCTTTTAGTAGTTGTCTTTATGCGAGCGAGGCCGTTAATGGACTGAATGCGCTCAGTTACTTGTTGTAGTTCTTGCTCGGAGACTAGGTCGGTCTTGTTGATGATTATCACATCTGCGTGGCTGATCTGCAGGTGAGCTGTTGTCAGCAGTGGGCCATGTTCGTCATGGCTTGCCTTCTTTCTCTCTTCAATCTTCTCTTCATCGCCAAGTCCTTCATCTAAGCTCTTCAGTACATTTTTCGCATCAACGAGCGTGACGATGCCGTCGAGAAAGATGCTGCTCCCTAAGCCATCGTCGAGCCAGAACATGGGTGCGATGTTTCCAGGGTCGGCCAGACCAGTCGTTTCGAGGAGGATGTAATCGAATAGGCCAGATTGGTCCATTAGATTCTCGATGGCTGCTACGCCGATATCCTTGACGGAACAGCATATACAGCCGTTTGCTAGTGGTACAAAAGGTGCTGGCTGGGTAGATGTGGAGTTTGCATCGGAGACAGTGAGCTGCTTCTCAATGTCAATCGCTAAGGTGCGTTAGGCTGGTGTTTAGTTCTCAACGCAAGGGAACCTACAATCACCAAACTCGTTCAGAATGACGGCAATCTTCTTCCCGTGCTGCTCAGTCAGGATGTAGTTCAGCAAGGTCGTCTTTCCCGCGCCAAGATATCCTGTGACGATGGTGATGGGCACTTTGCTCTGAGGTGCATCGTCCGAGCTAGTGACGAGGTTGGGGGTTTCTTCGTCTTCATCATCGATGACCTTGGTGTTGGTCTCTGGCTGGACGAGGGTGGGTATTTCATCGTCTGATGCGTTTCCGTCCATGGCTGGCAAATTGATACCGAACAGCGATGCGGATGCGGATGCGGATGACGTCGTGTGGTGGGCGGAGTCATGTAGAAAATGGTCCACCGACGCGATGAAGCTAGCGCGGTCGCGTAAGGCGTGGTGGAGAGGACCCCTGCGACTGCCCTGCATCCACCTGGGCAAGCTCCAGATGTCCGATGTCAACAAGGCACCACACCCCGCCTGCGTAATCACCGACGCCTACTGCCACAACATCTACGCCCCCGGCTACCCTCAAAAAATGACGTCGCCCGCTTCGCCCCGCCTGCCCAGCCCCCCGCCCATTCCAGAAGACCAGCTCTCACCAGTATCAGCGTCGCCAGAGCAGCAGAAGCTGTTTAGCAACCTCGACCATGCCGCCGAGCGGAGAATACGACCGGGGACCAAGGCGGAGGACATGGCAGAGGGGCCTCCGCTCGTAGATCTGTCCGAAGTGCGCTGTGGGATCCCGCACCGAAGACGGCGTCTGGCTGACAAGACGGGCAGATTGATTCGGCCTTCCAACTTACCGAGCACCTCAAAGCCCTCCACAACTCGCTGACGCATCCCGCCGGTTCAAATGGCACTGTGCCGGTAGACAGAAGCATGGCGCTCAAGATTGCACAGTCGCCCGCCAACGTAGACAGGACCCTGTGGCTTTACGAGCTCTGCCGATTCCTGATACAGAAAGTCAACTCGATCATCACGGCCCTCTTTGCAGACGACCCGCCTTGTTCGTCCTCGACCTGTCCCGAGATGCGCGCTTCCGAGTGGCAGTACCTGTGCGCGGTACACGACCCACCAAAGTCGTGTTGCGCAATCGACTACTGCTGCCACACTCTCGACTGGGCTGCCAACACCCTCACATCGCCCAAACACTTTCCCTCGAGGCTCGCGCTGGGCACCGACCAGTCAACGCAGCATTCGCAGATGCGCCAACTGACCAACATTTTCAGACGCGTATATAGAATATTTGCGCACGCATGGTACTCGCACCGAGACGTGTTTTGGAAGGTCGAGGGACGGACAGGGCTCTACATGTTCTACAAGACGGTCTGCGACGTATATGGTCTGGTACCGGAAGACAACTACACCATCCCTCCAGAGGCCGAGGGCATCGAACCATCGACAGAGGCAAAGCCGTCAGCGCCACCTTTGATCATGAAGCGGGAGCCTTCGGATTCGACATCCCAGATTTCAGTCAACACGCTAGCTGAGGGCATGTCTGATCATACGCTATCGACAGCCGGCACGACCAAACGCCACAGGCATTCGCCATCGGTGGGAGCCACGGTAGTACAAACAGTTGTGGAAGAGAACGAGGAAGAAGAGGAACGTCCGAGCTTACAGCCACGGCCTGTTACTCAAATCTTCGAATCAGCACAAGAAGAGGACGAAGACGAAGACGGCGACAGCGATGGAGACATCACAGCCATCGAAGATGACGGAGAAGACGAGGACGAAGACGAGGCTGAATCTGCCGAAGAGACACGTGCACCAGAAGCCAAGGACGCCACGGACGGAGCAGCAAAGCAAGGCGCAAACGAGGAGGCAGTAGCAGGTACTTTGTCCGGAGAGAAGGAAAAGCAGGATACAGATATCACGACAGAGTCAGCGTCTATCGAGACAGCTGAGGCCAGCGTTTCGGACGTTCAAGGCACTGAAAAGGAGCCGTCGCAGGATGATGCTAAAGCCGACAATGATGACAGCAAGCCGGTTGGTGCAGATTCGGAGCAGGTGAAGAAGCCTGACTCTGCTGTGAAGCCAGCCGAAGAGGGCGAACCGAAGGCTGAGGAGTAGGTCATCTTGGACGTAGATGGATGAGGGGACAGACCACTGTGTACTTTTAGCGTAGGAGTAGTAGGGGATAATGACTTGGCAAGGCAGATCGTACATGGCAGCCTTGGCATCAGTGTACACATAGTAATCACACATAGCATGACATGGATGAAGGAGCTTGTTTTGTTGCATTGGTCCATGACATGTCACATTGGTATGGGATGATGGTGAGGACCAAACGTTGCGTAATGGTGGTGCATCATCAGTGAAGAGGCTATACCTTGAAGACCAACCAGGACATGAGCTCAGCTAGCGGCGACTGTATAGCTTGGGCGGGGGCGCCTTATGTCTGTCAATGGGACTTGTACAGACAGGGTCCATGCCAGTATCTATCAAAGGTGGATAGATGCCGTCTCCTTGAAACGTGAAGGAAGGGAAGAAAAAAGCAATGCGACATGGTATATTCTCCGCGGCGCCAGAGAGGCACTCGGCAAAAATGCAGTGGGCATCTCAGCAGCAAGGAAGCGAAGATTTGTCTCTGCAGAGCTTGGTCCAGTGGTTGGTCCCGTCGTTGGGGGCGGGTTTTGGCACAAGGCAGCCCTCGTGCTTGCACGTTCTCGGGCTGCACAGCGTGAACGGCGTTGCAACGTCTGTGGAGATGGGCAGGGCTGATGAGGGTCAAGGGGGATTTTGCCGTCTTGACTGTGGCCTAATGGATTGATGATGGATCAATCGACAAGCGTGGAGTGTGGGCACGCGTGCGATGAGCTGCTCGCCGAGCTCCGATTGCCGCAGAGCAAAGGGTGACGTCGGGCCCGCTCCTCATTGGCGGGTCCCGTGCGTAGATGCGTAGGGCGTCCAGCATGCAAGCACTGCGAGTCTCGTCGAGGCCGAGGGGCCGAGCTGACGCTAGCAATTGGGCAGATAGTAGCGAATAGAACAAGCGCAGCAGGTGGCACACGTGTGATGAGGTGTGCAAATTAGTTTTTCGTTGGGCCATGTTGGTATGAGAAGCAGCATGGATGCGCGGCAAATGTGCAGGTTGAGCAGCCCCCACGCGCGCCATCCCACGCAACTCGAGGGCTTTCGCTTCTCCGCATTCTGGTGCTCGCGCAGGCTGCAGGCGGCGCGAGGAAGCCATGTCTGTGGTGGCTGTGGACTAGAGTTGAATGCTGGCGGCTGGGCCTGGGGCGTGGCGGAAGATTGCACGGTTGGCTGCCTACCCCTCACTGCTGGAGCCAGACAGGCTGGAGGGCGGTGCAGGCGACATTACCCAGTGCTGCGGCATGCTGCCTCTTATCGCGGCTGCTGCGGACGCCAGGCGCAGGCCAGCGTAAGCCTCTGCCGGCCCACGACTCCAAGTCACAGTTCCCAGGTCGCAAGTCGAGCCACAAGTCACAAGTCATAAGTCACAGGTCACATTCCCACCAGGCCTACCCGCGCCCGTCTGGCTTGCTCCGACTCGCACGACTGTCGCTGTTCCCCACGTCCCCGTCCCCGTCCCCGTCCCCGTCCCCGTCCCCGTCCCCGTCCAGTTCCCGTCCCCAAGCCCATCCCCAAGCCCGTCCCCAGGCCAGGGTTCTCTGCACAACACCCGCCGACACGATAGACGTGTGATTCCCAAAGCAGCATGCACGCCCATCGCCGAGCGCCTCTCGACTAACATCAAGCCCCTTCTGCCATCCGCACACACAAGGAGTCGTCGCCACCAGGCTGCACGACCTCCACCTTCTACCCCAGACACGCGCACTCGGCCTCGGTCGCGACACACGGCACTGCACCCCGTCGCCCGCTGGCAATGACGGCGCAAATCCTGTCCATGCATGCTGCGCACGCGTCGGATCTGGGCAACATCCAGACGCAGTTCCGAAACAACATGGACACGACTGTCGGCGCCGCGAGCGAGCCTCCAACGCCCGCATCGCCCGACAGCGGCGAGGCCCGTGGCCGTCGACGCGACCGAGACGAAGACGGCGACACGGGCGACGGCGACGGCGACGGCGACGGCCATGGCTCGTCGAGGAAGCGGCGGCGCAGCAGAAAGGGCCTGGACAAGAAGTTCGAGTGCCCGCACGAGGGCTGTGGAAAGAGCTACTCCCGCGCAGAGCATCTGTACCGCCACCAGTTGAACCGTGAGTGCCGCAGCTGCTACATGCCACCTGCCTCGCCCGCCCGCCTGACTTTGCACAGACAACCCCAAGCAAATCTACCATTGCGACTTCCCCGACTGCCACCGTTCCTTTGTCCGCCAGGACCTGTGCGCGCGCCACAAGGAGCGACACACGGCCCGCGGCTCGCAGCTGCTGCGCAAGGACACGTTCAACATGCACAATCTGAACCCCATCGTCACCGCTGCACTGGGCGGCAAGAACGCCCCGCCCTCCAAACCACACGGCATCAAGACCCAGCCGCCGCCGCCGCCGCCGCCGCATGGCATGCACTCTCCGCCCTCTGCAGCCGCCAACGCTGGCCCTGGCAACCAAATGTCGCCGCCAAACTTCCAGTCGCCTGGCTCCGCCACCACTCTCGGCAGGCAAGACTCGCTGCAAAGAACAGGCAGCGACGACACCTACCGCACTGGCTCAGAGGCCAAGCCCTACGACATGCAGTCCCAGAGCTCTGGGAACTTTGCACCCCCACTGCGGCCCGCCGCTTTGGGCAATTACAGTGGAGGTCGCACCTCTCTCCACAACTCCCCACACGTCGGTAATGCCAACTTTACACGGCCCGACCTGCGCGCGCAGACGTCAAACATCAGCTCATATGGCTCGAGCTCTCCCTTCAATTCCGCCGTCACGCCATCCCAGTACACTCCCTCCGCCTCCTCGACCGGCTACCAAAACAGCGCAAGTGCGTATCAATCACAACAAAACTTCCCTCCCTTCTCCTCCTTACCCCCACCAGAATACCCCCAACCAGCCGGCACTCCTGTTTCTCGAGAACAGGAGAACCAGTTCTACAATGGCACTTCTGGACAGACGCCCATGAACGGCGTCGAGTCCACAGGCCAGATGGACAACAGAATGCAAAACGTCTCCGACGCCATCATGGAGCAAAACCCCGCGTATGCCATACCCATGTTTGGCGGCGCTGGATATAGCCGCTCACCCTTCGCCATGGCCGACGACTTCGCTGCATGGCTCTTCAACGACAACCAATTCAACCCAGGAGGCGCATCGCCCATGGATTATCCGAGCGGAGTAAACCCCGTAGCTGGTGCGTCTTCCCAAATTGGACTTCAAGCACCGTATTTTAACTATGACCCCTCAGTCGCCGGCTACCTGAACAACCCTGCGCCACCTGCACATCCCATGGCTGTTCACAGCATCCTAGACACCACGCTTCCAGAGTCTGCCTTGTCCGAAGAAAAGCGGAAAGACCTCCTTGATCTCATCCACTTACGTTTCAACGAAACAGATCATGCCCTAGTCAAGAAGCAAAAGGAGGATATCATGGAGGGTGACAAGGACGACAGCCGCCATGTACTGAGTCTGCACATGATGCAAACATACATCAGCTCATACTGGGTTCACTTCCACCCACAGCTGCCAATCCTCCACAAGCCAACTTTCAACGCAAGCACTTGTCCTGAGCTCCTGTTACTTGCCATCATGTGCCTTGGAGCTTCGTGTCTCGAGAAGAACTATGGTCAAGAGACGACACAGGCTTGCGCTCAGCTGGCCAACTTCCTGGCCTGGCACCTGCGCTGGGAGCTTTTCATGGATGCTGACTTCCGCCCGCCTGCCAAACTATGGATCTTCCAGGGCTTGCTCCTTCTCGAAATCTTTGAGAAGATGTACTCTACACGCCCGTTGCATGAACGAGCGCACATTCATCATGCCACGACATTGACACTGATGAGGCGGGGAAGCTCGCTGATCGGACGGTCAGCCATGGATTCGCCGCCGAGCGTCAAGGATGGAAAGAGCAATGGCATCGGCGGAGCAAACACACCTGACGAATGGTGGAACCACTGGATCACGAATGAGGCTACTAGGAGGGCAGCATTCGCGGCCTTTGTCATGGACAGCATCCACGCTACCATGTTTGGCCACAGCGCTGTCATGGTTGCTCACGAGATGCGCCTTCCACTGCCATGTGACGAAGCTCTCTGGTCTGCAACAAGTAGTTCCGAAGTGGGTCGGATCGAGCAGTCTCTGACTTCCAATGGCATCAAACCAATGTCCTTCCTTGATGGCCTTAAGAAGACACTGAATGGGCAGACGGTACGGACCAATTCCTTTGGGCGCACGATACTCATGGCAGGCTTACTGAGCGTGTCGTGGCACATGAATCAGCGGGATTTGCAAGTCAGCTCGCTTGGTGTAACAACAGCACTAGGTGGACGCGACAAGTGGCGAGGATCTCTAACCCGTGCTTTTGACTTCTGGAAGCAGGATTTCGACAGCTCATTGAACCGACCCGAGGACCGCCCTGCCTCGAACTCGTACGGCTACTCTCATGGTATTGATGACGACAATGTCTTTGAGTCCCGGACCGTCCTCCACCACTTGGCGCACATGGCCATGCACGTCGACATTGTCGATTGCCAGATTTATGCGGGTGCTCCTAGACTACTTGGGAGGTCGATAACCCCCCAAGATTACAACGGCGCGCAACGCCGCATGAAGGAGATGTGGGCCCCCACTGCCCGAGCCCGAGACGCCACTTTCTACGCCCTCCGCTTTCTTTCCAACGTCATGGTTGCAGGAGACCACAGTTTGAATCCCAACACTCCATCTAGCGCCGGTTTCTCCTACTCGGCGCGCGACGATTATCTTCTCAACCGGCCATGGGTGTTGTACTTTGCCACACTGATAGTTTGGTCGTACGGCTTCGCGCTTGACGGCCCGGTCAAGGAGCCCTACCAACTCCCAAGCTATGACGACAAGGTCAGGGACATGGTGCTTTACCTCAACCGTGTCGGCGGTGTAAGATCACCTGAGGACTTGAGCAAGACATCAAATCGCAATGCTTGCCTGGGACTGCTGGTTATTATGAGGGATATGTTTAGAAAGACGAGGTGGGAACTACTACATGAAGCAAGCAATCTGCTCACCAAGTGCATTGAGATGCTGCTTCCTGGCGCAGGTGGCCTATGAGCATGGGAGGTGCGACAGGCTCATGTTTTTTTCTGCACACAGGCGCTACATGGCTTGATGGGACAAAGCAACTTCTCCGGCGAGCGATGTTGTCTCTCATTTACGATGTAATGGCTTGTCGTTTGTGGGTTTCTTGTTCAGGTCTGTCTTTTCTGACGTCATGCATTCTAGCGAGGAGTGCCTCATGTTCGATACCTCTCTGTATATTCACAAGTGGCTACTTGGGTGGTGGAATGTGGGCGGGATGCCGAGTTCATTGCCATATACCCTGGGGAAGAAGGTGCGCTAATGCGCCATGAATTCCTTCTATACTTTTGAACAAAGTACTTGCTTGTATCTTTGAGTTGTTTGCCGTGCATTGACGTGAACTTGGATTGAGATTAGAGTGGGTCCATGGGTCGCTCGAAGCTATCATGCACGTGAGAGCGTGGCAACGCGCAACGCGTGTTTCTGTAAGCAGCCGCCACAGTCACTTGCAGAATGAAATACACGGTCGAGAACGCGCCTACATGGCCTCTGGCAGATGGATGAACAGCTGAGCTGAATTTCCGCCTGGTGCGAGGTTATCCTTTACTTGCGCCATTGCGTCATTGACTGTGAAACAAACCTTCTTCCTAACGCTGCTCCCAGAACAACGACAATACCTCTACAATGCCTCGAATGAAGGCCGCCACCGTCTCGGGTCAGAATGTACGAAAGCGAAAACGGAAATCCTGCGAGGATGAGGAAACACAAGCAGTAGTGCTAGCTGCAGAGGGCGAAGGGCTCAATGAGATTCACAGGATCGTTGGACCGGACGGCTCGCTGATCGACCCCAGCCAGCCAGACTCCGTCAAGATACCAACCACTACGAGCGTACCCACCAAGATACATGATGGAGGAAAGAAACCCAGACGCGCGCCGAGGAAGAGCGGCACTGGCAAGCCATCTCTCGCGCGCAACAACTCGTCCACACTCGTCGAGACGTCGATAGCGTGGCCGGACCACTTCACCAAGCTTGCTCAGGTACATCGCGCCATGAATCTAGTTTACACGTTTCTGTGCACACGCAAACACCTCGCGACGACGCTCGAAAACCTCAGGAGCACAGTCGAAGCCAACATACAACGGGAGCTAGTCATCGAGGATGTGGCGCAGATTACGGCATTGGTTCCGAAAGCCATCAACTTTGCCTACATCGACGAGGCGATGCTTTTGATCAATGTCATGGGTGCAGAAGACAACCTCCACGGCAGACGAACGACTGACTTTGCGATACTTGAGCCGGAGCCTGATAAAGGCGAGCATAAGGAGGTGCTGCTATTTGAGTTCATTGATGGCGATCTGAAGCGCCATGTGCAACACAAGAAGACTGGGGAGCCTACAAAGGCCACGACGAAGCTGCGGAACGAGGATCTCAAAATGCCCGTATACAGTCAGAAGCAGATGATGAATTTGATCGAGAAGAGGAACCTCAAGTTCACATCGGCGGTCAACGCTTTTCTGAATCAATGCGCTGAGGAGGGCGTCGATTCGGTCGAGAAGATCAAGGGGGTTTCAAAGGCCTTCGTTCCTGTACCGACAGAGAGCCGACACTCCACGCCTGGCCCAGACCGATCGTCAATACCAGCCTCCATACCAGCCGAGCGGAAGGCTATACCTGATATCTTGAATGAGATCAAAACACTCGAGTGGTACACCGGTCAGATTGTGCCAGATGGTCACCGCGTCTTCGACCCCCAGGAACCTGTTTACGGCGACCTGAACTTTGCCATGTCGCAGAATCTCGTCAATGCCCTATACAACACGAGGAATATAACTCAGCTCTATGCTCATCAAGCCGAGGCTATCAACAATCTTTACGATGGGCACAATGTTATTGTGTCGACTTCCACCAGCTCTGGTAAGTCATTAATCTATCAAATACCTGTTCTGCATCAACTAGAACAAGAGCCAAATACGAGAGCTATGTACATTTTTCCAACCAAGGCTTTGGCGCAGGATCAGAGAAAGAGCATGAAGGAACTTTTGCGCTTTATGCCCGGGTTCGAGGAAGTTCTAGTCGAGACGTTTGATGGAGACACGCCTATGAGCGAACGCAACTACATTCGAGACGAAGCGCGCATCATCTTTACCAATCCGGACATGCTGCACATTACAATCTTGCCGCAAGAGGACGCGTGGCGGACATATCTTCAGAACCTAAGGTTCGTAGTCGTAGATGAACTGCACGTTTACAACGGACTGTTCGGAGCACACATGGCGTTCATCATGCGTCGTCTTCGAAGGATATGTGCGGCAGTTGGAAACCGCCACGTCAAATTCATCTCCTGCTCAGCTACAGTCGCGAATCCAGAGGAGCATATGAAGACCATCTTCGGTGTCGATGAGGTCAAGTTGACAGACTTTGACGGTTCCCCTTCTGGACGCAAAGAATTCTTGTGTTGGAACACGCCGTTCAAGGATCCTGGCGACCCTACGTCTGGACGCGGTGATTGCATGGCCGAGACAGCAAAGCTGTTCTGTCAGTTGATGTTGAGAGGCATAAGAGCCATTGCATTCTGTCGTGTGCGGAAGCAGTGTGAATCGTTGCTTGCTGCTATCAAGACTGAATTGACCAACTTGGAGAGGTTGGAAGTTATCGCCCGTGTCATGTCATATCGAGGCGGATACACGCCGCAAGATCGACGAGAAATTGAGCGAGAGATGTTCGACGGTAAGCTCTGCGGTATCGTGGCTACCAGCGCTCTGGAACTCGGTGTCGACATCGGCTCCCTGGATGCGGTTATTACAGTCGGCTTTCCCTACACCATCGCCAACCTCCGTCAACAGAGTGGTCGTGCTGGTAGGAGGAATAGGGACTCGCTATCTGTTTTGGTTGGCGACTGCTTCCCTACTGACCAGTACTACATGTCGAACCCAGATGAGATCTTCACCAAACCCAATTGCGCACTTCAAGTTGATCTGACGAATATGCTTGTTCTGGAAGGCCATGTTCAATGCGCTGCATATGAGATGCCGATTAATGTTGAGGTTGATACTACCTACTTCGGCCCTCTCCTTCCCAAAATCGCCAAAGAGCGCATGCGGTGCGACAAGGAGGGATTCTATCATGTCAATTCCCGTTTCCTCCCTCAACCATCTCGTACAGTTGCAATCCGCGACACCGAAGAGGATCATTTTGCCATAATCGACATCACACACGGCAAGAACACTGTGCTCGAAGAACTGGAAGCCAGTCGCGCCTTCTTCACCCTATACGATGGCGGCATATTCCTTCATCAAGGAAACACCTACCTGGTGAAAGAGTTTTCCCAAGAGCGTATGCTAGCAAAAGTCGAATACGTAAAAGTAGACTGGACAACTCAACAACGCGATTACACGGACATCGACCCTGTTGAAACGGAAGCCATCCGGCGGATCCCCGGCTCCCGATCCAAAGCCTTCTACGGCCCCATCAAGATCCAACAAGTTGTCTACGGCTTCTTCAAAATCGACAAGAAGCGCCGTATTTTGGACGCTGTTCAGGTGGATAACCCACCTATCATACTCTTTAGCAAAGGCATGTGGCTCGACGTACCAAAATCCGCAATGGACATTTTGAAATCACGACGTCTGAACATTGCAGCTGGCATCCACGCCGCTGAACACGCCGTATTATCGCTCATGCCCAACTTCGTCATCAGCATGCCAGGAGATGTTCGCACGGAATGCAAAGTCCCTGAAAAGGAGTTTCTGCGCAAGGAATCAACAAGGAAGCGACCTGCGCGATTGACTTTTTACGATGCAAAAGGTGGTGCGAGTGGTTCTGGCATCAGTACCAAGGCATTCGAGTTTATCGATACATTGCTAAATCAGGCGTGTCAACGACTGACGTCTTGTCATTGTCTCGAAGGGTGTAACGAGTGCTGTAATGATGATGCGTGCAAACAGCATAATCAGGTCATGTCCAAAGCCGGTGCCATGGTTATAATCATGTGTTTGCTGGGCAAGGAGAAGCAGATTGACGTCGAGGCGCTGCCGTGGGGTGACGAGGACGTGGAACAGGGTTTCGATACCGTGGTTGAAGCGGTTGGAGTAAGGATGGCAGAGGGCAAGACAAGAGATGGGGGGAAGCTACCTGGAGAAGACGGCGAGGATGAGGAGAAGATGGTTAGAGCGAAACTCGTGGACGGCGTCTGGATCAAGGAGGAGGAAGAGGACGAGGATCATTTTAGCCGCAGTATCCATATGTACAGGGGTGAGAGGACATTTATTGAAGTGCACAAGTAGTAGGGACTGTTTTGAAGTTTGCACTTGAGCACATGTTGTATGGAATTGAATAGCTATAGTAGAAAAGCCAGAGAGTAGAGAAACGTAGCGACGTAACAGATCAAACCACGAAAGTAGCTTCCTACCCAAATCACCAGCAAAGCCCGTATCTCATACAACCCAATCCCACAGAACCCCCCCAACCAATGAACGCCGCACAATGCTTCATGTACACATGCCAGTTTCATCATCCCTAGTTGTACTGCCTACTCTTAGCAGCCCACTCCTCATCCTTCTTCTTCTTTGCTTCTTCCAGCTTCCTCAACTCTCTTGCCACACCGCCAGACGCCCTCCACCAAACATCCGTACCCGATCTAATCAATCTCTCCGCCGCACTCGTCGGCCCATCGATCGCCGGCCTAACATCAAGGAAGAAGACCGGTTCGCCTGTAGGTTCGGGTTCACCCTCGTAGTAATCAATCACATATCTAATCTCCTTGCAACCCTTCTCATTACAGCGCTCGACGAACCAATCATGGCGGTCAAACGGCGGCGCCGTGCCAAACTTCTCCGGCATAACGTAACCGAGCCACTGGAGTATTTGAGATTTCGGCGTCGGTTCCGTCGGGCGACCGGTAAAACGAAGGAGTTTCGGGGGAGGGATGTCCTTTTGGTCCCAGGTTGTCGTGTCAAAGGGATCTTCGTGTGTGCCGAGCATGAAGTTTGCGACGTCTTCGCCCCTTTTGCAGATCTCGTAGCCTTCTGCCAGACCGCGGGAGAAGCGTCGTTCCCAGCCCATGATCTCAGCCCAGGCACCCTCGTTGAGGAAGTTGTGCACGCCGACCATGGACTCGACGGCTGTGACGTCCGTGTCGGTGTAGCCTTTGCGTAGCATGGCGTTATACATCTGTTGGGGTGAGGGGTACTCCCAGAGTGATCCGTCACCCTTGGGTATCGTGGACGTTTCGCGCTCGAGGGGGAGGTTGTGGGATTGCATGTCTGCGCGCTCGTTTGAAAGTTCGGAGAACATGTTGTTGAGAGGATTCAGGCGGGCGAGTAGGCCAGTCTTTGGTGGTGGCTCCGATGCACTGGTAGAGGCATTCTCAGGTGGAACGTAGGGGCAGGCGCCTTGGGGCGTCTTCTTTTCGGCGACTACGGGCGCCGTGGGTTTCTTGTGCATTGGGCATTCTGGCTGCGATGCTGTTAGAGACGCACGCGCATGTCGAGTGGCTCAAGACATACTGGAGGCTCCATGTTGCCTCGAGGCATAGGATGCGGCGCAACACGTGCTAGGGGCGCAGCGGGTGCGGTGTCTGCCCAAAACCAACCCATCATGAAAAGTCGTACTGGACGATGACAGCAACTGCTAAAACAAGAGGCAAGTAAGTGTATATAGGGCTGAAGAAGATGGGACGGGTGGCGGAGTTTATCGGGAGAAACAATTTCGTGCAGGGTCCTCGTCGTCATCGCTCTAAGCAGGTCAGCTGCACTCCGATTGGCTAGACGTCTTCTATAGTGAAGTCCGATTTGGAAGCTATATTTGCATTTGTGTTCAGTCATGATTTTGATTATCGTACGCATGTGCGCTATTCGTCTACATGTCCGGGTCCAAAACGACTTGCGTTGTTCTTGAGCTCAGTTCCCTATGATCCCGCCGCCTTTGCCGCCAACTGGCCGGTCCCACGAGAGCTGAAGATGGCCATGATTCCAAAACTACCATAGAAGAGAACCATGGGATATGCTACCAGGCCTCGCATCGAAGTCATGCGCCCTGCGAAGTATGTTAGTCCAGGATCGATCGATCCCGTTACAACGCCCAACTTACCAACAACGGTAAACATCGAACTGGAGCTGTAAGAACACCATGTGATAGCCAAGCTTGTCAGAAGATATCCAAATAGTCCGTCAAGTGGTACAATGATTCCGAACATCGATACCAGTACGAGAGGAAGTAGACAGTATCCAAGCACCGAGGCTGATCGCGGGAATGTCAACGAGGAGCCGAGGTGTGAGCCATGTGGGTTACTGTGGTCCCCAGGGGTTGCCTCAACCGCATTGACAGGTGGAGACATGAGCGAGAGGATCTGGTGGAGTAGGATCGTGCCAACGAAGGCGAGACCTGTTTCAGTCAGTCGTTGTTTTCTCCAAACAACTGCGTGGCTTACCATAAATGTAACCAAAATGAAGCTTCCCAGACAACTACTCTCCGTCAGCTCTTGTGTCCCCACATTTTTATGGTCTTTCATACCAGTAAAGATGTGCCGAAAATCAAGAAGAACAGTATCGGCCCTGCTACATCGCTGTCATCCATGATATGTTGGTCGATCCGGCCGAAGGGGTTCAGGACGGCCAATGTCTATATCTCGTGTCAGCCGCTGATGATACGCGCTGCTGTACGGAACCGACCTTCATCTGTATATGCCTAAAGTTGACTCCCAACTCTTCCACTACACATGGTCAGCTTGCCGAACGCGGCCGTGGAGTCGATGGTGCGTACGTAGCGGTGGTTCTCCATCGTATCTTTTGACTGTCAGCGATTGCTACATAGACATATCCCATCGACATACCCTTCAGTGCCAAAGGCTGCCAGCCATCCGGTCCGTAGCCCTGAAACGCCCATACCCATCTGCCCACTCACACCCGGTGCCGCGAACCCAGCGCCATACTGTGCGGGGTATGCTTGACTCGCAGATGCGCCGTAGTTTGCCTGGAATGGTGTAGAATGCCCAGACACTGGCTGGTTTGAGAATGAAGACGGGTAGAATTGGAGGTTTTGCGCATTTCCCGCGCCGTATTGAGGGTTCTGTCCGTAGCCGTATTGCGCCATTGTTTAATCTGGGAATGCGCACAGTATTGTGAAAAGACGAAGATCACGAGATATACAGATATAGCTTTGAGGATTTCGCGGTGCTGGAGCCTGGCGGAGGTCTAGCGGAGGTGGTTTTGGGTCGAGGTATTACGTGGAGCGAAGGACGACGTCACCGGAGACTCTTGCGCGGAAAGGACAGATCGCGTTCGAGGTGGGCTTTAGTTTTGGGAATTGAGGACTCGCTCGCGAAAATTGGAGGAAAGTTCGTTTGTTTTCAAATGTGATGGCTCAAAGTGGCAGCCACATGTCATCGTGTGCTGGCCACTCAGGAGCCGCCAGGGCTTGGCAGCAATCTGGAGACGGCGGCAGAGCCACATAGCACTGCTACATGTAGGAAGCAGAAACGCAACAGCAGAAGCGAATTTTTTTTGAAACTTGGTATGTCATATTCAGAAAGGTTGTTTATAGTTTTGAGAGGGGTATCTAACACTGATACTAAGAGGAGAGTCATCATTCATACATCAGCAAACCAGCAATAGCTGTAGTCGCAAGCAGTGTCATGTCCGTTGCCACAGAATATGTTCAGGCTCTTCCCATGCGCCAAAATTCAAGCTCAGTACATCTCCCTGGTTCGCCTGGAGGTATAGTTGCACCAGTCACACTGTAAATGATTTAGTGGCTGTCCATATATCTCGCTGTGCTGTACTCACCATGGTGTCGGAAGATGCGTCGTTGTCTTCACGGCAATACTCATTGTTGCATTTCTTGCAAGTTCGAATGAACAGCTCCTTACAGCTTATGCACGTGTGGCCACAGCCAAAACAGTCACGTCTTACGCCGATAACCTGTGTTTGCTCACGTTAGCCTATTTCTTGGTCAAAGAACGAGCACTTACCTTGGCGCGCAAGTGACAGTTCCAGGTGCAATTATCCAATATAGCCAGGCTCCACGGCCAGTCTGGGTAGGACTGGTTTCCGGAATCCAACTACATCGTAACGGCCTCAAGGTAGCATCGCTGCTCGCGCGCCAAGGTAGGTCAATCATCCCCACATCCCGTCGCTACCGGCTCCGGCCATCATTTCTTCACGGAGGCAGTGTTCCACGCAGAGGCCCATATGTACCTTGATCGTTTGCTTTGGGAGCAGTTGGCTGGTCCCATTGGGTTGAAAGCTCTCAGTGAGCTCGGTTTGCTGTAGCTCCGTGCGTTGGGCGGTAATTGATCCAGTGTAACAATTCTCATCCCACCACTTGTGACATCTTTCGCACCAGCGTCCCTTGAGACAGTCCTCGCATCGCACTATGAGAGGTGGAGGCACTGAGCCGTCGAGGGTATGCGGTATCTGAGCAGCGCGCACGGAAGAGCCATGCAGCGGGACCGGACTGAGTAATGGATGATAGGATGGACTTGAGTCGCCGAAAACCGCTGGTCCTTCTGGAGACGAGTGACATGTTTCGCAGCCCGACGGACCCAAGGCGACAGTGGCGATAGTGGGCCGCAGGAATGAGGATGGATGAGTAGGCCCACTTGTGGTCGCATCCCTAACATATGCTTTGCTTGGGTCATGTCGTGGTCCTCTGCACAGAACAGCATCGAAAGCGATGATACCTTCGCACGCTTGGAGTATCTCTGCCCATTCCGGAGACGGCCGCTTTGTTATAATCTTGCCAGAAGGCTGATACCATTTATCCTCAGTCCGCGCTAGTATAGCGTCCAGGGCCTGCTGCGATTTCTCGTTCCATTGTGCCCCAATTTGCGCTCCTTGCGAAGTCGTCACGCCCTTGGGGATGTCTGCGGACAGTTTCCTCGTCACGGGCAACGCAGGACGCGGTGTTGGGTCGCGGGGACCAAAGATGTAAATCCCTTTGACTCGAGGTGTGCCGGCAGGCCTTGACGGTCGGACCGCATATCGGAGGTATTGCTGAAGCTTTCTCTCGTTCAAGTGCTTAGCCTCGCGGATAGAGAGTATGCGAACGTTGAATCGGTCCTCTGTAAGCAGCTCCTTGACCAACTCTGCTGTCACGCTGAGTCCGTCTAGTACGAGCGTATGTACGTTGCGCAGGACGTGGAGCTTCTCCAGTCTGTTGAAGATATGACGTAAGGGGCCGCTATAGAAGTCGTCTTCTGTGAGGGCTTCGTCCATTCGCTCAGCGCGGAAACTGACACCACCGACGTCAAGAGGTCCATCAAAAGGCACAATAGCAGATTTGACGGGGGAGAGGTCGAGGTAGCGGAAGGCTTCTGGCGACTGGAAGACGGCATGATGTAAAGACTTGCAGGTTCGCGACAGGTTACGAAGGGCAGATATGGTGAGGTAAGGCGCAGTCTGGCGGAGGATCAAGGTGTTGGAAAGCAATTCGGCCAGGGAGGTAGGGATGTCATCACTGAGAGTGGAAGGGCCCATGGCGGGTGCTCGAGGAAGGAAAGCAGAGAGGTTTGGTCAAAGGTTGGGCAGATGGGTACTCACCGATTCTTTAATACAATGCACGACGGCAGGTCAGACAGGCACGTGCCACTGATCTGACACTGCAGGTGTGTGTTGGATGAGCAAAAGGAAAGACTAATCGAGGTTGAGACGCTGCAGGAGATGGGGTTGCGTAGGCGTGGGGATACCTCGCTCCCTGCGGCGATCGCAAGTGGAGACCCTGCCAAGGCCGATGCAGTAGGCAATGCAAAGCTTCTTGCAAGATCAGGCCGCGATGAAGCCTAGATTGGAACACGTCTTGCAGCCAAGGCCGCGCCGGAGGTCTTGGTCGTGGACTGTGCAAGCAGGCTAAAACAGTCGCTGCGAGATGTCAGGCATGCGACGCGACACAGAAAACCGCCGGGGTATAAGCCCCACGCTGGCCGGTTACGAACATGAATCGACATATCGAAACTCAACACGAGTGTTAGTATGGACGGTGCACGCTCTCTTCCGGTAGTGCCGGGCAGAGCCAAGTCACTCTTGTCAAAAAGGCCAGAGCCTCGCAAACCTTCATCGTCCAACTGTCGCAGTGCATGCGGCGGTACATTTCGCGATGCTTTATCGGAGCGTCTGGGGAAGGCTAGCGATCGTCTCTCGCCTATGCGCCGGGGCAGAGGTTGCTCACCGGACGCCAACCATCTCAGGCCGAATATAGACGTGGGCTAGGATTGGTGAAACTGGGTAGTTTTCTCCGACGTGCGTCTACGGTCTACCGGTGGCGGTACCTTCACGCGTTACCACGCGAGGCGCGAGCGCTATCGATAAGGCCAACGGGCCGAGGCGCGGAAGGAAGCGCCATGACGCCAGGCATTCACCGAAGCTTCGAGTCGAGAAGCGCATATGTCAGCCACTCCGAGCGTCTGACACGAGCGCGGCCGCCATTTATGCCTTTCCTGCCGCATTCGCTGCCTTCAATTCTCTGTAGCTGAGACAACTCTGCCATGGATTCCGAGACAGAAGCCGCAGAGCTCAAGTGGTCCGCTCAATACGAACTCGCGCACGCATCCCGAGGCACGCTGCCGGGCGACAAGCTTCTCCTGCCGCCATCAGCACTGGAGCAACTTCTCGCCGCAGCGCCCGTTGTTCATGTCGACGAGAACCGACCGCACATGACCGCTTTCGATCCCTTCAACCCGTACACGTTCAACGCCGAACGCCACGCAAGACAACAGACGCAGGATCGCTTCCAGCAGCTGCCCCACCCACTTACCTTTCGGCTCGTAAACCCGGACAACGGCAGAGTTGTGCACGCAGGGATACGCGAGTTCTCTGCAGAAGAGGGCGAGATTGTGCTGAGCAGTTTCCTGAAAGAGGCGTTGGGCATCACGGCACCGTCTGCAGAGCCCTCGAGGAATGCTAGCCCCAATGGCCGGAATGATGACCATGTGCCCATGTCGGATGGAGCTGCATCTGCAAAGATCACAGTGCATGCCAAACAGCTGCCCAAGGGCACCTTTGTAAAGCTACGACCTCTCGAAGCTGGCTACGACCCAGAAGACTGGAAGTCGCTGCTCGAGGAGCATTTACGATCCAACTTTACAACGTTGACAAATGGCGAGGTCTTGGTCGTAGATGGTGGCCGAGGGATTGGTGGCAAGCGCGACGAGTTTCGTTTTCTTGTCGACGGCTTCAAGCCTGAAGGGGATGGCATCTGCGTGGTAGACACGGATCTGGACGTGGACATCGAGGCCTTGAACGAAGAACAAGCACGCGAAACAATGAAGAGAATAGCTGCGAAGATGCACCGCGCACCCGGAACGTCGCAAGGCAGTTCTACCGGTGGCACGGTCGACATATTCAACGCGCAACCCGGACAAGTGCTTGAAGGAGAGTACGTCGACTTTGACTTGCCATCATGGGACAGATCCCAAGGATTGGAGATACTCTTAGATGGAGTGGACGATGGGGATGAGATTGATCTATACGTCAGCCCATACTCATCACGACAAAGAGCTCGCCCACGAGAAGACGAGCATGTCTTTGCAGACTTGACAAGCCAGCATCCGAAACGCATACGCCTACAACCTACAAACATTGAACTCGACGATGCGGAAGCTGTGTGGATCTCAGTTCACGCATACCCATCCGAATCACCCTCAAGCACACCCAAACCCTTCCGCTTGAAGGTGTCGAGCTATGACCCCAAGACAGAAAAAGAAGACAACGTAGAAGAGGGTTTGGAGATCAATGAAATAGCGAGTTCGGACGAAGTAACCTGTCGGAACTGTCAACAACGAGTACCCAAAGGCTCGCTCTTTTTGCACGAGAACTTCTGTTTAAGAAACAACATCCTTTGCCCCCAGGGTTGCGGCCAGGTGTTCCAAAAGCGCTCTCCAGCTTTCCAAGACCATTGGCATTGTCCTCACGATACCTTCAGTGGTGATACGCCACTGAGCCGACAGAAACACGATGCTCTCTACCATACGCCTCAGGTGTGCTCAGCATGCGACATGGACTTCCCGTCGATACCTATGCTCTCACATCACAAGACTACAGTTTGTCCTGGCAAGCTGATTCTTTGCCGCTTCTGCCACCTACAGGTACCACAAGAAGGCAATCCGAATGATCAATCCCCAGAACTTCTCCTCTCTGGTCTCACGCCACATGAACTAGCAGATGGCGGCCGAACAACGGAATGTCACCTCTGCAACAAGATCGTCCGCTTTAGAGACATGGACACACATCTTCGACATCATGATCTGGAACGCCTATCCCGCCCACCACCACGTATGTGTCGGAACATCAATTGCGGCCGTACTCAAGATGGCGCAAACAAGTCAGGCGACACACGAGCTGGGACGCGCAAAGGTCAGGGTCCAGGTAACGAAATTGGACTGTGCAGTGTCTGTTTCGGGCCTCTCTACGTCTCTCTGCACGATCCAGAAGGCAAAGCACTCCGTCGCCGCATTGAGCGTCGTTACCTCTCCCAGCTCCTTACTGGATGTGGTAAGGCCTGGTGTAGGAATGAATATTGTCGTACCGGTCGTAAAAACCTAGGACAGGAAGACAAGTCTGTACCCACCAAAGACGCTATACCGCTCGTGAAGCCGTTCTTGCAAGGCATGGATGGGAAGGGTTATGACACCCCGCTGCACTTTTGCGTTGACGAGCGGACGCAGAAGTCTAGAACACTAGCTGAGATGATTGCCGCAGAAAAGGGCATTGAGGGCAAGGGTGGGTACGGACTAGAGTGGTGTATCGCAGCAATGGAAGCTGAGGGTGGGGACCTGGATAGAGCAAGAAGCTGGCTCAAGGGGTGGGCACCTCAAAGAACAGAGGCCAATCCGTGAGTTTTGGCAACATTTTGATAGACGCATTTGCATTGTCACGGGGAAAACTATAGAGGCATGATGGTGGTCGTAGCATATAGACTAGACTAGAGAGATACCCAGTAACGATGTAGACAAACTCGAATTCGCGTAATGGAATCTACATGTAAGCCCCAGTCTCATGTTTCTTCCACATGGTTCACAATTTACTCTTCCCGCTATGATCTTGGCCCTCCCTCTCTGTCTGCCTCCCCATATCCCCCGTCTTACTAGTCTCTGCTTTCAAACTTGCCGGATCTCCTAGTTGCGTCTTGTTCGCCTTGACCCCATGGTCGTTTGCTAGAGTACCTCGTAACTTTTTGCTATGCGGAAGATGTTCCTTTGCCTCATTCTTCTTCCCTCCTTGTTTCCCATCTTCCATGTTGCGAGCCTCTACATTTCCGCCATTGCCTATGGCTTTTTTGTCGCCGCCACCAGCGCCCGTACCGGCTTTGCGGTAGGGCTCTGAGACTGTAGGGGCAGAATCTGAAGAGTTACGAGACGAAGACGAAGACGAAGAGGCAGAGGGTGTATCATTTCCCTGGCCGGCTGGTGGAGCAGAATCGTTTGATGGGAAAGACTTCTTGTCGTCATTGGCGGGTTTCAGACTTGTGCCATCGCCCAGATCAGGAGTGGGCTTGGACGAGTTTATTGTTTGTTTAGTTTTGGGGTTTGAGAGGGTGCCGCGGACGGACTTGGAATGCGAGGTGTCGACCATTGTTGCTGTTCGTGTAGGTGTGTTTGGTGATGGTTGACTGCGCAGTGGGAAACCTGGGGAACAGGAGCTTATGACCTACCAGTACCTCGGTAGCTACATCATTGAAATGTAGGCGTAGCCTGAGATGTTCCTACTTGCCTACGGCTCGCGTGTCTTTGACGTATTATTTAGCGCGCAGAGATGACGTCTTGCATTGTGGGGTGCGCAATCACATGAAGGCTTCTTCTGTATCAGATTTGGATCTCTTTGCATATGTTGTTGGGAGCGGCACCTGCCCAAGCGGACGTTGGCCTCGGACTATGTTGTTGTTTGTTCAAGACATCGATGGCCGTCGTGGTTACGAACGAATGAGGCGGCGTCGACGACTCATTGGGCTGAGCACTGACGAACCCCACGATCCGTCACACCTCGGCATCTCTCCATCCCAGAGCTCCGCCACCATGGCGTCGAGAAACGTCGCGGACGCGATACAGGCGAATCTTCCGCCAAAGAGCACTGATGCGCCGTGATGGACGCCGTCGTTTCCCGCCTGTCCTCGGTTCCTTGGGCCGCTGCCCTGATCAATGACGCGAATTGGACTCCGGTCAACACTGCCTCGCGGTCACCCAAAGCTTCTGGAGAAGACTCCTTCTTCGCAGAAACGTTGAGCACAGGTCGCACGATACGGGAGCTCCTGACGCTTCGACCCATCAACGAAGAAGATGGCGACATCGCATACAGGGAGGTCAAGACTATCGTGGACCTGGGGGACGGACTAAACGGCTACCCTCAGATTATACACGGCGGTTGTGCTGCAACGCTGCTCGACGAGATGTGCGGCATTCTCATCATGCTGAATATGGAGAGAAAGGTGCAGAAGGTAGCAGAAGACGGTCGCCGCGCAGCTGCCTTGAACTACTTTACTGCCTGTTCGTTCGTGTCGTGCGTCAACCCCTGAATACAAGCTGAACACAGGCAGATCTGAACACCACCTACAAGAAGCCGGTGCCCACTCCCGGCGCACTTCTTCTAACCGCCAAGATCGAGCGACAAGACGCGGGCGACCGGAAGCTATACATTCGTGCGACTATCGAAGACGGCACCGGTACAATATACACGGTCGGCGACGCTCTGTTCATTAGGGTCTCAACCAAACTATGATGGCTCTATGGACCATCACACGCGCTGCATGTGAACACCCAGCGCCGTGACAGCTTCACAGTGTGTTACCGAATGTCCTTGGAGCGCCTGTCAAACTGCCTGGGCATTCGGATGCCGTCGCCGCCCAGCCTCAAAAGTACATCGACCACAATAGCGCCCACTACACAACTACATGGGTACAGTTTCTTGTCTGCGAAGTCGTACCGCTCGCGTGGCCATCTGTCGTATGGGATGCGTAACCAGGGATTTGTCTCCCTGCATGTCACGACTCGGTGCAGATTATGAGAGACAAGTCGAATGTGCGCAAGTCGACACAGATTTCAGCTCCTTTCTCCAATACAAAATACACGCTATACTACGAGTTCAAAACGATTATCATCATAGTTTACGTCCAATACTGTGACTAGACGGGCGTGAACACTGAACGCTACTTACCCTCTCCACTACAAATAGGCTTGACCGACATTGTCCGAAGTTATAAGCGTGCATTCGCTTGAATCCCCGGATTGCACACTCAGCAACTATCAAATTGGCTTCTTGCTCACGTTTTGCGACATGTGGAGCTACCGAGTGCGGCGCCTACTCTTAGTGGCAGACCGGCCGAACGCATCGTCGAGCTCCAGCCACATGACTGGTCATAACTGTACTCTCTTAATCTATTCAACCCTGACCCACATGATCGACCCTGTGCATGACCTTCGTCTAGGTCTGGCTCCAAAGATCTGGGGTAGTCAAGGAGGCGCTTGCGACGTTGCAATTTCCAAAGCATACACACAGGACATTCATCTCCAGAACATGGCGCTCGGCCAACCTCGCATCCAGCTACAGCCTTGCAATGCCTAGACATTAGCATGTCCGAGTCTGCAAACGACACTATACACTCCGCGGCGAGCGTTCACGCGCCTGACTTCGCCGCCATTTGCAGTCTTCTACTGGTGCCGTTTCAAACCAACTTTGATCCGATCAGGCAGGTCCAACGGTGGTATTGGGCTGGCCTTCAGGTTGCTTGTCTTGCGATAGTCTCACAAGACTCACTGCATTTGCCACATTACTGCACATTTGGGTGTGAAGTAGGAGCTCTGACGTTCAAGGAGCACGCGGGCTTGAGGCTTTTGCTGCAGGGCAAGATCATAGGGCAGACTCACGCAGTGCGACACATGGCTCTACTATCCAAGACTACCCCACATTCAGGCGTCACGGTCAAACTACTGTGGATGGCGCAAGTCTGGGGTTGTAGCATCTATGACCGTTGGGCCAATTGCAGAGACGCTCGCTCTGGTCTTCGAACTAGAGTCCATCACATGCTTTGATCGGTTTTTGCACTGTCACTGGACAACGCTTCACAGAAATAATATGCGTAGGGCCGACCCGGTGACCATTGCATACCGAGGTTAGTTGCAAATCCCCTAAGTCTTCTCACAACTTCATTCCTGCTTGTAGCTCTCCCAAGGAATGTGTGGAGCAGCGCATTGAACTTCACTATTCACAACTATTCAACTTTTAATGACCGCCGCAACTTGTGTGCGTTGAAACAAATCATGCTGAACATGATGTCGGAACAGGGTGACCAACTCACCAAAGAAAAGAAAACATCCTTCGGAGACCTACCTTAAAGGGGAAGGGTGTAAATACGCGCCTTCCCCTTCCCCAGGCAACGTTACTCAAGCTAACACATCTTGAACATTGAACCGAAATAAGCTATGTAACCCTTCAAACGGCAACGGGGGTAACCGACTGGTGAGTCAGTATGCGGTAGGTCCTTATGACCTTCTAAGTGGCAGTCGATGAGGGTCCTTCATCACCGGATGCTGCTAGCCAGCCGGTCGGTAGGCTTCATGGGGGCAGATCCTTGAACCATCGCGTGGATGTATCGTTCTTTTCCTATCACGCCCTCTGATGGGGGGTGGCAGTGAACAAACAGGGAGATTAAATAGACATCATCATCTCCCCTCCTGAGACTACTTTTCGATTACACTCTACACTCCTTTGTACACCACCTACTGGTGTTGTTGCTGTACATACTATTATCTACGGGTACCTACTTACGAACATGCACTTGCCCTCGTTGATCGCCTGCCTCAGTGCAGTCGGTGTTCAGGGCGCTGCCATATGTAAGCAGACATATTCCTCTATACAACCTAATGCTGACACAGTGTAGCCCGCTTCGGCAGACAAGTCTCAAATGACACTGAGCCTGCATCAAACATAAGCAGCATCCAAGGCATTGCTGCTATCAGAGATGGGTACTGGTTGAACGACCTCTCTGGCAACGGAAGGGCTGCCTTCAACGGTAATGGTGCTTACAAGGTCTTCCGCAATGTCAAGGAATACGGAGCAAAGGGTAAGTCACTCTGCTTTTCGGTTTGCAGCATGTCACTGACGTTCTCAAAGGCGACGGTGTTACAGATGATTCCGATGCAATCAACCGTGCTATTGCCGACGGGAACCGTTGCGGTCCCGGCGTGTGTGACTCGGCCACTGATTCCCCAGCCGTGGTCTACATCCCCTCTGGAACCTACCTCATTGGCAAACCTATCATCTTCTATTACATGACACAACTTATCGGTAACCCTCGAGGTCTCCCTGTGCTGAAGGCTGCTCCAACTCTCCAAGCTCTCGCTCTCATCGATGCTAGTCCTTACGGAAGCAACGGCAACGCTGGCTGGACGTCAACCAACATCTTTCTACGACAAATTCGTAACTTGGTCATCGATGGCACCGCTGTAGCACCGACTAGTGGCTTTCAAGGTATCCACTGGCCTGCCTCGCAGGCCACAACTATTCAAAATGTTAAGATCCGCATGACCCAGGCATCAAACTCTGTGCACGCTGGTATCTTCGTCGAGAACGGATCTGGTGGCCACATGGCTGACCTCGATATTGAGGGTGGTTTGTATGGCATGAACATTGGAAACCAGCAGTTCACCATGCGCAACGTCAAGATTTCCAAGGCCGTCACCGGTATCTCACAGATCTGGGACTGGGGCTGGCTGTACTCCGGTCTTTCCATCAGCGACTGCGGAACGGCTTTCTCCATGAGCAACGGTGCTGCAGCCAACAAACTGGAGGTTGGCTCTGTTGTCATTATTGACTCTGAGATCACCAACTGTCAGAAGTTCGTCGATATGGCGTGGCGAAGGGACAGTATACCTATCGGTGCTGGCCAGCTAGTGCTCGAGAATATCAGGCTCAACAACGTACCCAACGCTGTTGTAGGCAACGGAGCCACTGTTCTCCCAGGTGGAACGCTCACTATCCAAGCCTGGGGTCAGGGCAACAAATACGCTCCCAACGCGAACGGTCCAGAGAAATTCCAGGGAGCCTTCACTCCTGTCGCTCGACCAGGAGGTCTTTTGGATGGTGGCAAGTACTATTCAAAGTCGAAGCCGCAGTATGAGAACCTTGGTACTGGTGACTTCATTAGTGCTCGCGGTAGTGGAGCCACAGGTGATGGGCGTACCGACGACACCAGGGCTGTGCAGGATGCCATCACCAGGGCCGCTGCTCAGAACAAGGTGCGTAGTATTTCAGCATTGCAAACTAGTTCTTGTTCCAATACTGACATCACTACCCTGACAGGTCCTCTTCTTCGAACACGGCGTCTACAAGGTCACCCAAACGATTTACGTCCCACCCGGCTCCCGAATGGTTGGCGAGACCTTTCCCTCTATCATGGGATCAGGTGCCACATTCAGCAACAAAGACAGACCTGTTCCCATTATGCAAATCGGCAAGCCCGGTGAGAGCGGTCGCGTCGAATGGTCCGATATGATTGTGCAAACCCAGGGTGCCACTCCAGGAGCAATCGTGATCCAATACAACCTCAACACTGAACGTGGCTCCGGTCTCTGGGATGTTCATACCCGCATTGGAGGTGCCAAAGGTACCAATCTGCAGGTCGCCCAATGCCCTTCAACGGTAGGATCCATCAAGCAGGAATGCATGGCTGCACACACCAATGTGCATGTTACCAAGGGCGCGAACGGAGCGTATTTCGAGAACAACTGGTTCTGGACAGCAGATCATGACATGGACGATGCGCGATCCACCCAAATATCCATCTTCACTGGACGCGGACTGCACGTTGAAGCGCAAAACGTCTGGTTATGGGCCAACGGCGTTGAGCACCATGCGCTATATCAGTACCAGGTAAGCCGTTGTCGATACTGTACAATCGCAATGTAAGCAAAAAAAGCTAACAAATAAATAGTTCAACAGCGCATCGAATATCTTCGCAGGCTTCATCCAGACGGAAACCCCGTACTATATGCCCACACCCGACGCCTCCAACCAACCCTATGGCAGATCCGACGCTTTCTCAGACCCCGTCTACCCATCTGGTGCGTCAGCCTACGGCCTTCGCGTGCTCAACTCCAAGAACATACTCATCTACGGTGGCGGCTTGTACTCCTTCTTCCGCAACTACAACGTCGGATGCTCAAGCCCTGACGCACCGAATGGATTCCGCAACTGCCAGAGTCGAGTCTTTTCTATTGAGGGTGATAGCAGTGTGCAAGCTTTTGCGCTGAGTGAGGTGGGTAGTGAGTGGATGGTTACGGTTGATGGGGTCGACAAGGCGAAGTGGAGTGACAATCTAAGCGTGTACTCGAATACCATCGGGTGGCTTGGATACAGGGTCTAAGGCCTAGAAATGAAGGCCGAGATGTATATAAGGGCGAGGGATTTAACTGGTTATATATGGGATGGAGTTTGATGTCTCCTTGGTTAGTTGGCTACGATCGCCATGGATCCCATGGAAATGGGCTGTCGGGCTATACTATCGGTTCAGTACATACTTTTCTCCTCAGTGCAAAGGATCAAATCATGATTCTTTCTTCTCTTGTTGATGCATCGAGCGTCGGCATTCCTCTCCGTATTAAGTAGTCGTCTTGCTGCCAGGTGATGTTGTGTCTTGAGCTGAACAGTCTTGCGTATCTAGCAACACCGTCTCGTGGTCAGCGTTCATCTACAGTTCTTGTAGAATTTGGCCAATGTTCAGTACTTCACGATGATGCCAAAGTAGAGATTTGCAGTGCCCACCACTAAAGGTCGCCCCTTCCCCATTTGGCAGACCCTGCATGCATGATTCCCGGCGCTGCCCCACTGAGGGGCAGTTACGTAGCTCTGACATTTGAAAGCCATCAAGTACAGCTACAATATTTCCAAACGTAAGATCGAAACTCGGATTCTCCTCTCACGGTAACCCTTGGAGACGGAAAAGTCAATTTCTATCCAAGATGGCGGACATCAACCTCCAAGAAGTCCACGACTTCATGGTCTCCATCGCCAAACAAGCTGGCGACCGCATTGTCTCTGCAAAACCCACAACACAAGGCTCAGGGTCGAAGAAGAACTGTACGTGGCAACCACCAGAACAAACTCGCCCAATACTAGAATGGCCATCACCAGCTAACTCCATTTCCAGCTGTCGACCTCGTCACCGAAACGGACCGCGCTGTCGAAACTCTCATCTCCACCTCCCTGCGCGAAAAATACCCAGACTACGAATTCATGGGGGAAGAAACATACCAGCCCGGTGACAAACTCAGCGCAGCACCAACATTCGTCTGCGACCCAATCGACGGAACGACAAACTTTGTGCATCGCTACCCTTATGTTAGCATCTCACTCGGTTTGGCAATAGACCGTGAGCCTACCGTAGGAATTGTGTACAACCCCTTTACACAGACGCTGTATTCTGCGATAAAAGGACAGGGCGCATATCTGAACCAAACGACCAAGCTACCGCTATCACCGCCAACGCCGCTGGAGACGCTGAATACTTGTTTGGTTGCTGTGGAATGGGGGAGTGATAGGAGTGGGAATGATTTCAAGGTCAAGAGTGAGACGTTTAAGAAGTTGGCGGCCACAAAGGAAAATGGGGGTGGTATGGTACATGGGTTGAGATCGTTTGGCTCGGCGGCGCTGAATCTGTGTGGGGTTGCGAGTGGGGGGCTGGATATCTACTGGGAGGCGGGATGTTGGGCATGGGATGTTTGTGCTGGGTGGGTCATCTTAAAAGAAGCTGGCGGAATAGTGGTCGATGCAAATCCGGGCAACTGGAATCCTGAGGTGGAGGGACAGAGATATTTGGCTGTACGAGGGGGTGAGGGACAGAAGGAGATTGTTGAGGAGTTTTGGAGTTTAGTCGAGGGTGCGTTTGAGGTAGGTACGTAGAGACAGGATCCTCTACCGTGAGAAGAGTGATAAGCATGCATGATTTCAAGCATCATGTCACATCAGCATCAACACAGAAATTAGCGGCGGCCAAAGGTTTTCTCATTACCACCACCGCTAAGATATCTTCCACAGTCAGTCTGGCCCTTCCAAGCGGTCTCGATCAATCTGTCACCGCATCGAACACGTCTCCACCAGAGAGCGGTGTCCTCCAGCACGATGTCTTCCTAATCCACGCAGCACCATGTTTCCAAAAATGAATGTCCCTTCTGTTCCTTGATATTCGTACAACAAGACCCTTGATCCCCGAAAGCACAAAACAAAGGAAACACAGTTTCGTCGTCGTGTACTCTCTCCGCAAGCGGAGAGGGGAAGAGCTCGTTGATATCGTTGAATTAAGGGTCGGGGTGAACGCGATGGGGGTAGCAAACTCCACTAGTGAAAGAGAGCGAGCAAGAGAGATGAGATGAGTTGGGAGAGATGATACAACGGTACGCCGAATGTTTTTGGTTGTTTTCACGTTTTGTCGCTGGTCGGCAATTTGGGTGTGCGAGCGGAGTAAGGTCTGGTTTCCAACTTGGTGTGTACTCCGGGGTTGTATGCGAGGCGTGTTTGTTTGTGGGTGTTACAGTGACGGGTAAGCGGGTGTGCGAATCAGTGTCTTTAGATGGTCCTGGGTGTGCCGCGGGCTGAGGCGCTGGCGGTTCGTCAGTACGAGTTCAACATCACAGTATGCAAGAGTCTTCAAAGGAAGGTACAATAGAGAAGCGCAAGGCGTACCTCGCGTCCACAAGATCATCGACATGATTGCACATAGCCACGAACAGGTCAAAAAACAGTTTTCCCCCCATCTCCATCTCCATCTGCATGGTGCCACTACGCTTGAAAGTTTTCCGACTGCGGATAATCAGAGCGAGGTAATGAGCGCGCAGCCGCGAGTCGCTGTCCGGCGTGTTCTCGTACGCGTAGCGTGCGCTGCGCAGGATGGTTCCGACCTCGATCCCGCTCTGCAGGCCCTGCTTGCGCAGAGAGAGCTTCTTGAGCTCTTCGAGGCCGTAGCGATCAGCTGCACAGTACACTGCTGTGTCACGCAGAATGACGTCTCCTACGCCGGAGTGGAAAAAGGTTGGCTCGACGGCAGCTGCGCGGTCGCCGGTTTTGTTTGGGTCGGGTGAGGTAATTGCACCTTCGAGCATCCAGGTCTGGCGGCGCTTGTCTTGGACAAGGCGTGGGTAGTAGTCGCCCTTGTACAGATACTCGAGGATACAACTGAAGATCTCAGGTTCCTCCGTGGGCAGATCGATGCGGCGATTAGCGGATTCGAAGAACTGGCCCCGCAGCAGTTCAGCAAAATACGGGGAGTGGCTTAGGACATCTTCGTGCGCAGCGAACAGTCGCTGGTCGGAACCAACGATGACGGTCACAATAGAGGAGGTGAGTGCTGGTGAGCCACCCTCCATGATTGGACTGTCTTTGCGCGCATCCAGCTTCTCGACCATGACCTTCTGCTTGGACGCATCGCGGAACGATCTCTTCGGCTGTTTAGTGATCTTGCCTGAACGGTCCTTGTCCTTGGAGCTAGCCAAAGAGCGTTTGCCGAACATGTTGACCGAAGAGAGAGATCGAATTAGCGAGCGATGGAACTTGTCGTAAAGAGTGGACAGGTTAGTGTGACGCAGCGTTCATGTGAGAGGAATAGGAGCCCCGGAAACTCTCAGATTTCGCAAACCTTTCGGGAGAGAAAAGTCGTTGAAGATCCGAAGAGCTTAGCGAGTTTACCAACACTGGTGGTGAAGATAAAGCACGCTTTGGTTGTCGAACTCAAGCTTGTCGTGAGGCGTAAAGGCTGAAGTTGTGGGGTCGCAGCTTGTTAAATACCGGCAATGCCAAGTCGGTGCCCCTGTAGCCTGGACAACTAGCGCTGGCAGGCTGAGGCTATGTAGCATGGAGACTCGTACCGCCATTCGCCAATTGCTGCACGACGGACTGCAGCAGATGCAGATATCAGGCTGCAAGGCGCCATTGTTTGCAGCTCCTCATTTGATACCCTCTGCAAACATGGAAGACCATGGAACATGGCTGGTCCTCTGAGGCCTGGCAGTAAGCGAGGCACTCACAGCACGCGATATGACGTGTTGAACCTGGCGATGTAGAATCGAGGCGCACGAAAAGGCTAGCATGGACAGGGAACTGGAGTTGGAAAAGCCATTGTGGTCGGACCGTTTGTGGTGTGCGCGTCGCGTCGCGTCTTGATCGCGATGTAACGTGACCTGGAGCGTTGGGCGGCCTCTAGGGCTCTGTGAGTCACAACCATCAACAGCCTCTGTCTAGGTGCAGGAAGACTTTTGCCGCCCAAGATAGCAGGCAGAGAGTAAGTTTAGAGCTCCGAAGTATAATGCTGCGCTTATGCGCCATGCCGAGCAGTGAAGCGTGCAGATGTGTGGCCTACGTGTTCAGGCCAGGGAGTGCAGCGTCTGCTACATGCGTCGCGGTCCTTATCGCGGTCTTCGCCTTGCAGTCCGTCAGTGAGCCAGTCGTAAGCGGCTAGCAGCTGTCAGGTCCAGGCTGAAACACATTAGCTCGTCAACTGGTCAAAACCACATGTTCTAGATGAATGTCGAGCATGCCAGGTGTGCAGTCTCGGAGATCTAAGTGTGGACTAAGGGCATGGGAGTCTTGATAAGATATGGCGACGGGGGTGCACCTTGACGTTCGGTACGCGCAGATGAGGCGCCAAGTACCGGGACGACTGTTCCCTGGCGATGGCATGACGTCGCTGTGCTGTCGGACACTCGAGGGGAGCCTACAACACATGGCGCAGACAGAAGAGACAGAGATGGAACGGCCAACGTGTGAATTATAGCGCGTCCCTGATACCAGAACGTGTGAAGGCGATCGTCTTCCGGGCCGCGTGCGGAGCTTTGACTAAGGATCCAAGATCCCTCGTCATCCATAGGCAACTTTCCCCACATCTACAACCCTCTTTTCACGTCCATCACCTGCCACTGCCTCCTATCTACCCACGAGGAGAGTAAAGGTCTTGCATTCTATTCTTACTTGTCGCTCTTGCTTTGTGAGCACAGCTGGCGCCTGCTCTCACTTGACTACCTCAACTACACCGCCTACCACAGTCTCTCTCTTCCGCAAGACTCGACCATATCTAACAAGCAACCACACAAGGCAATCGCAAGCATGAGCACTGGAGCGAAGAAGCGTATCATGAAGGCAAGCCACATTGCCCTGGCGCAGCAGCAAGCATGCCCGCTAACAAGACGACAGGAATACGGCGAGTGCATGGCTGACACGCCGCCCGGTATGAAGATCAACTTCGACGAGCAGAACATGACCAAGTGGGAAGTGTTGATGGACGGCCCAGCCCAGTCGGCCTACGCTGTATGTTGAACTGTCTGATCCATGCGCCTTCCGTGCGCCCTCGAGAGCGCCTGCTAACAGCTGGGTACTGTAGGGCGGCCACTTCAAGCTCGAGATTACCTTCCCGACCGAATACCCCTTCAAGCCACCCGTCGTCAGCTTCCGAACCAAGATCTACCATCCCAACGTCAGCAACGACGACAAGGGGTCTATGTGTCTGGGATTGCTGCGTGCTGACGAGTGGAAGCCGCCCAACAAGGTCGTCTCGGTGTTGCGCCTTATTCAGACGCTCCTCATCGAGCCCAACCCGGACGACGCCATCGAGCCGTCCATCGCCAACGAGTACCGCGAGAACCGCAGCGAGTTTGACAAGAATGTAAAGGACTGGGTCAAGCGCTACGCCAAGTGAGGGGTCACGGGTCCTTTACCGGCCAGGCGGATGGGGGCATCGGTTGGGGCAGCACAGTGCTTGACGGATACATATTCATTTTGCATCTTTGGCGTTCGGCGAAATTTGCATGCGGACGGGACCCTTGGTGACCGGCGTGGGCGAAGAAGCATACAATGTTTTGCAGATCGTGATGCATGCACGACTTGGCTAGGTATGGGGCGACTATGCAGGGTGGACTTACTCGGGTTTGGCAATATAAAATGAGTGCAACCGCACATGTCGTCATGCTCCAATCTCCCATGCCAGTGTCCTCAGAAGCGAGCCGCAACATAAGACCAGGGGGGACGTGAAATTTTGCTTCTCGAAGGCTTCTCCCGTCTAGTGCACTTCCCGTCTGAGATTGCGGCGTCCTAGGCAGGCCGACTATCCAAGTTTGTTCCCTTCGGGTGAGGAGCTCGGAGGCTGTAAGGGCAGGGCCAAGGGCGCTGTGCTAACGAGTCAGGCGCAACAAAGCGTGTGGCACGCGCCTAATAAGTCTCTCGCAAGTGTTGCAGCACCGCAAATAGTGCATCACGTACTCCGAGTGAGCCGCCCCAAGTGCTGGGTGCTGGGTGCTCGAGGGTTGCGAGTGCTTCTCGCCGCAGAGTGTGCAAACTGGATAATCGTCTCGTCGATACGACGGGCTGCGTGCCAACTGCTGTGCTATGCAATTCCGGCCCGCGCTCATTGGCCCGGAGCGCGTCAATGTCGCGAGCATGCGGGCGGTCGGTACCTGTTGCAGCGCTTATGCAACTCTCCTAATTTGTGCCGTTGCGTGTCAAAGTAACGAACTCGTCTGACACGCCCGCTGCGGTCCACCAAGCTCCTACCGACCCGCGACCTCCCAGGCTACAGTAATCGGGGATGAGGGAAGCGCCGCGTCTTGGCAGAGAGTCAGTGACGGATGGATCCAGGCGCTGCAGCTGAAGGAGACTTTCCTGCTACACTTTGGCCGCACTCATCTCCTCACCACCGTCGGACTGCACCCGCGCCAGTGCCGCGCATCACGTTCCTTATCCTTCGTACCCGACCTCATTCTTTCGCTTTCCCCATTTACTGCCCTGACTGCTTTTGCCTGCCGCCGCCACGCCCCCAGAGCAGGCTCTCCACAAGCTCTCCACCAGCCTACGCCGTTTCACCACCACCGCCATTCTCTTGTTTCGCTGCCTGCCCGACCCACCCGAGGATGTTACCGCGAATCACCAAATCCGAGCTGTCCTACTCTCCGGCCGAATGAGCACCCGTTCCGCTGACCTACACTACTTCCGCACCCCTTCCCCCCACAATGGCCGACGCTCTCCTACGTGTCGCTACAGGCGTTGCGCCCGTAGCTGGTGCTGACAGGAGCCCGGAGCCATACGCTTCCTACCCGCCGCCCTCGACCGAGTACACGCCTCCGACGTCTCCGCAGCCACAGATGCCATATGCTGCGAAGAGGGGATTCGCATCACACCGGCCCAACCACCCAGCTCAGCTCCACACGGACACAGCACATGCGCCACCATACGACCGCCCCGCCTACAGCCCGTCGCTTGCAGACAGCCCGACCCTTCCACTTGCCGCACTGCCTTCCCCCAAGTTCGCCCAGCGCCAGCGAGCTCCTTCCCTCCTTCGCCATGCCGCCGTGCCTTCCCCTCTCAACGACGTCCAAGCCGGAATGGGACAGGGCTCAATGTCTCCCATGATGGCTCCTGTAATGGCTCGTCAGGACAGCGGCCCACGATCGCCCGATCTCCGTGCCATTTTCAATCCTCTGGCCAGCAATCCTATCGACTCGACTGGGCCATCATGGGACTCCTCCAACGAGGACCTCCCTGCATCACCCGCTTCACCTTTCAGACCTCGCGGCATGACTAGCTCTTCGCCCCAGTCTTTCCAACCAACTCCTCCTCTAAGATCAGCGACATCTATCCCCGACTACGCTCAGCATGGAGGCACCGGGCGCGCTAATCTATCTGGCACATACAAGCCCAACAGAGGCGCCCCCAATTGGGCTCACAACGACTATTACCCTCCCCCACCTCGGCCCTTTCGCAGCGAGGAGCCACGGGCCAGCTTCAGGTCGGGGTTGACCAATGCGTCTTCAAGTATACTGGAAACCAGCGGTACAGAAAGAAGCAGTATTGCCACCGCACGGAGCTCCATCACCAGTGATCGGCAAAATAGCCTCTACTCCAGAGATCCATCCAGGGATCGTCTTCGGGACCGCGACGGCTCACCAGAAACGATCCAGACTTCCGAAATCGCCGAAGAAGACGAATACGTAGACCCTGTTGGCGACGTGCTGGATTCCTATTATTACGATGAGGAAGACGAAGAGCGGAGCCCCATCATCGAGCAGAGTGAACGAGCCTTGCAGAGCCCTTCACCAGTAGGTCTCGACTCAGAGCCTCCCGAGCTATCGCAGACGCCATCTCGCGATTTCGATTCGTTAGATTCATTTCAATCCAACGAGAGCCTAAAGCAATGGGATGACCGGCCACGCTTGTCGATGCACGGTAAATTAGGACCCAGTGCGGGCTCGAAGGAGCTGCTCGCTATCCGGCCACCTTCTGGGTCGGATCTGGACGAGGCATATAACGCGGATCCCGCCGAACGGAAGGCATTGCGTATCGAGCTGTTACCCTCGGTACAGCTCAGCCCATTCCAGGCTGCATACACGCCACGAACAATTCAAGCTGTGGTGCAGCAGTCCAAAAAGAGGCAGTCGGGCACAGTGAAACGGACGAGTGAAGAAGTACCTAGGCGTGTGTCTGTTACATTGCAAGCTCTGGCGCTCAGGACCACGGAAATCAAGGGACACCACTCGAGGAAATCGACTGGCAGTCGATCACAATTCGACAACATCCGCCGTGATATATCCGGACTTCCACAATTGCCGCCGAGCCGATCTCGACTTTCACGCCAGGACTGGGCCAACATTGAGGCCTACTCCAAGCGACATAGTAAAAGACCAAGCGTTCCACGTACCTTTTCCAATGACTCCCTGGCCAGTCCCCATATCCCCCAATCTCCGCCTATGCAAAGATCTTCGCCGCTTCCCGAGCTGGATGAAGACGAGGCCATTCCCCGTCGCGCGTCCACGAGCGTCTTCGACCGGAAGAGTGCGTTGTTCGATCTTGGCATGATGTCCCAACTTGCAGCAACTAAGAGCAAGCCTGAACCTCCGAAAGGCCCCACGTTAGCACCTCCCAACCAGCACATCACGACTGTAATAACACCTGGCGTCAGAACGACGGTTGCGCCTGTAGAGAGAGACCGCTACGGATTCAAGAAGGCTTCCGACAAGATCAATGTCCAGGAGTACAACGTGTGGGCTTCCAAGTATGAAGAACACATCTCCCGCCGGAGGGGCAAATGGATTGCCCTAATGGCTAAACAAGGTTTATCAACAAGTGAGCCAACCAGATTCCCGGAAATGTCCGAGAAGGTCAAACGCTACGCTCGTAAAGGATATCCCCCTGAGTGGAGAGGTGCAATGTGGTGGTTCTATTCTGGCGGTCAGCACATGATCACACAGAAAGAGAATGTCGGTCTGTACAAGTCTCTAGTAGCTCGCGTCAACCAAGACGAGCTTAACAAGGACGACAAAGATGCTATTGAACGCGATCTGGACAGGACGTTCCCTGACAACATCCATTTCCGTCCGGAACCAGCCACTGATCTCCTCGACGGCGAATCTGACGACGAGCCGGTATTGATCCAAGACCTGCGCGAGGTGCTTTCTTGCTTTGCCCTGAACAATCCCAACATTGGTTACTGCCAGTCTCTCAACTTCATTGCTGGTCTTCTTCTGCTGTTTCTCAAGCAGGACAAGGAGAAGGTCTTCATCCTTCTCACAATCATTACGCAAAACCATCTCCCTGGTGCTCACGCTCGCAGCCTGGCAAACACGGAAGTCAATGTTCTCATGATGTTGATCAAGGATTACCTGCCGAAAGTTTGGGCGTCAATCAACGACACCGATCTTATCAACAGTGGGGCCGGCTCGAACGCCCATCCCAACTCAAAGTTCCAACGGCAACCTACAGTCGCCCTCTCCTGCACTTCTTGGTTCATGAGCATATTTGTCGGTGTTCTGCCGATCGAGACGGTACTTCGCGTTTGGGATGCCTTTCTCTACGAGGGACCCCGCGCCCTCTACCGCTACGCCCTTGCCATTTTCAAGCTCGGCGAACCAGAAATCAAGAAGTACCGTCCTGGTGATGGCGAGATATTCATGGCAGTGCAGACGCTACCCAGGCGCTGCCTGGACCCCAACATCTTGCACGACCTGGCGTTCGTGAAGAAGGGGTTCGGAAATCTGTCGCAGAATGTCATTGACCAAAAGCGCATGTTCTGGCGTGACCAGAATGTCATGGCGCACCAAACTTCTGTCAAGACCACGAACGGCCAAAGACTGCTCGCTGTAGCACAGGAGGATGAAGAAGATGGAGACAGGGACAGCCTCAGGAAGGCCATGGGCATGAACGGCCTACGCCGTCGCGCATCCCGCAAGTTCCGCCAAATGGGCATAAAGTGAAGCAAGACTTCTCTCGCCCATTGCAAAAATAACCAACTAGACGTTTAGCACGAGTCCAACGTCGTCGACCGCGCTTTCTACACTTACCTGTACATTTGCAGCATTTTCCATCATCCGGCGTTAACTAAAATCATGGCGGGGGTTAATGGGGGCATTTCGAATTACTTGTTTTTCTTTTTTGTAAAATAATCACGATATACCCTTTGTGTGGGCGAGTTGAGATGGAGAGATTGTAGAGAGTAGAAGGATGGAAACAAGCCGCCGTCGTGGCACAGCGTGGCATCGGATGGACGTTTTGTTGGGTAATGATTACGATGTTATGAGCCTCATCAGTCAATCGATATACCCAGTTCGTTCGTTGTACCACTACTCATTTGCACGTCTGCTGGTCGTTGTCTTGTGATGTGTGTGGGGGAGATTATGGTGTAATTCGTTGGATTCGATGCTGTTGTTCTATCCAACCCGGTATCCGATTCCTTGTTCCAGATAACTCCAGTGTATCCCGTCCGTAAATGCTCGATCAAATGCCCAAACGTCATGATGCTTTTCACTCGTTGTCGCCAGATCCATTCTTGAACCCAAAGACCTATTGCCTGCCCTCCTGCTCCCTCGACAAACGGTCATGCTCGTCAATGTCGCTGCCAAGATGTCAGTACGCGTAGCAAAAAAAAAAAAAAAAAAAAAAAAAAAGGCCAGAAGAAAGCAAAACATACGTAGCTTCCCAAGGATAGTTGATCCAAACATCGCCCACGGTCCTTGCAGCACGATACCTGCCCTTGAGAATCTCCTGAGGCAGCTGGCCCTTCTTCGGCTTGTCCTTGTTATGCAACACAAAGATTGAAAAGTTTGTCTTCTCCCCCTCGCGGCCCAGCTTCTTGACTGCAGCCTCGACATCCTTTTCCAGCTCGCGGACGGCGTACTCGAGCGTGGTACGGGTGTCGTCTACCTCGTCGACGATGAGAACGTTTTTGCCAATCAGGTTGGCCATTTCGAGCGAGGAGAGGTCGAGCCATTGGGTGCGTGTTACTTTTGTGCCGGGGGTCTCGACCTCAGCGTCGGGGCCGGAGCCGAGTTGTTCGTAGAGGGAGAGGCCGATGGCTTGAATGGGGATGTTGGTGCTGCCGGGCTTCTTGAGGAAGGAACTGAGGCGATTGTTAGTCGGGGTATTCTGGACTTGGACGAGGCTGCGTACCGGAGGATGCGCGCAGGGACGTAGCCGCCGCCGCCAATGGCGATCATGAGGTTGGGCTGGAACTCATTAAGGATTTGGTCTGCTGACTCCTGGCAGAGCTTGTGGACCTGTACAGAGGGAACATGTCAGCTGCATTTCGCGCATCTTGCCCACTGAGCGCTGCGCCAGGGCGCGGGGTCCGTCATGGTTGCGTGCGCGGGCATGCCGGTCAAGCCTCTAGGACCGTTTGTTGCAGTGGCTGCGTGGAGGTGATGGCAGCTTTTGCGTTGTATATCGGTGGGCTTGTCGCGGTATACAAACATGCCGCATGCGCGTGCGTGCGCGGGGTGTTTGGTCGCACGTGTAACAACACTCCATTCTGTACGTACCTGGTTATATGTGACGTAGACCTTCTCGACCATTTTCGCGACAGTCTTCTCAATTATGGGCTCAAGTGCAAAAGGCGGAATATGACTAGAATGGCGGAGTAGAATTGTTTTTGGCGAAAAAAAGTCTGTCCGCCGCGGCAGAGTCGAAATGGTTACCTACTTGAGTAGGCAAGGCTAAGGGCGGCGTACGCCGAAAATCTACGGTGGGGTGTCTTGTGCCCCGCAATTTTCCTGTAAGCCAATCAGATGAGGCGTGCTTCGATGATTCACATGCCCGTCATGGTTTGTGGAGCCGTCAGCAGCACGTCTTGAATTGTGCTCGACTGACTACAGACGAACAGTGGCTAGACTAAGATTCTGCTGTTACTAATACCTCGAGTTCCCACATGTCAAAGAATGATCCACTCTTCTTCGGCCATTTGCCTTTGTCATCATCATCGAAACAGACTATGTAGAAATTCGATACTGTGTTTCTGACAATGTACTTTTCGTTCATCGCGATGTGTGAGTTTATTCCTATCCAGGGGTATGCCCTCGGAAAGTCCGTTGAGTACGAGACGATAGGCACGTAGCGTTTGGCGTCACTAGTACCCAAGTGTGCAACCACGTCTTGCTGCTCAGCACCCCGCAGGCTTCCATAGCAGGTGTCTCCCCACCATGCCATTGAATCCCACCACGAGCCTTGTTTGTCCTGGACTTGTGAACCCTGCCAAACGCTCAGGTCGTTATCCTCCTCATTGAACCGTATCAAGAGCGACGCCTTCTTGTCAGTATCGATTCGTTGGCGCATGAATATCGTGAAGATGGACTCTTTGTAGTCTACTGGAACAAAACTGTTGACAGTCTGAGGTTCGAATTCTAGGACAGTGGAAATACCAGGCAGGCTTGGATGATATGTGCTAATACAGTCTCCGCTATACGTGTAACGACTGAATGACAGGTGTCGTTGGTCATAAGAACGTGTGGTAGCACGTGAAGCGTCGGCAAATATGATGATTGTTTGGGTTCTGGGCTGGATAAGAGGAGCCAGGACGTGTGAATTGAGTCTCCTGAACGCAGGTCAGATTTACAACTAAATTGGCCAAGACCTTCGTGTAGATGTCATCATTGGAGAGACAAGCAGGGACAATGTGTAGGAATGCGTAGGAAATCCACTTACGTCGGGTCTGAGTCGAGGAATATGGTCCCCGGCTCATGCCTGATCTCGAACGACCTCCCACGCTGCGAATCGTACTCCCAGATATACACCGAGGTGTGATTGTCGAGAGTGGCAACACATGCGACAGTGCGCCAACGACAGGCAACGTTTCGGAAGTAGCTCTTGTTTGGTACTCTGAACTTCTTGCAGCCCCGTGTGCCCTGCAACTCGTGCACGTAGCAGATGTTTGCGAATGTAGTCAGCACCACGATTTCACTAGATGCGAAGACGTTCATGATTTGCTCACGCGCTTCTCCGCCCAGCACACGTAGATGCCATGTATCCAGGTCTAGGACACAGGCGGAGCGCGAAGGGGATATCTCGCCGCTGATGACGTGCTGCCAGACGAGGCTATGGCCGACCAGCTTGAAATTGGGGATGGGGCTGTTGGGAGTGATTCTGTAGATATGACTCGGCTTTCCAGTGCGAAAGGCATGTATGTTGCGAGCTTTCCTTGTACACAGCGCGTAATCAGCATCTTGAAGATTGACAGTGCCTTGATACCAGTGGCCGAGGCTTCCTTTGAGAACATGCAGGCTCCGGAGGACATCACGCCATCGTCTCGAGACACATTGCAAGCGGTATGGAGTGGCCGGATCTAAAGGGCCAAATATCTGAGCGACTAGTTCAATGGGCAGACTACCAATGACGTCGAACTGGAAGGTGCGACTACTGGTCACGGCGTGGAGTGCTCTCCACTCGTAGGGCGATAACTGTGCCGTCAGAGTTTGGAGCGCCTGGCCTCTCTCGTGCACCTGAAGGTTTCGAAAGGCGTTGATGAAGTTGGCGGTCATGTTGGTCCTGCTGCCGATCAAGGAGCGATGGACAGGTGCAGTTATCAGTAGCGAGCGGCGACGCGAGTCGTGCAACCATATGCTTTGTGTGGTACGGGCGAGCCGTAGTTTTGGGGTAGTGGTCAACGTTTGTCCAAGTGGCCAGGGGAAAGCCGCTCGAGTGCTGACTCGAGACGGGTTTGGTGGTTGACGTCGCCAAAGGTCTGTGCGGCAAGACGGCTAGGTAGCGAATCGTGCGGATCCCAGTGCCTGGACGCGATGGCAAGGCCAAGCAAGGTGTCGAGTTGACGGAGACGAGTCAACTAGCAATGTCGGAGCGCGTGCAAGGGAGTCGGTCAGAAGGGCAAGTCTGGCGATGGCCATGGATCTTGCATGGATACCAGGCGCATTATTCGCTGCCCCGCGGCAGAAACAGTTCGCGTTGTAGATATTAACGGTGGGTTATCCCATCGAGCCATGTTTCAGCGTCTCGACCTGCAGCTGGCCGACGACCGGGGCGTTGGAGGCATGCAACGTCGACATGGACGCCAGTGTTTGCCGTGAGGTGCAGGCCAACTGCCCTGCACCGGTAGCAAATCTGAGTGCGGCCCGTACTGCTAGTAGACTACCAGACCGTTGCCCGGCGTTGGCGTGTCTGGCACTGGCACTGGCACTGGCATACGTGTAGATAGGTCGTCAAGACGGGTGCACAGAGGCCTTCACATGCTCCCGCAGCACGCTCCAGCACGATCGATCCCCCATAATTGTCCCTCCGGCAGCGCAGCCGTTCCGCCCTCGACTGCTTCCGCCGCACCTCCTTTCCGGCGCCAGTTTTGCAACACGACGGCACATGTCGCCGCGCCGCGCCTCGCAATCCGTCCCACAACGCTGCTGCTCTGCCCATCCCCGCCAAGCCCTCCATTGCCCCCGGCCCAGCTGCGCTCAAACACTGCACATGCCATTGTGCCCTGCAGAAGCGTGTCAAGCGCCGTAGAAGAACGCTCGGACCCCTCTCGCCGGCCTCTGCGCGAGCTCCTATTCCACTGCGACGGCCGCTCCCGATCCGACATAGGACCACTCGCACCGCCTGCCAGGCCGACCTTTCTGGAACCAAACTTGTATGCTTCGCGCAGGCGCTAGAAGAAATCCCCAAGACTAGGAACCTTCCTCGAAGCCCGCCCGCCGATTCCACCCTGCTGCGGCGACGTCGGCCACACATATCGCATGCTCCTCCGCACCTTCTCCGCCCGACCACGTTCGCTGCCACCACAATCCGGGACCCTGCATCCAGACGGCTTCTGCATTTTCCGACACGCCGCTGAGTCTCTGCATCCCTCGCCCACGGCCCACGCCTCTCGAGCGCTCCCCCCCAGCACGCCTGTCCGTCTCACGGCCCTCGACCCGCCCTCGTGCTCTAGCAGCCCACCGTCTCACCACGGCGTCTGCTCTCCACGTCTGACGCCAGCGCCATGGCTTCTGTCGCAGAGGCTCGCCGGAGCCCCTTCTCCGCCAATCCGCACAATCCCAACCTCCACAAGTCGATACCCATCCTGCCCTCGTCCGGCTCGACGCTTGCGCCGCCCCGGGACCCCATGGACATGGCGCCCACGTCGTCAACCATGGGCCCGCCATCTGACCGCAACGCCCCGACCTCATTCCAGGCCCAGTCGCAAAGAGAAGCCAACGGGGACTCGGGCAACACATCGCCCAACGGCAACGCTGCGCCCGCAGTGGGCGCTGCTGCTGCAGCACAACAGCCCAAGGTCGTCCAGACGGCCTTCATACACAAGCTATACAAGTGGGTGTGCCGCAATAGTACGCAAGCGATGCGACACTAACGCGACACAGCATGCTCGAGGACCAGAGCATCCAGCACCTCATCTCATGGGCAAGCACCAACGAGAGCTTCGTCATGTCTCCCTCTAGCGAGTTCTCAAAAGTACTGTCGTACGTACATACGACTATGGCCATGCCAGCATGTCCCACTGACGCATTCCAGCTCGTATTTCAAACACACCAATATTTCCTCTTTTGTCCGCCAATTGAACATGTATGGTTTTCACAAAGGTTTGTCCTCACGTACTTTGTGCTTCACTAAGCATCACATGCTGACAGCCTACCATAGTGAGCGATGTATTTCACACAGCATCTCCAGACACACCGCTGTGGGAGTTCAAGCACGGCAATGGCAACTTCAAACGCGGGGATCTAGTTGGCCTACGCGAGATCAAGCGACGGGCGTCTAGACACGCCCTTATCCATCGCGACTCCTTCTCCGCACCCAAACTCCCTACTGGACCACCAACTGGTCAGCCAGTCGAGCCGATGCCGGACCCCACAGAGTCACGCCTCCAGAATCTCGAGCATACCCTCTACGACATGCACGCGCGCATGCAGCGGTCAGAAGATACATGTGCTTACCTCAATCAAAGGAGCTCGATTCTGGCCGAGGGCATGCTGAAGTGCCACCAAGTGAGCCAGTTGTCTTGTTGTAACCTACAGCAGCTAATATACAACTTAGTGGAATCAAGACCTCGCAGCTCTGATCATGCAGATGGTACCGGATCCAGAAAATCCAATTAACAGGGATGGTACGTGTCTCTGCTCAAGCCCCATGTGCGCAATACCCCTACTAACCTTGCTAGTCGCCATGATGCAACGTGAAATTGCTCGACAAACAGACATGCTCCGAGCATTAGAGCCACCAGAAGAGCCACCCCTCTCGGCACGCCAATCCTACTTTATGCAAGTAGATCCCAACAACGGCCCACCTCTCTCACCTCGGCAAATGCCACAAGACAATCTAATAGATTCTCGAAGAGGATCCTTGGCAAGCATTTCACGGCAAGCTCCATACAAGGCTCCGGTTCCGGCGCATCTTGCAATCTCTCCCCGTCGGTACGGTTCAATAGGCACGGGTAATTACTCTCCATCTTCAGCCAGAACTCCAGTTTCACATCAGCCCCCCCCACCACCACCACCACCACCACCACCTCCTCCTCCAGTCCAGCAGCCGGGAGCTGCAAACCTGGGGAGTAATTTGCCAAGTAGCTCATCCCCACCATACAACCTATATAGGCGGCATACCTCGGCAGATATCCGTACGCATGGCTGGCAACCGCAACCACCCAGCGGCCAAGTCCACTCGCCCTACGCTTCTGGTCACAACTCCACACAGTGGCCCTCATCGCCGCATCGCCCGCCTATCGGAGGCGGCGACCAGCAGCTCCGTGATGCATTAGAATCGTATCAACTACCCCGCGGTCCACGGCAAGCGTCGTCAAGACATGGTACTCCTCCACTGTCAAGTGACAACATGCCATCGACGTTAAGCGCAGACAGTGGGTGGACGTTACCGGGAGCTAGGTACCCTTTTAGGGGCATCGACACACCTGGACCACCCACTCGACGATCCAGTATGGCGTCCAACGTGCACTCGCTACTCAATCCTGCCGAGACTGCAGAGCGCACAGATGAAGATGAACCGGATGACGCGCGCAAGCGGAAACGCATGCAGTGATGATCACGTACTCCTGCCGAATGGCATCCTCTTGCAGTCATATCGACATTGTTCCCTGTTGTAGTTATATCTTCAGTCTGGCGTTGGTTGAGTCCTTCTATGGGCATGATCTTGACATCCAGCTTGACCTTCTTCCAATGTTGCATCTTGACAAGCCTTCGAATATCCACTTGCCTATTCATTCCTTACTTTACGTCTTAATTTACGTCGGAGAAAAGCTACTGCACAAGGGCATGTGTACACATTGGGAGGTAATGACGTTCACCATCACTCGTTGGCATTGAATACCGGGTCATGGATGTTGATACTTCCCATGTTGGCAGGCCCTCTAACCTCGGTCGCTTTGGGTATTGGTGTTTCAGGGTGGGAGAACTTCTTCTATATGTAATCCCATCATCGGTCATTCGTGTTTACACCATCGTCTTTTTGCCGTTTCTCACAGTAGACCCGAACCGACTCCTGCTTGATTATGTTGTGCAATTGTGTCGCCGATATCGCATATCTAGAAGCTTACTCCCAGGACGCACATGAATGCGACATTGATCGGTCAAACCGCACCAATCAAGCCAACTTATCTCAGCTTCCAGGATCATGAGAAGACGTTCAAGCGAGCCATGGCAAGAGCGTTCTTTCCAAACTCGATGCGTTCCTATCTTAGCGCAATCTCGCAATCCGAACCGCGCGCGACGTCATCGGGATGCTTCACCTGGAGCCTCGCATCTTCCAAGGTTCTCGTCTCGAACCACTACTAGCACTCGTCCAACAGTCGTTCTCTTATCATTACCGCTGAAATGTCTACCATACTGTAAGTGCCCCTGTAAGAACTGTATTCAGGACACATACTGAGTCTACCCAAAATTAGCGTTGTAGGAGCCACTCGCGGCTTGGGTGCGAGCATCGTTGAAACTTATGCAGCAGACGCAAACAACCACGTTCTGGCAACCGCTAGGACATCGGAACCTCCAGAGAATAGTGAGTGAAGCCTCATTCTTCTCCATTTTTTTTCAAAAAAATCTGATAAATGGGCTGACTTTCCAAAGCAAACAACATCACTTACATTCCAAACGTCGACCTCGAATCTCCACACACCGGTAGCGATCTCGTCCATGTTCTCGAATCACACAACATACCGCACCTGGACATCGTCATCATAACAGCAGGCTACTTTGCAACTGAGTCACTTAAGGAGCCCTCCTTTTCCGCTCAACAGCGCATGTACACGATATGCGCCATCGGTCCCACCGTCCTTGTAACCGCACTTGCCAACTACAACAGCACACTTCTCGACAATCGATCCAAAATTGTCTTCATCTCTTCCGAGAGCGGAAGTGTTACACTTAGACATGAGTCGGAGGGTGGCGGCAACTACGGTCACCATGCAAGCAAAGCAGCTCTCAACATGTGTGCGAAATTATTGAGCTTGGATCTGAGAGATCGCGGCATTGCAATAGTCACTGTGCATCCAGGTTTCATGAGGACGGACATGACCCGTAACGTGGGCTTTGATAAGTTCTGGGATGAAGGAGGTGCAGTCACACCGGAGGTCGCTGCGCAGTCGCTTGTGAAATGGATTGAGTTGTTCGACATAAGCCACACTGGACAGTATTGGGCTCCAAGAGGACCTGCGTAAGTTTGTACCAACTTAGATTGGACACAGTGGGCTAACCATAACTCCAGGGACATTGGTACTGCCGAGCCCGTGCTGGGACCTAAGAACAAGCTCTCTACTCCTCTTCAGCTGCCTTGGTGAGCAGCCTGGGGGAATGATCATGCTTGATCGATCGGGATGGCGACTAACAAATTAATGCCGATGTGAGTAGAGTATATATTCGAGTATTGAACGCAATTACTGGATTAAAAGCCTAATAATCTCTTTAAAGAACTAATCTAATACCTCCCAATCAGATGCTCAACCTCCATTGAAAATCAAAACGCGATATGCTTTGCGAACACAACCAAATCATGCTAGTTAACTTTACTTCGTCTCTACTACCATATTAGGGTCGATCGAGTCGGCGGTTGAGGTGCTCGTACTATCTTTCTTGGGTGCCTCTGGTACCCATTTCTCCGCATCCCCCAAGCGGTCCGCGGTCAGACCTGAAGAACCGGGATTGCGAAAGCCTGACTCAATCTGTCTTTGATAGCTGATCTGTCGTAATCTCTGGGCTTCTTTTGGCGTAAGGTGTAGGTAGAGCTCTACACCAAAAGCATGTAACGCAAGCGACACCCACAACGCCATACCGAATACGACATTCAGGGCCGCACCGGTGTTTGCTGCATCCCCGCTGCCAAAAGTTGCTGCCACGCTTGACACTGCCTCGGGGTCGGTGCCGTTGACGAAGGATGTGCAGGTGGGGTACGAGGTTGCGAGGTCCACATCATCCGATATGGTTACTGCAATCTTCTTGCAGGTCCAGACGATGTAGTAGCCTTGCGATGCGATAATCTTGGCAGCGATTATGACGATAAGGCGGCTTGTAATGATAGTACCCGCGTAGAACCACCCCCTCAACATCCACGCACGATGTTGCTCGATTTGGAGCCGCTTGATATTGAAATAGCTGATGATGAAGCAACCTAGGGAACCGAAACCCAGAACGCCGACAAAGCTCTGTACGTCCAGTCCGCCGCCAAATGCATGCCGTGCAATCATCAGCGCGCCAACAAGGCCCACAATGTACAAGAGGAGTGCTGCATATCCACCGATCCGGTGTACGATAATCCAGCGTCGGCGGATGAAAGGTGTGAATTGCACTACTGCAATCAGACTAGCAGGCAGTACACCAGCGAGGTGTAACAAAATGCCAATCTTGTACCGGCTGAAATTGAGGTAATAATAGCATTCTCCTGGCGCTGCACTGTTTCCGCTCTGGCTGGAGCCATCCGCGGGACAGAAGTTCTTCGAGAAATCGAGGTAGGCCATCCGTGCTAGGGCAACTAGAGGTTGTGTTAGAGACGTGTAAAGAACTTGGGATAGCAGAAGACTTGCAGCCTACGAATGCGCCACCAAAGATGATGTATAAGCAGAAGTTGTAAACTTTTGTGAACCCGAGTGGATTCATAACGTGTCTGGCAAAAGCGCCGGTTGATGGTGGTGATGCGACCATGGTGGTAAGAGATTCTGGAGTCTCAAGAACGATGTTCTTAGTTTGAGTTTGAGAGCCTGTTCAGGTGCAGCATAGGTGATGATGTTTGCTGGAGTGTATGCCATCTTCGACAGAGAGATAGTCGCACATTATAACAGCAATGCTGGAATCCATCCTCATACCACATTGAGCCGATTCTGCGACAGTGTGCAAAAGGTGTCACAGTCAGGCAGTGCGTCGGTAGTAGGTAAGCAGTGCGCACAATGAACCCGCAAAGAGTTGTCTATGCGACATAAGAGTCACCCTGGCCAATCAACGAGGCTGCGTTTCGATCGCGATTGCGGTCAAACCGGCGCAAGTTTACTTTGCGCTACTTTACATAACGTGAACAGGGCATAGCTGCAGCTTCAAAGCTTTGCCTCGACCATGCAGCGTTGGAAGTAAGCCCAACTCCCGTAGCGAGAGCTGTCGCAGAATCAGCTGAAAGGGGCAAGGCGCGGATGGGATTCATTGGCTTACTGAGCTGACACAACAGGACGCCTTAGCAAAGCCACTTTCCAAACTTTCCAAAGATTTACGGCGTCGTCATAGACAGATGCGCACCGATCACTGTCTAGTTACTGCGCGCGATTCCTAGCTCCACTACACTACGCTTCGTGCTTCACCGTTACGCTAGCAGGCAGACAGTGTATGTCCATAAAGGGACTATTCTGCGCTGAACGACAGCTAGTGTACGAGATCCTTCGTGAATACGCTTGTTCTAATCTCTCGAGATGGTGGGTGTTCCAGGACGCTCGAAAGGCTGTGTGACATGCCGAAAAAGAAAGAAGGGCGTAAGTAGGAGCGTCCGTGGACAACACCTGAGGATAAGAGGCTGATGTATGCAGTGCGATTTGGCCCAGCCCGGTTGTGGCCAGTGCAAGGAACGGGGCATCGCATGCGGAGGCTACGATTCGGATCGAATATTCATTTACCAAACTGGAGGTGGGTCTCCCCGGCCTACGCCAAAAGTAGGACGACATGCGACCGCTGCAAAATCTCCCGAACAGCCACATCAGCACACCATGCAGATTGTGCATGTGAAGCCTGCATCTGATCCAAGAACACGAAAACTACGTTCCGTTTCAGTACCAGTCGTGTTGCCAGATAGTCTTGCCAGATCTGCTTACAGCGAAAAGACTATTGCGACCTTCCTAAGTATGTACAACCCAGAGGGAGTAATTCGCGCCACCAACACAGACGCAAAAGAGTTTGTGAGCTTGTTGCCCCTGCTCAGTACGCGCGATGAGGTATTACAGGTGGCTGCTTTGGCAGTCGGTATAACACAGCTTGGGATAACCTCGAACAATGAAACCCTTACGCGGCAGGGAAGAACATTGTACGGCAAAGCGCTCAGGGAAACTGCGGTAGCTCTACAGCACCCTGCTCGAGCGAGTAGCGAATCACTTCTTGTTGTACCGCGAGTCATGGCTCTCTTCGACATGTTGTTTGGCGCGGAACCAAACACAACTACCCAGGCGAAAAGCTGGCTCAGCCATTGTGAAGGCGAGCTAGCTATGATAGTCAGTCGTGGCCCCGAGATATTTGCGGAAAACGACGCAGCACATTTGCTCTTTACTAATGCGAGGTATCGACTACTTGGGCCTGCTACCCGTGGTAGAAAACCAACGATACTGAGTGAGGAAAGATGGAAGACAATACCCTGGAAGGGTCGAATCAAGTCGTCCGATGATGTCCTCATCGACATCCTCTGCGGCATACCCGAGCTCTTGGAAGCCGTGGACAAGTTGCAGTTCCAATGTATGAGTGAGCAGGAGAGAGAAGGGTTGCAAGTGTACACAATAGCAAGATGTTGGACACTGCACTTCGAGCTGGAGGTTTGGGTTAACAACAAAGCAAACGCCATATACACACCTCAGATTGTCAACGACTCAATCCCCATTGTTTTCCCCAATATTGACATTGCCTGCATCACAGTACGCTACTGGATAACAGCTCTCCTCCTGTACTCTTCACTCGACATCGCAAACGGTATCGATCCTTCCACCGACACCCTACTTTCACACCCCGATCGTCCGCACCCCCGGCTTTTCGCAAGAATGATTATGAAGTCCGTCGACTACTTCATTCAAGAGCAGTTCGGCATAACGGGCATCATGGCCATCTGGATGCCCCTTGGCAATGCGCTGTTCTACATGAACAGGAACCGGGAGTCTGACGAGGAATACATCATGAGCATCATGCGGACTTGGCATAAACCAAAGCTGCCAAGCACAATGAGGGAATTCTTGAAGAGTTTTCGACATACGGTTGATATGAGGACTCTGCTTGCGAGGCCTATAAGCGAGCTGTAAAGTTCAAGTTGTCTAACTTGAGCTCGAATGAGATACACACGTAAAGACTTAGGGAATGTCGAGGACTTGTGGGGACTAGAAAAGACACTAACATGAGTAACACAAGACATTATATTAATTGTATTCCAGGGACGCTTTTCTCACCCGGAAGAAAGGAGACTTTAACGCCATCGCTATGTACAATCAATGTGCCATCGCTCCGCCGCTCAATCGAGCTCAATAAGTCCAGGCCCAAACACCGTTCTTTCTGCAACTTCGCTCGCGCCAGCGAACGTATCCATACCCATTGTCACAGCCGCGATAGTCAGCCCTTCCATAACAAACTCGTCAAATGGAAATGCAGCCTCAAACATGACCCGATCGTCCATCAGTTGCACATTCTCGAACCCCTTTACAACCGGCACATTCTGACCGTTGATCCAAACGAGCTTGAGCTGGTCGATTTCAAACATGCCCGCATCCTGCATCGAAAACGAAAACCTGATATTTTGCGTCTCAGCCTTGATATCCTTGGTTTCGACAGCCAAAGGCTTGAATGTCTTGAGCGGGATGGTGTCGATATTCGGGCAACTGCCCTTGACAACAAAGTCTTGTATCGCCGTAAAGGCAAAATCGCGCGCCGCGGTCGTCATGAAGGGCTGTGCGCTTGGTCTCTTCTTTTGCTCAACCCGGAAGAAACCTTCCTGGGAGCCCTCATTTCCTATCACAGACGATACAGCGCGTACTAGGCCAAAGTCCTGTGAGCGAGCAAAGAGTTCGTTGACGTCTTGCAATGTACCAAGAACGAGATTTGTAAACGTTCCCGCTAGAGCGACGGCGCTTGCGTAATCGGTGACGGGAAAGTTGTATTTGCAAGGTTCGACAGGAACTTGATTGAAGTGTTTCAACGCTTCATTTGCGTTGAGGACGTGCATCTCTTCTTGCGCGACAATGGCTTTTAGCGATTCGATAATGTAGCCCTGTCTGTCCCCGAGGTTGTAGCCTTCGACTTTGTCGGTTACATTGGCGACTAGTTCGGTGAAAAAGGCCACTTCGAACAATTCGTTTAGCGCAACGAGCTTGAGGTTTATAACGCCATCCGGACTGATTGTGGGGGGCGGAGGGCCGTTGGGTAGGATACCGTGGCCATCTTTTTGGATCTGAAGGATGGCTTCTTGGTTGGGGTTTGGGAAGCCGTTCGCGAGGGGAAAAGGTGCATAGTCGCGTTTGTTGATTGGTGCCGCGAATGTGGTGCTTGCTAGGAAAGTGGCTACCAGTATTATAGAGGAGCGCATGGTGTGATTGTTGGAGGACGGACGGGGGTTGAATGATCGAAGCAGGGGAGGGGGGAGAGGGGGGAAGAGAATTATTGAATAGAAGACTGGAAACGAAACAGGGGATATGAAAGGATGCTTTGAAGCATAGGGTGTCTGTATCTTGTCCTGTATCAATCGTTGTCTTATCCTAACTTCCGGGTACTAATGTCGACGGATACAGCTCTCCCTCAATTTGACTTACTATTTTCATCTCGTATTAGCGCCACACTGCGAACTTCATCGAAACACATGGCCAAACAAAGTATCTCAAGCGCCATGTGTGTTCGGCCATACTCGTGTCCGAGACTGCGTGCGCACCAGCACTTCCAAGGTTGAGTACCATAGCCGCCAAGGCCACAACAGGGTGAGGCTATGCATGTGAGAAAGGAAACAATCTGAGCCGGGACAGGAATAGATCGTTGAGCATGTTATCTGAAGGCTTATTTTTCGAGCGCTCGAGTGAAGAAAAGCTTGTCTTGTGTTTAGGAAAAGCTTAGTTGATACCTTGTTTGAGATGGTTGGCAGGTGGCCTTCCGAGCCGTGCAGACGTCTCGATTACGATGGCATCTAGGGGAACGAGTGGAACGATGGTTCCCAGACAAAACGTTCTCAGTGTGAGATGACATGTCTAAGATATTCTGAAGGATGTTTGAGTGGCCAATATGAGGTGTTTGGCATGTTTCGACAAATCTAGAGATGGCTTGGCGTGAAACGCTGTAAGAGGCCTGCGGGCGTATCGCGACGCAATGTATATTTATTACAACTTCCTGTCCACACACAAGTCTAGCAACCATCATTGGATCGCGTGGGTATTCATACACACATCCTAGGTTTTGATTCATATAGAGACATTTCGATTATCCCTTCTGAGGTGCGACTTACACCCGTCTTCGCTATCTGCAGCACTGTTGCATGGTAAGTATCAGGGAGAAAGAGTTGAGTTCGGCAACTATATTTCTTATGAAGCGCCCATGGATGTGTTTGTTGTCATTGTAGTTTGACTGTTGTATGCGACGGTTTCGTTGACTCTGCCTAGCACCCTAGGTACCTAAGTTGAGTACCGGAGCCCGGATATTTGCTAGCCGCGCTAATGTGCGCCACATGGAGCGATAACCTTAAGACAGGAAACATTACTATACATTCTCGCTGATATACACAAATCGCTAAGGTATCTGCAACAGATGAAAAATCTATCATGGATATCGTTTACAGCATGGCAAACACTGTCGCGCACAAACACAAAGTAGCCATCAATCCTGCACTGACCCTTAGTCCACTTGCCGCGTCCTCCGCGCCCTCACCCTTCTGGCCTTCCTCAAACCCATTACCCAGGTACAAGGCGCCAAGCTCGGTCAAGCCGCCATCATCGTCAAACAGCGCCACCCCGTCGCCGGTCCATTCGTTCGCATCGTCTGTTCTGAAAGCACCGAACCACGAGTATCGTTCAACGTAATCCAGTTGGTCCAAATATGGCAGTGTCTGATTCATCATGCCTACAGTATTTTCCTCGTCCTGTTGTGGGAGTGCCATCTCAGTGACCCAGAGTTTCAGCGGCTGATCTCTTGTCGAGTTTGTGTTGTAGAACTCATCCAGGGCACCCAACCAGCCTGTCAAACCGTCAAAAGCACCATACCAATGTACGGAGACAAAGTCTATCGGACAGCCATTCTCGGAATCGATTTCATAGCAAGACTCATTAAAGCGTCGTAACCAGTCAAGACCGTTTGGACTACCCGTCGTACTCGGATGACTGATCAACCAGTTCCTGCCGCCGCTGTCACCATTCCGGAAGGGCACAACGAAGTCGATATATGCCTTTGCAGCGTCTTCGGGACTTATGCTGCTACCACCACTTCCTTCGTTGCCATCTGGTTCGTTGAAGGATAGAAGGTGCTTGCTACTTTCCGGCAAGTTTCGTATGACACGTTCGGTTTGGCCGTCTTCAGTGGCATCTATGCCATGTATCATAGGAACAAATTCTAAGCTATCCGCCGGGATAAGATCACTGTTTGGGTATGGAGACCAGTTGTAGTACCACGATAGTGGCGAGTTGTCGGAAGTAAGCAGGCGATTGTCTGGTACATGCGAGTCGCCTATGAATGCAAAACCGCGTTTTGAGTCTTGCGCCCATGCTGCAGTGGCGAATATTGCGAGGAGAGAGGCGCAGGACGGCCCTTGGCGGTTGTAGCGGGTAGATTGGTGTAGCCGAACCATGGTAGTATGTCGAAGATTGAGGATGCAGTTATGCACGTGAAAAACGGTCGCGCTTTTTGGCAAAGAAACAGATCTATGGGAAAAGACGTTGGATGACGGGTAGATCCTAGTCTATACATGACTTCTTATCTTTGAACGCATTTTATGGCGAGGTACATGACCGTGCCTGGGCTTGCTGGGCTTGCGTCATTGATCGCGGGAAAGTTGGCAAGAGCAAATGAAGCAAGGTAACAAAACACAACTGACTCGAAACAGATGGTATAGGATTTGCAACATACTTCACATCAGGGATTAGTGGCATGCAAGATTAGCTGGCCGTTAGGTCTATGCTTTACTAGCATCGTAAGCTCGAGATGCCAAAGTTCCCCCAGTACGCTAGGGTCGATCGAGACTAGCTTGGCCTTATTTCAGTCAGCCCTAAGAGTAGACAGAAATTCTTTGAGTACAGGGTCTATGGATTGCAATGCATGTGGAGATCGCTTTGGGTGAGCTTGGAAATGCTCTCCACTGTGGAAAGAGGCTCGTTTGTATTAGGCTTGTAGCCCAAATACACCATAAAGCGATTGCTGAATGTGACATTATTATCAACATAACGTAAATCGCAATGAATACCTTAAAAGCTCGTTTCAGGTACAGCTTCCAAAAAGATCGTGCTTCTTCGTAATAAAGAAGGTATGCGAAACACCAGAGTTAAGCCGCTTAGAACAGGCGCCATGTAGTTAGGTAGTAATCAAGCATGCGAGCTATCAGTATCGTGAACACAGTTTTGGAAGTCTCGGCTTTGAACATTTGGGAACCAGGACATGGCCCTATTTATTTTACGGACCAGACACCGCAGAAATCGAAGTGCCGTATCATGCATACATGACGAATGTGGAAAGACCCTGAATATTCATCGCTCATTGACTCCCAAACCGTGCCCATGCCTTGACCGTTTTCTTCGCCGGAACATCATCATCTTGTACATGCTCTACTCCTCAGAGGCAGTGATGGCCTTGCGGACGGCGCGGCCACGCTGCCTGGAGTTCAATCGGCGCTCGAGGGTCTCGGGGGACTTTTGGACAACTTCGGCGGCCTCGGTGAGGATGAGCTCGATGTGGGAGGGGTTGCTCATGTACGGGTTGATCTAGACATGTTAGAGCGGACTGCGACTGTGAACTCGAGTGTACGTACACGACCGTGAGCACGGTAAGTGCGCCTTCGCTGCTTGGGGGCCTGGTTGACCTGGATGTGCTTGATGATCAGGTTGCTGGTATCGAGACCCTTGGTGTCAGCGTTGGCCTCGGCGTTCTTGAGGAGACCGATGAGGATCTCAGCGGACTTGACGGGCCAGCGGGCCTTGGAGACACCGAAAGCCTTGCCTGCTCAAGTCAGCCCATGTTCCTGCGAGTGCCGACATCGATTCTGCTTCCACACCCAAAGCTCCTCCTCCAGTACAGTTTTCCGTCTGTCCATAGTGCGACTCGTGTGCAGGGCTACTCACCCTGAGCAGTGCGTCCAGTGCTGCCGGCGTACCGCCTCATGGGAATAGCCTCCTTGTGCTCCAAGACATTTCCGAGGTAGGTAAGGGCGCGGTCGAGCTTCCAGCCGTTGACAGCCTGAGCAGTCTCGCGGGTGTTCTTGAAGGATACGCGGAGGTAGCTGCCGCGGGCGCGAGCAGACTTTGCGCCGTCAATGGAGGAGGCACCGTAGCGAACCTGCAGTAATTAATCCCGTGTTCAGTGCGTGCAAGTGAGCACAGAGTATCGCGACGGCAGACGTACCATTTTGTCGAGATGTGCTGTTGTTGTTAGTAGACTGGCGACGTGAAGGGAAATCGAAAATCCATTGTGGTTGCCGGGTGCATTCGCTAAGGAATAGTGGGCCGCTTGTGGCCACGACACGTGATTGGCCGCGCAGATTATGGCGCTAATTAGAAAAGTTTCAATGTGAGCTCCAACTTTACTTCGAAGCTCTCCAGCACCCATACCGCGACATACCGTATCCACAGCCACTTCAACGCGCACAGCCAACGCGCATCTAGTGGAACACATCATACAGAGGTATTTCTGCCGATATTCGTGGCCCGTTACTTCCAAACTGACCTTGCGCAGTAGCTTTCGCATTCCATAACCTACTCGAATTCCCGACACTTTTAAGCAATGGCTTTCACACCTAGGTACGACTTGCGCACGCCTCGAATCTCTATCGCGATATCAATCTTGTGCGAATGATTCCATGTTGAGCAACACGTCTTCGGATAGATACCAGGTGTCTTGACGTTTGCTCGCTCAACATGCGCATTTTACCCTGCGGAGAGGCTCTTTCTTCCGAAGTCGCACCTATGCAAACTGCACCCTGAGCGTACTTGCTATGTCATGCTACAGCGCAAGCATGCCATGACGTACAACAAATACCTCTGGGCTGCTTTCCAGCTATGGTGCAACTTCGAGAATACCAGCTTCTCCGTGCTTTTGTCCGATCATCCATCTGCAGCGCAGCTCTAACTTTCAACAGAGGCGGACGAGGCGGTGGCGGACGTGGTGGTGGTGACCGTGGCGGTCGCGGTGGCTTCACCCCCAGAGGTGGTCGCGGTGGATTTGGCGGAGGTCGCGGCGGCGGTGACCGTGGCGGCCGTGGTGGTGGCCGCGGTGGTGACCGTGGTCGTGGAGCTCCCAGAGGCCGTGGTGCGCCCCGAGGAGGTGGCCGTGGCGGAGCTGGGGCCCGTGGAGGAGCCAAAGTCATCGTTGAGCCGTAAGTACAGCCTCCCCAAGTTGCGAAGTGCACTTACCAATCACTCCTTCAGCCATCGCCACGCAGGAGTTTTCGTCGCCCGCGGAAAGGAGGATCTCCTTGTCACCAAGAACTTGACCCCCGGAGAGTCCGTCTACGGCGAGAAGCGCATCAGCGTTGGTGCCAGCACCGCGCCCAAGGACGGCGAGACCGAAGCGCCATCCAGCACAGAGTATCGTGTCTGGAACCCCTTCCGCTCCAAGTTGGCCGCTGGTATCTTGGGTGGTGTCGACAACATCTACATGGGCCCTGGCTCCAAGGTTCTGTACCTTGGTGCCGCTTCGGGAACATCAGTCTCTCACGTCGCCGATATCGTCGGACCAGAGGGAACTGTTTTTGCTGTTGAGTTCTCCCACCGCTCCGGTCGTGATCTTATCAACATGGCCACTCACCGCACCAACGTCATCCCCATCGTCGAAGATGGTATGTTACTTCCCAGTCTTCTCCTCTGAATAGCCACTAATATGATTCATAGCTCGTCATCCTTTGAAGTACCGCATGCTCGTCGGCATGGTCGACTGCATTTTCGCCGACGTTGCCCAGCCCGACCAAGCCCGTATCGTGGGTCTCAACGCCGGACTCTTCCTCAAGGTTGGAGGTGGTATCGTCATCTCCATCAAGGCCAACTGCATCGACTCTACCGCTGCCCCTGAAGCCGTCTTCGCACAGGAAGTCAACAAGCTACGAGAGATGGGTATCAAGCCCAAGGAGCAGCTCACCCTTGAGCCCTTCGAGCGTGACCACGCCATGGTTGTTGGTGTTTACCAGCGTTCGCAATAGATGGAATGTGAGCTGCAATAGGCTGACGGCGCTTTTCTGATTTCAACGATGCATGCATGTGGTCATATACCTGTACTTTAACGGAACTTGGTGTTCTCAGGCGTCAGGAGGGACTTGGTTGTCGTGTTTTGACAAAAGATTTATGGATGCGATTTGAACGTTCACTCAAAAGTGCTGAGTGCCCTACCGTGATGATGTGTTCTTCGTTTCCATGGCTGATTCTCGCTCTTCTTCCTGCAATGTCCTATTCAACATTGCTTGTCTCCCTATCTTCCAAGGTATTGCTTCACCAATTTCAAAGCCCATCATGATATCATGGAGTTGAGATTGGGCATACAATTAGATTGGCCAATTAACATACAAAACTTGAGGTAAGACTGCGCGACAACAGCCCTGCTACACGGAACAACATTGTTGATATGGTTAGCCATACTGTCTAAAACAGGAGGCTGCTGTCTTTACCTCGATGACGTTGTGTACATGTTTGCGGCCTTGAGGCGTTGTATACTGTTCTTTCCTGGTCGTGGCTGCACAGCCGCATGAGCGAGGAGCGCTAGGATGGGAGCTGTTGCTTCAGCTTAACAATAGCAGGGACGCATGTGATAGAAAGTGGAAACCCGTTCTTCAATGGGTCAAAGGAACTCCCAGATGTCATTGCACCTTGGTTACTGGTCCTTTTTCATCTCGCAACCATAGACACCGATATAACACGACCCACCCCACCACAACCGACAGACCTCGGCGTATCTGTGCAATGTTCCTCAAGGATATTGCTAGATTCAAGTATGGTGCCACTGTGTACCTAGTTGGAAGGAACAAAATGCATGCGGTCCTGCCATGCATGTCTTTTCGTTCCTCTATGCACATGGTCGCGAGTGCTTCAGTTCGCATGGCAGTGTTACACGCTACCAACTTAGTCTCGTGTTGCTTCTTCGTATTACCTGTGAGTGAGTTAAATGGGGCTCACATGGACAATTCTGACTCTTCGTAGGGCTATAGTGTGTTGGTTGCTGGCGCCACCGACCTTTTGATCTACGGGGAGACTGGTCTTTGGGAGGAGCGATCACAGGAAAACTGTTCGCGCCGAACGGAATGGTATAGAGTGGCCTGGACTTGACTTTCAAGGGGTACACGAAGAAGCCGATTTTTCTGATTTGTACCCAGCACTAAGAAGCATATTGAAGCGACGCTCTATGGGTTTTATTACAACACTCGTTGGATATCAGGTATTGAATCCTAGGTAGGTCAGAGCTCCAGAATAACCTTGGAATAGCTTTTAATTTCATGATCTCTTGCACCGCCTACCGTGGCGACAAACGATATGTTGAGGCGTGACGTCAGACCAACGTACTTGCACAAACAACACTACGCAAAGTTCACCCGCAAATACGTCTCCAAACCGAACAATAACAACTCCACACTTACAGATTTTCAAGATGACAGCCCAAGCACAAGCCCCTGCGCTATATAAAAACATAATAATCTCTGGCGGCGCCCGAGGTATCGGTCGGGCATTAACTCGGATGATGCTCGAAGCTGGCCATCACGCTTACATCTTCGATATCGACGAAGACGAGCTCGAGCACACTACCAAGGTTCACCTCAAGCAGTACTACGCTGACGGCAGGCTTGGTTCGGCGATCTGCGACCTTCGCAACGTCGACGACATTCGTGCCAAAGTTAAAGAGGCCGTCAAGTTCTTTAATGATCGCATTGATGTCCTTATCAATAACGGCGGTATTGCAAGCCCACAGTGGAGGGATGGCAAAACCATGGAGGACCTCTCGACCATCGACGAGTGGAAAGCATACATTGACACCAATCTTACTGGTCCCTTCGCCATGTCTCAAGCTTGCATCCCGTATATGAAAGCTCGAGCATCTGATGTCGAGTAAATGTCCCTGTACAAACTGCGTGTGAAGCATACACTGACTTCATACACGTACCCTTTAGGCATGGCGCGCACATTCAGAATGCGAACAATTCCAGTCCTGCAGGTCCATGCATCATCCACATTGGCTCCTTCCGTGCACATCAGTCCGATCCAAACCAGGAGGGCTATGCTTCCAGCAAGTCGGGTCAGCTTGGTTTGATGCACTCAATGGCGATCAGCCTGGGTAGCCTGGGTATTCGAGTCAATCTCATTGCACCTGGACGCATCAAGGTCGCACACGAGAGCAAGGAAGGCGACGAGAACGGTGCAGACTGGGCAGGTCAGATTAGCGAAAAAGACGTGTCTGACCACCCTACAAACAGAGCCGGAAGGCCAAAGGACATTGCCGATGCTGCACTGTATCTGATCGAGGCAGGTTTCGTGACTGGACAAGACATCACTGTTGACGGAGGAGCGCTGCGAAAGAAGAATGCCTAAGAGTGTTAAAAGAGGAACGTTTGAAGGAGTGGGTAGATCCAAGCTGAGAGATGAAGAACGACAAGCAGTAGCATAGATTGCATGAACACCCGACGAGAGCAATGTTTTTTCTTTGAAGTGGGGTAGTGAACAACAATAGTTGATGGAGCACTGAGCAAAGTGACGCGGAACAAGTCCGCCCTAACTTAGTTAGCACGGGCCTCTGTTCGCCTAAAAAATCATTGACGTATCGCGATAGCAACGCGCATCATTTTCGACTTATTGCATTCGCTCTTTGTTCCGACAAGCTGTACATAGTCGCTTCTCGTATTTGTTCCTGTCTTCGTCAAGTTGGCTTCCCGACTTAGCGCCTCAGAGCGAGCTACGGCCATTACGACTAATGTCTGGTCCTTCGCGTTGCGCCCACATTACAGTCAACTGAGAGCGCATACAAACTACACTGCCTTTACTCTTCACTCAAGAATTGCCCCTCTACCGAGTCGATCTCGCATTCACCCCCGAACTTTTGCAACCGGCAATCCTCGCGATTCAATTCTCGATGCCTTGACGGACCTTGCATCTGCACACCAAGAGAACACCAAGGCCCATGGTCTGGCAAAACAAAGAATTCGCACACTTTTGATACATAGCGACCAGGAACGGGTCCAAGGCGATCAATACGGATCGCAAGACCATTCCCGAGCTCGATTCGTACCAAATTCATGCGAACCCGCGCAGCTACCGATCCTCGAACCACCCGAACTCGAAATTATACAGACAAAATCTTCTGTGGATAGGAGTAGAATCATCGCGACAAGAGATATGTCGTGTAGCGTCGAAATCGTCACAACGCCTACGGCTGACACACCAGGCACAACGCTGGTATTCCGGACGGCGAGCAAACACTATGTATTCGGTAATCTGGCGGAGGGTACTCAACGGGCAATGGTGCAGCAGGGTACGCGGCTACTAAAGGCACAGGATTTCTTCCTGACGGGAAGGGCAGAGTGGAAAAACATGGGCGGATTGATTGGCATGATGCTCACATTGGCTGACTCGAGTACGAGTTCTTATACCACGGCCATGGATACGTTTCGTCAGGCTCAAGAGCGGGGGAAGAAAGGCGAAGCGCCATCAAAGCCACACTTCGACATATACGGACCACCGAACCTAAAGCATACGCTGGCAACATGTCGGAGATTCATCTTCAGGAAGGGCATACCCATCAATGCGACCGAGTACGTGAAGCAATCGCCTGAGAAGGACGAGAACGGTGCCATAGTTCCGACCTGGCAGGACGCGAATATCAAGGTGTGGGCTCTGTCCGTATCGCCGAGCGATTCTGAGCCGGACACACAAGCCGAAGCTGAACTGGAGAAGCGGCGACAGCACTTCGACACACAATTGAACACGTTTGATGCTTTTCAGGCTCCTAAAAACGAGAGTCCAAAAGACCGTGAAGCAAGATACGACCGAATACGTACAGCGACCATCAAGTACATGTTCGATTCGAACTGGAGAATGGACACACTTGTAGAACGACATATCTCTCAGGTAGAAATGCCCGCGGCCATGTTCGTCCGTAATTCCGAGACACACGGATACGAGCCCTACCAAGGCCCAAAGCCGGGTGGCTCAGATCCTCTTCCCGATATCACTGTCTGGACCCGGACGCCGTGGCCTGGCGCTACCATTCTCGCCCTTCCACCGACTAGACCAGCGCCAGAATGTGTTTCGTACATTGTGCGGTCGCATCCATCTCGTGGTCAATTCGACGTCGCACGCGCGAAAGCGCTAGGTATCAAACCAGGGCCTGATTTCGGAAAACTGACGAACGGCCAGTCGGTACCGAATGCGAATGGCGAGATGATAAACCCAGAACAAGTCATGGGAGCTGACAGACCTGGCCAGGGTGTCGCCATCCTGGATATTCCTTCGGTTGCGTACGTTGAAAGTATCCTTCAGCGAGAAGAGCTTAGCTCTCCAGAAGTGATGACCGGCATTGGAGCTATCATTTGGATGCTTGGTCCAGGCGTCGCAGGCCATCCGACTCTTGTCAAGTTCATGAACAAGATGGACAGTGTAGAACATGTAATATCGTCCATGGATACCGCGCCGAATCGCATTGCAAATGACTCGGTGGCAGCACAGGCTACGCGTCTTGGACAGATCGACCCCACAAGATATTCCACACCCGTCTTCGACAACACTTCTGTACCTCAGAAAAGTCTGTATGGGACTGGTACATCAGTAGCATCGCCGTTGCCTAACGGAGCCACCACCGCTGACCGAGGCATGTCCTTTACGCTCATGCCGAAATTTGTCATGAAAAAGGACACTGTTTCCAAGCTCTTCGTTCCGAACGAGATACAAATGGAGACCCCATCCGAAGTCCTTGAATTAGCCAAAAAAGCCCAAGCAGCTGTACAAGGCAACCGTGAAGACATGCTGATGTGGAGACGGCTACTAGCGCGTCCTGACACCGAGGTCACAACCCTCGGAACAGGTTCTGCCTTGCCGTCTAAGTATCGTAATGTGTCTGCCACCTTGGTACGAGTTCCTGGAATTGGAAGCTACTTGCTCGATTGTGGAGAAAATACATTGGGTCAACTTTCAAGAGTCTTTCGCCATGAAGAGCTCATCAATATTCTCAAGAATCTGCGGATAATCTGGATTAGCCACCTGCATGCTGATCACCACCTGGGTACAGCGGCAGTGATCCGTGCTTGGTACCAAATAGTACACAACGCTGTTCCCAACTCCGAGTCCCTCAACACTTCCGCGAGCAACATAGATACCAGTGCATATGGGCTTTCTGTGATTTCACACAGTGGCATGCTCCAGTGGCTCAGCGAGTACTCTTCGATCGAAGACTTTGGATACAGTCGAATTCTCCCTCTTCAAATCACCGCCAACGAAGCTCGTAAGAGCTCGGCATTATCCATACTAAACTCGTTCGGCAAGAATGAGTCCGAGAACCCGATCGTGCAAAAAAGAGACTATGAGCGATTGTTTGGGTTCCAAGACATACAAGCTGCTAGGGTAACACATTGTCACGGAGCCATGGCTGTTTCAATGACTTTCCCGAGCTCGCCATCAGAGCTCAAAGGTGTGAAGCCACTCAAAGTCAGCTATTCCGGCGACTGCAGACCAAGCTACCACTTCTCCAAGATCGGAACCGATACTACTGTTCTCATTCACGAAGCAACCTTTGATGATGAGCTACAGGGTGATGCAAAGGCAAAGAAACATTCCACCACCTCCGAAGCACTCGGAATCGGTGCGCAGATGGACGCCAAAGCTGTGGTGCTCACGCATTTCAGCCAGCGATACCAAAAGATTCCAGTCTTGCAGACGGTCACCGACGGCGAGGAAGAAGATCCTCTACTCAACCTCATGGAGGTTGCCGAAGACGTACCCATGGAGGACGAAGAAGCCGAAGTCGACCCCACCGTCGACAACGCTGACAACATGGACATGCACCCCACCATTACATCTTCTACAGCGCTTGCTCCAGGCACCGCAAAATCGATCCCTTCCCTCACACATGAAACTTCGTCTTCGCTCCGTGAAAATGCGCGTGTCATCAAAGTACGCAACAAGGACATGAAGGTCGCCATTGCATTCGATTACATGCGCGTCAAGATCGGCGAGATCTGTGAGTTGGAGAAGTTTAACGATGCATTGAGTGAGTTACTCGTCAAGGAAGAGGACGCAGAAAGCGCACTGGAGGGAGCTACGCAGGGGGCAAATGGAAACGGGAAGAGGGCGAGTGAGGATGATGGTGAGAGCAATGGGAGCAAGGGGAAAAAGAAGCAGAAGAAGCAGAAGGAGAAGAGAAAGCAAAATAACTAAGGTGCGCTGGTCATGTCATTCATGAGTCACGGTATTGATGTGCAATACACATAGAGACCATAGTGCCTGGTCTATCTCAAGTAGCCATGAAGACATCCTCACATAATCATGGTGAGATCCACCGCTACTTCCTTATCTTGTGTGTCTCACAAGAAATCTTTGGATTGAGCGCGGAGTCAATCAAAGAATTTCGTCGTGTTGTGTGTGTGAGGGCACTGCGCTATGCAAGAAAGTCTCCGGTGATGTTTTCGGAGCTCCTCGGAGGAAGGAACGAAATCGTCCATCCCATCCATATCGGGACTGAGCAGCAAAAGCTGGAACAGATTTCGCAGAGGAAACTGGGCAGTAAAATCTATGTAGCAGTGTTAGAATGGCCAGAGTCTCATGTCTCTGATATGATATGTTTGCCTAGAACAATGCTGTCAAGTGCGGCCAATGGTAATACCTGCATGTCTCAGCCAGCCTTATTCCCTAATGTGAGGCTGATTCGCGAGGCTCAGTATGAGCAGCATCAGGACCATTTCACCGATCGACATCCAGTTTAACTAGAATCATCGGGTCATGAGAATAATGTAATGTGAGGATGTAGGTTGACACAGCCATATGCGGAGAAGGCCCCATCCGCTATGACGGAAGAACCCCGCTGCGAGTCACCGCCCCACCAAAATTTTGATATTATCTAAATCTTTGGCTCGTGAACGGCGCACATATCATCAGCCACTTTGGTGTCTCTCAGAAAAAAGAGACCTGCCTGGATTTCCATCAGCAACCCCGTTGCAATGCCGAAGCCAAAAGATGTGCGCACCCTTATCGACCTCACCAAAACCACGCAAGCACTGCTCACGCACTACCAATCCTCTCTTGCGCCCACCAAAGATAACACTTCGGAGCCTGATACCTCAGCAACTGAGATAGAAAACCCTCTCGATGTCATCAAAGCGTCGACCACACTCCTAAGATCGCATACGACCACGCTGTCGCTCCTCCTCATAAATCCACCTCTCACACCTTCCGCCATCATAGCGAAGATTGGCGATGTGAGTTCAGGTCCGCTGAACAGCATGGTGACTGCAGCTTCGTACGTACCACGAGAGGGTCAGAGGGGTGATATTGGGAATATCATGCGTACAGAAGTCAGAGCGCAGGTACGGAGGTTGATAGGGACATGGGGAGAGGTTCTCGCTATGATCATGAAGATGGCAGAGAAAAGACAAGATACGCAGGGCCAAGACAAAGTCCCGGCTGAGAGCGAGAAGCAGGAAGTCTTGTCTTCCACTGGTGTGTTATGGGATGCATGCGACGCGCTGTTGAAGTTATGCGCGGATGGTGTTGTTGGGTTAGTGGTGAAGAAAGCGCAGGAATTACGTGCAGTTTTGCTGGATGCGATCGAGGAGCTGAAAGAGTGGGGAGAGGACGTCGAAGACGATGACGACGAAGCAGAAGGCAGTGATGACGAAGACGAGATCTTCGGCGCTTCGAATAAGATTGGCAAGAACGACAAGGAGTTGAAGGAACTACTAGACACCAGCGTCAAGAAGCTGAAAATGGTGGGTATGCTATACCAAGCACTGGTCAAGAGGAGGTTGAAGACATATCCTGCATCATCCACACTCGAACCAACTGCAGCTGCAAACGGCATCATCTCGACACCCTGCAAGAAGCTCGACGAACTCATGAACACTCTGAAAACGATACCCGAGATAGTTGATGACATCGCAGGTGCGTTCTACGATCTCGACGAAGACGAGGCAAAACAGATCCTTGATAAATGTTGTGGCGAGGCTAAGAGGGCGATTGGGCTGGTTAAACAGAGTTGGAGTGGTAAAGATGACGAGTTTACAGCATGGTCTGGCAAGTGGATTAGCGCCCTGGAAACTGCCTGAACTTGGCACCATGCCAATTTTGCATCACTCTCTGTTGGCACAGGGTATCTAGGATGTGGCATCGAACGAACAAAACAGTGTCAATTGCGGACCAACGACGTATTTGCGAACGCTAAATTACAAGATCTTAAATCACCAAAACGCGCCATCTCGATGTTGTATCCTCGCTCCCGAAGTCCATCTCATCTCTCTACAATCCAAAAACAGCGGCCATACCTACAGCGACGACACCGTAGCTGGCAAGCTTGCTGGCAGCTGCGTTGGCAGTCTGCTCAGCAGACTGAGAACCGGTAGGAGAAGCAGAACCGCTGGTGCGGCTTCCGCTGACCTGGCTGGTGGATGCGGAACCGGTAGCGGCTGCGGAGCCAGATGATGGTAGGGCAGTGGGAATGTTGGACAGCGTTACACCGACTGCAGCGCATAGAGAGGAGACAGCAGGTACGAGGCCTAGGATGCGGTTAGGTATGACATGGGATGGGTGCATGTAAAGGTATCAACATACTGGAAATTTCATTCTGCTCGCACCTCTCGGGCGCACAAGTGAGGAGAGAGTTCGTAATGGCGGAACTGCCGCTGGTGCACTGGCAGACTGTGTCTGTGACGCCACAGTTGGAGCCGGGGAGAGCGGCTACGAAGCAGGGGATCTGTTCGTCATTGTGTTAGTTGTGGGTACCTAGCAAAGATGCGCTGATGTCGTTTCAAGAGATGTGGAGCTGTCTCATTGCAATTGCCGACATCGCATGGGATCAGCGATGATATGGGGGAAGGCGACATACAGCGCACTGTGGGATACCACTCAGATCCTGAGCACCAACAAAGGCAAGCGAAGCTGCAATGGCGAGGACGGTAGCTTGGAAACGCATCTTGGTTATGTTGTGTAGTTGGTTGTGGAAACTTCGACAAAGTAAAGATAGACTATAGGTGAGGTATTCGAAGAGACGGGTAAATGAACAGGGTTGAACGAGAGAATAGAGAGAGAGGAGACTATGTACTGGTAAGACAGGCAACAATTGCCCCAACTTATCTTGGTAACCAATCCCTTGGTTCAAGCTTACTCCATGGGACAGGACTCGCGGAAATTAACATTAGAGTACCCGAGAATCGTCTCAGGGTTCGTAGCAGTTTGGTCTTGCAGGTTTGGTTGTGCATCTCCCCCTCCCTTCTTCTCGACTTTCCACCATCTGCACGATGCATTCAACTAAGCCACACCATCTTGAAGGATCTGTCGTGTCGAGTTACGATAGCCGGACCGTGAGCAAAAGCCTCGTATAGGCGTGTGATGTGCCTCGGATGGAGAGTTAGTTGCAATTAGAGTTTGAGATGGCGCCGAGCTTGCGGTGTTTTAGCGTTGATTAGGCGGCGTGATGGGCACAGCAGTGGAGATGGGAGATGGATTGCGTCCTTGCTTTTTCCTGGGTCAACCAGACGGTGCGATTCTTTCTCGCCGGACTAATTATACTCGTCGCGAAGTCGTGTCATTGCTCTCGATTAGGCCCTTCTTACAATAAGAACTAAACCCAATTATAAACTTATTATCTAGCTCGCTTAGCTAGTGAGATCTACTCTATACTCTACGCCCTCTTAACAACTATACTCTTGTAGCTATACTTTTAGCTATCTTAATACCCTTTACCTCTTCTAAGGCGTTTATAGTAACTTAAAGTATAAGCTCTAGTGTATACACCTAGGCTGGCGAGTTGGGTCTCTACATCGGGTGGCTTTTTCTAGAATATCTCTATAGATACCTACGTAATTAGAAAACTTTATATATATATATCTCCTATAGGTCTAGGTTTTATCTATATATTATATATGTAAAGATCTTGTATATCTCTTATACTTTAAAAGTTATTTAATAACCTATCGTGCTAAGAGTTAGGTGTTACACGGGGTTAGGCTATACTTCTCTAGGCTCGGTCCGTACTAAGGCGAGGTAGACTAAAGCGGTAGTCCGTGAGGTAGCGTATGGAATGATCAGGTGGAAAAGAGTTATCGTTGTAACCAAAAGAATAACGATACCAATTCTATAAACGATAGAATAACTAGTTGACAATCTGTGTAAGAGATGAACTATTTGAGTTGACCACAACGAGTGTAATAATGAAATCCGTCCATCCTTTATACCCATTGCAATCTGTACCTGTCTTCACTGTCCTCACATACTGATCCCTGTATCTTCTGAAGACCTGAAGATGTCTGGTCACGTGCCGGCCTGTCCTCACATAACAGTGGGGCCGTTCTTCCTTGGCGTGAGGCCAGTCACGTGATCATCGCCCCGCGGTGATCGTTACCTTCTGACGTGGTCGTCGGTTGGCGTTCAGCCCCGACTCCTTCATCAAGGGTGGAGTTCCTTTTGTTGCTTGTAACATTAGGTCTCTACATTTAGCTCTAATCTAAGATATCTAGCTAGCAAAAGTAGCTAGCTAGATACGTTCTATATATAAAATATTGATCTAGATTCTAGCTACAAAATAAGCTATTACTTATTACAATTAGATTAGGACTAGTAGAGATATTAAGGAAAATAAGATCCTGATGTAGAGACCTATTTGCCAGTCTATATACACCTTAGCTTACGTGATTAGATATAGATAGGTAAGCAGGTAATCCTAGCTTAAAGCGGCGTCTGGGTCTAGAACCCTATATAGTCTACATTCTATACTATAAATCTCTTCTACTCTCTCCTTAGTTAAGTTAAAAAAACGTTACCTTTAGATAATGAGATCTCTTCTATCTCTACATACTCAATTACTATAGAAGTGTTGAATTTGTTTTAGTATATTATGAAGCTTTTAGCGTAAGGAGCTTACTATTTTAACTTGAAGTAATTCACTTAAGATGAGGTAGAATTATCAGGCAGTGCAGTTTAGAAAGGGGTAGGTTGGAATTTCTTAGTGTTCGGGAGGGGGGGGGGGGGGGGGGGGGGTGCGCGGGGAATATTTACGCTTGCGTGTCTGCGTTTGTTCGTACGGCGCTAGACATCGACTTTGGGTTTAGACAAAAGTATATCATCTTGGCACGCGGATGGGGAAGATGCTGCCGACGGTTCCGAATGGATCAGTGGCGTATTGCACCGGCAATCAACACCCGTGCGCAAAGGATCCAAAGATGCAGGTACGCGATAAGCGGCATGCAGGCTTTAAATCACCATCCCCATCTCCATCCCTTTTTCTCCTCTCACACCAGTTCTAATCTATCCGTTATAGCTGCTCAATCTCATTCCCTCTACTCTTCTCCAAGACATTGATAGAAATCGTCTTGCTTGCCCTGAGCTTGTAGTTCTTGCGTCGACTTCCGCAGCGATGATCCGACGCTCTCGATCTCACGCACGTTCCTACTTGCTGCACCTGAAATAATAGGCTCGTGTGTCGCTCGCCCTTGCAGATCGGTAATATTTGTCTCATATTCCTTCTGCCTGACGATGAAATGATTGTTTTCAGAGCTTGATGGTGTCGACGCCGTTGGTGATGCATGTCGTCAGCTGCGATGAAACCGGGAACGTGGCACGGTAGATGTACCAGGCTAAACATTGGCTGCGGGGGGTTTCATCAACATTGCGACCGTTGAACCCTTACTCGCAATCGGCGCTGCCTCCAGATGCAGTAGCCATGATTCAATTTGTCTCGAGTCAGTCTATTCAACACACTTTACAGTCATGGGAGATTTTGTATGGTGTGATTGATTGTATTCAACACCATGATTGGCTGATGCGACTCCGGCAGCACATGCTGCACCGGCAATTGAACGAGGCTATGAAAGTGCCGTAGTGACTAGCAGTACATTTTGACTCCGATAAACATGCTATCCTCCCGAACCTGACTCTACTGAATGTACTCAAACTTGTTTGATGCGATTGTCAACCTCCAAGAACACCGTGTCCAGCCCGGTGAGGGTTATGATCTAGCCAGAACCCTATCGTTGATCGTTAAAAAAGATCTTCGCAAAGAGATTTCACAGAACAGGGAGGTATCTTGCTAAGCCGAAAGCCGAAAAGAAAAAAAGAGATTAAGGAGAAAGAGCAATGCCGTGGTCGCAGACACGGCAATCCATGGACCAAAAGTAAATAGACAGAAAGATGCGGTTTTTCAAATGTGCCAAATATGGAGAGATGTTCGCTCTTGATCGCAGACATGGGAGTTTCGACAGAAGAGTCAGATGTCGAATCCACAAAGGGACCGTCTAAAACATGCCTCCCTCCATGGGCTGTTGGGCTACAGCCGAGCTGTTTGCAGGACGTGGAGGCGAATTGTTGCGTACAGCAAACCCGTTCTGGGGCATAGCTGGAGATGGTCCGAACTGGCTTTGTGCGTTTCCACGTAGACTCCTGCCTTCGCTCGACGCCTTTCGCAGCCTGCCTTTTGGTTGCCGGGACTGGTTGATCAGTCCGTCAGACGAGTTTGTACGAAGGGGTTCGGCGTAAGGTGCCCGCGGTGCCTCCATGCCAGGCTGTACAGCAGGATCATAGGGTGATGATCCTATTGGGCTTTGGCTTTCACCGCGGCCAAATCCGAAACGCCGTCTCATAGGGTTGATTGGGGGAACGGGTGGTGCGTCATTCTCCATACCATTCTTCAGAGAAGCACCAGCTGGGAGGTTGATCGTGTCAATGGAAGAAGTTGTGGAAAGGAACATAGGCTCTGAGATCTCCGACTTCGCGATTGACTTCTTCCGCAGCACTCCAGTTTTAGACAACGGCTGCACAGTACTTGGATTAAAGGCAGCTGCATTAGGTGTGGTTGGGTTGGAGACAGAAGGGGTGTGATTGGCGGAAAATGGAGGTACTGGGGAGGTTGGGTGCGAGAAGGCGTTGCCGTTGGCGTTGTTGTAGCCACCTGGAGACGGTCGGGGTGAAATTGGCATTCCCGGAGAAAATTTGCCTTGGGGAACAGGAAGACGAGAGCTCGGACCCGATCCGGCATTGGTCTGGATGGGATGGAGATGCTTTGATTCAAAGTAGTTTGCTGCAGCGGTTTTACTATTGCTACGCGATCGCATGCGACCCTGGGAGTCCAGTGATGGCCTTTCCGCAGGGAGTGGAGGAGTGGGATAAGCGACGTAACCGGGAAGCGATGGCATTGTATTGAGAGGATATGCGCCGCGGGATCCCTCAGTCATTGCCTGGTCCAGATCATCACGGTATTGATCAGGGCGGCTTCGGGAGCGACCTGAGGATGTTCCTGAGCTTGAGCGCTCTCGTGTTGAACTTCTAGTCGATGCTTGTGGAGATCTGCCTGTTGGGCGACCAGTCCGGCTGCTTTCTGTTGCTGAGCGCTGTCGGCTTTCCAGTTCCCGCTGTGCGTCCTGCTCGCTTTGCTGCAATATCCGAGACTGCTTTGGACGCAGTGCAGGCACGTCACCTTGAAGGCCTACGAGCGAGGTGCTGCTAACATTTGCTGAAGTTCCTCCAAGAGCAAGTTTCCTCACCGATTTATTCGAAACCTCGACTGTGGCGAATGATTCACGGCTCGACTTTGCACGGAGCATGTTTAAAGCGTTTTTCAGTCCGCCAGAGGGTCCACCAGGTGCTGGGCTTGTTGACCGGCCTTCAGCCTTAGCACGGAGGTTTTCCTGTATCAGACGCTGCCTCTGAGCAAGATCCCGCTGGAAAGCCTCGTGATCAGCCTCTGTTTCGTTGCTGGCAATACGTTCGTGGGTCCTTCGCGGAGTAAGATCCCAAGGAGCCGCAGGGTTGGGCTCAGTTGCGCTCATGATAAGGGGCGCGGCACCCTGTCCGTTGACCGAATGCTCGGGGCTCATCTTGCCATTCTCATCGCGGTACGGGTTATCGATGTCATCCAAGTCCCATGGGTTGGAATGGCTATAGGTTGAGGGCGCAGGGGTGACTGATTCGGATCCTGGCTGGCGGCGTTGAAGGCCAAACTCTTGTGTGTGGATAGCAAGTCCCATAGGTGGGCTCATCATGGGTGGACCTGGTTCGCCGTAGTTGGAAGAAACGTTGCTCATATTGCGGAGGTGCTGGCGGATCATTCCACTAAGTCCACCGTTGTCAGGACCTAATGTTGGGGAGTCAACCTCAGTACCGTCCACCTTGACGGTTTCCTCGGGGCGAGGAGACGCTTCCTGAGTCAAGGCAGGGCTATACGACGCAAAGCTAGCCTGAGAAGCCTCTTCCTCTGAAGTCGTTCGAGAGCGGAGAGCGGGATGTTCAAATATTGAAGGTGCAGGTCCAGTCGCCACAGGGACGTTGTCAAATCGGCGGGTCGGCTCCTGCGGACGAGAAACTGACGGTTTGGGTGCTTCTTCCTCTGCATCACTGAAATCGGGCGAACTGGACAAGGTAGTTTTAGTGTAGTTAGCTGGAGATGCTTCACGCTGACGCGGTAGTTCTGGAAGGCGTTGAGTTGGTGGTGAGCTCGGTGTTGCTGGGCCGGTGGTTCTCATCTGGCTTGCGGCAGCTTGGAATCTGGAGAAGGCAGATATTGCTTGACTAGGTTCAGCAGTGGATTCGGAGCTCGACCGTTCCTTTGCGTCGCTTTCAGCTCGCTTTCGCCTTTGCTGTTCTGCACGCTCTTTCAGAGTAGGCTTGCGAGGCGGTGGTGACCTTTCAACCTTGTCAGTTGGTGTACTGCGTCCTTCACGGTCCTGTTGCATATGGCGCAAGCGCTCTGCGTATTGTTCTTCACTAAAAGCCGCCTTGGGTTTGTTGAAAGCTCCCATAGCAGTAGCTTTGCCCCGGTCGTTGGGCTGGAGTGCGGCATTGAGAGTGTGTGTTTCCTCATTGTCGCTGACGACGGGACTCGCCAGTGCAGGTGATTGCGGACGAGCGAGGATAGGACTCGACGCACCAGAAGAGTTATTCCTGTTCACGCCTGGGTTTTGAGGCGCGTTAGGACTATCTGAGCGGAAGCCCGGTCCTCGAGCAAAGCGATCACTGAGATTGGTGGCAGACCGTGCTTGAGCTATGGGAATCGGTGGTGTTGATTGACCGGTTGGCGCACGTGCGCGTCGTATGGAGTTGAGCCGGTTCATGGCCGAAGACTGTTGCTCTTGGAATTGCTGGTCCAGCCCCTGATCGTACAATCTCCGTTTCGTCGTCGTCGATCTGCTTAGATCTGGGGAGATCATAGGGGCGCTCGTCGGAGGGAACGCAGGAGAGGGTGCTGTTACAGAATTGGTACCCTGGGATGCTATCGAGGTCGCAGCCGTGGACGTACGCGTGTTCGCTGTGCCTGAGTTGGTGGATGATGAAGTCTCCCTCTTACGACTGAGCTCGGTGGGGCTAGACGGCTCGGAATGCTGAGCCTCGTCATCCTCGGCTTGTTGCCTCAGCCTATCCTTCTCCTCTTGTCGGAGCCGTTGATACGCAGACATGTTGACATCGTCGTCGTACAGTGTCCTTCCGGTGCCCTTGCTATTACTGTTGGAGATCATATAGATCTTTTGTCTGCCGCCGAACAAGACATTGCCCTCGCCGGGTCTAGCTCTGGTCATGATGCTCCCAGAGCCATCGTCGTCTCTGCTACTGTCAAAGGAGTTGGTCCGCTCGTTCGCGAAGGGCGGTCGAATGGAGCCATTGAGGGAGGAGACTTCGGCAATGTCAGAGAGACCACCGGAGACAAAGCCAAACTCGTGGAGGCGCGATTGGCGTTTTGGTTGTAACACACTGTCGTCGCTGGCTTTGCCGATCTTGGAGTCTGGGTCGTCCTGCTCCTTCAACATGCTAAAGCGGGTGGATAGGCCGGGCATGATCAGACTTGTCCGGAAGTCGTCTGCTTTGGGCAATGCGGCACTGAGATCGAAGTCTGGTTTGGGCTCCTCCTGGCCCTTCTTGCCCTTCTTCGTCTTCTTTGCAGCGGCCACATCCTCGCCGCCATCCTTCTTCCTGTTTAGCCAGCGATTCATGATGGCCTGGCAGTTGTTAGCAAAAGGATTTGAACGCGGCATTGCATGGGGAGCAGGCGAGAAGCAATGGTGGACGTCTTGGCAGTGTGGACGGGAGGAGGCATCTTCTTACTGGTGGCAGCGATCAGAGCGGATTATAGCGACAATTGTGCGCTAACCGGTCGTCCCTGGGCTTTGTCTGTCGAGGGCGGGCAGGCGTAGGCGCAGGCGCAGGCGCAGGCGCAGTCGAGCGATGAGTGGGCAAGGCGAGGGCAAGGCGACTCGGGCTGGGAGGAAAGAGCAGACGCGAACATGTAGTGGGGCCAAAAACAACAGTGCGGTCGATGGCAAGCAGTCTTTTTGCAATGAGTGTCCTAGGCACGGTGGAATGTAATGTCGGCAAGAAGCAGAGGAGGGAGGTCGGGGTGAAAAAGAAGGCGTGCAGCGATTGCAGGCGTGTTCGGGCGCGGGCGTCTCTGGACGGCTCGGTTGGCGGCAAAAAAGTACAAAACGATAGATTATGGCAAAGGTTAAGGAGCGTGTATAGCTGGCAACAACAGGTGAAGGAGTGGAGGCACGCGCGCTGCGGAGTGCTGGCGTGGTGAAGCAAAGGAATGCAGAGAGCAGATCTCCCGACGGACAAGATGCTTCGAGGAGCGGGTCGACGTGGGTATGCACTCTTTGGGCTTCTGGGGGAGTGACAAGCAGACTCACATGGGACAGGGATCGCGTTCCACTAGCCTCATTTCCGTCTCGCGCATGGGCGTCGCGGTGCAGGGTCGACAGAGACGCCATGGGGCGCGGGCCACCATCCGCTCGACAGGCTGACTGCAGTCTGACGGCCATGATTGCGCCGCTGAGCCCAAAACCCGCGCCGTCCCAGGGGATGCGGGCGACGAGCAAACGCGACACCTGAAGACGCAGCGTCGTGGTCAAACGGCCATCTGCTAGCGCCGCCGCTCCTGCCTTGCCAGACCGGCGCCTTCCTGGCCAGACGTCGCTCCTGCCTCCTCAGACACGTCGCAGAGGCACCCCTTCCTTTTCCAACAACAAACCTGGCCTCACCCCACAGGCTCAAAAACAGCACGCACGCCCTCGCAATGGCCCTTGGCCCGCCCTCTCCAGCTGCCGCAACGACAAAAAGTACCATGAACATGGCGAGGCTCGTCACGACCACGGCACTCTGGCCAATCCGCGCCCTGCCCTGAGCGGTACCGTGCAGGCGCCGGGAGGGGCTGGTGCATCCCTGCATCCTCGATATGTAGCCTTGGACGACTTGCTTTTGTCCTCTCGCCGCCACACACGCTCAGCTTTCCCTCTGCGCCCGTCAGCTCTGCAGCTGCTGCTGCAAGCTGCACCATCCAATCGTCAGCCTCGCACATGGGTAGCCAAAGTATGCGGGGAGGCGACCCAGAAGCACCAAACGCCCATCGCGTACCTGAAGCCGCTAGCCTCGGCACGCACAATGAAGCGAGCGAATCACCCACGTGCCTAGTCATGAGTCCTGGTCGTCCTTCTCTGTTCCCCCTGGCCTAACCGCCTGCTGCTGTCATACCTCCCCTTTCCATGTACTACCACCGGCGCAGAACCATGCTTGAGCACTCCCCTCCTGATCGACTCTCGAGGCTAACAATTCAATTCGTCTTGTCTTGTCTTGTCTTGTCGCGATGCCGCGCCCGGCCACACTCGCATCCGTTGACCTGGTCCAACTGTCGTGTCATCTCCCGTGTCGCCGTCTTTCTACCGTCAGGCCGCCCCTGCTTGCGGCCCCGAACAGGCATGCCTCCCCTTCTGCTCGGAACGTTGAAGGCTGATTGCCTAATATGACAGCCGGCCTTTTCCTCGTATGCAATTTGCAGTCCCAGTGCACCATGCAGACTAAATGCCGACATGGCTGACTCTTCTGTTGTCATCGTCAGCGAATAGCATCACCTGATCTGCCTGCGTTCCAGTAACTGCTGAGCTTACTGCACACAAGTGTGTCCTTTGCCTGCACATACGATACCCACGGCCGGTCTGAGATGCCCTATACAGTATTAACCTTTTTGCAAGTTTCAACCTGTACACCGAAATGAATAGCCCCGGCTAGACCTAATCGATTGCATTGGTGCCACGAGGTGAGCAAATTGCCCCCTCCATCCGCCGCCTGCCGTTGTACGCTGACGATGATCATCTCCAGGCCGTCCGCGAAATTGCTGTAGGATCGGCGCTACACCAGCCCTGTAAGACGCCTTCGTCCCGTTTGCTGCGGCTGTCTCATAGCACGCGACAAAGACGCGTCTAGTCTATTTAACCCTATGTTAACAAACACCCACGCGCTGCTAACTTTTTGCCAACTGTCTGACCAAGTTTCTGATCAAGCCCAGCCGCCCTGCCAGACGACCCCACGATTGTTTCATATACCCGTAGTACACCATGTCTGGCGAACGCCTCAATGCGGTCCGAACAGCTTTACCGGTTCCTTCAAGCTTGGTCACCCAGGCATCATCGCTGCAAGCCAGCATCACCGTTGTTCTGACAGCGGGTGAGGCTTCTCAGGTTGTGGCCTGTCTGATAGGATAATGTAGGTCAAAATTGACACCTTCGCGCTCGCAAGGAAGCTGGCACTCGATTTCACCCCCTCCTATGCGCCATCTCTGTCCACAGTTCCCACTCTGAGTAGTGATCAGGTCAAGTCCGTCGCCGTCCCAACATCGGGACTCACAAGATGAGCTGCGAGCGTTGTTGGCGCCCTTGATGTCACCGTCATCTTACGAGTCTAGTCATGAAGCATCGTTTCCCTGCCAAGAAGAGACACGAAATTGAAATTGCAATTTCTGTCTCAAGGTTGCGGTAGCATCTCACGATCGATCCGTCGAGAAATCGAAAGTTTGTCAATGTTCCAAGGACCGAGATGACAAACCAGTATAATTTTCGCCGATCTTCCGGACAACGTCTTTGGTGGCCAGGGTCTTGCCGCGTCAGTGCGGGGGCCTTGATTGTTCCCAATCTAAGTAACGCATTTTCGTTTGTAATACCTGTAAGGGTCGACCGATGAGGAACCGGCTCTGAACCTAGCAACATCGTCTTCTGTTGTCCAGGTTGAGATAGCATTGGACCGTAGATTCCTCAGTCTACTTCGTTTCCATCTTCGGTTCATTTTATCATCGTGCACTGTTCACTATTTCCTAAAGGCAATAACAGGATACTGCATTCTCATTTTCGATGGCTTCCGATCTTTGGAGAAGTGGACAGCAATTTCTACTACGCTCTAGATAGTGGTGTGCCAAGTCATTTCTATAGAGTAAAGCAACCGCTAGACATATCGTGTATCAACTCTCCGTTACCATGCTTGGTAAGCTCATGCCATCGCCCCCTTGCCTTGGTCAGAGATGTCGCTTGAGCTGCGTTGAGCAATGTCACGGCTTTCAGCAATGCTTGAAAATATGGCAGGTCAATACATCTGTACATGGCGACCCATCTTCATCCGGTTTGAAAGAGCCGGATAATTGTGATCTAAACATACTTCTATCTTGATACAAAAAGATAAGAACGGCAAAATTTAGGTCGACGCCTTTCGTCATTCTCCGCTTCTCTAGAACCGCGAGTGGAACGAAGAAGGCGCATCTAGGAAATACTATCGTGACATTGAAGTTGCCCTCTTCACCCCTACTTGTGTGGAACTGTGTCAATACGTCCTCTCACCATCACTTTCACTCTCACCTCACCGACTCTGGGCTCGCGAGGCCACATTCACGCGCACGCCTCTCAAGGCTTCCGTATTTGTTGCGAGTCCCACCCTTGCAATACTTCTACACATGTCGCCTTTCTACCTTATCTTACCCGTCTCTACCTTTACTCACGACTGGTTTTTCCATCTACCAAGATGCTGTCAAATATTCCAACATTTGTACTTCTCGCGAGCGCAAGTATGATCAAGCACAAGGTAAGTTGTGACTGTACGAAATGCATATGAAACATACACTGACTTTGCATCTCCACCTCTGCAGCCGGGTCCCAACGAGATTTTCTCCTGTGGGATTCCCCTTCCTCGTTTCGAAAATGGTACGAGGGCGACTAGTCGGGCGCGGTATTTCGGTGAGACTCAGGCCTATCCTGGTCAGAACGGTCAAGGCGCGACTGATATGTTTGCCGGTCCTGTCGGTAAAGCTCCAGTGAGATGGCCACGTAACTCGGAAAACAAGGTCGTCATCCCGTACTGCTACCACACGCAAGAGGCTCGCGAGACCGTCCTGCCAATTTTGCACATCGCTATAGAGACGTGGATGTCGTAAGTATATGCCAACCGGGTTGGAATATGTAATAGTTGACTAATGAACCCTAGTTATCTTGGAGTTGCTAGCAAAGAAGCCGGCCACGCTATCAGTTTCAAGGAGCACTCGACCAGCGATGGAGAACCGATTTATTGTACGCCAGACCGCGAGAAATCCGACGAGTGGAACTCAGCTCTACCTCATGAAACCCTGGCCATCTTCTGGGGAGGGGACAAAATGGGATGGAGTGCTGATGTAGGTCTACAACCTAGCCAAGAGACACCCTGGGAAAACCGGCTGTATGTCGGAGACGAAAACTGTTTCCATTGCGCTATACATGAGCTCGGTCATGTCATGGGTTAAGTCGGGAGCCATGTTGGAGAAAGTCACGACGCGTGCACTAACAGAAGCCAGGCATGATACACGAACACCAGCGTAGCGATCGAGACACTTATATCAAGGTCCAATATGAGAACATTCGTGATTTCGAAGAGGTGAGTCAATTTCTCCCGAGCTGTCCAAAGATGAACACAATCACTAATGATGTATTACAGTGCTGGGGACGCGCCAAAGCCAAGGGCGACGCCAAAGTTACCCGATCTAACATATGCAGCAACATAAGATATGCACTCGAGTACAAGTGCCTGTGTAGTGCATTCATCAAAGGTATCACCGGAAGTCTTCTCCCCCTCTTCACGCTTGACCCCTACGACATGTATAGCATCATGCACTACGAAAGCTCTTCTGGGGGGACAACACAATGTCCTAATTACGAGTCCGAGGAGTCGTCCAATCATTGTCCAATCCAAGTCTACATTGACTACGAGGATCATGACAAAGGACTTACAATGCTAGTGCCGAACCTAAGGCCGTCTGATCAGGATATAAAATGGGTCAAACATGTCTACCCTTACAATTTGGAGACTTGAGATAGCTCCAGAAGAGTGCTTGATTGCTATGTAATGCGTCGAGGCGTTTTGTGTATTGGCGGTACCAAAGTCTTCGCTTGCAGTGAGCAATGCATGTACCCGGGTTAGAGAGCACCAGACTTGCTTGCACAGAGTAAACTGGAACATAATACAAGACGAACCCACTTCAACTGTTTAGATGTATAGTTATGCGTTCCCTATTTTTTCACCTAAAGTCTACAATGAAGAAAGACTCATCATCCGAGTTTTAGTAGACTTCTTAGGGTAGTCGCAATCGCTTACCTACCATTGCACCGACAAATGCATCATCGATTTCCACGCGTCCGAGATACACTGGGAGAAAATAAAATAAAATAAGATAAAATAAAAAAATAGAGTCGTAGTCATACGATTCTTCAGTAGCGGAAATAGTGCCGTCACATGATGAGTCACCTCAAAGCCAAAGCCAGAGCTACAAGGGGTGGTTGTGTAATCCACCTGCAGTGATCCACTTACTCAAGGTGCACAGCACGTCACTACTTCACCATGTAAGCGACCTAGATGGTACACGTGCGTCGGCAACACTAACCCATCTTCCTAGCCCAACAGTCACTTCCGAAATGCGTCATCCAAAGCTCACGTCCTCTCGTATCCCAACGACTTTGCTAACCTCCAGGGTTGCGCTCAACAACATGCAAGCTATGCAGCCACCCGCTGCAGGTCAGCTCCAACTGCATGGTATGCCGCTCAAAACGGTCAACAGTAGGGTGTCTTATCTGATGCAACCAAGCTTCCTCAACAATGTTCAACATCCCTTTGTGCGAGCGAGCGGAGTTTTGTTGAGCTTATCTCGACTTCTTCTGGTTGCAAAGATAACGATTGGAAAGTGCGTAGGCGACAACAACTAACGAGCAACACCTGCAATCATCACGCAACCAAGTAGATTGACGTTGTTTTGAACATGTCTTTCTTGCATTACAATACATAAATCTTTGCGAGTCATGGACACATCTAAACTATGCGCCTGAGACCCAAACACGCAGAGGAATGATGTTCCTTCTCTTGCCCAACTATACTACCATGCTTCTACCTTCACGAATACGAGCACATCGCCGCGGGTCTATAGTTAACATTGCGCAATAGCGACTGAAACAGCCTGGTCGTCCGAGTGGCTGATGCTGATGTTGATGCTCTTGACACCAACGCGCTTGGCTTCTTCGTGAGCCTGGCCATAGAGCTGCGTAGATGTTAGTATATGCTTCTTAGGCTGTCTGGGTATTGGAGTAAACATACCTGAACGGTTGGCGCGCCCGACTCGTCGTTGACAATCTCAATATCCTTCAGCGGAGCACCAGCGCCTTGCCCCTTGACACCTAGGGACTTGAAGACAGCCTCCTTGGCTGACCACTTTCCAGTGAAGCTTGCCTGAGGGTTTGGTGCCTTCTGGCAGTATGCGATCTCCTTCTCCGTGAAGTTACGCTCGATGAAGGTCTCGTTCTCAATGTTCAGCGCACTGAGACTCTCAACATCGACACCAACCTTGCTATTGGCGGAAGCAGTGGCCTGGGTGAGCTGTTCAACCATCTTCATCGTCTCCTGCGATTTCTTGTCTTTTTTGGGAGCAGGGGTCTTCGCATAACTGTACGTGGAGGTCTTCTTGTCCATGGTTACACGCGCTTGCGGGTTGAGGAAAACCTCTTGCATCTTCTCGTCCTCATATGGTGCCTTGTCTTTGGCACGGAACATGGTGTTGTTGATGAGGCCGTCGTGGAAGTATCGGTAGGCCTTCTTTTGGCGAGCCTCAACCTTCTGTTTATAGGCTGCGAACTGGTGGTGCTCAAGCGCGGCGAAAAGGTACCTGGGATGGATACCAATAGCTTGGCTTCCTTTCTGTCCGAAACCGAATGAGGTGACGGAGAAGGCCTTGACACCATCAGTCTGAATGGACTGGGATGGGTAAACAATGTAGTCAAACTGTTCCATGGTTTTATCAATGTTATCAGCGTTGGGGTTGCCAGGTACAAGACCAGAGTTGAGCACCTGCAAGCAACCGTTGAACATCCAAGCACCGGCAGCACCCTTAGGGTGACCAGTGAGGTACTTCTGCCAGATACTTAGCAGCGCGTTGCCCTTCTTACGACCAAGATGACGCATTTGGTTGTTGATGACATCGGATTCGTTCTTGTCGTTTGCCATAGTAGAAGTGCCGTGGAAAGAAGCGACATCAAGATCGTCGATAGTAAGGCCCCAAGTAGCAAGGGCACCACGGAGAGGAGCGATGCGTGCGTCTTGTTTCCAGAAGTTGTTACCCAGGCTGTTTAGCGCATCCTTTTCCTGTCGCCTGGCTTCCATTTCGATATTGGAAGCACGCTCCTCGAGATAAGCCGCCTCGTCAAAGTCCTCGCCAGTCGAATCCTTCATCGCTGCAACTTCCTCCTGGAGATACAAGATTTCCGACTCTTGCCATTGCTTGATCTGTTTGCGTCGGAGGTCCATCTGCCGTCTCCTGTACTTGATGTCAAGGAGCGGCGATGGGAACTTGGACGGGTTCTCTCGCGCAGTAGTCAGCACACCCTTTCCTGGAGCAGGGACGGACCGGCCAATCTTGTCGGTCGCTGTGGCAGTGAAGCCAAGGATACCGTAGATGGGAACTCCCATGTCGAGAGCCAGCTTGGCGTCCATGATGACTTGCATACCACAACCTTGCGACTCCATGAAGCCATTTCTGGTCGTTGTGGCAGGACGCGACATCTCTTTGGGCGTACGTCCGTGAGCGAACTCGTCTTCGGCGTTGCTGGTAGCTTTCATGTTGGCGAATTCGTATGAACCTTCCTCTTGGAAGTCATCAAAACCACCTACAAAGCAGATGCGGGCCTTTCCTTCGACAATGGTATCGTATCCGATATCGAGAGATTCAACAGCAGTGGCACAAGCACCGACGGGGGTCTTGATAGGTCCGGTAGATGAAAGCAGCAACATGTTAACCCAGGCGCTCATAGTGTTGATGAAGGACTCCTGCAGGATATCTTTCTGGACTGGCTTGTCCATGAAGCGGTCTTTGTACATTCCGCGAAGGGCGGTAGTACCACCGATACCGGAACCGACGCAATTACCGACCTGAGAAATGTGGACATACTGGTAGAACTCGTAGGGGTCAGTGATACCACTGGCAAGCAGACATTCGGCAGTAGAGACAAGTACGAAGAGCGTTACAGGGTCGACCTGAGAGATGATATCATCAGGCACACCGTACTTCTTGGCGTCCCAGCCAGTAGGGACCTGGCCAGCAACGAGGCGGTCGAAGCGCAGAGCCTTGGGAAGGAGGAGCGTAGCGCCTTTCTTCATGCGAACAGTGTACTCGCTAGAGCCTTCGATTGCAAAAATCTCAACCTTGTCGCCATGCTCAAGCTTGAACTCCTCCGCAGTCTCCTTTGAAGCCTCGAATGGATCGAGGTCCTCCTCAATCTGGATCTCCTGCATAAGTTGCTTCTTCTTGGGATCGTAGCCGTTGAAGAGTTCGGGCTCGATAAGACGGATACCAGCGTGCTCAAGGATGTACTTCTCGTACTTGGGCTTGACATCCTTGTCATCAATTGGCTCGTTAGTCTTGGCATCTACCCATCCGGAGTAGCTCTTTCCTTTGAGGGGACCGTTGTGATTCTTGATGAGACCCATGATCCATGCCATCTCGACACAGCCTTCGATGGAGAACTCGCCATACGCTTCCATCTCCCAACGTGTCCTGGAGTTACCCCAGGGCCCAATCTCGGAGAAACCAGTAACGACGACGACCTTCTCGAGATCAACCATACCCTTCAGATTTTCATTGAGAGGCTTGATCTCAGTATCCCAGTCGGGTACCTTGGGGAAATCGAACTTCATGTTTGCTCGTGGTTCGATTGTGGCCTTCTTGTACAGTGCCTCGCTCGCCTCGCCGTTGACAACCTTGTTCTCAATGGCATTCTCTTTGATGACGGCTTTGCGGATATCACTCGTCTCATTGAGTTCCTTACGCAGGTCGGTCATGAGGTCTTTCAGGTTAGGAATGTACTGGAAGCCACCGTTGAGATCTGCCCACACAGGCTCGACCTGGCAAAGGTTGACGATCGGTGGTGCCATCAGACCAAGCAGATTGAAGGCCATCTCCTGCTGAGAGAAGGTACGTACACCGTACTTCTCAATACCCTCGGCAACGATGTTGTTGGCGCCCATCAGACCGGTACCACGGGTCCAACCGATGACAGCACCGCAGATGGTAAGGTAATTACCCCAGCTCTCCGAGTGCCACCTTGAGAAGAGAGTCTCGAGTGACATTTTAGACTCTGAATAGAGACCATCGTTACCAAAGGTTCCGTGGTTGGGGGACAATGGCAGGATGACTTGTGCTGGACGGGTCTCGTAACCGTAGGCCTGCTTTTGCTTCTTGACAGCTCCAAGCATGCGCAGAAGATTGGTCAACATGATACGGTGAGCGAGCTCCGACTTGGAGTCGATGCTGTCGATCTCGCGACCGTTCTCCGGAATGGCGGCGAAGGGAACGATGAGATCGAGATCCCAGCCAAGACCTTTCTTGGTGTCGAAGATGTAGTCAACCAAAGCCTCAACATCCTGGTTGCTACCCTGATTGAAGGGTACAACGATGAGCTGGGAGCCGCGAGCGCCGTACCGCGAGTACATGGACTGGTAGTACTCGGTAACTTCGCGGGAGAACCTAGAAGTGGTGACGACGACCTTGGCACCGCCGCTAATGAGACCCTGGAGGACTTGTGCGCCAATGGAGCCGGCACCAGCACCCGTCATAAGAGCATACTTGCCCTGGAAAGTGACACCAGACTTGGCAGCCTCCTCTAGGCAGTCCAGGTAAACGCCAGTAAGCTTCTTGCTGTACTCCCAGCCATGATCGTCCTTCCTCTTCAGATGTAAAAAGGGAATCGTCTCAACCTTGCCCTGCTTGGCAGAGGCATTGACGCGACCATTACGACCTCTCTTGCCTCCTACAGCCTTGACGTTGTCATGGGGCATGATCTGGCCCTCGTTCATTGACAGCGAACGAATGACGTTGCTGTAGAGGCTCTTGATTTGGAGTTGTGATGACTTGGAAAGCTTGTGTTGCTGCTTGATAAGCTTGTAGATCCTTTGCAGGTCATTTTGAACCTTTGTGCGGTTGCCATACTCGGACAGCTTTCCACCCTCAGCCATCTCGCGCACGTAGTGCTCCAGCTTGCGAACGCTCGCTCTTGGGGCTTCCTTGTAATTCATGTTGCCCTTGGCATCAATCTCCAGGTGTGGCGCAGTGGGAACTGCGACATCTTTGTAGACTGGAGCCTCGTTCAGAACCTCCTTGCAGTTGTCGATGAGCTGTTGGCCGAGCTCCTTTGCAAGCTCGTATGTCTCACCGCGCTCAGTGGGGCAATGGTCCATGTGATACTGCATGAAGTCGAGAAGGAGTGGGTTTGAGCGATTCATGATGGCGATACAACGGCTGACAATCTCACGATCGACCGCCTTGAGCTTGCCGAAGATGATGTCGTAGTACATGGTGAGAGCGTCCTGGCGGGCCCAGTTCCATGATGAGTCGTAGACGCGTGCCTTGAGTGGTGTGAACTGAGGCTCAATGCCGGAAGCGTAAAACTCGCCGTGCTCGGTAGTCCAGAGATCAAGCTGAGCCTGGAGCGTAGACTGCGCCTTTTGCGAGTCGACAAAGGACTTGTCACCCGCACGGAGGTCGATCTTGAGGTAACGGGCGAAAAGCTCAAGCTGCTGCTTGAAGAGTTGGCGTTGGTCCTTGGTAAGCGCGTCAATGGCCGCAGGGTCCATCATCATGCCACCACCCGAACCACCAGCGTCGCCAGCGGCTGTAGGGGCAGACAAGCTGATTCCGGCAATGCCTGCGTATTTGTTCGCCTGCTCGTCCAGGAAAGCCTTACCGTCGGCCTCTGAGCTAAGACGTGCAGCAGGCTCGTTGGTGATGGCGAGCAGCAGAACTCCGTCTTGTCGTCCCTGCGCCAGTCCCCATCTTGTCTCGAGGTGCTTTCGCACAGCTGTGATGTTGAAGCCACCCGGCATCTTGGCTGACACCATGCGGGCAATGAGAGAGGAGGATTGCTTTCCAAGCTGACCGTTAAAAGTAGCCTGCATGGCAGCACCGAGCTCGTCGAGGGGGGTATCTTCGGGCTTTTCGGGAGTTGAGCCAAACTCCTTGCCCAGGTCTCCGAGGATCTCATTCTGTAGGGTAGACTTGCCTGGAGGATGGTTAGTCAGGGTTTTTGCTGTGTACAGGCCATTGACTTACCTCCGACTAGATCCTTGATGGCCTTGCTCAGCGGAATGTCGACGAGCGGCTTCTTCAGCTTCTGGGCCACCAGTGTCCGCACAATGTCAGTAGCTGTGACTGGCGCATCTGGCACCTGGGCTGCAGGTCCGGCACTCGGTGGAGAAGGTGCCGCGGCGGCAGCAGGTGCTGAAGCTGCTGGCGCAGACGAGGGCGCAGACGAAGGCGCAGACGAAGCGCCCCCGCTGCTGGCTGCTGGAGCCTCTGGTTCCTCCTCTATCGGGTCTACGTCGTAGTAGATGTCCTTGGCGTCCTTGTTGTAGCACAGGATTTGACGCTGCAGCGACCGCGCCGCATCATGGCCCTCGTATTTGCTGGCGAGTGTGCGCTTCGCCATGACACCGAGCGTGTCGGCGGGGCCGATTTCGACGATGCGCTCCGTCGTCTTCTCGCCGAGGACGACATCCTGTGTCTCAATCCACCTCACGGGCGAGGCAAACTGGTATGCGAGCAGCTCAATGAGCAGCGTGTGCGAAAGCTCCTGCTCGACCTCGGGACGCATGATGAGGTAATGGAGGGAGCAATTGGCAGAAAGGAGGGTGGGTTGAGGCTCGACGGAGCTCAATGGGTATCTCTATTACAAAATAGAAGAAGGGTATCGTGGGTCCAAGGAGGAAGGAAGGGCCAGCAAGAAGACGCGCTATTAGGTGGGTGGGTAGTGTATAGTGCGGTGAGAGCACTCGAGCGATTCAAGGGTCCGGGAGGGGTGAGCTGTCTCCCCCGCGAACGATTTAGATTTTTTTTCTCACGGGAAGTGGAGTGGGTGGTCAACGGGTGGTGCAGCAAGAGGAGGTCCAACGCATTGGCTGTTTATCTCTTGTTGGACAGGACAGCGGCTTGCGTTGACATGGCCGGGCGTTGAGGAATTCTCCCGCCTCGGGCTGGCGGTACTAAAATTCCAAACCCCTGCGACTGCAGCTCGTTACTGCTTTGGCCGGTGCTCAACGAGCTAATCTCGCCTGGAAGAGGTGGGCTTGCGAGGGGTGCAAAGGCAGCCACCAAGACGTGAAGCGGTTCTGGTTGGACTTGCGAGATGACGAGTAACACAGTTGGAGGATGCCGGCCTGGTCCGCCGTGTCCTCAACAGCTGCGCGGGTGCGGATAAGCGCATCTGCACCCGAGTTGTTGAGTGCCTCTGCCCCAGCATTTGCGTAGGACCATACCACAGACCCCTGCCCGCGCTAGTGACCCATGATATGCAGGCCAAATCCGAGCTCGTCGTCGAAAATGTCGACCAACTCGGCGCGAACATAACCACGCCAGCGCACCGCTCCCGACTCGCTCCTCACCTCCTCCCGGCCCAATTGCACAAGCACCCCCTCCTGGTTGCTTTCTTCTACCCTGGCGCCCTTGGTCATCCTGCTGCCTGCGGTACCCTCTCCACGCCCCTCACACACCGCACCGCACATAGCAAGGGAGCTGCTCTGCCATTACTAGCACTACGGGCCACATCCCGAGCACGTCAGCCAGATTAGCTTCTGTCTGAGTAAAGAGGTACGCATCAGGTAATTCTTGCGAGGCGCTGGGGACACCTGTTGTCTGCTCCTGCGCCTGCGCCTGCGCGTCGCATTGCCTTGGAGGCGCCTTCCCCGCCATGGCGAGACCACCAGACAAGAGCTCACACTGCCCAGACGCTCCTTCCCGCCCACGCCGTTCCTTCCACACCTCTAATCTGTCCGAGGTACGCGCCTTCCGCTGCTCCTCACTCACCTCCACTCCTCTGAACCCGCGGCTGACCATTGCCCTGACACAGGACTCCCGTAATCGCACCCACACCATGTACGGTTCCGGCCAGCAGACGGGCATCTCCACGCCCCGCTCCGCTGCAAACCTGCGCCCGCTCATCCTCTCCCACGGCTCGCTCGAATACACGCTCCTCATCCCTACCGCCCTCCACTTCAATGCACAACAGTTGAGGGACACGTTCAAGTCGACGCTTCCTGACCCAACCGACGAGCTCGCCCTAGACGATGAGCCGTCGTCGGTAGCCGAGCTGGTGGCGCGATACCTTGGTTTTGTCGCCAAAGAGGTCGAGGAGGGTGAGGACCCCGACTCTTTCGAGGAGGTGCTCAAGCTCGTTCTTACCGAGTTTGAGCGTGCCTTCCTCCGCGGCAACGAGGTGCATGCGCTGGCTGCCTCTTTGCCCGGCATCACCGAGAAGAAGCTGGTCACTGTCCGGTCATACTACGCTGCCCGTGCCGCAGTAGAGAGGCCTATCAAGCACCACGAGTCTGCTCTGTTCCGCGAAGCCTCCGACGAGAATGCCTTTATATATGCTGTTCTGGGCGGCCAGGGCAACATCGAGGAGTACTTTGATGAACTCCGCGAGATCTACACCACCTACCCCTCGTTTGTAGAGGACTTTGTTGCCGCCGAGGCACAACATCTGCTCGTCCTATCGCGTGACCCGCGCGCTGAGAAGCTCTACTCCAAGGGCCTCGATGTCATGCGATGGCTCAACAACCGAGACTCGCAACCCGATACCGACTACCTGGTTTCGGCACCTGTCAGTCTGCCCTTGATTGGGTTGACCCAGCTCGCACACTACGTCGTAACCTGCAGAGTCCTCGGCAGCCATCCCGGACACGTACGCAGTCGCTTGTCCGGTGTAACGGGTCACTCGCAGGGTGTCGTTACCGCCGCCGCTATCGCCGAATCCAAGAACTGGGAGACCTTTGAGCGATCTGCCAAGAAAGCCATTGAGATCCTTTTCTGGATCGGTGCGCGAAGTCAGCAAGCCTTCCCTAGGACCTCGCTGGCACCCACCGTCTTGCAAGACTCAGACGACAATGGCGAGGGCGTACCCACGCCTATGCTCTCCATCCGTGACCTCTCAAGAAAGGCAGTCCAGGACCACATTGACGCAACCAATGCCCATCTACCCCAAGACCGACACATTGCCATCTCGCTGGTCAACAGCGCGCGTAACTTTGTAGTCACAGGTCCACCAATCTCTCTGTATGGTCTCAACCTACGCCTGCGCAAGGTCAAGGCTCCGACCGGCCTAGACCAAACCAGAATACCTTTCACCGAGCGCAAAGTGCGCTTCGTTAACCGCTTCCTACCCATCACTGCTCCCTTCCATAGCCCATATCTGGTAGATGCGACCAAGCAGCTCGAGGATGACCTCAAGGCGATCAAGATCTCTACCGCGGATCTTGGCATTCCCATGTATGACACACACACAGGCCAAGACATTCGCGAGACTGAGACCGACAACATCGTTCCTCGCCTTGTTAGCATGATCACTGCCGACTCAGTCGAGTGGGAAAAGGCAACTGTGTTCCCCAAGGCCACTCACATTCTTGATTTCGGCCCGGGTGGTATCTCCGGTCTTGGCGTACTCACAAACCGCAACAAGGACGGTACTGGTGTTCGTGTCATCCTCGCGGGTGCCATCGATGGCCAAAACGCTGAAGTTGGCTACAAGCCTGAGATATTTGATCGTGACTTCGACCATGCCGTCAAGTACGCTGTGGACTGGGTCAAGGAGCATGGACCTCGTCTCGTCAAAACTTCAACTGGTCAGACCTATGTCGACACCAAGATGAGCCGCATGCTTGGTCTGCCTCCTGTCATGGTCGCTGGTATGACACCTTGCACTGTACCATGGGACTTTGTCGCAGCGACAATGAATGCTGGTTACGAGATCGAACTTGCTGGCGGTGGCTACTACAACGAAAAGACCATGACTGCTGCGATCACCAAGGTCGAGAAGGCCATCCCTGCTGGTCGCGGTATCAGCATCAACCTAATCTACGTCAATCCGCGTGCTATGGGATGGCAGATCCCGCTCTTGGCCAAGCTCAGGGCCGAGGGTGTTCCAATTGAAGGTCTTACCATCGGCGCGGGTGTGCCATCCATTGAAGTCGCCAATGAGTACATCGAAACCCTAGGCATTAAGCACATTGCCTTCAAGCCGGGTTCTGTCGAGGCTATCCAGCAGACCATTAACATCGCGAAAGCAAACCCTACTTTCCCCGTCTTGCTCCAGTGGACAGGTGGTCGTGGTGGTGGTCATCACTCCTTCGAAGACTTCCATCAACCTATCCTGCAGATGTATGGCCGCCTGCGCAAGTGCGAGAACCTGATTCTTGTTGCAGGTTCCGGATTCGGTGGAGCAGAAGACACATACCCATACCTTACTGGATCATGGTCGACCAAGTTCGGATACCCACCCATGCCGTACGACGGTTGCTTGTTCGGCAGCCGCGTCATGACTGCCAAGGAGGCAAAGACATCCAAGATGGCCAAGCAGGCCATAGTTGACGCCCCAGGTCTCGATGATAGTGACTGGGAGAAGACCTACAAGGGCCCAGCTGGAGGTGTCATTACTGTTCGCTCCGAGATGGGTGAGCCTATCCACAAGCTCGCCACACGTGGTGTCATCTTCTGGCATGAGATGGACCAGAAGATCTTCAGTCTGGACAAAGCCAAGCGCGTCCCCGAACTGAAGAAGATGCGCGAATACATCATCGAGAAGCTGAACAAGGATTTCCAGAAAGTCTGGTTCGGTAGGAATAAGAAGGGGGAGTCGGTCGACCTGGAAGACATGACCTACGCTGAGGTTGTGCAACGCATGGTAGACCTCATGTATGTCAAGCACCAGTCCCGCTGGATCGACCAGAGCTTGAAGCGCTTGACCGGTGACTTCATCCGTCGACTGGAGGAGCGTTTCAGCAGGGCTAGTAGCGAGTCACTGATCCAGAATTACAATGAGCTCAACGACCCCTTCCCAATGCTTGAGAAGGTCTTCAAGGCTTACCCCGACTCGGACAAGCAGCTCATTAGCGCTCAAGATGTGCAGCACTTCTTGCTCCTTTGCCAACGTCGTGGACAGAAGCCTGTTCCATTCGTTCCTGTCCTCGACGAGACCTTTGAGTTCTTCTTCAAGAAGGATTCACTGTGGCAATCTGAAGATCTGGATGCTGTTGTCGACCAAGACGTTGGCAGGACGTGCATCCTTCAAGGACCCATGGCCGTCAAATACTCTACCAAGGTCGACGAGCCTATCAAGGAGATCCTGGATGGTGTCCACCAGGGTCACATCAAGTACCTTTTGCGTGACATCTATGGCGATGATGAGTCCAAGGTTCCTGTCATCGAGTACTTCGGTAGTAACCTGCTTGCACCACCACAGGGTCTTGAGGTCGACGGTCTTACCGTATCAGAACTTGAGAACAAGGTCATCTATCGACTCTCTGCTGCCCCCAACGTCACAATGCCAGAGGTACACTCATGGCTGCAGCTCCTGGCAGGTACTAGTTACTCCTGGAGACACGCTTTCTTTACTGCAGATATCTTTGTGCAGGGTCAGCGATTCCAGACCAACCCTACTTCTAGGGTTTTTGCCCCCACACCTGGTATGGTCATCGAAATCCAACATCCCAACGAGCCTGCCAAGACTGCGATCATCGTCAAGGAGTTGCACCATGGTGGCAAGCTGATCAAGACTGTCGATGTCAGCCTTACAAAGGACAACGAGATTCTGCTCAACATCTACGAGGAGCGTACCGCTCTTAAGCAAGCTGTCGCGTTGCCTTTCCGATTCACCTATCGCCCTGACGTGGGTTATGCGCCCATCCATGAGGTTATGGACGCCCGCAACGATCGGATCAAGGACTTTTACTACAAGGTCTGGTTTGGAGATGAGGAATGCCCGTTCGATGCGTCTGTCACTTCGCGCTTCGATGGTGGCCGTGCTACCGTCACAAGTGAGGCCATCAACGACTTCGTCCACGCAGTTGGCAACACGGGTGAAGCCTTTGTTGACAGACCTGGTAAGGAAGTCTATGCCCCCATGGACTTCGCTATCGTTGTTGGCTGGAAGGCTATTACCAAGCCCATCTTCCCTCGCGCAATCGATGGCGACCTCCTCAAGTTGGTCCATCTTTCCAACGGATTCCGCATGATCTCTGGCGCCGAGCCTTTGAAGAAGGGTGATGTTCTTGACACCACTGCACAGATCAACGCCGTCATAAACCAGGAATCTGGTAAGATGGTAGAGGTCTGCGGCACCATCACCCGTGACGACAAGCCGGTAATGGAAGTTACCAGCCAGTTCCTCTACCGCGGTGCATATGACGACTTCGAAAACACATTCCAGAGGAAGGTGGAGAAGCCTATCCAGCTCAACTTGGCCACCAGCAAGGATGTCGCAATCCTGCGGTCGAAGGAGTGGTTCAACTTCGAGGAGCCTGAGATTGACCTGCTGAACAAGACATTACTCTTCAAGCTTGAGACTGTTGTCCGGTACAAGAACAAGACAGTTTTCTCAGATATCGAGACCCAAGGAGAGGTCTTGCTTGAGCTCCCAACCAAGGAAGTGATCCAGATCGCTTCCATTGAATACCGATCTGGTACCGCGTACGGCAATCCTGTCCTCGACTACTTGGAGCGCAACGGTGCCGCCGTCGATCAGCCGGTGCTTTTCGACAACGCTATCCCACTACATGGCAAGACACCACTCAAGCTTAAGGCACCTGCTTCCAATGAGAACTACGCTCGCGTCTCTGGCGACTACAACCCCATTCACGTCTCTCGTGTCTTTGCTAGCTACGCCAACTTGCCTGGTACGATTACTCACGGCATGTACTCCAGCGCAGCTGTTCGGAGTTTAGTCGAAACATGGGCCGCTGAGAACAATGTTGGTCGTGTCAGGAGCTACCACGTCAACCTTGTCGGTATGGTGCTTCCTGATGACATGCTCGATGTCAAACTCCAACATGTCGGCATGGTTTCTGGTCGTAAAATCATCAAAATTGAGGTCAGCAACCAGGAGACCGAAGACAAGGTTCTTCTTGGTGAGGCTGAGGTTGAGCAACCCACTACCTCATACGTCTTTACTGGACAAGGTTCGCAGGAGCAAGGCATGGGTATGGAGCTTTATAACAGCAGTCCCGTTGCCAAGGAGGTCTGGGACCGTGCTGACAAGCATTTCATGGACAACTACGGTAAGTCTGAATCACCTTGCTTATATTGTGCGAATACTGACTCACAACAGGCTTTGCTATCACCAACATCGTGAAGAACAACCCGAAGGAACTCACCATCCATTTCGGTGGTCCAGTCGGCAAGGCTATCCGTCAGAATTACATGTCTATGACCTTCGAGACTGTTGCTGCGGATGGCTCTATCAAATCCGAGAAGATCTTCAAGGAGATTGATGAGAACACCACGTCTTACACTTACCGGTCACCAACTGGTCTGCTGTCAGCCACTCAGTTCACACAGCCTGCCCTGACACTGATGGAGAAGGCATCTTTCGAAGACATGCGCGCCAAGGGTTTGATCCAGGTCGAGAGTACATTCGCCGGACACTCTCTTGGTGAATACTCTGCTCTTGCGGCCATGGCTGAGGTTATGCCTATTGAGAGTCTGGTCTCGGTTGTGTTCTACCGTGGTCTTACGATGCAGGTCGCTGTCGAGCGCGATGAGACTGGTCGTTCGAACTATTCCATGTGCGCTGTCAACCCCAGCAGGATCTCCAAGACCTTCAACGAGCAAGCACTCCAATATGTGGTCGAGAACATCGCCGAGACAACTGGATGGCTACTGGAGATTGTCAACTACAACATTGCCAACATGCAGTACGTCGCTGCTGGTGACCTCCGCGCTCTCGACTGCCTTACTGGCGTTACCAACTACCTCAAGCAACAAAAGATCGACATCCAGGCGCTCATGCAGACTCTGTCACTGGAGGAGGTGAAGAACCACCTGGTTGAGATTATCAAGGGCTGTGCTGAGCAAACAGAAGCCAAGCCCAAGCCGCTCGACCTTCAGCGCGGGTTTGCTACCATTCCGCTCAAGGGCATCGACGTTCCCTTCCACTCGACCTTCTTGCGTTCTGGTGTGAAGCCGTTCAGGTCTTTCCTTCTTAAGAAGATTCACAAGACGTCTATCGACCCCAGCAAGTTGGTCGGAAAGTACATTCCCAACGTCACTGCTAAGCCATTTGCGTTGACCAAGGAATACTTTGAGGATGTGTACAAGCTTACCAATTCACCCAAGATTGGCAACATCCTGGCCAACTGGGAGAAGTACGAAGAGAGCGGCAAGGAGGAGGCCAAAACCGAGGCTGTTGCGTAAAATTCGGCATGTATGTATACGTAGACGCGGGTCCATGATTCGGGCGTTTTGGTGGTTCACAAGTGGATGATTGGCCATTTGATATCCAGGTTGGAGGCTTAGATATGCTTCTCACGATGACATTTAGTAATTCATTCTCTCAAGATGATACTGGTACGAATTCCAAAAGTGACGTCATGAAAGAAAAGATGTTTGGCCATCACGTTCAAGAGCCCAAAGTACGTGGGAAATCAATGGTGTATAGATGAACAAGCTTGACACTCAAGTGTGCTACACCAGCTTCGCCGCCCAACCCGACCCAACCCAAACCTAAGCCTACCCTAAGACCGTCCTAAGAAGTTGACTTTGAATTTGAAAAATACGCTTATCCAAACAGAGACCAGAAAGTTGAAGGGAAAAAAAGAATCGTAATGACAAAGGGCGGTTATCGGAACAATCCCCGTTTCCGTGGTGTTTTCCCACTCTCCAGCACAGACGTCCCTTCTTGCGCCGTACTGGGTAGCGCAGGCATGGTATGCGCATGAACCAGCGGCGGCGCTTCGATGTGTCTTTGCGAGTATGGTGTGTGACTCTGGTACGGTGTGTGTTGTTGTTGATACGGTGGCAATTGCTGCCAATTTTGCTGGTAGCTCTGTTGGTAGTTGGTACTGGGTGGGGGGAAGCTTTCGTGATTTTGTATGTATCCGTTGCTGGTTACTCTGTGCGGGGTCTGTGGTACGAAATCTTTCGGCTGTTGGTTTTGGTGATGGGTTTGTGTTTGTTGTTGTTGTTGTTGTTGTTGCGAGCGGAGGAGGCCAAAGGCCCAGTTGGAGAGGTTGAAGCCGCCGAAGATGACGATGGCTGTGAAGATCTAAGAGAAAGGTTGGTCAGCCAAACGACACATTGACAACAAAGAAAACAAGGCAAAGTACCATGGACTTGTAGCTGAACTCCTCGACGAAAGAGTTGAAGATCATGGCGAACGTCTTCGCCGTCACGCTCGCGCGAGCGACCTTCTTCGGATCGCGGTTCATACACGTTTCCCAGACACCGCATGCCTTCTCCATAGCCGGTACAACCTCGTTGGGCCGACAGCGATTGCGATTGTATTCGGTCGCACAAGCGGCAATTTCGACCATTACTTCAGACGCGTGTTTTGAGGATTCAATGTCGACATCTGTCATGACGCCGGCCCAGGCCGAGTAGACGATGTAGATGAAGAGGCTACCGAGGAACATGTTGACGGTGAGTTGGAGGTAGTATGAGAGTACGGATGGAAGGTTGGGATGGGCTTCAACCCACGAGAGGAAACCACCCACAGTCATGGCGAAGGTCTGTTGGACAGGCCCCGCCTCCTTGGGAGGGACTGGTGGGCGTGCCCGTTGGCTGTCTGAGTCGTCGCCGTCGTCGTCATGCATTGCCGCGCGCTTCTTTGAGCGTGATCGTTCTGGCCGGCGCTTAACTATACGGTTCTCAGCCTTCTTGGAGGAGGACTTTTGCGCCGTGTCCCGATCGCGGGGCTCCTTGGTGGGGCTTGGACTTGATATGAAGGCTCGCTTGAACCAGCTCTCTCGGCGGGGGCCCTTTGCGTCACCGTTGCCTAGCCGTCCCATCTTACTCGCTAATTGCGTGTCTGGTGTGCCGGGGTCGCTGTCTACTTGGGGCGTGCCGGGTGTCTCGCCGCCGGAGCTGAAGTCGATGTCGTGTGAGGGCGTTCGCATGGACCAGGGGCTCGGCTGTATGTGTGCCGGCACCGAAGACGCTGGTGTCGAGGGCAACGGCTTGCTGGGGTCGCGGCTGAAATATGTGATGCGGGTGTCAGGGTCGCGCAGCCGATTTGGTGTCGCGAAGCCGCTTTTCGATGGCGAGTCTAGCACCGAGTGTGGGCCTGGCTGGCCAAATGAGGGCCCTGAAGTCAGCGCGTCTGTTTCCTCGTGTGCGTCTCGCCCAAACACAAACGAGGGGCATGGAGGCTTACGCTTCTTTTGCTGGCCGGCTGTCAGGAACGGCGATTGAGAGTCGATGGGCCCGGTTTGGTTCGTCCATTCGAAGTCCATAGGCGTCGTGGAAGGACGGTGGCTTCGCGACATTGTGTTTGCCAGCAAAGGGCTCGGACAAGTGGGGGAAGGGGCGTGTTGCGAGCGTCGTGGCGTGTCTGTCTCGCTGTTGTTGATCAACACCTGGGTTTCTAGGTTCACACGTTGCGGACTTCCGGCGCTAGTCCTGATTGGGCGGGCTACAGTTGCAAGTAACCTTGGGGTTCTGAACAAGTCTAGCAGAGAAGAGCGCTGACCCACTTGTATCTTGCCGGCGGAAAGGTGAAAGTAGCTTGTCAGAGACACCGTGAGCGGACAGAATGCACCAGCATGTCTCAGCACCACTTGGACCCTACCCCACCAGCTCAATTTTCCGGTCAAACAACATACGTAGATTCAACAGTCAAAGCTATTCTACAGGTCAAGAGTAGGAATTATGCCCCTGGAGGCTCCTGCCCAAATTCCATAAACCATGAGCACGCTAGTATAGAGATGGCCGCCTCCATCTCCTAGGCTTCCTCCCGTGCCCATGCATGTGCTCATGCAAAGAAGGCCGCGTAGATGAAAAGTCTCCCTCCGTTTCAGAAAGCAGGCACAACTCGTCGTGCTGTACCTGTCCGTCCTCTACCTCAACACGGCATCTCTCAAAGCAGCTTGAAATCCGTCGTCGTCTACGCTCCTTCTAGGCAGGCGTAAGACCCACCTGTGTACCATTCATCGAGCACAGAGTCAGGGTCAGACTCTCTCGCCACACTTCGGGGTCTCGGCTCTCCATAGTCTTGAACTCTTGCACCATTCGAACCGTCACGTAGCTCGCCTCGGTAAGCGCATACTGCTGGCCGAGACAGATACGTGGGCCGCCATTGAAGGGCAAGTATTCCCAGCCCGGCCGGAGAGTCTCCCATCTCTCGGGCTTGTATTCGTCTGCATCTGAACCGTAGAGGTCGTGGCGGCGGTGCATGGTATACGGCGAGTATCCGACCGTCGTTCCCTTGGGTACGAAAAGGGGCGCTTGACCGTCTGGACCTCCACCCCGGGGCAGTACAGTGTCACGGATGGCTCGGCGAGAATTTCCGGGTACGACTGGGTGAATGCGGAGTGCTGGTCGTAGTTAGTACGTCGATGGTTCCAGCTCAATGTGAAAACTTACATTCGTTTAGGCACCACTTGAGGTACTTGAAATTTCGCAACTCCTCATACGTTGGCGTGCGGCCCTCAAGCGTTGCAACCTCATCCCTCAGCTTCGCATAGATGTCAGGCCTCTTGGCAATCTCGAAGAACATGTTACTAAGCAGACTGGCTGTCGTATCACGTCCTGCAAGGAGGATGTTGATGAGTTCTTCACGAATCCGCTTCTGGTCGGTAGTCTGTTTGGCGACCTCTTGGATGAAGTAGTATTTATCGTCCTTGCTTCCAGCACCTTTTTCAGCGTCCAATTCCTGTCTGAAATGCAGAGCATCATCTACAAACCTGTCAACGTAGGCGTGGCAGATTTCGATAGCCTTCTTGCCCTCAACGTTCTTTCGGAATCGATCGAATACACCAAAGCGGGAGCGGATGGTGATGTCCTCCTGCGCAAAGTTGAACGACTTGCTGAATATGAGATCCTCGTTGTTGGCGTCATTCTGGCCCACCATGCGGAGCGAGTTGGTAGAGTGGTTGAAAAGAAATTCGGTTGCGGTATCGATCGTCAGACGGAAGAAGAGCTCTTGCAAATCGACAGTCGAGCCATCCTTTGGGATATGTTTGAGCATAAGCTTGAAGTGGCGCTCGAAAGCGTCAATGTCGGCGACTTGATCCCTGGCGAAGTTGGGCCGAAGCAGGTGACGGCTATTAGCCCATCGCTCGCCATCCGCATTGAAGATACCATGGCCCAGAAGAGGGGTGAAGGCGGCCGCCCTGTGTTCGAGGCTGAAGTCCTTGAACTTCAAACTCAAAATCGCCTTGACATTTTCTGGCTCACACGTCGCAATGAAAGGCTCGGTGACTAATCTGTTATGGAAAGTATTGCCGAGCCGTTGGAAGCGCTTTCGGTTCTCTTGCAGCAGGATATGGTTCTTGCTGTTGTACGCCATGGCCTTTAAATTGTCGATTCCGAAGATGGGGTCTTTGTGGAACTGTGCCGTGCATGGTTGGCAGCCATTCTCCTTCTTGAAGCGCTGGCGCGCAAGATAAAGTGTGATGCGGGTGTAGAGGATGTAGGAGATGGCAGCTCCTGCAACAACGAAGAGTAACGGTGAGTGTGCCATCGTTTTCTTAGGTAGGATATAGTTGATAAGACCGTGTTTCGAGAAGGGTGTTGGTGATGACGTTGAGGCCGAAATCGTGAGCAGCCACGCTTTTATACGTGGTTCTAACGTGCTCCGGTCGTGGCAGTCGCGTTCGTCTCGTGAATTATCCAATTGGCACCTCGTACGAAGGCACTCTGGATGGTCAACGTTTAAGGGAGATAGCTGGGGTACACGAGCTTTGCCTAGATTCGCTTTTTACTAGGTTTCTTTCTTCGAGCTAAGTACTTGTTTCTTCCCCGCTCAATTCGCTTGCCAATAACAACCTCTCTTCTTGCGTGTCAAAAATGTCAGCTGCTGTGTGTGTGTGCGTGTTCGGCGGAGCTTAGCAGTTGGATGTCTCCGTTGTTTCTCCCGTTTGCTGCAGAGTTGTTCCAAGAGGTCCAATATTACCAGTACGCGTCAGTCGTCCGTTCAGTACAGCCACCAGGGCAAGCCAGACTCTTATACTACACGCGTCCGATGCCCAAAAGTCTAGTGGTCCCATAAAGCATCGGTTAAGAGCCCCTACGGCACATGCAATCGATTTTAGCATTCAGCTCCGACACGGTGCAAAGCGGCGGCCGACTGCTGAGGTCACACCCATTCACGGGCGGACGTGCTCGCGGAGGCTAGAGCGTAGATTTTCGGTGATGCCGTCTCTGCAGCATGCCTGCTCTGCCCCGTTGCCGAGGCTGAATCGGGGGGGTCGTGATTGGCCAAGTCTGACACAATAGATCTGCATGCTCGGAGGACTCGGAGGACTCGGAGCAATCAGAAGATACTGTATGTTGGGCAGGATTCACGTTGCAGGCAGCAGTAGGAGCATGTGCTGATTGCAGACAATGTCCGAAACCTAGAAGAAGTAAAAATTCACGTTATTGGCCAAAATGTTCCCATGTAACACCACTGTGAAAGTAAGGTGCACAGTCAGATTATTACTTCATCTTTACGGATATACTCAACGCAGCAAGTATACAACAACAATGTGCCCTAACGTCTTAGAGATGCTAGAGGTAGCATATCACCTAGCTATAATAAAAATAGGGGCGGCTATACTAAGGCCGCTAAGTCTTAAGTAGTATTAAGTAAGATTATTTATAAATATGTTTTAAACGCATTAAGAATATATTTATATCATTTTTTCCTTTTAAGTAGATTATACATGTATTTCTTATATATATTCCTTGTAGTACTTGGGAAACTTTTATATAATATAGATATTACTATAATATATCTTGAATAAGTTAAAAATAAGTTCTAAACACGTTCTAAACACGTTCTAAACACGTTCTATGTTACAAGCAACAAAAGGAACTCCACCCTTGATGAAGGAGTCGGGGCTGAACGCCAACCGACGACCACGTCAGAAGGTAACGATCACCGCGGGGCGATGATCACGTGACTGGCCTCACGCCAAGGAAGAACGGCCCCACTGTTATGTGAGGACAGGCCGGCACGTGACCAGACATCTTCAGGTCTTCAGAAGATACAGGGATCAGTATGTGAGGACAGTGAAGACAGGTACAGATTGCAATGGGTATAAAGGATGGACGGATTTCATTATTACACTCGTTGTGGTCAACTCAAATAGTTCATCTCTTACACAGATTGTCAACTAGTTATTCTATCGTTTATAGAATTGGTATCGTTATTCTTTTGGTTACAACGATAACTCTTTTCCACCTGATCATTCCATACGCTACCTCACGGACTACCGCTTTAGTCTACCTCGCCTTAGTACGGACCGAGCCTAGAGAAGTATAGCCTAACCCCGTGTAACACTTTGACCACCTTGGATATCAGTGGACGTTTTAACCAACAGGACTGCCCGATTAAGATTCAGCAATGGCTCATCAGGGAAACACTCAAGTCAACATGGCTCAGGGCCAAGGACCTGCTATGCCAGCACACCCTATGCCAGAAAACGAAGAGATGCTCGAAGCATCAGACTCCGACACTGAGGACGATCCCAGTGCTCGAGAAATTAGGAATCTTAGGCGACAGGCCCATGTCCAGGCACAACAAATGGCTGCCATGATGGACATGATCAATCAGCTTTCGAACCAGCTGATGGCCACTCCAAACGAACGACCCGCCGCTACTAGGAAGCCAAAGATAGCGGCACCCGAGAAGTTCGGAGGAGATCGGGAGAAGCTACGAACGTTTCTCACCCATACCGACCTGTACTGCGAGTACAACGAGGTCCCCACCGACCAGGAAAAGATCCTCATGGCTAGTACATACATGAAGGACAAGGCCTCCAACTGGATGCAACCCTATGTGGACGATTATCTGCTAGATGCAGAACACAGGGGAACGAAGGCAGAAACACGAGCCTTGTTCGCCGGTTGGACAGAGTTCAAAGAAGAAATGGGACGTATCTTCGGGGAAGTAGACGCAAAGAACCAGGCTGAAAAAAGGATCACTCGCCTGAAGCAAACCACGTCAGTATCAGCATATACGGCAGAGTTCAAGCAACTACAGGCACGGATCGACTGGGACGATGCGGCACTTCGAACAGTGTTCGAAACAGGCCTAAAAGAAAATGTCAAGGATGGACTTGTACACCATGATAAGCCCGAGTCACTGCACGCTCTGATTGAGCTAGCAACACGCATCGATAATCGACTTTGGGAACGGAACGACCAGAAGAAATACTTCCGACCCAACCTGCCCAATATGAAAAGGCAACGAGGAAGGTTCGACAGGGATGGCGATGCCATCATGACCGGCAAGGTACAAGACAAACCCAAGGACAAGAAAACCCGAGGATGGAGACAAGATGGTCTCTCCAAGGAGGAACGCCAGAAGCGTTATGACAACAAGGCATGTCTCAGATGTGGCAAGACAGGACACTTTGCCCGAGACTGCAAAGAAGAACAAGTCAAACAGGCGGCTGTCAAGATCAGAATGATCAGACAGGGCACGCCATACCCGACCCAGATAGAGTCGGAGGATAGCCTGAGCGACCAGGACTTATACGAAGAAGCCCGCTCAGCGGACAAGGAAGCATTCGTGATAGTTCCACGAGTAAAGAAGGACGACAAGGTCTTGGCTATGGACAGGCCAAGGACCACGGACTGGAAAGTCAAGGGCAAGGACGTTCTGAAACGTCTAGCCAACCAGCAATGTTGGGTATGCGGAGACGCCGCACACTATGCCGACGATTGCAGGATTCGAAGCCGAATCATGACTACCGGCAAAGATGCCGAGGCTATTGGACGCCAGGCGGTGATCCAACAACCCTACTTCGAGGACCCGGAAGTTGAGGGCAAGGCTCAAGAAACGACCGAGGAAGAAGAGGAAGATACCGAGGAACACGAGAAGATGTGTTGGTATGACTGCAAGATCAATTGCCAGTTCCACAAGGAGGACAAGGAGAAGTGCAGGACAGACCAAGACCGGTGCTGTCACCTGAGTCTCTGGGCAGACGAATGCCTGGCGGACAACTGCCACATCCACGAACCGGAGAAAGTAAAACTCCATGAATGTCTCCTTTGGACGCAATGCAAGATCGGATGTGACTTTCACCGCACACAGCTCAAGGAAGCACACAAGGTGGACGACGACTACCACCGCACCCTATCATCGAACATCTGCAAGGTTGCAGATTGCCAAATTCACCAAGCCAAGAAGGCGAAGACTAGGAAGGTGATCCACGAGGAGGAGATACCTCACGAGAACATTCACTGGAGCTTCTGTTACGACGACAGGTGTTTGATACACTATAGCTCAAAGAACGACACAGGCTTTTTCCCCAAGTACAAGGGAAAGGGGCAGCCAAAAAACTAGGACGCCGCCAGGGACAGGGTCACGCTGGTGAAGGCAGTCCTAAAACGACCCTAAGGAAGGTACAGGATACCGATGGTCAGGAAAAGCAGTTGCTTACGACCGTATCTATACAAGGTCAGAAGATCAAGGCACTCGTAGACAGCGGGGCCGCACGAACAATAATCTCACCGAGAATGGTGGAGAAGCACGGAGTACCCTACCAGATCAAGAAGAATCCAGTACCGGTAGTGCTAGCCGACGAGAAACCCATGGAGTATGGAAACGGCATGATATGGATGGAAACCGAATCAACAAAGCTAAGGATAGCCGGCATAGAGTGCCAAATGAACATCGACATCATGGATCTAGGAGGACTGGATATGTTGATTGGTTATGACTGGCTGAATGCCCATAACCCTGCCATCGACTGGCAAAAGAAAACGATACTCAGAAGAGAACCTGTGCACAAGGTTGCTGGAGTACGTAGAAGAGTGAGCCCGAAGGACCAAAGCGCAACCCAGGACGGGAGGTTCGGCAAGATCTCGCCTCATAAGATCAGGAGAATCTATGAGAAGGACCCTCAGCAAGTAGGAGTCATATGGATAAGACGAGTCGCGACCACGAAGGAAGGACCCTTACCACTAGAAATACCACGAGAGTATCAAACCGATGAGTTCAGGGAACTCTTCGAGGAAAACGAGGCTACCGATCTAGCAGACCATCAGGATTGGGATCACGAGATCATCCTAGAGGAAGGAGCTAAGCTAAGCCCAGGACCAATGTACCCCATATCGCCCGAGCACGATGCCGAGCTAAGGGAGTACCTCCAGAAGAATCTGAAGAAGGGATTCATCCGACCAGGATCAGGCCCGATGGCCTCACCCATCTTGTTCGTAAAGAAGCCTAACGGGAAGTGGCGACTATGTGTCGACTTCCGCAGGTTGAACAGCGTCACTCGGAAGAACCGATATCCCTTACCACTAATAACCGAGCTCATGGATCGACTCCAGGGAGCCAAGTGGTTTACGAAGTTCGACGTTCGGGAAGGATTTCACCGAATCAGGATCAAGGAAGGACACGAATGGATGACAGCATTCAAGACGAAATATGGACTGTTCGAGTATACAGTAATGCCGTTCGGATTAACGAATGCCCCGGCAACGTTTCAGTCAGTCATCAACAACGCGCTCCACGAATACCTTGGGATCTTCGTCACAGCGTACATCGATGATGTGCTGGTATACTCTAGCGGGACGCTAGAAGAACATGTGGAACATGTTAAGAAAGTGCTCAGGAAGCTTAAAGAATACAAGCTGTACCTGCAGCCAGGGAAGTGCGAATTCCATACGAAGGAAACGGAATACCTAGGCTTCATAATATCTACAGAGGGAGTAAAGATGAACCCAAAGAAGACAGCGGCTGTACAGGAGTGGCCAACGCCCAAAACAGTCAAGGACGTGCAATCCTTTCTGGGATTTGCCAACTATTACCGAAAGTTCATCAAGGATTACTCGAAGATCACGACACCCCTCTCCGAGATCACGAAGAAGGAAATTGGTTTCAAATGGAACGAGGAACATCAGGAGGCTTTTGATCGAATCAAGCAGATCTTTCTCGAGGCACCCGTACTAGAGATGTACGACCCGAAACGAGGGACGCGAGTCGAGACCGACGCGTCAGATTACGCACTTGGAGCTGTATTGTCACAGCAGTGCCCAGACAAGAAGTGGAGACCGGTGTTCTACCACTCAAGGAAGTTCTCCGGAGCAGAACTCAACTACGACGTTCACGACAAGGAGCTACTAGGAGTAGTCGATTCCTTTGAACAGTGGGAAGTCTATTTGCTGGGACTACCACACCAGATCGAGGTTTTTACCGATCACCAGAACTTGGCAGGTTTCATGACAACCAAGAAACTCAACCGACGACAAGTCCGATGGGCCGAGATGCTAGCTCAGTTCGACTTCAAGATAACCCACCGCGCTGGAACGCTCAACGGAGCAGCGGATGCTCTAAGCAGGAGATCCGATTTACGCGAAGAAAGTCATGGAGAACCACATAAGGCCATGTTCAGGAAGATGCCTGACGGCACACTACGTTACAACCAGCCGGAACTAGCTAGGATAGCTAAGGTGGCCGAGAGGGTAGAAACGCTCCAGCAGCAATGGCAGCAAAAGGCCGCCAGCTGGCAGTTCGAGCCTGACGAGAACGGCTCCGATGAACTGTTACAAGACGAGCGAGAGTACCGAGATATGATTCGAGGTAATCGAACATATGTACCTCCACACCTGAGAACGAATCTCATCAAGGAACTGCATGAGTCCCCAGAATACGGACATGCATCGCTAGAAGAGATGGTTAGACGTTTAGCTAAGGTGTTTGCCATACCACGCTTACGAGCGAAGGTGCAGGACGTTCTAGGCAACTGTTTGGCTTGTCACCAGAACAAGCCCAAGAGACATAAGCCCTATGGCCTGTTGCAGCCCTTACCGCCACCAACGAGACCATGGAGTAGCGTGACGATGGACTTCATAGTGAAGCTCCCGAAATCGTTAGAACCAGGATCCGGAAGACTATGCGACACAATCCTAGTCATCGTGTGCCGACACACGAAAGGAGCAAAGTTTGTGCCCACGGAAGAGACTATTACGGCAGATCAATGCGCGTATGAGGTCAGCAAGGCACTAATGTCAGAGCATGGGATACCTGAAGAGTTCATCACCGATCGTGATAAACTGTTTACTTCCAAGTATTGGAACACATTCCTGGCAAAACTGGGAGTGAAAAAGAAGCTATCAACTAGCTTTCACCCCGAAACCGATGGCCAGACGGAAAGAACAAACCAGACACTGGAACAGTATCTGAGGATGTACGCCAACAAGCTGCAAGACAACTGGGTTGAACTCTTGCCGACAGCCCAATTGGCCTACAACGGTACTAGGTCTGCGACGACCAAGTACTCGCCACACTACGCGAACTACGGATATGAGCCGGTTGCTCATCGAGATCCGAAAGACATAGAAAGTATCGCAGTAAGTGCAGACGACAAAGCCCGCTTGATGCGAAAACTGCACGAAGAATTGAGCAAGAACATAGCTCACAGGAACCTCACGACGGCCAAGGCAGCCAATAAGCAAAGGATTGAGGGACCAACCTTTAAGAAGGGGGACAAAGTTTTCCTGTCACGACAGAACTTGAAAACTAAGCGACCAAGCAAGAAACTGGATAACCTCCGAGTAGGACCGTTCGAAATCCTAGAGGAAATAGGCACAGTAAACTACAAACTCCAACTGCCACCAGGCATGCGCGTCCACCCTGTCTTTCACAAAAAACTCCTGGAAAGAGCACCTCCAGATGCCGAGCTAGCAACAGACATAGAGCTCGAAGACGACGAGTACGAGGTCGAGGAAATTAGGGACCTGCAGAAAGTCGGTCGTCAGTGGAAATACTTGGTCAAGTGGCAAGGATGGCCAGAGAGCCAGAACACTTGGGAACCAAAGGAAAATTTGACGAACTGCAAGTCACAGGTACTTGAGTACCACCGGAAACACCCAGGGAAGAAAGGACCGGGTCCTCTAAGGAAAGGAAGTAATCAAAAGAAGGGTCGAAAGAAGCGTCAGCCTGTAACCAGCCCAAGTCAGTCGTCAGTCCGGATAGCGGCGGTTCAGTTGTCGAAAGGTCCGTACCAGGGGCAGCATTCCCCTCGGCCTCCTCCTGCGCACGATCCTGAAGATTCAAAAGAGCGAGGTCACGACGAGCAAACGAGTGCTCTCGACCTTTTACCTCTAGAAGCTCACGCCGAAGACGAGACGTCTCAGCAGCGGCCCTCGAAGCCTCCGCAGCCAACAACGCTTGACGTTCTTCAGCGCGCGCAATATCCAGCTCTTTCTCACGACGCTCACGCTGCACCTTCTCCCACTCTTCCTCAGAAACGAAAAGACTGCAATCCGCAGAAACAGAAATGCAACCAGCGCAACGACCAGTGGTCGTTTCCACAAAACAGCGAAGGTTCTTCTCCTCACAACGCTTACAACGGAAGTTCATCTCCAGGGACTCCTGCTCTACACGGGCAGCGCGAGCACGACGCTCGGCGGTTGAGTTCCGGGCACGGTTGCGACGGGAAGACTGAACCTTGGGCATGGTTAGGAAGACGCGAAGGAAAACGAGCGTATGACACGACGGGCATACCGAGGCCTTATATGCAGCCAGCGATTCAACACGCGGCACGGGAAAACGATATTCCAGGGTATCGGGACGATACACCTAAGAGGGGGGATAATGTTACAAGTAACACGAAGGATTCTCTCCTTGACGCGGAAGGTGGGTTAGAGGTCAACCACGTCCACGTCAGAAGGTAAATGATCAACGCGGGGCGCGCTAGATCACGTGATTGACATCACGCCAAGACCAACCATCAGGCGCTAATATGTGACGGCAACATCTGAGTGATGGCTGCCATCAGGAACATCAGGCAAGGCAAGGTTTAGGTTGTAATGGCAGTGATGGCAAAGGACACAGCAACGAGGATATAAGGATGGAAAGGTTTCATTATTACTCTCGTTGTGGTCAACTCAAATAGTTCATCTCTTACACAGATTGTCAACTAGTTATTCTATCGTTTATAGAATTGGTATCGTTATTCTTTTGGTTACAACGATAACTCTTTTCCACCTGATCATTCCATACGCTACCTCACGGACTACCGCTTTAGTCTACCTCGCCTTAGTACGGACCGAGCCTAGAGAAGTATAGCCTAACCCCGTGTAACAGTACTAAGTAATTGCGAAAAGGTATAGTGTACTACGAACGACGCTAATGAGACGACACAAGGGCGAATCTAAGACCTATAGCTTGCGTAAGCTCTCCCTCTATCTAGAATATAAAGCTAAGCTTATATAATATATTAAAACGCTTACTAAACGACGTTTACTACCTACAAGAATAATAGTACAATAGTTTGCTAGTAAGTTAGCTAGCAAACTAGTCTCTGAAACCTAGGTTTCCTAGTTCCTCTACTAGCATCCTAACTATCTTATCTCTTACTTAGGTAAAGCTATAGCTAAGGAGTAGACTAAAGCTAACTTAGGAGCTAAGTATAGCTTATATTTTAAGCTTTTACATAAAAAGATAGAGGAGTATAATATATAACCTATCTATATATTTAATATAGACGAAAAGGGATTTAAACTAGGCTAGCGAGTTAGGTCTCTACATTAGGTAGCTTTTTCTATAATATCTCTATAGATACCTACGTAATTAGAAAATATTATATATATCTCTTATAGGTCTAGGCTTTATCTATATATAATATATATAAAGATCTTATTTATCCCTTATACTCTAAAAGTTATTTAATAACCTACGTTACTAAGAGTTAGGTCTCTACATTTAGCTCTGATCTAAGATATCTAGCTAGCGAAAGTAGCTAGCTAGATACGTTCTATATATAAAATATAGATCTAGATTCTAGCTATAAAATAAGCTATTACTTATTATAATTAGATTAGAACTAGTAGAGATATTAAGGAAAATAAGATCCCGATGTAGAGACCTATTTGCTAGCCTAATTAAAGGTAGGTGTGATGGGCTAGAGCCCTTTGCTCTCTTATCCTCGATGATATCTCGGTTCTTCGTTCGGCCCGACCCGATAGTTACTTAGATAATAAGCGAGCCCTCCTCACCGCTCTTTACCTAGGGATATATAGATAGCTACGTAGCTGAGAAGCTTAGCTCTCTATCGAATACAACTCCTGTATACTAGCGCAATAGCTCCCTAAGCGTAGCCCCTTACAGTAGGCACTTAAAGAAAAAGCGTCTTAATATATATTATATAATTCTACTTAACTAAGCTATAGGTATTTCTTTTTTATACTCTGACGTATACTTTTAAAATTCTATTATGTATTTATTAAGGTAAATGTTTCTATTAAAAGTTGCCTTAGAAATGTTAAAAGCTACTCGTCGCATATATTAAGGTGTATGTATCCTGTACTGCTTCTACTATCTACATGCTAATAGGAAGTTTAGTAGTTGTCTAATAGTCTGCATATCTCGCTTAAGATAGATTTTATTGACGCAGATTTGTCACGGCCGCAAGTAATTGATACTGCGACGCGTCCATTCTGCGGTGTGCCCGTGATCTGGATGCAACCATCACTAAGTCGATTAACTCTCTCCGCCCATGCCTGCAGCGGCCAAGTCTGAGCTGTGGATTGGACCTGCGCTCCGATACCCTGATTCTGGAATCGGACGAAACAACCGAATTCGGTCCCACTTGGCCAGTCTGTGCAGTTCTCTGTGATGTCCCGGAATCCCACCGACTCATACGGGAGACTTTCGCGATACTGGGCTGACAATTGCTTAACTGTCTTATCGAAAGGTGGGTGTCCGTCGAAATGGATCCTCGTTGGGTTGAAATTACAGCAGTTGCCAAAAACATCGGAGTTCTCTGGCAAACTGGAGCGGCCGTTCACTACCCGAGCGAATACAACGTCGGACTGCCTTGCCACCTTGGCCAAGGCACACGCACATGCGGCGGTGAAGATCGAAGCCAAGGTGGAGTCGTCCCGTGGTATGGGCAGCTTGGTATCGCGGGTCACGTTTAGCTGGGTGTCACTGGAAGAGTCCTGCTCAGGCTCGATGAATGTCATTGTCGAACCACGCAACAACGACTTCCAATATGCATGACCGTCTTGTTTGATCTGCAGAGTATGATTGATAAAATCGGCGTATTGCGATGTGTTTGATCTTATCCTTCCGTTTGTCAAATTCTGCAAGTCATTGCAAAGGCGGGCTATGCTTAGCCCGTCATACTGAGCGTGGGAGACGCGGAGGGTCAATCGCACCTCCTTGGAATTGCTAATAATGAAGAATTGGGTGAGCTGTTCACCTGATCTAAAAGGATGAGACGAGTCTTCCTTGTATATTTTCTCATGATTTTCATTGGGCCCAATAGATCGTTCTAGGATGGGAGGCGTGGTGCCTCTTGTTGATACCTGCCAAATATGGTCAGACAACGGCGTGAACAGCAGTCGAAGAGCATCGTAATGCTGCCATATCAGATGAATCAGATTTCGGATTCGCTGGCCAGAGTACCCATTCGGAACTAAGAAGGAGAAATAAGCCATCCACATGGGGGGACTTTTGGAATGGCCCGCCAGACAGAGTCTTTGAAAGTCCGTGATTGGCAGAAGATCTTGGACATGTGACCGAGCGATGGACAGTTTTGGAAGCACTTCCGACTCTAAAGTTGATACGAGATCTGGAGAGACGGCTAATGCGTTCAGTGATGTCAAGATAGCATCCGACTCTATTTCGGATGTTTGGAGCTTCAAGGCTAAGTCGCAGAGACGGGGATGCTGGAAGATGCTCGCAACCGTGAGGTGAACGCTCTGCTTGCGCGCCTCGGCCACCAGCTTCATCGCCGTGATCGAGTCGCCGCCTAGGCTGAAGAAGCTGTCGTCTAGCCCGATGCTATCTTGCTCGATGTCCAGCACGCGCGCCCACAGCTGACGCATCGTCCGCTCGGCCGCCGATGTTGGTTGCCGTACCGTCCCTTCACGGATTGTTTGTTCTTGTCTCCGTTGCGCAAGCATCCCGCGATCTACCTTACCATTCTGGTTGATCGGCATTGCGTCCAGTACAGTGATGGTTCGGGGAACCATGTAAGCGGGCAGTTGGGCTTCTAGTATCTCGCAGAGCTCTTGTTGGGTTTTGTGCAGAACTTGCTGCCGTAACGGCTTGTTGCTAAAACTGCGTAGGGGCCGCTCTGCGTGATCGGTGGGAAATCGGAACAACACCCTGTTTTCTCCACTTTCTGTCGTACATCGATGAAAGATAGCGTCTAGGCCACCGTGCTGGGAGTGTTGTCTGCACCAGCTGATTTCAACGCGACAGCCTGCTTCTTGAGCCACCTCCACCAAATCGGTAGCAGAGAGAGCAGGGCAACGCTGCGCTTTCTCATGCACAGAAGATAGCCAGCCCTGATGGCCGAGCGCGTCTGCGGCTACATCGTCCAGCGATTCGACAAGGCAGCGAGTCAGGATACTCTTCTTGTAAGGAATATTGCTTACAGCTATCGTAGATGAGATTGAGTTAGCCTTCAGTTGCTGCTGAAGAGACTGGCGATTTAGTCCACACTCTGTAAAATCAATCCATTCTTTGTCTTCAACCTGTCGAATCTCTCGCCCCTGCTCCCGCCGGTCTTTGGTTCCGGTATGAACAACGGCGGTGTAGCGGTAGCAGCTTAGCTCGTTTGTCGCTTTCATCTTCTTGGGCAAGATCTCGACGTGCTCCACCAAGCCTGGCAGCAGACTTGGCAGGGCAGTGAAAAAGGCCGGGTCGACCAGCAGCTCCCGTTCAACGCACTCCATATCGGCCATCATGCGTCGTAGTTCAGCTTTCGTTGCCTTGTTGCCAGCTATTTGTAATGCTCGGGCGGACAGAAACTCTTGGTATAGAGCATAAGAGCGGATGTCACCAAAGAAGAGTGTCTGCACGCCATCAAGTGCAACCAGCTCTTGCACGACCTTGAACAGATACTCCTGGCTGGGAAAATATTGAACGACCGAGTTCATAACTACGAGATTTGCAGCGATCGGCCTTTCTAGCTGTCCCACGTCTGCCGCTGTAGCCTTATGCATGCGGACCCTGCCTGCAAGCGTAGGCATGGACTTGGCTGTTTTCTCGACAAAATTGACTGCATTTTCCGACGGATCGAGTCCGATATAGCTTTTTAGCCCCTCTCCCAGGTTGAACAGAATCATGCCCGTCCCAGATCCAATTTCAAGGACATGGCCGGGTCCGCGGCCGTTGAGAATCGTGGCGATTGTGTCGTCCAGCCACTCGTTCATCTCGGTCTTGTCGATCTCGCTGCCATCGTACATGGACGTCCATCCAATGAAGTCTCGGCCGATTGCCTTAGGTCGACAATTGCCAATTGAGGAATAGATCTCATCGTCGAACTGCTTCTCCCATGTGTTCACGTGCTGCGCTTCGTCACCACTACGATAACCAGGCTGCTCGCTAATTACATCATCTTCGTAGATAGTGACAAATCCAGCCAGCTGGGCTTCACCACCGTCATGGTGTTGTAACACTATTACGGCGTCTGTTACAGACCTATGGCTGCGGAGGACATGCTCAATCTCGCCTAATTCGATGCGTTGTCCTCGGATCTTGATCTGTCCGTCCATCCGGCCAAAGAACTCCAGCTGGCCGTCTGAAGGACGATGGCGTACGTAGTCACCTGTCTGGTAGGCCTTCACTTTCTCGCCGGCGATCTCAACAGAAACGAACCGACCAATGTTACGCCGAGAGTCAGTATAGCCCCGCGCCACACCGTCGCCAGTGACTACGAGCTCTCCAATAACCCCAAGCGGGACAAGTTGCTGGTGCGGATCCATAACATACGCGCCAGAGTTACTGAGCGCCCGCCCGATAGGCACGCCATTAGTGTATTTCTCATCCTTGGTTAGAACAAATGATGTACTGATGCCTGTGTTTTCAGTGGGACCATAGCAATTGATCAGCTTGCCTTTCATGATTTTCTCCGCTGCAAAGAAGTCACGCGGGTGCAGTGCTTCACCTCCTACACAAAGCATGCTAAGTGCAGCAACTACTGCTGGAGAATCTGCAATGTATTGTCTGAAAAGGGCTGGAGTGAGCATGGCCATTGTAATCTCGCAGTTACTAACGGTCTGAAGCATAGCAACCGGATCCAACGCTGTCATGGCTTCGATGCAGACAAGAGTTCCGCCGTTCAAGAGAGAGACGTATATTTCCCATGTTGAGGCGTCAAAAGCAAGGTTTGAGACGTGGGCCATGACGCGACTGACTGGCAAGTGCTGCACAATGTTGTTATCTCGTACTAGACGCACTATACCGCGGTGTTCGACCATGACCCCTTTAGGCTTGCCAGTCGATCCAGATGTGTACATGACATAGGCAAGGCTGGTGGCTGAAGGCCCGAAAAAGGTTGTCGCAGGCTCCTGAGAACCGGATTCGTCGTCAGCCCCCTCATCCAGGGTTTTTGTAATGTGAACAAACTCGACGTTGCTCAACTTCATGTCAGAAGGCTGAACATTATTCCCTAGAAGTACGATCTTTTGGCCTGGAAGCGAGCGAAGAACAGCCTCCATACGCTTGCCGGGGATCTTGACATCGAATGGTAGATAGGCCAGGCCAGCTTTCATAATGCCTAGAAACGCAACAATTGTTTGACAGCACCGATTCGCAAACACGCCCACCAGAGTCTCGGGAGCGAGTGATCGTCTCCGTAACCACCGAGCAATAACATCGGATGCTTCATCCAGTTGCGAATACGTCATCTCCTGTGTTGAGTCTTTGACAGCAATCATGGACCGATAAACAGAAGCCTGCTGGCGGAAGAGATCGACGATACTCGACTCGCGTGGGTACCCAGTTTCTTGAATTTGAACAAGCCCCATCCGATCGAGCTTAGCATAGTCGGTGTCGGTCAACAGTGGCAAAGAGGCAATTGCCACAGTCGGCTCCCTAAGACATCTTTCAAGCACGTTGTTGAATACTGAGAGCATGTTTTCGATCGTCTCGGGAGTATAGAGATCGGTTGAGAAGATAACGTTGCCCTGCAGGCCATCCAACTTCTGGTAGAAGTGGAACTCAAGGTCAAATCTCGAGGTTGCTGGGCCATCCAAGCCCTCTGTTTCCACGCCTTCCAGGATCAATTCCCCCAAATCTCGCTGCGAGTGCACGACGAATACTAGCTGAACTAGCGGGTGACGCGACAAGTCTCTATCCTTCTTGAGTTTCGACACAATGCTCTCAAAGGGGACGTCCTGGTTGGCGAAAGACGCAACCGCTACTGCTTGCACCTGCTGTACCAGCTCTTCGAAAGACTCGTCTACTATAGTGGTCCGAAGACACTGCATGTTGACAAAGAAGCCAATCATATCTTTGAGTTCCCAACGATTTCGACTGGCGTTCGCAGTACCGATGGTAGCGTCGTCTTGGCCCGTGAGGCGGAAATGTGTCGCCCTGAAGACGGCGAGCAGAACGACGAACAGTGTTACCCCACGCTCCTTGCAGAACTGCTGCAGCTGAGCATATAGCACGTCACCAATCTCCAGATTTCTTGTGTCAGCCTTGCCAGACAGAGTCGCTGGTCGAGGCTTGTCGCAGAGCAGTTCTGCTGGTCGACTTGTCTGCAGCTGCGCAAGCCAGTAGCTAAGCTGTCTCTGGTGCTCGTCAATCTGGGCTTCTTGTCTTTGCCACAGAGAAAAGTCACGGTACTGGATGGGCAGAGGCTGCACCTGTGAAAGTGGGTCCTGACCTCGGAGCGAGGCTGAATAGAACGTAGTCAGCTCACGCATAAGCACGTCAACTGACCAACCATCCGACACGATATGGTGCATTACGATGGACAGCACGTGGTTATTGTTCCCGAGCCGGTAGACTGCCACTCTCCACCCCGGCTCTGAGTGTAGGTCGAAGGGAGTCGTTTGGTCCCGCTGGATTGCATCCAAGCGACTATATTCGTCGCCTGGGGGAAGTTCGATGACGTTGAGTTGTTTGGCGCAGAACGGCTGAACGATCTGCACACTTGCACCACCTTTAGTCGCGAATGTTGTCCGCAGCGTCTCGTGACGGCTTTCGACTGCAAGGAGTGCAGCGTTGAGGGCTTCTAGCTGAAGCGGGCCTCGAATGTGCACGGCGAATGGCATAACGTACCAGTTCAGACCAGGATGGAGTTGTTCGAGGAACCACAGGCGACCTTGTGCGTACGATTGTTCTACTGGCCCAGCATCATCAACGGGGACAATGGCCGTGGAGGAGCTGTTGACGTCACAGGTGGCAGTAGAGGTCACATCTACCAATCGAGGATGGCGGAAGATGTCAGCGACGCTCAGCTGTAGTCCCGTCCTGTGAGCTTCGCCTACCAGCTTCATCGCCGCGATCGAGTCGCCGCCTAGGCTGAAGAAGCTGTCGTCCAGCCCGATGCTGCCTGGCTCAATGCTCAGCACACGCGCCCACAGCTGCTGCATCGTCCGTTCGACCTCTGTCGACGGCTGCCGCTTGGGGCCTTGGCTGGACGTCCGCATCTCGGTCAGCTGCTGGGCCGTAAAAGAGGCTCCAATCTCCCGAAGTCGCTTGCGGTCTAGCTTCTGGGACGTCGTCTTTGGCAGCTGCGCCAGCGGTACAAACAGCGTAGGCACCATGTACTGCGGGAGAAACTGCTCAAGCCTCTCTCTGATCTTCTGTACCATGGCTTGTATGCGTGCTGCATCGTCTGTCTCCTCCTGAGCCCCGTTGCTTTCAGCAGCAATGAAACAGGCCAGCATGTCGCCCTTATCACCGGGTCTGATGAGTTCTACTGCCAAGCCCCTGACCCCAGCTGCTCCCGAAAGCCGGGCCTGATGCTCAATCTCTCCGAGCTCGATGCGCTGACCTCGCAGCTTGACCTGAGTGTCCTTCCGCCCCAGCAGCTCGATAGATCCGTCTTCCTTATATCTCGCCAGATCGCCAGTCTTGTATAGGCGGGACTGGCTCTCACTAAAACATCTCCTCCATGCCGGGGCTCCGATGAAGGTCGCAGCTGTCTTCTTGGCCTCATCTGTGTATCCTCGACCCAGCACAGCGCCTTCGACAAGCAGCTCGCCAGTAGCGCCTAGCGGCACGAGGCGGTCGTGGTCGTCGGCATCCACGATCCAGTAGACGGCCGTGCTAGCCTTGCCCACATCCCTGGTGGTAGAGGCACGGGTCAATCTTGCGGATGAAACAAGGCCAGAGACCTCGCTGCTTCCATAAGCTTGTCGCAGGTGCACACAGCCTTCCCACTGCTGGATTTGGGTAGCGTGCATTGCCTCGCCACCAACGCAGAGAGTCGTTAAGGATGGAACTGACTCTGGGCCACCAATGGTATCCACAACGGTGGGCGTAAGAAGGGCCCAGTTGACGGCCATCCTCGTCATCGCTGACGCCAGCCCGACTCGGCGCTGTTCCTCGGAGGGAACACATAGGCAACCACCATGTGCCAAGGAGAGAAGCGTCTCTATCAAGCATCCTGTAAAGCTGTACGAGCTGAACTGCAGCACGCGGGTGCTGGTACTGATTTGCAGAGAAGGCCCATGCTGTATGATTGCGGTGCAAGAAGACCGGTGCTCGATCTTGCACCCCTTAGGCTCGCCTGTGCTTCCCGAGGTGAATACGACGTATGCTGCGTCTGTGGGTAGTGCGGAAGAAAGCGGCCCGTTGTATTTAGGCATCTGAAGCAGTGACCTCTTGTCCACTAAGACAACCTCTCGCACCAGATCTGTTACAGCTGGTAGACATGCCTCTGATGCTAAAGCACGCACGCTGCCTACTTTGCGGCACATCGCTGCGAGCCGCTCGGCAGGCAGAGATGGATCAAGAAGGAGGAACGCGCCGCCGACCTTGAGCACGGCTAGCATGGCCACCACAGTCCACATGGACTTTTCGAAGCACAGCGGGACCACGTCTTCGCGCTGGACGCCGAGCTGGATGAGGTGACCTGCCAGCTTGCTCGACAGCGCATCCAGCTCGCCATATGTCAGCTCGCCGTCCCAGGCGCATACGGCAGGCGCATCGGGCCGCGCCTTCGCCTGCTCAGCGAACAGGTCGTGAACGCACTTTTCAATGGCCTCCGGGACTGTAGAGTTCCAGGACCATATCTTTTCAAGACACCGGTCGGTTATCTCGTCCTGTAGAGGCAACATCGGTTCCCTTATTCTTGCCAGTTGATATCTTGGAATGCGATAGCACTAAAGTCTGATTTTTTCGTCGTCCGGAGTTATGTCGATGGTAAACGGCGGATGTACAGTTTAACTTTACTATATGATGCGATAGATATCTAATAGCGGGTATCCCGATGGCCAAGATCACCAACGGAGTATAGTCAGAAGAGGTGCTGCAAGAAATACTCTGCCGGAAAATCCCCTGATTAGGAACATATGAGCGGCCAGTTTTGGGATCCCGCCAAGTACCCTGCTGATTTGGTCTTTGAGCCGCCACGACAGTGTCGTCCGGTCAACACCCCATATTTTGGCAACTTCGTGGTAGCTTAAAGAAACGTCTTCCTTACGCGATTTGATGTTTTCAAACGCTTTCTGTGTCGGATCTATGGTGATGCAGTTATGACGCGATGAAGTTGAGACGATTGCAATATTATGATGTTCGCCGAACTGGGTCATCGGGTGCATGGGCACTGTAGTCTTTGTAGTCGAATAAGCGTTTTTACGTATGCTGGTAGATTTGCGCGGATCGGTGCATTTGCGCGGATCGGTGCATATGCGAGGATCGGTGCGGTAGAGCCAGGCGGTACGTGTAAGCCGAAGGTATCTTGCATAGTTACGTGAATTATCTACCGACTAAACACCCCACTACAGTAACCGTGCGTTCGATGATCATGGTCGCTGGTTGAGCACCTTTTACTAGTAAAATTAGAAACTTTAATAGACTATAACTTCTTTAAAACTTAGCATTTTTAAAAGGTTTTTTAATATTCATAATTTAGAAAGCTAGCTCTATAATTCTAGAGTATTAGTTCTTTATTATATAGTCTACTTCTAGAGATAGTAGCTCTCTATATAAAAACTAACTTTTGAAATAAGCTATAATAAAAAATACTATAGCTTTAAAGTTATAAAGCTTACTATCTAGATTATAAATATTAAAAAAGTTTTAAAAAATACTAAGTACTAAAAACGTTATTAGCTATATAAATAAATTTATAAAATAAAAAGTAAACTTTTTAGTATATCTTTATAAGTACTTAATAGAATTAGGTTATTATTTATAATATATTCTATATAACTAAATATAAAGCTTTTTACTTATTTAAATTTTTAAATAAGCTTTTAATTTTAAGAAATTACTTTTATATAGTAACTTAATAACTATATAACTAAGCTATAATAAATAGTAATTTTATTATAAACTTATAGAGCTAGCTTTTTAGATTTCAAATATTAAAGAATTTCTTAAAAATACTAGGTTTTAAAGAAGTTATACTTAAAATAGCTTTAATTTTTATAAATTTTAAAAGCTAAATAACGTTTTACTTAAGTACTATTTTTATATAGAATTCTGTTTTTAATAAAACTATATATTATTATAATAGGCCGAAGCCTAATTAGTTAGTTCCTTAATAATATCTTGGTCTTATACGCGAGGCGCACGGCCTATAAACCCTAGGTGCTCTATAAGTACCCGGCGTTTGTACTAGCGTTATTAGTATAAGGTTATTCTAAGCTGCTACCCTCTAAACAACCTTTAGAACCCTAGCTACTTATAGTTCTCTTCTCTATCGAATACAACTCCTATATACTAGCGTAATAGCTCTCTAAGCGTAGCCCCTTATATTTTATATTTAATCCTAATTAGTAGAGCCTTATTTTAAGACTCTATTAACGCGACGTATATTAAGCTTCTTAACTGCCTCTTTGCTACGTACGAGTAGGTTAATCTACTATATAGGATTAGTGTTGCTCTGTTGCTAAAAAGCTTTTAGATAATAACTAGGTATAAGCTATTATAAGATTACTAGCTTAGGACTATAGCTTTATAGGAAGCTTAGCTACACGTGTAACTAGCCTTACGTTACACTAGCGTTAAACGAGTATTAAGTAGCTAGTAGACTCTAGTCTATATGTAAGATACTATTTAATAAAAGCCCTACGTATTACCTTAATAGTATAGAGGTATAGGTCCTACTATTTATAAAAGACCTTTATAAGGAGGTAAGTAATTATAGTTAAAGCCTTATTAGCCCTCTAAGGATTAAGGAATAGGTAATAACTCTACGTAATAGCTAATCGTAGCTAAGAAGTAAACTATCGTTTAAAGTCCTATTAGTCCTCTATTAAATAGAGTATAGGCTATAATACTACGTTAAAGTACTAACTAGTGCGAGAATTATAAGCGTAAGGTAATAGAGTTACTAAAAGTTATAACTTATAACGACTACTAAATATTATTAGAAAAGCATTACTATTAAGAGTAAGCTATAGAAGCCTTATAAAGAGCTATCGATCGGAAGACCTAAGATAGATAATAACCTACTAAACCTTAACGCTAATAAACTGTCTGCCTACGCATTAGCAAAATATCTAGCTAGAGTACCTAATAAGGAGATACACTAAACTATCGTTTAGATACTTAAGAGTAATAGGTAGAAGGACGCTATAATAATACTAATAATTAACGAGATCGCTAGATAAATAAAAGGAGTTATAGTAATAAAGGGGTTACCTAGGAGCTCACTAAAAGCTCTTTAGGACACTTTAGCAGCATTATTAGCTAAGTTAGTCTAACTACTAACTCTTATTACTATAAGACTAGACGTAATAGAATAGTAAGGATAACTTCTTACTTTATAAACGTTAACACCTAAAAGCCGTCTAGACCTAGAAATAATTAGGTCTCTCTTAATAACGCACTTTAAAATAAAGTACCTATACCTAGAACTATTTAATAGAAATAGAGCGAAGTACTCTTCCTTTAGATATAAGATAAAAGTAAAACTATATAATAACTACTAGAACGCCCCTAATAGGATAAAAATCGCCTACGTAGTTAGCTGTTACTCTAAATAAGCTTTAGACGTTATTCTCCCTTAAGTAGAGTAATACTAGAAGTACGGTTTAATAGAAGACTTATAGTACTTCCTTAACTAGTAATACGACGACCTATACCTAAAAACAAAGGCCTTAGACTAGCTTATAAACCTACGATAGGGGAAACGTTAGATACGGGACTACTATATAGAGTTTAATTAGCTAGAACTCTAGTTAGGTATATAAATTAGTAATACTTAGAAAAAGAGCATATTCTCTAAGGGGCTAAATATTAAGATCTAATAATTCTTAATCTTAATAAACGAGAACCTCTTATTTAACTAGTTCGTATAAGAAGCTATACGAGCCTTAGATAGCCTCTATAGAGTAAATATAACTACTTATAACTAAAGGGAGTTTAGCCTACGACAAAGCTATAACGCTTATTAGTATAATAACTAAGACTATAATTAGACGCCCTTACTACTAGAGAATATAGACTAGGAACTAACGAAGGTTAGTAAGGTAAGCGTAAAGGATAAGGGGCTAAACCTTAATTAGATAGAGTATTACTTCTATAGTAAGAAGGGGTATATAGCTAGGTACTATAATAAGAGTATAAAGGTAAAGAGTATGAAAGTAAGTAGAGCAGCTTAGCGAGAGTCTTCTTCTACTTATAAGTGTTATATAAAAGTATTAGATAGTAGTAACTTAGAGAACTTAGGAAAAGAGTAGCTCTAAGCTAAAGTCTCGGTTCAGAGCCTCTAAAGATAGATTAGTAGATAAATATAGAGTAGAACTAGTTCTAATACTAACACATAAATACCCTACCTCTTATAGTATACTTAATTATAAATTCTATATATAACGCTGCTACGCTAATAGATAGTAGGTATTTATACTATGCACTAGTTAGTAGGAAGTTTATGCGCTGAAGCTACTTAGAGCTCTTTATAATTACCCCTTAGATAATCGAAGGAATTAATAGGAAGTTATTAAGGATTAAAGAAGTCTCTTAATTTAAGTTTAATATATATAGTTACTAAGAGGTCGCCTACGTATACGTAGTTAATAATATAGACGAAGACGTTGTCCTAGGAAAAGGGTAGATAGATTACTAGGACGTTATAATAGCTCTAGCAAAGAAGAGCTTATTTATCTACTTAGAAGGTATTTAGGTAAGGTATAATAAGAGTATTATAAATAAGAACGTAGTTTGCTAAGTAAGCGTAGCTACGTTTACAGGATTCCTAAAAAGATCTAAAGACCTAGAAAGTAAGATATAAGTATTTACTACTTCTATTATAGATATTAATAAAGCGCTAGCGCTAAAGAAAGTAGTAGATATTAATTTAAGGCTTCTAAAGTACTATTAGGACTACTATAAGCTCTTTAACCCTAAGGAAGTAGTAAAGCTTCCCCTATATAGAGGACCTAGAGTAGACTATTAGATTAAGTTTAAATTAAAGAAAGGTTAGTAGCTATAGCTACTATAGGGTCTACTATATAGTATGTTAAGAGGCGAGCTTCTAGTATTACGTAAGGAGCTTACGTTATTACTTAAGAAGGGATTTATACGTATAAGTAGCTCGCTAGCCTTAGTACTAGTACTATTCGCGAAGAAACTAGGAGGAGGACTATAGCTTTATATAGACTACTAGGCACTAAACGCAATTACTAAGAAGGATAGATACCTACTACTACTTATCTAAGAGATACTTAACAACCTAAGTAAGACTAAGTAGTTTACTAAGCTAGACGTAATCGTAGGCTTCTATAAGATCTGCGTTACTAAAGGTAACGAATAGAAAACAGCCTTCTAAACGCGCTTCGGTCTCTTCGAATAGTTAGTAACTCTATTTAGTATAGCTAACTCTCTAAGTACCTTCTAGTAATATATTAACTAGACCCTAAGAGAGTACCTTAACGAGTTCTACTTAGCCTATCTTAACGACGTATTAATCTATACTAATAGTAGCCTAAAATAATACTAAGACTATATCTAAAAGGTTCTTAGTAAGCTTTAAAAAGTAGGCCTATACGTAGATATTAAGAAGTGTAAGTTTAAGGTAAAAACTATAAAGTACCTTAGCTTTATTATTAAGGTAGGAAAAGGTATCTAGATAGACCTAGATAAGGTTAAGGTAATTAAAGATTAGGAAGTACTAAAGATAGTAAAAGGAGTACGATTATTCCTTAGTTTTATAAACTTTTACTAAAAGTTTATTAGATACTTTACTAAGGTAGCTACCCTACTTACCTACCTAATAGGTAATATAACCTTTACCTAGAGGATAGAAGAGTAAGAGGCCTTTAATAAGCTAAAGGAGGTCTTTACTACTAAGCTAACTCTAGTAACCTTTAACTTAGAACGTAATATAGTCCTAGAGTATAATTCTTCTAGATACGTAGTAGGAGAAGTACTATTCTAGTACGACAATAAAAGGATACTACGCCCTTACGTATACTTCTCTAAGAAGAATAATACCTATAAGTATAACTACGAAATCTATAATAAGGAGCTACTAGCTATAGTCTGCTACCTCGAAGAGTAGGACGCTAAACTACGCTTAGTTAAGAGCTTTAAGGTAATTACTAACTATAAGAACCTTAAATACTTTATAAAGCCAAAAATACTAAGTAAACGCTAAATGCGCTAGGCTACGCTGTTAAGCTAATTTAATATAGAGATTTTATACTAGCTAGGGAAATAGAATATAAGAGCTAATACCCTCTTATAAAGAGAATAGGACCTACCTAAAGGCGTAGAGGACAAACGACTCTAGAAGCGTATAGTATAGGTCCTAAAACTAATAACCTAGTACTATAAAGAAGTTAGTAAGGAATAAGATAACCTACTTAGTAACTAGGTAATATTAGCTAAGATACGCGTAGAATAGATAGGAACCTATCCTAGCTCGTCTAAAGAATAGTTAGAAGAGTAAGACTCTACTACTAATAAGAATAGTATAAAGTAAATAGAATAGAGTAATAGAGTACTTAAAGACCTAGCTAAGGTAGAGAAACTAGCTAGCTAAGGAGAGAGCCTAGCCTAAGCTAGTAAACTTAAAAAGCTCTAGCTAGAGGCTCTAAAGGACGATTAGTAGTATAAGGACGCTATATAAGTAGTACTAGACTAGGAACGAAGGTTCCCCCCTAGCTTAGGCGTAAAATACTTAATCTTAGAGTACTTAATTAATAAATAAGGAGAGTTATTATATTAAGGTAGGAAATAGGTACCTAACGAAGAAAAGTTACGTACTCGAATAATTAGCGAAGTCTATAACTCCCTCTTAGCTAGCTACCTAAGTAGAGAGATTACCTATAAAATAGTAGCCTAAGACTTCTTCTAGCTAGGCATATTAGATAATATTAGATACTATATAAGGAACTATAATATATACGGGAGAATAAAACTATAGAGAGAAGGCACTTAAGGATTCCTAAAGCTATTACTAATACCTAATTAAATATAGAAAGAAATCTTAATAGACTTTATTAAAGGCTTACTAGATAGTAAGGGTATAACGTACCTACTAGTAGTTACCGATCGATTAAGTAAGGGGTCTATTTTTATTCTATTACCTGATATTAAGACAGAAACGGTAGTCTAAGCGTTTATTAGACACGTAGTAGTATACTACTAGTTATCTAATACTATTACGTCTAATAGAGGAAGCTAGTTTATTAGCGTACTATAAGAGCGCTTCTATAAGATCCTAAAGATTAATAGATAACTATTAATAGCCTTCTACCTATAAACTAATAGTATAATAGAGCGAATAAATAGCGTATAGGAAGCGTATATTAGAGCTTTTATTAGCTGGTTACAGAACGACTAGATAACGTACTACCCTATAGCTTAGATTATAATTAATAGAAGAGATGTAACGTTAATAGGAGTAGCTCTATTCTTCTTATAACATAGTTATAACGTAGACCTACTATAGCTAGAGACGCTACTAGAAGCTAATAAGAAGAGGTATACTACTAAAGAACGTTTAGACCGCGAGAAAGTAGAGGCTATTATAGCTAAATTCTAAGACGTATTTAACCTAGTATAAGCTAGTATAGCTAAGGCCTAAGCTAAATAAAAGAAGTAAATAAATAGGCACTAGAAGGAGGTAAGAAGCTATAGGGTTAGCGATAAGGTATAGCTAAAACTTAATAAGTAGTATTAAATAGGTTAATAGTTATAGAAGCTTAATTAGAAGAACGCTAAGTATATAGTAATTAAGATAGTTAATAGTCACTTAGTTAAGCTAGATACCCCTCCTAGCTACTACCTAGTTTTCTACGTTAATAGACTATACCTTACTAACTTAGACCCTCTACTAAGCTAAGTACTAGATAATTACTAGCTACTACTACTCTAAGTAGATAGTAATAACGAGTAGGTAGTAGAAGAAATTATAAGTAAGCATTTATAATAGCGAGGGCGTAGTTAGAGACTATATTTCGACGTTAAGTAGAAAGGATACTACTAAATAACGCTTAAACTAGTAGAAGCTCTAGAAGATATAGAAGCCTTAGACTAATAGGAAGCCTATATAAAGGAATTTTAAGATAAGAAGGGACGCCTACTAGAAGGATTCTAGTAGAATACTACTTAAGAAATAAGGAGAGAAGAGAGGTATTATAATAGGCCGAAGCCTAATTAGTTAGTTCCTTAATAATATCTTAGTCTTATATATAAGGCGTATAGCCTATAAACCCTAGGTGCTTATAGAGCACCTAGCGTTTATACTAGCGCTATTAGTATAAGGTTATCCTAAGCCGCCGCCCTCCGAACAACCTTTAGAACCCTAGCTACTTATAGTTCTCTTCTCTATTAAATACAACTCCTATATACTAGCGTAATAGCTCCCTAAGCGTAGCCTCTTATAAGCTTAGGCACCTAGTTTTGGCCCGGGGGTAGTTTTGGCCCACCCCACCAAAACGCGCACGCCCGATTCAACGCGCGATATCTCAACACCACCACTATCAATATGGACGCCCGTGAGGTTACGATACAATCAGCTATCCGCGATCTTAAATCTGGCGTTTATAAAAGCCAGAGAGCTGCTGCTACGGCATGGGGTATACCTCGATCGTCGCTACGCGCTAGATTAGCTGGCCATCTGCCACACGCGATAGCTCATAAGAACCAGCAGCGATTAAGCTCAGTACAAGAGGAGTTTCTAGTTGATTGGATACTAGATGAGGACTCACGCGCACAGCCGCCATCTCATACCCGTGTGCGAGAAATGGCGACTCAAATACTCCGACTCAGTAACGATCACGATCCACTTGGCCAACGGTGGCTACAATCCTTCATCGCACGCCAGCCCCGAGTCTCTAGTATCATCGGCCGATCGATCGAGGTGGCTCAGGCTGATGCTGCGAGCCCAGCCGTCATACGCGCGTTTCTAGAGCTCTTCGAGCGCACCCAGATCGAGCTCAATATCAAGCTTAATGATATATAGAATATAGATGAGACTGGCGTCGCATTAGGAGTATGTACAAACACCAGAGTAGTCGCTAGGGCTGGTAAACGTAAGGCTTATATCAAAGCTCCAGGAAATCGGGAGTAGGTATCGATCATTAAGTCGGTATCAGCCACCAGGCGGAAACTCCGGTGTATAGTGATCTTCAAGGGCAAATCTCTCCAAACTACATGGTTCCCATCAGAATTAGTGCCCGATTGGATATATACGACTTCAGAAAATGGATGGACAGCTAAAGTGATCGGATTGGAGTGGCTCCGCCGGATCTATATACCGGAAACCACACCAGATCCGGGCAGGCATCGGATGCTGATACTAGATGGGCATGGCTCACATATCGATATTGAGTTTATGTAGGAGTGTAGGCAGCACCGGATCCATCTACTCTATCTACCCGCCCATGCCTCTCATCTCCTCCAGCCTCTAGATCTAGCTCCTTTCTCGGTTGTCAAATCCAAATATCACCATCAGATCCAGGAGCTCTGTTTGATTGATGACGCCGCACCAGTCAAGAAAGAGCGCTTTATCAGCTCATATAATCAAGCTCAGGTTGATAGGCTATCAGATCGGGTTATACGGGCTAGATAGAGAGCTACCGGGCTGGTGCCATACAATCCAGATGTAGTGCTATCATCGTCGCAAATCTCAGCGCGCCCAATCACTCCGCCACAACCTATCCAGCCTATACATATATCAAATCCGATCTATCGCACGCCCCAAACATCTCAGGACGTATATCAGGCTCAACAACAGCTTCAACAATCAGAATCACTATCAAGAAACACCCGAACAGTACTCGCCAAGGCAGCTAAGGCTATATCACAAGCTCAATCTCAAGCAGCTCAACTCCAAGCGTCAAACCAGCTACTACACCAGAAACTAGATAGTATTATTAGTACCCAAGTACGTAAACGCACCCAGATTAATCCAAACGACCGATTTAGTAAGGTAGATACAATCAAGCGTGCGATTGATCGCGCTGCAGTTAAGATAGCTACAAGCTCTACTAGTCGCGCTGCTTAGGAGGCTGAACCTGCGGTAGATACAATCGCATCAATAATACACTAAAATCTATAAGTTTATACATATATATATATAGTAGTGGTGTTAAGATATCGCGCGTTGAATCGGGCGTGCGCGTTTTGGTAGGGTGGGCCAAAACTACCCCCGGGCCAAAACTAGGTGCCCAAGCTTAGTAGTAATTACTAGGCTAGTAAGTTAGGTCTCTATATCGGATAGCTTTTTCTAGGATATCTCTATAGATACCTACGTAATTAGAAAACTTTATATATATATCTTATAGGTCTAGGTTTTATCTATATATTATATATACAAAGATCCTATATAACGTAGTTTATAAGCAAGTCGCTAACATAAGCGAGTTGCTACCCTAATAGCAGCGCGACGACTACGTAGTAACCTAGCGTAATACTATAATATAAATTTTATACTATTATAATAGTATAGCATTATTTAGAAGCGTTACTATTATCTATATTCTTAAGCTCTACCTTATAGGTATAGGAGTTATACCTAACCTTACTATAGCGGCCGTAGCGCCTCTCTACGCGCACCCTCTTCGTAGGCGTCTTACTATCCTTATACTTACTACCCTCTCTTTTAGTAATTAAGTCTAATACCTTACTAACTATTAGAGTCTCCTCTATACGTATATAATACCTTTTATAAGTCTTACGCTTTATAAGCGTATTAATAGCGTCTTAAAGGTAGCCTATTTCCTCCTATATTAATACTATATTATAAGCTATCTACTAAGCGCCTTTACTTAGCTACTTAACCTACTTATCTAATAAGCTTACTAGAGACCCTTAGTAGTTTTATATGCGATTTTAAATTAGCGTAGATTATACCTCTATCTTACTAGCGTTACGTAGTATTTACGCCTCCTAGGTAATAGTACCTAGTATAGGTAGTATTAGCGTACGTAGCTATATATCTAGCTTTAATAATACTACCTCTAGATTATATAGGACTAGCCTAGTACCTTAAAACCCTACGTAAACGTTCTCTAATATAAACGTCTTCTTATATACTACTTTAAAGGTAGATAGAAAGGTTTCCTTATTAATATAGTAGATATAGCTACGTACTAAGAGTAAGATTCTATTATTATAATAGTACTTTAATAGCGAGTAGGGGACGACGTTAAGAGGCTATAAGAGGTATAATAAGTAAGGTAGCATGCAGAGAGCGATAATCTTATTCTCCTTATAGTAGTTCTAGAAATCTATTAAGTAGTAGCTCTTATAGCTATTAATAATAAGTAGCCTATACGTCTTAGTAGAAGACGCCTTTATATAGGCATTAAAGTGCTTAAGCTACGCTAGCGTAAGGTTATTATTAATCTAGCTAGTAGGAGAGATAGTAATAATCTAATTATAAGGTAGATTAGTAAACTAGGAGGTAATAAGGACCTTGTTACAAGTAACACGAAGGATTCTCTCCTTGACGCGGAAGGTGGGTTGGAGGTCAACCACATCTACGTCAGAAGGTAACGATCACCGCGGGGCGGCGGTCACGTGATTGACATCCCGCCAAGGCCAGCCATCCGAGGGATGGCAGAACGCCTAAGGATGGCAGCCATTACGAACATCACTAACATCCTAGGGATGGCAGTAATGGCAAGGATGGCAAAGGACACGGCAACGAGGATATAAGGATGGAAGGGTTTCATTTATTACTCTCGTTGTGGTCAACTCAAATAGTTCATCTCTTACCCAGATTGTCAACTAGTTATTCTATTGCACATAGAATTGGATTGTCTTTACCTTTGGTTAACTTCGATAACTCTTTTCCACACGAATCGCCAGACAACCCGCACGGCTTACAGCTTTAGTCTATCTCGCCTTAGTACGGACCGAGCTTAGAGAAGTATAGCCTAACCCCGTGTAACAGACCTTACCTACAAAGATAAGGAAAGGTAGGATAATACGCCCTATTATAGAGACGCCTTAGACTAGAGTTACCTACTTACGATTACTAGGCTATAGTTTTTTCTATTTCTTAGGTTTCTCTAAGCCTATAATAATAAGCTAAGAAGTTATCTTACCTATTATAAAGCTAGACTTATTAAAGTTCTAGGTATCCTTATCTATAATACTATACTTTATCTTTATATTCTAAATAAGCGTAAACTAAGGTCTAATAGTTACTAGGTCCTCGTAGATAGCTCGCTAGTAATTATATAGACAGCTCTATTACGTTTGTAGCTTAGGTATATACTTAATAAAGTTATTAACCTAGTTCTTACTTATAGGCTTTCTACTACGCTCTCTTAGTAGTCTATTAGCTATATCTTATACGTATACCTTTAAGGGCGGTATTCTACGTAGGCCCTCTTTAAGTACACGCTATATAATTACTTTCTCTTCTAGCTTTATAAGGCGTTTTAAGTTTAGCTTATAATTACTTTAAGAGCGTCGTCTAGTACGTTAGTTAATAAGCGTTCTTCGTAGGACATTAAAGATTATAGTAGTATATACGTTACTTTAAAACTAATAAGAATTAATATCTAAGATAGTAAGCTATAGATTACCTTGAGTATAGGTCCTTTAGAGATTACGTAGTTATAGTATTACATAAAGTTACTATACACGCGTCGCGCTGCTATTAGGGTAGCGACTCGCTTATGTTGGCGACTCGCTTGTAAACTACGTTACCTCTTATACTTTAAAAGTTATTTAATAACCTATCGTGCTAAGAGTTAGGTCTCTACGTTTTGCCCCGAACCTAGATAACTCTTTAGATATTAGAGATATATAGAATCTTTGTATATATAATATATAGAAAAGACCTAGACCTATAAGAGATATACATAAAGTTTCCTAATTACGTAGGTATCTATAGAGATATCCTAGAAAAAGCTACCCGATGTAGAGACCCAACTCGCTAGCCTAGTAATTTATCTCTAGTCTTTTAAGAATAATATACCTAATTATTCTCTAATATTATATATCTCTAGTATTTAGCTAATCCTATTATTTGATAATGATAGTAGTAAACTAATTTTAGTATTCTGTAGTCGTATATAGAAGAATAAGTAACGGAATGTATTATAGTATACTATTACTAAGAGCTATAGATAGTAGTGTACAAATCAAAAACTGTCCGTCTATCGTCCTAATATTATATTACTATGCTTTACGTGCAAAGGATAGGGAGCCCGAAAATCACTATATGTGCGAGCCCTATCATCTTAGTAGGGTCTCAATTTGCTTGAGGTATAATAACTCTATAGGTTTATAGGAAGTAAACAATATAGAGGAGCGCGAAATAGCTTCAGATATGCGACAGGAAGCTTGTAGTTCCGCAGGACTAGGCGTAATATTCGAGCATTGTAAAACAAAAAGCGTGGTAGTGCTGCTCGCAAGAGATGACAACTCAGATGGCCGCGCTATTACAGAATTAGTGAACATGTTAGTTACATTCATGAGATTGGAGAGCAGGACGACCGTGTGTGGAGTAGTCTTCAATGGTGCAAGACGTAAACATACATATATACATACATACATACATACATACATACATACATACATACATCAACAGAGTACGGTGGGAACATCAAGATAGCAACCAAGATGACAAATGACCAACAAAAATATGCACTTGCATGAATCTCTGGATCAAGGCAGCACCTCAAGCAAACCCTTCAGAAAAGGAAACCAGCCAAATCAATACTTTTCATCCCTCGTTTCTCTCAATCTCACAGCCGCCGACTAAGATCCTCACTCAGTCTCCGAGGCAGAGCTGTCCTCTCCCGCAGACGAACTGTGGATGGAATCCCAAGGGTCTTGTTCACTTGGCGTGTCTCTAGTATTGCGATTGGTGGTCGGATCGTCCGGTTCTGCCTCACTCAAGTAGTTCGCGCTACGCTTATTCGGGACAAGAGCCATAGTACAGCCACCTCGAGAGTTGCGACGATACTGAGTCCTCTTGGTGCCTGCTTGACTCGTTTTGGCGGAATTGGACGCCCCAAAAGCGAAGTAAGAGTCGAGGGAGTCCTTTCTTGGTGCACTGCTTGAAGTACTCCTCTTCCTGACTGCAGCCAAGTCTTCAAACTCATCACACTCCTCTTGTCGTTTCAGTTTACGCTCTCGCTTCTTATCCAGATCAATGTCGACTCTTTGTACAGCAAGCCTTATGGCTTCCTCTGTTTTGCATCCCTCCTCAACGAGCTCAAAGTAAATCTTTGAGCACATTTGGTTATGGGTGACCAGGTCTCTCTTTGTGACAGTAGATTTGCTCGTCCTGTATGGCTTACGAGGCTTATACTCGGATAACCCAGGTGCTTCTTGACGGACAATGATACCCGGTGGAAGATAAAAGTCCATCTCTTCATGCTTACCAGGTCCATTCCGACTGGATCCACATCCTGGACAGGACTTCTTATCACCAGCTAGATAGTACCGCCCGAGACCATGGTTAACATCGCATCGCCAGGCATAGTCTTCTTCTGCCTTTAGCTGTTCCCAGTAGTGACGATCAGGAATATCTTGGCCATGCTCCATAGTGGCCGAGCCGCTGGGATGGGGGCCGAGATTGGGCTTTGGTTCTGGCGCCGGTTCGGGTGTAGGCGCTCTTGGAGGCGGCTTCGGTTTGATGTATTCGATTACTGCATCAACACCCATCTGTCGAGCCTCTTCCTCAGACGCGCCAGCGTTGGTAGCTGCCCAGTAAGCATCTTTTGCAACGGAATTGTGGCAAGGGCGGTCAGACTTGCGAGGTTGGGTTGACTGTTTGGAAGGTTTCCAGCACATCTCTGGCGCAGGCTGGAAGAAAAATGTCCTCGAGGGCATGTAAAAGTCCATCAAAGCGATAGAAATGTTGTCAGTAAGAGAGGTGTTACAACCTCTACAGCTCTTGCGATCTCCAGCATTGTAGTAATGGCCCATTGCGTGCTTGAAGGCACAACGCCAGACAGGTTTCTCGTTCTCTAAGATTGGCTCAGAGTAGGCGTTAGGGGGAAGGTGTTGACTGAATTCCAGAATCTTCAATTGGTTTTGACGAAGAGATGGTGGCTGTTGGGCAGATAGACTCGTACGATTTGACCGAGTTACGGACCGCCTGCAAGATCTAGAGGCTTTCGTCTGCTGTTTTGTAGAGGACTTGGCTGATGCTTGCTCGGCCGGGTCTCTTTTGCGTTTCTTGTTCGGACGTGTCGAAGACACCAGTTTTGGGAGCTCGATCGAGGCTTCGTGTTGTAGGATCGACTCTATTAAGGTTGATGGGTCTGCGAGGCGTTTATACCACAAATGCGACTCAGGCATACTTCCATTGGAAGACACTGAACCGCTCTTGTTCTGGACCTGATCATAATGTCTGACGCGCTCTGGATGGTGTTCCCTGGCTATAACCGTCTTGAATTTCTTATGGTAGTTGTGTGCGGTTGGACGAATACCCATAGACATGGCCGCGGCAACTGCTTGCTTGAAGCTCTGAACTGCAAAATCGAGAGCCTGTGATGGTTTACCCCAGTTCCGTGTCAGCCTCCGCTTGTGATCATTGATTAGCCGCATTCGCCAAGGATGTGCCTTTTCTGCATGCTCGATGCTGTTGATAGGTGTACCGACACAAACACCATCCAAGTCTGCCCGGTGGATGATATCCGATGGAGTGTTGGTGACAGGAGACTGAGGCAGGTGGTTGTCTGAGGTTGAGTCTAACTGCGCAAACGAAAGCCAATTACCGCGAGGTAAGTTGGTTCGATCTCTCCTCATAGCTGCACCAGGCATGTTCTGGCCCTTACGCTTCCTGGATGTTGAGAGCCCGATGGGGCGTCCAGCAGGCAAGACTCCGTTACGATTTATATTGCGAAACACTGTGCTGATGAAATCGTCAATCTCTTCCAGAGGACCTGATTGATAGCCAAGCTCGTACTCCTTGGTTGAGTATTGAACCATAAGGGGATCTGGACTGGTACGATGCCAAGAGTTGTTCAATCTTTTTGCCACAGGAAAGATGTTGCTAGGACCGTAATTGGAGAAGAAGCTTGAGTCGAAGGCGTATACATCAAGGAACGGGGCGCCATCGTTACCATCTCTTGCGAGGAGGTGAACCGTGCGACAGTGAGCGTTCCGGATCATTTTTCTCGTAATACCATTGACCTCATGAGAGACCGACTGCATATACTCCACGACAGTGGGAAGATGACTTGCTGGGTTTTCAGTACATTGGGCTATGCGGTCGGGATGCAGGGCGTGAGCTATGAAGGTGTTCAAAAAGGTAGCCTCGTAGGCCTTCTGACTAGCTTGGTAGAGCGTGTAGTTCTTGTAGTCTTCCTTGGAAGGTAGGCGACGGTTGAGGTGACCCCTCACCCGTCGCCCAAGGGCGTGAGAAGTGCCTTGGTCGTCCGTGGAAGCTATCAAGTGTGAGCACGGGGCCTCTGATGGTTAAAGTTACATACCTGACTCGAGCGGAACGCCGGAGGGTATTCGATCTTGATCGTGGACGTCTAATGCAAACAGTAGACCTTGATCATGGCGATTTTCCACAGATTGACTGGGTTGAATCGGACAAGCAGCCGCCTCGACAGGCTTGCGAAGTAGATCACCAAATGAACCGTCACTCCAATCGATCTCATCTTCATCAGCATATGCCATGATGTTGGGCAAACTGCATGGAGGCAGGAATGTGTACAAATGAAGCTATGACGGGGGGGAAAGAATTGCGTGTCAACAGCAGAAGGCCATATTGAAATACTTTAGTTGCATAAACTACCTCGCGGATCGCGTACATGTGCAAACGACAGACACGGATCGGGAGTGCGAGCCCGGTCATGCCGGTGTATGGTATTGATGCTAGAGGCTTCAAGAAGGAGCGATTAGAACGCAAGTACAGCGTTTGCTGGTAGCACGGACATGGGCAGCCGCCCAAAAGCCGCGTCTGTTACCCGATGCATAACCGACTTTTGAGAGAAGATGCACCAAATCGCGATTGAATACTGCCAATGGACGTAGCTCGAGTGCTTGGACATGGTTATGAGGCCGTTGTTTGTTTGCTGCCCAGATGTGTCGGCATGTCCAGGGTGTGCGCCAAACGCTCTCTCGTGGGCGCGGGCCTGTTGCGACACACGGATGGGAGAGACGGCATAGTGGAGGCGGCGCAAACACGTTGTTCGAGTAGCTCAATGCAGCAGTCGTAGACCAGGCAGTGTGGCCATGTTGGTGCGCTTGGACGTCTCGCCGTTGCGGAGAGGTCGTGTTGTGGAGCGGTGGTAGTGCCGAGGCGGACGTGCGGCGAGGCTGGACATGGTTCAGACGGCGGCGCACGGGCCGGTGGACCCTGGAACTCAGTCAAGGTGGCATTTGGAGCATGTTGGAGTGTCGAGCCCCAATTGCTCTCTCGACAACCACAATGGGAAGGAAGCACGTGTCCTCGCTAGCCGCCATACTCGCCCTCTTAGCCAGCACGGCAGAGGCTGCGTCAGAGCCTGCCCGGCCGCGGGGAGTTGGCCCCGAGTGTATGTAGCACCCGTTGCCGCTCATGCCGAGCTTCCAGATGCACGACGGCGTGTGGCTAACAGTCCGTCTCTAGTTGCGAAGTACTACAAGGACGCCGAGACATTCACTTGCATCTCGAATCCGGCCATCAAGCTTGCAACTGCCCGCCTGAACGACGACTACTGCGACTGCCCCGATGGCTCTGACGAACCAGGCACCTCGGCCTGCTCCTACCGCTCGCCCCTCTCCCCGCCACAGCCCCTGGGCTTCCAAGGCCAAGACGTCAACTCTACACCTGCCCTGCCTGGCTTCTACTGCAAGAACAAGGGCCACCAGCCGGGCTACATTTCTTTTACCAACGTGAACGATGGCGCGTGCGACTACGAAGTGTGCTGTGACGGAAGCGACGAGTACGAGCGTGTGGGAGGCGTCAAGTGCGAGGACAAGTGTGCGACCATCGGGAAAGAATGGAGGAAGGCGGACGAGGCAAGGCAGAAGAGCCTCACTGCTGCGAGACAGAAGCGGAAGGAGCTGGTGGCCGAGGCTGGCCGCATGCGCAAGGAGGTCGAGGACCGCATACAGACACTCAAGACTCAGATCGAGGGCGCGACCCTCAAGGTGGACGGCCTGACAAAGAGCCTCGCCGACATCGAGAGGGCGGAGCGAGGCAAGGTCGTCAAAGGCGCAGCCAAGGGCGGCAAGGTGGCAGTCCTGGCCAGCCTAGCCAAGCAACGGATCCAAGAGCTCACCGACAACGTCAACCGTGTGCGGGACGAGAGGAATGCGGCACAAGCAAGGATCGAGGAGCTCGAGGGCATGTTGAAGCGCTTCAAGGACGAGTACAACCCCAACTTCAACGACGAGGGCGTGAAGCGTGCCGTACAGGCGTGGGAGAACTACGCCGCACAGGAACGCACAGGTCCCAACACCGCTCTGGACCGCGATCTCGATGACCTTCTCAAGCCAGATTCCGAGAGCGCTATCAAGTGGGACGAGTTCGAGACAGTGCAAGAGTCTGACGTGGAGCTCCGTAAGTACAGCTTGGGTTGCTCATCTCCATCTACCCGCTAACCACGGCACGCAGTCTACAAGTTCGAAGAGTACCTCCCCGACTCTATCCGTAGCTGGGTCGACAGCAAGCTTCGCGACCTGCGCGTCATGCTCATTGAGAACCGCATCCTGGCAGACCCCACGACCGGTGATGCCCCTGAATCCAAGGCCGTCTCTGACGCCAAGTTGCAGCTAGATTCCGCCAAGAAGGAACTCGAGGGAGACAAGTCAGAACTTACAAGGCACGAGGACGATCTCACCAAGGACTACGGCCCAGACTCCATCTTCCGCGCCCTCAAAGACCGCTGCACGTCCACCGACTCTGGCGAATACACATACGAGCATTGCTTCCTCTCAAAAACGACCCAGAAGCCCAAGAAGGGCGGTGGCCACACTGGCATGGGTAACTTTGCCCGGATTGAATCCATCACCGTCGATGAAGAGCTCCCTGCCGACGGAAGGGGTCTGGGCAGTGGTGAAAGGATCGCACTCAAGTACGAGAACGGTCAGCATTGCTGGAACGGACCAAACAGAAGCACCATGGTTGTTTTGGCCTGCGCAGAAAAGGACGAGATCTGGAAGATTGTCGAAGAGGAGAAGTGTGTGTACCGAATGGAAGTAGGTACGCCTGCGGTCTGCGGTATCCAAGTACAAAAGGCTGCGCCGGCGCACAACGAGCTGTGAAGAGACGAACCCATGTTGGAATCAATTAGGCAGCTAGGGATATCAATATTCTAGAACATGCACTACTGTTTTGGAAACCGTACAATAGCATGTGAAGCGCATTTGCAGTAGATAAGAACGCAATTACCACCAATTAGCGTGCATTTACACAGTTTCTGGCCTTCCCACTTTCGTACTCTTTTCAGCCGAATTCATCATTCCTGCCAGGCTATCTATGAGGAGGAAGCCACACAGCGCGGTGCTGTATATTTATAGATTCATAAACATGCGCCTTTACATCAGCTCGCATTAGTCCCACGGGTCGGACCCTAAAAGCTGATCGACAATGCTCTGAGGCATTCAGTCAGTGACATGAGACGCAGCCTTTTGATACACGAACGGAATCCAGAGGTACCCTGAACGTAAACCATAACCCAAAAGATGTCGACCGAGGACGGATCTACAAGAACAACCTTTGAGAACCACAAGGCTCTTCCAATCGCGATCGTCGGCGGTGGCCTTGGTGGGCTTGCGCTTGCAATCGGTCTTCTCAGACATGGCGTCAAGGTACACATCTACGAAGCTTCCCCAGCCTTCTCCGAAATTGGCGCCGGTGTCACGTTCGGCGCCAATGCTACAACTGCGCTCCATCTTATCGACCCCCGATTGTTGGAAGGCTTCATGAAACACGCGACCTTCAATACAGACCCTGAACGAGATGCCACTTTCAACACGATCAGATGGGGCATGGATGAGAGGCGATCTCATGGATCCAAAGCTGGAGACCTCGCATTCCATCAAAATGACACCCAGCAGCCACAGGGTGCGCTGGCTGGACTTCGAATGCGAATGCGGGGTCGCATACATCGAGCTCGCCTGCTCGACGAGATGGTTGCACTGCTTCCCACCGACATAACAAGCTTCAGTAAAAGCTTTGAGAGTGTTGAAGAAGTGAGTACTGGAGTGCTCAAGCTAAAATTTACCGATGGGATGTCTTCTTTAGCCAGTGCCGTCATCGGTTGTGACGGCATCAGAAGTAAGGTACGACGCTTTGTGTGTGGTCCAGACATCCAGGCGAAGTATGCCCATGAAGTAGCGATGAGAGCCATGGTTCCTGGAGAGGAAGCCAAAAAGGCACTAGGGGCAGAGATGGCCATGAACAGCCAGCTGTACTGTGGCTACGGAGGCTACATCGTCACGTACCCTGTCGAGCATGGCCAGTTCATAAACATGGTCGCTATACCACATGATCAGTCCTTCACTAGTACTTGGGGCCAGGACGACTGGACAGTACCGACAAATGGGGACGAGATTCGCGAAAAGTTCAGAGACTGGTATCCACCACTCATTGATCTCATTGCCAACCACCATCTGCCCTCCAAATGGGCACTCTTCACCCTCCAACATGACACACCATACTCCAGGCATCGTACATGTCTCCTAGGTGATAGCGCACACGCGACAACTCCCCACATGGGAGCTGGCGCTGGCATGGCTATGGAGGATGCATATGTACTAAGTCACTTGGTCGCTGCTGCCGGAAGCACTGAGAACGTCGAGGCCGCATTCAAGGCCTACGACGCTGTACGACGGCCGAGGACCCAGGATTGTATTCAGCGAAGCATGGACGCTGCTCTAACATACAATTTCATGATTGAAGGAGTAGAAGATGATATGAGCAAGGTTGAATATAGGATCAACGAGAGTTTTCAATGGCTCTGGTATGAGGATTTGCAAGCGCAGTTGGGCAGTGCGGCAAGGCTCATGGGAGAGTGACGCGGGGTCATCAAGTCTCCGAGTCGCCCAGCTTGGCTAGAAAAGTTGAACATGCCATCTTTCTGCGGCTTTCCTCAGTTCTTCCCTCACTTATCTACGTCTCCATTCAACTCCAATTTATATTCGGTAGCACAAGTAGTAAAGCTTCGGCTTCCGCTGTTTTGCTTTACAATCCTGACAAATGCAAATTACGTCATAAGCTTCGGCTTCCGCTGTTTTGCTTTACAATCCTGACAAATGCAAATTACGTCATAAGCTTCGGCGATACCGCCACCGCCGACAGCACTTCTTTATCCGCCAACTTCAAGTACGATCTCGCTTTCGGCGGCTACATATTTTAATTGACACGTTTTTGACCATTCACAAGCTAGATAAGCCTCGGAACTATGCATATCAGGGTCTACACCGGCATAGAACACAGCGGAAAATTCCATGCACTAAGTTTACCGCGCAGCTGCCGAGGTCGACCGAACGATGATTTCAAACCATCAACAGGATGTGTTTAGTATGCAGCTTGCATATATGTTTTGACGCCTTTTCGTCCTCCGTACTGGTCAATCCCAGCTGCCATCCTTTTCTCCCACGTCTTCCCGCATGCCCGAGGAACTCTCAAACCTTCCAAAATCAAACACTCACAAGACCAAGATGTCCGCAGAACGCCTTTTCCAACCACTCAAGGTGGGCACTATGGAGCTCAAGAACCGCATCGCCATGGCACCTCTCACGCGTTTCCGTGCCAACGACAACCACGAAATTCTGCCCATGGCCGCACAGTACTATGGTCAGCGTGCTGTCGTACCAGGAACCCTTCTCATCACGGAAGCTACGCTGGTTTCGAAACAATCTGGTGGATACCCCAACATACCCGGTATCTACACACAGCCACAGATTGACGCATGGAAACCGGTCACCAAGGCTGTGCACGAGAAGGGCTCCTACATCTACCTCCAGATTTGGGCTCTTGGACGTACAGCGAACAAGGATTTTGCGCAAGCGAATGGCATCACCATCAAGTCTTCCAGCCCTACACCCCTAGGCGAGGGCTACGCCACCCCTAAGGAGATGACCGTCGAAGACATCAAGCAGAGTGTCTCCGACTACGCTCAAGCAGCTAAGAATGCTATTGAAGCTGGCTTCGACGGTGTGGAGATTCACGCCGCGAACGGCTACCTTATTGATCAGTTCTTGCAAGATACCTGCAACAAGCGCACAGACTCCTATGGCGGCTCTGTCGAGAACCGCTCCAGGTTCGCCGTCGAGGTTACTCAGGCTGTTTCGGAAGCTGTGGGCGCAGACAAGATCGGCATCCGGTTGAGTCCTTTCTCGAAGTTCCAAGGAATGAAGATGAAGGACCCTCTTCCCCAGTTCACCGATATCATGAAGAGGCTGGATGCGTTCAATCTGGCCTACCTCCACATTATCAAAGCTCACGTATCCGAGAATGGCGACTATGAAGGAGATGACTCCCTCAACCCCCTGCTGCCACATTACTCTGGCAAGCTGCTCATCGCTGGTGGGCTGAAGGCTGAGGACGCAAAGAGGTTAGTTGAGGAGCACAAGGACCGGGATGTTGTAGCGGTATTCGGACGGTACTTTATCAGCACTCCCGATCTTGTTTTCCGCGCAGAGAAGGGCATTGAGTTCGCTCCGTACGACCGCGACACCTTCTACGTTCCCAAGAGCGAGAAGGGTTACATCGACTATCCCTACAGCAAGGAGTTCAAGGAGGCACATCCGAACTTGTAGAGACGGTGTGAAAAGATACCCATTAGAATTTGTGCTTACGGTAGCATAATAGAAGCGTTTCCAAGTACATCATTATGGTAATATCTACGCTGATCATCATCTACTGTCATGGTAGTGATAGGCATGTTGTCGATGTGAAGCTTGATAGCGAGGACGACAGTGGAGGAAACGCAGTTGAGGGTTGTGGGCGGTGAACGAGAACGGGCAACCCCGACAATCAAACACAACAAGTGACGTGGATGTGAAAGTAGCTATTAATGCATGTACTGCGCACCGGAGCAAACCTCGGTAGTAGTTTAATATATTTCGCAGGACTTCATCCGGGGTAAACATCCGAGATCCCTGATCCCCCCCCCCCCCCCCCCCTATGGTAACTCCACACGAGTACCGCGGACATCTAACCTCAGTAGGCTCGAAAGGCTCGAAAGTTCAACCAGGCATGAAGATGAGCGGTTTCACTTGGCCATGATTGGCTCAAGAGAGCTTTTGAGACAGCCAACTGTCTTTACCCGCAGACTTGCGCATGACCGGGCCTTTCAGGTTCAGAATTTCCTAGATTGACACTTTGCCATGTTCAAGGACGGCTAGTATCTACGGGGAACAACCTCGCAATGTTTCGCGCTAGCGAAGATCTCTCCACGAGCATAGCAGGCCTATAAGAGGGAAGTGGTTCGCACGAAGACTGTTTCCCTGCCAGCTCGCAAGACATTCAAGATGCACTTCTCCACCTCTGTAATTGGCAGCATTGCTGCTATATGTGCCACTACCAATGCCGTCCTTACTCGTGTTAACGACTTTGGAGCCAATCCTTCAAACCTACAGATGAACATTTATGTTCCCACCAAAATTGCTACCAAGCCCGCCATCATCATGGCCGTACGTGCTTTCAGATCTTTACATGGTTTCTGTCGTGGGCTACGCACTGACTCATGAATAGCTACACTACTGTGGTGGTACTGGAGAAGCTTATGCTCAGTCCACCAAGTACAACAGTCTAGCTGAGCAGAAAGGATTCATTACCATCTTCCCGTCCACCAAGAAAGACAACAACTGTTGGGAAGTCAACACCGCCAACGGTCTCTCCCGTGATGCCGGCGGCGACAACCAAGGCCTAAACAACATGGTTCAGTACACTATCAAGAAGTACGGCGCAGATCCGGCCAAGGTTTTTGTCACTGGAAGCAGCTCTGGATGCATGATGACCAACGTCATGATGGCGACCTACCCTGATGTCATCGCTGCAGGATCATGCTATTCTGGTGTTGCAGCAGGCTGTGTAGCAGGTAGTCCCGGCGCCAGTCCCAGTACTGCAGACCCGCGATGCGCAAACGGCCAAGTCATCAAGACGCAAGCGGAGTGGGTGGCGCAAGTCAAGGCCATGTACCCAGGCTATACTGGCACCTATCCTCGCATGGCGACATGGCACGGTACCGCCGATACTCTGGTTAAGATCCCGAACTTGGGTGAGCAGCTGAAGGAGTGGAGCGGGCTGCTGGGTGTGTCTTTCACAAATAACATGACGAATACCCCTCAAAACGGATATACGCAAATTGTGTATGGAGATGGAACGAAGCTTGTGGGATATAGCGCGCTAAATGTAGGACATACCGTGCCAGTACATGAAGCAGAGGACTTGAAGTGGTTTGGAATTTGATTGCACGAAGTCGAGAACATGACGGTGTGTGTTCTCGCGTGATTTGATTGTATATAATTTTCAGTTGTCGTTGCGAAAACCAAGGATATCTACAGTCGCTCATTACAGCAGATAACCGAAAGTCATGAGCGAGGTCAGATTGGTATCGTTTCCTCCGTATATGTGTTGTATACAATCATAGACTATGAAATCTTGTCAGCTGGACTCAACAATCACGTGTCGCTGGGACTGGGACTGGCATTCGCTTCATGCCCGAGAACTTGCACTTCACAGAAATGTACCGAGACAGGATCGCACGCTTGGCAACGTCTGGATTTCCAAGGACAAGAAAGACAGACCAGGTTTCAGACATCGTGATACACAGCCAGGCAAAGAGGGTGCAACGTGATGGCAGGCCAGGGGTACTGACTGAGATATACCTATACGCCGTGTTAAGGGGTACAGTACCTAGGTAGTCTCGGTGCGATTGGATCAGCATGGTGTGTAGTCGTTCACATCTTCGAACCGGAGGCTGTTACAACTCGTCAACGTAGAAGTATAGAACGTGGCGCCTATGGTGTTGACCATGAGGGAGTTAATTACTGGGCATAGGCATTCAGCGCATCCTGTTGCGCCCTGACGCGACTTCCCCGCCACCGCCTGGTCATCGCCGAACGCGTCGGTTACGCGTGTCCATGGATACTTTCGCACCATGTCCTCTCCGCACCCGAACTTTGAGTCACTTCGATCGCGATCTTTTTAGCATCAGTGGCTACACATGTCGATCACAGTGCAAGTTGCTGGGTCACCAGCTAAGCAAGTGTTCTGCGGGATAGTGAGGCAAATGGGTTAGCCGCTTGCAGCTGCTCTCCATCTATACAGGACACTATTACCTGTCAGTTTGTATCGTAGCCGCACGGAATCACTCGAGAACTAGGCGAAATGGCATGAATCGACCGTCAATTCATGCGCAATGGCTACTTTGTCATGTCGTGGAAGATGGGTCCCATGTTCTCTTGCCAAGTATCCACAATTCTATTGGCGGGGCCAGCAGCAATCATTTCGTCTCCTTTCTTCCATTTCCCTATCGTTTCCTCTGTGAACTCCTCCACACTCAACGCAGCTTTGTTCTTCTCCTTCTTATTGTCATCCGGGTCCTTCCTCTCGCGATGTAAGTCTGTGGCTACAGTTGGCGGTGCAATCTCGACGACTTTGATCTTTGTATCCTTCAGCTGAGCTCTAAGATCCATCGACCAAAAGTGGAGCCATGCTTTGGTGCCGCAGTACACAGGGTTGACGATGGAGAACGGCACAAAACCGAGGACGGACGATATGTTGACAACTAGTGCCATTGGTTTGGATTTGAAATGTGAGAGCAGATGAAGTGTAAGATGCATTGGTCCACGGATATTGATGTCGACTTCCTGATCCGCTTTGCTGCCGAATTCCTCTGGATCCATTTCGTTCACGTCGAGCGGCCGCTGCACACCTGCATTGTTGACGAGACAATCGAGGTCCGGGTGCTCGGATATCACCTTCTTGGTGAAAGCCGGTATAGACTTGACGTTTCCAGTGTCAAGCACGTAGTAAGCTGCTGCTCCGATCTCTTTCGCGGCTTCTTGCAGTTTCGCCTCTGTGCGGCCGGCGATAACGACTTTCTTCCCATCCTCTATCAGTTGTTGCGCAAGTGCCTTTCCGATACCACCGCCACCACCGGTCACGAGGGCGGTCTTGAATTCGTAGTTCGTGGACGACATGTTGAGTGTGGAAGTTGGGGATGAGGGGGACTGTCAAGCTGCCACGGCGACACTCGCGGTTTGGTTAGCTAAAGACTAGACATCGGTGACGTGCACTTGAGACGGCGTCGTCGACGATGAGCACACGTCATGACGTCATATCAGTGGTTATCGGGCAGTGGAAGGAGCAGCATTGCCGCAGCCGGGACGGCAGCATCCACATCCTCATCTCCTCTTACCTGACAAAGCCCTTACAAACTTCAAATTCTTCCAACGCTTAGTCTCGACCGACATTTGGATGTGCGAATCACGATGTCAGAATGCTGTTCCATGCGTCATGCGACCCAAAAACAGCTTGGCGTGATGTGGGGTAGCCACTCTTGACGCGCCGAATTGCACTGCCGTTCTGCAAGACTACTAGGATGCCTGGGACGAAGCGACTATAAGAGCTTATATTAGATGCAAGCCACTTTTGGTGATGTTTATCGACCACCTTTTGCATAAGCAAACTCCGAGTGGGGTAGCTACATTTGAACTATCAGTTCTCAGTGATAACGGCGAGAAGATTTGAAGATGACGGCTTCGGAGACAAATGAGTCGAGATGCGATGTGTCAGTCTGCCGATGCCGACCTACTTGTGCATGCCACTGACAAGCTCGAAGCCTCATCGTTGGTGCGGGCCCAGCAGGGTAATCATAAATGTCGTAAGCAACATCTTAGGATACTGACGAAGATTACAGACTAATGCTCGCGGCTTGGATGGCGAGATGTGGCATCGACGCTCGCATCGTTGACAAACGTGGCACAAAGATTTACTCAGGACAAGCGGATGGTTTGCAGCTCCGCAGCTTAGAGATTTTTGACAGCTTTGGTTTCGCCGATAGAGCTTGGAAGGAAGCAAATCACTTGATAGAGGTATGTTCATGTGACTTCCTGTTGAAAACAAGGCCGGCCTGTAGAATTCCGGAGCGCTTGTAGCTTGAATGGACTTGACTGACCAGTATTTAGTTCTGCATGTGGGTACGTTGTCACGTTCGGGCATAGTCCTAGCCTTCCTAACACACGCAGAACCCCGGCGAAGACGGTGTGATACGCCGCTCAGATGGAGTACCCGATACACCACCTGGTCTCTCTCAATTCAAGGAGATCGTACTTCACCAGGGACGAATTGAAAGATTCTTCCTTGACCACATCAAAAAGCATTCCAAGGATTCGATACGTGTCGAACGTGCAGTCTTACCCGAGTCGCTCCATATTGCGGAAGATCGAGTGGATGACCACTCTTCAGACAACTATCCAGTCACAGTCCAACTGCGATACCTCACCGAGGATGAGGCCAAACCAGCTCAAAGCAAGGGTTCTGGAATCAATGACGGTCTTTTCAGAAGCAATCTGGCAGAAGATGACACAGAAGACCTCATTGCGAACAGCCAGCAAAAGCAAGGTAGCACGGAGACTGTGAAGGCGAAATACGTCGTGGGCTGCGATGGTGCTCACAGTTGGACGCGAAAGCAACTGGGCTTCGAGCTGGAGGGAGAACCCACAGACCACATCTGGGGAGTGTTGGATATTATTCCTGTCACCGATTTCCCGGATGTTCGCAAACGTTGTGCCATACACAGCGAGTCTTCAGGATCGATGATGATCATTCCACGTGAGAACAAAATTGCCCGACTTTATATACAGCTCACGGAGATCAAGCCTGACGCCAGTGGTAGAGCGGATAGGTCGAAGATCACTCCTGATACAATCATCACAGCTGCGCAAAAGATCATCGCGCCGTACAAGCTGACGTACGAATATTGCGACTGGTGGACGGCATACCAGATTGGGCAGAGAGTAGGCAAGAACTTCACTCACAAAGGTCGCGTGTTTCTGGCTGGCGATGCTGTACATACGCACTCACCGAAGGCTGGCCAGGGTATGAATGTTTCGATGCAAGATGGATACAATCTAGGCTGGAAATTAGGTTTGGTGGTGAAGGGTATTGCTCAACCATCCATTCTCAAGACTTACCAGTCCGAGAGGAGGCGTATTGCGCAGGACCTTATTGCGTTTGATCACAAGTTTTCGAGGCTGTTTTCAGGGCGGCCGGCCAAAGACGTCATGGACGAGGAAGGCGTCAGTATGGACGAGTTCAAGCAGGCATTCCTGAAGGGTAAGGACATCAGTTCACAAGTTAATCATATTTGCTAACAAGACCAAGGTCAACTGTTCGCAACGGGGCTCTCGGTCGACTACGGCACGAGCATGCTAGTTGGCAAGCCAGGCAACGCCGCAGATCAAGGCGATGGAACAGACGTATCCTCAAAGTTTGGAGTCATCGGTAAGCAGGAGCTCGCCTCAGAGACGAAGTTGGGCATGCGTTTCCCGAGCCACCAAGTCATCAACCAATCCGACGGTCGAGCTTGGGAGTTTCAGCAGAAACTGAGAAGCGACGGACGGTTTCGCATTATTGTGTTTGCTGGCAACGTCGCAAATGCCCAACAGAGCGCCCGGTTGAAAGGCTTCTGCCAAGGTCTTTCATCGTCATCATTACTGGCTTCGCATCTCGTCAAAAACGTGGAATTGCTCACATTGCACTCGTCGAAGCGCAAGGAAGTAGAGCTTTTGCGCGACTTCCCAGATATTCTGCATCCTTTCGATAGGAAAACTGGATGGGATTACGATTCGGTGTACGCGGATGATGCCAATCCATTTGAAGGCTTCGGTGATGCTTACAAGGGGTATGGTGTCGATAGGGAGGCCGGATGTGTGGTTGTTACGAGGCCGGATCAATACGTTGGATACATTGACACTGTCGACGAGGAAGGCTTCAAGGGCGTTGAGACTTACTTCAAAGGAATACTTGCGTTGTAAGTACCTCTTTGGGATACAGTTAAGTACGGTGAGTGTGAAGATCCTTCTTCCTGTATCTCGCCGAGGAACGGTCCGGGTTTGAACATATCGGACATCGCCCTTCTTCCGCATCCAATTCCTTCGAACCGACAGTGCATAATGATGTCACACTAGGCTAACAAGTTTACCTAACGTTCCCATGCTGCAGTTTCAGGATTTTGACCAGCTTCTTACAGACTGTCAAGGGAGCCTCTACCAGCGATACAGATACGAATGCTTTTTAGAATGGGTTCCAGGGCTAGAGCGTACAGAGCATGAAGCACCAGATTGCTAACCTTAATTTCCAGACCGTCTCTCATTATCTAACACTAAAAACCACCTAGTTTAGTCTCCAAAGTGAATCGGACATGGACGCTGACTGAGACGAATTAGAGCGTATTGCCGCAACCGCCGCTCAGATCGGCTCTCGGTACCTGGAAATGGGAACCTCGGGATCATCAAGTACGTAGATCGACAGAAGTATCGATTCCGCCTGCGGAAGGTTGTAAATCATGGCGGGCGAAGGATCGACCCTCGAAGACCAGATCGTGCTGGAGTAGAGCCAATGTCAGATCGCAGATCTCGGAACAGTTGGAGAGGATTTCTGGGCCAGCGCTTGCCAAGCCAAGCTACCTAGGTGCATATGAGCCCCAAAGTATTAGAGGGCAGAGTAGAATACGATACCACGCGCTTGTAGCAGATAGCACGTGCTAGATGTCGGCGGGATATGAGTTGCCCTCATGCGCCCAGAGCGACTCAGAGACATCCACAACACATTGGGGTTGGTAAGCTTTACAAGAATCCATCTACGAAAGCGCACTTGGTGTATGTTGCGTCGTGAGAAGTTGTGAATGTAGAAGTGTGTACTAGGGCAACATGGGATGTGGTTGTAAACAATGAAGGTGCAGGTAACGCGCATTAGGCGCCAGCTCCCTTCCGCACGTGGAGAGCTGCAGCAATTCTTACTGATGTCAAGCCGGTCAAGGTCGAGACATATTTCAGGGGGATATTTGTGTCGCGTACAGAAGCAAATGCATATGCTCAACACACATAAACAAGTCGTAGCTTTGGCGATAACGTGCAAACAGCCTGTTCGGCTCGTCTGACATGCTCATGACCTAGTACGAAGACGGCAAGACGCAGCAGACATTTGCTTCGACGGCTGATGTCGAGGCCAATAGTGCAGGCCGTATCCCGGGCCAATAGAACACGACGGGCGAGACAGTCGCACGCGAAGACGGACGAAAAACACCTGGGGTGGTGAGGTGTCATGGTCTAAGCCACATGCATGGATGGGGCCGCATCTGGGGGGTGTTCCTGGGCTGACAGGGGCAGGGTCTGCTAGCGTTACCATAACAACGTCCCAAGCAACAACAGCACTGCATGCGCCTCCATCGCATCACTGCTGGGAAAGTGGCTATTCCACCCTTTTTGAGGACATCCATATCGCATTTTTGCCCATTCCAATCACTTCTCGGGTTTCACGAACAACGACGACACCTTTCCTATACTCATTTCTGTTTTCGCGGCGCATACACACACCATGGACGGGTCCACACCACACAGTGGTTCACACTATGGACGGCCACCTGCATATGACTATGATGACGGCTCCCCTCAGCAACTACAAGGAGGATCAACAATGCGCTTGTTGACAAATGTGGACGACAGCCAAAGCTACATGCCGTGAGTATTTGTCTTCCTTGTTGTCTCTCTTCCACTTGCGTCCTGCATTCTGGACCCAATCTCATCCCCCACCAGAAGACCCTCATTCGAGGACACTTCAAACATGTCAAGTGCCCAAAGCAACACGGCCGAGTTGGGCGAGCGCATGACCATGTCAGAGGTGGGCAAGCAGAAGGCTGCCGAGGCGGACATTCACGACTTCCTGCGCGAGGCCGGCGATGCGCTGAGTTCGACGTCGAGTGCGGCTGCAGTGCCTACACAGATGCCGCGAAGGAAGACGCTCACGTCGCAACTCGCAAACTACACGACGCCCTCCAAAACCGTGTGGCTACAAGACCCAGACTTACCATTACGTGATCTCCGCAGACCTCCATCGCCAGTATCGCGAACATACCACCCCACATCATCCTACGCATCAGGCCTATCACGGACGCCGTCAGTCATGGATACTGCACCGAACATGCCACCGCCAGAGGATGATCCATACGTTCCCTACCGGCGGCCGCTATCACCCGACCGACCATACTCGCCCACGCGCACATCAGACGACTACTCGCGGCCGCCAGCTTCGGTCAACTCATACGAGCCATTAGACCTTCATGGCAGCCCGCGGCCCGGTAGCCCTCAGCGACCACTACCGCCCGCGCCATTGTTCACCCATGGCGCCAGGCGCGGCTCTCGCGGATCCGAGGGCACCACGGACATGACCGACATGACTTCAATACCCATTCACGACGATGACGACCCCTTCACCGACATTGGTGATGACAGACCGGATCTGCGATCGCGCGACTCGTATATGACGGACGACACATATACAGATATATATACTGAGATAGACGAGAAGGCAGAACACTACGGGCCGGCTCCTGATGGCGCACAAGAACGACGTGGAGCCCGCGACGCAGTAATGACGAAGAAAGAGGTTCGCCTGATCAACGGTGAACTCATTCTCGAGTGCAAGATCCCGACCATCCTACACAGTTTCCTTCCACGACGGGATGACATCGAGTTCACGCACATGCGATACACAGCTGTCACATGCGATCCGGATGACTTCATTGATCGTGGCTACAAACTACGCCAAAACATCGGCAACCAGCGGGAGACGGAACTGTTCATTGCTATTACCATGTACAACGAGAATGAGATCGACTTCACCCGAACAATGCACGGTGTAATGCAGAACATCAGCCACTTCTGCTCGCGCATGAAGTCAAGAACTTGGGGAAAGGACGGATGGCAAAAGATCGTCGTGTGCATCATCGCGGATGGTCGTGGCAAGGTTCATCCCCGAACTCTAGATGCGATCGCTGCCATGGGATGCTTCCAAGAAGGTATTGCGAAGAACCACGTCAATCAGAAAGAGGTTACGGCTCACGTCTACGAATACACAACTCAAGTCTCGTTGGATTCAGATCTCAAGTTCAAAGGCGCGGAGAAGGGCATTGTGCCCTGTCAGATGATCTTCTGCTTGAAGGAGAAGAACTCGAAGAAGCTGAACTCGCATCGTTGGTTTTTCAACGCTTTTGGACGGGCACTCAATCCAAACGTCTGCATTCTACTCGACGTGGGAACTAAACCTGGACCTAAAGCCCTGTATCATTTATGGAAAGCCTTCGACACCGACTCTTCCGTCGCCGGAGCTGCTGGAGAAATCAAGGCAGGCAAAGGCAAAGCCTGGCTTGGTCTCCTCAACCCGCTTGTCGCATCGCAAAACTTCGAATACAAAATGTCTAACATCCTCGACAAGCCACTCGAGTCTGTATTCGGATACATCACGGTCTTGCCAGGTGCGCTTTCGGCATATCGTTACCACGCGTTGCAGAACGACCACACAGGTCACGGTCCCCTCAGCCAGTACTTCAAGGGAGAGACGCTCCATGGTCAGGATGCAGATGTTTTCACGGCAAACATGTATCTGGCTGAAGATCGTATCCTATGTTGGGAGCTTGTAGCGAAGCGTAGCGAGCAATGGGTTTTGAAATATGTCAAAGCGGCGACTGGTGAGACGGATGTGCCAGGTAAGAATGTTCGCCAGAGATTCGTCCATCACCAACACTAACACATGATAGATGCTGTGCCTGAATTCATCTCCCAACGTCGACGATGGTTGAACGGTGCTTTCTTCGCAGCTGTTTACTCGTTGCTCCATTTCAAGCAAGTGTGGGCAACCGACCATACCATTGGGCGTAAGATCCTCCTTCACATTGAATTCGTATACCAGTTCGTGCAACTTCTGTTCACGTTCTTCTCGCTTGCCAACTTCTACCTGACGTTTTATTTCGTTGCTGGCTCACTGTCAGACCCCGAACTCGACCCCTTCGGCCACAACATCGGCAAATACATCTTCTACATCCTCCGTTACACATGCACCTTGCTCATCTGCATGCAATTCATCTTGTCTATGGGTAACCGACCTCAAGGTGCCAAGAAGATGTTCTTCTGGAGCATGGTCATGTACGGTGTCATCATGGCGTACACCACCTTCGCCTCCTTTTACATCGTTATTATCCAACTCAAGGATCCGAAAGCACCAAAGACGATAGGCGCCAACGTCTTCACCAATCTCATCATCTCAACTGCGACAACAATCGGTCTATACTTCCTCATGTCCTTTATGTACCTGGATCCATGGCACATGTTCACGTCGAGTGCGCAATACTTTGCTCTTCTCCCATCATACATCGCTACTTTACAAGTGTACGCCTTCTGCAATACACACGACATCACTTGGGGAACGAAGGGTGACAACGTAGCGAAGACGGATCTAGGAGACGCCAAGGGAAAAAAGAAGGACATTGTCGAGCTCGAGATGCCGTCAGAGCAATTGGATATTGACAGTGGTTACGACGAAGCCCTCCGGAATCTCCGTGATCGTGTCGAAGTACCTGAGCCTCCGATCTCGGAATCGCAGCAACAGGAAGACTACTACCGTGCCGTCCGAACCTACATGGTCGTCATCTGGCTCATCTCCAACGCCATCCTCGCCATGACTGTCAGCGAAGCGTACTCTGATCGCAAGGTGACAAACAACTTCTACTTGACCTTCATTCTCTGGGCTGTCGCTGGTCTTGCCTTCTTCCGCGCCATTGGCTCCACGACTTTCCTCATCATCAACTCTATCCAGGCGATTATGGAGACAAAGCTCAAGTGGCAAGATAAGATTGACGACAAGAAGAGCAACAGAACTGGTCTTGGAGGCGGCAGAAAATATGGCAGAGGGAAGTGGTGGAAGTTTGGATTTGGCGGTGGTGTGTCATCGAGTTGGTTCTCTGGCAGTACAGTATCAAGCAAGCTTAGCAGTCTGGCGCCTAGCAATTGGGGCGGAAGCAGTGTTGGCAGATGAGAGCAGAGTGGGTAAGGGTTGGACGGTAATGTGGTGTATGCTATGACTTGACGACGAACCGATCTTGGGCGTTCTGGATATATACTTTGGGATGATACCTGAGTTGGACGATCAAGTCCACTCCACTTTTGCAGTAGATAGCTTACCGGTAATAATAATGACTCGTTGATGTTACTCTGTGTCACAAAGTGTGTTGTGCTTGTCAGTGAAGAAGTGGTCGCGTGCTCGGGCAGACGCGCCATGTCAGGAAGCGACGCTAGGGCCGTGTGTTTACATGCCACACCCGCTCCCATCCCATGCCGCCGCCGCCGCCGCACACCCAACACCCCACTCCTACCAAACTGTCGCAACAGGACAAGATGGCGCCCCGAAGCAAACCTGCCAACATTTCCTTTACCGTCGACTCGGTCTCGGAAGACGAATTGACCGTCGACGAGCTCAACACGCTGCCCACGCCCGAATCCAACAGCGAAAACAAAGCGCCGGCGCGAAAAACGCGTGGAGCCGCTGCACAGACAAAGCTACCGGCGACTGCGACCAAGGCGACTGCGAAGGGCAGGCCGGCGACGCGTCCAAAGAGCGGCACCAGTGCGGTAGCTATGAAGAAGAGCGCAGCGGCAGGCGCGAAAAAGGTAGCGGCAAAGGGCAGTCGCAAGGCGCTGGCGGAACCTACTGAAGCCATTCACAGCGGCCCCGACGAGGTGGAAGATGTGGACGAGCAGGAACCGGTCGTGCAGGCCAAACCAGCAAAGAGGGGTAGGCCAGCAAAAAAGGCGCAGGACGAGGACGAGGTGGAAGAGGCTGCACCAGCAAAGAGAGGGCGCAAGACTGTTGCGAAAGAAGAGAGTGCGAACAAGGAGACCAAGGCGAAGCCTACAGCGAAGTCAAGAGGGACGAAACGCGCGCCCGACGCTGAGGCTGAGCCTGAGCACATGACAATCCCAGAGACACAACAAGAACCAGACACCGACCCGATGGACGTGTCAGAGTCGGTTGAAGTCGACGAGATACCTGAAAGCATGCCTCCACCATATGCGCGACCCTCTGCACGTCGAGCTCAACCGAACAGCAGAGCGCGACGAACATCAGCTGGAGTGAGGCGAACAGGAAGTGTCTCGGACTCTGAGCGCGACCCTATTATGCGGAGGAAAGTCGGTGATCTCACCAAGAAACTGGACGCCATGACAGCCAAGTACGAGACGCTCAAGGAGTCGGCTTCGTCAGGGAAGGAGTCAAACTTTGAACAGCTTAAGAAGCGGACAGACCAGATCGCAAAAGGTGCGCCTCGACAAACACAACTCAATGGCGTATGCTAACAGATCTCTAGACCAAGACGCAGTCATCAAAGCCCTCCAGCAACAAATATCAGATTTCCAGTCTCGCACTTCCGATCTCGCGTCAATACAGAAAGAGCTAGCCGCAGTCTCCAAAGAGTCTGCGCGTCTCGCTGCCGAGAACAAGAAACTCGCGGATTCGCTGACATCGGCGCAAAATGAGAGTAAAGCTTTATCGAGCAAGCTCGCAGCAGCCCGATCGTCAGCGCAGCCAGAGACCAAGAATGTACCCGGCAGCGCAGTGAAGTCCAGGACGACCGGCGTTGTGCTTCCAGGCAGCATTGAGGCAGCCAAGGAAGCGACCCTCGCAAAGCACAAGGTCGATCTCTATAGCGATCTTACAAACCTCGTTGTTCTGGGGATGAAGAGGTCTGAAGACGAGGAAGACATTTATGATTGTCTACAAACCGGGCGCAACGGCAGTAAGTTATTTTTGTCCAAAGGTCATCAAATATTGGATCAGCAACATACTGACAACACATCTGCAGCACTACATTTCCATCTCACAGTAGCTTCAAGCGGTACATCCTACGAAGATACAGAGTTCATCTACCAACCCTTACTGGACGAACAGAGAGACAAGGAGCTTTTGGATCTACTGCCTGACTACCTCACAGAGGAGATCTGTTTCCCCAGGGCGCAAGCGGCCAAGTTTTATTGCAAGGTTGTTGATAGTATGAGTAAGAAGATCATCTTGGAGGATGACCAGGATTAGGAGAGGAAGCCGATTGGTGACGAATGGGGGAGATATCCGGAGTTCCAGGAGGAGCATTTACATACTCTTGGTTATATGGTGGTTACGATGGCTGCTGCTTTGTGCTTTGGTCTTGAGCGCACGCTTGTGTCTATATTGTGCTTTGTAGTATCGAATACCCAGTCATGTTCATATCGTCGAAACGGCAGGCAGCAATTTGAGTGAGGGTGGATAGGTCGTCCCAATGCTTGCTTGTTGGTACAGTTGGCGTATCTACAGTTTTCTACACCCTTGAAGCACGCACGCAGCTATCCGAAGAAGTCTCGTTGCCGTATCGTGTTCTCGTCCGCTACCGCCATTGCCCCAGTCCCAACGTGATATTTATTGCTTTCCTTGGACCTTGTCGGCGGCCTTCTTGACGTATTCCCTAAGAAATCGTTAGCCCCAGTCTTCCGCTACAAGCGTCTCCCCTCCGCTGCGTTCGCGAACAGCTTGCGTAAACCGCTTGCAGAGCAATGTGTACGCACTTTACGAAGCTTTCCTCTTCGCTGCTCTTTGCGTTGATCGGGGGAGTGGTGGGGTCCTCGGCCTTCTTGCCGCCCATGGAGAGGGCAGCACCGGTGAATGTGACACCGAGCGTGGCCATTGCGAGCTAAACACAGTACTTGTCAGCTCATGTCCGAGATTGTAGTCCACGTCGTGCTTCTGATCCCCAAGTGCTCCATGAATCGTCTCCGGGGCATGCGCCTTGGAGCAATCATCCAATGCCTCCGCTTCTTCCTTCCGCCAAACTTTTCTCCCTCCGCTGCATCTTCAGGGAGAGAACATACGACGTGCGATCCGACCTGGCGGCCCATAATAGTGTACATGGCAACCATCTTTGCGGTAGTGAAGAATTATCCGTGCCGTAGTTGGGGTGATGGGGCGTCAATGGATGGACAGAGTCGTGGGGTGGAGCGTTGATGGTTGCTGCGCTTGCGCGGAGCTCTCTCGGAAGAGAAGATGGGGTCTTGGCATTATGTGGCTGACACGCTGTGGCTGGTGCTCCAGAATTAGGTGGGTGTGACGTCTGTATGCCGAGGTGCGCTGTGGTTAGGGCAGGCAGTAGTGGTACCAAAGAAGCATGGAGGTCTAGGTACGCTTGCGTACAATTCCAGGTTCTGCTCGCACTCTTTCTTCTGCCCGTCGTGCAGGAATTCGCTTCGAGGACGAGACTGCATAGCACATTATCGACCATGGCGAAAGACGACAACAGGAAGGTCGTAGAGGTCGACGGCGTACCGGTGGAGCGTCAAGTTACACGACCGGATTTCTCTATTCCACCACCTAGGAAGCAGCTACCGAAAGAGCTTCAGGACACGCTCAACGATGACGAGAAGATGTGGGAGGTCCTATACGATGGCGAGTACGTTCTTATTCCTCAACGATCTTCTATATCCTCTCCCAAACAACTATCAACAATGCGCCAGCTCTCTCCATGCTGATTGAACTCCGTTGACATGGCCTCAGAGGTGAAGATACAACAGACACATCGATCCGCTATGCCGCGTATGCCTCGCGAATCCGCACCATTATGCTCTCTGCGCACCGCTATGTAGCCTACACCTCTGACATTGGCGAATCCTTCCGTCCCATTGCTCATCCCTACCTAGTAAAAGGCGCGTACGGTATATCCTGGCTATACCTCACTGGGGACGTCGCGCATGAGGGCTACAAAGCTTACTGCCGCAACCAACATACAATGCATCCCGAAAACTACATTGATGAAGCAGCAGAGAAGAGTCTGGGAGACGCCAAGGATAAAGGAAAGAGCGCCAGTACAGGTATTTTCAACAAGGTGCAAGATCTGGCGAGGAATGCTACAAGCACAGAGGGTGTCAAGTATGGCGACGCCGGGAGCGCATTGACTGGTGGACAGGTGGTTGCGGGGAAGATACCAGCGATTGAGGATTACAGGGCTGTTATGGCGCAGAGAGCTGTCTTCCAGGCTGTTGCTTCTATGGGTCTACCTGCTTTTACTATACACAGCATTGTCAGGTACTCTGGGCGTGCGCTGAAGGATGCGAAGAACAAGACTTTGAGGACTTGGGGACCCATCGGGGTAAGTAAATCCCGGCTACTTGTTGTCGATGCAGTGCTGACTATGAGTAGCTTGGTCTTGCGGCAGTCCCGTTCCTTCCCTTCGTTTTTGACGAGCCAGTCGAACATGCTACCGAATGGATCTTCTACAATGCGTTCAAGACGTTTGGTGGTGAAGAGGCGGTCGCGGGCAGACCGTCGACCGGTGTTAAAGAGTTGAGGAAGGAGGAGACGCAATCAAATAAGTTGAAAAAGGAGTTGTAGAGGCTCTTCCAAGGGACGCGCCCACACCATGTCTTAATCGACATCTTTGGATACGCGACGCACGTAATCCACTCAGCACCAATCTATATGTAGTATCCTTCTTTGAAGACAATCGATTCGCGGATGTGAGCTTTGTGTTAAGGGATACGCATCATGGGAAAAGTAAGTGTTATCCGACGAACTACAGGGTATCTTTGCGACAGACCAATCATCATTACCGAAGATGTTCATTGGATTCGTGCTCAAGCCTTGCCCTTCTCACTCGACCTCTCGCAAGCCTCTGTGAACACTTTCAACAACTCGGGGAAGTCACACACATTCATCGACTCAAACGCACCGGTTGAAAAGACCTTCAGTGCAGTCATACGCGGACTCTTGATTCCAAACGCGAGCTTCGCAAGGAACCTAGGATCATCGCGTACGCTGATCTCCCTCAGTACTTGCTGAACCTTTTTGGGATCGGGGGGTTGTGGCGGCTCGTCAGGTAGTATGACTTGGCTGTGTGTCTCACACCACGTGCAATGTCCACATTCTTCTGATATGTCAGAGCTCTCTCCAAAGTAGTCCGCGATAGACCTAGACAAGCAGCGATTATCGGTGATAAGGTCGATTAGTGCTTTGGTGCGGGCAAGGTTCTGCTTTTCGGTCTTTTCCATGGTTTCGTCAAGTTGTTTGACGATTTCGTCAATCTCTTCAGGTGTGGACGGTAGAGGCCGCTCCAGGCGGTAGATATTCTGTACGCCCTCTTTCTTCAGCTCGATGGCGCCGCGCTCATTCCAATCGTCCATTTTGCGAACTAGGTCCACTCGGGGGATGCTGCAGAGGTGAAGGCACAAAGTTAGGCGTATGTCTCATATGCATTTCGTATAGTCATAACTTACCTGGTCGAATTTGCGAGATCATCTAAAGCGACGTGTGTCCACTTACTGCTCTTCACTGATGCTCCGATAATCGCTGACGCCGCTGGCGACCCATCGTTCCGCACGATGTTCGGATTCTTGGTAATGTAACTATACTTTGCGTAGAGGGCCCCAGCAGAACGGAAGAGCCCAAAGTTCAGTTCCATTTGGGCGTAGAGAATGCCGAGAACAACGGCTTTAATGTCGGTTTCCTGACCTTGTGTGTATAGTGAGAGTGTGAAAGTATCGCCTGCCTTTAGCTGTGCGCGAGCAGTCGAGCATATATCTTGCATCAGAAGCTTCAACGAGCGCAAAGAAGGTCGATCGCCGTAGGTAAATATATTGCGGAGATGGAAGTCTTTGGTCGATAGGTAAAACATACACACACTCGGTTTACCATCCCGACCAGCTCTACCGATTTGCTGACTGTACGATTCGATACTGTCGGGTATGTCGAAATGAACGATGCTACGGATGTCTGGCTTGTCGATGCCCATACCGAATGCGATTGTGGCAATAACGATCATGTTTTTGCTGACGAGAAACTCATCTTGCGTTTTCGAGCGCAGTGGCGCGGGCATGCCAGCGTGGTAAAATCTAGCGTTGAAGCCGCGCTTCTGCAGATCTACAGCCAGCATCTCTGCACCTTTCTGGATTGTCACATACACGATGGTAGGACCGGGGTGTTTCGAAAGATGAGCAGCTAATTTTGACAGGTAGTCAGCGTCTTTGCCATTCGCCTCAGCCAGGAGGCGTAGGTTAGGGCGATACATGGTTGTCCGGAACAGGCCTTCTTTAGATATAGAGAAAGCATCTCGAATGTCTTCGGCAACCTTTGGTGTTGCTGTGGCAGTGAGACAAACCACTCGCTCAACTTGCGCTTCTTTCGCGAATCGAGCGATCTTGAGGTAATCGGGGCGGAATGAGTGGCCCCATTCTGAGATGCAATGCGCTTCGTCAACAGCTAACAGACGGATGCCTCCAGGGATGTCTTTGAGTGATGCAATGAAGCCTTCGCTATTGAGACGCTCTGGTGCGCAGTAGATAAGGTCTAAGCGACCTTTCTTGAGGTCATCTTGTGTAGCCAGGAATTGGTCGCGAGAGATGGACGAGTTCAACACAGCAGCTTTGATGCCGCGGCGTAACAGGGCATCGACCTGATCCTTCATCAAAGCGATGAGCGGTGCAATGACCAGGGTGACGCCGCTTTGGTCTGCAGTCCGTCGACAAAGCTGCTCGTCTTGATATCTAAACGCCACGGCAGGCACCTTGGAACGTTAGACGAGTAAAGCGTTACACGAAGACATGACTTGCCTGATAGCAGAGACTCTTGCCACCTCCAGTGGGAAACACAACGACGGCGCTGCCACCATCAAGAAGGTGGGTGATGGCTCTTTCCTGTTCAAGCCGAAAGCCATCGATTGCGAAACGTTCCTTGATGATCCGGTTCGCAAGAATTGTATTCGGTGAAGGCATGGCGTTGATAGTGCTCTCATGTCTGTTTCGCTTGACTGAGGATTTCGTGTTGATACTGTCGATGGTGAGTTTGCGCTTTACATCCAACGTAGCATCGGCGGTGGCCGCGAACGGCTCTTCGTCACCCGAGGACCAGCCGAACTCATCCTCGCCCATGATAGTGGGTTGGGTAGATTCTGAATAGTAGCACGGCCGTTGGTCGTGGGCGGAGGCTGCTGTGTTGCAACACACTGAGGTCGCGACTCCATCCAGGGTTACACGCCAAGAGGCCGAAAGCGCGCTAGCACGTGATTCGAGTGGGACAGCGACCTCCCGAGGTCGAGAAGAGAGGACCAGGCATGGATTGCGATGCTAGAACCGAAAACAAAGAACAAGCTCACCTACAATATGACGATCCGTCCAGGTGCCCATTACCATAGACTTTCAGTGTTGCGACAGTGACATCTTCCAGATAACAAGCCCCGTCTGCGCAGCGTGAGGTTGCGTCGACGTTACCTGCATTACACGTTCGAAGTGTCTGCCAAGGTGTGTATTGAGTATTTCCATATTTGGCTGGGACCATGGATGCTTGTGTCTGCTTTGGGATAGAGATCCCCATCTGACAGACCGGGAAATGCTGCAGGGCCACACGGGGTTGGGCAAGAGTCGTTGTTGCCTCAGTAGCAGTCGATGAGGAATAGGACCGATAGTGACGATCATGTTGGACCCTGGACGCAGCCCTTGTGCAATTCCAATTTGCCATTGCGGTCGAGATGGAACTAGCGTCAAAATCAGAGCCTTACACTCGCCACGGCGACCAATGGCCGAAGACGTCTTCTTCCTTATGCTGATCCGATATCCGACGCGTCTACGTTTAGTCTGTCAATGCAGCCATCGAGGACTAGAACGGTCCGAATTAACCCCACCTAGCACGTACAGAGTAGTTGCCATGCCACACATCGGTGCACTTCGCCGGCCTTGCAGCCCAGGTCGCACATCTGGAATACGCCAGCATACTGCCACTGACAGTACACGAACAGCCCAAATCGCTCGACCACATCCTGCATCATACGCCCCATACTCACCGTTCTCGACGACAAGCTTGTGAGACCCTCTGGAAACACGGTGGTCTTGACTTGCCTACCTATGTAGTGGCGAACTTAAACAGCACCTGGGCCACTTCCTTACAATACCTATTCCCGCTAGCCACCGCCCCTTCCATCGCATTGCTACAGCTCCGTGTTGCACAATGCGCTGAGCGCTGGTTGTTCTTTCGAGACCATACACTATCCGACAATTCAATCGCCTATTATTTGTCTATGTTCCATCGAGAGTCGTCGGAACCTGTTCGGAATGCCGTCGGCCGAGCGTTCCAGTGCACGCTTGCTGGACCTGGAGGACCTGGAGTCTGAAACCGCACCACTTTTCGTCATTAAAGCGGGAGAGATGGCTCCGGGGTTTGAATTCCTCTTTTGCAACGAAGCATTGCGAAAACTAAGTCTCCGCGATTCCATCTTGGCCGAGGACAGAGCAGCCCTGCTCTTTCGCTCATGGGCGCAGGCTTTGGGTGAATACAACCCGCGTCATGATTTTGGCGGTCGAGTCTGGACTGCCGAACTATCAGGCCGGAACGGCGGTTGGAAAGTGGTGAGAATGAGAGACACCGACACGCAACAGCAGGATCCAGCGCCGTCAGTGGAAGAAGCGCATGTCAATGATCACCTTAGTATTGATCAAACTCCCCTCTTCACACGTTCGAAGGCGCAGTTGATGAGTGAACTCAGGCGCGATAAACCGGTCTCACTCAGAAAGATACCATACACAAACCTCCATGCCAGATGGGAAAGTATCCAAACGATGATGGAGATGAGCGACGTTGGCGTGTTTGAGTACAACGCAGAGGGAAAGCTATTACATGCAAACGAAGCGTGGTATCGACTCAGGTGACTTTGACTGTAGAAACATTCATTACTTCGTTGACAATATTCAGTTCCCAACCCAGAGACGCCAAACGGGACGAGTACTCATTCATGGATCTTGTCTACCCCGATGACCAAGCCCTAGTAATGTCCATGTGGAACACGCTTGCGCAAGGAAAACCCGTTACCTTTGAGATGCGTTGGAAGCCACGCCTGGGGACGAAAGACGCTGCGCAATGGGTACTGTCAGCTTGTGTTCCTGTGTTCGATGATGAGAAGAGATTGATTGGTATCGCCGGCAATACGATAGACATCAACGCACAGAAGAAGTCACAAGAAGCAGCACAAGCGCAGGTGTAAGTACTGTTTAAATGATAAATAATATGCTCATACTGACCTTATGTTCAGGGAAGCACTCGAACAAGCGCGCCTGGCAGAGATGAAGTTTGCGCGATTTGCTCAAGTTTCACCCACGGCTATTTACATATACGTCCCAGAGAGTGGTGAGTACCGTCAGCTTATCAATCAGCATGTTCTAACATCAATGTAGGCATGAACTTCGTCAACGACCAGTTCTTTGAACTTACGGGCCATGCATATGCTCCTGTCAATCAATACGAGTGGTTCGATTTAATATCCAACGAAGACGTGGAGACAGTAAAGAAAGATTGGGAAGGTATGCTTGAATGTGGTAAATCTAGCGGAGTACAATTCCGTTTGAAGAAAACATGGGTCAACCAAGACGGCATACAGTCAAATATATGGGTGCAAAGTTCAAGCTACCCTGAGCTCGACAAGAGCGGAAAAGTGACGAGTACAATCATATCCCACTGGAATCTTTTTCAGACACTTTCTGACCACTGCAGGCATAATGGGAACGTTGTTCGACATATCACAGTTCAAGTGGGCAGAGAACGTCCAGCGGCGCCGAATCGACGAGGCGCTGGAAGCCAAACGACAACAAGAAAAGTAAGGTTTCGCGCGCTGCTTGGCTGTTTCCCACTAACCAAGGCAGCTTCATTGATATGACATCGCACGAGCTCAGAAGTTAGTAAGATCCATATACAAATCGCACGTGATACACACAAACTAACATCCTTTATCGTTGTTAGATCCACTGTCAGCGGTAATACAGTGCACCGACTCGGTCATCGCTTCACTCCAAAAGCTATCTGGGCGCCAGCTCGCAGCTTCAAAGCAACCGTCCGATGTATCCAAGGCAGAGGCGGAAGTTCAAAGCTGCATTGAATCGCTACTCATCGTCGTGTCGTGTTCAATGCATCAGAAACGCGTTATTGACGACGTACTCACACTGTCTAAACTCGATTCTAACTTGATCATGATTACGCCGATGCGTGTCCAGCCCGCGATTGTGGTGTCAGATGCGGTAAGGATGTTCCAAGTCGAGTGCAATCAGTCGAGTATCAAGCTCACTTTCCACATTGACGAAACGTTCAAAGGTATGGACTGGACAATGCTTGATCCATCGCGTTTGTTACAGGTTCTCATCAACCTACTGTAAGCAGCATTCTCTTCAGGTACCATGCCAGTCACTGATGAAATCAGCACCAACGCTATCAAGTTTACCAAAGACTGTCCTCACAAGGCCATCACCGTTACTATGGGTAGTTCCTGGAGCCGCCCACCGAAATGCTGGAACGAAGTAACTTTCACCGATGACGAAAAGCCAAATACCGACATTACCGACAATGCGGAATGGGGCGAAGGCCGTAAAGCGTTTCTGTGGCTCAAGGTGAAGGATTCGGGCTGCGGCATGACCACGGATGAGCAAAAGAAACTGTTCTCCCGATTTTCGCAAGCTACGCCCCGCACACACATCAAATACGGAGGTTCTGGCCTAGGTGAGAGATATTCTTGTACGAACTACATGAGGCATACACTGACTTCGTACATGCATTTTTAGGTCTTTTTATTTCCAAATCTCTCACCAAGTTGCAAGGAGGGGCCATTGGGGTTCACTCAGTTAAGGAAGAAGGATCGACATTTGCGTTTTTCATCAGCACCCGCCTCGCGCATCCACAGGCTGACCATGTCACCGCTCGGGCGGTACAGGCGCGGCCCGTTCCTCGTAGAACCATGACAGGTGGAGAAGCTATGCAGACCATCAAACTTAACGTCCTCATCGTAGAAGACAACCTCGTCAACCAAAAGGTGCTTAGAAAGCAGTTACAAAAGTTTGGCTGGAACATCAGCGTGGCTGGCAACGGTCAAGAGGCGCTAGAATGGTTGAAAAACAGTGTCTATTGGCGAAACGAGAAAGACGGCGCTACTACTGAACACAAACATGAAGTCGACATCATTCTTATGGACATTGAAATGCCCATCATGGATGGTCTTACTTGCGCCCGGCTCATCCGTGACTACGAACACCAAGGCCTCCTCGCAGCTCCGTCGGCTCCGCATTCCGCATCGCCTACCCAACCTCATCACGACAAAACCTCGTCTACCTCTTCCACTTCCCACGAAAGGCCTGACAAACAATCCCTTCATCTTCCTATTCTAGCTGTCAGCGCGAATGCGCGCATGGAACAGATCGAACAGTCACTGGCATCAGGCATGGACGATGCCATCTCGAAACCTTTTCGTATACCGGAACTTTGGCCTAAAATTAGAGGGTTGGTGAAGAGGGTTGCGGATGCTGATATAAAGGTCAAGTCGTGATTATCTTTTCGCGTGGTTTTGGGTACGGTGGGCATGAATACGGCGTTGCATAGAAGCACAAGCGTGTATACGGTGTTCGGTAGTATAGCTAATGCAATGGGTTTAATGTCTTCAAAGGATAGAATGAGAACACGCACACCGTGATTGCAGTGCCCTTCTCGACAGGAAGCATGGCACTTATGGGAAAACTGTGATGGAAGAAATTGTACACGAGATTCGCGAAACCATCACGTCAGCTTGTTGCGGTTCACGAGATGCTGCCCAACGCCTTGCAGTGTCATGGTATGTGGGTTGATTCGGTGTATGGATAAGCCTGAGATTGAGTCTCACAACCAGCCGACCCAGGAGGGAAGTTGAAACGGATTTTCTAGAGCAGGGGCAAATAAAGCCCATCAGCGATCGTAGTTTCGTAAGTAGCTTTGATATCGGTAAGCAATGGTGAAGGTATGAGGAGTTAATGGCATCGTTGGACCCTGGCGCTAGCGGATCGATGGCTAGCGGCGTCTGCGCTCGATCGGAATCGCCTTCCGAGGATGGCGCGGCGACAATCGTAAGCTCTTGGTAGCCTAAGCGGCCTTCTCGAGGCTTCGCAGGCTTGCTCAGCCTGTCGATTACACATTACCTTGGCCTTCTCAAGTCTCTAGCATCTTCTCTACTTTGTCTCTTACTTATATACTAATCTTATCTCCACCACAAACATGGCAACCAACGAATCAAGCTACACAGAGATGAAGGGCGACTTGGAGGCTATTGGGGCGCATTGCCAGATGGAGTACTGCAATGTACTTGACTTTCTACCATTCCGATGCGAGAGTTGTCATGGGTAAGTACATGACGCGTGCGCATCCGGACATGTTGTGTTGTCATGCTAACAAGGCCAGGAAATTCTGCCTTGACCACCGCACTGAATACGCGCACAAGTGTCCCAAAGAAGGCGAATGGGCGAGACAGAGAGCCAAGAACAACCAAGATTCGTCGTCGTCGACCCCAAAACCGACCGTCTTCAACCACGATCAACAGTGCGCCGACCCGTCGTGCAAGACACTAATCGATACCGCCCGCGCGCAAGGCGTACATTGCACACGATGTAATCGCAGATATTGTCTGAAGCATCGATTTGAAGAGGATCACGACTGCAAGAACCTTACCCCCATCGGCGCGCGACCACATAACTACGTACAAGTGCGCACTCAAACAGCGCTCACGAGGCTGAAAGCTTGGGCTGAACAGAAGAAGAAGGACGATGAGAAGCGGAGATCTGCCCCCAAGAAGACGGGCTTCCTGGGCATGGGAAGGAGCTCGGCGTCATCGGCAGCGGCTTCAGCACAAGTTGAACTCAACGCGCTGAAGCGGACAGCAAAGGGCGAAGCCAGCGTACCCCAGGAGAAGCGCATATACCTGCACGTCGAAGCATCGGCCGACACAACCAAAGCAAAATACCCAACGGGAAAGTTCTTCTACAACAAGGAATGGACTGTGGGACGCGTGCTGGATATGGCGGCCAAGTCGCTGCAGGTACAGAACGTGAACAACCGTGGCGGTGGCGAGGAGGAGAAGCTACGTGTCTTCCACGTCGAGGGCGGACGGCTGTTGAAGTTCAGCGAGAAGATTGGCGAGCCGTGCAAGAGTGGGAACATGATTGTCCTTTTGCGAGGCGTCGGATCAGGAGAGGCACCGGACTTGATCGACTTGTAGGAGCAGCGAGTGTGGAAGTATTGCATGGCATGGCGTTTAGCGGCTGGTTTTCGCGCTGGAGATACCCAGGTGTTCATCGTGGTACGAATGAATGGAGATACGAATAAGCGCATACCTTGAGATCTTGGATCCATAACCCTATGCATGCAACCCGTCAACGAACAAGAAGGTGTAATTGACGAGCTTATTATATTTAGATTTAGACTTGTTCAGTACTGGTACAGCACTAAAGGTGGGCGTCGAGCACTTCGAACGCCGGTATTGTCACCTGTCCCTATGTGGATGGAGAACCCAATGTAAACGCCACTCCCATCGCTATATCACATGATATGCATGACCCTGGTATACCACTGCCATTCTTCCTGGTTATATGCTTGATCGGTCCGCGCCGTGCGCTTGGTACACGTATGCACCGTTTGCTCCTGCCCTCCTCACCGCGCTCTGGTCTGCGCGATTGGGGTTTCCTGTTGGCGTGTTGGTATCGAATCGTGTTATGTGCGACACTGGCCGTCTGATCCGAGAACGCTTGTTGAACGTATCGGTGCGCGTGTTCCTTTCTCGTAGCGGCTCATGGCTCGCTCAGTCGTCGTCATGGTCACGGTTGCGGCACCTCAGGCTATGGATCTTCGTACCCCAAGCAATGCTTCCCAGGTTGTTTGCGCCATCAGATATTGCGAGGTACCGATCCAGGTTGTCGTCGCCGTCACAGTCGTAGTTGCTGTTAGAACGTCAGCTGCCAGCCGCTCTCAAAGCCCAGCCCACCACCTACTCATAGAAGCGACAGCTCCAGTAATCGTCCCTCTGCAAAACAGTCGCGACGTCATGTCCGCCTACTAGGATGCTCTGTACGCGCCCATCGATGCTATTCCGGAGTCAGCGCAGCCACCCAAATGCCGCAACGCGGGCGCAGCGCGGGCGCAACATACAGATTGTTGTCCAGCGACAGACACTGGTTATTGTACGCGTCCACGCTGACCTCGCTCAGAAACGAGGGCGCAGCAAACAGCTGCACTTTGATCTTCCCGGATGTGATGGTGTCACCCGCCAGCACAAAGCCCGCCCAAGCCAGCAGCAGAGTCGAGAAGGGAACGAGGCGGCAGCTACCGGGCATCATGTCGCCGGCATCCAGGACACGTCCGTAGACGCTGTGGATAGGCACAAGTCGAGGATGCAGTGGTAAGTGCAGGTCAAGGAACGGCGTGGAGCGTGGAGCGCTGGCGTGCGTCCAGCAGGAGAGAACTGGAGTTGGTGGATGACGGCGGGTGTGTGGGTCATCTGGGCGAATCCTAGGTTGGGTCTGCACCGCCTCCTCGCTGTTATATCCGCACGGACGTCACCATTGAAGATGGTCTCGCCAACCTCATATAGCTATGCAAATTTCATATCCACAATTCCATCACAGTCGCACCAGATGCAGCGTTTTATGATTGTAGGTTCACAGTACCCGCAGCTGTGATTTTGGCATTTTGCTTCCATTCGTGCTCTCTGTCATTTCTGTCCAGAGCAGTGCTATTGCCCTATACCTCAACCTACTGCACATCCCTCGTTACGGTAAAATCCGTCGTCACAATCACAGCATCTTTCCCATCTTGCACCCTTGTCTCATCAGTGGCCCCAGTCGGTGCAGGGCTTGCTTTTCGATCCTGGTTGTAAGTATGCAAAGTCAGTACATGTATCGCACGCGGTCTGTACGAGGTAGTTTCTTACAAGAAAAGTAAGCTCCATTTCATCATCGTCCAGTGTGCCACCCTGAACGTGCGAGCTATGCCTGTTGCTTTTGCTACCAATAGTCTTGCTAGACCCGGCTTGCAAGTATCCTGAGTTGCTGCGGTCGTAGGTATTGTTGGGCGCCGGTTTAACGATGAGCGCCTTCAAAGATGGAAGTGAAACGACGATAGTGGCTGTGCACATCTCAGCGGTGCACCATAGATCTGTAGCTATGTTAGCAGATATCGTAGAAATGGTCCAGGCAAGCTGGTGACTTACTTCCGTCGGCATCGGCAACGTCGTAGTCCATGTTGTAAACGATAAATCGAGCGAGACTGATTGCCATTGTGATGGCGCCCAAAGAGAAAATACCGACCAAACCAATCTTTTGCCGTCTACGAAGCTTCAAGCAGTTAAAGATGAAGAACGGTAGTCCAAATACTAGTTGTCAAAAAATATCTTAGCTAATGTCTTGGGAAGCGACTTGGAGACCACTTACGCAACAGATCAGTACCAAAATTAAGTGTCCAATTGACTACCAGGTTGGAGTAAGTGTTCCACGCTGAACTAAGCTGATTCTCGATAGACCTTGTGAGCAGTCGACGTTAGCCAGAAAAACACTTGGAGGCGATAATTATGCTCTGGCCGTACCAATTATCGCTAATCTTGGGTGCGACAAGAGTATCCATCAACACACTGGCGACGAAAGTGCAGGCCACAATCGCAGTGGTAACATAAACTGCGACTCGGAGACGTCTGAAGCCTTGAGGAACTAAATGTGGGTGTACAAAGTCAGTGTATGTCTCACATGGACTTTGCACAGAGGCACTAACTTAACCACCAGTAAAAAGCGACTAATGAAGCTTTTGGAAAATACAGTCCCGTATCGAAGAAGTAAATCGACACGAAAACAACCTATCGGCAAAAGCCAGTCAGCGTATATGTTCCTGAGTATATGCCGCATCTTGTGCTGCCGACATACCTTCAGGTATACAATGGAATCGCTTCTCGTCTCCTCGTCAAGAGGATGATCGATTAGGATGTAGAGTGCCTTTGTTGAGCAAGAAAACCATCCAAGCGCACAAAACATGCCTCCCCATACGAGATAGTCGGGTAGCGTTAACGAGCGTCGCTCTACACTGAGACGAACCCAACATCGTAAGATCGTGACGGCAAGTGCTAGAGCGAGTAGGAGAGCCTGGACAACCTGTGGACCATAAGTGAGACTTCAAGATGTTTGGGTATGCGAAAATCCTACGATAGAAGTGATTATCTCCATTGCGAGTAAACACACAAAGTACGTGTGTGGCCAGTGGAGGTTCGCTTCACCCCAGTGGGGTCAGATGGAGGGAATGTGTGTGGTAACGACTGTAGGCCCTACTTGGGTTTGTTTGACATCTTGACACCTGCATATACCGGGCAGCGCGAGGACAAGGACCAGGGTATCTCAAGAAGGGGTAGTGCTATCGCGCATCCGAACCGGTGGTATCATCACGCGTGTTATGCTGCACATTAGTATCATGAGTCGCATAGTTCTGAGCGGCTGGTAGCGTCATCCGTCCGTGTTGATCAGTGGTCGATCAACCGGCTCCGCGGTGCGTACTTATTACCGTCAAGACAAGCTCGTTTGTCGGACAGGCGAAGAGGTTTAACCCTCTGTAGATTTAATATTTGCGCTGTCGTGCTGACGTTCCCCAATATGTTGGGAAGCCTTCGAAGCGTCTCATGGCCCAGTGTATCTAGCAGCCTCAACGTGTTGAAAGATATCGGGTGGCATCTCGGACATGGGCCCAAGCATACCATATCTCCTTCATCATCTATTCAAATTTGGCCGCGTGTCCTTCAATCTATGTCGTCCGGTAAGCATGATGCCTAGATGTGCCTGCCGGAGCTGAGCCATAAAAAACTGGTACACGCCTAGATAGCACTAGAAGAAGCCGAAAGAGCCTCGAGAACCTCAAACTGCGAATCGGAGCCCTGGAAACACTTGGAGCATGGTAGGCTACGGGCGGAAGCCATCGGCTACTACAATGTTCCTGGGTGAGCTTGTCGTGAGATTGCCGCACGCAGCAGGAATTCGCTAGAATGTCTTGGTGGCGTTAGCCTAGACGCTCCAGCATCGTGGCGAATCGAGCTAGACGCACGTTCGAATCGCCGCACATCTTAATAGCGTTTCGCGGGGCTGTTTCCGACCCAACCATGATCGCTCGTTGTTTGTCACGGTCGACTTTTCCTCCGAGACGTCGGTCCTACTTCACGTCGGTGAAGCGACTAAGACCGTGTGGCGGTCTCTGACACGCCATAAGCCTGGTTACCTTTATCCGTGGTGGTTTGTTCAATGAAGGTGTTGTGTAGCACCATGTTGGGTTCTAATTCTCAAGCAGCACAGATCCCATGATTATCGCGCTTTGAGCTGCTGAATCCTGCAGAGTAGGCTAATCGACTGGCGGGCGAGACATTGGCCTGAGGTCGAGGGTACTGTACCCTTTTCTGACTAGCGTCATACTTTTGCTTAGGCCATCCCAGGGGGCCTGCGCTAGTGAAGCGATGCGACGCGAGCAAACCTTATACTGTAGGTCCCTAATTTGACTTCCACATCATATCAACAGGCGCGGAGCTTTCCAGATGGAAGGGACTGGGAAAGAGCGCAAGGTCCGTTGTCGCAAACAATGCTGGAACATAATCGCAAAAAAGTTGACACTCGCCTTCTAACTCTATGACCCGGCCGCAGCAAGAGCAGGGGAATTGTAGAGACTGTTGTTGACTCAGTCTTCTGTGCAATCGTACACAGCGTCGTTTAAGGCCCTAAGATCTCCACGAGCTGATATTTGGCTACAGGATAGCAAGGTACCCTACAAAATAACGATCCTTGATACATGTAGTGGTTGAGGGAAGTTGACGCTCATGGTGAGCGAAACCAAGAACGATGTGGTCAAAGCTCCTTGCTAAGTAAGCATACTTCCTCAAAATCTTTCGCGATCATCTCTGGAGGAAAGCGACGCTTTGGGCTCACTATACTACGTATGGCGATAGCTGGTACGAGAATCGGATTCTTAGTACCAGCGAGAACCTGCGACATCGCGTCTCGAGTAGATCTGTACTCGCCGATTCCCTTCCTACACTGTCCACACGATCTGGAAAACAAGGGGCTCCCTTCGTTCGTGTTCCATCCACGCCACGGCGCGTTGGCCATTTCGCATATGGCGAGTAGAATGACACAGATTACCAGCAGCGAAACAGAGCGCTGCTACGACATCCTTGCGTATGCGTGAACGGTGGCCGAATTGTAGATATCTCGAAGCTCTTCGCCCGCGTGCGGAACGTAAGAAGCTTATTCGTCTGACAGTTTATCCGTCATCGCGATCTTAGGCGTGCGACGTACGCCTCTTTGTGTCCAAAACTCCTGCCTATGATACTCGTTCTATACCTCGGTATGGCAGCACGTTTGCGGCTCGGGAAGAGGTTTCACCGCTACCCAGGTTTACATATGTCATCTTGACATTCGTCGAGCAGGTCCTAGTCGACGCCCGGAGTGGTCTGTCGTGCCATAAGGCTCCATATACGGCATGCTGTAAGGTAGTTGAACCTCCATTCCGAGTATACTCTTCTACCGCGCGCTTTTTCTGGATACTGTGCTTAGCCTGGCAGCCCGACCTCACAGAATATCACTTCGGTGCCCTCGAACGTACGACTTCAACGATCTACGAAGATGCAGGAGAATGAGGAACAATATGATGATGGCTTTGCTCAATACGGCAGCTATTTTGGCGGACCATCCTTCGACTACCTTGCGCCTGCTCAGCCGATTTCTCCAACGACCGCAGAAGTGTCTATCGAATATGCATTGTGCTCGAAACCCAGCCCTTACAAGCCTACTTACAGGGCGTCCGAAAACAGGAAAAAAGAGGACACTTTTCCGTCGGCGTCTTACTCAATGTCACATACAACGCCTGTACCACAAAACTGTCGTCAAAGAGCCCCAAGTCGTGACCCTGCAACTTATGAGATCTCTCGACTTCCGAGCACTCGAGGTCCGCAAGCTTCTAGAGCACATCCATTACAGCATATGGCTGAATCTTCGCAACCACAACCTTTACGCTTTCTCAAACGTGAATCAACATCCCCTCCAACTCCTCCGATGTCTTGGGGAAGTAGCGCCAGCAACGGAGATGACCTCCCGGATCGGATGCAGTCCATGTATATTGCTCCCGAATATTCTGCAGCTTTCAATTCAGCCCCACAGCCATTGAAGGTAGCTCATAGAATGTTTGAGCATATCGCCGCTGCCAACAGCACAAGCAGTAATAGCAGCTCTAGTGTTTTTTCGTCGCCCATGGAAGACTTGCTTGGTAGTCCTTTACATTTGTCACAAAGGGGTTTCTCTATCTCGACTTTGCTAAGTAGAGAAAACGAGGTACTTGAAACGAGCCCCAGCGATGCTCAAGCTGAGATATTGCGTAGACTCAGCATCAAGTCGGACCGGTCTCTCGTCTTTCCAGAAAGGTTTCTTACTTAAAGGAGCAGCCACTTCGGCAAAACTAGCTGGTGGACCATCACAGGATGATTTGACCGACGTTCTCGAAGAAGTCGCTGCTGAAGGTAGCCTTTCCCTCGTCAAAGCAGTCATTGGTATGGGAGCCGACCCTATATATCGGTCAACCAGTAAACTGAAAAGAGCGAAGCATGAAGCTTTAGCAAAGGCTACCTTGCGTGGGCGAGTAAAGGTGACCGACTATCTTTTGAGAGAAGACGCTACTCACGGAGAAAACACGGAAAGAAGTAACTACACTTCAATGGATCGAGCAATGCTCGCAGCTGCCTACAAAGGACATGCGGATCTTATCAACTGTCTTGTAGCGTCGCATGGAGCGAACCCGATGGTTGAACAATGGCCGAGCGAGCTGTATGACGTGCAACACTATTGGGCGGAGAACCAAGTCAGACTTGCGAAAACTAGTCTTCTCGATGGTCTTTCCAAATGGAAGAATGTTGATCAGGGCATGAGCATACTAAGACTCGTTATGCAACATCAAGACTTTGACACTACGGCTTTTGTTTCCGGCGTATTCGACAACATGAGTGAACTGCAAAGTGCTGATTTTGGGCATCGTCCGTGGCAGATGATATATGAGTGTTGCGTGCTCTCTTGCTTCGTTCGCGCTGGCTGGGCAGACGCGGTGGAAGAGATGCTGAGCACAAAGAATACACCAAAGGATTACGAGAAAGAAGACGATATTTTGCAATACCAAGGGAAGGTCACGCGCTACGTGTCACCAATCAATGCATTGACGAAAGAAACATGGGAAAAGCGACCGGAAGACGCACTTCGCATACTAAGACTGTTGATAGACAGAGGCTTCAATCTGTGTCTCGCACAACGCACTGCCACCGATTCAGGTTTGAGAACGGCGATCGGGCGAGCGCTTTCAGCAGATGCTGCGCAAGGAGTTGAACTCATCTTGCAGGTCAAGGGTGGGCTGGTACGAGAAGTCGTCTTCTTCTGTCGAAACAGAAAAGATATCAAGGCTCTGCCACTTGCTGCTGCTCTTTCGTGCGATTCTTTGGAGTCAGCTCGTGTACTTCTTCGGGCAGGCGCACATCCTCGCGATCCAGCTTTTGAGGATATGAATACATTACAATTCTCCGCGTATCACAGTAGTGACGCCAATTCGCCGATACTTGCGGAGATGATTGACCTTGCTCCGGAGCTTACATATGATGCATTGAGCTTCGCCATCAAAGGCATCAACAAAGACGCGGTACGTGTTCTTCTGAATACCATCTTCACAGCCGCTCGAAGCGAACAGATTGCCGCGCTGCCGCCGATCCACGATATGCTCCTGCACGGTACTCCTCCAGCTAAACCGGGGCTCGAAATGCGATACCTTGAACTCATCGACATGGTGGTTCAATGGGACGTTGGATACGCGCTACAACGGCCGCAACTTCCGGCAATATTGTCGGCAATTCGGAAAGACAACTACATCGGGATGAAGAAGCTGCTCCAGCTTGGCGTAGTAGATGGTAGCAGCCTAGTTTTGAATAGCAAGGCACAGCCACGTGGAGAGTTCGGAATGTGGACCATGTTGGAATGTTGTGATTTGACAGAAAGGAGTTTGGAGTGGTTGGGCCTGTTGAGGAACTTTGGGGCGCCATTGTATCATTGATGCGTTGTCGTGTCCCAGGCTCGACAGGGCCGGGGTTCTATAAACATTTTCTTCATGAAGTTGGCTTCGTTTCGCTGGGTGGCGTGTCTCCTTTGCTGTTTATGGTATGGTTTCCAGGTGCTACTGAAGGCAATTCTGACGCTGATCCGACTTCGGGCTTCCGCCCCCATTTACCCTTGAATTTGCCTCCTTGCTGCTTGATTCTTTCTTTCTTTGTTTCAGCTACCCATTCTCCGCGGAACCTCTGCCTAGGCTTTGTTTCTTTCTCCTGTGCCATCTTCCTCTTCATGCCTTCCTGGCGCCCATCGACATGCCCCAGGTTGACCGGATTAGCCGCAACCCACTTCTCGAGTTGTGGTGTGAGCTTTGGACCCCACGTCGATTCGCCGGCGTCTAGTTCTGCGTATGTGAGTGCGGAAAAGGTGTCCGGAGAGGTGAGCGAGTCGATGGTAAAATTGGCTTGGCGTGTACGATTCAGAAAGGCCATGTGCGAAACAGTGCTGCATGCGATGCCCAGATCGTGCGCAAAGCTACGAACGTAGAAGCCAGAACACACAGTCAACTTGATACGCACTGCAGGCGCTGAAGCCGGCTCTTCTTCGCCAGGAAATGCGAAATGATGCTCTCCCGCATTATACCAACATAGCAGCGTGCATTCATCAACCTGCATCACTCTACTTTCCAGCTCTCTTGGTAGCTCCTTGCCTTGTCGTACGTACTCACAAGCCTTGATGCTATTGATTTTGAGCGCAGAGTATACAGGAGGAACTTGTTGGATGGTTCCTCTAAATGTTCGCAGCTTTTCTTCGACCAACTCGCGAGTGACATGCGAGGTATCTGCTCTTTCTATGATAGTTCCCGTACAATCGTAACTATCGGTGCTAGCACCGAACAGAACAACTGTCTCGTAAGTCTTGTCACATGCCAAAAACTGCGACAATGACTTTGTACCACGCCCGATCCCTACAATGAGCACGCCTGAAGCCAAAGGATCGAGTGTGCCGCCATGACCTAGACGAAAGACCTGATCTGAAGATTTGCTGGTGCGCTTGGGTTGGTACTTGAGCAGTGGCGCAAATGCAATGGATGGGGCAAATGTTGACTGGAGTTTGAGAAGGACATCTGCTGAAGAGACATGTGCAGGCTTGGCTACCGCTGTGTGGGGTCAGAGACAAGTGCGAGATGACGATATATTGGCCTACCAAAGATTCCCTCTAGAACTTGCTCAACATGTTCTCCGACAACTTTCCCGTCTTCGTCTTCCATCGTCAGGTAGGTCACGTTACGTCGCGTTGGTGGGTGATTGTCCTTGTGCGCTAAAGGTAAGGAATTGTAGATTGCGGGGCTAGCGCGTTCTGAAGTTGCCCCCCACCACACGCCCTACGCCTTATGAAATGCGTATGCCTCACAGTCTCTAGGCATTGGTTAGAGAAGACCCGAGGCAGTTTGAATGTATGTATCAAGACCGTTTGCTAATCCAGATCTATCCATATCCTTGCCGTGAAGTTACAGCGGCGCCGACTTCGGCTCGCCCCTTCATCTGACGCCATCTTTCAACCACTCTCACCAACCCCGATACCAAACTCATCCACAATCGCAAATACTGAGACTATGGATCATCAACAAATGAACGATTGGAAAACGCAGCCCTGGAATGAAGACACTATCGACCCTTCGTGGTTCTCCAACTTCTTGTCAACCGATGCTGGCCAGGAAGCGCCTAGTGCTGCATCTGGTGCGCCTGCCGCATTCAGCGTCGACGACGACTTGGCAATCGACCCGAACTTCCACGATTTCACTTTGGAGGATACGTTACGGCCAATGGGCGCGATGACTTCACCAAGCTATGCGTTTGATGCGTTCCAATCGACTGAGTTTCACGAACGCCCACCGGCGCAACGCCATTACACACTCCCTCGTCGTCGAAGCAAGTACTTTATGCGCAGATCAACTGGGACCGCAAGCCCAATAGTAATACCTCGTGGGAGCCCCCGACACGAAGAGGGGCAATCACTGGCTATTCAGCGGTGGCGGAACTCGCCGCCTGAAGACGAGGCCGCGTCTCTGTCAGCCATCTACCATGCCCTAGAAGACAGGCCCGTAGGTATTTCACCACGTATTAGCCGGCCTTCTAGTAGCGACGCGTTTCGCAAATACCGAGGCCCTTCGTCGACGACCAGTTTCGACAGCGCTGCCAGTGAATCTTCATTGCGGTCAGTGAATTCGAGCCACTCTGCTACGTCACAGTCGAAGCGTCGCAGTCAGGCTACCAAAACGCGGAACAAGGGCAGAGTAAGGGGTGACAAAATGAACGACCCCGAACGCATTTTCAAGTGCACATTCTGCTGCGATACGTTCAAGCACAAGTACGACTGGACACGCCATGAAAAATCGCTGCATCTAAACCTCGAAAGTTGGATGTGTACGCCGCACGGAGCCTCTGTGGTGCTACCTTTAACTGGAAGAGTACACTGCGCCTATTGTAGCGCACTAGATCCGACATCTCAGCATCTGCAGCAACACAACCACGCGGCATGCACCGACGGCAACAATACTCCCCGTATTTTCCACCGAAAAGATCATCTTACGCAACACCTCCGCCTAGTACATGGACTCGAAACACTACCTCTCATTGACGACTGGAAGCTTGAGACTTTGCCAGTAAAGTCTCGTTGCGGCATATGCAATACAAATCTGAATAGCTGGGATGAGCGAGCGGACCATCTGGCGTCCCACTTTCGCGAGGGCAAGACTATGGCCGACTGGAAAGGCGATTACTGCTTCGAGCCTGCAGTAGCTGCTCGCGTCATCAATGCATTCCCGCCCTACCTACTCGCCGAACAGGCCAAGACCGTCGTACCCTTCTCAGCAACGAATCCCGGGTCTATCGACCACACGAAGCAACTAATATCACGCATTCAACTTGAAGAACCGGTGCCAGAGCCTCCAACAGAGACTGCGCACACACCTGATCAACAAGCCTTTGAAGACTCCTTGGCGGCTCTCCGAGAATTGTCGACACAGCACGATCACGACTTTGCTACTGTTCTTACGCGCCATCTAAGTCGATTTGCAAGACAGCAGATGTTGTCAGGCATCATTCCAACCGACGAAATGTTTCAACGCGAGTCGCGAAGACTGTTGTACCATGATCCGGATGACGGATGGAACCAAACAGTAGCTGACAATCCGAATTGGCTACAGGACTTTCGTCGTCGTAGTGGTCTTGAAGGTAGTCCCAATACATGATTACAATGTAAATATGCAGTAGTTACAATAACCCTTCCCAGTTCTCTTGGTAGCCTGTCCATATTATCCTTTTTTTCCTGTAAGATTGTGGCCGTCTATCGTGCGACAACACCGCTACAGTTCTGCGCCAAGACGGACCCGATGGTATGCCATTTCAATGGGTGCTGGGGGAATCCATGCATTAGGAAGACAGGAGCTCCTTCACCATGATAGCAGAAGAGCATTTAGACGCGATTGAGCTGAATGCACTCATGCTCCCAATGTTCGATGCTTGACAGTTGCGTGAGCGTAAGCTGCGACAAATCGAAATTACACATGTTGATATCGCTGACGAGCTACATGGTGTAAAAGTCCAAATCAGCTATGCTTGAGAACACAAACGTCAGCAAACGCAGCCTTATCCCTTTCTAAATCTTTGAGATATTGGGATGGGGCATAAATCACATCTTGCCTTTTGCCATGTCTTTCACATGTGGTGCAATTGTTTTGCTAACTTTCCCATCGCGATACATGATCGTTCATGGGAAGTCACAAAGAGCCGACTGAGCATACAGGCTGCATCAGACTCAAGCGTCTGGCTTACTAGACTTGATGTACCACAATTCCGATGAGGAACACGTTGGCGAGAATGTTCGCAGCTGGAAAGGATTATTCGGATATGTAAGCGTAGGATTGCATATCAATACCACGGCGTTGATTGGCCTCTGTGAAGGCAACCTCTTATCCCCCTATGCAAAAGGTGTCTTACTGATCGTTCGTATCATTACAATTCGTCCCTTTCGCTGCTATCTTCTCTGGAGATACTCTTTGCCTCGAATGTATCTCCCTCATTCTTGACCCTGCGTAGTCGGAAGACTCGCGCAGCGTGACTTCTCACATCTGTCTTGAGCATACTACCAGCTTTAACCACACCAATCTTCTCGCCAAAAAGTCGCGCATCCTCTTGGGCGATACCCTTGGCATAAGGAATCTCTGTAGCGTTGTACCATTTGACCTTCGAAAGGATGGATTCTCTCTGCACATGAGTACTCGCAGCAAGTAGTTCATCGGCGGTAGCTTCAGGCATGCGATGAGCCCAGAGGTCGTGTACTGCCCAATCGTACTTTACGTGCGGTGCTGATCCACCGGGTCCGTATGGTATGAAGATCTCAGCCAGAGAGACACTCATCTCAATGTCCTCACCACCAGCATTGAGGAGTATCACGACTTCGTCTCCGTTGTGAAGATGTCCGGCCCAGACGTGCGTCTCACCAATGCCCCACTCATCTTTCGCTACACCTCCCGTGTCTCTTCGCACACGCGTTACACTTCGCCCATGAGGATCCTGGCTAAGCGCAATGATGGCAGGATTGTTGATAATGGTAAGAGCAGAAGCAGGCATGTTGCGTAGATCATTACCGAGGAAGAGCGGAGACTTGAGAGCGGCCCAAAGCGCGAAGTGCGCTTTGTATTCTTCGTCGGTCATACCGCCTTGACCAACCTCGAGCATGTCAAGATCGCTCCAACCACCGGGAATGCTTCGGTCGGCAAAGGGGGCGACTTTGTTGAGGATGAAAAGCACTGAGCAATGTGTGCCTGGTGCTACACAGTTGACGTCGCCTGCCGCCAGAGTGTTGCATCCACAGAGATCATCAGGGCGTGTAAAAGAGTCGTAGATATCGCCTGTAATACGCCAGCTGTTGGATATGCTCATCCCCCACTACAAGCGATCAGTCTATGAACATCATGGCGGGCTGAGACTTCATCGTGCTTACTGTGTGAACAAGGTCCTCTCCCCAGTTGCACAGATTGAGAAGGATGTTCTTCCCTGTCGCTTTCAGAGCATCTGACATGGTTTTGAAGCGATTGAACGACACAGATGGCGTGCCAACGCGACCCATGTGGTAGCAGCTGTCATACTTGAGCATGTCGACACCCCAACCCGCAAAGCTATTCGCATCGTCGACCTCGTGATCGAGTGACCCCTCTGATTGATATCAGCATGCTACAAACAGCAAAGGTAATTATTGAACCATACCGAATCTAGCACATGTCATTTCACCAGCGCTACTGTACATGCCGAACTTGAGGTCTTGACTATGCAGATGATCTGAGATCGCGTTCAAGCCGTTGGGGAACTTGTCAAGCGAAGGATGAAGCTTTCCTTTCTTGTCTCGTCCTATCGGGTCTTGCCAACAGTCGTCCAGAACGACATAGTTGTAACCCAAATCTCGTAATCCCAGGCTTAAGATCTGTGAAGAGGTCGTGAGGAGAAGGTCTTCGGAGACGTCGCATCCAAAAGCATTCCAGTTGTTCTTCGCTTATCAGTGACAGCTCTGAAGTATTGCTGACATATCTTACCCAGCCCATTGGCGGTGTTATCGCGAGACCATTATTGATGGCCGTCGCGCTGCCCAGCAGCGTCGTCACCACGAGAATGCTAGTGCGTGCCATAGTTATGGTAAGAATATAATGCTGTTTCTTGACAAGAGATGTGCCATCGCCCTCTTAAGCAGTGTCTTACGTTTGTAGCATCTCAAGTGGATCGCAGGCGTGGATAGATGACCTTTGCGCCATATCCACAGATTTGGATGGGGCATGTTGGGGGCTCCACAAGGACAGGAAAATTGGTGAGTTTTCCGCCGCCAACGCTTGGCGTCCACTGCTACCCCACCATTTTTGGATACGTGCTACTGATTCGATTCTGCACTACTACAGAGATAATCCTGAGTAGCATGATAGCGGGGATTGTCTGCTTAACGCAAGTAGTGCTTCATACTGCGGGTCGTTGTCCCTCGGCTCGAGCTCCATGTGAGGCGCGAATTGGACTAGAAAGCGCAGCAACCATCTGTCAAGAACGAAGCTGGTCTCTTTGCTTCGTAGACAAGTTTGGTGAAACGCCCGTAGACGGCTCATTGCACCGTCGACACTTGGCCAATACGTCTTCAAACGCAAGAGTATCTCAAAATTGCGTTCTAACCTAGACTTCGATATACGTATTTCGCCTTCGTCACCAGAAAAGAGTAAAGTATGGATTTGGACAGTGGAAGCCACGACGAGAATATGTGAAACCGCCGAATATAAAACCTCACCACCAGGGGTCGAATGTGAGCGATAGACGAGGGCGCAGAGCCGGGCGGCATGCTGCTTGCAGGCATCTGTGTATCGTGCAGAGTTGGTTGGCGTGTCGATTGACGAAGACAGAAATTGATAGTTGAGAAGCAGGCCATAATGGTAGTAACCCAGATATACAGCCACGAACCTAAAAGATGCGTGTACGAAGTCAGTGTATATCTCACATGCAGTTTGTACAGAATATTTCTTACATACGCCCAAGGCCACGCGATGCGAAAGCTTCGAGGTTTGCTGGTGTATCACGCATATGGTGCGGAACTTCCTCTAACCAGACATCGAGATCGCGAGAAAGTTCCTGTATGCCTCTTTCAAGTAGTGGGCCCTCGAGATGTTCTGACACGCACGCTCGATTGAAGTCGATGATTCTCGCCAGAATCCGATTGAGCTTGACCATCTCAGCAAGAAGGGGAGAGCTAATGCACAGCGTATGGTCGCTAACATGTCCCCTTAGATCGTTACTCATAATGGAGAACGGTATCTCATCCACTGGAAGCGGCACAGCGCCATCGAATGGCATGATGCGTGGTAGTCTCACGGCAGTGGATGACCAAACGTCCACCATGCATAGAGTCCACCAAGTTCTGATGTTGACTTCGCGCTCAACCAAACTTGTAACGGGACGATTGGGGAGATCAAGGACTAGAGAGAGCCTTCCGCCCATACTGTAGTACAGGTTTTCGACGTCTGTGTCACCACTGGCAGCGGCATATGCACCCAGCAAAACGCACACCTGGACCGTTGTAGGGGTGAGCTCGCGAATACTAAACAGCCTCTCACTTGCTACACGATAGACCTCGCCTCGTTCTCTTGGAGTGGTTCCGTTGAAGAATTCGTCAGCAGAGAATCTAGCGGCAAGCGCAAAGATCGCGAAAAGCACCATAGGCGGTATTCGGTCATTTATCACATCGTCCATGAACAACGCTTTGTGGTACATGGAGTGGAATTGGTCGTGGATGTAGTCAAAATACAACTCCACTAACGCTTGCCTCAAGGCAGTCGGTGGTAGATCTTCGTGGTCTAGGTTCGGCGATGTCTTGGCTTGGAGTGAGAAAGCTTGCTGAGTCGCAATATTCTCGTGAAGCCTAGCCCGGCGATTGGCATAATAGCCTCCTTCTGGCGGCCCTCGTAGGCACTGTAGACCATGTGACAAGCAATACTCGCACACCGTTGTCAGCCGGTCTGTCGGATAGATGCATTTTCGCCGACGAGCTCTTCAACCAGGTTAGCGGGTGCTCGCCTATACCGACTAGGACAGCGTAGGAGAGGCTTACCGGCATGCACTGCATGCAGATGGTTTGCGCATTGCCAGCGAAGTTGCGCAATAATCTGGGGATGGAGAGCGGAATACTGGCGGAGAACTAGATGAGTGGGTGGAGGATGGAAGAAGCGGGCCTGCATGACTCGTAGATGCGCCTCGGGACCGCTGACCAAAACTGGAAACGGCTACGCCAAGTCAAAGCACCTACCAGGGATCATTAGCGGCGGTAAACTGGCGCAAAAGTCTTTCACGATCTGGTGGCCGACTGGCGAACCTCACACCTGATGTGATTGGCTTTCTTTGCGCACTTGGACGCCCCATCTATCCCCATGGGCACTCTGTACGAATGTTCCGCCATGTGTTTCCCCGCAAATCAACCCGCTCTTGCCCCTTCTCGGCCATTACCGGGCTTGGACTCCCAAGCTCTTGGGCTAGCCCTTCACTCGTGGCATGACTACTGTAAAGGGTTCATCTCTTGACTATGCATACAAAGCGCTGGGGTCTATATAGACTGCAGATCCGTCCATGTGATTGAACTGCATCTTCTCAACAGGTCAATACCGAAGACTATCTCTCCTGGTCCCTCGCATACTCTGGAGTCAAATCCAAGATGGCTTCAATGGAGAAGACCACTGGCAATGTGGCCACTGAGAGGGTCACCACCTCAACACAAGGACAACACAATACCGTCGATGAGACAAGCGCGGCCATCAACAATGAGCACAACATGTCGGTCCGGCAGTCCTTGAGATTTTGGTGGAAAGCGATCGTATTCTCATTTATCATATCGCTCTGCGTTGTGATGGAAGGCTACGACACAAGCCTCGTGAACAAGTTTTTCGCATTCCAGCCCTTTCGAAACAGGTTCGGGGACGAGATTGACGCCGACGGCAACAAGCTTGTCTCTTCGAGATGGCAGACTATCATTCTGAATGGCACCCAGGTACACACATATCTCCTATGAGAGCATCAGCTCAATGTGCTTTACTAATAAACACACAGGTCGGATGCATTCTCGGTCTCCTCATCAACGGCTATATTACTGAATGGATTGGATACAAGAAGACCATGATCGGCAGCATGTTGTTCATGGTTGGCGCCATCTTCATTCCGTTCTTCTCTACAGGACTGGAGATGTTCCTTGTTGGAGGTATCATACAGGGTCTGCCATGGGGTGTCTTCCAAACACTGGCAATTTCTTATGCTGCGGATCTCTGTCCCACGCATCTGAGAGGATACATGACTTCGTGGATCAACATGTGCTGGGTCATCGGCGGTCTTTTATCTACTGGCATTCTCACCGGACTGATGAAGAACACGACTCAGTGGGGGTATCGCATTCCTTTCGCTCTGCAGTGGATCTGGCCCATCCCTATCATCCTAGCTACTTTCCTAGCACCTGAATCACCTTGGTGGCTTGTCCGACAAGGCCGCATCGACGAGGCCAAAGCAGCAATTCACCAAATCACGACACCCACAGATGGCATTGAATTCGATCTTGATGCACATGTCGAGATGATGGTCATCACTGACCGATACGAGAAACAAGTCGGCGCTGGAAGCAACTACTGGCATTTGTTCCGAGGAAGCGATTTACACCGCACTGAGGTCTCTGCCATGGCATTCATTACGCAAGCTCTTTGCGGTGTTCCCTTCATGGGCTTTGGGTGAGTCTTTGTGAGAGTTGTGTGTAAGATATACACTGACTTTATCAGGACTCAATTCATGCAAGGCGTAGGCCTCAGTCAAGACGATTCCTTCCACCTGACCATTGGTCAGGACTGCCTGGGTCTAGTGGGATGCTTTATCGCCTGGTGGATCATGACGCGCTTTGGCAGACGGCCCATATACCTCGTTGGATTGTCCGCCATCTTCATCATACTTTTAATTGTTGGCTTCATCGGCCTTGCACCGCCCTTCAACAAGAGTGCAAGTCTTGCTGGGGGTTTTCTAATCATCCTTATGATCTTCTGCTTCCAGGTAAGTTCTTCCATGCCATTATGCAGCCAATCGCAAGCTAACCCAACCAGCTTTCCCTAGGACCCATCTGCTACTCCCTTGCGGCTGAAATCCCTTCGTCGCGGCTTCGTGTAAAAACCGTCGCACTGTCTCGCGCTTCCTACAACTCGATTGTTTTCGTTACAAACACAATCATGCCGAAAATGGTTGGCAAGAACGACTGGAATTGGGGCGCCAAGGGTGGTTTCTTCTGGGCTGGCATTGCACTTCTGTTCATTGCATGGGGATACTTCCGCCTCCCTGAGCCAAAGGGCTTCACTTACTCTGAACTGGATCTAATGTTCGAGCACAGGGTTTCTGCTCGCAACTTCACGCGGAGGGCCGCAGACGCGTTGAAGCCTGCGTTGACGGATGTGGCAATGCAGTATGAGAAACAGAGTGGGGTTGAGCGTGTAGAGTCGCATGCATGAGCTAGCTGGTTTGTGATTGAGATAGCAGCGGCGGTTATTGCTGCTGTACGTGCAGTTGTCGAGAGAGCCATAACAATGATAAACTTGATTGACATTTGACTAAACTCCAATGATCCCTGTGCCTTTCTCCTTTTCTCCTATTGAAAAAACTTCATTACGTCCTCGTACTTCAGGCCTCCTCCATGTGTATCGTTTGGCGCTGTAGCTTGACTGGAGTCGGGTTTCGTTGTTTCTGTTGCCTCCATACCCCAGCGCTCGAGCTCCTCTTGACTCTCCGTCCACATATCCTCACTTCCTTGTTGAGCGGCGATGGGCTTCTGGGTAGGCTGCAGCTGTGCGGGGGCACATATTTCGCTGCATGAGTAGAGTGTCTGCCGTTGTGCGCGACAATGGCCGATGATGTGGTCGTGTTGATTTGTTGTCAAGACGACGGCGGTTGCGGTGGCGGACGAAGTCATTGAGAGGTGTATCGATGTAACTATTGAATGACTTTTCAAGCGCGTTGGATGATGTTGAAGTGCTTGTTGTTGAAGTGCTTGTTGTTGTGTTGATGTGATGGTGATGATGAGAATGGTGTGGGTTCATACTGTTATCATGGCCTACCTTTTATACTGCATTGCAACAGGAACAAGAATAGATCGGTCTCACCATCATGTAGCATTGTAGAGAGACCAGAAGACACGAGGTGGCCTTGTTCAGTGTGTTGCGCGTATGGCGTTATCTCGTTGTGCTAATTTGGCGATGGTGGTGCGATCGAATGTGACGCCATGCAAGTGGCACCACCTCAGCCCAGGTACGCCGCATGGTTGCATCGGGGCTTGGCCCAACAACCAACGACAGAGCTATCCAGATTACTGTATAGCTTGTGGCATAATAATCTACTTGATCGAATGGGCCAGCTGCACTGTGAAATATATTTGCATTAATTACGCAAAGGTCGACTGAGAGATGGCAAAGTTACCACTGCACCAAGCACCTGTGTGGGTATTGGAGATCTAAAAAAAATCTCAAGAATAGAAAGGGAAACAGTGAAGGATTAGGGGCTGGAAGAAAACCAATGCTATGCATCCGATACTGGCGGTGATGGCGGATGCGTCAGCTCTACATGCTGCCTCTTTGCATCTGGTTGTTCGTCGGTGTCATCGCACACACGCTTCATTGACCCATTGGCATGCGAATCTGCTTTCTCCTTGGCCTCCTTGTTTCTAGCAATCACCCTCTTCCATTGCGCTTTAACACGCAGTACTGATGTCACGCGCTCGAAATGCGATATCGGCGGTGCGGGCTCCATATTGAGACAGTCGATCCGTCTCAGACCGATGCGTTCCTTGTTCAACGCCTTTGTAAGAAGCCTAGCCATGTAGTCAATCTGTACTTGGTCTAGCGACGCGTCGCGAAGACCGAACCGTAGGGTCAGATAGCCTTTGGCCCTTGGGCGGTACTCATGTAGAGCATCAGTTTCGTCACATCTGAGGGGTGTCAAGAATATGTGCTCCTGGTTCGGCTGAGGATTGCGGCTACGGCCCCAGAGGTGCGAGGGTGTATCCATCCGCCTCGGGTCTTGGTTGATGCGCTGTGTCAGGCTAAAGGTGGATATTGGACGCTTGGGATCGTCGTCAAGGAGCTGTGTGGCAGCGTCAATGAAAGCACGGGTGTAGGAGTTCGGGCCGGGTGCGGCGGTAGTTTCGTCGATGGAACAGGCGCTCAATAGCTCGAACTTCTTCTCCTCCTGCCTGCTAGACTTGACAAGATTGCTGGAGTAGCACGTGTCCAGAATGGTCAGCACGTCGGCTTCGACGTCTTCATGCCGCAGCTTCTCCTCGGCCTTGTTCCAGGTCGCGCGGGCTACGTTGCCAAGGCCTCTGTCCTGGGAGGGGTCTTGAGTGCCCGTGAGCTCCAGAGTCTTCTTCAGGGGCTGGAAGACGCCGTGCCCCGTGTAGTAGATGATGAGCAGGCTCTGAGTGCCGTCGTGGTCGCAGATGAACTGGCTGACGTGTTTGTCGAGCTGGTGCTGCGGCTTCCCGCGTACGTTGAGCTCGACCGTCTTGGTGTCGTAGTGGAAGCGGGTGCGGAAGAGGGCTTCGAGTTCTTCGGCCTCGTCAGCAGTCCTGAGCTCGTCGAGATTGTCGGCCCATTTGATCAAGAGCACTGCGACTCTGGCGTAGCCGTCCGGGAGATGCATGTTCTTTGCAATGGCCTCGGACCACCAGTTCTTCTGCGTCTCTGCACCCGCGCTGCCATGTTCCGCGGCAGGCGTGCTCTCTACAAGCGGCCCGTCCGGCTGCCGCGTCTGCCCGTTGCGCGTCGGCTCGTCTGCCACGGATCGGATGCGTATGTCGGCATTGATGACCTTGTCGGGGAGCGGGTTGGTGTTGCGGGGCGCAGTGTCGGTCGTTGCTGTGTTCGCGACGCGCATCATGGCATCTGGGAGAGGAGCCGCTGGACACGCAAACGTCGGGGCTGGCAGGCGGGGAGGGTTCGCAGGCACCCGCCATTTTGAGGCATCGAGTTCACGGCCTGGGAGCAGCTTCCGGCCCCCATATTGGCTCCGACAGCCCACACGGCTCCAGCAGTGCGGATATAGCAGATGCAGCCCGCCTCGGCCAATCACAGCCTCGCGCAGTTACACCACCACGCTCTGGGGGCCAAAACCAACGCCTCCACCATGCACGCTCAACGCTCGTTTGACCATATCAATTAAGCGCCCCATGTCGTGGCCCTGTGCGGCAAACGGCAGCGAGCTAGCACGCCTTGCTCAGCGATGACATGCCCACAGAGGGGGCCGTTGTGCGGCATCGCGGCATGCACCTAGCAAACAGTGTTATAAGCTGCGGCTGTGTAGGCATAGGAGCCCCCAACTCTTATCCGTACCGGTCACGAACCGGGGCTGCCTGGGGCTGCAGCGAGTACACGGTCAACGGGGCCAGCAGTAGCACCTCTCTATAACAGCCGACAGCCTGCTCATCCCCAAACGCATCATCTGCAAGGCTATCCTGCCTCGCTCCGCATACCTTCAGCGACTATGACAACCGACGTGCTTCAAGACCAGCCCATGCAGGCTGGCGAGGTGAGTTGCGCCTCCAAGGCTTCCGCCGCGCAGGGCTGATGCTCAGGCACAGAGTCAACACTTGGACCCAGCACTCGCAGTCCAAACTCCTCTGACCAAGTCTGGGGTTGGACCCATCTCAAAGGCGGATATGGTATGTCTCTTCTTTTCCGGGTACATGTAGCTGCCTCTGACAAGGATTCAGGCAGAGCCGCGCTTCAAGAAGGGCGACCTGGTGCGCAGGAAGGCATCGGCGTCCAGTGGTGCTCAAACCAAGGCTGCCTATTCGATTTATGCGAGTAGAAATAGCCCGCATGGGTGGGTCGAGTATCAGCTCAAAGACTTTTACACGCACAAAGTGGACGGCACTTGGACACGCGAAAGGGACCTAAAGGCCGGCGGCTGAGCAGTACCACATCAATGTGGCTGAGCTCACCGGTGTGCCACCAGCCAGCTGAGACTGTTATGCACGCAGTCGGTCTTGCGAGGGGGTGTCCAGGGCGTTGGGGGCTGAGTCTTACGGATACGGCCGTCACCTTTCTCCACCTTGCTTTCTCAATACTACTTACACTCTTCTGTCGCCACAACCTGTTAGCCACACTTCACTCTTAATGCATGCTTGAGTAATTCTTCATTGTGCGCGAAACGTTGTCCGTCTTTCTTTCGTCAATTATCTGCTTCTGCGCGGGTCGCGCTTGCTTTCCTGCCTTGCAATGACCCCTCCTCGAACCATGACCGGGGATACCTTCACCGATGAGAAGGCTCCTCAATCGCCCGCATCTCCAACAAACACCGACACAACCCTAACAGGAGATGCTTTCATCGAGATAGCCGATGAGGGTAGCGACTGCCACTCTACCGTTTCGCCCTCTGTACGGACGAATCAACTTGATGTTGAGAGTGCACAGCCTCGTAGGTTACTCCATGTGACCGCTTTAGCCCCCTAAATATATCAGCAACGAGTCTCAGTACTAAAAGATGGCTGGTGCAAAGCATGCTCTGTTGCGAGATGTCGGTTCCAGGCTGAACAACTCGTATGCATGACATGATCACAGGATACGAGCAGGCCATTTTGGGGGCTGGTAGTTTACATCTACCCTGAACAATACTGACACATCTTCAGAAAATGAGAACAAGCGACCTGGAGTCTTACAACGCGTGACGGGCTCATTCCGCTCGGAGCCAGACCCTGTATATGTGACTGAAACTAACACCCGAACATGTGCGTACTCCAGCCTCTCTATAGCACTCAATCAGTGCTGATGATAACCTAGTGGAAGACACACCTAACGGCTTCCCAAGGCTTGCAGCATTCCAAGCTAGCGATACAAACTTTGCGCTATATCGATCTTTCAGCTATCTACACTCACGAGTCCTGCTTGATCTACAGGACGAGATCACTTCGTTGGAAGGGGAGCTTGACGAAATCGACTTGGAGGACTCGTTCGAAGACCAGCGCCGTTTGATGTCAAGGGACTACGATGTCCGACAGCCTCTTGGTGAAGGGGCGCCTCGCAGCCGTCGGGTCATACTGCGCGAGATCAAGGCTAAACTAATGGAATATGGTACGCACACTCCGAAGAAAAGCCCTGTCTATCCAGCTTTTGGCCGATGGCTAACCATAGTACAGATGAGGTGCTCATGAAAGCAAGAGAGCTTCAGTCTTTTCAGAAGCCATCAGATCGAAACTATCGCAGTTTACGGCGCTACTGCTACAAGAAGAAACCACTTTTGGATGATGAGCTTGATTCTATTCGCACTAAAGAAGACATGGTTACCATCCACAACGGTCGCGAATGGGCGACCTTTGATGGCGGCGTGGAGACGGTGATTGGACAAACAGACAAATTCCTCCAGAAGGCTTTTCGAACAAAGAAGCCCCCACTACAAGTATGCACATTCAATTCTTGACAGTGAAAAAAAAACACTTCACTTACTGGTTTTTGCAGAAGTACTTCCGAACCGCGGAAGCACAAAAGAAGACGACCGATCCTGACGTCTCCTATTACAGCAGCTCTCGCATCGACAAGCTGGTCAACGTTCTAATCACGTTCATCATATTCTGTCTACTCGTGGTACCAGTCATCACCATGTACCAGTTGACGAACACTGCTGCACACATTGAGATTGACCCCTCGGGCAACACGACCACGACGAGCAACATTGATACCAACAAGCGAGATACATTCAATGCGGTGGGTGTTTTGATCGTCTTTACTCTACTGTTCAGCGCCGCAATGAGTCTGCTGACAAAAGCGGCGAGGCACGAACTCTTTGCGGCGTCTGCGGCATATTGTGCAATCTTGGTTGTATTTATCGGTAACTTTACTGGGCCTGGTAATTAGTCTTTGTCCATGAAAACGGTATCGATACAAGGACAACGATTTTAACGATTCATATATATATATATATATATATATGTACCCCATTTAGCATACGTATCCCGATACTGAGATGATTACAGGCTAATTGTGGGTATGGCGAAGAATGTGAAAACCCACTCAAGCCTATCTGTAACCCCATCACACGGTTCCCTAACAGCGCATAAGCCTGGAAGTCACAGGAGCGAATAACACGAGTAGAAGGTTGCACTGAATTTCGCGCGTGCTGGGCCACATCGCTTCAGGCTCATCCTCTCGGCATTGTCCAATCCCGTGTTCGTATTCATCAATTGGGCAAAAGCAAACTTGTTCGAAACTGATTTCAGCACTGCTATCGTCCCTCATATCGGCGACCAGGGCAGGCCAATCGACAAATCGACTAGAGGCAAGCCACCGTACATTCATGTATACGGCACCGACAGACGGGCAACTGGTCCAGGCGCAGGTCCAAGAGGCATCGGAAATTGTGTCGGCAAGGATGCGAGGGGCGGATATTGGATTGGAGGCATCCTCTCAGAGAAGTGTGCGGGAAGGTTTGAGAAGGCTGTGTTGAGCGACGTGTAGCCTAGCGGATCGTTCTGAACGGGCAGCGGTGATGTTATCCAAGCCTGCCTGACACAAATTTTGCGCTATACGTAGAGATCCTTGTGCCTGGTCATGCGACTTGTGCTCTGGTTGACCGTGTTTGCCAAAGCCGCGGCGGAATGTCTCGTGTCCAAGATTTAAGAATGCTGTCCACATGTCGCGCTCGAGGCGCCATGCCCAAGCAGGACTACACCCTTCCAACCTGAATCGTGCGAAGAAACTGGTAACCACATGTTGAGGGTCAGAAACGAGGATGATGAAGTTCTGTAGCAAACTTGGAATATCCATGCATCAAAAACACGTATGTCGCAATATATGCAGTGGCCACCGGATTCCTGCGCCTCGGCCAATAAGATGTAGGGCGACGTATCAGTGTCCTAGGTGGCAAGGCGGCGGGAGTAAAGACAAACACGCGAGCACGTTGGAGGCTATATGCCATGAACGGGGTCTAGAGAAGAAGAAAAGCACTCTGTGTGGTCTTGACTCAATTTTGAACTCTCCTGCCAGCGCCTACGAGTGACCCGAGCTAATTGCGCCACCGCTAAACATGAACTTCGTGAGGAAATAATGCGGAAAGGCTATGACTAGTCCACCCTACAAACGCGTGCTTGTTTATTCGCAGAGCTAGGAAATTAGGAGACTACATAAGACGTGTCATCTGCCCTCTGATGGATACGAACTTAATAACGAACGCCATCGGCTACCATCACGTTGTGTTGCTGAGCGGCCTTATCCTGCTCGAGCCTGTTCCTTCGACGATGGTCCTTGATCTCGTGGAAAGAGGCGGTGATGGCGTGCAGGAGGCTGAGGATTGATTAGGACCTGCGACTGGAACTTTGGAATGTGGAGGACTTACGTGCTGATGATGGCCAAGATAAAAGTACCCCAAGGCAGGTTGCAAGAGTCGTCGCGGCTTGCAGTCTCGCCAGTAATAGTGCTAGGATTTGTGCCATTTGCAAGACGCCTAGGGTTGTAGCAGTGCCTGGCACCGGCGAGGCCGCCATTCGGGCGCGTCAAGACGGTCACAGCGATGAATGCACCTACAAAGAGCAGGTCGAGAAGTACCCAGATCCATCTCAGTGCTCTACCTCCAGGGTTGGCGGACTTCTTGATGCAGGACAGCAGCATGGTGATGAGGGTGTACAGCACAGCGGCAGCAAGGATGCCTTCGACAGCGCCATAGGCACCGTTTACGCCGCGGCGTGTCTTGACACTGTTGACCTGAGGTTGGTGTGCGAAGTCAGTATCTGTCTCACATGAAATGCGTACGTGGGCATTGACTAACAAGGCGGAACACCTTGTATAGGCGCTGACTGAAGATGCCGAGAGAGACGACAGACGAGATGAACTGCAAGACGCGGGTGAGGCGCAACAGCCAGCGGTAGAAGGACGTGTTCTTAAGCTTGTTGGGAACAAAGCGCGTAAGCAGGCCGGTTTGCTCTCGCTTGTCGACGGCTGGGTAGTCGACTGGGCCATCGATTGGCTGCTGAGCGCGAACCATGATGGAATACTGTTAGGTATCGACGTTGATGGCGATGCTGGATTGGCGGGGAGTGTTGTTGATTGATGTTCGAGACCAGTGGAAAGTGAATCGGGCAAGTATCTTATAGCGCTGGGAATGAGGTGAGTGCGATGAGACACGAAGGACCCCTCTTGCCCGTTGCACGCAATCGTCACTCGCCGTCACCGTCACCATCACCGTCACCGTCACTGTCGACCACCCCGCAGCCAGCTTGGAAACTATGGCTTGGACCCGCCGGCATGTGCTTGGGCTCGTTGCACGACAAAGCCATGTTGCCTCTGCACCTTCTGGGCGCGTCATGCTATTGGATGCTTTTCAACCGCTAAGCCACAATGCAGGCGTGATTGGTGTGACTGGTGTTCGGGTGGCTGGAGAGCGCAGCACGTGGCGCGCCAAGGCGAAGTGCGTCACGCATGTCTTTTCCATGCTTTTCTTTCAATATGCTCCAGAATTCCATGCAGCCATTCCAGCGCGCGTCCGGTTCTTGCTGATCTCCAATCGCCTTTCCAACGTGGCTGCAGCATTGCTCGACCCCAGAGCTCATTACCGTATAATGACGAGCCCCATCTGCCGTACATGCTTGCTTTTTGGTGCCGATCATCGTGAAGCTTGTTTCTGCAGCTCCGAGTGACACACAAGCCATGGTCCCACTAATCGATGTGCTCACGAATAGCCGATTGCGCGACCAATTGGTGACCATATTCCCCCTTAATGTACGTCTCAGTGAATTCCGAAGTGGTCGTGCAGACGAGCTCGGCATCGTCGTGCCGTCCATCTCAGTGCACGCTATTTGAATCTGAATCCGACAAGTCCAACGCCAGGTGCTATCGCTACGATGCGCTGCGGACTATGCCACACGTCTTGTACGGTGCAACATCTGCCATGTCGGCTCCAGCTTCTTGCCGTGTTCACCTCCATAGGTAGACGACTTCAATCCCATACCATCGTTGTCCCGTCGCTAGCTTTTCCCCGGCTGCGTTGATTGTAAGTCATCTTCCGCTGAAACAACACGAGGCCGCTTGGGTTGGACGCGGTTCCAGAACTCTTTCTGTAGACTGAGGGGCTGGGCGTCGTTCGCGTTGTTTGTATGAGGAGAAGTCTTTGGAACACCACATTGTGCCCCAAAGATGGCAAACTCTTACCGGGGTGGTGGCTTGGCATGTGGCACGCATGGTATGCTATGACTCAAACGTCCGTGGCACGGCTTGTGAAATCCAGTTCCTTCCACATCTCTTCATCGAGATAGAACTGTATTCTGCCGATCCTTCCTTCTACTCTCTCGGTGCTCCAAGCGCGAGCCCACTTATCCATGTATCTGCTCAATCCACGCAGGTAGTGCTCGGACTTTGCACGGTCGACTGGGTACAGCTGCTCAAAATTGAGATGAGCTAGACCTTGAACCTTTCGTGAAGGCACTACTGCAGGGCTCAAGGTCTCATTGCCGTTTCCATATCTCGACGTGCCAATGGAGATTGTGACAGTACTAATCTGAGTAACAGACAGATGCCTGTCATCGTCTGATTGATCAGTTGGATGGGCATTGGACGGTGGATCAACCCAGATTTCTAAACCCCGGAAGACATTCGACATATGCTTTTTCAGGCACACATCAATTTGCGGGTATAGTAGGAAGTTCAGCAACGGGGCTAGCAATGCCTCGGCCACGAAGCATCCTCCAGACGGGTCAAACATATCTTGCCCTATATTGTCGTCCCATTCTGTTTGTAAAGACCGTTGTTCTTCGGTGCAGCACGGAATGATATTGATGTCTAGTCGTTCGATGATTCCGTCAAGCTTGTGTACAGGAACAATGCGTCGTGTCGGCCAGAGCCAATGATCATTGACCACCGCGATGTCGACCTCGTAGTTTCGTGGCGCTTTCGACAGGTATTCTCTCGTCTCGATGTACACTCGCCGGCTGACAAGTAGTAGGTTCATGACTTTCGAACTTTTCAAAAGATCCAGGTTGGGTATGCAGTACAAATGGCGATGAGAGCTGTTCCACCAGTTGGGCCGATAACGCGTGGCGTCCTTCGGTTGCACCGTCGGCGAAGAAAGCACAATATCCATGATATTGAAGAGCAGCTCACTCGGTAGATCCAACAAGCCAACCATAGCTACTGCCTGCTAAGAATTGCGGCGATGTTGTATGAACGAAGGTTTACACATTGTTCGTGGTCCTTGTGTGTCGTAGCCTATGACGCACTGACCCCACTTGACCATCGGCCCGTTGGGGCTGGAAGAGCTTCGCGTATCAATCTCATCTCACCTACGCTTGGACAGCTCTCGACTTTGCCCAATTCAGCTCACACTAATCGCAATATGCTGCAACAGACAATATTCCGACACGACCGTGCATTCGTGTACAGATGCTACTTACACAAACCCGTCAACTGCAGGTGGTCTCCTCTAGTGCGAGACCCATGTCTGGTTAGCGCGAATGACTCATTTTTGCTCACTTGGCCTGCGCCTCACACATGAGGCTCAACAACTCCCGGAGTCATATCTATCGCTCAATCGGGAAGTAGGCCGATATACCGGGTGGAGTAAAGTGTTTGATAGTATCCTTCTTGCAAGACATAAAGGTCACTGGAAACTCACGAGAGCGCAGGATCGTCAATACCAGAGTTGTTTCTTGTTCGTTCGAGATACCCCTTACAATAGTTTTCAGTGCATCTTTCACATTTAGATTATGGCGTCCACCGACCAAGCTTCATCTTCACTTAGGATATCAACAACATCCTACGACACGGCGTTGTGCATCATTTTGCCTGTCCCTCAATGCCGTCATGTTGACCATTTGCGAGAACTCTACGACAAGGCTTACGGAAAGGCAAGTCTTACATCAACTGAAATCACGCGAGACATTTATTGACATTGTTCTTTCTTATATGTAGTGGCCACCACACATCAACCTTGTTTACCCTTTCGTAGCACCTGAGCATCTCCCACGAGCACAACAGCAAATTCATGAGTATCTGGCAGAAAATCTCGGTCAAGAGACCCCGATTGATATAGAATTGGTTCAAGCCGGTGGTTTCTTGCAAAGGAATTGCATGAACGTTTTTCTTACCGACAACGGTGGCGAGAATGATGATTCGCCTCTCGTATCGTTGCGTACGACTGTACTGCAAGCTTTGGGCCAAGGACCTGCTAGATCTACCCCACATTTGACTATCGGTCAATCACAAGGCAACCCTCTGCTGTCACAATCATACCTCCTGGAAAAGGCACGTTTACTGCCGGAAGTGCGGTTCCGCGTCGGCACGCTTGCTATCTTGATTCGTGAGAGGACGACTGGAACACATCCAACGGATCAAATGCGAATGTATGGGACTATCGATATCGGCCCCCCCAGCTCGATCTGGAGACCTCATAGCTCGGACTACTGGGTGAAAACAGCCAACTCAAATTTACCTACGCTCCAATCTGATGGCGACGGAGGTCAGCAAGAGACCATATCTGACGGTCACAAGGTGCCATGCGAACCAGCTCTCTGCTTTGATCCAATCGAGTACAAATGGTCAGCATACACAGGTGGAGACAAGAACGAGGGTGGAGGTGAAGAAATCACTGTTTCGAGCTACAACGTCCTGGTGGATACTGAGTATCCGCCGGACCATGGTCGCGATCCCCTGATTGTCAGCACCATCCTATCTGACCCAGCAATGGCTGATGTACTGGTGCTACAAGAGGTCTCCGATGATTTTCTTAGCTATCTACTGTGGGATTGTCCCGATGTCAGACAGATCGCCCAAAGATATCCGTTTGTTTCGCATGGACCACCCAGGCAAAACGACCTCGGCCCCCTTCCTAGTTTACGAAACGTCGTTATTTTGAGTCGCTACCCGTTTCGCTGGCATTCGGTTCCATTCTATCGCAAGCACAAGAGCGCTCTCATTGCGCAGTTCAAGGGCATTGCGACGTCGAGCTCTGTGGGCTCAGAGGGTCTGATTGTTGCTGGCGTGCATCTGACTGCTGGTCTTACTGACGGCTCCGTTGCTACCAAGAGATCCCAAATGGGAACTCTTAGACGTTACTTGGAGCGACACTACAGACATGATCCATGGGTCATTGCCGGAGACTTCAACCTCGTCACGTCAGCCTACACTATCGAGACATCCGTCAAGAACCAGTCCATATCCAATGAGACTGTATGCGCGCTATCAGCAATCGAGGCCGAGATTCGCGAAGCTGGGATGTATGACGCGTGGTCTGTTGCCCGTGTCGAAGGAGTGGACCGAACAAGTACTACTGAGTCTAGTGATCTTTTCGAGGGCGAAGAAGGGGCGACGTTCGACCCCCAGAACAACCGGCTTGCTGCAGGAACCACCACCACTTCCCACGATCGCCCACAACGCTACGATAGGATCCTAGTTCGGCCTCAAGGATCGCACCGCATAGCCCATTTCAACCATTTCGGTGTCCCGGAGATGATCGACGGCGAGCAGATTGTTGCTAGTGACCATTACGGCGTAAGAGCAAGAATTAGATTGATGGATCCTGCGGTATCGAACGATGAGAATAAGGACGTATCGTCAGAGCAGCCCATCGTTGAACACAAGCGAGCAGTAGGGGTCCTAGCAGACACCACGATCTTACATTCCGTGCTTGAGGCACATGGCATGTTTCCGAATGAGAAGCAAGTCGACGACTGGCGCGAAGCATTCGCAAGCCTCCGACGTATCCTTCTTGGTACATCAGACGATGCGAGCCCAGCACAGCCTGACATACCATTGGCCATAGTACCGGTTGGCTCTTATGCGCTGGGTGTATGGACGATTGACTCAGACATCGACTGCCTTTGTATTGGAACTATCAGCTCTAAGACCTTCTTCAAGCTTGTCCGGCAACGACTTGTCAAAGCCGAGAGTCAAGGTGTCAGGATTCTGCGGAAGGTCGAAGCTAGTACCGGTACAATGCTCGAACTTTCTATCAACGGGATACTCATGGATCTGCAATACTGCCCTGCGCCTCAGATCGTCGAAAGGTAAGTCTCATGTAACAGTTAATTCATGATGATGCTGACACACAGCAAACAGGTGGCATGAGTTCCGCAACATCCCAGCGTCCGATCCTATCTTTAACCTTTCAGTTCTCTCACTCCGCAAACTCAAGCCCTACCGTGATCTACTCTACATTCAACGTACATTGCCTTCGCTCCCTACTTTCCGCCTGGCCTATCGTTGCATTAAGCTATGGGCTGTTCAGCGCGGCATTTACAGTGCAAAGTTCGGTTTTCTTGGTGGCGTTCACATCACACTCATGTTGTCCTGGGTCTGCAAAAAGCTTGGGCATGACTCTAGCTTTGTTACAGCTGCAGACGTGGTCGCGAGTTTCTTCCACCATTATGCTCACTTTGACTGGACAAACGGCATTGTCTATGATGCAATTTACCACAGAAAGCAACCACGTTACTACCGCAGTGCAAGAGAGCCAATGGTGGTGCTGGGTTACCATGCACCCAACTCTAACATTGCTCATACGGCTACTGTTCCTGGTCTGAAGCTATTAGTCAAGGTTTTCAGAAATGCTGAACAACAGCTATGCGAGCCAGGGATGACGTGGGAGAAGTTCTTCGGTGCACCCTCGACCTCGACACTGAAACCGGATCTTCCGCGTGGAGTTGCAGATTTTCTGCACGCTTACAACAATTTTGTCAAAGTTGACATACAATTCTGGGGTCGAACGCTAGCGAAGGGCAAGAGTTTAGTCGGTTGGGTTGAGTCTCGGTGCATATCGCTCGTCATCGGTAAGCATCCTACTATGTGTAGTCCTTGCGCAATCGATATGCTGATTTTAATAGACATCCACAAAGCTATACCCAACTCTGAGGTGCAGATCTGGCCGGCCCGCTTCGTCAATGGCGTATCGAAAGATGTCGGTGATGGCAAAGACTACCAAGGGTGTTATCTCATTGGACTCTCGAGAGCCGAAAAGGCTGCCTCCGCAATAAGTGTGGAAGAGAAACAAATGGCCAAACAAGCTCTGGACAAAGTACTAGATCGTTTCTTGACGCAGCTGCGCACCGATGAGAAGAACTTCGACTCAAGCACTTCCTGGATCGATGCATCGCTAGTGAGATCTAGCGAGGTCAAAGACTTGATGTTGGACGATCGGGAGTGGGGTATCTATGCTGCGGAAACAGATTCGGATTCTGACGACGAAGAAGATGTTGTCGACGACGATTTCGAAGATGCTGATGAGACAAGGCCTCAGCGTGCGATACCTCAGCGTCCAAAGCCAACCTCGACGCCTTTATCGAGCACCAAACTACGTCCTGCATCCGATGTTCTCAACCGCCTGCGCTGGGATCCGAGTCTTGATCCAAGCGATTACATTATCGGATATGAAGACCGTTTCTTGGGCGCAAAAGAGACTGGACTTGAGAAATGGAAGACTGAACAAACAGATGAAGAATTCATACCTCAGCATCGGATACTGTACTTCAAGAAGAAGGGTAGTGAGAACGGAAGTGGTGATGTAGTGTGGGAGAGGGCCACTAGGATAGACAAGATCTTTGGCAGCGGGCTTGGTAATGGAGTTTGAGTTTGGACTAGGGTTGCGGTCTACGATTACACTGGAGTCATTAGAGACTTTTGTGGTACATGAAAGCTGCCCGTTTATTTAATTTGCGAAGCCAAACTGAAAGCCACTCAATCTAAGACGTCAACGCTAACACGTGAGAACACGCAGCATTTTTGTGCACGATCGCGCACGCAGTGTTACTTGCACTCTTCATTAGCTTCTAGAGAGGTACGAAATTGTCAGCAGCGTTTGCATCCATGAATCCGGGCGAGACGGGCACAACAATTCACCTCAACCACGCCACGCCCTGGAAATATCGAGGGGTTCTTGTCGTGACACACGTGTGCTCTCAGTGGTGTTCGGCCCGGCCCGCTTCGTACGAAAGTAGTCTGCTCGGGGTCATTTGACTACAGTTTCGAGACTGACCTTGTAGCTACAATTTCTCCGAGCAGAAACAAGCTGTTTAACCTGAACATCATCCACGATGTTGTAATTGGACAGCGTTCGGATACCAGCGGCAAGACTTTCTTTTCTTCTCCCCGGGCAGTCAGACTTCTAGAAGCAGTGGTTGCTAATGTCTCGGAGCTTAGCGTGGTTTCAGACGAATAGTTGTTGAATCAGGATACCATCATCATGGTGAGCTTGCCTTGACAGTTGAGATGCACAAGAGACTACACGCTTCTAGGCACACAGGTTCCTAGGGCTTACCAACGGTCGCTCTTCGGATATTGGACTCTGGCATCGACGCAGGCGACCAAGGGGGGATAGCAGATTGTGGGGAAATCTAATCGCAGCTTACTGTTGCTTCCAGCCAACAGATCTCATGCTTAAGATTACGATCTCCTTCATATGAGGATCGATATCCGACCGACATTAGCGGACCCGCAGAATCGCAGTCTCTACAGGGTTGGCAGCATAGCCTTTGGACAGAACGCCCTGGGCACTGGTGTAAATTGCGAGGCTGTTTGTGTAAGGCGGACGGTGTTCGGCAGCCGAGACGCTTGCTGCCCGGTCAAGGAGCGGGACGTGAGGCGTTAGTGGTAGATTTGAGACAGGCTTATCAAGCTTGGGAGCCCTGCATAGAAGAGAAGGTTTCTCGATTGATGGTTTGCGTCTTTTTCGGTCTTGTTGGATGGCTTCGGACGGAACGGGTGTTTGGTTACTTGCAGCACAATGAGATTGATGGAGGGTCGTAGGATTGGACGCTTGATCACAGTCGGTCAAGCCTCTGTCTGACGTCACGCGATAGATCCATGGATGCATTCCTTGGGTTCTGTAAAATTCAGAAAAATGACCACATCACAGCTTCGCGTACCTCATACAGCGACCGGTATCATCGAAGAAGAAGAACAGAATGTATGATCAGGTTGTACCTGAAATTAGCTAAAACGCCACTGCTAGGCCCAAAACGCCGCTGATCGTTGCTGCCGAAGATGCCATCTATAGATTCCAAAGGACACTTCTCTGGTCCTTGGCATTAACCCAAACATACTCCGTACACCTTGGGTTCGCCTTGCTCTTGCCCAGTGTAACGGCAAAAAGGTTGATCTCCATCCACACAGGTCGCATGCCCATACGTTCCAGCCTCTCCCACCAAGTTCGGAAGCGCCCAAAGTCTACGTTGCCGCCGGCGTTCGCGTTTTCGGTGTTGATCCCGTCGCCGAGATGGAGCTCGATCATGACCTGGCCAATAGGCAGGACAGACTTCCCAGATGCTGTTTTAATGTTGTCGAAAGCGTCCATCATTGTGTCTAAAGCATCGTACTCGCTGCCTTCGATATCAATTTTCAGAATATCGATGTAGGTGTGATTATTCTGCTTCATCAAACTGGGTAGGGTCCAGAATGGTGGCTCCGAGTCATGCTTATCCTCTTTACCTAGTCCGACCTTTTTGAAGAAAGTGCGATGGCGATGCTTCTCGGCGATTTGCGGACCCCAAGCGTCGACGGAAAAGTCGTAGCCCCAGATACGGGCACTGGGAACGCGTTCAAGCATTTCGGCTTCGAAAGAGGATTCGCCGTTGATACCGAAGCTGTACATGACGAGACCGTCTTGGGCGTTCAAGAGGGGCTCCTGCGATCCAGTGGTTGCGGACGCGGATTTGGACGCGGGAAGACTCTCGTAGATGTTCATTCCACATACCCACTTTCCTCCGTCACCAAGTCGGCCCACACGCTGAATGTCGTGAGGACATGTCCATGTCGCTGGGAAAAAGTCCCAGATTGTGAAAGGATATTTCAGGAAGTCCATTGGAAAGAATGGAATCTTCGGGTTATCCGGGTGCTGCTTCGCCATCTGGTCGCGAAGCTCAACGCTCTTCTTCCACGACTTTTCTGACAGTGCAGATCGGTCTTTTATCCATGCTTGGAGTATTGAGGAGGGTTGCGAAGAGCCCGTTGATGGGAGGACAGGGAGGTAAGGAAGTAGAGCCGTGCCAGCGGATTCTTCATTGTGGAAGATGACAATTAGGAAAACGACCACGAATACTGCCGCGAATATACGGGCTGAAAGACTTGTAAGTGAAAGCGCAAACAAGGCTGAGTCGATTGAACGTACCACCAAGAGATCTCAACATCTTAGCTGGTAAGAGAGCGATGTTGTAGATGATGGAGAGAGTTGAGTCGAGGGCAGGCCGCGATGTAGAACCTCCGAGTTGAATCGGTAGAGGTAACGATCGCGTCAAGCGTACGAAAGAGAGAGAAAGAGTAGTTAGAAGGGAGGAGCAGACAAAAGTGAAAGCCAGGTATGCGGAAGATTGATGTGACAAGTAGACCCTCAAACAAGTTCGCTCCTAGTTTGCTGCGTGATGTCGGCCCCTTAGTGTATGCCAAGGATGTGCGAAACGACAACAGCGGAACGACCAACAGTGTTACGTGTACATCTGCCGAGCGCTTATCACAACCAAACATCAGGTAATGCCCCGTTACAGATTTAGCATCAATCGAGCAAGAACGTCCAAAGACCCGTGCGGCCTTGATCATACGAAACCCCGCCCAAGCCGCATGCCGCTATCTTCGCACCATTGCACGCTAGGGGTGGATTAGTGGATGACGGGGAAGTTCATTAGCCGCACGACGCACGACGAAGCAGCGGGGCACATGTGGGTCGGTTGATCATCATCAAGTCTTGTTTCGTCCGTATCTTTGTCTCATTGCTCCCCTGAACAAGGCACGTGTTTCAGGACGCATCTGGGCACCTTACAAGTCGCGTTGCAATGCATGATGTCATGGAATCTTCAGTCTACAGGAAGAAAGCAAGGTATTGTACGTGTAAATCGCTATATCGCGATTTGCCCATGTTGAGTCTTGCTCCGCTTTGCGCGCGGAAACTTATTGATGATGGTTATGTATTACCGAAGTTATGTTTGCTCTAAGCGCCATGCCGTTTGACTAAAAAAGAAAGTCGAGAACAAGATGAGATCATGTTAGTGTCTTGTGAACGACTATTGCAGCTGCCACCAAGAGCACACTGCAAGTGGTGAACACTGTATCGCGATGCGCTTCACCTGGATCGATTGTTAGTTCTCAGTCCTTACCTAGACAAAGCATCAGTGCTTACCTTCTTTCGTAGTACTCAGAGCAAGTACAACAAATACATTCAGCGGAATTCGAAGAATGCCGTAAATGCTGGCTCTCGAGCCGTCTTCAACAAGCTTACTCTTTAGCGAGCCCATTGCGGGATAGTAAACTCCGCAGCACAGCTCAAAGATGCAAAAGCACCATAATGTAACGCGCTCGTCGCGGAAGTGCCCAGGAACAAAGAAACAGGCGGAGGAAAGAGCGAGTATGCCTGTGAGCATCTTTTGAGCCGGCACAGGTGTTGCGGATGTGGAGAGATGTTTGTAAAGGAGGGAACCAAACATCATAGAACACATCAATATGGCGAAAATGAGACCGAATGGAAGTTCTACTGAATGTTAGCTCTGTCGTGTTGGGATTTGCTGAATAGAGTGTTGCTTACCATCAGTTGAGCCCGACAATTTGTGGCTGAGTTTCAATGCTGGAAACTTAAAAAAGATGAACAAGAAAAGGGACCCCTCGAAGAATCCTGACACCAATGCAAGCATCATAATGTTGCGATCGCGCAAGATTGTTCGGAAAGCAGACGTAGCTGGAAGAGCTGGAGTGGCTTCTTCCTGCTGGAGCAGCCCCTCAGTCTCTGACGCTCTGCGGCTGCTTGTCCCATAGTTTTCTCCCCAGTACTTTGAGATGGCGAGAAAAGATAGGCCCAAGCAGCCAATAGAAGCCATGAACGGTGCCTTTGCCGTGCCTGCCATCCTGACCGCCCACTCCGCGAAGATACCCGCACCGATAGCCACGCATGTGTTGGAAGTGGTCATCGTGCTGAATATTGCGCTGAGCTGGAGCTCACCGTCTGGAAGCATGAGCTGGTTGAACTCCGCGACCATCCAACTTTCGAACACGCTCCAAAGGACAGTTCCGCACACACCACCAAGGATGCGACCGAAGAAGAGAAGGTAAATGTTGTCGGACAGGAGTGTGGCGCATGACATAGAGTAAAGAGCGCAGTATCCCAAGCATGCTGTCTTGCGTCCGTACCGATCTGCCAAAGTGCCTACGAACGATGCGGAGATGCCGGCGGAGATGAATCCTATAAGGAACAGGAATGCGACTGTTTCTTCCGGGAGACCTTTCTCGTCTACACTTGTATTAGCACTTCAAACCACAAGATGATTGCCGCTCGAGCGCACCTTTGTAGATGGGGTAAATGTATGGCCCTTGCAGCCAGTCCGCAGCATTGACCAGCAAATATATCGGAAAGAAACGCTTCTTCAACTTGTTCAGGCCCTCCATATCCAGCTCTACATGTTCATGTTCATCCTTCTTGTCCGTAGTCGCGGTCTCTACGACGGCCGCCTTGCGTGAGCGGTGCGACTGATAGAAGGCGAGTGCATTGAGCAGCAGCGATCCAGCGAATGTAGCTCGGTAAAGGTCCATGTTGAATGTGGACTGATGTTGTTGAAAATGAGCGAAAGGCGTTGGTCGGTTGTTGTGCGGTGTATGTCCAGCAAACACGGAGGAAAGTGAAGTCCCAGATCTGAGCGTCAAGAGGTTGTAAACGGCACTAGTTGCGGAAGGGTCCGATGAATGGATCAGAATGGAACGCTGCTGTCCCGTGCTAACACCGCCCACATTCCCAGGACAGAAGATACGAACACGTGCCAACTTGCAGTAGTTGCGAATAGAATGTCCGCCCCGTGCACCCGGACAAGCTGATCCCAATCAAGGCCTGCGGAGCTGCACAAGACCGGATGCCATACATGGGGTCATGCTTGCGGTAAGGGCTGGCGATAGGCTTGGACGGATTGCGCGTCCATAAGTGGAGTGACACACCATGGCGTTTCTAAAATGTGGGACGCCGGAACGCGATAATGATGCAAGCCCGTGCCCAAGTCTTGGACGTGCGGGGTCAATGCACCGTCAGGGCCGGCAGGGCCGGCAGGAACAACCGACGGCGGCTTCGCGAGGAGCTGCCGTGTGAAACCAAGCCTCCTGGGTTTCGCATACGACGATAACGTGTCCTGGACACATTCACCCCCCCCTCGACTGCTCACTACAAATATCCGGACAACGGACTCTGCATCTTCACGCTGTCGTCAAGACAAAGATCCTGAAGCTGACTCGTCGTGAGAATACCCAGAGATCATGATCATGTGAATAAGACTTTGTGCATTAATTCCTGCACATCTTGCCATCTCGGAGCCCATTCAACATTTCATCAAGATCCCCATCACGACCCGTCTTGTGCGTATTGCCGCCTCTCGTTTCAACCGCCGGATGAGCAGTACTGCGCCTTCGATCTCAGCCCCTCGAAAGGACTACGCTCCAATGCGCGAACCTTGTCCATACAAGTCTTACATGCCAGCACCTCACAACCGGGACACCTCCTGCCGGCGGCGTGAACGGCCATGCAGAACGCGCAATGATCTACGCCGCCAGTCTGAAGACGCCACGCTGTGCTCTTATAGATGCAGCTTTGTTGGACGCAAGGGTGAGACATCAGGACGACCATGCCATGTGCCATACCTCCAGGCTTGGGAGTTGGAGGCCCACTGTTGAGCGGACTAGGAGCACTTTAGCAAAGACCAGGTATAAAGCAAAGGTTTCCGCATACCTCTCGTAAAGGTCAGAGTGCCTCATACGGTAGGCGGCCTCGTCCTTCTGCCATGCAGTATAGGCCTTCCCCAAGAAGTATTGCCAACTTGGCTCATTGGGCTTGCGTTCCGGCTTCATAGGCGGTGGACTTGCTCTACGAGCTTCCTCTTGAGTCTCGGCGCCGTGACATGTGGTACGTGTGTCACCAAAGTTTTCCTCACCTCCACGGTTCTCTTGCCGGGTCGGGAGGTCGGTCTGAAACTTTCTGCGCCAGTAGGAGCGGTCGTATTGAGTGCGATACTCCGCATCGGAGAGGTGCTCGAAAGCTTCGCGGACGCGGCGGAAGACGGTGGCGTCGGCTATACCTGACTTATCTGGGTGGTATCTTCTAGCAAGATCTTGGAACGCCTTCTTGATGGCTCCAGTGGAGGCGCCAAGTTCGAGCCCGAGATCTGCATAGTAGTCTTTGAAAGAGTTAGAGGACATTGTAGCAGAGGCGTGATAAAGCTGCAGAGCAATTGAGAGGTGGAGCAAAGTGAAGAACGAGGCTTCGAGTAACCGCAACCACTTGCAGATTGGGTCAAAGAGAAGGAGTGTAACCTTGAATAGATCTAATCTATCGCCCGCGAAGGGACCTAACCCTCTCAGTCCGCTTATCTCGATACGAATAGATGCCTGTCAGGCACCAACGATTCGGATAGTCACACATTTTTATGGCAGGTGCGCCAGCCGTAGAGGACCGAGAGTATCGGCAAGTAGACATCTATGATTCTATTGGCTCTGCGATCGTCATCACGTAAAGTGCGCGTCACGCTGGCCGTACAGACGATGAGTGTTAGGAAGAATGACGCGATTTAGAGACGGAGAATAGCTCCATGGGCAGGCACTGCCTTGGGCAGGAGAACGGTGTTCTGGGCGGGCAAACGCTTTTGTTGGCACCAGGGCGGCATTGTGGAGTAAGGTGATGCCGATGCATTAGCCGAAGAGTTCATGCCACACAAACCATCGTGGCATACCTCAATCATTCTACCGGTCGCCATTTACTTCGGCGTGAATATCGCGCAGTATTGCTCTTCACCTAGGGCTACATGATTCCCAGTAAGCTTACTCTATCAGTGCGTTTTTAGTAGGTTACTACAATCAAGCCATAAGAGGTGGTCGAACCCGCGATGAAAAACCGTGGGTCGGAGTGAATGCCATGTAATTACAGATTGCATGTATACATGAGTGAGTATGTGACCAATAATAGCTGTAGTCCGACAACGCGATGCATCTCCACTCTTCCCGAATGCGGTAATCAGTTTTTGAACGTGGAAGCTACGGGTGACGCACTCCGGTAAAGAAAAAATTTCATGTGTCGCAGTGACATGACAATCCTAAGCAAACGACTGTGGATCCCAGATCTCCTGCCCTCCTTGATAGTGTAAAAAACCTTTTCGACTGAACACAACCCTGGAATCGACGAACAACCTATCTCGACATGGCACAACTACTAAGGGAGTTTTTTGAACTGAAGGACATGGTTGAGAGGTGTGACTTCACTCCCAGAATCATTTTCTTCACCTAACATATATACTCTAGTCCAAATGCCGAAAGGGTCACTTTACTCATCCGCGAACCACATCTTCGTGATCCTAGGTGCATACAAGTACACAAGGGTATCTTATTTAAGCGATGGCCAAGGATAGCTCTTCACTGCGAGAGGATTCATGCCGACACAGTGGATTTGACGGCTGAACGACCAGGCGTTATCAAGGACTACGTTACAATTCTTCATACTGGCCACGTTTCTGACCTACGCTATGCACCTGGGGACAGTTCATCCATGTCTAATGTCGCCAAATCCCGGTACAACCGATTAAGTGCTCTCTACATATTTTGCGGACAATCGGAAGACACAATATCTTCGAAGATTGTATTTTGCGCCATATTGGACCTCTTTCACCACAAATGGCCTGATGGTGCGCGTTACTTTCCGGGGAGCGACGTGATCAACAATATCTACGGCTCTTGTCTTCCTGTCGAACCCTTGCGCCAGTTCCTAGCAGAATGCTACATCGACTTCGCCAAAGATGGCTTGGTCCTTCCGGAAGAGCAGTATAACTCGGAGTTCATGAAAAACGTCTTGATGGGTGTCTTGACCCGTCGCGACCTTCCAAAGTATCTTTCCCGAACAATAAACCCGCGAGAATTCATTGAGATGAAGGAGCCTGAAATGCCCACAACGAAGTTTACGCGGTAAGTGATAATGGAATCCAGAGAATTGCGAGGTAGCTGATACTACCACTAGGTCTGGAAGGAAAGCTCTCAAGCGCCGTAGAGCTTCGATGTAGGCGCCGCAGAGGCGATTCGGTCCGATTGAGGGGCCTCCGAGGACGATAGATAGCAGTGTGATTTGGAACATTCTGATTGGTTAGCTAGTACATGTGTTGTAGTCTTCAGCGGAGGCCGAGAGTGTATCGAGGCACCTATCACAAACACTCCGCCTCAGAATGTAGCTTGTGAACGTCAATCCATGTGTTCTTTCCCAGGTGATAGGCCATGGGTACAAGTTTATCAACCGAACAAGTAGGGATTGCATGAGCTATCTTCTTCTCAGCCTCACTTTTCTGACTGGCGGCCTCTGTGATGCGTCTCCTCCGTGTTCGTCATGGAGGTTAATCCCGCAATCATGGCGTAGCTCGGCGAGTAACTCACGTGCGCGACTACGAAGTGACAAGCCCTTATTCCACTCCTACGTGAAGGTGCATCCTTATCTGTCATGAGAAAAAGGTTCCAGGATGATGATGACAGGACGGAACTGTGTTGAATTCATGCACGTTGTTGTGAGATCTGGCAACTTAGCGATACTGCAGGTGTGAAGGGGTGACGTCGCAGATGATCAAGAAGATCTACGCCGAACAGCGTTAGCTTGAAACCTTAGTTGCCGACCCTTCGATCGGTGCACCGATCCATATTTCCTTTTCCCACCTCATCGGCATCCACGAAAAGGCATCAATTGTGAGAAGAATAGCTAAGCCCTGTCGTTGAGCAGACTTGATATTTATTTGTTGCGACACGCAAAGCGCACTGAAGTTCGATAGGCCGCGGCACTTTTGGCCAACCAAGCTTCCACGGACCTAAGGCTTATCCACTTTCGTCCCGTGCAACCTGGAAAAGGACCCGCTCAACCCTGTGCACCTCTCCTGTCCCTGTTACCTAGGGCTGGCAACAGCCTCACATGTCAGGCCCGACGTCAAGCCCGGACTGGAACAGGAGTGGAAGTCCCGCGTACGGTACCTTCACTCGACCACCGTTCAATCCGAATCCCACCAAAAGCCACGACAGTAATGACAGTGCTATTGCACCTTCTAGCAATGGTGGCGAGGGAGTCTCGCCTACTACGCGCAGGCCCTCACCACAACGGAAGCCGTCAAGGCACATCGAATTCAGAAAGTACTTGAAGCGTCCGCATATGATGGAAACGCAGAGAACGCTGAGCGATGCATTGAGATCGGCAAAGAGTAGAGAGGAACAGGAGACATTGCTCCCCGAGGAGGACTATGCTGGCGCCGACGGATGCTTCAACGGTCGAGGCGAGCCGATGGCTGCAAGAACTGCTAGTGCGCCTGATCTGAACAATAACAAGAAGACGTACTTCAATATCCACAGGTACGTCTAATGCGGCAGGTAAGAAACCAAGTTTCAATGTTAACCATTCGTCAGAATACGACGCCTCGTCCTAGCAGTAATCGAGGACCCATACACAACAGATCAACTCCGAGAGCCTCGCATGAACGTTCTCATCGTAAAACCACTAGTGGATCGCCTCTACGATGAAGAAGATATATCCATCGTCTACTGTCTACTTGTGAACCGCATGCAGTTTCTTCGAGAGCAGCAGTTTCAGCAACATCATCAAACTGTCGACCTAACGCGTGCAAATTTATGCGAGCTGGTTGCTATGAAAGTGCTGCGACGGCATGACGAAGAATCCACAGGCAAAGCTGGCCTGTTACTACTAGCACAGATTATGGTAGCACCTTTTCAGCCATTTCAAGGTGCGCCGGATGAGCGCTGTCCGCCGCGGCATAGCTCAGAATATCAGGGCCAAGGCGATTATGAGGGTAAACTAACGGCACTGGAGGTAGCCATCGTCTCCGAGAGTAAGGTACTGTTAGCTGGTTCTGCGAGTCAAAAGGTCATCGATGCTATTTATCGGGGGCGTATCGTGTATACTCCGACTGTATACATGGATATCATACCAGATCATTACAAACACAAGCCCATCTCCCTCTACGACCCACGAAAGGCGCCGACACTAAACCAGTACCGTCTCATGGTACCGAGAACACGCAACATCATCGAAGTAGTACAGTTCATCATACTACTTGCACTCTACTGCTGGTGTATGGCTATGCGGAAAGACCATTTCCTGACTGGTGCCGAAATCACGTTCCTGCTGTACGGCAGCGGCTGGGTGCTCGATGAGCTCACGTCATGTCTCGAGCATGGCTGGGAAGTACATACGCAGGAACTCTGGGCCTTCTTGGACGTTACATTCGCCGGCATATTTCTCATATACCTTGGGATGCGGTTTCATGGGTGGATGATGGGCCAAGACGAGACGGGCAGACAAGCCCTTGACGTTCTGGCTGTCGCGTCGCCGATACTATTCCCGCGCATCGCATTCAACCTTATGCCGGAGAACATGCTGTTCATCGCCTTAAGAGCAATGGTCAAGGAATTCACCGCCTTAAGTCTGATCGCCGTGTGGTGCTTCGGTGGCTTCCTGTTGGCGCTCAAATGGCTGAGCATTAGCAACCCGGCAGTCGGCTACGAAGACTCACCAAACTCGATCGCCATTTCAAAATGGATGCTGTGGATCTGGTTCGGTCTGGATGGCACAGGTATCGATGAAGCCCCCAGATTCCATGAGATCCTTGGTCCTACATTGATGGTCATCTACGCCTTCCTGGGCAACACTCTATTCTTGACGGTCTTGGTTTCCATCCTATCCAACACATTCAGCAAGATCGCTGCAGATGCGACGGCGGAAATCCAATTCCGTCGCGCGGTGCTCACTTTCGAAGGGGTCAAATCCGATTCTCTCTTCGCCTATCGCCTGCCTTTCAACCTACTCGCATTTATAATCTTGCTCCCTCTAAAGTTCATTCTATCACCACGATGGTTCCACAAGATCAATGTCTCAGCGATACGCATTCTGAACTTTCCTATCCTTCTCGCCATTTCCCACTACGAGCGTCGCTATCTGTGGAAGCCACGCCGCCAGCTCAGTATCAACGGTCCTGGACCTTCGAAGCGCACAACTTGGTTGCAGGATGTTGGCTTCTGGAGGAGCTGGAAGCCAATGAGTCCGCATGCCGATTTGCAGGCCGTGTTTGAAGAGGAGCCACCAGCCGATGTAGTGCAGAGGATCGAAGAGGAAGATGATCTCGAAGACGCTATACTTGAGAATAGTTTTGCGGCAACAGGCATGGGAACTAGGAGCGTTAGTCCAGGTAGTGCAGTGACTGGGAGAAGGAGAAGATTGAGCAGCATGTGGCCGGGACCGGGCTCTTAGGATGGGTTCCGGCGGTCTTGCTATACATGAGAGGCTTTGTGATGGTTTCTGTACAAGGGCTAAAGTGATTTCGGCACCTCATACTCTTCTGTCAATCTTACTCGTACACCTTCTCTTGTGAGCATGCGTGTTGTCTCGTATCAGCGATTCTTATGTTGGACCCACGTGAGAAGTCGCGATGCAGCACCCCACTCTGTACTAACTCCGGAGATCCACCACCACCACCACCACCACCACCAGCGGCAAACTATTACCCCCAACTTGTTGCACATCTTCCACGTCGAGGTAGCGTTAGGAAGATTACAGAATTCATTCAACCCGAGCCTACTAGACACCTAGTCTTTTCAAGATCCGAGGCCTTGTGAAGTAAGCATCCTGCTTGACGAGGTTGCGCGGCCGATCCGCAGCGCACATACTTTGTCCGACGGGTAACGCGAGTAACGCCTACGGCCGATAAGCAACAACGCGACAAATTCGGGGAAGAGGAGAAGCTAGGTCTGAGGTCTGAGGTCCAGGAGTGGGAGAGAGTGACTCACAGCTCAGCAGCTGATTTGAAAGTCCTTCACGACGCGATTCGTAGCACTTGTTTTAAAAGGCCGTTGTTGCAGCTCCGTGACGACTGCAGCGATTTCCATATCGACCGACACCCTTGTTGATAACTACCGGAACATCAGCAGCAGCAGCAGCAGCAGCAGCATGGCAGACATCAACCCTCTATCAGGCTACCCAATGCCTACGCGCGCCTCTCTCCTCTCGCAATACCTGGGCAAGAAGCTAGAGGATCTCCCCACTCCAGCCGCCGTCCTCGATCGCACCATCATACAACGCAACTGCGATGCCATGCTCAACATTTGCGCAGAACTCAAAGTTGGGTTTCGTGCGCACATCAAGACCCACAAGACTCTTGAACTATCAAAGATGCAAGTCGGAAGAAGTGGCCCGGCAAACTTCATCGTTAGCACAATTGCTGAAGCGGAGAACTTGTTGCCAGAGCTATGCGATTCCCAGGCTAATGGGAGGGAGGCCAGTGTATGTATAAGGATTTTCATCTATAGACTCTACTCAATTGCGTTTGGCAACATTTGTGGCCCTTTATCTCGTTGATCAGAAACCAACAGGCTGGTATGTTTATGAGCCTGTGGGCTGACGTTTAAACTTCAAGGTCCTTTATGGCGTACCCGTGCCTCAATCTGGCATTCCGCGCCTCGTCTCTCTGGCCTCGAAACTGCGACCCAGATCTGTCAATGTCATCGTCGACAACGAGAATGTTTTTCTGAAATTTTACGGACGACTCAGCACCTCCGAGACCAAAGTGGAGATGGGAGTCTTTATCAAGATCGACACTGGCTACGAACGCGCTGGCATCAAGACGTCTTCGCCCCTTTTCTCTTCTCTCGTCCAGACAGTAGTTGAGAAGAGTCGTGAAGCAGGATCCAGGTGCTTCCTGCAAGGTTTTTACTCGCATTTCGGACATTCTTATGGTGGATCCTCGGAAGACGACGCTGCAAATGGGCTGATCGAGGAGCTGGTCGGGTTAGAAGCAGCAACCAAGGCTGTCCCAGAGGACTTGAACGGGAGGTTGGTGCTGAGTGTGGGCGCGACACCTACAGCGACAGCAGCACAGAACATGCTGTCAAGTTCCAGCCCCAAGGTCCAGGAATTTCACGACGTGCTTGGACGTCTGCAGAAGGACCATGCTGTTGAGCTGCATGCCGGGGTATACCCGGTGCTAGACTGCCAGCAAGTCGCTACACACGCAAGACCTCCTCCATCTTCCTCTAGCGCGGCCACGTCGTCGTTCCAGCCTCTGGCTACATCGAACATTGGCATTAGGATGTTGGCTGAAGTGATAAGTGTGTACAACGAGCGGTCAAAGCCCGAGGCCCTTGTGTCGGCTGGCTCGCTAGCAATGGGTCGTGAACCTTGCAAGTCGTACCCAGGCTGGGGCATTGTCACGCCTGCGCTGGGCAATGCTTCGGCGCAGCACATATATGACGAGCGAGAAGACAAGACGGGATGGATTGTAGGACGCATCAGTCAAGAGCACGGCATCTTGACATGGGAGGGCGACAGGAGCGAATGCAACGAGTTGGCGATTGGTGACAAGGTCATGGTTTGGCCAAACCATGCATGCGTGGCTGGTGCAGGATTCGGATGGTATCTCGTGGTCGATTCGGCATCAGGTGGAGATAGGGTGGTGGACGTGTGGGTCAGATGGAGGGGCTGGTAAAGGAACCCGCTAGCATGCCGATGCTTGACTTGGCTTAGAATGCGACTCAGCCTTGGCCGTGGTGATGCAACGTTGTCTTGTTTGGCGGGTGAAGAGTGCGAGCTGAGGTTTGCGTGCCGCGTGGCCTGTGGTTGGACGGCTGTGACAGTGCTCGTCAGGCACAGGCACGAGTTTGTAGGTTTGCGCTTGCAGCCCGAAACCGAAACCGAAACTTTGCGCCGAGACGGGCCAGGAACAGTGGCTGGCGGTCGTCAAAGCTACGGTGGAAGCAGTTGATGACGTCTGGTGTGCGTTGCGCCGTTTGGCTGACTGGAAGATGCATCGGGCCATGGGTGGCCTCGGCACTCGGTGTGCCCGTGGACGAGGGCTGGAGGGCGGCAGCATGGCGGGATCGTCGGCCATGCAGCAAAGGTAGCAGCAGCGCGCAGCAAACGGATATCTGTAGTGGCGCGCGCCGCTGGGGACGGCCAGTGCCCGAGTGCATTCTTGTTCGAGCCTTGCCCCTCTGCTTTTAGTCGCCATGTCTGTGTGGTGGAGAGCGGCCATGGCTTCCCCGCCCTGCCTCTGTCTACCAACCGTCTCGGGCACTAAGGCAGCCGCCAGTCTGGTTGCGGGCAAGCCTGCTGCACCACCTGCAGACCTCCTGGTGGCCAAAACCCCCGTCTCTGTGCCAGTTCCCAAGGCTGATCTGTGACCTGTGACCTGATGACTGACGAACCGAAGGGGTCCTTGAACCTTGGGACCGTGTCCAGTCGTGATTCCGCCGTCTCCGGCACCTTGGACATTTGCACCCCCTGCGCCGTCGACCCTCTTCACATAATGCCATCCTCCACCATGCCTCTTTAACACGGCCCGCCGACGACACACCACCGCCCCGGACCCCCCCAACCTTGTGCCTCGTGCGTATGCTCAGCCCGCACCCTTGACCTGCGAGGTGCGGCCTGCCCTACTCCGACCTGCTACTCACATTGACCCGCCCCCGAAGCCATGGCGCCTTTCCGACGCTTGTCGCAGAGGGCTCGTCGCAGCCTCGACGACGACGACGACTCGTACGAATGGCAGGACGAACGCGACCAGCGCGTCATGACGGCCACCTTCCCCATACACCCGCTCTCCTCCATGCAGGCCCCCTTCGAGGAGTCCATGCTCGATGCCACGGGCGAGACTGGCCACGTGCCCTTTGCCAATCCCAAGCAGAGCGTCAAGACTCGCCAGCAGATGCTGTGCAGGGAGGAGGCTGCCTCGGAGCCCTCGTGGAACTTCACATACAACTGCCATTGGAGGAACAACCCAAAAGGCAAATTCCACCCCCTGACAAAGACGGTCGCCCAGGTCGTCTTCGGCGTCCACCTGCTGCATCAGCATCTGGAAAGGTCAGTCGCCGACGTGGCAGACATCCTGCTGAAGCACGTCAATGAGCTTGACAGCTTCCTGCAGCGCGCGAATGAAGACCTGGAAAGCAGCATGAAAGACATGCTCTTCCGGCACAAATGCTTAAAAGTTCCCATGGAACACGTCAACGAATTCGATCGCCTCCTCGAAGACCGTTCCTACCGCGCCCAACTCCTCGACGGCAACGTCGTAATCGAACGTACCATCGGACGCATGTCGCAACTGCTCAACGACTATCTGGTCGACATCAACGTATTTCGCGAAGCCAACCAAGAACTCGACCTGTATCTGGGCGACGTAGGAGATGCGTGGACATACCGCAACGAGGATATTGGGCGCATCTATTCCGCCATGTGTGGCAATACCGGAGGCTGGTCGCAGTTCTTGCAAAGCCTCGTAGCAAAGGCTGAGAGACTAGGCGTTGTGCTCGTACAAGTGAGCAGCTACTGCAATGAGATTGAGAAGCGTTGTGGTGCTGCAAGTCGCCGAAGTTTGGTATGGCCGCCCATCATCTTCCACCCCATCTCAGCATCGCTAGCCGGATTCTTTGCCTGAGCTTTGTTAACCATATTAGATTGCAACACGTACATCTTCACGAAATTCGTCCAACTCGCGCGAGGCACGTCCTTTCCGAAACTTTGCCAACAACAAACCTCTTCCTACCCCTCCCCCGGAACGTCCGCCATTTATGAGCGTGTCATCCTCTGGTAGAGAGACACCTGCCAGTTTCGGCACTCCCCAGCGACATTCGACCATAAGAGCAAGACTTCAGCAGCAGCAGCAGCTCGAGATCACGAATGCGTCTGATTCCACTACTGAGACGCCCAAACGAAGCGAAGACTCTTCTTTCGCATCACCCGTCTCCAACGCTGACCTGCACGTGCGACGGCAGGCAAACCAGACCGAGTACTACCGCGATGCCTGGCACAACGAGGAGCAACGTGGAGGGGCGACACCGCAGCCAGAGTCTAGTCGTACAAGTCAGCTCTTGCGACATCAGCTTAAAGTGTCTTCGCCGTCTAATCCATCTGCAGAAGAGAGCTCACCAGCAACGGAACGTCTATCAGCTAAACCGCAAAACGGGGATCATAGCCCGCCTTTGACCGGAAAGGACTCGGCGTATTCCTCCGTATCAGGTGCGTCGGCCATGTCACCAGGCTTCGCGTCGCCACGTTCAGTCTCTTCCATGTCCTCTCGACAAACTGCCCAATTCGGTCTATTCCCTAGCAGGAACCTAAGCACGCCGAAAGGTTCGATATCTAGTCGACTAGGCGCTGGCTCTCCTGCGTTCGATCGTTCGGAACAGCACTCTAAACCCGCGGATATGCCAAGCCGTCCACCGACCTCCCTGTCCACCTTCTCGGATGCCTCGACCAAGCGGCTATCGAAGCGAAGTAGCTTCTCATCTCTCAAACGGTTATTCACCAAGAAGAAATCTGGCGATATAGGCCCCATCGCTGAGTGATACCCCTCTATCTTGATCTTTGTTATTCCTTGTGCCGTTCTTGATCCTGTTGTCTGGCGTTGCAAGGCTATATACCCCTTTGACACTGCGTTCTTTTGTATTGCGTAATCCAAACCGCATAGTCTCTACCGTGGCTCGTGCCCGGTCTTCTCCACGGCCCGATGGGGCTTCTGCATGTATATATTCTTGCTTTCATATGTGTGATGCGGTAACGAGCAACGTGTAACGGGTTTGGCTTCGTGTGCGGAGATGGTGGTATCAGAAGGCACAGTCGTGCGCATGAGTGCGGAGAGGCAGGAGCCCGTCTTGCTCGCTGGGAATAGTTTGTGGCCGTCGTTGGAAACTGCGTACACTTGTGTACAGTGGGCAGGCGAGGATGCGGGAAGGAGGCGCGAGCATATTCTGGCTGCTGGCTGCTGTGTTGGTGTCTCAACTGATGCTCCCGTCATAGGGTCCAGTCTCAGTCTTGTATACATCTCTGCTACTGACTTTTTCTGCCTTCTTTCTGCATTCTTTCCTTCGTTGGTGTCTTTGCCTTGTCCGCGAGCAGTCGTGGTGGGGTAGCGCCTGTCGTAGTGGACGTGGAGTAGGCGCGATTCTCGCCATCAAAACAGCGTCCCCACTGAGCTCCCACCGTCTACTCTATCTCCCCCACCACAACACTCATATCCACAACAGCACTCTCCTTTTGGCGGACATGTTGGCGAGGGTTGTGTAAACGTTACTCGCTTCCGTCTTTCTTGGATATCTGCCGCCTTGTGCAGGATCGCCTCTTCTTTTTGGTCATACCAATAACTCCTGCATCTTTCTATAGCACCGCAAACAAGAGAGTCACAACCGTGACTACGTCGTTCTCGCTCTGCGTAAAGCCCTTGATTGCTTCACCCTCCTAGCAGCTCTCGCATCGACGGCAGCATGCTGCTCTCTGAGCAAGATCCGAACGGCGGTGGCCGCATGTCTCGAGCCTCTAACGTCTCCGCCCTGAGCCGAACATCAGGTAAACCCGCATTGCGGGCACCCAGCTCTGAGATCCAGCCTCCTCTCGATCGCGGTGTCTCGTCCATGCTCCGCACCGGCACCGAGATGGGCAACGTCGGTATCGGCGTCCAATTTGACGACCTGTCTGGCATCAACAATATGCAGCGTCCCATGCGTTCGCGTGCGGCCAGCCGGATGTCGACAGCTTCCTCCATGTCCAATACCTCCAGCCGAGCCAGCAAGCAGCTTCGTCACTTCCCTCTGTCCTCTTCCGCACCGCGCCAGCCAATGCCCCATTACGGGCAGCAGTATGTTGCCGATACACTCTCTCCAACGACTATGAACGCCGTCGGCTCATCACCTTTCAACGGAAGGGACGCCCGCAACAGGGACTCGCATCGCTCGCATTCGATGACGCATACCATACAGCCACCAAGGTATGGCCTCGTAAGCAACAGGTCTCTTACCAGTCTGCGCCCTCAGCAAGCTTCTCGATCTTCGAACCCGTACAACTATCCGATCTCCTCCGGGGGTGGGCTCAGGCCGCCTGGCCCATACCAGAGATCGGTCTCACCAGCCCTGGGCGACGACGCCAGACTACCACCACACGCATCACAAGCGTACAACGACCAACGACTGTCTTATGTTGCCCAATCACAAGGTCATGGCAACCCGGTATGCACACACTACAACCATCCTCAGCAGTATGTTGGGCAAGGACAAGAATACCGTGGCCACAGCAACCGGCATACCCCAGGACAGATGAGAAACCTGAACCCATCATCTCGATCCACAATGAGTCTTGAAGATCGTGTCGTGGAGGATGACGAATTCCCTGTGTACAGCGAGCCCTATCATCGCGATCAGCTTAGGCAAATGCAGAACTTGAACAACGGGCATCCCATCTCTTATAAGGTCCCAGGCAACGTCAATCGCGAGCCTCGCTCGGAAGATCGAAGGGATCATAGGCCTAGGGGTGGTGAACCTCGTTCAGAAGCTCCGCCCTTACCAATCGACCACAAGCACCGCATTGCCGTCGAACAAGCTCGTCTCAAGAGGCCTGCGCCTGCTTCCATGTCCAGTTTTAATACGAACTTGCGTACCGACTCAGACCCACCATCATCCGACATGGCGCTACCGCCGACTCCGAAAGATGGCACCTCTATGGAAGTACACCAAAGCCTCGATAGAACCAAAGTCTTCAAGGTCGCCAACACGAACCGCATTGTCATCACAGAGGAACATTCTTCGGTGCCATACTACAGGATGGATGAGCAGCTCGGACGCAATAACTGTGAAGAACCAGAGGCCGAGATCATCCCTGCTGACTTTACGGACCGGACTAAAACCATTGTCGAACAGTCTAGTCCCGCTGAGGCGATGTTGAAGAGTGATACTTTTTTAGGACAAGAGGCACGACCAATGTCGATGGAGGTCGTGTCTCCCCATTTGTCGAACATCGACTATGTCGTAAACGACGTTGCGGAACTCCCAGCCTCTCCGGTAGCTCGCCGTATCACGAGGCATTTGATCCTAAGAGGACTGAAGGCTTCAACGACGGACGATATCCAGTCTTCCATCAAGTCAACGAGCTCCTCGGGGCAATTTCCATCGCCACCAAGAAAGCCCCTGACACCGCCAAAAAAGTCACTAATTTCAAGGTCTCTGACTGCGAAGTCCCCGACTCCAAGGTCCCCGACACTGTCAAAGACCAATGAGTCTACTCTGTCTGACAACCTACCCGTTAATAATCACTTTGTGTCTGATGTGTTGTCCGGAGCTGCGTTGGACTCGATGCAGAGTCGGGAAAACCGCCATAGCATCTTATCACAAACCGGGTCCAGCGTCTTTGACTCGTCCACTCTTGAATTTGCTGTTCGACACTCCATACCAACGGCCAAAGATGGTGGCTTTCAAAATGTGCCTAGTATCCAATCTGATGTTACCACGAACATTGTTAGTCCTGGCCACAGTACCGAGGATGGCATGTCGGATGTTCTTGCAGGCTATCAAGGAAACGATTCTAAGAACGAAACGGACCCTGTAGTACGAGTTGGGACGAACAAGACAAACAAGAGCGATACGGAAGAGCATACAGACGCTTCAACAGATCAGGACTTGAAGCCGTTGCCGCTTGCTCTTCGTGCCAGAAGTGGTCACGTCCAAAAGTCGTCAGATGAATTGTCCTTCAAGTCATGCACAGATCAGCCAGAGGCATCTTCAGACCCAGCGTCGCTTCAGCTAGGAAAAGACCTTGACAAGGACTCTTCTGCATCTGTGATTGACCTTGCGCCTCAGCAAGACAGGTCCCGGAGAGAAGTAGATTCCTGCTCTTTTGCGACTGCCGCAAGTCCTACCCGTGCTACCTCTGTACCCCCATCTCGACTACCGTCATCCAACCTTGGGACTCTGGTCATGAGCCAGAGCAGGGCGACTACTGATATGCCATGGTCTAAGCCTCCCTCTGCCATACTCCGTAAACAGCCACCGGTACCTCGCCGAGAATCAAGCTTTTCGATCGTGGCGAACAAACTGCGGACCAGCTCGAAGCAGAGCATGAAGCAAGGCTCAGTGTCGGTATCTGGTTCGTCATCCACGCTTAGCACCACACATCTGCCGCCGGTGGTCCCACCACGCGAGTCTTCTACTTCGAAGGAAGCTCAGCGTGTACATGCTGCAGTCTCTTTCTTGATGCGTCCACTACCATCGCGCTTTGCTAGGTCTCGAAAGTATTCCGAGGATCTGCCGAGATCAGATGAGACGGTTCCATCTGCTTGTGATTCGAACCAAGACATGAGCGACGCCACGAGCTTCAATGGCGTTGTGAGTTCATCACGGCCCGTTGTGGAGGTAGATAATACACCGAAAGCTACATCATTCAAGCCTCAAGGGGTACCTGCCGCGAAAACGCGAGTGATTACTTTCAATACCCCAGAAGCTTGCAACCCGTACAAGGTTCTTGGTAGCAGCCTGATTTCTGTTGCGCAACAACAAGCTCTCAACAGCTCAACTCTTGCTATTCTGGAGCCCTCGTCTGTATATTCGTTGCAGGACACCTCTCCAAGCTCCCATGTAGACTCCGCAGACGGTATTGGGATAGTCTCGGCACTCAATCATCGCGACAGCCAGACTACCACACACCTAGAATGGCACCGCTGTGCGCCTTCTAATACAGGTGGTGGAGCTCAGCAGGGACGTCCGTCAAGCGGTGTTGGAGTTCATCTCAGCTCTTTGGCCTTGGCCCCCTTGATCAACATCCAAGAGGACACTACGACGGATCTCAGGCTGTCCGGATATAGGTATCCTGGCCCGTCCCGTTATCTACCCGATCTGAAAGAGGAGTCGCATGAAGACTCGAGCCTCAATACGAGTGCTGGCAATCTGAAGAGCTCGAGTTTCCGTTTCCCGTTCGGGGCGCCGTCGGGTGTTCGGGCTTCGGGAGAGGATTCGGTTAACTTCTCGAGAAGATCTTCCATGGTGTCACATCGTCGGAGTGTTATTGGTAGCAATGTTGGCAGCGCGCTTGGCCAGGCACACGGCTTGCCTTCAATGCGGTTCAGTCGAATGAATTTGTTTGATGGTCTCACGGACGAGCTCGGCCTTCGCTATTCGAGGTCGATGGAGGAGGTGCCTAATGTGTCGCAGAGAATGAGCAGAGGTAGTCCGCTGCGGCCTGCATCAGCAGGTGATGTCACTGGTCTGCGCCTTTCTCTCGTGGAGTTGAACGAGGCCGAGCGCTCAAGATTGTCAATGCAGCCTACCGCCATGATGAGCTTGTTCGCCATGCATCGTGCGCGTTCACCGGAGCTCATGGCGGAGATTGAGCGGCTAACTATACCTTCTGTTGGAGGGCTCACACAGCGCTTCTCGGAGTTCTTTCCGTCGTTGAGGGAGTACTACCAGTGTGGTGAGCCAACTGAATTTCCGATCGAGGAAGAGATTGAGAAGCACGCACTGGAGGAGATTCACGAGATTCACCCGACGCAGAAACGCTCTTCTGCTCGACTCCGACCCATGCGTGGCGTATCCCACATGGTGGTCATCGAGGACGATCTCTACGATGAGATTACGAGCAAGGAGAAGGGGAGTGGCAGTCCAGGTCGTCCCGAAGATGGGGGTGCGGCAAACAGCGCTAGTGAGGCAGACTCAATTGCAGACAAGTCGGCCTACGAGGACGACGTGACTAGCACCCCAACACACAGCAAGACAGCTCCACTTCCTGAGCTTCAAGTTCCGTCACCTGCTTTTTTACGTCCACGTTCCCATACCGTCGGCCCTCAAGAGCTTCGCATCTCAGGGGATTCGACTCTGTCGTCAAGAAGGTCTCTGAGATCAATTGTTTCGACGCCCACAGCAACCGAGACGCGTCCTTGGAACTCTGACAAGAACTATCCTTGGGCAACGTCAACAAACCCCGCAATCGACATCTCCCTCCCTCGTCCAACCGCTGCAAAACACTCCCCTCGCCCCGGTCCCTCGCATCTTCGCAACAGACTCTCTGACGCGTCTACTGCAAGCTCCTTTTCGACTGCACAGACAGCTACCGCATCGCCCTTTGGGTCGCCAGCTGATAGCACTGCACACGCGCGTCATCATCGCTTCAGCGCCTTTGGCCGTAACGGCGATCAGTCGCACGCAGTTGAAGAACGTTATCCCACGTCGGCCTTGTCTCCCCCTACGGCTATCTTCCGCGACCATCTCTCTGCCTCGGACACTTCTGATGACGAGCATTACGATACTACGCATAAGACCAGGCTCTCGCTGCGCAAGCGGTTTTCGTCAACTCGCAAGGCTACGCTTGATAACCAAACAACTATTCGAGCTAGCAGAAGCAAGACCAACGCACAAGACCTTGCCTCACCCGAATCAACCAAGCCGTCAACAAATTCAATCCTGCAGGATTGTGTTGGTGAAGCTCAAGCGTTCACGTCATCCACTACCGCAAATCGCCATACCTTCCGTGACGCTGAGGGCATGAAAGCAGTTGACTACCGGAAACACCGCATCATCGACTGCATCAAGACCTGGTGGCACAAAGGCTCGCATCTGATCCGACAACTATCAAAGCGCAAGCAAACCATTACCACGGGTACTACAACCACCTAAAAGCTATGATGCTGGATACCCAGTTCACTCTCTTCATCACTCCTGGTGGCCTGATTTGGATGATCCCCGACTACTACCGAAAGCACCCCTTGTATCCTCCTAACACACCTCCCATCTCCCCGCCTCCGCCGCCCAACACGCCAGAACCGGGTGCAGACGTGATGGAGGATCTGATCCTGTACGTACCAGCGATTGGTCCTGACGAGCTTTACCGCTATCACGCACACCATTTCTGAGAGGGTCTTGGTGGTCCTTGGTGGTTTAGCTTCTCTATAAATCATGTATACTAGGATATGAAAAGGGCGGTCTCCACGAGGATATGACACATGGTCTTGAGAGTTCATAGCTAGCTGATTAGCACTTCATAGCAAGAAAGTCTTTGACTAATTAACACCATGTCTTCATGAAAACTCGTGATGTCTGGAGAGCCTCGGTGATTGCCCCGATACATTGATATCTAAACACAGGTTCCTGATGGCCGTGTGGAAGGTGTATAGACCTCATTACTGGGATTGAAGACTTTGGCTAGTAGTGTTGTGGGGTCTACCGGCTCGACCATAGCACATGGCACTACGTAGATGGGCAGGGTTATGTGTAGCTCTCCGTCTATTGTAGCCTCGCTGTAAGTCAACACATAGGGCTTCGAATAGTCTCAGGCTACCATTTTAGGAGTTGAACAAGTGCCAGGTAGTGCGGTGAAGACACACAGGCGCTACTATGGTAGACAGAATGATGAACGCAGATACGGTATGTTGAAGTGCTCCGTCGTGGCTTGTTAGTGCCCGTCATACGAGACTGACGCTTCAATTACGAGAATGCATACGCATGCAGTGACTAACCTTGGTGTTTGCTCGCCATGACTAGCGTGACCCTTTTCACTGCTTGATCCACTCGCGCATCATGTGTAATCTAAGACAAAAAGCCTCATTCAACTGCGACCTATGCAAGTAAAAGTAGATAGAGCTCTACACCATGCTAACGGCCATAATGATATTGCTTCGAGGAACACTCCACGCACTTTCCTTTGTCGTAGTGATCTGTGACCATGTTCGTGACCATGTCACGTTACCACAATCTCGTCTCCGGGGTGAAGTTGAAACATATGCGGGGTATGTGGCCTTTAGTCTCACGGCGAAAAGAAAACACATGTCTCCAAGACAACACGTAATCATGTCTGAATCATGCCATTTCGTGTATATGCAGCTTCTAGAGCTGTTCATAGCGCCATGTCTGTTCAGACCCTTGACACTCCTTCATAACCCTTCTGTGGACCAAGCCCTTATGCGGCGATGGTAACCTCGACCTCGACACCGGCCTCGATGTTGATGATGATCTGCTTGACGACCTCGGTGGGAGCGTGGAGGTCGATAAGGCCTAGGTTCACGGTTAACTGTTGTCCAACCAACTGCCTGGAGCAGTAAGCACTTACGCTTGTGGATGCGCATCTCGAATGTGTCCCAAGTCTTGGAACCCTCACCGCAAGGCGTCTTACGGGTGGTGATCTTCAAGTGCTTGGTGGGCAGGCGGACGGGGCCCTTGACACGGAGCTCCTTGTTCTTGGCACGGTCGATGAGCTCCTGGCAGACCTTCTCGAGGCTCTTGACGTTGCGGGAGGTGAGGGTGATGCGGATCTGGAACTGCGGTCAGCAGACGGCCGTTGCGCGCATTGAATTGAAGGAGACTTGCCTTGTGGATCTTGGGACCCTCACCGAAGTCCTTCTCGGGCTTGTTGTAAGACATCTTGTCGGGTTGGAGTGTTGTGTTGTTGTAGGTACTGAGTTAGATTCCAGTCACGACCTGGATCCTCGATCGCGGTAATGTGATGACTGGGGTGGCGTTGAATTGGCGGCGGCGTTCAGATTCGTCAAGTTCTTTCGCGATGCGCATTTTGCATCTGTGGGCGATGAACGCCAAGATTGCGGCCGCTAGCGTCGCATCGGGTATCGCTCCCTTTCCATCGCTCGGCAGGCGGGCCCATGAGCCATCATGACTGCATGACTGCAGACAAACACCAGAAATCGAACCCTTCATAAGCTTCTCTTGCTTTTACTGCTGCGCGCTGCCCCTCCCGACTCAATAATCACGTTGGATTTACTGCATTTTCAATACTCATGTCGCTACCCCACTTCGCGCCGTTTCCAGACGCAAAAGTCAGGAAGAACATACTTCCCGATGAATGGCAGTTATACCTGGATTCCTGGACTTCACTAGCTGAGCTTTATCTGAGACTAGGGGACCATGACTTTTCAGCAGCAGTCAAAGAGGAGGGTTCACTTACACAGTTTCTACTCTCTTTTTTCCATGAGCTTGCCCTGAACGATGAGCTAGCACCCAAAGTCGCGTCATTGCGAAAGAAGACTTTCTTTTTATTACACAGGATCTTGACTAAGGAAGGAATACCTGCTTCATTGCTCAACTGGTCAGTTCTTTCGGATATCTGTCATATATATCCAAAGAGCGAGCAGTTTCGTATGCTCTTGCAGGGGTCCTGGGGGAGAAATAGTGCGGCCATCGAAAAGTCTTTACAGACTGCGAAGACATCTCTGATCCGAAACCTGGAATCGAAGCGACCAGAAGAGGCTGAAAAGACGCTTGATCGAATTGCGCCTCTTCTCAGGGCCTCGTCAGATGCCAACATCTTCATGCTCACAGGGTCCGACTTTCTCGATGCTCTCGCTGCCGCATACCCACAAGTATCGCAATCGATACAGAAGAAGCTAGTTACGACAGCATATCTCGGCCTCACAGCAGTACTAGAGGGGCAAAAGCCTAATTATTCTTTGCTTTCCGATCATTTGTACAGCCTGAAATCCAGCGAAGAGCAAGATCAAGCTGCAGAGCCTGGCAAGAAGACTTTAGTTGCTGATCTCGTTACGAATACGCCGTTGCTGGAGAAGATAAGAGAAAAGGCTACTAATCCAGAAGCTACAAGAGTGAAGAATACTGCAGCATCATTAAGCGCATTTCGGCAACCTGGTCTGGCTCGACCAAAGAGACTGATTCGACGAAAGGTAGATAAAGGCAAAGCCAACGCGCATCAAGATAGTTATGAACATGGAGCATTCAGTGGCGAGATTCATGTTCATCGCATGAGTATGATCAGTCAAATACAGGACCTCTTCCCAGACCTTGGTGCAGGCTTCATTGTGAAGTGCTTGGATGAGTACAACGACGACATTGAGCAGGTCACTGCGCATCTTTTGGAAGACTCATTGCCACCACACCTCTCCAAGGCAGATCGAAGCGAAAAGTTGTACGTGTTGTCTTCTGATATCACTTGATCTTGACTCCAGACAACGTCACTAACGGATACTAGGCCTACACCAGCGACTTCTTCGCAACCGCTGCCGCCACCGAGATCAAGCCAACATATTCCAGAACGGCGCAATGTGTTTGATGGAGATGAATTCGATCAGCTCGCAGTTGATACATCCCGACTTCACATGGGTCGAAGAGGTCAAGACCTGAACGCCGACAAGATTCTGTCTGACCGCAGTAAAGTGCCCGCCAAGTCAGCCATCATGGCAGCTCTGGCGGCCTTCGATTCGGACGATGACGAGCGTGATGATACATACGATGCGGAAGATGTTGGCGCGTCTGTGGACACTGCCGCACCTGGCCCTGGCGAAGATGCTGATTTGGGTGATAAGAACGAAGAAGCCTTGTACCGCGCCTACACCATGTCGCCTGAGCTGTTTGGCCGCGAGTCAGAAATAAGAAGGGGTAAGGCTCGAACAGCCCTCAAGAGCGAAACCGGCATGACCGATGAGGCGATCGAAGGTTGGGCTATCATGATGGGACGTAATCCTAGGCAGCTACGGCGACTCGAAACCAAGTTTTCCAACTTCCAGGGGCAACAGCGGGAACTTCAATCAACAGCATGGCGGGATAGCCCTGCAGGATCCGGTGACGAGGCTAGTGGTGACGGGCAAGGTGGTCGTGGTGGAAGAGGCGGCGGTGGTAGGGGTAGAGGCAGAGGACGTGGACGTGGCGGTCCAAGTGGTGGAAGAGGTGGCGCCGGTGTCGCGGGTCCTGCTGATGACAAGGGCACGCAGGTCTCCCGGCAACGAAAAGAGGCTAATAAGGGTTCAAATGCGAATCACAATCGTAAGGCTCAACGAGGAAAAAAGATGGCTCGGGCAGGTTTTCCAGCTAGCTGATGGATTCTCGTCTACGCACGGATCCGTGGTCGATGGGACATGGTACATGTCCTTTTGCACATTGCACCTGGAAACGTCCATCTATACTGCGATCATGATCAACATCTAGAATTAGAGAGCCATGCACACTCTTTAATAATCGACTATGGTACGACTACTCTTGAAGTTTCGAGCCCGAACAGTTTTTCAAGGCATGAGGTGTTGTAGCATCATCAGCGGACTTGACCGTGTCGGAAGCGTTCATCTTATCTAACAACCCCGCACTTTTACCCAAAAAAGTTGCCATAAGCACATACCGACAACATCCGACCAAAAAAAAACGCGTGTGATAAACTCTCCGACGGGGAATCGACTGTTGCACAGTTAGATCACGTTCATCACTATCCTGAATAGGCTTTCACATACACCCCGGTCTCCCGCGCTTGTAATCTAGAAGATTTGACAAGCTGCAATGCTCTGTTAGTTGACTGGCTCATGTAGCCTCACATCATGAGTACGAACCGGAAATCATGACCTAAGATCGGTGTACCAAGTCAGTACATGTCTCACGTGTGATTCTTACACGGTATGGAACTGACCACTAGACCATCGAAGATGTTGCTATTGCCGTCGTATGACGTAAGCAGATGGTTGTATGTATGATGGATAAAAGACGACTTTTTACATATATAGATCCCTGAATGCCTAGGTGATAGGTCCCGTCTTGATATCCTAGAATAGCGATCACGAGTGATCAGATTGCGGGGTCTGCTGATAGGTAATATCAATAATGCAATCCGGACTTCCTAAAAGTTGGCCAGCCGGGGGACGCGGGGTCAAGACCGCTAGCTTCAGCGAGCCAATGGGCTGCGCAAGAAGGCAAGCATCAAGCACAACGACAGTGTGTTCGTAATCACAAAGGAGGAAACATTATCGGGGTCTTAAGTTTTAACCAATTTTTTTTCCCCAGTGGAAGGGGCGAACGTTTGCCCCTAGACCCGCTCTGCGCGTATGAAGACGCTGATTGGCTTAAGCTTCTGAATGTAGTTTGGACGCAATGGCTTGCTAGCTGGCATGTCTCCCCAATAAAACTATCGTGCCTCTCCAAGCATCATCACCTATCCACACTACGCTCCGCGTACTCCGTTGCAAGAACCTGAAAGCGGTCGGATTCATCACGATCTACAATGTTTCCCAATTAATGCATCTGACCGCAACTCGCCCAAAGACTTGTAACAGTATTGCAGCTACCTTGTGTCAAAGCGCATCACGTCCTACCTCAGGCATCTTCATAATAGCGGGGTATTATACACATCCTCGATGAAAAGCCAATGCAAGGTGTAGCGCCACTGCTCAAAGTGGCCGCAAATGCCCGTTGTTGTACTTCCAGAGCTGCTCCAGGCACACCGCAGCAGCGACATACTTCCAGCTCTTCAAACTTCGGTAATTTTCCCAGCCAACTGTCTCCAGCGCTACCATGAAGCATGCAACTGAACGCGGCAACGCTTCCGAATCAGCATCACTATCCCCATCTGCGTCACCATGTACAATTCTCTTCGTTATGTCGTTAACGTCACGATTGAAGCGCTCTTGGACCTCTTGGTTGGCTTCGCGGATATAGCGCGATGGCGCGCGCTCTTTCTTACCAAGGATGTTACCGCTAAACACCTCCAGCTCGGTGAGAGGTTGGCCGCGAGTCGGACGGAGCGTATCCATGATCTCGAGTAAATTCTCCTCGTATGTTTCGCGAAGTTGTTCGGCGAAATCCCAATAGTGTTCCCATTGCACACCCTGAATATTTCGGAGAACATACCGCTTGAGCTTCTGTACCAGAGACTCTACAACCCCAGGACGACGAAACGTCCTGAAGTCGTTCTTCATAGTATCAAAGAACTTCTTCTCATCGATATCGCGATATAAAACCCCGAGGATCTTGTCGCTTCGATAGTACCGACTTCGTGCTCTGTCTGGGTCAAGCACGCTCACGCTGTCAGGATTGTCGACATCTTCGCCATCAAGCTCTTCCAGTTCAGCTGCGCCCATTTCGTTGACAGTTAGACTTGACCCAGGCGCCATAAAATCGGGACGAATATGGTCTGCACCCCGCGGTATCTGAGCCATATCGACAGGAATTCCAGACTTGCTGAAGTCAACGGCATCGGATGCGAGCCTGGCAAGAAGCTGACACTCTTTATCTTGAGTCCCAGCAGGCGCTTTATCGGCGCGGATCTTATGCTTGTTTGAGATCTGGCCCAACCGGTCCATGTTCATGTATTCAATGAAGAACTCGACTATATCATTCACCTCTACCGGACGACCTAGATCTTTGGCTGGAGTCGATGGATAATCCGCAGGGGGTACAGTGAAATCAGGAACGAGTCGCGGATCGTAGATAATGTGGAAAAGATCTCCGTCGAGATCACCACCACTCAGCTGCGAGGGCAGATCGCGTGGGCCTTGTTGCGAGAAGACAACACAGTTATGGAGTGCATGGAGGGGTGAGCCGTCTGGAACGCCCTAAAGGGTACGTGTACAAAGTTAGCGTATGTCTCATATGTGAACTGTTCGTACAGGGAGTTTTCTTACAACAGCGGTGACAAGCTGAACGTCGCCTGGATGGAGCGCCGGCGCCCTAGTAATTACAACCCTATCGCCAACAAGAAAACGTCTCTCTAGTTCGCCACTCATGTCATAATCCTGCGTCGCGATGTAGACCTCGCCTGCACGCAAAGTGTTTGTCTCATCCATGATTCCGTAGAGAAGATAGCCTTTTGCGACAGGAATTCGCGCGCGATACTTCATGCTCCTGAGATATGCCATGGCTGCGACCTCTACAATATCGGTAAGGAATTTATCTTCGTGAAAGGAAAGGTTAATCTGATGCATCAACTGGAATAACCTGGGAACCTTGGCGGACACGCCAGAGTGCGAGTATTCTGACAAGTGTTAGCACAGTTCTTACACAGTGCCTCAAGTTGACTCTGAAACGACCCCGGTCTATATTGATCTCTGGAAAGGGTACAACTGGAAGAACTTGCCGAGAAAAGTCGACGCATTCATCGGATGCTCCGTCATACGCTCCAAGGTAATGACAGCTTCGTCTTGCACAGCCTTGAAGTTCTTTGCCGGGACACCAAGATCCTCTAAAATCTTGATGAACTGATGGTTGAGAAATACCTGCAAAGGCTTGTAGGCAGCTCCGCAGAGCTCGAGATCTTTCCAATTTTCATTGGCAATATATTTGGTCATACTCTTCCGAACGTGCAACTGCTCGCCTGGAAGAGATTGGTCGAGCGACAAGACACCTTTAGCGCCTCGATAGCGTATTTGTAGTACGGTTGGCTTGTGTTGTCTCCGATCCGGGGGCAAAGCCTTCCACACTTTGCGCATCAATTCAAGGGAAATCGTTCCGCAACCGTCGCTGAATGTTCGACCATTGCGTATAATGTCATCTTTGGTCTCGGTCGCGACAGCAGTTGATGACACTCGAACCGAAAGTATAGTATCTTAGTATGCGAAGTCAGTATATATCCCACGTGGTTTCGTGCTGGGACACTACTGACCAGAAAATGCTTGCCCGATCCTAGCTGCGCACTTGGCGCTGCAATGAATATGTGTGAAATCGCCCAAGTCGCGTATAACATCTCTTGCGCAAATAACGACACCATCTTTCTCGAATGGAGCCATGAACCAAGCTTGATGGGTACGAAGAGACGCGTGAGAAAAGCCGAGAAACTGGAAAGTCCGTCCGGCGACTGAGATTCCAGCCCGAAGCACGCCTCTAAAACGTTCGTAGACTGTTTCCTGCGACGCTCGTGGGTCGTGAAATACTGACAATCCGTCCTCGTCGGCAAAGAACACACGCATGAAGTATTCGGTGTGGGTTGCGTACTTTCGCAAGATACGATTGGAGTTACCCCAGTCAGGCCCGCGCAGCAAGATACCTATTTACAGTTTCAGCCATGGAATCAAGATCCTAGAAAACATGACATGTAAAGAAGCACATACCTGTGGGCGTGACTGTAGCCTTGTAAGTCGAAACAAAATTTTGCTTGCTATGCTTGACATTCCAGTCTTGGGAAATTTCTTTGTGGCAATCACTCTTTGTGATGCTTTCATTGAGAATGTTTTTGAGAGTATTGATCTCAAATTTGCTTGCCTCAACTCCTGGAGCAGGTATCGGTATCTGGTTCCCTAGACGACGAACTGCGTTTGCGGTGAGGTCTGCACCGTGCTGCACAGCAATGCGTCGCACTTCCGGTATGAGTTCCATCATCTTTAGTGGCTGGGTTTGAGTGCAAGAAGTCAGTGCATGTCTCACATACAGTTTGTTCAGGGACACTTACAGTGATGGTACCTTCTAGCAGAAGCGCAGTTAATTGGTACCGGACATTGAACGTGAATGCCGCGGGTATAGAGGAGCCATAGTCGCGAAGCTTGTCTTCGACTACCAAATACTCAGCTTCGATGCTGTTCGTCCGATGGATAGGGACCATAGTCTTCCAACAGTATAATTTTGGTACGGAGAAGTCCTTCACAAAGTTCCAGGCGAATCTTGTGGTTTGAGCGTCAGGAAAGACGATCTTATACACCATACACAATGCGGAGCTCTTTTCGTTCGGTTTGCTCAACTTGCAAAGCCGTTGTAGACGAAGCACCTTTTTCTGTGGCCTCACATTGAGGTTGGCTAGCATTGAAGAAATGTCGTTCGGTGCTTTCTCGCCGGAGTACAAGTGTAAATCATCGGTAGACTGGATGTTGTAGAACTTTGGAGGTGACTTGAGAGTGAAAGTGATCGTTTCATGTTTACCGTTGTCAGCTGACGGAATTGTATGCTCTATGATCGCGTAGGGGATGTCAATTCTGCAGTGCCAATTGAAGGTTTCGGCGATCCCTGCTTGGAGATATATCTGTTTAGGTTAGTGGCTGTATTCTATCATTACAGTGCTCTAGAAGAATATGTTTACCACCAGAGCGCTCTTGCCAAACGTGACGAAACCTTTCCTTCCATCCTTGAACTTTGGATCAAAGACGAGCTTGCCGAGGTGATCGTAATCCCAAACACCTGTCATCAAGGTACGAAAGGACAGTGTTGATCGTCCTGAAGGGCGCTCAAGCTTCATGATAGGCGTTTGGCTTCCCATTTTTGACCTCTCGGCCTCTTCTCTTTCTTGCAATGATTTGATCTTGAGCGGATCAGGTTGCCCAGGCTTGTTGTCTATGCGGAAGTCTAACCGCTGACCCTGGAATTCCAGAGGCTGGAGTGCTTTACGTCGTCCCAGGCTGCCATGCTGTTTGAGGAACTGGGCTCCTTTACTTGTGCTCGGTATGGTGAGTGTGGCGTGATAGGGCTTGCCATTGTGACCCCCGTATTTTTGGATGTCGAACGCGAGTACGTCTATTCCGAGGAGTATGTCTTTCAAGAAGATCTTCAACTGGATGCTATTGGCGTTATTGGGAACCTAGGGTTACGGTATTTGGTTAGCTAGTTGCGCCCGACATTTGCTAGCCTAGTACCGTGCCCAGGGCGCTATTAGCCCTGCTCCAGCCTGATGACTTACCTTTGGAATATGGATATCCATCGCGAAAGCCTGTTGTACCTTGACAGGCTGGTATGTAAGACGGGAAGAGACAGATCTTGTAGTTGCCCAAAGATTGCAAAAGCTGGGTAGAAGAATGGGCGCTGAAGCAACAAGATACAGCTCGCGGCGAGTTGGCCAATTAGGAAAGTGGGGATAGCGCTAACGACCCAGAGAACCCGAAGACGCGTCCTAATGTGCGGGGCTTGCCTTCAGCTTGATTTTGAAGCACGACGAACTGCCAGCTTTCAGAATACAGCTGTGATATTGGCAGAGACAAAGTTGGTTCAGTATTGATCTGAGAAGTGTTGGCTCTGTTGCCTAAACCAGTACGACTTTGGGAGTGCTGCGCGCGGGACCTCGAGCTGCATGTGGCGCGGCACGATACGACAGGGCATTCTGCAGAGCACTTTGCGACATGTTATCCTGAGGTCCTCCCTTCGCCTCAATGCATGTTTCTGGTATCGGAAAGCAGTCATTCCACGCCCTCCCCGCCCCCATCTTCTCATCGCTACTGCACATACCCTGACGCCGTCACAGGCTCATATCTCTTAGGCTTCCTCTCATTGAAATATCCCAGTGACGCATCGATGAGAGTATCTATGTTTGGCGTTGCAAACACGGGAATCGGGTAGCGATCTGGTGCTACTAATTTACGATTGTTGCCTCGTATGCGGTCATCCTCGGTAGCGTTTTGGAGCGCTGGCGGTAGTCCATCACAATGCACACTACTATTCCAGCGGGCGTTACTCTATCTCGCCATGATATCTCCAACACTGGCTGACACGGTGTCTTCGAGGGGTTCTGCCGCGTAGAAAGTACCTGTTCCAGCGGAATCTTACACACCTAGTCCTCCGACTTCGTCTGGGAAGAGCAGGGTTGAAGTGCCGAACCGGAATGTGTATCGATTCTACTGCGTTCGTTTTTGTGTAGCTGTTCGGCATCTATGGAAAACGATGGAGAGAGCGTCAGGAATACTGTGTATTGAACCAGCGTAGTCTGTAAGATCCTTTCCCGTGAATGCGTGCAAGCCATGGTGATAATCGATTAGACAGATACATCACTGAAATGGATTATAGCGACGTACAGGATCCGAGGTGGTTCTTGCTGTAAACTTCTGATCTAAGATATAGCGAACGGGAATACGAGGAAAACTCTTGCCAAATGTGCGACGCTGACGTGACGTCGTCAAGAGAAGGCGGAAATCTATGCTACGCATATCAGTTGTCCCATACTGAGCCCGCCATTTCGTGTTGTCTCAATAACACTTCCTCGGTCCATCCATTCCATTACTGTACTTTACTACCGACCAAAACCTTTTTTTCCTACCGAGTTCTCTCTTTCCATCAAGAAGTCGTACCTGACCACCGGCCTCTATTTGAAAGGATGATGTCCATTCATATCGTATGCTTACGACTCTCCAAACATATCTGCAACGCCTACCAAACCCGGAGAAGTTCCTCTAACTATAGTTGGTTGCTGATCTACGCTCATGTATTGCTCCATCATGGCCGTCCTAGGTTTGGTTTTTGGCCTCTGGATCTTGCCTTGCTCATGAATACTGACACCCTTGATGCTACTCAAGAGATCAAGCACGATGCTCCGCTGCATACGTTCGTCCGACTTGTTGGCGCCGCGGAGTTTTGCAAGACGACGGTCGACACGGTATGGGTCACCCATGCCAGGTAGAGATAGGATGATCGAACGGGGTATGTCTTCATCTAGGTTGATGATACCGGCAATGAGGGATGCAAGCTCCTTCTGGCAATCCACAAAGTACGGCTCGTGGAGGGATGTGATAGCCGATTTGAGTATATCGTTGCAGAAATAGTCGCGGATGGGGGATCTCTCCTTGAATTGTAGAAGCAGGGTACGCATTACACGGACGATGGTGACGACGGACCTGGTATCTCGAACACGGATAGTCGAGTTACAGAAAAGGAGGATGGGCTCGAGAACTGCAGGCGTTGAGAGAATGAAGTCGCACATGGGCGGTGCGTTGGCTTCTTTCCGGCCATGCTCATCGTGACGGGCAAATTCTGTAGCAGGGTTAGCTTTTTGACCTAGACAGCTATGACCTGGAAACGCGGTACTGAAACCGTGTTGAATCCGCTAAAAGCCACCACGATAGAAGCACCCTACGCGTTCATAAGCAATGGATAACTTACCCTGCCTCGAATCGAGCAAGACCGCAACAAGCGAGACAGATGAATAGGTGAGCTGACGTAATATGCTTTCTGTCTTCATCTCGTCCGTCAGGTTGTCGTTGTCCCCTGACTCCGCCACTTGTCGGGCAACCTCATTCCACTCTCCAGAGATCTTTCGATCGAGCTCCCTGAACAGCCCTTGTATCATAGGTGGCAGAAAGTGTGGCCGTAACCGCGCTGGGCAACCTTCGATGAGATGGGTAGATACTGTCAGTAGAACTGACAGATGATGCGCAGTCAAAGCGCCAGCATGACCGAATAGTGCTTGACTCAGCGGTCCTGGCAGGTCTTGTATGCCATAGAAAAAGTCTCGGAATCGTGTCAGCGAGTAGAGTATGTAGTAAGAGCTCTCTCTAATCTGTCGTACAGTGCCTCGTACTGTCGATGCGAAACCCTCATATGTTGACTTGGAGCCACTGACTCTCGCGAAGAAGTCATCTCTGCTCTCCGTCGATATGCCCGCCTGCCAAAACCGATCCGTCAACACTCTTCGAATAACCTGCTGTAATTCTACTGGCAAGTGTGACCAGTTGCTTTCAATGTCGTTGAATGCTTGCGCATGGCTCACAAGTTGAAGAAGGTTGGGAAGCAGCACCGGTATAGTCTCAGCCCACAATACCGCAGCGGTCTCATACGCAGCAGTACCATCGCGAAGCTTCTCGGTTGACGCTGCCAGTAGCGTCTTAGTAAGTCGCAGTGGCAGGTGTTGGGAGCGCTCAAGGATTGAGGCCTGTAATGCCTGGCCATCACTAGGCAGTTGTTGATCAGACCAGTCCTGAACGCCACGGAAGTTGTTCGCAGATAGGAACTCGGGCAATTGACCCATGTTCAACACGCCACAGAAAGATTGGAATGAAGAGATGGCGTCGGTGAACTCATCGTTACGCCAAGCGTCCTTGACGCTGTTGAGCATCTGCCTCATGCGCTCTTCTTGTGTGGCGCGGTCTAAAGTTGTACATCTATGTATGATGATGAAAAGGAAAGCGGAGTATGCCATACGTTGGCGTTCGTCAGTCGTTGGGTCATTAATCATCTCATTGACCTTGGCCTCTAGTTGCTCGTAGACGTTCATAAAGTCGTCAGCAAACTTCATCGCTAGTTTCTGCATCTCAAGACTGCATACGCGCTCGAGATCTTTAACAGAATCGGAGTACTGTGGATAGGTCGTGTCATCGGCTAACCGTATCGTAAGCATATACTCCAGGAAGGTAAGAGCAAAACCTGGCCGGTCGCCAAGGGCTTTTGTTGAAAGTGTTGCCATCAAGGAGATTATCTTCCTCGCGACTTCAGGATCTTCAAACTGAGCCTGCAAGATTTGTCTGCCCCACTGTTCGAGCGAATCTTCTAGAGTGTTGCGTGTCCGTTCATCGTCTTGCGCATCTTCGCTTTGCCCTTGCTGCCACTTCATGTATCCCTTGAGTGCAGCTTCAATGACAGTGACTTGTGCATCGACCCGTAGAACTTGCGGAGAATTCTTGGTGAAGGTTTGACGTTGGAAAGATGGCTGGCCATGGTAGAGGTTCTGAAGCATGTTTGTTGCTTGAGCAAGGATATGATCCATTGCCTCAACAGGCGTCTTGCGAACCAAGACCTCGATCACGTCTGCGCAAAATCGGCGATAGTTGCCCAAAAAAGCATGACGCTCGGGGACTGTATCGATATCTTCGTTGAGAAACTGCAATGTGACGTCTTCAGTATCTTCCGGCAATGATTCGTATCGAATGAGTCGGGCACAACATGTCTCGAGTAGTCCACCAACCATGGAGTTGACGACGTTGGAGTCTCGCACAATGCTCGATCGTAACAACTTGGTCCAACAATGGAGGACGGGTATAGAGACGACAAGACTCGGGTTGCGCATAATATCGTACAGGAAACCGAAGATGCCCGCTAGGTCGCTACCATCGGGTATCGATTGGGGCTTTTGCTCGATGAACAGTCCAAGGCTATTAGCCAACTACGACGATTAGCCAGATATCACAAGTGTGAGGGATCGCTGGGGTCCATACTTCTGAAAGTCTCTTGCAGAGCATATATTTCTGGTCATCTATGTCATTCACATCCATATCCGTGAGCGTCCAATTGTATACTTCTCGCAGGAGTGAAACACTGCTAGGGGTGAACATGGGGCATACAAGCTCCACGAACTCGTCGTCGTGGAGGTGAGTTCGGTTATAGATGGCTTGGAGAGTCTCGACGGCAGCCTGTGTGTGTGTGTTAGCGACCGTGTATGTATTGGGCAGCTAGAGTCAACTTACAATCTGCATCTCCACGGCTGGGGTAGCCAGCGCCTTGCAGACAGCCTCGATGACTTGCGTGGCCGCAATGGCCTTGGGCATGACCCACGGCATAGCCGCCTTGAGCGCATGCATAGTCTTGATGGCGCTCGCTTTGACAGCCTCTTGATTCTGGTAATCCTGCCCCAAGCACCAGCCCAAGTTGTCGCAAAGTCTTCTCAGCCATCCTTCGTCTCCGCATCGCACATCAAGACTCTTCTCGCGCGTGGGGAGTTGTTCTTGTATGACGGTGAGCGGTGTGAAAATCTCGACACATGCGCGTCCCAGGTCGCTGCCTCGAAGGCCTGCCGTAGCGTCTTCGCGGTTGAAGACCTCCTCGGAAAGCGTTTCCAGGACGTATAGGACCACAGCCTGGTGGTGCAACGAGGTGGTCCACAGTGAGACGAGCAGCCGGTCCATGTCCAGCCACTCAGCACCCCAACTGCGCTTCGCCACTTCTGTCCACAGCTGCGCGATCTTGTTCCTAATGAAGACGGGCTCGCTTTCGGACACATTTTGCGCAAGATCGATCGCGTAGCCTCTCAACGCCGTTCCCTGGTCTGTGGTGAGGTCTTCCCAGCTGTATTTTATCGAGTATTCCAGCATCGTGAGGCCATAGTAGCGGAGTGGGACGGGCTGCGAGCGGTCGAGGGCGAGCGTGTGACCATGAGAAGGCGCTTCGGGGTGCCGTTTCGCTTGCTCGAGGTATTCGGTTGCCTGTCGGCGGGTATCATTAGTCGAGCTTTTTTCGTATATGGCCTGCAGCGCCTCTAGTATCTGTGAGAGGTCCGAGTCTCCGTTGGCGCTGCCGTGTTGTTGGTGTTGCGCTCCGTCGCCGCCATTTGTTTGCGGGGCTTGGTCTGCCCCAACATTCATCTTGGAGACGGCGTCGCTAGCCTGGGCCCGTGGGGTATAAGGTCGGGTGAGTCTGTTCGTGAGCTGTCCCGGGTATTGCAGAAGTGTCGTGTGCTTGCTGCCCCGAGTCTCAGAATGTTCGGGCGGAGGTTGCTGAAAGCGGAAGACGTCGAGACAAGGATCGTGGGTCGAGAAGCTTTGGCGCCGATGTCTGGGACAAACCAAAGAAGATGGCGGTGTAGCGTGTAAGCCCAGATTCTTTGACTCGCTGGCCCGAGACGTGGTGCACTTTGTCCCAACGATCCAAAGAGGCGAACGAGGCTTATATTCACGTTGCACGCTCCACAGACGCGTTTTGCAGCCTGCAACCCCAAACGCACGTCACGTCGACGCGATGTCAGCTGCTTTGCCGCCAGAACTAGGCTCGTCGCTTGCCAACTAGTCTTGATCAAATATCGCCATGTACACGCTCAAGTCTATCATAGATGCGCCCAAACGCCTCGACGAGTACATCAAGTCGGCCAACGCTCAAGTTTGCTCAAACAAATCATGTGCACAAAAAAAACTGCTGACTGCGTGACCTGAGCATCGGATGACATTGGATCACCGTGCATTGGCTTGAATCCCCCACCACACCAAAACCTCGTGCCGTTCATGACATTACATGACAACACAAGTCTGCTTCTGGCACTGCTGGAGGTATCCTTCGTCCTCTTCTGTGCCCAATTCACTACCCGGTTTTCTTACCACGCCTTTGACGGTGATTACTTGATCACCTTGTGCATGCCACCACCGCAGCGTCTGCTGCAATGCACCATTCGTCTCCTCAGACGTGATGGTCCACTTGCCACCGCTAACTTCGACGCTCGTTTGTCCCGAGGGAAAGTGGAATTCGGGGAGGTAACATATCGTCGGCAACTCTTCTGCTGTCGAGCTTGGTGCAGAGAGCGCCAGCTTGAATGTGCAGTTCTTGAGGTCGAAACCATACGATGAGATGTCTCCATGAACTGCAACAGGAGTGGGGCGGATGAAGGCTTCTGCTGCGCGTAGACCACGGACACCACCATCATCCTTCTTCGAACTCATTCGTTCTGGCGTAATGGTCTTCTGCAGATTGGAAGGACTGATACTCAGAGTGTCGGTTGATTGCGCTCTTGAGTAGGTAGGTGAGTTGATGTCTAGTGATGCACGGGAGTCGGCTGGTGAGAAGGCTCCGGCTGGGACAGCCTTGTCGTCTACTGAGTAGATGGATAGGTCCTCACCGTTCCAAAGATCGCCCCAGTAATGGCAGTTCTTGTCTTTGTCAGTCGGGGTTCGGTGATACAAAGCATACAAACTTACATTTGCGACATATGTCCATAACGCAAACCCATTCGCTTTACTGTCTTCCAGGGCGAAGTGGTTCGCATCCAGCGCTGCTATTTGGCTGGTGTAGTTGCCAGTCTTATACGCGTACTTGTCGTCCATGTCGTATGGAATGCCGATCTCTGTGAAGACGCAAGGATGAACTCCCATGTACTCTGTACCCTCATCGCGGATTGCCTTGAGCTGGTGCGAGAAGCAGTTCCTGATGGCATTCTCTCCAATCTTGACAGCGAACGCTGGTGTTAAGTACTTGCCCCGCAGAACACCAAAAACATCTACGTTCCATACGCGGTTCCTGTACATTGTTAGAAAAAGAGTATCTGGTTTTAGCAAGATAGAACATACCATTTCTTAGTAATCAGAGTAATGCCATCGTAGAAATGCGGTGAGAAGATCATGTTAGGGTCGTCGTCTTCTGTGCCTTTTATCTTAGGTGGTATTTCCAGCACTGGGGGCTGGAAGAACATCAGGGAATCTGGGAATATCGACTTGACCATCTTGCTGTACGCGCGGTAGTGCGGTAGCCAATAGTGGTTCGTAAAGTACTCGTAATCAATCTTGGCCCCGTTTTTAGGATCAATCCCGAAGTAGTCTTTTTTCAGGACAGTATCAGTTGCCGGATCCCAGACGCCGTGTTGCGCCCACAAGCACTCGCCCAACTTCCACCCCGGGTCGCGTTTCCAGCCGTATTTGGTGTCGTCGTAATCTTTTGATAGCCACGCTATGGTACCCTGGGGATCCACCAATACCGAGCCGCTCTTGTACGGCCCCAAGCCACCAAACTCCCAAGTCGCGACCTCGCAAGCTCTACCCGATCCGGTAAGTATCGCCTGCCAAGCCGTCGGCGAAGTGCCCTTTTGTAGTTTCTGTTCGCTTGGGATCTGGGTGATGTCCTGGTAGCTTATGAGGCCTCTGTTGGGCTCGTTCATGCTTTCCCATCCGACCACCGGGTCACGCCACAAGTCACCCGCTTGTTGTATCCGCTTCGCGAGGTGCTCGCATGCTCCGATATAGTGCTCCTGCAGATAGTCCTGGATGTTCTTGCCGTCCATAATGGCCTTGGGCGCAAAGTCGCGGCCACCGAAAAAGAGAGTCCACATGACTTGATTTACTAGTCGTGTGTAGTTGGTGGGCCAGATCATCTTGGGGAAGGTGACAGGGTCGGGATATGTGTTGTGCACGAGGGCGGCTTCGGTGACGGCAAAGTGCTCGGGGTCCAGCCCGCAAGCATAGAGAGTCCACATGGGCGCACCAGAGCCTCCGGAGAATCGTGACCACTACGCCATGTATTAGAGAAGAGAGACACTAAAGTGTGCTGGAATGCTACCCACAACATCCTGGTGGGGATCCATGAAGATGTAGAAACCATAGTCCTTTGCCTTTCGCAGCAGAGCAAGAGTGTGATCTATCCAATCCTCGTCGTACTTTCCTGGCCCCGCGTGCTCTATGGCTTCCCATGTGAAGACATAGCGAATGGTGTTGTAGCCCCAACTACGTAATCGCGAGAAGTGTGTGCCTGAATCTTCCAGAGAGAATGGCCGGTTCACAAAGGAAACACTGTCGCCGTCGAAGAAGGCGTCTGGTATGTGTGAAGGTTGGTCTGGCTTTGCAGGGAACTTGGCGTCTGCCGCACAGTTGATGCCGTGCAGGGTGACCTCGCGGTTCTGGGCATCGCGGAATGTGCGTCCGTCGATGCGGAGCCGGATCGGAGACATGACGGGCGGGCAAGTATGCGGGGGGTGAAAGAGAGGAAAGGAAACACGGAGCGCAAAGGCGAGAGTGAAGGGGAGCTAGGTACGAGGTATGCGTCTCTATAGTCCTGATGGCGTACCGCCGCCGGCGGCGGCGGCGTTCACGGGCATGTCATCATCCATGCCCCCTGCCCGCATTAGCGGCTGTCTGGGGTCCCAGAGTCCGGGTGGCCTGTGCGTCCCGGCTATCATGCGTCGCTGAGGACAAGTTGCAATTGTTTGAGTGAAGGGCCAAATAAAGACCCAACCTGCCTCTCGCATGACCTGACCGTCGCACCTGCCGCTGCCTCTCTGCGCGGACTTTGTTACCTGCTCGCCGCCATCCAGCCCACCGTCACTCATTCATCGCAACCTCAACGCCCGCCCGCCCGCCATGATACTCCGACTCTCCTCCCTTGCCCTCGGGCTGCTTCCGCTCGCAAGCGCACTCTCTGCCTCGGACATACCCGCGGATACTCCCGTGGCGCAGCTGATCAAGGACGCCGGCCTCCAACTCGCCACGGGCAACACCCAAGACGCCCTCCTCTACTTCGACGCAGCCATCACCCGCGACCCGCGCAACTACCTCACCTACTTCAGGCGCGGCGCCGCTTACCTGCAAATTGGCAGGACGGCACAAGCACAGCATGACTTTGACAAGGTGCTGGAACTGAAGCCCGGCTTCGAGGGCGCATTGGTGCAAAGGGCCAAGATTAGAGCCAGAAAAGCCGATTGGGCTGCAGCACGGAAAGACTACGAGGCTGCCGGCAAAACAGATGCCATCGCGCAGTTGGAAGAAGCACAAGGCGCTGCTATCATGGCACAGGAAGCGGCTGAAAAGGGTGATTGGGATTCGTGTATTTCAAATGCAGGCACTGCCATAGTAGTCGCAGGTGGAGCATACGACATCCGCAAGACCAGAGCACGCTGTCGCTTCGAGAAGGGCGAGGTTGTCGAAGGCATCAGCGACCTACAGCATCTCCTCCAGATCAACACCGGCGACATCCAACCCCATCTCCAGAGCTCCGCCATGGCCTTCTACTCACTTGGCGAAACCGAAAAAGGCCTCAAGCACATCGCGCAGTGTCTCCAATCAGATCCCGATTCCAAGGCTTGCATGAAGCTGCGGAGGAGAGAAAAGAACCTCGACAAAGACATTCAAAGAGTCCGCAAGTTCTTCGAGAAGCGCCAATTCGCCACTGCCTCGAAACTCCTCATCGACCGCGGCGAAGACGACCCCGGTCTCTTAAAGGAGGTCAAGCAAGACTTCAACGACTACACCGAACAGGGCTACATCTACGCCAACTCGCCCAATGCTCTTTATCAAACCCTCGTAGAGATGACCTGTGAAGCCTACGTCGAAATGAACAACCTGAAGAAGGGCGCACCATACTGTACCGAAGCCCTGCAGCTCAACCCCAACTCGTTACACGGTCTCATCTACAAAGCCCAAGGCCAGCTCGAAGCCAACGAGTTCGAGGACTGCGTTCGTACCCTCGACCACGCCAAGGAACACCACCAGAGTCAGAAGCTAGATGAGCTGCACAACAAGGCACATACACTGCTCAAGCGGTCCAAGACAAAGGACTACTACAAGGTCCTCGGTGTAACGCGCGACGCAGACGAACGCGAAATTAAGAAGGCATACCGCAAGTTGACCAAGGTCTACCACCCTGACAAGGCTTCAGCCAACAACATGACACCTGAGGATGCACAGAAGAAGATGGCTGCCGTCAACGAAGCATACGAAGTCCTCTCCGACCCTGAACTCAAGGAGCGTTTCGACCGCGGCGACGACCCCAACAACAACGAGCAGCAACAGGGCCACCCCTTCCAGGGCTCACCATTCGGTGGTCAACAGTTCATGTTCAGGCAGGGTGGAGGCGGTGGCTTCCCTGGTGGTGGTGGTAGCTTCAAGTTCCAGCAGGGTGGTGGCTTCCCCGACGGCTTCCCCGGTGGTTTTGGTTTCTAGGCTACTATTGCCTAGCTATATGGACTGGAGTTTAGGAGCATGCACAATGGGAGATTAGTCACAAAGGGGAGGACATCTTGGCGTTTTCAACTGTATGATGTTGTTGCTTCGGCGGTAGTATTGAGTGATGAATTATGGTAGACAGTGAGTGAGAAGATACCTCTTCCTTATTAAATCACTTTCCTTCTTGGTTTTGCACCCTTTTTAGCAGTCTAGTAGTAGGTGTTCCAACCACAGCGTTAGTGGTGTGACTCGTCCACAAGGGAAAGCCGGAAGAACATGCTACTGTTGCGTCCTAACAAGCTACATCACAACAAGAGTATTCAGCGAGTAAGCGGACAGAGTAAGTAAAGAAGCGGTGCCTGACGATACCGTCATCAAAGCGGGAACGCATATTGTAGTAAGTTTGTTAGCGGGGAGTTTCATTATACAATGCCTTTTTCGAGTGAGTATATTCGTATAGACAAGACCGGCCTTTTGCTCACATCGACATTGATGCCCGAGCTCTGGTCGGGAAATAAAGTATAACAGAAGAGTACTCAATCCGCCTCGCCGAAGTCGCTATGCCCAGTTTCGGTCGCGTGCTGTATCGCACCCCGTTCTCCAGCCCCTTTCCAACCACACTTATTACACTTGATGTCAAACTTTTGTGTGTCGGTGAAATAATGTGCTTTCTGCAGCTGTCCACAGAGTTCCCTCGCCGCCTCAAGGATCACGTCATCCGTCGCATCGAACAACTTGATATCTTGCGAAGGGTCTTGAGGAGACACACCATTGGGCACGAGAGCGATGGTGTCGTAGTGAATTCCGGAATACACCAGGATACACCGCCGTGGCCTACCCTCATTGAATCGATCTACCCGGTTGTCTTGAACATTGACGCTCGCAATCTCAATGTCAAACTCTTGAGACAGAATGCTTAGTTCAATGCCACCGCCCCACGAGTCAGAGTATGATATCCATTTGCAATACTCATCTGGGGAGCGTTGCAAGATGGCCTCGTTGTACTGCTCGGGATCTCGTTGTATAGCCTGCGCAACCATCGATCTGAGCTCGGTCATGGAATCGAGGGAATCGGACAAGACAGCGCTACCGACTGCTCGAAACATGCAAGAGTTGTCATCAGGCATGACGCGAAGGACCATGGTGCCACCACGGTCCGGCACTGGAACTTCGGGGGTATCCTTGAGCGCGGAATTTTGCTTCCGCTGAAGTGACAGCGGCGCTGCCTGAGATGTAGACGCTTGAAGTTCTTGTTCCTGCTTACGCTCACTTGGATCACCCGTAGCTTGTGCAATGACTATAATGGATGCGCCGTTTAGCTTGAGATCGATGTCTTTCAACAACGTCGACATGCCGTATAGCGAAGGATCGAGCGGTTGTGGCGGATGGTTCCATTTCAGCTCGAAGAGTGGCAGTTCCGTCTTTTCGCTGATGGAGGAGAGAAGGTCTGAGACAGCGGCGTCATCGCTGAGTGATATTGTGTGAGTGCCGTTAGGGGCGCGTAACCGGATGCGGATCGGCATGTTGTGCTGGGCCGACTTGAGCAGCTCAGGACGGTTGGTACACGTAAGCGAAGTGGTATGAAGCCTGAGGGGGGAGCAGCTTCCAGGGCGTGGTGCGGGATGCCAGTCGACTGGTGGGGCGGTTCAGCGGTCGAGGGCTGTTAGACGGAAGCTGCGATGAGTGAGTTGAAGTGTGAAGGAGAGCTTCACGATTGCGCAAACACGGAGAAAGCTTTGTGAGAAAAGGATCGTTTGTCAGCTACGGAAAGAGGCTACAATGGCGACAGTTGGCATGGAACAAGTGGCATGGCCTAGGTGAATGTTCCCGAATCATGGACGTAGGCCGAACCGGACACGGCGGCAGGGGTCGGCGAACGGCGAATCCAAACGCCCGTCCCAGAGTCGCGACTTCCGCATGCACGACGCGACGACGACACCTGCAGTATCTGGCGCGATACGGATACCGCCACACAACAGCATCGAGTGCATCATTGCAACCATGGCGTCCGGACGCGCCCCAAGTTCGACACCGGTGCCCACCACCGAGACGGCCGAGTCAGCTGGCGCAACGTCGACCGTCACGGCGCAGGAATGGGAGGCCATGTCAAACCTCCTCAAGAACGTATATGACTACAGGATCGACGAGTGAGTATCTGCGCTGCGTGCGCCATGCAGTCCTCGGCTGATCGGTGTGCAGCGGAACATACGATCCCACCAAGCTCTTCCAGCGCAAAGTGAACAAGCGCGCCGTGCCCGACTATTACGACATCATCAAGGAGCCCATGGCCCTGAGCACCATCAAGGCCAAGATTGCGCAGAGAGAATACAAGACCGTCTCCGAGTTTGTCCGCGACCTGGCGCTGATCCCCCACAATGCGCAGGTGTACAATAGACAGGACTCGCAGGCCTACGTGGACGCGCTTGAAGTCAAGAAGGTCATCGAGCGCGAGTTGAAGAGGCTGGTGGATGACAAGATCGTCCCCGAGACAGTCGCCACCCTACCGTTCCTCGGAGAGATCCCAGAACAAGACCCGCTACTACCAGACGACGAGGAAGAGGAAGAGGAGGACGACGACGAAGAAGAGCTCGAAGTAGACGAGGAAGACGACGAAGACGAAGAAGACGAAGGCAAGCGCAAGAGGCGGCGCGGTCCGCGATCCACAGCAGCCATCACCAAGCGAGAAGGCGGCTCAAGAGCAGCAAAGGACGACACCAAGAACGACGACCCCGAATCGCGAAAGAAGCGAGGACGGCCGCCGCGGGTCGACACACCTATGGAAGCGCGAATCAAGACGATTATGAAAGCCATACGGAAGCCTCGAAATCAGCTCAACAAGCTCATGGTAAGCGCCTTCGAACGCGTCCCCGACAAGACGGTCATGCCCGAATACCATTCCGAGATCAAGAACCCAATGGCCATGGACATTCTCAAGCGCAAACTCAAGCGAAAAAAGTACAACTCGGTCGACCACTTCATGGTCGACGTGGAGCTCATGTTCGAGAATGCAAAGCAGTACAATGAGGAGGACAGCCAGATCTACAAGGATGCCGTGCATCTCCAGAAGGAGTCGCGCAAGGTTGCAAAGGCCGAGAAGGAGAGGCCCGACACCGACTACGTCATGGAAGAGGGACGTATTCCCATGCCTAGCGGTATTGTCCACAATGGTGAATTGTGGAAGGTCGGTGACTGGGTGCATATTCAGAACGCGAATGATCTCACAAAGCCAATTGTAGCCCAGATCTATCGCACCTGGCAAGATGCGAATGGGGGACAATGGGTGAACGCCTGCTGGTACTACCGTCCAGAGCAAACTGTGCACCGTTTTGACCGGCACTTCTTCGAAAACGAGGTTGTCAAGACTGGCCAGTATAGAGATCACCGCATCGATGAGGTAGTGGACCGGTGTTTCGTCATGTTTATTACACGTTACAACAAAGGTCGCCCCCGCGACTTTCCTTCCGACAAGGAGATCTACGTTTGCGAAGCTCGATACAATGAAGAGAACCACAAGCTCAACAAAATCAAGACATGGGCCAGTTGTCTACCTGACGAGGTGCGCGACAAGGACTATGTTATGGATTTGTTCGATGCGCCTCGCAAGTTAAAGAAGGTACCCAGCCCGATTGCGTATTTGCTCAAAGACGACCAAAAGGAGGACGATGATCTTCCAAAGCCGGAGTGGGGTGCTGAAAATGCTCCTCCAAAGATTGGCGCTGTTCATCGTCGTCCGCGCGACCCCAAGGTAAGCGAAAAGTGCTCCATATCACCATGAAAACCAATACTCACAGATCTTATAGGACTCACCACCACCTGAACCCACCCCACCGCCACCACCAACACCGCCACCACCAACACCCCCACCTGCGCCCGTTATGCCTACCCCAAGCTTGCCCGCGGCTTCGTCACACGGCTACGAATCCTCAAGAAACTATCCCATCGCGCAAGCCCCGACATTAACGCCAATGCCTACTCCAACACCCCAACAGCACCATGTTGCACCAGCATATACGCCGACCCATGCGACACACTACCACACTCACTCTCAATCACCTGCTCCACATATGCACCAGCAGGCATCCCAGGCGCCTGCATACCAGCCTATCACGCCACATGTACCCTTCACACCCCAACCAGCTGCCCCCATGCAGGCCTTCCAGACGCCCCGCGCTGTGCCAGGCTACCAACAACCGTATCCTCAGCAGTTGCCACTCAACTACAAGACTCCGCAGCCCGTAGAGGTCTACGTCATGGCCGACCATGCAAATGCCAGCATACCGCTTGAAATCCGCGAGCAGTTCCAGCGCGACGAAAAGGGCCGTGTCCTCTTCTTCACCGCGCCGCCGCTCAACGTGGAGCAACCGCTGACCAAGGATGGACGCGCATTGGGTCACTCGGCTCGCTACCTTGCCGCCAGGGCGAAGAAGGAAGCTTTAAAAGCCTCAAAGCGCAAAGCTGGCGAAGCCAATGTCGACGGGCGCGAGCAGGTAGCCAAGAAGGCCAAGGCCGATGAGAAGGACAACTTCAAGAAAGCTGTCTCGGAGCTCAGCACGAAAGCGTTGAGGGCGTTGGAAGATCAGCTTGCCATGGCCACAAAGGCGGATTTGGAGGGTCTCTTCAATGGTCAGACCGAGGAAGGCATCTCCAAAGTGCTCGACGAGCTCACTACCACTCAGAAGATGGCTATGCAGCAGGAGTTGGAACGTGAGATACATATCAAAGAACGCGAGGAGAGCAGGAGGATAGCGGTTACCGGTATGACGGCACGGTTGGAGGAGAAGTACTGAGGTACTACGTACGATGCATTGTATTTGTGATATCCAGTGTACGGTTACAGAGACAATGGCGTTTTGCTGGTCAACAGCGGATTGAGCACCATATCAGTATACACGAGGTATTTTTTTTTTTTGCTGTCTTCAATCGGAGTCTTTTGCCATTCGGATTGATGTGTTGTTCATTCTTGGTTTGATTGCCACAATCTTCTACGTTCACTAGTAAGCTCAATCTACTTTTGATAGGGACTTTATAAAGAAGACCTAATCAGTCATGATGTAAACTTCCCCTATCGTTCTCTCTTTGCATTCCCTCTAGCTGGATACTTTGTGTTCTGGAGAAGGGGAAAAAAACATCTACTTTCGTTTTGGCTGCTATCTACGTTGCACTACACCGTCGTCACTCGTTCGACCACCTGCACACGTCACTGTATGCTATTCAAACCAGAAGACTGTTCTTCTTTGACTCAACCGCCTTACAAAACTACTGTCTTACTAGAATAATCTACCAAATCTTAACTTGTCTTTGCCCAGTCATCTTCTTCACTCTCATTCTCGTCCTCATCTTCTGCATGCTCGTCGGCGTACTCATCTCCTTCGATATCATCGTCATTGCAATCCGTATCAACGCCGCCACAAGGCGTAGCCCCAACTATGACCGTATTCTCATCAATCTTGATCTCGTCTTCGGCCTCAGGGGGCTCAGACGAAGAAACCTTTTGTTTTGGCTTACGACGTCTATTACTGATCGGTAATTCTACGAGCTCAGATGAAGAAAGGTTATTACTTCGAGTGAGACGTCTGCTACTTTGTCCTCTTGCGGGCACAGGCCCCTTCAATTTATCCTTCGTTTTTTTTTTGATACCCTGCCACCCTTTGTCTTGTTCAAGACATTCTTCCTCACTTTCGTGGTGCTGGGTTCTCTTGCATTCTGGGCTCTGAGTTTATTCTGGCTCTTGGGTCTAGATACTCTACGACCCTTGGACTTAGACTTGACTATGGTTTTGAGTGTGCACATTACCTATAGCCCTGCCTATGGTTAACAGCTGAATGGGGTCGAAGAAGTCGAGAACAATGCTACGCCAAAGACCCACTGACATTGCACTATGCCCACTAAATAAGATTCTCGCTGGTGCTTTGGCCTGGGATGTTAAAGGTCGAAGCCAGTGATGTGAATGTAACAACTGTGAGCGTCGCTGTCCTTTTGTTCACGGGTTAGAAGGTCTTCAGCGTGTGCAGATCATCAAACGCAGGCGCGCATAGATGCACAGGCTACCACTGGAACAGAGAAGCATTGAGGGTAAATCACCAAATGAAGATACATATTATAATACCTCGTATGTCTTTGCCTGCCATACTCGCGATCAAAAGCGCCTTGCAATCAACCTAAACACGCTTGATCGCAGAACGCCAACACTAACGCCAGATCGTATCCTCGCTGTAATGATATGCAAGAAGCCACGGAACGCTAAGTGAAACTAACCGGCAAATGCGAATCGCTTGAGGTTGAACATTGGTTTTCGGGGCGAGCACTCGCTCTCAGCTTCGCTGTCAGGCACAAGGAGGTCTTCGCTCCCCTTGAGCGATGATCTCCTTCTCTTCGCAGGCGTCATAGGGGGTGGTGAGCTCGCGGCCACGACCACATTGGCCTCCATAGCCGACCAAGTAGAGCCTGTAAGTTCCACACATTCGTCCTTCTTGCACGGTGTTCCGGTGAGGATGGGTTCTATATCGGACACAACGAATGAAGGTGCGGGTTCTTGGGGTGGTGGTGTAGGTTGCCATACCACCGTAGGTCGACGGTTCAAAAAATTTGTGTTGACTCGTGATACACCCTGTGATGGCGAGTGGGATTGATAGGAGTACTTCGATCGTAGTTCACTCATCTGAGATGAAATTCCAGTGCTAAAGACCGTCTCAGGTTCTGGTGAAGATGCTGGTGTGAGGGTACCGATAGTATCCTGAGATTGCGCCGTGCTGCCTCGAGAGAAGACAGTTGACTGTGAGTCGCTTCTTACACTAGACGAGGTATCACTAAAAACACGTAACTTCTTTTTGTGTTCAGCAGCAGCTTCTTCTAGGTCAGCCACCTCAACCATAACTTCCTGGATGGAGTCATCTGAGTAGAGCTCGAAATCGTGATCGGTCTTTCTCCTACTCTTCTTCGCTCGGTGTAACGTTGGGCTCAGCTCTGGCATGGAAGATGTGAAGAATTGACTCCGAACAATACCTTCATCGCCTGCAGTAGGGGTCTCGGAAACGGAATCGGAGCACAGTCTTTGTCTCTTAGAAGGATGCGGAACCGATCGTCGACCAGCGGTTGGATCAGTCATCGTACGTCGGGGTGGCTGAGGCGCGGTACTTGGTGTTTGCGGATGCTGTCGTAAGCGTGAAATTGGTGCAGGTACTGCAGCCCATCCGTTGGACTCTCGCTGCTGTTCCAACAATACCTGCTGACTTGGTGATGGTGTGAAACAATTCGGGGACAACTCCGCCAAAGGGGTACGCTTGGCTTTGAAGAAAGAGTCGATCGGCTTCATACCTTTCGCATCCGGTGTCTGCATGGCTGCCGAGGCTCTGCGGGAGGAGAGAAGAGGTTTTCCGCTAGGCTTACTGTTGCTGATGACCTTCATCGGAAGTTTCGTACGTGGGTACAGATCACCCCGTGCAACACCCGTGGCGACATGTGAAGGTACTTCTTCTCCAATATAAGGCATATCAGCAAGGTCGACCCCCTCTTCGAGTGGCGTGAGATTGACCAGTTGTTTTGCGACCGGACAATAGACCCATTGGTAGAGGAAGGTCTTCTCTGCTTGATCAAACGACGCCATGAACCCAACTGGCACCTTGAGTTTGCCGTCGAATTGAGCAGCTTTGACAAGACGGTCGACCGTCTTATGCTTCCGGAGCATTCGGTGGGCAGTCTTGAGGCCCAGTCCACCGATACCCGATAGGTAGTCGCAACCGCTCAGAATGCACATTCTCCGGAAATCAGCGTCAGACCAGCCCACCAAGCTGACCTCCCGGCAGGCGGTAAAGTTATTCCTGTTGACCTCGATGCATTCTCCCCATTTGTCGAGCTTTGTTATCAGACATTTGACGCCGAATACGAGTAGGTCGGAATCTTCGGATAAGACGCCATCGATGATGCCCTTCCGCTCCAGGTATGCCAGTTGCGAATCAGCCTCGTAGGGCGCGACAACGTACTGAACATTGTGGTGCTTCAGCTCCTCGATAACCATCCGCGCCATCTCCGGTGTCACATCCACACTCTTCTGGAACTCCTGTTGTGCTTGCGCTGCCTTGCCGACCTTCAGGAGTTCGAGTCCGAGCCTTTTGCCCTCTTTTCTCCGTTCTCTTCGGTCTTTTTCTGTGCCAGCTTTGCTCGGTAGGTTGTCTCCATCGAATACAAGGTAGGGTATGACGCCGAAGTGGATAAGCATACGGACGCGGTGCATGACAAAGTCGACATATCTAAGGTCATGTCAGCATGTGTACGTCATGTCCATGACGCGCACTCCATACTTGGTGGTCGGCTTCTCGAGTGCCAGTTCAATGGCACAGGCTGCGGTCCCGCGGTGCAGCCAGCCGTACGTATCTACGCCAATCGTCTTGCCCGCATATTTCTTGAGATTGCATGGTTGTTGGACCGATTTGAGGAGCGGAAGGAGGCCTGTTCTACGATTAGCATTACAAGGTCGGAGATAGAGTGTACCGACCTGAGATGCCCATCTTGTACCCTTTGCCGCTCACGCGTCCGGCCTATACAACGGACTGAGACGCAGAAACTACCGCGACATGTTGTTTTTGCAGACCAGTGGTAGGAGAAAGGAGACTCTAACACACTAGTACATAAAGGTCAAGAGCAAAGGAAGCGCGTTCACGATCTTAAGTGTGGAGCAGTCATTGATCGCGGGTACACGAGATGACAGGAACGCGCCCCGCTAACACATGATCTAGTCCATATCCGTCCCCTAGCGTCATCCCGAACGCCGATCCGCCGATGGATGTCCAAAATTTCTTACTCCAGCACCAGCACCGAGCGGAGCATCAAATAATCGAAATGGTCAGCAATCGCCTCGACAAGGTGCATAAGAAAATTACGAAGAAGAAGGGCAAAAATCCCAATCTTCATGAAGGCAGCCGGGACACACGGCGTTTACAGAGCGCAGCGCAAAGAGACGATAAGCTCAATCGCCTTACCAAAGTCCGGGAACACCAAAATCGCCCATACCGTATGCATGCAGTTGCCAGTAGGTTGCTATTTTATGGCTAACACGTGACAGTGTTGAGAATCAAATCGTTCCAGTCATATACCACGGAGCATGAATCACCACTCAGCGTGTCGGAAGTCCAGGCTATGATCGAGGACTATCTAGGTCGCGATGATGAAGAGCTGGCAAAACTGAAAGCAGAGCGTCGTCCGGGACGGCCACCAAACACCCGTCAGAACCTGCTGGAGATGAATCAGAAAACCGAGCAAGACGAGTATGCCTCCGGCTTCTGGGTACCGGACCTTGAGGACGTTATCAACCTGCGAAAGTTGAAGGAATGGAACGGTCAGTGGGCTCAGCTCGCCACTCTCAAATTTGCCAGGATCTCAAAGGAAGGTTTCAAGAAGGAGTCTAGCTTCCCACCAAAAGGCATGTCATGAGCGATAGAGTCCATTTCAAGCGTGGCCTCGAGAGCTTATCCAGACACCAATACGCGGCGCTTAAAGAGTGTTGTTGGTCGATAAGCGACTGTTGTGCATTTCTGGTATCTAAAACCACGTGCGCATGGACATGCGATCCGTATCTAGGGTGCGTGCACCTGCACAGCGCGCCCGTTCCCCAAGCATTGTCGGACTACCCAGTAATCTTGAAAAGAATGAACAAGGCAAGCTTGCAGCGAGCACCCAAGCGCTACCTATTTACTGTCAACGGGTTTGCTGGAGACTGAGTGTCAAGAGCTGGTACGCATTTAGTCTCACAGAACGGCAGAAATAGATAGCAACGGCGAAAGTAATTCGGGAACTGGTGGAGAATATATGCGTTGAGGAGCTGGAACCAACAGTGATACACATTGGACTACAGCCGCGTCAAAGGTTTCAGCGAACACATCTATATACCCAGAGAAACCCACCCTACTATGTCTTTCAAACCATTCGCGCTTGTCTATCCTTTGACTGTATACAATCTACTTGTATTGTTGAAATGCAACATGCCAAATATTCATTCCTTTGACCCCATCCCTTAACAACGAGGTGATCGTCATAAAATCCTCAGTCTTACGGAATTCCACATGTGTCTCCAAACTCGACCATCCGATAAAACCCGCAAACAACTTGCCATCGGCGCCTTCACCCAGATTCTTATGCTGATGAGTTTCAACACTCCATCCTCCAGTTACGCCTTTAGCTCCCGAATGCGGCATTTCAGCGGCCTGAGCGCGGAATTTGGAGAACTGGGAAGTATATTCGTTTTGTGGGTAGTCGGGGGAGAAGAAGCCGTTCAGGCACTCGGTGACAGGCATGGTGAATGGGCTATCAGACCCAGAGTGCTCGGCAGGGAATTTGACGTGGAAGATTGTTGGCTTGCTAACTACAAGTTTTTCCATGATTCTTGATAGGAAAGGCTGGTATGCCGGGGTGTTCTCGAAAGTCTTGTGGGCATCGATGGATTCCCAGTCTGTAATCAATCAGCGAAATGACCGCGATCGGCTAACCAGCGATGGAGTAGCTGTGTACCAACGAGCATCTGGACTGTATCCGGGTTCTCAATCTGTCGGCCCCAGTACAATGCTTGGCAACCAGGCTGTTTGGCAATGGTACTCAAGGTTGACTCCCATACCTCTTTCGCCTCGCCCGATGAGAGATCAAGACTAGGCTTCATAGGCAGGTATACGATTTCGGTAACGTTGCCAGCCATCTTGGGCTTGGGGGTGTAGTTGGTGATGATTATTTGAGTATGGAGCAGTAAGAGAGAGAATCGAGTTTACAAGAGAACCACTAAACAAAACGTGTAACTACCCTTTCTGTTAGATTCAAGGTAGGAAAATATGAGAGACGATAGGTTTATATGGTACTTGCATCTCGTACGCTGCGCGCATACGGTGAGCGGTTTAACCCCACATTGGCGTAGTGGGAAGGATCGAGGGCGGGGCGGGCCAACAAACCAGGAATTGCAGATGGCGTCGGGGGTCTCTTACCAAACATCTCATTCTATTCCTCCATTCCCGGGATGCATCTAGATATGGTGCATACAAACGAACTTTGCGTTATGTAAAATGCCAGTGTTGAGTAGAGTTCTTCAGTTTAGATACGAGAGAGGATGGAATAACTGGTTTGCTCAGCGGAATCCTTCCACAGGTATTCCTTTCATGGCCGATCGGACACCTTCATAACCCTGAAGCCCGGAAGGGAAGATTCAATTCGCACCACAAGCCGGTTGTCGATTTCAGTCATACCTAGATGCGCTGCGAGACACACATGCTGAGATAAGCTTCGATTTCAGTCATACAGATGACGATACCCTCCGACGCATCAGTCCTGGCTCCTCGCTTCGCAAGTTATCTGGCCCACTCTCACCGTTGAGCGTCTTCAGTTGGTCGTTCCATGTTGGCCTCGTGAGCCTCCACCCGTTTATCTTCTTGATCGTATTTTCGTAGCGCCGTCTCTATCAGAAGCCGATCCAGATTCGTCTTCGTCTTGTGGAAGAGTAGGTATCACCTTGGTGCGAACAATTCCTCGGCATCTGTAGAGGCTAGCATGATCTCGCTCATCCGGTTGCGTAGTGATGAGGATGTATTACCGGTGTATGGAATATCGTTTGCCTGGCTTGCCTGGTTTGTCTGGTCTTCCTTGATCTTTACATTGAGAGGGTTAATTTCGTCCTGGAGAGGCTCAAGAATCTTTTGGCATCGTTGGACTCGTTTCTCCTGAACTTTCTCAGACTCCAGCCAGCTTTCTACTCTTTTGTCATATTCTGCTGCTCTTAGTTTTATCTTATACAGGTTATACAATCGTGCGAGACGGTGATGGGACGCCTCGATCTCCTCACAGACCGCGGTTGGTAGCATTTCCAAGGCGACATGATGAAGTGAGAACCCGTCCAGAGATCAATGGCTAAACTTGGAAGAATGCTGGAAAGACTCGGGGTTACCTGGGTATGAGGAAACGGGAGCGGTAGCCTAGCTGAGGTTTTGGCTTCTAGTCGCTATAACTTCGAGACCGTTTGTAGACCTTGAGGGGAAGTGAGAATAAAAAGGACTCAATATCAATGAAGGTCAACTGAACTGCAGCCAATGTCCCTGAATTGCAGTGTTCACTCTATCTATGCAAGATGTATTACATTTTCCTTTTCAATCCCACATCCATGCAATCGCTATTTAAACGTCCCAAAACAACAATTACGCTTAATCATACACAATCATAATCCAGCACCCATATTGACAAACACGTCCGTCAATAAACCTTGGTAGCCTTGATTCCACGATCGAGGAGAGCATCCTTCAGACCCTTGGCAACCTGCTTCCTCGTCCTGGCAGTCTGCCGCAAGCTATCAATGTTGTCGTCGACCAGGTCGCTAAGACGCGCAATCTCCTTGCCTGTTGTCGGACTGCCGTCGGGCGTGTAGAACAAACCATAGCCCTTGCTGGGTGTAGGAGTAGCTTCGACTTCTGGAGTCAGAGCGCGGCGGTTCAGCTCGCTTAGGCTCATCTTGTTACGGTTGGTAGGCGGCGTAGCATACGGTGTGTCGGCAATGCTGCGGCGGAGATCAGTGCCACGGGATCGTCGGGGCGTGCCGGCGTTACGTGAGGAGGATGAGGAAGGACGGCTGGAGTCTGCGAGGCCGATCTTGCGCATTTGTGCCTCGAGGACGAGAATGTCGTTGTTCTTCTGCTCAGCTAAGCTGGCCAGTCGCAGGACTGTTTTCTTCACAGCTTCCATAGATGGCACCGCCTTCGTGCTGCCGTTCTGGGCGTTGTGCGAAGCCAGACGTGAACGCAGAACCGCGACTGCGTCTTCGGCCTTGCGTAGCGATGTCAACAACTGGGCATAGTCGGTACGCAAGGCTTTCTGCCCATCCGCAAGCTCCTTCGGCAATGGCGCCTTGCGGAGTGCTTCTGCCTTTTCGGGATCTTTGCGGTTGATGATCTGGCGACGGATATCGTTAAGACGAGTCATCAGCTTGGCTTTGTCGTGAAGTAGACGAGCAAGCTGTGTAAGCTTAACGAGGACATTTTGTACTCGTCCAGCATCAAGCTCTTGCTCTAGCTCGTCTTCAAGAGACCGCAAGGCTTGAATCTCACACAAGGTGATTTTCTCGAACCACGAGCCATGAGCTCCCTCATCTTGGACATCGTCCAGCATATGTCGATCGATCTGATGATCAGACCGAGGCTGCAAGTGATATTGTGTGAATGATTTGATAGATCGCGCGTTCCAGCCAAGCGCGTCCACCATGCCGTTGATGTCCTTGTAGATCAACTCAATCTGAGCAGCGTGACCGGTCTTGCTAGGCGATTTGCCACCAGTATAATTTTGGTACGCGACAAACTCCTCCAGGTTCCGGCTGGGTTCGATGGGTTGCGCAAGTTGTGCCCGTATCCGCTCATCTTCCTCATCTTCAAGATCGGAGACCTGCGGTTGCGGTGTCGGCGGCTTGGACCCAAGCATAGATGAGCTTAAGGAAGCCCCCGGTGCGACCAGAGGTTCCCTTCGAAGACGAGATGCTGAGCTTGAACGAGCTGGACTAGGCGAGCGAAGATCTTGGGTGCGGTTTGCCGGAGGCGGGAAACTCGGTTTGGCAGACATCGATGTTTGGGGGCCCTTGGTTGATTGTTGTCCAAACAGGGATGAGCCTGCAAACGATGGCTTGTTGACAGCTGGTCTCGATGGTTGCGAAAACAAGGAAGACTGCGGGAGTGAAGCACTGCTGCCAGAGTGGGATGTGGCGCCGGATTTCATGGTAGGAGGAGTCGGTGCAGGAGGGAAGAAGCTTTTTGACTGATTCATACTGTCCTGGAGGCTAAAGCCACCCGACTTCGTAGCCTGTGACTTTGAAGCGTTGTTTGGCGGGTATGTTTCGTCGACTTCTTCAACGTCATCTTCATCCTCATCAAATGAATCCTCCTCGTCCTCGTCTTCGTCATCATCGCTCTCCCCGTTATCATCATGATCATGTTCATCCTCGTCTTCGTTGTCAATGGGAGATACGTCGACGGAAGAGCTGGGTGCTTCTACCTCAACACCAGGACTGCCAGCGAGCGGAGGCAGATCATCGCTGGTCGACTTTGGTAGCTTCGTGTTAACGAAGTCAGGAGGTAGAGGCGCATCTTCAGCCTTGGATGGCTTAGCCTTGGTAAAGTCTGGTGGCAAAGGCGCGTCATCCACAGGAGTGGCTGGCTCCTGTACAGGCGGTGCTGCTTTGGGAGTCGCACTCTCTTTTGCAGGAGTATCGCTGGAGAATAGTGACTTTGACTTTGGCGGCGACGCTGGAGTGGTAGAGACGTATTTTGGGGGAGCCTCACTTGCGGGGGTGGCCGGCGGCTTCATTCCCGTCTTGTCTAACATGTTGGCGAAGTCACTGCCAAAAAATGAACCGTTAGTAGGAGCTGCAGGCTTTGCTGGATCGTCCTTGGCTGTGCCGTCACCTGCAAAAGTTGTGCCGAGCTTGAAGCCACCTGCAAGGCCGAACAGGCCTTGTGACGATGGAGCTTGTGGGGTGGGTGTAGCATCGTCCCTCTTCCGTTCATTGTTTGCATCGCTCGTGCCAGATTCCTTTGATTCGAACGAGGCCGTGTTGAAAGATGATTTGTCCGGTTGTCCAAAGATTGAACTGCCCTGCTGGGCGGGTGTGTTCGCCCAGGAGGGTAGTGAGGACCCAGTACCAGAGCCAAGGGTAACAGTAGAGCCAAAGCTTGGCTCTGTCTTCAGACCCGCAAATCCAGACTTCTGTTGCCCTTGTCCAAGTGACGCAAATCCGGAGCCCGTTTGCGCAGAGTTGTTGCTTCCAAAGCTCGAGAAGGAATTTGAACCCCCCGTACCTCCAAACTTAGCAAATCCAGACGAACCACCAGCAGCGGCCGAAAAGGGATTGGCCTTGGACTCAGAGGACTGCGCAGGTGCTCCCCATGGTGATGCTTTGTTTCCCATACCGCCTGCTGCTCCGAACCCGGAAGCACCAGCAGCACCCACAGCGGAAGGTGCTCCAAAGGCTGGCTGAGAAGGCTTACCGATCGACGAAGGAGCGCCGAACGCAAGTTGAGAAGGCGCACCAAAAGCTGGTTGAGAAGGCTTGCCGAATGCAGGTTGTGCTGGCTTACCAAACATTGGTGCAGGCAGATTTGTAGCAGCGGTGCCGAATCCAGGCGTTCCGAAGCCTGGTGGTGTAGGCTTCATCAGAGCGGGGGTTGGTGTACCGAAACCATTTCCAATGTTGCCAAATTGAGGAATGCCTGATGTTCCTGGAGTACCGGGTGTTCCCACGGACTTGCTAAAGGGCGTAGAGGTAGCAACGGGGAGTTTTGACGCAGGGGTAGAAGCCCTCGGAGTCGACGATGATGAATGTTTGGTAGCTTCGCTGTTGAAGATGAGACCAGGATAGCGTTCGCCGGCCTCGATAGACTTGTTCCAGACGACCCACCAGGCTGAAAGAAGACCTTCGTGGGTAAGAGCCATATATGCAGGTAATGGCCACGGCGCCTCGTTGATCTCTTCCAAGGCGGGTATGGGGCGCAATATCTTCTCCTTACTTGACAGATCAAGTGCCTCGCCAATGAAGACGCTGTCAAGTTCAGTGTCTCCATAAGCTGTTCGCGGCACCTGAGCCTTCTTTGTGTCGTCGACACCGACCAACATGAGCTCGTTGCAATTCTCCTGGTGGGGAGAGATCTTGTTGCTTGTCGAGGCCAGTATCGCAATCGAGTCTGCGTGGGAGGAGGTAATGATGAGCATGTCGTCGAGATCGGGCTTCCAGTTCTGTAGGCGCGTGGACGAGATGCGTGCAGGGAGCAGGCGGCTTGGAGGTTCAAAGGCCTCGGGAAGAGGATCCCAGGCAAAGGAATGGTACGTGAAGGAGCCCCAGCCTTTGGCAGACTGTATGACGCTGTACTTCTTGGGCTCTGGACTGTCCTGGTCTTGGTCCTTGAGAGAGTAGACGGCCAGGAACTCTTCAGTCTTCAGCCATGACACGCCCGTCACCTCGTAGCTTTCATCCACATCTGGGGGTCGCGGAATAACACCCCTCAGATCTCCGTTGGTCATGTGTATGGCGCAGGTGCCGTCGATAGAGCCGGAGACTACAGCCTTTCCGCGCGCGCTCCAAGCAGCGCAGTTGACATTGTGTTCTCGAATCGTCCTTTTGGCACCATTGACCACGTCGCATATCTCGAGCTTGCCAGAATCGAGGACAATAGCAAAGTATTGTTCGGATTCAGCAGAGGGGTTTGGTAGGAGTGCGCGAATGGTCGTGTCAGTGCCCAGCTTGTTGTCTGCATCTCTCTTGCCTCGGCTGACAACATCGGCGACGCTGTAGATGGTCACACCGCCGTCAGCCTCGGCGGACGTGACTAAGAAGTCGCCCTCGGCGGAGAAAGCGACATGGCGCAGGGTGGGAGTGGAGATGGTGATGTCGGGCGTGTAGTCTGTCACGACGTCGATGTCGCGGTCTTCGAGACGCGGGTCGTCGGGTTTCTCGATGGCGTCGGCAGCCGTCGTGCTCTGGAAAGCGTGGCGCACGGTGTCTGTAGAGGTGACGACGAGCGTGTTGGGGCCAGCGGCAGCGAGCAGGCCGGGCTTGGAGGCGACGGAGAGCAGGCTGGCGGAGGCAGGAGGCAGGGCGTGGGCAGGCCATGGCTGGGGGAGGATCTTGACCTTCTTGGGGCCTTGTTTGCCCTGGCTGAGGACCTTGAAGCCCAGATGCTGCGGCGTCGTCAGTATCGTCGCAGGCCATGCAGGCGGTGGTAGGTAGCTACCTCAGTCTCGACCTCGGGCACCTCGGGCCCAGCCTCGACAGCCGGCGCGGGAATCTTGGACATTCTGCACGACTTGCAGGCCGAGCAGGTTCTGGCGCGTAGGAGGCTCGGCTTGGGGTCGCGCGTCGGGGTTCGCAGCTTATTCATATATGCATCGGAGGGCGTGCGCAATCGCGCGTGAGCAGGGATGGTGCGTGTTGGGAAAGAGCAAACAGGCCGCTCTGGGCTAGGCAGAAGGCGAGCCAAAGACTAGACGACGGTCGAAGCGGCGGTGATGTAACGAGGAAGTGCCTGGCGCGCTGGAGAGGCGGGCGACAAGCAGGCGGCCATTAGCTCGACACTTTGCAGCGACGCGCTTTGTTGTTCTGACAAAGTTCCCGAGCTAGTGGAGCTGCCTGGCCGCGCCAAGCCGACCTCCCAAGCTCCAGGCACGACAGCTGCGCAACCTCACCGTCGCCGCCGCCGCCTACTAGACACGCCCGGAGCAGACCCGCGACATCAACACACACACAAACACACACGCACATCCCGACGCCGTCTCCGCACCCCACACGCCCCGACCCCACCGCCAGCCTCGCAACACCACCATGGGCGGCTTCGACTTCTCCAACCACAACCGCAATGCGGCCCTCCACGCCCAGGGCATCCCGCTGCCCAAGGCCACGAGCACCGGCACCACCATTGTCGGCTGCCTCTTCGACGGCGGCGTCGTCATCGCGGCAGACACACGAGCGACCAGCGGCCCCATCGTCGCAGACAAGGTAGGCCCGTCCCCGCCCCAGCCACGGCAGTCGCCATGCACGCTCCTCTAACCCCCGGCGTAGAACTGCGAGAAGCTGCACTACATCTCCCCGCACATCTGGTGCGCCGGTGCCGGTACCGCCGCCGACACCGAGTTCACCACGGCCATCATCTCCTCGAACCTCGAACTGCACGCCCTCTCCACCGGCCGCAAGCCCCGCGTCGTCACCTGCATGACCATGTTGAAGCAGCACCTGTTCCGCCACCAGGGCCACATTGGCGCCTACCTCGTCGTTGCCGGCGTTGATCCCACCGGCGCACATCTCTTCACCGTCCACGCCCACGGTTCCACCGACAAGCTGCCGTACGTCACCATGGGCTCGGGTTCCCTGGCCGCCATGTCCGTCTTCGAGACACAGTGGAAGTCCAATCTGTCGAGGGAGGCTGCCGTCACCCTCTGCGCAAACGCCATCGAGGCGGGTATCTGGAACGATCTGGGCTCCGGTAGCAATGTGGACGTGGCCGTCATCACAGAGGACAAGACCACACTGATGAGGAACTACAAGACACCAAACACCAGGCAGCCCAAGCAGAGGAACTACAGGTTCCAGCGCGGAACCACGGCGGTGCTGAACGAGAAGATCATCACAAAGGAGGAGATTAGCAAGTATGTTACCGTGCATGAGCTCAAGGACGGCGACGTGGCTGCAACTGCCGAGACCATGGACATAGATTCGTAGGCGTTGCAACGGTGACACGGCGTTATGAACATGAATGTGTACTATTACACCGAAACGGGCTTCAGATGAACAAGCTCCGTCGGATAGCTACAAGGCAATATGATGACGATCAATGAACCATCCTAGACATGCAGAGCGAGCATTGAATCAAGACACTCTTCAGTCATGGCATCTTTGTAGTTTCCACTACCTGACTAAACAGCGTCTCTCTTGCTCTCATAGGACGGACCTGATCTTCAAAAAAAAAAACGCGCAACGCCACCCTCCCATCCCATCAACGCATCGCCTAGCGACACCTCTTCTCGACAATACCAGCACCATGCTCCTCGTACTCCTTCCTCGAAATCCACAGCTGATGGAAACTTCCCAGACTAGCTAGTATGCTGCCGCCAATCCAGGCTGCGTACTTTCTCTCCACCACCATGCCAGGCGCGATGAGCTTGTTCCTGGTGCTGGGGTAAATAGTGTTGATTTCGTAGTTGAGCCGTTCGTTGAACTTGTAGAGGAGCGTTGAGCCACCCGTGACGACAATGTTGGAGAGGAGAAGAGGGCGCTGGTCTGCGTCTACTTGTTGGACTGCGGCTTGGACCAGTCTTGGGATGGTCTGCTCGGGCTTCGGCGCGGGCATGGTTTCGCTGGCGAGCGCGGCGCTGTGATCAAAGAGGCCTTCTGCTGCACGGAACCTCTCAATTCCAAAGACTTGGTTCCAGCCGTCGGGCATTTCAAAGGGTCGGCCGGGCATGCTCTTTGCGAGCTCTTCGTTTGTGCTGAAGCGACCGGGGCCAGGCCAGACTTCCACAACCGACTCCTTAAAGGACGTCAGGATACGCTCTTCTTCATTCAGACGGAACGAGTCGGCGGGTGGTGTTTCGAAGGTTTTGTAGGTTGCTTGGGCGGCTACGCCGGCGTCGACTGGCGATTTGCTCTTGACCATGTAGTGTGGTGTCAATGGTACTTCAGGCTGGGCTTGCTTGAACGACGTCCGTATCTGGTCGGAGACGAAGTTTCCTGCTAGAGGCGATTTCTGTACGCCTTTTCGCAGCACCATGCCATCGAGTACAGGAGTGACTGACGTATGTGACGCGCCAACGTCGATGATGATGCCTGACGCTTTCCCCGATGCAAAAGCAGCCAATACACCCGTCTTTTGTAGGAAGAAGGCCGGCGTTCCCCAGTCCTCCATGGCAATCTCAATGTACTTTTCCCGTGCTTTTGCGCTGTTCCAACCCGGTTCTGTGACGAGCAGCGGGCTGTCTTCCAGAGGCTTCTCGTTGTTCTCTAACGCGTCCATGTCAACGTCCATGCCCTCCCCATCTTCATTTTCACCATTACCGTCATTCAGCCCATTCTTGGTAGGGTCGGTTGGTTTTGCGCCGGTGAGTCGGCTCGTGATCGCATATTCCCACAGCTTGGTCGCCGTGTCCCAATCCTCTACTATGCCGTCTGAGCCCCAGTAGTTCTTGATCTCCAGGCCGCCGATCGGTGCGTGTATCGCGTTCTCGCCAAAAACATGTTCGCCTGAGGACGTCTGGCCGTAGAAGGAAGGGCAGACGGACTTGGGCACATCCTCGCCAGCAAATCCAGCGCGAACGGTCGAGTATCCGGGGTCTAGAACGATCGCAGACACCTCATCTATACACTCCGGTCAGTATGCGCTGCTTGTAAAGCTTCGTCGAGCTTCACGTACCTCCGGCGTATTCTCCCGCAGCTGGTGCGGCCGATGAGTTGGGGATGTTCATCGCGCGCGATTATCGCAATGCGCAAGTCGTGGTAGTAGGTTGATGATGTAGTTAAAGACCAATTGACGCGTGATTATCTGTCTCTGGGACTACTTGGGCGCTGTGGTTGGGGGGGGCGGGTGGTGGTGTTGAAGCGAAGCTGGCGCCAGACGCGAACTCCAAAAGTTGAGGTTGCGGACCTGGCCTCCATCACCGCACCTGTCCTCCGCCTCCACCCCGCGCAAATCAGTGACATACATGCAGGGCCCTTTGCACGCCATAAGATGAAGAGATAGTCTAGGCAATACAATGGCGCTCAAATTCGTTCGCCAGCTCTACTCGCTGGACACCCTCGATACACGCTTCGTTGTTCCGGCCACCGCACCCCCGAAAGAGGCGCTCGAAGAGGCCAAACTTGATCCCGTCGGACCAGTACCAGTCAAACATGGCCGGGATGGGAATAAGAGCCCAGAGAACAAAAGCCATGCCCCGCTATGGAACACGCCAGAGTTCTACTTCTACTACGTGGTCATTCTGACCAGCGTATTCTTCATGTTCAAGTTGGTGCTGGATGTGTCTCAGGGTTTGTACAACATAGTAGATAGAGGGTGGATCACGTTGACTGTTTCCAGAATCCCATCCGAACTATCCAAAGTTCGATCATCTACTGTCTGATGGTTGGATCCCAGGACGCAAAGTGGTATGTTACATCGCTCGCTACCACATGCCATAGCTGACCTCCCAGGACAATACCGATGCTCAATACGGAGGTTTCCGTCAGAACATTCCCTACCTTTTCATTGTTGTCCTGCTTCATCCTATCTTGCGCAAGGCCTATGACTCGTTCTGGAGGGCGGACACGTATACTCAAGTCCGCTCTTCAATAGGCAACAGGGGCCTTACCATGGGCTTGACCCCCAGTGCTGCTGCAGATGTTCGCATGAACCAACGCATCTCCTTCGACGTTCTGTTTGCCATTGGCTTTCTTGCTGCTCTACATGGCTTTTCCGCGTTCAAGATTCTCGCTATTCTTTACGCCAACTACTGTGTCGGAACGAAGCTTCCTCGGCAGTATGTACCAGCTGCCACATGGATCTTCAATGTCGGCACTCTGTTTGCGAACGAATTTTCCGATGGATATTCATATGCTACAATCCTCGGCACCTTTCTCCCATCGACAGTATCCGAAAAAGGCCAGTTAGCGTCCAATTTTGGCCACACCCTCGACAACTACGGCGGTCTAATACCCCGGTGGGAAGTCCTGTTCAACTTCACTATTCTCCGTCTGATAAGCTTCAATCTTGATTACTATTGGAGTCTCAACTCTCGCACCAGCAGTCCCCTCGAAGTACTTTGCCCATCCTCATTTAGTTCGATATAGCTAATAACATCAAGAAGAAACAACTCGACCCTTCCAATCTCTCCGAGCGGGACCGAGTCACTATATCCGCCAGACCTACTGACTATACATTCCGCAACTACTTCGCCTATGCCATGTACTCACCTCTCTATCTCGCTGGGCCCATCGTTACTTTCAACGACTACATCGCTCAATGCCGGTACAGACCTCACAGCATCACAACCAAGCGAACCACACTCTACCTTGTTCGTTTCATCGTTGTTCTGCTCACCATGGAAATCATGATTCACTACATGTACATGGTCGCCATCTTCCACGCCAGACCTGATTGGTCGCAGTACACACCAGCTCAGCTTAGTATGTTGGGTTTCTTCAACCTGAAGCACATTTGGCTCAAACTCCTCATTCCATGGCGCTTCTTTCGTCTCTGGTCGCTGATGGATGGAATCGATCCTCCCGAAAATATGGTCAGATGCATGTCTGACAACTACTCCGTCATGCATTTCTGGCGCGGATGGCATCGCAGCTTCAACAAGTGGAGTTTGAGGTATCTCTACATTCCGCTAGGTGGCAGCAAGGGTAAAGGTCTATGGGGTAAGGCAAGGTCGGTTGGAAACTATCTCGCCGTGTTTACTTTCATCGCAATTTGGCACGACATCCAGCTCCGATTACTCATGTGGGGCTGGCTTGTCACGCTCTTCGTTCTCCCAGAGATCATTGCTTCGTACATATTTCCCGCACGGAAGTGGGAAAACAGTCCGGACGCGTATCGCTGGCTATGCGGTGTTGGCGCCGTATTCGAGGTCCTGATGCTCATGACGGCCAACCTCGTTGGTTTCGCGCTAGGAGTTGATGGTCTCAAGGACCTGGTGCGTGGCATCGTAGGAACATGGTCTGGTTGGACGTTTCTTGCTACGGCCTGTGGCGTGCTGTTCACTGGTGTGCAGTTTATGTTCGAGTGGAGGGAGAATGAAAAGAGGAGGGGGGTCAAGATGAAGTGTTAGACGTGGGTGACCTATCAGAATGATTGTACAGATGAATGTTATCGAAACTACCTTTCCCGTACTACTCTCGGTCGGCGACTGCCACGACTGATGATTAGCGTCGTAGTGGCCTCTGGAGACAGGCATCAGGCTTGTACTCTTCTCGACGTCTTTCCCGCTTATATGATAACACAGTGCCTCGTGTCATTACCCTTTCCCGACTTTTTAGCCCAAATGTCTTCTTTTCGTCACAGCACTCGTTTTTTGTCACCAAGCAAGTAGTCATGTTCCCGCTTGGGTATCACGAAAGGCAGGAACCGCCTTGACTGTAAGCCCTGTCTCTACTTGCCTCTGCTACTTTGTTCTGGAGGCGCTCAACAAAAACTGTAATGATACCGAATTTGTAGTTAGTCACAGAAGTATCGTCCGGATCCATGTCACCTACCTACAAATTACCCAGCAACCGGACGCTTGTGCCGTCTTGACAGCCGTGCCAAAGAGACCTATGAACATCTTGAGGTAGTCTCTCGAAAACGATACAAGTAACCTTATAGATGCGACAAACATAAAGATAACCCTGAATCATGTGGTCAGATTCTTCTCCAATTTTTAAAATAGGCAGGCACAGTAAGTAGACATTGTCCGCCTTATCAAAGCACTCTTAGAGTAGTTGTGGTGGTTGTTGTTGCATGCGCGGACAGAAAGGCAAAAAGAAAGTGCAAAAACAGAGTTTCGAACCCGCAAGGGGTGAATGTTTTCCAAAGATTGAGTAAGTGCAGTGTTGTGCGGGACTCGCGGTCACTTCTGGTAAAAGGCAAGAAATGAGTTCGTACAAATCCTCGCACTGCACATTGGGACACCAAGAATATCGTGTAAATATACTGAGTGAAAATCATCATTGATGTGGGTGGATCTAGATGCAGACCGCAGCGCTAACGATAGCGAGGGCCAGTGCAGACGGCGAAACCCACGGTCTGCAACGAAGGCTGAAGGGTTGGCCGTGCGCTGCTGCCTGTGCGGCCGCTCGAGTCGTGCTTCCTGCTCCATTCGTGCAATTTTCGGGATGCGACTTGTGGTCTTGTCACGTCTCGACTTGATGAGAAGTCAACGCGCATCGAGGCACGGAAAAGGGAGGTGAAATCAGGCGCTCTGCACTCGATTTCAGGCAGGGTTGACGGCTTTGTGGCGGCACACGTGCCCCGCCATTAGGGCGGCTCCAGCCTGTAAGTCTCCTTTTTGTCCACTTTCAGTTCCCATCGATAACATTTATACAGCATCTTCTAACACTAAAATAAAGCAGCTTTTCATCAGGCTCTATGTTTGATTCATCGGTGCGCATCCAAAGTTCTTCACTTTACTTGCGAGGGATGTAGTCATGCCAGGCCGTCGTCTCCAACTGGTTTCAAGTGAGTAACATCGTCTAGGCTAAGGTTCTTAGATTCTTCGTTTTTTCCTTTGAACTGCATCTCTTACATGCAAGTTCAAAAACATACATCATGCTATTGTCTAGGCGCGTCTTATGGGCGCTCAACCAAACGGTAAGCGCTTCGACTCACTCGCTGTCCTCTCCTTCAGACCAACCCCATTATGTGTTCATTTTCCAACAATCTGCGTCACACGTTCAATCACGTACTTGCCTCACAGGAGATTTAGTGTAGTATTCATCACATACTACACACCAACAAACACTTCCCATATAATCGACACTTCACATTTGAGGCCGCACAATCACATGCTCACATATCTGAATTCGTGTAATCAAGAACACGCGAAAATCCAACATGATGACTTGATTTGGTACCTAGGTAAGTCGCTGTATCTTCATAGTAATGTCTCTGTCCTTAGTTTTGCAGCTCATTCATTCGTCTACGAGATCTTGAATACGTCTCTGCATTAGTTGGCTCAATATGCCACTACATTACTCTTCACTCTTAGCCTTGACGAGCCACATACCCATTACTCGGATTGTTCGTTGCGTTTCCTGTTCTCAGTTGATTTGTTTCCTTCTCCACTTGGTATCACTCGTTGAACTGTTTGTAGTTCTGCGCCTGAACCAGGTTGATGTTTCATCCCAACGTTCCTTACTATAAGTCCAGTCGCGTTTCACCCCGCATCTTCTCATTAAAGGCAGTCGCGACCACGATCTCTAGACCCTGCAGAATGATTCCCATCGTCGTTTGTCGTGATTGCCCAAACGGTGCTGGTGTAACCGGAAAGCCACTAGCGTAGGCAGGTACGGGTACCAGGTCAGCACATGGTCGTCAACATCACCTACTGGGCTTCCTCTTCAACGCTGAATTCAGTCTTAACCGTTCCCTTTGGCCCACAGCTTCCCAGATCGACCCAGTCGGAATCTCTTTCCTCTCTTTAGCTGCAGGCAGTCAGTCGCTCATTTCTCATACTCACACTTGCGCTGCGCTGCACTCACCGGGTATCACCCAAACACCACACAACATTCCCACAAACAACACCTTTACGTTGTATACACAACTTAAGCATTCCATAACATTCGCTTCATCATAATCAGAATGAAGTCCATCGTTTTGGCGAGCGCTCTGGCAGTTGCCAACCTTGTGGGCTCTGCGAGCGGACGTCCTTTCGGTGAGTTACAAGACCAATCACCAGTACGTCGTGTGCTAACGAGCTGTAGAACATAAGCGTAAACTTGTCACCGAGATGGTATATGTCACTGAGACGATCGCTGAAGCTATCGTCTACGTAGATGAGGCGGGCGCGCCTTACTCGACCACAACTTCGGCGATACTTACCAGTGCCACCTCTGTGACTGTGCTCTCAACCACGGCTGAGGCCCTACGTTCAAGCTCCGAGCCTTCGCACTCCTCGTCAGCTGTACCAGAACCGGCTCCCCTGCCTATCTCGTCGGAACAGCCGTCGTCCACGCTCGCTTCACCTTCAGCGGAGTCCACTGCGGTCGATGTGCAGGATGCGATCACAACACAGACGCTCTCCTCTACCCCGTCTGAAACATTTTCTGCGGCGCCTGAACCCACACCGCAACCATCGTCTCCAGCGAAGAATGTCCCTGTCGATACGGCTGCTGCTGGTGCCCTGCCTCTGGGCATAACTTGGGATGCCTGCAAGTCATCTCCATGTACGAACTGCATATGAGACATGTACTGACTTCACACACCTATATTTAGATACTGGCTCCGCCAACTGCAAGACTGCGGACCAACTCGCTAGTGAATTCAGTAGGATGAAGGACTACAAAGTCATCCGTATATATGGCATGGACTGCAATCAGATTCCGCTTGCAGTTCAAAACGCTATCCAGAACAGTCAGAAGCTTATGGGCGGCGCATACCTAGATACGAGCGGTGGTGGCGAAGACCTCAGCCAAGTCATTCAGGCCTACAAGAGTGCCATTGATCAGTATGCCGGTGGAAAATGGGATGTCATCCAACTCTTCGCAGTCGAAAATGAGCGCGTTAACGAGCAAAGAATGACATCTTCACAAGTCATAGAAGCAATCGGTCGCGCTCGCAATCAGTTACGAGACGTCGGTTACAATGGCCCCGTGGGCGCAGTCGAGACCGCACCTGCTACGATTGATAATCCTGCTATTTGTGGGGCCTCAGATGTGGTCATGGTCAACATCCACGCCTTCTTCGACAGAAACACAAAGGCTCAGGATGCCGGCACGTTTGTCAAGAGCCAAGTCGAGCGTGTAAAATCCGCCTGCGATAACAAGCGCGTTGTCGTCACCGAATCTGGTTGGCCTCGCCAGGGTAATGCCAATGGTGTGGCCATCCCCTCACCGGACAACCAGCGTATCGCTCTTGAATCGGTCCGCTCCAATTTTAACGGCGACATGTTTCTCTTTAGTGCCTTCGACTCGGGGTGGAAGGCAGACTCTGCATCGACCTTCAACGCTGAGCGTTATTGGGGTGTGATCGATTAGCTGTCCTGAAGGGAGCAACCACACATGGTAGGAATGATGTCGTAGACTGCGTCTTGCGACATGCATTTTTCTTATTGCATCTCCCAACAAGCAAGTATACAAGCTCATCACTTCTGCCATCTTTCTTACCGACGCACCTGCGGCCTAGTACTGCGTAAGTGTGCGTGGAGGATCATTTCTGATGTTAGCATGCTACGGGTATGGATACGAGAAACATGCATCATGTAACATAGATATCTGAATCTCAAACAAACAAATGTTCCAAGATGGATTATCTGGCCTGACTTGCACATACACAGCTTTTCATGACTTGCTAGAAAATACTTCACGTATCGGATACGTGAACTTTAGATGATTAACAGCCTCCATATCCTCATTCCAACATGTTCAATATCCCAAACCTGCAGCCGTCTCTTCCAGGGCTTTGACAAGCCCATCCAGCGTCCCCTTGATCAGTCCCCCATTAACAACAACTCTGAAGAATTTGCCCTTCTCTCCCGGTGCAAAGTCAATCATAAACCCTCTGCTGATGAGCCTGTTGGCAATCTCAGTTGTCGCCTTACTGTTCGCCTCTGCCTCGTCCTTCAATTGGCCTCCCTTGGCATAGTAAAAGCAGACCTGTAGACACGGTAGCGGCTCCGGACTAATCGTCTTGAAGTTGCCACTATCCTTCAGTCTGCTCAAAAGGTACTCTCCGTTTTCGTATCCACGGGCTACCAGATCGCTAAAGTGCTGTGCGCCGTAGTATTGCAGTGCGAGGAACATTTTGAGCGAGTCGGCGCGACGACCGCATTGGGGTGTCAGATCAGCGAGGTCGTAGATATCCGCTGCATCTGTTCCGGGCGCGTTGTGGAAGAGATAGCCAGCGGGTAGCGTGAGTGCGCGGTAGAAGGTGTTCATGTCGCGGCCGAGAAGGAAGGAACATGTCATGGGTACGCCGAGCATCTTGTGAGGGTTGACAGTTATGCTGTCAGCGAGTTCAGCGCCTTTGAGGAGTGACTCGCGGTACTGGGCGTTGAAGACTACGCTTCCTCCCCAGCTGCCATCAATGTGGAACCAGAGGTTTTGTTCTTTGCAGATGTTGCTGAGAGCGTTGAAGGGGTCAAAGGAGCCAAGGACCGTGGTTCCGGCTGTTGCGTTGAGGAACAAGGGCGTTTCGCCCCGATCTTTGCTTTCTCGTACGCAACGTTCGAATTCAGAGGGGATCATGCAGCCGCGGTCGTCTACAGGGACGGGAATTACGTTCCTGGAACCGAGACCGAAGAGATTGGCTGCTTTCTCGACCGAGTAGTGACCGTGAGCTGACGTGAAAATGGTAAACTTGTGCGATCCATTGCCGTCAGTTTTCGTCTCGGGGTAAAGAGTGTTGCGGGCGATTACTATGGCAGAGCTATTTGACGCACTGCCGCCTGGTTGGGAAATGCCTCCTGACGTGGAAGACGGAAGGCCAAATAGTGAGGCTAGATATTTTGTAGTCCGTTTTTCGACCAAGGTCAGGACGGGGGAGACTTGGTAGACGTGTGACTGAAAGCTCTTAGTTGTGCTGTTTTTATAGGATTCGGAGGACAAAACATACATTGGTATTCAATACCGCCAATAACAGCTCACTGACCACTCCCACTGCATTTGTGCTCGCATATAACTTGTCGAGAAATCCTTGGTCCCAAGTGTTTACGGAGTACTTCAAGACACTTCCCACAAGCTTTACCAACCCATCTTTACCGGCCCTCTCATTACTAATTTCCAGCTCTTCCCTGAGGATGGATTCCAGCTTCTTGGGTGGGTGATGCTCCACTAATGCAGTTCTGGGCCCGCCACCTTCGATCTTGAGTCCATGACCAGTGTGCTTTGTCGCTGCGTCTTCGTCTGCGGAGCGTATGAAGGGTATTATCAAATCTTGAACGGCGTCGAGAAGCTATTTGTATGGTTAGTAGGCCTCTCTATAGCTGAACTCGGATTTTGATTGGTATGTGATGATGTGATAGGCGACACACATGATGTGAGTTTAGGATATTCCGGAACATGGTCGGAACCCTCTCCCGAGGCACTTACGTCTTTGACTTCCTCAGCGCGATTGAGAGAGTTTTCATGTTGTGGTTGAGACATTTTGAGGTGGTTTCTACACAGACTTTTTGCAAAGTACAAGGGCTATCAGGAAAGTACGTTCGGTGCACGGTTAGATGTAAGATGAATGTAGAAAAGGTCACAGTCTACAAAGAAGATTGCTAAGGGATCGGCGTTAGCGCCGACTTGGACAATGACGAACACGGAGTCATCGATTGTGTCCACTCTGGGTATAAGCCCACGTTCCCAAAACGAAAAGGTTCTCATGCAAATAAGCCACTAAAAGGTATCTAGAGTCGTCGAATCAGAAAAAAGCGTACTTAGGGACCCACCTAAACCCTGCTTGAAAAACGCCGTTTTTCCATGCCTTCATTTTCAGAATGGTGCTGAACATATGAAATCCTCGTACAGATATGTGCCGAGACTATTATTGTGCGACGAGACTCTTGGCCTTGCTGCTGCTTCCACTGCTGCTTGTTGTCTGGCTCCCCTTGTTCGGCTTCTTGCCCTCCTTGGCTTGCGCAGCCTTGGCAGCTGCGTGCTTTTGCCGTGCCAGTTCAATGGCGGTCAGATGCCTGCCCTGTTGGTGGTTTTGTGGTGGTGTCGCATCGCCGTTCGACTCTGGGAAGCTCTGGAAACCGTCGTTGCCGGCGGTGTAACGCGATTGTGTGACCCAGTCGCCACGTTTGCGTTTGTACAGATCCATGCGCCAGTTTCGCCAAACTGCACGACCGACGAAGGATTCACGAAGCGAATTCTCATTCTCAGCTAGCTCTTCAGCAATGCGCTCGCGGATGAATGCGAGGCCAGCTGTACCGTGCCATATGGCGTCGATTACATGAGACGCGGCAGGGTCGAGTGCAAGCTCGCCGATTTTCCCATAGAACTGTTGGATCATCTTCCGTCGAAAGATGACGGAAGCATTCCTGGACATCAAGGCTGCCTGGAGCATCCGTGATGCGGTAGGGTCGCGGGCGAGCTGAATCGCAAGTTCAGGAGACAGGTTGGCAAGAGAGTCAAAAACGAGCTGACCAAGGGGTCCCTCCACTGTCATCATGGTTTGTGCCAGCAGCGAGCCGTGTACCTTTTCCGGCGAGTGCTCGTGTTTGGCACGAGGCTTACCGTCCTCCTCACTGAGCTTGAGGATGCGTGTGACTTCGAAGCCGTTAGAACCGGCATACGCGGTCTCGAGCTGAGCCTTGATAGGCGAGCAGTCTATCTCTCGAGCCATGCATCGCTCGATGAGGGTCTTGATGACGCCCGTCCGTCCGCGTTCTACCAGGCTAGGAATTTGGTCCACGATCTGGCGCATAGCCTCCTCTAGGTCGTCCTTGCCCAGTCGTTCCATGATCTTTCCAACCACGTAGGCTGCAATCTCATTACGTGCTAGCGTACCCATTCGCTCCTTGAAGAACTCTCCATAGATGGACTTGAAGACCTTTCCGGGCGCATTCTCAATGATGACTTCTAGTAGTCGGGAACCGACAGTGTCGTATACGAGCCCGTTGATCAGGATGGCGCTTTCTGTTCCTTCGGCGATGGGGTTATCGGGCAGTAGTCGGTGGATGATGGACTTTTCGTCCTTGGCCCGCGACTTGCCAAAATGGGAGAGCTCCAGCTTGAGCAGCAGTTGTAGGGTGGGACTGCCGAGTGGGTGCGTGGTAAGAGTGCGGAGGTAGTGCGACTCGATCCCGGAGACACTCTCGGTGATGACCTTGTCCAGAGCTTTGGAAAAGCTTTCGGGGACGGCTCTCTCCTCCAGCAAGTGTTGTTGGTCCTTGTCTGCGCCTGAGACGGTGACCTTGTCCTTCTTCTTGCTCTGCATGGGCGATTTGTTCTGCTGCTCTAACGGAGCGCCTGACAAGATGACCAGCAGCACGCGTAGTACATGGGACGCATACTTGTCCGTCATTAGGAAACCCATGTAGCCTTCCAGCTCGGCCAGTGTGTACAGGAACAGATTCTCCATGGAAACGAAGACTTGATCGGGATCAGACGACGGCGGCGTGTGGGACTTGTCGGGTTTGGCAGCAGACTCTTGGGTGACGGTGGGGGCGGCTTGTATGAAGAGGGCTTCGCAGCAGTGAGAGGCGAATCGGTTCTGGACGAGGTTGAGGAAGCTGCAGAGTATTAGCATGTTGAATGCGGAAAGAGCGACGGCGCACATACTGGCCGCTGAACTTCTGGAACAGGCCCTTGAGCTGGTCTGGCGAGGAAAGAAGGATCAGGCGTTCGAGCAGGCGCGAGGCCTGGCTATTCGCAATCTTGAGTTCCTTGCCGTCGGCCTCCTTCCAGACGCTGGCGAGGAAGATGTCGCGGTCCTCGGAGGTCTCGAACTGGTTCAGGTCGAGCATCTCGTCGGCCTTTTTGAAGTACTCGTGCTCGTGCTCGTCGAGCATTCCGTAGAAGGGCGTCGCATCCGGGCGGGCGACGCCGTGCTCGACGACATGGTGGGCAGGGTTTTCTGCGTCGAAGTGGGCGACGTCTTCTTTTTTCAGTCGCTTTGCGCTCGCATCGTCGTCGAGGTCCCGCTTGCGCTTCTTCTGGTCGTCGCGACGGCCGCGCTTCTTGTGTTCCTTGGGCATGGCGGCTGGCGATGACGGCAGCGGCGCAAGGCGAAAAAGTTCGCAACCGGGGCTACTGGGCGGGAGGTCGACTGCAGTGCTCTCGCGCTGGGCGGGGCAGGGCAGGACAGGCAGTAAATAGAGACTGGCAGAACAGCAGCACCGGGGCGTTTGGGACGGCGGTACAGAGGTTGACGGGGGCGCAGGACACGGCAGTACTGGCATTAAGCATCTTCTCCAATAGTGGCCTGACGCACGGCTAGATCTCGCATCTGCGCATCGCTGGGATGATCGATCGGACGCCACACAACCGTGGGAGCGGCCGCACGCACCACGCAGCGCCGTGCCTAGGCGCAGGCGACGACGCCCGACCGAGTCACCCACCCGAGCATCGTACGAGACGGACGACATGGACGACACGGACGACACGGACGACAGCCAGACTCGCGTCGCCGACTTCCTCGACGACAAGCTCCAGCATGCCGCGGATCTCGACGAGCTCGACGCGCTGCTGGCCGCCGTCACCGCGCAGCAGGGCCTGCTCCGCCAGCAGCTCGACGACGCACAGCGCGACCTGCACACGGCCAAGGAGGCGTCGCACTCGCACCACGGCGACGTCGCCCGGCGCGCCCACGCCTTCCGGCAGGAGCAGGCCGACGTCGACCGCCGCCTGCTGGTCCTGACGGCCTCGGACACGACTGACGATGCCGTGCCCCGCTTCGAGCACGTCCTCGACACGCTGCATCGCCTCGACGTCGCCCACGGCTACGTGCAACTGCTGGCCCACGTCGACGCCCTCGCCCAGCACGCCCACGCCCAGCTGCACACGTCCAACGAAGCCGCCCTCGCGCCCTACCAGCAGCTGCGCGCCCTGCACACGCGCCTCGCCCGCCTGCACGCCGACGCAGAGGGCGCCGCTCCCCAGCTGCTCCACCACGTCGCCACCATCACCCACGCCCTGCGCTCCAAGATCCTCGACGCCTTCGCCGCCGACCTCGACCGCACCCTCCGCAAGATACACTGGCCCACGCCCAAGGCCGCCGTCCCGCCCCAGCTGCGCGACGAATGGGAGACGGCCGTCGTGAAGCTGCTCGACCTGCAGCTGCCCGAGCTGCAAGGCACGAGCTATGCCAGCGCCCCCGGCGACAGGGTCAAGCTCCCGCCCGTCCTGTTCCCCATCGAGGTGCTCGTGCAGCCGCTGGAGATGCGCTTCCGCTACCACTTCGACGGCGACAAGCCCACCAACCGCATCGACCGGCCCGAGTACTTTCTCTCCCACATCACCTCGCTGCTGAACGACTACAGCGCCTTCGTCACCGACCATGTGCAGCCCGTCCTGCTTCGCCACTTCCGGGGCACCCCTCTCGCCCTCAACCCCGTCTACATCGATGCAATGTCCGCCTTCATAACCGCTCTACTGCCCATGCTGCGCGCCAAGATTGGCGCGCTCCTGCCCAAGGTCGCAGCCCAGCCCCAGCTGCTGAGCCACCTCATGCACGAGATTATGAGCTTCGACACGACCATCCGAGACACTTGGGGATATGACGGCGGCTATGGCGTTGACGGCTGGAAGGGCCTGTCATGGGAGTTCCTTGTTCAGGCCGACTGGTTTGGCCGATGGCTGCAGGTGGAAAAAGACTGTACGTTGGCCTGCCGCTCGAGGCACATTTCTCGGATCGCTAACACCCGGCAGTCGCACTGTCTCGCTATCAGAACATTGTCGAGGCTCCAGACTTTGGTGATCTCGACTACGAGAGCGTCGATCCCAAAGCCACCAAGCCCACCAAGGGAGCGATCCGTGTCAACGATCTGCTTGAAACCATAACCGGCATGTCCTCGCCTACCCCTTCTTTCCGCATCTGTCGCTAATCCACCACGTATTGCAGATCGATATAGACCCTTGACCTCCTTCAGCCAGAAGCTCACCTTCCTGATAGACATACAGATTGCCATCTTCGACAAGCTCCACGAAAGGCTGCAGAGCAATCTGGAAGCCTATCTGTCCATGACCACGTCACTGGGTCGCGCTATGGGCGGTGTGACCAAGGAGGAACAGGAAAAGCTGCTCGGCGTCGAGGGACTGGAGCGCCTTTGCAAGACGTATGGCAGTGCTGACTACCTCGAACGGGCAATGCGTGACTGGAGCGACGATGTGGTAGGCTCTCACTTGCATGATCCTTGTGTGACACCAACGCCGGCTAACCCCTTGTTCCGTAGTTCTTCCTCGATATCTGGGAAGGTCTGCAAGATCGTGCTCGTGGCCAGACTAGCAATATTGGTACCATGAGCGTTGCCGATGTGGCGGAACGCACTTCCAAGAACGTTGAAAGTGACGACGCCAACGGTGGCTCGCTCTTTGACGAAACGGCATCGTGGTACGCGCGCCTGCGGGAACGCAGTGAGAAGATCATCATCGACACACTGAACAGCAATATCCGTGAGGCGCTGCGGCCATATCGGCACATGTACGTTTCCACATTTGGACCCTTGCGCCGTTGGTCCAAAACTCTACATGTCTAAACCCACCTACTGACTTTGCTTTTTTCTTCAACAGCAACCCATGGGCAACTCTTAGCGGCCCGTCCGCTTCAGCCTCGAACGCCACGGAACTCTCCCCAACCGCAGAAATCGACCCATTACTTGCCTACCTACGTAGCACGCTAGCGTTCCTCTCGCGTGCCCTAGCATCTGCGCCGCTGCGCCGCATCACTCGGGCCGCCTTGACTACCATCTCGACTACGCTCTGGGAGAATGTGCTTAGTCGATATCGCTTCTCTACCCAAGGCGCCGCCCAGCTCCATGCTGACCTGGCTGCTGTATGCCGAGTCGTGGACAAGCACGTCGGTACAGGGGTCGCAGAAGCGGGTCTAGCAAAATGTCTTGAAGGGGTCAAAATCGTCGGACTGCCGGTAAAAGGTAATCCAGCCTCGCAGGTTGATGCTGCAATACGTCGGGATGATGATGATGGTGGCGAGGAAGACGAGGACTGGGATACTGGGGCTTGGGCCACAGAAGACGGTGATGAGGTGCATGATGCTCCGCAAAAAGCAAACCCCACCCATGACACTGCGCTTGGTGGAGGGGAACTTGGGCTGTGGGAGGTGGAGAGGCGTCTATTTGCGGACAATCAATCTGCGAGAGATGTGCTCGAAGACTTGGGATTGGAGCTTTTGAGTGAGACAGAGGCGCGGGCGTTGTTGAGAAGGAGGGTTGAGCTGGCTGGTTAGAGAGGAGAGTTTCCAGTCGATGGGATTACAGGGGCGAGATTATCGCAAGAGTTATCCAATCCCGGTGTGCTATCATGGCATTTGTTATGTCAAGTATGAACGGCGATGAGCCTGCCCAACATTAGAGCGTACGGCATAGTACAATTCTGTCTCACTTGGTAGCGTATACTACCATGTCAAATAAACCTAGAGTTTCATTCCTGGGTATCATGTCCATCCTATGTGCCGCCCTGCCCTTTCCACATCCGACAGCACACTATGCTCCCGTGTCGCATTATTACTCAGCGCCGTGCTGACCCGACCAAACAACCATGTATCTGCCATCTCCCCCCCCCCCCCCCCCCCCTCCATTCCGCGCACTCAAGCGGACCCGAGCAAGAAGCAGTAAGCCGCCTTAGTTGGAGTATTTGGGATTAACCTTCTTGCCCGTAACCTTCTCGTAGGCCTTGCGCATGCCGTCGGTCTGTTTATCAAGTCAGCTCTCTCTCTCTCTCTCTCTCTCTCTCTCTCTCTCTCCACAACCGGCGCATTGAATGGAACCTATGAGGAAGAGTAGGCAAGGATAGCTACATACAATCTTCTCGCTCATGCCACGATTTGCAGCAATCTTCTGACCCTGCGCACCGCCGAACTTCTTGGCACCTGCGTTGAAGGCTTTGTCAAGGTAATCCTGGCCTCCAGCGGCACCGCCTTGGTTTGGGTTGTTCATATTGGCTTTTGTTTTTGGGGGAAGTTTACTGTGTATGTAGTGGATGGATAGTTGTGCGGACAAGTGGTTTGAGAATGAAGACGGTGAGAGTAAACAGTGGAGGTGAGTAGACTCGCAAACTTGCGCAAAAAGGCCGTGTGACTTGAAGGGCAAGCTCTTTATGCGCTTGCCTACGCTTCCCTCACCTGGACCCTTGTTCTGTGAAACCTTAAGTCGCCATCACTTGTCCTTTTCTCTTATCGATCTATATCTCGGCCAATCGAACAAACGGGCTAATCACAAGCATTGCACAGCCACTTTTCATGGTAGATGACAGAGCGTCTAGACCGCGGGGATTTGAGCGCGTGGTTGGACTGCGCCTCTCATGACGTTTTGTTCGCTGTCCATCAGCTCATGTCGCGATTCTGTCACTCACGCTATCTGCGCTGTTGTATGACGAGCTGAAATCATGGGCGGTGCTGCAACCAATCTATGCCATACTAGTTGCAGTACTGTGCATCGTGTGCATCGTTTTCATCTTAGCTCCATTGTGCAGAGGACTTGGCTTTTCGGCCGCTGAAGCTTGGTTTATTGGAAGATATGCAGCTTACGAAAAAAATAATCGAACGATTGCATGTGGCGTCGTGTGGAAGAGTAGACATGTGGTGCCTCGCAGAAAGAGCTAGGGACTGCGTGTAAGCGGTGTAACATGACGTCACGGGTACCAATCACATGTAAAATCAAGTATCGAGACTGTACAATTGTAGAGCTTCATTACGGGTCGTAAGTATATATATCAATCATCATCAATGTGCTGCCCTAATAGGTTGCTGCTGCACTCTCTGTTGCTGGACTTGTTGGTGCCCGGCGTCCTGCTCGTCCAAGCTCTGTGACCTTAGCGGTACAATCGTACCATTGATCCTCTCAAGATAGGGTCGACACTTGTTCCACTTGTCATCCAACTTGTGAATCCTTTCTTTGAACGTCAGATGATCTTTAGTTGGAGATCTTGTCGGGGACGTCTTTGCCGGTTGCTTTTTCGAACATGTTACGAGCGCCATCGGTCTGCAGGGCGTTAGTACTTGCACTTTATGCAGCTTCAATGCTGCCAAGATCAAGACCTACAATCTTCTCATTAACACCCCGATTCCGCTCAGTGTCCTGACCCGCGGCGCCTCCGAACTTCTTTTCTGCGGCGTCGAGACCCTTGTCGAGGTAGTCTTCCCGCTGCGCTTGGTTCTGCTGAACACCCGTCGTCGATGTATCGTTGCTGGTGGATCTTTGCGAGGCATTGCCTGTAATGGAGTCCATCTTGTCTTAAGTGTGTGAGGTGTGTGGAAAGCTACAGGGTCTGGATGACGAGTATGAGTGGGAGACGTATACAATCCAGGGTTTGAGTCTTGCGGGTACGGGTTGTCCGGATCGCAACGTAAGTTTAGTGTGGCTAAGTGGTGTAGTGATTATTGTAGCGTGACCTGAAGCGTGCAAAGATGACGGTGCCACAAGGTCAGCAAGTTCCTTATGTAGGGCTGACTTCACGTAGGAAGTAGTAGGCTATGATTCTGGAAATCGTCATGGTGAAGCACCAGCCATATCAGATAAGCGTGACTGCCCAATCAACAGCCTTGCACATCGTTTCTCATACGATTTTGTATCTTGAACCGTTTGCCAAGCTTCGAAAACTTGGCTTTCGGGCACTTAAACTTGGCTTTGGCCCTGATGCCGCGTGGACTGCGGATATGACAGCCTTTATCCACCTAGCATAAGAATCGATCCTATCAAGTAACGCGGAGACATGGTTTCTCGTGATATTCCTTCACTGGTTCCTGGAAGCGCCTTCCAAGCGCTGTTTGACAATGTCGTATACCTATGACATCACAGCATTGATTCCAAGGAGACCTTACCCAGAATGACGCAACATGCGTAACTTGATCTGCAAATCTCGATGCTTCTCGATGTATACCTTTTCAAGGCTGGGACCGAAAAGCGAAACGAGAGATGTGGGTCAGGTTTGCGTGTCGTGCATGATGCGGAGACGGTGGTGGAGCGAGCAGGCATAAGCGACTTTGCTCAAAGAATTCTTTCCACGGCAGGTCAGCCGTGGAGTTCGGGTTTCAAGTATCGTGAGGTTGCAAGCTTTTATCTCGCCGAGCTGCATCGTTAGGTCGGACCTATAACTGCATTTGGTGGAGTGACTCGATGCTGTTGCTCGAAGCTTGCACCTGGACAATATGAATGTTCAGTCTCATATGTGCCTACGCTAACCAGATAGAGCACATACCACGTTTGCTCGTCTGCCTCGTCCGCTTTGGGACGCGTCTGCCTCGAGGGAAGCTTCTGTGATGGGCTGATAATACACGTATCTCTCGAAGGTCAGCCGCTCAGATTGCAGATCTAAACAACATCTTCACCTTTACCTTGACTCGATTGCACCGTGACGGTGACACACAGATTCAAATCGTGAATTGAGACAGTACCGCACTAGCAAACAGGCAATACACGTCAAGCCTAGCATGTGAAGGACAATATACATGTTCATGCTACAAACAAGCTAGACTACCATCACCTAATCCATCGCGGCCATCACGCCATCGACTTCATGATCATATCCCTACGCGGCCGTTGCATCGTACTCTCACTCTCATCCCCGATTACTCGCCCCGAAACGCCAGAAAGATGAGTCCACGTCTCTAATCTATAAGAGAAGCCCGGGTATCTCGAAAAGGGTATAAAGCTACTTCGGCTTCGACAGCTCTACGCGGCGAAGCTAGACAAGAATGTCTTTGGAGCAATCGCACCTGACCCAACGCCTGTGCTCAAGCATACAATGTAATAGACGACGAAGACGCTATAACGCACGACAAAAATTGACGAATAAAACATGGGAAGAAGAAGAGGAAGAAAGAGAAAGAAAACGTATCGACGGAACTAGGCAAGGCAAGAGAGGCACATCACCCAAATTGCTTGATGAGGAAGTGCAGGAGATGGCAGAATAGGCCGTGGAGGTCGACAAAGAAATTCTCCTGGCCGACAATCTCAACGAGGCTCTTTGCCTTCATCACGTCGCGGGACACACGAGGGAAGCCATCTGGGTCGACCTTCTTCGCAGACAGAAAGGAAGAGACGGGTGTGATGTTGCGGAAGTTGGGTGTACTTGCCGTGGAAAAGGTCCGTTCTTTGTGCCCCGAGGAGAAGTTTGGAGGCATTGAAGAGGCCGAGGTTCCAAGAGGAGGCGTGCTGCCGGAAATGGCCGTGGTCGGGCGTGAAAGACGCTGCGACGCTGCGCTCTCACGCTCAAGGACTCTATCAGCCAGGGAGATGATGCGGTTCGCAATGCCTTGGAATGCTTCGATGATCTTCACCATGGCCTTGGTGGCTCTCCGGTAGTCGCGACCAGCCATGGCGATGAAGGCGTAGGTGCGCTTGGCCCCTCGCGAACGCGGATCCTGCAGACGAAAGACGTAGGCAATGGTGTAGCCGGCGACTGAATCTCCAAACATGATGGGCCCGGAGGGCTTGCTGAGAGGAAGGACTTCGGTGGATAATGTACGGATGCACGTACGTCGCAGAAGCGAGTAGGTGCTGGGCGACTGGGGCTGACTGGTGGAGATGTAGTTCAAGGTGTGGGTGTGTATGCCCCGCGACACGAGCATTGGGGAGGGAGGTATGGAGTCTGGGAACGAGCTCGATGCGCCGCTCTGGAAGGACGTCGACTGCTCCGTGTCCGAGGCGTCAGACGAGTCGGTGCTACTGAGGTCATCACGGGAGGCGCGTCGGCGCACTGGGTAGTTCTGGGAGCTACGCAGCACAGGACTACCGTTCCTCCCTCGTCCGTCTTTGGTGGGGCTGCCCGGCGCGCCATTGGGGATTTTGTCGCTGTACTTCTGGGGCACTACCATCTGACAGTTTTCACATGCGTCCGAGTCGGAGTCGATGGTGCTGCTGGTCCGCCTTCCGCCAAAGCTGCTGCCCGACGAGGAGGGGAAGCTGGGAAAGTAGGGGTTGTGTGTGGGGGAGCGCGGGCTGTTGGGCGGCGAGTCAAAGGGCGAGGAGAGCTGCGGCAGGCGCGCGTTGAGCTTGAGTGTCGTGGGCTGGTCGTACAGGCCGTTGTAGGAGCAGGCCGAGTGCGGCTCTTCGGAAGGCGGCGTCACACACGGGTTGCAGGAGCCGCAGGGAGAGGTCGAGGCCTGGGTGCAGATGATGGACGTCGGACCGTGGGTCTCGCAGAAGTGCGCGAGGGAGATCTGGAGGCGGCATTAGGCGGGCTCGAGGGCGCGGCGGACGGGTATAGGCGCGCGGGTACTTACGGTAAAGTCCATAGTTGCTGCTCTCTGTCTTATCTCTATCGTCTCATCGTGTGCGATATGCGAGGTGGCGGGTCGGGCTTCGTGGCTCAGCTGACGGTGGAGAGCCCAGAGGGGAGTGGTTGCCGCGCTGCTCGCGTCGGGGGTGCGATGGTGTGGTGCGCGTTGGGCTGTGAGTGGTGAAGACAGGCAGAAGCGCCAGGCACAGGTCCACACGTCTCAGGGTACAGAGGGAGGGGGGCAAGGTCGCGTGGTGCCGTGGTTGAAGGGGTGGAGTAGCACTCGGATGGCGAGTCTTGGTCGTGGTCGCAGACGTTGGGCCGGGCTCTTGGGGTTATATGCAGCGGGCGGGCTTACAGGGCAGCGCTAGGACTCGACTGGCACTCTGCACGGCATGCAACTGCCATGGAGACGATGGAGGCACGTATGGCGCCGAGGACATGGCGGATTTTAGCTCCCATCATGGCGACGATTCCTGGGAGCAATTACGGGGGGCGCGGACCAGCATCTTTGCAAGAGCCGACGCTACTGCGACCGGGGTGAATGCGGGCTGTTGTTGCGGTCAGTATCAGCAGCCCGCCATTGGCCGCCCAGCCACGGCCCGTCTCTACAACACACCCGCGACATGTAGAGGCACGCAGAGACGCAGAGACGCAGACGTGGTGTGACACGGGTTATGTGCAGCGGATGCGAATATGCACCCGTCACTTGCTACCACCTGCGTGCCTTGGACGGTACGATGTGTGATGGACGAGCACATGCCAGCAGTCGCGCACAGCCAATGACGCAGCCCTGGCCCCGTGCATCGCCATCCATCCATCCATCGCCCTCCGGTCGCTCCTGCTCCTGCACGCTGAACGTGCGCCACTTCCCGATCCAGACGGGATGCGACTGCCTCCCCCCTCCCCCCACCCACGACCGCCCTCGACCTTGGGCGGTGCTCTCCAACCGCTTCCACCTGGCCGTTGCACCTCACGGCCAATCTGCTGCGGAACAATTCCATTCCATGCCTCCACCTGCTACTTTGACCCGCCCGACACCGCTACTGTACCTCTGTCATGCTGCCCTCAGACTCTTCGTCCCGCAGCTGCAAGGCCTCGCAAGTAATTGCCCGCCGTCTCATTGACGCTGCGGCAAAGTCCGTCGAGTCCGTCGAGTCCCCTCATTGGCTGCTGCGCTCGCGTCAAATCGGCCGAATTCTTCAAAGCCCTCCACCATGCTCCACCCGCACTGCCATCGACGGTTTCCAGAAGAACCGCACGGGCGCCTATGGAAGCTGCCAAGTGGGTCTTCTCCGACGACGACGTGCCTGCTCAGCCTTTGCGGCAACTACTCCAGGGTCTGGTCGCTCTCTGAGCCCTCCTCGTCTGCGTCTGCTCTTATCCGCCACTTACCCGGCCACTGGAAAATTCAAGAGGAAAAAATCCGGGGAATGCAATATATACATGTACCAATGACCACGCGTAGCCAACCCAATTCATTCTTGTTTATATGGTAGAATGCATAAAGACCGAGGTTTGGGTTGGCAGGTCCGGAGCAATGTGGGTTGGCTTAACACCCTCCTGTTAAGGTCAAGCACAATAGATTGCTCCCTCAAGCTTTCTGCTAGACACCAACCGAAACTGGTCGCATGCAACGCCTTCTTCTAGTTGACAGATGCAGGGTCCATAGCTGCCGTCGGCCTCTACGATCACCTAGAATTCATAGCGCGCTACGCGGCCGGACCAGTACGTAATAGCTAGGGCTGGTGGCATCGTGAAGCAGAAACTAAGCCAAGCCAGCAGGTACAAGCCTCAACAACCGATGAAAAGCGGAAATTGCACGGCGACCGACATGTGTCAAATCCTGCAGAGGAAGGTGCAGAGTTTGGCCGCTACAAACTGTCTTGTCTTGGAGCGATGCTAACTCGTTTCTCATGCCTCATGTTCATCGTCCGACTCCCCCCCGTCAGCTGCGCGGCCTCGCAGAATGTCATAACCCATTACCTCGTTGATGAACTTCCTCGACATCTTCAACTCCTCGTAGCGTATCCTTTCCTGTTCAGTAAAGTCTCTCGCCCCCGACTCCATCATCTGAGCCATCAGTGGCGCCCAGATCTGATCGAGCTGTGTTATACCAATCTGCGTACAAGGAATGTCATCCAGCAACGCAGGTGAGACCACGCCAGCATCTTTCCAGTGTCTTCTCCAGCATTTGCTCGTGTGTGGCGACATGTGCGTTCTGTACGCGAGGAGATATCTTCGCCGTTCACTATACATTGGGCAAGCAATGAGTTTAGCCACTTGACCAATGCCACCTAATATTAGGAAAAAGGCTATGTCCTCTGAACAAGCAGGCTGGTTGGACCATCCTCGCAGGAACATCTCCATCGCTCCGGTACGGCTGCATGGACGTAGCTTCTGGAGCAGCACCTGTACAATGAAGCAGTACATGTAGAAGTACTGGAGCCGCAGCGGTGTGTCTAGGTTCTTCAATATCTTCCTTTCTTGGTTTGTGATACTGCCCGTCGTACGGACATGGTAGCCAATACGAGAGCGTGGCCGGATATGGCCAAGATCCCTTTTCAAGAGTAACCGTCGATGTTCATCCAGGAAATATCCAACTCCAAAGACTAGTGGAAGCATTCTCTCATACACCGACGTCCACAGCTGTTTATGTTCCAACGGCTCACCCACGAGATGATTGGCGAGCTGTCGCGTCAACCTGATCGATGCTATGTGTCGCCGTCGCATGGTGAGTAAGAATGCCAAGTCGATCGCGCCTGCTCTTGGAGCCGGGTAGAGTTGCAAATGAAGATTGCCGAGCCGATGCTTCACCCAGTAGCGCACGAGTGCAGGCGCATTCTCTGTGACGAGCATATTGAGCACCCGCGACGTCATCCTCAAAGCAAGCATGTCTGCGACACATAACTCGCGCAACATGTAGATGTGGAGCTCATCTGGCAATCGAAATAGTGCATCCAGGAACGGGCTGTGTTGCCGTCGTCAGTGACATCCCAAGCGTCAGGGGGGACACGGTACGTACCTCGAGGGGTTCGGCGCTAACTACTCGTCTGTACCGCTCTTCTTCTTGCTCCTCAGCGACGCAAGAAATCTACTCTGAAAGCCACCAGCCGCTTTCCCTAAGCTCGATCTCTTCTTCGCGATGGCCTTGTCCCCCGTCACAGTCCCGGATCGGTTTCTCGTCCGCTCGGGCGCTGGGTGGCTTCGCTGAAACTTCTCCATGGCCATCTCACGATCGGCCAATCCAGGCTAAACGCAGCCTTGTGGAAGCGGCAGCGCTCAGCGCGCGTTTTCGTTGCGTTACGTCCACGTCAGAAACCTCATTATCGCAACAAAGACTGCAGCATCCTGTGGTCGCACAGAAGTATGTAGGAGAAGACGTCGAGTAGGTAAGTGGAGTCGTCAGGAGCGAGACTGGACGCAAACGCGCATCATGAGATGCAGAACAGACTGGCCTTAGCTCCATCCCAGCGTTCGGTAAGCACGACAGGGCATGGTACGAGGCCCGGTCTAAGCCACATGGCCACAAGGGACACACTCTGAAACTCGGTGGATTTGCCGGACCGTCTAGGAATACGCCAGTCAGACGGTGTTGATTCTGGACAAGGCGCCTCGCTGCGCTAGCCGTGATGACAGCTGCTTGACTCGCCAGTACAATTATAGAATGTCGTCGTGTACTCGCGATCCGATCGTGCAACCACGACGCGATTGTTAAAGATGACATGCTACTGTGCATGTCACTATAGGCGGATAGTCTACAGGTTAGTGCGCTAGGCCGCCGTCTGCGACAGACCGTATCTTCGACATTAGCAGTCACCGTGCACAGTGTCCCTCAACCACAAGGGCCAACCCTGCGATGCTAACGTGTCAGTGACATCTTATGTGAACCATGTAGCATTGCCTGGATCCCCATGGCTACCTCGGTCACGGTCAATCAAATGCGTATTTGTCGCCTCAACCACGTCGCAGCCCAACCTACGCCAACGTCGATCTATGCTTCCACTGCCAAGTACGATCAAGCTCCAAGTGGTACATACCCTTACCCAGACAAACCACTACGAACACTGTCCATATGTTCCGTGGAGGTTCTCTCACAGTTGAACCACATTTGCCTTGTCGAGAACGACGGATTGCAGAGTTGAATCGATCAACAGCGAATAGACACAACAGGTTCATCGAAGCCCGTTGGGCCGATCAAACAAGATCTACACATCTCCTTGTATGCTCTGTATGCACGGGCGGGAAATTAAACTCAACTACGATGGCTTCGATAACTGCAATGTGGTCTCACAGCAGAAAATGCGGTAGTACCACACCAAGCCACCAGGTCGTCGCAGGATTATTACAACGGCCTAAAGCGGACAGAAAGGAACACAACGTCTAGCACGCCGTTGATGCCTCGAACTAGTCAGAACTCAGAGCTTTAATCCTGAGTGTGGTTACCAAGCTACACCTCCAAACCCCGTATGCATATGTCAACAAGAAGAGGCAAGCACGAACTACTCCCCCTAACATCACCCCCACGCATATCTATACCTTCTCATCTACTCTTCTGCGATGTCGTATTTTCATCTAAAATTCCCGAGGTCCCTTGCATGCAGATGCAGATGCACATCTACCCTCCCGCACTCCCCGAATAGGCCCCTCCCCAGGGGAACCCATTTCATTAAAAGTCACACAACATAAACAGCAATGCGTTTCACCGTCTGGAAGCAACCTGTCAAATCGTTGGTTCCACACGCCGCACGAATAGCCAACGTGCCGCCCGAAAGCTTCCCCGATCCCAGTACAGGAAGAAAATGTGACGTGGAAGATGCTTATGTCGAATGAGAAGACTGCGACGGATACCTTGACAGTGGGTGTTACTACCTGTCCGCCTGGAAGGGAGGTAGTTTGTCCAGTCTCCCTTTGTCCTCTGTCCAAGTCTTCGACACCATCTCTGATGAACTCGAATTTGCTGGGTGATGCAGGGTTTCCGACGTCACATCGACGTTCCCACGCGGAGATGTATCATGTGATGTCTGGCACTGGAATTATTTGTATCGATCAGGAAGAATATCAATTCAGCTATATGTGTTTGCTGCCGACAGATTTGAAGTGATTGTGTATCGGTTTAGTGGGGAGAGGAAGGTGGTGAGAGGGATGTGAAGGCAAAATTATGGGGGAATGCAGAGGGCAGGCTATCCACCGTGATGGCACGTGTTGGTGATGGAAGATTAGTGGTTGAATTTAGGGAGTGGGGAGAGGGCAAGTGACTGCTTTGTAGACCTATTGGGTTCTTGAGAATATACAGGATGATGATGGGCATGTCATCTAAATACCTACATATTCAACCCCTGTTGACAGCGTTCCCAACGTACCGTAATACGGTACGTTTGAAGCTATCTTGGGGCACGTACGGGTCGATTTCTGGTGTTGTACGTACGGGAGGTCCAAAAAAAGCTCTAAGTACGAACCGTAACCGTAGTACGGTCGCTCGGACCACATACGGATCGTATAATTGCCTAATTAGGCAACCACTAAGCTTATTTTGTAAATTGAAGCTGCTGTAGGCGCTCGAGAAGCTGTATCGTGGTGTTGAGGATAGAGATTTCAGCCAGCGTTGTCGCCCAGGTAGCTGCTGTTGCTGGGTATATTGATGCTGCTGCCAGCGACCTCGCTGTTGCCGGATTTGTAGCTGCTGCCTTGCTTGCTATCCCAGCGTTGTACGTGTTGTTGTAGCTTCAAAACCTCGCTTTTGACGATGCTGTGACGTAACCAGTTCTTCTGTAGTTGTAGAGCCTCTATCGTGGCCGCGCTGAGGCGGTTGCGATCGCTTGTAATCGTCCGTTTGGCGGTTGAGAAGATACGCTCACACTCACAGCTGGTAGCAGGGACAGAGAGGTAGTCGGTGGCTATCTTGAAGACTATTGGGTACTTCTGGCGTCCGATTTCAAGCCACCAGCGCCAAGGATCGTGGAGGAGAGCGAGTTGTTGTTCGCTGGCGTTCGTGAGGTCCTCACGGAGGTCGTCAAAGTACTCCTCCAGCTGGCTTGCACGCTTTTGACGCTTGTGAGACTTTGAGCCGGTGAGAAACATGAGATCAACAGCCATCGTTTGGCTGTAGAGGTCAGTGTTGCCGCCAGGTACCTTGCGACGCGGCAGCGGCAACGCTGTATCGTCGTCGTCTACCTCTGCCGCCATATAGAGCTTAAAAATCTTGATTATAGACTCCTTTGCGCGCTTTACCCAATCAGCGTACTGCTTCCAGTGGGTTTGAAACCAGGCAAGGCGTAGGGCGGGATGGAGAGCAGTTGCGACGACGTAATAGCTAATTTGGGGTTGTATAATTAGCTTTTCAAAGTACGAAATAAGCTTCTCGAGGCCGTGTTTTACAGCAGCTACAAAGTAGTCGCTGTTGTTGTTATCGTTTTCGAACCCAGCTTTGGTGGAGCTGTAGAGAGTCCACAAAGCTTGCAAGTTTGTCAAGGTTTGCCACAACGACCCAAAGCCGGACGCGCTGTTGTTACCCTCTAAGCGCTTCGTCATCTCAACAGGCGCTTGTAGAAAGTCGACAAGCTGTTGTACGCCCTCCCACTCCTCGCTAGTAATCTCGTCTTTAAGTGGGTTATAGTCCTCGTCTTGCCCTTGCGAAGGTTGTTGTTGTAGTCTGGTCATAAAGCGCGTAATCGGGTTACGAAGCTCCAGGCAACGGAGGAGCATGTAGTATACTGAGTGCCAGCGGACGCCTCCATCTTGACGTAATTGAAGCGTGTTGTACGTGTACAGGTCGTCGTCGTCGCGTGGTTCTTTCTGGAGCGATAGAAACAACTCACGACGCTTGTGAGAGGCGCAAACAGCGTTGACGAAGTTGTGTAGCTTACCGACAACCCCATGGGATCGAAAGAGCTCATATTGTTGAGCTGGGGACGCCTCTACGAGCTTGGCTTCAAACCGGCTTACGCCTTTGCCGTACAACGTCGCCTTAACGACGAGGTTTATAATATGCCCAGCACAGCGTATGCGGTTGTTTGACGTAAGCTCAATATCGTCGTGTTCGTTGAGGCCTTGGATAAGCTCGTTGTCGTTATTAGTGGCGTTATCGCCGACGAAGCAGTGGAGTTGTGGTGCTATTTCGAAGCTATCGAGGACTTGGAGGATAACAGCAGCTTGCGCAGCGCCTGTATGATCGCCGTAGAGGTTGCGAAACGCGAGAAGTATATCACGCTGTTGATATTGAGCGTCTGAAGTTGTTAGCTGTTGTCAAAATACAGCTATCGACAAGGACTCACCCGCAAAATGACCCACAACACCAAGGAAGCTTAGGTGGTTACTCGACGTCCACACGTCGACGCTTATACTTATTTTGCTTCGCGCTGTCGTTACGAGCTTCTTGATCTCCTCTCTCCGCTCCTCCAGGGTTACTCTCGTGTATTCAGCGATCGTAGCGGTTGACGTAGGCAGCGCCTTCAAGAGATCGCTTCGATTCCATGTAAGCAACCCTCGTAGCTCAGGTGAGGTTGCAACTAGAAAGCTAATATCTTTTAGTATTACCCAGTCAATAAGAGCGGCTTGGAGTTGCTCCTCTTGCCACGGCGTATGCGATACAAGTCGATTCGAACCAGCAACCCTCGCAGCGTCAAACGGGGAGCTCCATCTTAGATCTTCCTGTACAACCTCAGGCAGAAGGCCTGTATTGACGTCAATCCGGTGGACCTTCTTCATATGGTTGATGATATGATTGTAGCCGTCAACAGTCTTGATTTGGTCCTTTAATTGCTCATTGTGGCAGCGCTTACAAAGCCAGTACTGCTTTATCTTCCCGTCTATTTCCTTGTACGTGAGATGTACCCCATAACGCCATATTCGGGATACAGTACGTTTGCCAAGGAGTTGACTTTTATTTTTTACCGCGTACGATAAGCTCTGTGGATCTAAGCGTTGCCCAAGCTTGTATACGTGGCTGAAATCAACATCAAACGCAGGCTCGTTGTCGTCAAAACTCAGCTCAGAAACCTGTGAGGATATACCCAACGGCGTAGGGGTTACTGGAGGTAATTGAGATGGCGATTCTGATGGTGCTGTACGGCGAGAGGCAGCATGGTGGTATACAGGATAGTTTGACGCGGAGGAGTTGACTGACGGGGTTGAAGGAGTACCCCGTACCCAGCTTCTGAGTTGAGATTGAGACATATTCAATTGATGATACTGACGATATACAGCTGGCGAGAAGCCTCTATATCAACAAGCCCATAATCCCAGCCACCTCCCAGCCACCGCAATACTCAGTCACCAAAACAAAACTTCTCACAATACCCACGATACCCACGAGGTTTCCAGCTTCCATCCACGAGCCGATACACCCTGTACAGCTATCGTGAGGTCTATCCAGCTTTCCGTGGTGTTGTTGTTGCCTCTGTTGCGCGATATCTCAACGATGAGCGATGAGGAGCCGCTAATTGGGCTACAGTCAACCCACAACACCACGGAAAGCTAGATAGACCTCACGATAGCTGTACTTCCTCATCGAGGGCCTGCCGTACGCCAAAAGCAAGGTTCTATACCGCGTAAACCAGCTATATCTCATCATGCAACATACAAGGACCCCCGTAGCGCAGGTATATATACACGCTGTTGTGAATAGAGACTTTGCCGTCTCCGTTAACTACACCTACAATAGCGTAGTGCGATTACTAATAGGGACTTGTCCCGGCTTCCTTTATAAGCCTCTCTCGGGTGTAGTTGGAACCACTGTAGTGTTTTTTTTTGTTCGAATTAGGTTACAAACCTCTCTTTTTGCTTCTTTTTGGATACAGGTACGCCTACAGCAACCGCAACACTAAGAAATCAGCTGTATAGGACTCCTACGCTGTTTTTTCGGCTTCACAGCGATCCCCAGCCAAAACCCGATAACTCCGAGCCGTACGCCGTACTACGGCTCCCAAAACTTCACCCCCTACGGATACGATACGGACCAATGAGAGGTCTCCTACGTACGGCTTACGTACGTCGTATCAACGTACCGTACCCCGCCGTACTACGTTACGTTGGGAACGCTGGCCTGTTGAGATCACCAGCGCTGCTAACGCAATTGGCTTCGCCACATTCTCATAGATGTTTCTTTGCTCATGGCCTCGAAATAGCCTACTGATTGAGATTACTTCTTAGTCGGAGGAAGCTTTAGCTTGATCGGTACAAGGACGGCGGGCTCGGTAGGCGTCTCTTTCTCTTCCTGGGTAGGCGAGTCTTTCTTCTTTGTCTTCTCGCCGACAAAGACACGCTCGTCCTCGTCGATTTTCATGTTCTTCATGCGATCCACGTCATCCTCGGCGGCCGACTTGTGCTTCATATCGGGCACGACAGTATCAACTCTAGCTTTGGTCCACTCAGAGAGGATAGAGATATCTGCCTCCTTCGGAACGTCACTAGCCTTTCCCTTGTCGACTTTGTCAGTGCCATCACCATCACTAGCACCTGTGTTTGGTGACTTGGAGTGGTCCTTCGTGGCTTGTATGTAGTCTTTCTTCTTCTTATTTTTCGGACCTTCAAATGAAGGCTTTTGTCCTGCTGTCGTCTCCAGCGACCATGTATCTCCTTCATTCACCTTGTCAAACACAGTGCTCATGTCCTCGTCAAGCTAGTACTTGACTTCAAACGCCGCGTCTTCTGCGGTAGGACAAGGATTGCTTTTATATAGCATCGTCCAGTTGTGCACCTTGGGGTCAGAATAGACTATCAGCGCGCCTCGGTACTCTACGCTATCTAGACGGCCGGTTGGCGTAGTAGAAGAAGTGATGAAGTTGAAGCGTTCGGCTAGTAGGTAGAGTTGCGCGTAGTAGGCGTGTGTATTGGAGAGGATGCGCTTCTTCAGATCGTGGAAGTGGTAGGCAGAGTGGGGGGAGTAACCCTTGGACGGGTGTGGGACGTCATGCATTTTCTTCTGTAGCTGATATGCTGTTGTTGGATCAACACCCATTAAGTTAGGAATGTACTTGCCTTATTGGCTGAACGGAGTTCGGAAAGTGGCTTTGGGGTCATGTCCTGCAGGGTTTCGTAACTGGCTATAGCGTCTTTAGAACAGTAATAGAACACGGGTGTACATAACATATAGCCGAATGCTATGTGCGAGAGTTTTGTGCACATATGTCCAGATCTGGAAGGGTTAGGAGCATCCGAGAACGTGCGAGAAGTTGCCGGTGTCCGAACGGACGGCGATGCGCCTGGACAGTTGTAGTAAACAAAGTCAAAGAGAAATTTCGCACTCTTTCACTCTTTACATACCCCGCATCAGAACGAGATGATAGAACGAGTAATACACCACGGGGAACTTCATGTGATACGGTGTTGAGATCAAGGGGGTGCTCCAGTACTATCAACACAACATCTCGCTCCCATTCTGCTGACGGCCCTACTACTCGTTTCTTCCCTCCTGTTTCGAGATCCTCCGTTGTTGCATCGAACTTTTCAGAATACCCAAGTGTCTGCTCGCAATAATCAACAGCGTATGCTCTCGAAGCATCAGTGACTCTCTGTAAACAGGTACATCGCCAGTCGCTCGATCGAGTGACCACGGTAGGCATCTGAGCAGTTTGGAGCATGCCGAGAGTGGGCTTAGAGACGTCCAGGTCGCCTGAGCGTTCGCCTTGGGTACCGAGTTGGACGAGGTCGACTCGGTCATAGCTGACTAGCAGCCTTTGCATTCATGACACTATGTAGATTAGGGTGTAGTGCGTAGGTAGTTAACAAGTTGAAATTGCAGCGAAGATTACGATAATATGGGAAGAGTAATGCGAGAGTAAAATGGAAAGACCGGCCAGCCACATGCTTTAGACTGACACAAGAGAGCAACCTCATGAGACGAGCACTAGTAGCAACATACATTGGATTGTGTCATGAGTGGCTTTTGTTGCAGTATTCTGAATGCCTTCACAACACTACCTAGTTAATATTACCGGACTTTAATTGTCCAACAGTATGTCTTGTTGAATTTGTCTTATCTACCCTGTGTTTAATGTCTGGACATAGTGTACTTCCTAGCTTCCTGTTACAGTGAAAATGGTTTGATAGTATTGACTTCCTCTTTTTCTTCGCCGTTCGATCCAGGTGCCAATCGAATAAGGGAGAAACCCCCTTGATACGTGACGCGCAGCATGTTTGTGATTAAGCAGACTATTGATGGATGATGCATGATAGCTTCCAATTGCTGTGCGAATGAAGAAGAACTAGTCTTCTGATGGTGATTGTTGTTGAGATGCCCAGGTGGTTGACAAGACAAACGTCATCACAAGAACCTTTCGCACATGTGGTACAACGCACAATTCAACCAAGGATGACATGTAACCAGTACAAGATAGGTCCATCTGCGTAGCGAACACACTCATGATATGTCGAGAGCACCTTCAAGGCTGCAAATTGCATCTAGGCTGACCAGCAGAGTACATGCGACATTTGTATTGGGCATATCCATGATCGACGTTAGCAAATGCGACGGCCGAGATTTCGCCCAGGCTTGAGATTCTAGCTTCGACTGCGCGGGCAACGGTTCACAGGCAATAGGTAGGCTGCTGCGTGGCCAGAGAGTTGCCTCGGTTGAATGCCTCGACAGCATTGGATCCTTTGCATCCTTTTTACGGGGAACATCCTCGTCAAATTGTCTCGCCTCATGGAACCGAGATGACATCCAGTCCCATCTCACCAGAAGGCTGAACGACAACTCAAAAAGTTTAATTCCACCTGTCAAACGTCAATATATATCTACAGTGGAGCACATAGCAGACACGAAAAAATATTCTTCGATTTCCAGCATTTGAGCGGCCATGCACAGCTAACCGCACATCGATCATATCCGCGCTGATTCTCAGCGAGCGAACCAGTCTCAGCACTAGTCGCCGAAGCTTCCGCCGCAATGACGCACATTTGTATTGTTTTGGAAAGCCATCGGCACGGGAGTTAAGTCTAATTCCGTTGACGGTTACTGTGGTGGAAGCGAGGCGGGATACACCTGTGGCTTCTACGTGGCCACGGCAGTATTACATTGTGCTTATTAGACTAGGCAAGATGACAGGAGTATATATAGATGCTCGACCCGTACCTGGCTGACAGGTTCCCCTTGTACAAAGTTAGACTTATTTGTTGTTGCAAGTCGCGAGTACTTGGGGAGTATAGACCTCGTTACTTCTCTATTGACTTTCCCAATCTAATTCGCCAATATGCTGCAATTCGCCGCAGCCGCGGCCTTAATAGGTGCTGCGTATGCACAGAATACGTCTTTACCTACTGTCGATCTTGGCTACGAAATTTACCAGGCTTCAGGTTTCAATGTTCGTCAACGTTCTTTCAAATTCTGATGTCGCATTGCTAATTAAGCCAGGATACTGGCAATTTCTATAACTTCTCCAACATACGATATGCTGCTCCACCTGTTGGCAACTTGAGGTTTGCACCGCCTCAGGCTCCAGCCGAAAACAGATCAACTATCAACACCGGCAGTGTATCAAGGTACAAGTCATAGGGACATAACTTTCTCGCGATCATACTAATGTATGCAGGATCTGTCCTCAGGCTAGTCCTGGCTGGAGTGCAGTCGCAACTCAATCCTTGGCTAGATATGCGCTCGGTCTTCCTGCTTCCAACACATCGTACTCGACAACGGGAGCGAACGTCAGCAGCCCAGTTCCCGAAGCGGATCCCCGCGTGTCTGAAGATTGTTTATTCTTGGATGTCTTCGTTCCCGAGGACGTGCTGAGCAAAGCGGGGCAAGGTTACGGGGCTCCTGTTCTTGTATGGATCTACGGAGGCGGTTATACGGCAGGCGAGAAAAACAAGAACCCGGCAGGGCTTCTTGCTGCGTCTGGTAACTCATCTAATGGCGACGTCATTTATGTTGCGATGAACTACCGTCTTGGCGCGGCGGGCTGGATGGGTGGTCCTTCGTATCAAGCGGAAGGTGGTGTGTCAAACCTGGGCTTATACGATCAGCGATTCGCGCTTGAGTGGATCCAAGAGAAGATTCATCTATTTGGAGGTGACAAGAACCGAGTAAGTAGGGATTAGTACCTGAATCTGCCACATGTACTGACTTGTCTTTTAGGTTACTGTCTTTGGCCAAAGTGCTGGAGGTGGATCGATTATGCATCAGATTACTGCATACGGCGGCAACAACGGCTCAGCTCCGTTCCAACAAGCTGTTCCGCAGAGCCCTGGATGGCAACCGACAACTTCTGCTGTTACGCAGGAAGATGTTTACCAGAAGTTCCTCAAGCTCACCAACACCACATCTCTCGCAGAGCTGCGTGCTCTCCCATCTGAAGAGATCATTCGTGCGAACGCGCAGCAGATCATTTATGATTCTCCGTATGGCACATTTACTTACGGTGTAAGTGTCCCTATACGAAGTGCATGTGAGACACATACTGACTTCGTACACGTACATTTAGCCTGTGGTGGATGGACTCTTCGCTCCTCAGCAGCCTGCTCAGCTCCTAGCTCAAGGCCGATTCGACAAGGACGTACGCGTAATGGTTGGCCACAACGCTAACGAAGGAGCCCTCTTTACTCCTTTCTACCTCCCAAACGAGGATACATTAGAAGAGCAGATCGCAAGCGCATTTGCCAATATTCCAAAATCGTCTCTAGACTACATTGTAGATACTCTCTACCCTGCAGTGTTCGATGGTTCACTGGGCTACACCAACAACTTCGAGCGCGGCAGCCTCATCGTTAGTGAGGCTGTCTTCACATGCAACACCAACTACCTCTCGAGAGCCTATGGGAACAAGACATACTCTTACCTCTTTGCGATCCCTCCGGCTATACATGGCCAAGACATTGCGTATACGTACTTCGAGGGTGGTGCTGCTTCCACTGTACCGACGAGCGTTACCAACACGACCATTGCCATTGCTCTGCAGCAGTTCATCACCAGCTTCGCTGAGAATGGCGTTCCAGACGCCAAGGGCGTAAAGCAGTTCAACATGTACGGCCCGGATGCCACGGTTTTGGAGCTCAACGTTACGGGTATTGAGGATGTACGCGACAGCAACGCGAACGCGCGGTGTGCATGGTGGCAAAAGGGGCTGTACTAAGCGTGAGACGATGCAGTACTGCTAGTTTGTATGGCTCAAGTAATCGTAATGAATTAATCGCTTTCATGTTGGGATGCGTGCACATGCAAGATTTTGTCAGGCCCAGGCATGCTAATTCCGCATGGCGATGTGCCTCCGCTATGCATGGCAGCACTCGGACCCACATCCGCAACTGGTTGATCATAACTACGTCATTGCACAGCAGCTCAGTCCACGTCCACATGCTTTAAAGCTGTCTTCTGCCGCACACTCACAGGAATCTCATTTAACAAACCACCCAATAAATCAATTGCCACTCCCCTCCCCCTACCAACAAGCTCAACTTGCGAAGCACCAACACCGCACAACAAACCATCAACATGTTCCGTCAACATATTGCCCGCCAGGCCCGCCTCTTCAGCACCACACCCGTTGCGCGCAAGAGCCCCGTAGAGGCTATCAAGGATGCTGCCAAGGCCGTCGACAGGACAATCTCTGGTGCTGCTGTAAAGGGCATTGAGAAGGGTGGTACGTACATGATCCAAGCACCATGCTTCCCATCCTCGTTGCACCGCCTGATGTTCTCTTTTCTCTCATAGCCGAGAATATGACGACATCGTACAGTGCGCAAGCTTCAACGCACTAGCACGGGAAAAGACGGAGGCTAACAATGCATCAACAGAGGAAGTCGCTGGCGCCGTCAAGGAGTCCGTCCCCGAGACCACCGGCCAGGCCAAGGGTCAGGCAAACGAGATTTCCGGTGAGGCCAAAGGAAAGGCCAACGAGCTGGCTGGTAAGGCCAAGGGAAAGGCGCAGGAGCTCAAGGGCGAGGCCAAGAGCAAGATGTAAACACGTCGACGTACATCGGCAACGACACGTAATGATACGAGTGGAATATGCTTCGTTGGCATTGCTGCCTCAGGAAGGTCAAGCTTAATCGTCACGGCAAAATGAATGAGATAATGTTTCAATAACGGCATGTCGTCCTCGTGGATGATGACACTATCTGTAGACTTGTGCCTGTAGTTCCTCAATGAATCATCTCTGGTGCCTCCTGCCAAATTACATTCCTGCACTATTCCACAGAACATCCCGCTCCATAGTTCGACTGCTATCCGATCCCGACCTGTATGCTGGCCGCAATACAACACCACACTATACCCTTCGCCATCTCAGCTCGTCTTTGGCTTGCATTTGTCTCAAGGACGCTCCGTTCACACAGACTAGATGGTGTATGAAAACGCATGTGCTTGTCTCCATTGCTAGAAAAGACTGGGGAGTCGCGTGTTCAAGCAGGACCAAGTACTTTTGTAGACCGGCTAAAACAAAACATGTCTTTGTCTGGCTAACTGAGAAGTAGACTTCTGGGGATTTGGGCCACCCAGTGAGTGGCCTAGCATACTATGGCAGAGGCAGATATTACTGTGAATGCAGATGGTGGTGACGGCACCTTCAGCACATCACAAACGGCATAATATTTGCTAGCAAACAGTCATCACGTAAAAGCAACAGCGTCGCATGTCCAAAGAAACACATGTTTCTTATTGAATTATGACCCAGCAGCTTGCAACATCGTGGATCAGATGCCACATCCCAGAAATCATTTGACAAAAGCGGGCGGGTGGCAAAAGAGAGAAGCGAAGAGGACTTGTGAACAAAAGATGAAATAAATGTCCTACACCAATAAAGGAAAGTAGAGAAGATAACGTGGGTTTGTTGTGGTAAGATGTGATGGCATGGCGTAATGCTTCATCCAGTTATTCCTGCAAAGGGGCTACCACTGCCCAATCGCATGTTTGGCCCTCACACGAACCACATGCCCATCTACGGAAAGAGGTTAGCAATTGTGCCTTTGTACGTTAAGAGGCTATGGAGAGACTCACCATGCCTCTCTTCACCTTGTCTCCCTGCAATTCATACGTCTCTGCAGGCGGCAGCGCGTACCCGCTCTTGGTCGAGCTCGCACTTGTTTCGAAAGTCGTCTGTGTGAGACTTCCAGTTGCGCTCGTGACGTCAGTACTCGAGTCTACGGGGAAGGAAGTTGCAGTAGCATCGGTAGTGGTTGCTGAGCTAATAGACGGGGTCCAGTAAGAGTAGCCCGAGGAAGAAGCGGTAGAAGAACCGACGGGGAAAGAGGTAGCGGTGGCGTCAGTGCTGGTAGAGCTCACCAAGACAGGAGTTGAGCTGGAGGAGCTTCCGGATACTGAAGGTGTAAAGGAGCTTTCGGTACTGCTGGACGTCTCAGAAGTCTCAGAGCTGAACCCGCTACTGGAAGAAGCTAGAGATGAGGAAGCGAAGGAAGTGTACTCCGTTTCGATGGAAGTGTATGTGCTCGACCCTTGGGACGTCTCCGGGCCGGTCGAACTGCTAGAAGGAAACGGTGTGGCAGAAGGCGTCTCGATGGTGCCTGATTCGCTGCTCAACGCTTCTGATGACGTCTCGGAAGGAAGCACGAGAGTACTAGTGCTTAAGCTGATCGACTCAGTGTACGAAGGTGTCCCAGAGCTACTAGACGACTCACTTGACGACGAAGAGGTTGTCCAGTACGAGAAGCTTTCCGTAGTCGGCGTTGGCTCGGGATATATTGTGGTATCGGAAGGTGTAGGCGTGAATGAGTCGGTAATAATCGAGCTGAATGAGTAGCTATACGATTGCGACAACGTAGATGAAGAAGAATCGGTCTCGGACGCACTAGGTACACTGCTGGTATCCTCTGTAGACGATGCTGTGTATGATGGCGTGTAAGACTCCACACTAGACAAACTGGATGTCTCTTCGGAAGAACTTGAAGTGTATGAGGCCGATGGGGAGAATTCGGACGACGTCCCGGTGATGGAAGCAGTTGACGACTCTTCGGAAGAATTGGGCGTGTATGAGACCGAACCAGTTGTAGAGTGCCTGGACATGGTATGAGTTCGAGACCAATCGCGTGTGGAGGTACGACTTCGGATGGTTCTGGAACTTCCAGATGACGTCGAATCCGAAGTCGAAGATGATATCGAATCATCGGTAGTTGATGTGGATGTCTCAGTTGCAGTGTATGACACTACGGACGTGAAGGTAATCCAGGAAATGGTTGAGATGTCGATGGTCGACGAGTAAACGGTATCAGTTTCAGTGGGATTGCTGCCGCTGCTGGTGGCGTTGCCAGGTGGACCGTAGTATCCAGAGGACGTAGCAATACCGGAAGTAGTTCCGTTGCCGCTGGATGTCGCTGTAGGCCCCGTGTTTGTCTCGGTCACGGTTCCATTAGAAGGATATGGAGGAGAAATAGTGATGACAGTAGTGGAGGCGATGACAGAGGTAATGACAGTTACATTCGTGCTCGGACCTTCTGTTGTCGTGGATGGCTTTGGAATATAGGAACTCTGTGAAACTGTCGATTTGGTGCCAGCTGTGGAGGTCAAGGACGGTATCGAAGAGCCTGGTGCGGTACCTGTACCCCAGGTAGACGAAGCCGTGCCGGTGCTGTTGCCATAAGGCGCGGATGTCTCGTATGGTGGCAAAGATGGGTGATATCCGGAAGACTGAAGTCCGGTCGAAAGAGTGATACTTAGAGATAAAGATGAAGAGCCGCTACCCCAGCTACTCGCTGTAGCCGCGGTAGATGTAGAGTTTCCAGACGAAGTTTGACTGGGTCAACAAATTAGCTCAACGGGAATACAACTACAGAAACAGATCATAACTTACGATGTCGGTGGGATAACAATCGATGTGATGACAATGATACTAGTGTAGACAATGATGGAGGGCCCTGGTGCCGTAGAGTTTGCGGACGGCAAGGAAGTTGGAACAGGAGGGAGATCAGTGGACAGCGAGATGCTAGTACCGGTTGAGTATATGAATGACACGCTAGGACCACTGCTGCTTGAAGTTGGATATGGAGGAGAGACTGGTGGTGGCGGGGCATACTGCCGAGGCCGTATGTGCTGTGGGAAATTCACTAAATAAAGCTGTTAGCCCATATCGTAAAACCAAAATAACCCATGTTCTCGGTATAACGACAGGGAATGTAGATGCTCCTAACAACAGTGGTAAATTGCAGACTTACATGGCGCCCGCTCAGCAGCAACGAGCGTCAGGAAGGCCGCGAACGGCACATGGGTACTGAACTTCATGATTCTTCGTGGATCCCGAAGTAGACGTATTATTGGAGACGAAGGGGTGAACGAGTGGTGATAGAGGAAGAAACGAGAGACTATGCCTAGCAGACAACTACAGCTGGAAGGCTCGTGCCTCAAATGAGTGAATATGGTGATCTTATATGTGATAAAGTCCGGTCCACCGCGATATTGTGATGGTGTGATGCTGCCATAACTGTACTATAGTAACAGAACAACCGGTTAGCACCAACACAGGCATGCAGCACGACATCATGCTTCCACTGATTTATCGGTCTTCCAAGTCATCGGCAAATCTAGTCTGACGGCAGCCGGAGTACAATCTATGATGCCTATGTTATCTCAGTCGACAGATCGGGCTCAAGCTCTTGACCTTGTGGAGTATGAGAGTAGCAGCCGTCCCTCGAGAGGAAATGCATCACCTCAACAGGCAATGCTAGCTGAAGTTGCTTCGTACTGACCCGTAGACAAGTTAGCCGGTGTGCTCGTATATATTGGCAGTGCAACAACACGCTGTTTGTTCCGAGTCTAAACCCAAGAAGGTAATCACGGGACGGTAGACGATGGGCGGAGATCAACGTCACACTGCAGTGCAGCAGCCGCCACTGGCGGTGCGGGAGGCGAAGATAGGAAAGGCTCGAGGGATATGAGCTCACGAATGGCGAAGTAATCCGACCTACCGTTGTTCAGATCGAACAGATCGATACAGCCACTTCTCTGGGCATGGTGTTGTTGCAAGCCAATGGACTGGCGTAACTCGACGTTGGAGAGCGCACCCAATGTCATTACGCTGGACCATGCCCGTATTCTAGAGGGATTACAAGCGTGACACAAGAATATGAAGTCAGTTGGAACACTGCCTGACAGACGCCTCGCAGTGCCTCTTTGCCCGTGACATGCAGCTTCAGATGCGAAGAGCCATTATGGCCGGACGGAGATATCCTTGACTAGTCGGTACTTGGCCCCATCGATGTGGCTCGTCGTAGGATTAGTAAGTATTCTGTTCTTGCCCATGGAATACCAATGGCGATATCGGCGTTGTTTTTCAACATGGGTTGTGCAGTTCTCGGGCTCTATCAGAGCAAGTACCACTGGTACGACATAAGAGCGTGCTTGAGGAGCGCAACAGAAGGACCATGGACGGCTCGAGGTCAGGGACCACACTAAACAGCTTGCATACATTCTAGTGAGGTCTGCCATCACTAGCTCAATGCACAGATGCAGGAACCAAATTCGAGCTCAGGGTTCTGTGTCTCACCGAATATCCCGCGGTAGGACAAGATGGTTAGCGCAGCGAGTCGCGGGACGTTCCGGCGGCCTGAGGTATATTAATGTAGCTTAACAGCGAGATGAGATGGAACGTGCTGGTGTGGGTTTTCCCAGACGATTGCACAAGCTGGACTCGTCGTTGCATTGGAAGAGATCTGCTAAAAGCATTGTGCACGGTACGAGGGTGCTGTTCACAACGCTACCTAGCTAACCTTTGGCGTTATCATGTGACTCGACTCAACTTTTCCGTCATTACCTACCTAGGTACCTTCAACTCGACCGTTGTAGGCATGGACACACTTGCGCAAATAGTACGAGCGGCAAGTATGTGATTCGTCACGTAGTAGAACATTGTGCGTAACTGGGTTCCAAAACTGATGTATGTTACGCAGTCCTAGACGGGCCGCGTCGAGGTTGTACCCGGTATGGGACCACAAGCTGAACGGCCAGTGCACATTGGTCTTCTAGGCTCCTTTTTCGTTTCCTTCTTCTGGGCTCCAGGCCCCGAGACATTCATCGGAAATCAGTCCGTATGGAAGAATCTTGTTGGAAGGACTGACAAGTAGCAAATAGCCGCGAATGGAATGTTATGATTGATACGTTACATACACATGATTAGAGGCAGAAGTGGAGAATCGATTGCATACGGCTGGTGGCCATCACAATTATGTATTATGCAGTAAGCACTTCGGAGTGAAGTGTTACTCGGAGAAGAGATCGCTATGCAGGCGACAGCAACCTCGAGCGCCTGCAGAAGGAAACGCTTGTATGCTGAGCGTATGGTGCCTTTCCTGGGTCAGATGAAAATTCTACACAACGCCTCTAATCGTAACCTCGTGAACGGCACTGTACAAAATGTATCCTGTGCGTGTGAAACCAGAACCGTTATCAAAAGCGTAGCAAAGTACCAAGGCAATCGACGCACACGGCCCAAAGGGGATAATATAAAAAAGGCGGTTAGCCTCATATGAAGGATGAAGAAAAAGTGGCAGTGTGAGTCCTAGTCCCAGTTCACGAGGCTGTTGCCGTTGTCTTGATCATTTGTGGACTGGTCATCAAAGGGCTGTGAAAAATCTGCGCCTTGGAAGTCGAAGAAGGCGCTGTAATCACCATTGCCGGGTGTCAAGTAAGAATCATGGGAATAGAAGCCATCAGAGACAGCATTTGTGGCTGCCGGCGATGTGGTAGCTGAGACAGGCTCCGTCTTTAGATTCAGACCAGAAGAAAGAGTCTGAGCGGAGCCAGTAGCATTGTCCGACATGCTGGTATTGTTCGGAGTCCGTGTAGCCTTATTGGGGTTGTAGGTGTACGTAGGAGCAAATGGCTGTGGGAGGTTGTCGCTACCAGCCATGAAGACAGCAGTGCGTGGGTCATTCTGATCGAGGACTGACCCCAAAAACTGCTGCGACTCAGGCGGCATTGACAAAGTCAATGGGTTGGTGTTGAGGGCCTGCGCTGTGTATGGATAATTCGTGGGGCTGCAGGAATAAGAAGAAGGCGTATTAGGATCACTTTGCACAGATGCGGCGTCATGGACTGAAGCGGCATTTGGCGAAGCAGTCTGTGGTGAAGATGACTGACGATGCTGAAGCGCATGTGTGGTGGGTGAACGCGATAGCGAAGGACGTGTTGATTGGTCTGTTACTTGGTTTGATTGCTGGAAAGCTTGCGGCGGTAAAGACAGTCTTCGGTTGAGCTCGGACTGCGGCGTCGTGGTACCTGCACTTGCCGGTTGAGCTGATGGATCAAAGTGCGATGCGCCTTGAGGCAGTTGAATGGAAAGAGCGCGCTGGTGAGACTGAGTGCGCTGGGGAATGTGGTACGGCGACTGTCGGTAGCCCTGTTGCGGTTGAGCGATGGTTGGGCTAAACGGCTGCGCTTGCTGGAACCCCTGGGGCGAGGCCGGAGTGAACTGTTGTGGTGGGAGCATGGAGGGATTCAGCCAGTTGTTTGGCTGGGAAAACGCAGCACCGTTGGCTGGATACTGCTGGCCAAACTGCTGGAACGTCGGGCCTTGGTTCTGATACTGCGACATGAACATGTTCCTGACGCCGTGCTGGGTCGCAATGTAATCATGGAGCTTTTTGTTAAACATGACAGAGGTAGTATGCAGATGCGCGTTCAGGCGTTGGTACTGGGTAGGCAGATCATCATCCTCCTCTTCGTACATCTCTTCATTGATGACATCCTGCTCAGTCACACGCAAAGCACGGCCGGTGCGCTTCTTGTGGATCTCAGAAGCCCTGCGTGCCGACTCGATGCGAGCCTCTAGACTACGATCACTGCGGCGCGAGGCAGCAATGTAAGCACTGTCGGGCATTAGAATTGGCATCGTGTAGAGTGGATTGAGTTGACCAACCGCTCCTGATTCTCCTCGTGAGTGCGCTCAGTCTTGATGGGTCTGGCCGAAGTGAAAGTTCGGCGTTCGGCAGGCATGGTGAGGTGCAGACTCGAGATGACGGGTCAGGCGTGGTGGAATAGCAAAGATGGGTGGGTGGCGGTGGGGTAGCTGACAGATGGGCGAGTCAGCACGACAACGGATGGTCAATGGGGACAGTTCGAGGGGTACGTCTAGCAACGACTTCGACTGCGAGGAATGATGGAAGGAAGAGAAAGAACGGGGAGCGGGCGGGCAAAGTATGTGAAGGAAGAGGGGAAAAGTGGCGACTGTCGACGCGGGTGCGGAAGCAGTGGGCGGAGCAGGCTCAAAGATGGGCCGAAAAACAAACGGAGCTACCTAGGTAGAAAGACGCTCACGTACGGCGGCCGACAGGGTTCGGACAGGATGCAGCTAGAGAGCGATACGCGACAAGGGCCGCGAGGCACAGTAGCAACGGCCAAAGTTGGCCGCGGGTCCCAAAGAGGCACAAGATGGGAGCAAAAGTGGGAATTGGCCGTGGGCTGACTGGGGGTTCCGATGGCAGTAGGCAGTTTGCGCACGGACGCTTGCAGAGCAGATCGATCGTCGGGGCGGGTAGGTGGTGGAGCAGGCGGCGGATGGGATTGGAAGCAGGACGGGCGCGTTACGTCGAGGGCTTGCTTTGAACATGTTATAGCAACAGTGCGAAGAAGCAATTGCCGTCGTGTGGAACTGGGCCACACCGTCCGTCAATCACAAGCCGCGGCAGGGCAGCATGCCAGCAGCCAGCAGTTCCCAGTCCCCGCAGCGCCTGTCGCCAGCGTGCGGCCTACCGCACCTCTCGACGGCCACGGCACCACGTCCGGCCTGCTCTGCGCTGTGCAGGCCCGTCGGCGACGCGGGTGCAGCAGGGGCGAAGGTTCGCGCCTAGCTCTGTGCCAGGCTCAATGGCTGCACGACAAACACGACGCCCATGGCTTGGCCCAGTCCAAACTGCCCATCGAGCACGCTAGCATCGCCGTGCCACTTCCCGCCGATAGACGAGACGCGTCGTGGGAGAGGGCAGCGCCCACCTACGGTCGCGTCAACACCAGGCCACTTGATCACACCGTGCGCCGGCCATTGGGTCCACGCCCGTCGCCAGGCCTGCGCTATGCACACGCTGCCGTCGCCTCACCGTTGGCCGGTTCCCGCCTCCGCGGCCTGGAGCTGTCGCGACTCCCAAACCTGCCCGTCTGCATCGAGCCAACATCCCGTGGCCAGCGACGCCTAACAATACCGAGCTTTGGACAGTCTCGCCTGCAGCCATGTGACATGGGCCAAACGGCTGGTTTCATCCTGCTGCACAAATCTCATGACAGCCGATCGCCTGGGTGCGCGGACAAGGGGCGCCCTGATCGAGCAAACGATATCGAGATACGCGAACGGCGCATCGGGACTAGCTCCGATCTGATCGAGTCCGTCACGCAAACTCGGAGCCCTGGTGCGCCCTTGGAACTTCGCTGCCCACAATGCTCAGGACGTGCGCGCCGATCGCTCGATAAAAACACGTCGCCGACTCCCTGGGCCACGACAATAACCACTGCTGCGCTCTCCGCACTATGCTTTCTGTACTAGCTGGAGGCCATACGTCAGAAACAGGGACCGTGCTCTGTCAACATCATGGCCAGTGCAACTCTATTGTCCCCCCCAAAACCATCCGCACCATGGCAAATCGAGCCCCATGGTCTGAAATTGAGTATTTGTCACCATGCCATTTTCCCAAGATCCGGCTGGCCGCCGACGTCACACGGCATGGCTTCTTCCTTCCCATCGCTTCTGCCCCGCCGCGAGTGTCCACTGCCAGATCGTCGGGCTGCTAGTTTCGGCCTGTCAATCTATCAGTCAGTCAAAACTCGTTCATCCCTGCCTTTTCACTGCGTTTTAGATCTCATGTCAGATCAAATATCTCCGTCCGTCGTGCAGCCTATTCGCTCTTCGTGCACCGATTGAGCTAGGACACATCCAGCAACCGCGTCTTGATGCTTGAGCTTGGCGTTTTCCTCACTTGTCCTCCGGCATTCAGTCCATCGAGCTGGCGTCGGGCTTGCCAGCTTTCAAACATACGGAATTGCTTTCGTCTACTGCAGGGCTGTGAGTGACTATGGTACTGGGGGTCCTCCTACTTGCTGACTGGTACGGTCAGCCAACTCCTTTTTCAACCAGACTTGGCACATTCCAATTCTCCTGAAAGTAATCTCATGCTCTGAGATCGTCGTGAGGTAGCGGAAGCTCCACATCGCTACCACTACTGGTACACAACGCTCCGCACCAACATTAGGTCAAGGTGACGTCGCGTAGCATCCGGGTTGCGCCATCTCACACCCACATGTGAAAGAATCTGGAGCCGGTGCATATAATTCTAGCCCAACGCACCTTTAGCCGCATGATCTTGCATCCGGGGCGGCTGCGATATCCTTTGCGGCAACTTGAACGCGCTTCGTTCCACATTAGCTTTTTCTTCCCGCCTCTTGAACAGCCACCCAATTGCTAGGGTTTCCGAAACCTCTCCAGCTTTCTTAGGCTACCTTTGAATGCCTCTGTTGGAACAAAGCGAGGTTGCAACACGACCTGATTGTGTAGTTCCGTGCAACAAACGACCCCGAGCCAATGCGGTAAGCTGAGCGCTTACGCCGCGCCGCAGCGCACCCATGTTGATTGCCCTTTAATCTCCTTACTACTCCGCCATTGCCCTTCTCACATTCACCAAGACTGCAGGACGGTGGAACGCGCTCGAACTACAGCCTTGGGTTATAATTGTTCTGTAATCTTCAACCCCACGCTACACATGATCCTTCGACAGTTCTGAGTACACTGCAAACGGCAAGGCGTTGTGACATTCATGATTGATTTGTTCCGACCTGCAACGCCACCTAATTCCTGTAGGCTTTGCAATCTTTCCTCCTCAATTCGGAAGGTCTGAAGGCCTCGAGCCATGACTTCCAGCTTACACAGCACCAGTATACGAAGCTTTAGTGCCATGCAGCCCTGCGGGCCCTAACGCACGGTCGCCGGTTGAACTCGCTTACATGCGTGTCTCGGCCATATATCCTCTTCTCCAATCAAATATCGTCCTCACAACTGACCCCTCTTCGACTTTGTCATTCCTTCTTTTTCGTAATGTGCGCGGTCCCGAGATTCCGTAAAAGCCGACATGGATGCGCTCAATCTGCTGCATTAGCTTGCTGTATGTGCGACAGGCTAGCTTGCAGAAGGCCCCTTGGAAATAAGCGGCTGATAGCACATCGGAGAGAACTCCCATCAGAGAATGCGCAATAGTTCCATCCAGGCCCACAAGCAGTCCGTATATCGGCATTCCTAACAAATGCCCCATACCGACTGCTTGAACCGCCATTCATGACTGGGTTCGCAATTCTGCGAGATGTGTTCTGTCGAGCTCGCCACCGTTCGTCATGAGATCGGCAACACAGCCCCGCTGTCGGCTTTAAGAGTTCTCTATCTCCCACACAGGAACAACTGCCTCCAAGAGTTCCACAAGAAATTAAGCTTGTGTAGGCGGTCTATACCACGCGTTGTGCGTGAGCAGTTTTCAGCGAAACAGCGAATGTGGTGAGTACAATTTCTTGTCGTACAGCCATTCGAGCTCGGATCAACGTCTTCGTTGTCTTCTGTCTCTCTCTGATTGCGAAAGTCTCTCATACGTTCATTTTGTAATTATCTGTAGAAAGGCTCTCTTCTCGCACACCATTGCAGACTGCAGTACCGGCGTCTCTAGTACCGATGCATGAATACCGTGTGCAAGCGAGCAGACCGCTCCAGGTGTGCGGGTGATCAATCTCGTAGGGCCCAAAAGGGTCCAGCGGACCGTTGCTTCTTGCCTCCTCTGTTCAACACTGCATACACAGGCGCCTGTAAATCTTTGGGCCTTGCAGCTTACAGCACCCACCAGCCACGCTACGACACCGCTGTGTTCAGGCCACCATCTTAGCCCTCTACATAGCCAATGGCCGTCACGAGGCATATTCGCAGCACGGCATAAGCAACCAGGCAGTGCATACCGCTCGTATCGGACTGTGCACAAAGCTTAGATTCCAATATCTGAGTAGTAGGGACAACGCAACAGCAGCTTGCTTTTTGGCTTTGAAGCCCGCAGAACGAACAAGTCGCAAAGTGTTTGAAATACCCGAGACGCTGGGTAAATGCCCAAACAGGGCCACGCCATGCGCAGCCACGTTGGCCTTGTCGCATCATGTCAACGACGCAGAGGAAACATCCTGTATGCTGCTAGCACCGGCCGTCTTCCGCAAAGTTTCAGTCGAACCACCACTGCACCTGCTGTATGCAACTGCCTTGAGCTTTCGCGATCATTCATGGTGGAGGTTTTAGTGGCCGATTCACATACTCGGACCGCCCATAGAACTCTAGACCAATCTACAGCATAGCCACAAACTATCAGCGGCCCTCGAAGACAACATGGGCTTTTTAGAGTGGCAGACGTCACTCTTGCACGAAAAGTGGCGACGGAGAACAGGTCCTCACGCGCCCTGTTTCCAGGGCTGTCCTAGACGGCCAGGTTACTGCTTACTTGCGTTTAACGTTGTAGGCTTATGCTTTCATTACTTGTTCTCAGATGGCTTGATCGAGCATCTGTCTTTGCAAACATCAGAAGAGCAGGATCCGAATTAGATAAAGGGCAACATGTCAATCGACCTGTAGGTATGCCTCTTGAATGTCTTCGCAATATTGTCCCGCCATTCGAGGAATGCCGAGTCGGGACGTAGCCTTCCCGCCCACACCCATAACCTCTTTGTATTCATAGTGAAGTACAGTCTACAGGAAGTTAGCTGGGTTCCGTCATGCCGTGGCCGTGATGGTTGGCCCGCTTTCACAAGTCACCGACTATCGCGTCGCAAGCGAAGCCCATATCTTCGAAGTCTCTGCTCCATGCCAACCGGGCGTTAAGAGGTGGCGCGATGCAATACTAGTAATTTCCACAGGCAGTCAAGAGAGCAGCTTCTCATAATACATGTACAAACCCCGGCACATGTCTTTTCCCTCCATCTTCTTTGCTGTTCGTTCCCTCATATTTCCTGTTCTGGGCATTCTGGAAAATCAACCAGGTTAGCCAAGAAGTATACGTTGTGTTTTGCATCGATATGATGTAAGCACAAGATAGAGTACACCTTCAGGGCACGTTTTGGTATTTGAGGTACACCTCGTTGGAAACAAGTTCCGTCATATCCTGCAAATTCACGACTACCTGCCCTCGTACGTCGTCAATCCATACTTCCCCCATAGTCACGTTCCTAGCATATTCTCTGTTGTGCGCGATCTGATTAAGTGAGAAGGCTAATCGCATCTGCATCACAGCACTAACGTTGTTAGCAAAAGTTTGCAAAGGCTTGAAGCTCAAAGTAGGCTATGAGGGTATCCAAGAGCAATCTCAGCGTCCAAAAGGAGGTACAGAATACCATGCTGCCGGCTAGCTGAATGCTGTATGGGTAGGCGGTGACACGGAGGTCCCTACAAAGCACAACAATGCACGCTCTCGCCCCACTCACAATCGCGCCTTCACCTTCACTTGCACTTGCACTTGCACTTTCGCTCCTGCCCGCCACGGAGCCATGTTCCGCCGTGGTTGCAAACGCTGCAAGCACGTCATATAAACAACTTTTCCGTCCGCGTCTTCTTTTCTTCACGATACTCACCCCAAGGCTTCATCATCTCTGCAGCTGCATCACTTCAAGCCAAATATGCTTCAACTCAGCTCTACCCAGCTCCATCTCCACCCACAATCGAATTACCGCTATCAACATGTTCGGCTACAGGCTCCTCGTTGTCGCTGCGCTTGCATTGGCCGTCGTCGCTACTGACGGTGAGCACACTGCTCTACGCATTCTGCATCACACAAGTTAACAGGTTTTCCAGCTGTCTGCGCACCCGCTGCCACCGTGACTGCCACTGTCACTGTCACCGAGTGCGTTCCGCAGCCTGGCAAGCCGTCGTATGCGCTGCCTCCCACTGAGTCGGTCGTCTCCTCCGCCCTGAGCAGCAGTCTGCCTACTACCAGCGTTATTCTGCCTCCCCCTGGACAGCCAATTCCCACTTCAGGTGCTTCTCTTGCGTCCACTACCGTCATCGTTCCCTCTGGTGAGACCTCTGGTGCTTCCGCCTCTTCGACTGCGTCAGTTACTAGGACGGTGGTAGCTGCATCATCCTCAGGCCGCCCTGGTGAGCCGGAGGCAAGCAGCACGTCCCCTCCCCCCGAGACTGCTGGCGCCGCTCTCGCAACACCTGTGGTCGGTCTGGGCTCGCTCGTCGCCATGGGCGCCGCAGCCGTGGCCATTATGGCCTGAGCCATTTAACATGTGTTGGCGGTTTTTATGGGAACAAGATACCATCCTTCGTCAAACTAGCTAGCTACCGCGTGATATAGCAAGTTTGTAGCTTCTCATGAGTTTAATACAAAAGGTGGCATTGTCTACAAACTTAGACCCTAGGCTAAAGGCCCTCAGAGAATTTTGTAGAGTTGCTTTCGGGCTGTGAGTTCTGTGAATAACCCCCAGGCCTAATGCTCAAAAGATTCCACGGCGAACACTTTTCAAGAGATCCGGCCATTCATCCCTAGCACTTGGTACAGCATGCTCAAAAAGTGAAGCTTCCACTTTGGCAAGTGCCGATGCAAATATCCGGGAAAATGCGCAGCAAGATGGACGAGTTTCGCGAAAGTGTGTCACGAGTTGCACCCAAGTAAGTTATAGCCTAGAGATGTTCAGCAGTGAAGCATCAAAGGGGATGGCGAGCAAGGACGATGCATGAGTCTAGATTGAAATATGTCTAAAAGATGCTAAACTTGCCATGTTTCCCACTCGGCGACTGCTCAAGCGACGCGCTACCCCGCTGGCTTGAATCTCGTTCTCAGCTCATCAATCTCACGCTGGAACTCTTCCATGTCGTAAAGAATATTACTTGAATCACTCCTCACCTCGATCTTTCCACCACTCACATTCTCATCGAGACCTAGTCTCATTTCGCTCTCCTCGACTGGTGAGTATAAAGCGTGTTCGTTTTCGCCCTTCTCGCCCACAGGTGCATATGTCCTTTTCAGCGATCTCTCACTAGCTACACTCGATCGCCTGTGTTCTGTACTTGTGCGACGATACTCTGTACTCGTTCTTCGACTTTCCGTGGGAGAAGAATAGGATACGTAGGGTCTTTGCTGGTCAAGGCTCGAGCGGTTTGACTGTCGACGTCTTGGTGGTGGCGGAGGTGGCGGCATGGTGCTTCCTATACTTTCTCCTGAGACATTCCGGTTGGTGTTGCGATTGGAGGATATGGATGAGGTGCGGTGCACACTAGGTGCAGGCGAAGAAGGCTGCGACTCTAGAGTGCTCCGACGAGATGACCTGGACTCAGGAAGAGATCTCGGCATTCGACCGGAGCTCGATCGCTGTGGCAACTCGGTGCTGGAAGAGTTCGCGCTCGAGTTGCCTAGGTTCGCAAGTCGTGCGCCGTGTCGTGAGGGCGGAGGAGGGGGTGGAGACTTTACTCCGAACGATGGGTCAAGGGTACTCGAGCCTGGGCTCTGTAGAACCTCGACTGGGTGTTGAGAGGATATGGTAAGGTTTGAACTGCTTCGTGATCTGTTGCCTGTAGTTGTAGTCTTGAGCTGACTTTGTCTTCGCGCTAATGGTACGGGCGGAGGCGTCTTCTTTTGTCGAGTTGAGCCCTCTAACGGAGTTGATGGCTGGCTTCGTATCGGTGGCATTGTTGGGGACTGTAGTGGTGTAGTATCTTGTGTACTGATGTGGAGGGATTGCGGCGCAGCAGCCGGGGTTGGCGGGAGTGGCTTATTTGTGTCTGAACTGTCTGTTCGTCTGATAGCTGGAGGAGGCGCTGGTGCGGGTTCTGTAGCGGTAAAGCTTTCAAACGACACTACCTGTGGCTGTCTCTGTGTGACTAGCTTGCCGTATCGATGCTTGGGTGCAGGCGGGGGCTTCTTCTTGCCCTTCTTCACTTCTGACACTAGCCCCATGCTCTCGTCCTCGTCTGATTCGGCCATGTCGATGGACGTACGCGGCGAATCCGCATATGTCTCTCGCGGGGGTTCGAAGAGCGATTGCCGTGAAACTGAGGAGGCGTCTGTGCTACTGCTAGTCTCGAACTGCGCACCAGCGACCGGTTGTAACGCGCTCGCAGGCGGACCGGATGGTCGCGGAGTCAGCTTTCCGGTCGGCTGTCCGGTCATGAGTAGGTTCTTGAAGCTCTCTACGTCTAGAGATGCTCTGCTGCTGCCTAACCTTGGTCTTTCCGTATCCGTCCGCTCCTCGTCGCCCCCCCTCTCCTGCGGTCCTAGTGACGCCAGTGTTCTTGAAAACGGATTCGCCGGTACGTTGCTTGGCGACAGAACCGCTTGAGGGGGGTTCGAGTATGGACTTGGACTTGGGGATACGTCTGCGGTTGCCATGGCGTCCTTCCCAATGACTTGGGCATTGGCCTCGCCGGCTGTGACTGAACTGTTGGCATAGCCAGCGGGTGTTACGGGGGGCGGCGGGCTCGCAGGCGGACCTTGGCTCGATCGCCGGGCCCTGAGCTCGTTCAGAGTCACATGTTTGTCGTCAAACGCGTAGGGTGGGATCGTTGTGGTGGGAGAGAGTATGCGGACAGACTTCTTTGTCTTTGTTGGCGGTGGGGCGGCAGCTTCGAGCACTGTAAGACAATTACTCCTTGAATGCCAGCAGACGCAGAAAGGCAAGGCGAGGGAATACCATGGTCGCTATCCTCCCTACGCGCCTCAGACACACTGCTGTCCGTGTTGATGAAGGAAGTCTGCGGGACGGCCGCAGGCTGACGGGGGGCTTGGGAAAGGCGGAAAGGGTTCCCGGACGACATGGCGGGCGTTAGAAACAATGCATTATTCTATGTACATGGAAGAAGCTGGGGTGCAGCGGTGTGATGGTGCAGCGCAAGAAATGCTGCTGCTGCTGATGGTCGGCTTTGCGACTGGATCATCGCCGATATGCAGGTGCTGGCGATCCGGCGCGGGACAGCGAAACAGACCCCACCATCGTACCTCGCACACCATCACTGCCCCTCAATCAAGAATCGCATGTGCATCCATTACAACCTCACATACGGTCTTTGTACAGAATAAGCTCTCTATTACAGCTGACATGCTCATCTCCATCCCTAAGACAAGCTAGTCGACATACACATGCCACTCAGCCTGACTGCCAAACCATCGTCGCGCCAAATTTCCTCCACTCTCTGTTGGTTGACTGAAAGCGATCTTGGCCTTGTCAATATTTAGCCCGTAGAGGAAATCACGTCTTGCTGTATCCAGCAGTCTAGTAGCAATGCCGGTTTTTCGGTGCTGGTTCGAAGTCCATATACGCGATATGCCCAGGGTTGCTGAATCAGAGTCGGTGCTGATGGAAATAGAAGAGCTCTGCGGCACCACGGCATCTATGCCTTCTTGTTTAGGACTCAAGACCCTATAGGCCTCCCAAATCCGCTCCGCCAAACAGGCTCCCACGCACTTGTTGCCTCGAATGTACAAGTATGTCTTGAATCGATCGACAAGGGGCACGCTTCCTTCACCCTTCGCTGAGGGCTGCTGTTTGGAAGCAGTGTTTCCTCTTTCGGTCTCGTCTGCATGGGCCGTCCGGCTCGTCTGTCCCCAAAGCTCATCATCTGATATTGGGACAGCCGCAAGCTCTGTATTCACGATCTTCAACACGTCGCTCGCCCGGTTGCGTAGCGCCAGTGTATCCTTCCGTCCGACCACGGCAATGAAACTCCCATCACCACTCCATATCTGATTCTTCCTGAAGCGCTCAACGACTGGCTTAGTGAAGTCGACCCCACCAAGGTTCATGGCATGAAACTTCTTGTGTAGCGCCGCGTCCTCAGCGTGCGACGGTATGTACTGCATTCCACATGTCTTACATGTTTTCCGTGTCTCTGAGGCCAAGTCTAACTGCATCTGCACCATCTGCTTCTTCTTATGCAATGGCTTTGGTGGGCTTTGCGCATTGTGACTTTTTTCTGTGAGGGCTTCTTTGACGGGCGTTCTAGGCTTGAGTTGCTTCTTGAATATTGAAAAGACTGGTCGTCGTCTCTGAGTGGGTGGAGGGGAGCTGCGCGGGACTGGGGACGATGGTGGACTAGACCGCGGCGGCTCGTCTGAGAAGACTGCGGGCGAATCTTTTGGGCTGGATGGAAGAGTGGAGCTTCCGCGCTCAAGAGACGGGATGATAACCGTGGGAGCAGGATCTGGTGACGTTGAGGCTGTGGTTTCGGTACAATCGATAGTGATCTCGACGCGTCTCCGTTTCGTGGGCGGTTCCTCACCGTAGAGTTGGCGCTTTGTTTGTCGCGAGTAGGTGCGCACAACCTTCCTATACTTGTTAGACGTTTGAAATGTTTTCCAGCATGCCGACTTACTTCGCTGCGAAGGACGACATGACAGCGCCGTTCCAACGTGAGGTGAGGTTTCCGAGTGCTGAACAGCCCACGCGACAGACGCGTTCTAGCGCGCTGCGCTAGTGTCGCGCTCACACGACGTCACCCCTCTTTTTGTCACATGGATGTCTCCTACACAACCTTGGAACACCATGATCCAGGCAAATTTCGGGTAACAATCGTCAAGCCTTGAACTACCTGATGATTATGGCGGCATGTCTATCGTATCTTGATGGTCATCAGTGAGTGCAGCTATCTCAGGCCACCCGTCACCCTCCCAACCAGGAAGGTGCTTCTGCTTCGCACTGTCTAGCCTGATCCCGCATCTTCGTATCACTTTCTTAGGTAAACGGCTATGAAGAAGATGTGTGATTAAAAGCACGCGCATATCAAACCCCCCTCGTCATCTTGGCTTGATCATACTTTGGTGCTTTTGGTACTATCCGTCAGTGTACTGCATCCAAGCCAACATGGCCGGACAAACGACACCAGCACAGACGAACGCATCAGCTCCATCACCCATAGTAACAACTAAGCGTCTCATCATCCGCCCGATGTGTCTGGAAGATGCTCCGAATACAGCCCTGCACGCAAATGACCCGCTTATCGCTAGATACATGAGGAACACCTTCCCAAACCCATATACTCTTTCTAATGCAGAGCAATGGATCAACATGAACCTCGTCCTCCCGTATCAACACCATTTCGTCCTTTGTGAGCGATCATCTCCACACATCGCCATTGGGGGCATTGGCTTGAAACTAGGCATGGATGTATACGCGCACACCGCGGAAGTCGGTTTCTGGATTGGAAAGTCATTTTGGGGGAAAGGGTACACGACAGAGGTGTTGGAAGCCTTCACAACATGGTCGTTTGAGAGCTACGAGAACAATGGACAGCGATTGACGAAACTTTACGCCGGCGTGTTCTCTGGTAACGTGGCGAGTATGCGATGCTTTGAGAAGAATGGATATGCGCTCGAAGGTGTACTGAAGGGACATATCAAGAAGAATGGTGAGGTCAAGGACGAGCACATGTTTGGGATGACCAAGCCAAACTGGGACAAAAGGATGAGCGGGAGCATCACCAATTAACGAGTTGTAATGTGCGGCACGAGGGGCGAACCAGAGAAGATATATTGAATTCCCAGTACGAATGTTCAAGGCCCTGGCTGAGCGATATACGCCTGAAGTTGCATGAGCAGTATCTCGACCGGTACGTTGTGTCTTGCTGCCTTGATCACAACACACCTCTCCCCAGCGTACTGGCTGCCTTGTATCAATTCTTGCGCCTTGTCTTCCCCTAGCAAATCCGTCAAGCTATAGACTGCAACCTTCTTCCCTCGCCAAACAGTGGTATGAAACTCCAGCTCTGGAAACTGCACGCGAGGTTGTAGACGAGAAATTACAGGACCAGTGTACCAGTGTGGCGAGAGGTGAGTGACGTCTGGGGCAGCATGAGGATCGAGCTTCGAAGCGAAGCTCTTGGTAAAGTAGTTTGACCACTTTTCCAGCTCAATCGTGTTCGCATCTACCTGCTTCTGCAAGTCATCTGCGCGGGTGCAAAGCGATCGGAATATGAGCACACAGGAAACGTCTTCCACGCCCTCAATGTCCTCAGTCCGGGGACTTGCGACTGGGATCAAGCGGCCTCTGAAACCAAAGTTCCAACTGAGCTTGCTGCCTACTCTCTTGCGCATAATGTCCGTTAGGAAGTCTGGCATATCCTCCCTCCAAACCATCTTCTTCAAGTTGTGACCGCCAAGCTTTTCGGACATGCGTGCGTATAGAGCTCTCTCCCACGCCTTCTTCTTGCCCATGTGTGCGGCGATCAGATGCCTCGCCACGAAATGGAATGGGGGGCCAAGATGTTTCTTCTCCGTGGTCAGAGAGACAGGCAAGAGCCACGGGTCTTTGGTCGTGGGGTGGGGGCGGGCGTGGAGAGACACCAAGAAAGCGGCGGGGAGCAAGACGGTTGTCGCGCGACATTGACGGACAGGCGAGGCCAAGGCATGGGCTGGACTGTCAGATGCACGTCTTGGTAAAGGGCGGGAAGTTGCATACCAAATGGATTCATCCATAGCTTTTTCTGGAGAGGCGTGAATCGTGCAAACCTGGGCCGCTCCTTTGTCTGCTCAAAGCGCGCTCTCTCCGCCACGACTACTGGATCGAGCAATGGCGACAGTGGGAGCTGCGTGGCTGTCTCCTCCTTGCGGAGGCGGAACGTCTGGTGGGCATCTTGGCGGGTAGGGCCGAGATGGCGCCCCCTCAAGATGCGCCCGGGGACACGAGCGGAAGCGTGGCGGCATTGAGCCCGCAGAGATGGCCTAGTGCGGCTCAAGCATGGTGTCGGGCGACAAGTCCATCCGCCTGGCATCAGGCGAGAAGGGCGGGTGAGTGACTGTGCGGTTCGTGGGAGACAATGAGGCGGCATCACGAAAGATTCCAAACGACTGCGTCGGACCCCCGGCTTGGCGCGCCATAGCTTCGTTGATGTGGGGAGGCAAGAGCGACCCCAACCTCGCACATCATGGCTGCTCTGTTACGGCGGGCGACACGGGCACGGGCACCACACAACCTGTGCAGACATGGCGCACGATCAATGTCCAGCCAGTTTGGCTTTCAGCCGCAATGGAGCCCACCGCAACAAGGCCAGCAGACACCCCGAGCAATCTCGCTACCTATACCCTACGTGACGGAGACGACTGTAAGCCCAGCAACTCTGCTTATCGCACCCGGTCTGACTTCATAGGGTGGAGGCTGGAAAACTTCCGACATCTTCTCGCGTCTGCTCCAAGAGCGCATCATCTGCCTGAATGGCGAGGTGGACGACTACATGTCCGCCAACGCCGTCGCACAACTCCTCTTTCTCGAGGCCGATAACCCCGAGAAGCCCATATCCATGTACATCAACTCGCCCGGCGGCAGCGTGAGCGCCGGCCTGGCCATCTACGACACGATGAACTACATCCGCTGTCCGGTCAGCACAATATGCATGGGCATTGCAGCCTCCATGGGATCATTGTTACTTGCAGGCGGTGCCGAGGGCCAGCGATACATACTACCACATGCCCGAGTCATGATACACCAACCGAGTGGCGGCTACCGTGGCAAGGCAAGCGACATTGCCGACCATGCCAAGGAGATCTTGAGGATACGGGATAGACTGAACAAGATCTACCAGTCGCATGTCACCAAGAAGAGGACACTGGAGGAGATTGAGAAGTACATGGAGCGCGACTACTTCATGGATGCGCAAGAGGCGGTGGATTTTGGTATCGTAGACAAGATACTGGAGAAGAGAGAGGCTCCGTCCAAGGAAGAGGAAAAGAAGTAGAACTCTCGACTGTTCAGCAGCATACGTAGAATCATGACCTGAAACAACGGTAATCGAATAGGTCTCCTACCGATGCTATCACTATGTTAGTCACGGCCATGTACAGCATATAGTGCTACCGAGTAGCTACAAGACATGTCTGGGGGCGAGCTTGGTGTCTCTTTTATAACTCTGTTTGCTACAAATCACTAAAATTGGGCTGGCTCTGTCAGCCAGTGCATGAGTCAAGTTGAAAATTAGTTCTATTCATTAGCTCAACACCAGGGCATGGACCAGTACTCGCTCATGCTGATGAAACTCTCGAAGCCATGGCAGCTCTATGAGCGCTGATCATATGTGCCTAGTGACGTGATTTTATTTTGTTCAAGCACTTTGAACACACTCGACCAATCCACTCCAGCCATCGCTACACCAAGGCGCTAACATGATTGCCCTCTGAGCATCTCCTATATCGCCCGTACTACTCATCGCCCCTGCCAAACCGACAGCACTGAGCGTACCGTTCGGCGGCGCGTTACGCATTGCAGTTTCCTTTGCAAGTGTACTAGCGAACCGATCACCTTCTGCAGCGTTGGCGAGCTCGGCCCAGCCAGTGTGTTTCCAAGGTGCAAACATGACACTGCGCCGAGCCTCATCCAGTTCTTGATCCTCGCCACCTAGACTGAATGAGATGGCCTCGGCAACCTTCTCCACTCGTGCAAGCTGCTCGTCGCTGAGCTCCTTGTTTGTGCGCAGTTGGTCTAGATCGTCTTTGATGGCTTCCATGGTTTCCAAATCATCATCGAGCACTGTCATGGCGGCGATGAGTGTCAACAAGCCGACATGACCTTCGTGCTTCTCTATGGCGGTAAAGAGTTGGTCGCGAGCCACTTGCTTCTCGTTCTCTCCACCCTTAGCCCAGAGTACTTCAGCGAGGATGCAAATAATGTCTGGATTAGCTCCGGTTGCCTCGAGCGACGTTCGGAAGTACGGTATGGAGGCATCGAAGGAGCCGCTGAAGTAGTGTGCTAGACCAGCTGTAAGACGAGCTGATAGCTTCGTCTTTGTAATTTGATCCCCGGACAATGCAGACTGTTTCGCATCGCTTTCTAGCTCAGAGAGCAGATCAAGTACCGTTTCGGCTTCTTCCACAGCTGAATCATAAGACCCGATGGCAAGGAGATTACGAGACAGGTCTGTCTTGGCTTGTGCAACACGAGCCAGTGATGTCAACGATTCCGACTTCTCATACTCTTGCTCAACAGTCTCGTTTACAGCTTGCAGAGCAGCCACGGCTGCATCATAGCTGCCGACACGCTCTAGGAACAGTGCCGCTAGGTGCTTGTGTGGAATGTCATAAGGTACTTGTATGTTGAGCTGTTGGAGCGCGAATAAAGGTTGTATGAGGTTCGTGATGTTGCTGGATGACGAAGGCGAAGAAACAAGAAAGTCGAAAGCTGAGACGGCATATTGCCGTTTAGTCAAGAGCAATGACGATTCTGAGAGCTCAAATGCGTGAGTGAAATGGGAAAGCGCCTCGCTGGCATCCCCAGTGAGCAATGCAACGATGCCTTCGCCCACCCAAGCTAAAGAGTAGTCTGGATCTTGTGATTGCGCTCGTGAGAAGGCGGTGTGCGCAAGTTCGTGGTCATTTTGTAATAGGTAAAGCGCTCCAAGGTTTGTCCAAGTGTGGACACTGCGCTCGTTGAGATGCAAGGAGCGAACAAAAGCATGTTGTGCGACCTTGGGGCTCAGTGTTGTTGTAATGACACCAAGCGAGTTCCAGAACTCAGAATTACCAGCTTCAAGTTCGATAGCGCGCTTGAAACACTTCATAGCTGCCCGGAGGTATGTTGTTAGTTTGAAGCCTTCAATGCCTTCCTGCTCTAAGCAAACATGCGCTCTGTACTCAGTCCAACCTAAGTTGTACCACGCTACAGCCTGTGCATGAATGTCGTGCGCACAACTAGATATGGCTCGTTTTTGTGCAAGTATCGAGGCTTTGAGCACTTTTGCGAGAACAGTGTGGTCGTCTGTAGACAGTGCAGCTAAAAAATCCTGTCCAAGCCCGTCAATGTCCTTGTGCTCGTCAAAATCGATCTTCATGTCCGACTTGCTGCGCAGCACCTTCTCGATCAGCTCTCCAGGGAACTGCTTGAGCTTTTCTTGGGCCCAGGTGAACAGACTGCATGCATCGCCAACAGCTTTCCAAAGGTTAAAAGCATCCGGTTTGTATTCAGTGATTGTCAGCGCAACCTCGATACCCCGGGTAGCGCTGTCGACAGCCTCTCCGAAAAAGCCCGTCTCAACGCAATGCCAACCCTTCTCCACGAGCGTCTGCAGGAGTGCTATTGAGACGCCGAACTCTCTTGGTCGAGACGATAGTACTGCTTCATATCCGGCAAGAGCTTCATCAAACTCATTCAACTCGCGGTTGACATTGGCGAGCATGTACTTGGTGAACCATCCCTCTTCATCTGATCTCTTTAACACGACGCCGTCTGTGGGATTTTCTGCGTAATTGAATGCGCGCGATGCCGAGTTGTATCGTCCAGAGTTGTGATAGCTCTCACCGAGTCCGACGTAGGAGTAGTAGTCATCTGGACTAATGCGTAGCGCAGATAAGAAAGATACGATACTCTTTTGGTATTCCTGCTTATTCATTTGCACGACACCGAGTGCCGAGAAGGGCCAGCTGACGCCTTTTCTTTTTGAGCCTGGGGTCTGGCGGGCTTTACCAGAGTCTACTACTCGCTGCGAAACGACCTCAACAATGTCCCACTCGCCTTGATTTGCGAAAAGTCGTGCTAGACGCTCAGCTGCAACAACTTCAGAAGGCGATAGTTCAAAAGCTTTCTGGAAGCACTGCCGTGCTCGTTTACGGTCCCTATTGTAGTCTTCGTAGAAGATGCCGAGCAGAGTGTATGCCGGCGCATAATTTGGATTTGCTTTGATCGCCGCAAGCAGCTTCGCATACGGTCCTTGGCGATTCTTCCTCGCAGTCTTTGACGGATCAAGCTCCCACAGACAGACACCTATTCTATAAAGCGTCTGCGCACGGAGTTCACGGCCACGTTGCTTGGAGGCATCGAGCTGCGGGTAGTCAAGATAGCCCTGTAGTCTCTCTAAGCCAGTCTTGTAGTCGCCCGCAAGTGCTTGACACCAGGCTGATTCTGCCCCTATGCGACCGTTTGAGGGATCTTGTTGTAGCGCCTTCTCGAGGAACTGGAAAGCTTGCTCGTATTCCTCCTCCTCTTCCAAGACCAGGCCAATGCCAATGAGTGCAGAGGTGAACTGTGGCTTGCGCTTCAAGATGGATTCGAAGATAGCTTTGGCTTCCAGATGATTCCTGGGGGCCTGATAATAGACCAACGCAGTAGCAAGCGTACTACTCAGAGCGTCACGTATTCTTTGAAATGATAGATCGGTTTTCTTTGCCTCGGCAGCCGCATACTTGAGGCCTTTTCTTGTAGTTTCGACGGCGCTTTCGTACTCCTCCAAGAACAGGTAGTAGTCTCCGAGCAAGCAATGCGCCAACGGTGACTTCGCAGCCTCGACGATGCCTTCCGTCATCAGCACCAAGCAATCCTCTTGTGAGACGGGCACATCTTGAGTCAGAGCTACCCCTCCCTCACTAAGGTCGGGTCCTTCTCTTGATTCGCCTTCGTCGGCAAGCGGGTATTTTGATATGCCACTGCTCAGCCAGCCCGTGATGACTTTGGACAGGCCTTGATGGGGAAATAGGTCCACGAATTGCCGCAGCGTCGATATGTCGAGATGCAGCAGGTCGTGCGCACTGTCGGCGTGTGACGCCATGATCAAGACGGCGTGGGGCAGATACACGGCGAAAAGTGGCGGTAGGTGAATTGCAGAAGGGCTTGAGGTTGGCGTTGTTCGTTTGGTACTGGTAAGGCTGAGCGGCAGGATCGACGCTAGCATGCCGTGCGTCATTGCTTGCTCTTCCAACGCTGCGAGCCCCACCAAAGCTTCTACGCGGGCGGTCCAATTCACGCGCCATGGCACTACCATAACACGAACAAGGCCGTACGGACGGCCCCATTGTCCACCCCCCACCCGGCAAGCCGAATCAACGCCATGTCTACCAAAGCCGCGCTCAAGGCGGCTAAGGCTGCTATCGGCGCCAAGGACTGGGACGAAGCAAAGAAGCACGCGGCGGCCGTGTTGGAAAGCGACGCCCGCAACTACTTCGCCTATCTGTTCCTTGGACGCGCAAACGACGGCTTGGGCAGGTTCGAGGAGGCGGCGACGGCCTACCACGAGGCGGCCAAGATCAAGCCAGACGATGCGCAGGCATGGCTCGGGCTGAGGAGCATGTACGAAGGTCTCAAGAGCGCCAAGGTGGACGAGAACACCGATGTTGGCCTGCAGCTGGCGCGCATCTACATGGACCTGTAGGCATTGTGCATCATGGAGAGCAAGACCGAGTGCTGACCAGAGTAGCGACGACGCGCACAAGTCCCAATCCGCCATCGACAAGCTCGTAGACCACGCCCGCGCACATGGCACCAAGACGCAATATGCACGTGCGCTCGGCACCCAGCTGCCATCCTCACCCGTCTACTCGTACCTCGAAGGTCGTCTGCCACACCCATCCAAAATCTACACGCGCATCGCCGAGATCCACGAGACACAGGAGGCATCCACAATCAAGCGTCTCATAGAAGAGAGACGACTCCGCATCGGCGCCACGTTGGAAGGTACCACCGCCGCCGTCAAGAACGAGGTATACGCTGCTAGCCCGCTGGAGGCTATATACGAGGACGTCATCAACTGGACGGGAGACGACGAGCTGAGACGGGAATACGAGGAGAAGCTGCTAGCTAGGGCATACGATACCTTGATGGTGCTGCCGTCGGGAGAGAAAGCGGAGAAGAGAGACAAAGTCATGAAGCTGGCACACGACATGGTCATCATCAAGCATCCGAACTTACTGGCTTGGACAATCGAGTTGGAATGGCGGAGCGGCATGGAAGTCGAGGCGTATTAGAAGTTTCACAGTATGTGGCTTAGCAAAAAGGCGTTTGGTGCATGAGCAGGACCGGACCGAGGCGCCTCTGGACGATGACATACGTTTCCACTAAGATAATCTTCCTACGAATTAATTTCAGCCCTCAAACACCAAACGCCACCCATGCTTGCCTCTTTCTTTACGCGCTTGCAGCTCCAACGACCCTTCTTCGTTCTTCTACGCTGAACAGACTTTCGCCTTGCTTAAGCGCATGGATAAGCATTGGCACGCTACTCGCCTTGAAGTCTTGCGCTTCACGCACTTTGTCGAGATCATCGGCGAACTCAGTTGCGACTTTGCGCAGATAGATGGCGCTGAAGTCCTCTTGGGCCTGCTTACTGGCCTTCGACGCTGCTTTTGTTGGTGGTGTAGAAGCTGGTGCATCTGTCATGGCAACATCTTCATCTGGCTGAGCATCTGCTGCACTGCCAATGTTAGACTTCTTCTTCTTCTCTTTCTTGGCTGGTGTTGGCGCTGGTGCTGGTGAAGCCTCCTTCTTCAAGTCAGCTCAGACAAGAACCCTGTGACGCGACTGTAGTACCTTGGCCACTTCTTCTACCGCAGCCACTTTTCGGCTCCTTGGGCTTGAGACATCGCTGTCACTTTCGCTCGATGATGAGACTGCCCCATCGTTAGCGCATGCCTCGCCATATATTCAATACGCTCGTTGCACCTTCGGTCCTCGTCCTTCGCTTCTTGGACCTCTTCTTCTTCTCGACACCGCTTGCTCCTCTGTGCGCCGCCATTGTTGCTGTGCTGGAGGGTCGGAAAAAGTTCGACATGTGAATGATTGTTATCGATAAGGCACGTGCGCCGCTAAATCAAAGGCCCGCCCTTTTCCTGCCCTCTCTTGGCTCGTGGATGGCTTTACGGTACCAAAGTGAACGTGATCTCGGATCAACTCTGCTCTATCACATATCCGAAGCCTCAAGGTAGGACAATATGCACACTGAAAATTACTTCGTTTTGCCACGCGTAGATTGCAGAACAGCCGCTCTAGCACAAGATGCAAGCTGGTTTATCTGAAATAACTCGGAATAACCGTCCAGGACCTGATCTACAGGCTGTCCTCTATCGCAGCTAGATCTCCCATGGCACTCTTTACATTCAACTTGAGTGCCTCACCAACAGGCATGTATGGTTGCCTTGGGTGAAGCCTCTCCTCTGCACCCTCGATACCGGCTGCTTTCGCGCTGTACTGGCTGACTGCATGTTTCGTGGGAGCAATGCCAGCCTTGATCAGGCTTTCTGCAAGCGCCGCCTTCCGATGTAACGCCAGTGCTTCTTGTGTCTTACCACTGGTGTACAACTCATAGACCTTTGAGCAGACCTTCGGGAAGACGTTGCTGAATGCTGATACACAACCTGCGCTTCCAACTGCCAAGCCGGCTACCAGCCAATCCGCCTGCCCGGCATACGTCGAAAAGGTGTCGCTCGGCAACTCAGCGCAGAGCCTTGTGATTTTCGCTACGCTACCGTAAGTCAACTTCACACCGACGATCTTCCCTGGGTTCTGTTTGGCAAGCGTAGCGATGGTGACGGAGTCAAGATCCACCCCGTTGCAGATACCTGGAAAGTTGTATATAACGATTGGCAACTCAGACTTCTGCGCAACCTCATTGTAAAAGGCCAAGACAACCTCCTTGGACGTCGCAGGCCCATAGTACGCGGCTGGCAGCAGCAGTCCGTAATTCGCTCCGGCTTCCATGGCATCGCTGATATTCTCCATCACTTGTGGTACGGAGAAGCTCGAGATTCCCACCATTAGGGGGTAGTTGGGGCCAACAGCTTCACGGGCGCATCTAATCAACGCTTTCTTCTCGTCGCGAGTGAGCTGGAAGGCCTCAGCATTTGAGCCAAGAATAACTAGACCAGTAAGACCTGATTTGGAGAGGTATGCGAAGTACTTCTTTTGTGCCGCGAGATCCAAGGTTGCGGTGCCGCTTTCAGGGGTGTAGAAGGTGACTGCAGGGCACCAGACGCCTGGAGCTGGGGGAGGAGCCATTGTGTTGCTAATCGTGGAAACTAGCCTTTGGAGATTATATGCTTTCCTCGTAGGTTCTCCTAATTTAAGCGGGGTGGCAGGGTGTACCTAGGTAGGCGGGGCCGCGGTTTTGTCGATGGTGTCAAGCCAGCGTTTTTGTGGGTAATTCAGTTCGTACAATCCAGCAGAGTACGAGTGACAAGACATATATACTATGGATAATTTGAGAAGACGTAGGATGTTCATCAAGGATTGGGAGGTAGGCCGTGAGCCTTGAATAGCCGCCTGGGCGGAACGGTCCCACTGCCCGATAACGCAACCCCATGTTTTCATCGAACCTCATACCTAGGTAGGTACTCTACCATCTTCTACTAGTTAAATGACGAATCATATCAAAAAAATCTTCTTCTGTCCGTATCAGTTGAATTGATTTGGGTGTGTACCATCTTAGGGTTTTTCTTCAAAGTGGCCTGCCGACCTCTCTCTTAGGTACCTCTAAGCAGCCAGACTACAACACTCCTGCGATCAGATCTGGAAGACTTACAGAACGGCACAGACGAAACAACTGATGGCTTCGACACGTCAGATACCACTAAGATTCGTAGCACTCGCTTCCTGTGGCTGTCCGCCCAGATGCACAATAGCATGAGGTCTACAAGTACACATTTAATGCTGATAATAGAGCTGCTATGATGAAATTGTACTTTTAGGCGACCGTAAGGTCTTTAGATGCTCTCACGTCTGCCAATTTGAGTTGCCATTACCCAAATACCGAGGTACATGCTTAACCAAGTCAACTCTGCTCCTCAGCTATGTTTTGAACACTCAAGGTTGTACCTTCAGCATTCATATAAATAAATAAACAACTTATGGGAATCATAAATGATTGTGGAATGGGTCAACTTGGCACGAAAAGAATGGGATGAATCGCTTGTAAGACAGGCAGAAACAGTGCCTAGGTACTGGACAAGATCATAGCCAGGTTCCAGAGCCTGTAGTGGATACACTACTGTAGTTCCGATGCATCCGACTAACAGCCGAGACGGAAGATTTTTGGAAGCTCTAATCATCATACAGAGCTTCTAACCTTCCGGAATTCGTCTCCCTTCCATCGCCATAGACGCAAGTAACACCCTGTAAGTGCAGATTGGATCCGGCGGCGCGAATAGTCTTACGGAGCGAGCCAACATATTGCGGTTCTTCCGGGAAAGTATCGCGACTGCCGCTGGGGCTCTAATAGATTTGACGGCGAACTCTTCTATCTGGAAACATGCAGTGCATTTTCTATTTGGTGAAGAACATGCATCAACGCAAAGAGCTGGTTGAGTAGCTGTAGTTTCGGACTCTGATTGTTTTTGGTGCGTGCTGGTATGTGAGCATGTAGTCTGACGGAGTAGTCATGTATAACCAACATCGCGTAATCGTCTACTCGTTCAAATTTGCTCTTGTTCAAGCTTGATCAAGAGAACCAAGGCTTAGATCTTAATACCCTCCAAGATCGGCTTCGCCTCCTCACTCTGCCACCACCCATCCTTGCCTCCAGGAAAGCTAAACTTGTCCATACTCTCGGGCTTCATCTCGACAGAGTAACCTGGATCCATGGGCGTAACATAGTAGCCGTTCTCGATTCTCGACGGGTGGAAGAAGTGCTCATGCAAATGGTCGACGTACTCCAACACCGACTTCTTCCCTGATACCACAACGTAATCAATAGTGGAAAGATGCTGAGTGTACTCTGGCAGACCCACACCACCAGAGTGCGGTACAATGGGGATGTTGAATTTGGCAGCCATAAGTAAAACGGCAATGACTTCGTTGACACCGCCGAGACGGCAGGCGTCAATTTGGCAAATGTCGATGGCTCCTGAGGCGAGAAATTGCTTGAACATGACGCGGTTTTGGCACATCTCTCCTGTTGCGACGCCAATGTTGTAGGGCTTGAGGGCTTCTCTTATGGCTTTGTGACCAAGAACTGGAGGAGTCAGTACACGTTCGCTGTACTGCAAGTAAGATGAAGGGCAAATACGTACCGTCGTCAGGGCTAGTCGGCTCCTCGATGAACCACGGCTTGAACTCCTTCAACGCCTTCATGTACTCAATCGCCTCTGGAACACTCCAGACTTGGTTCGCATCAACCATGAGCACGTTGCCCTTGTCGAAACCGATGATCTCTCGCGCGATGCTGAGACGCTGCTTATCTTGCGCAATGTCGCTTCCAACCTTGAGCTTGAAGTGCTTGTATCCCTTTGCCAGCGTCTCCTTGAGAAGGCCACGCATCTTGTCCTCGCCGTAGCCTAGCCATCCCGCAGATGTGGTGTATGCTGGGACGGCTTGGCTGTTCAGAGCTTCTTGGAGTCGCTCTTTCTTACCAGCCTCGGCTTTGGTCAGAATCTCCAGCGCCTCCTCAGGAGTGATGGCGTCGGTTATGTAGCGGAAGTCGATCAAGTCGACAATCTGTTGAGGTGTCATATCCGCAACGATTCGCCATACAGGTTGACCAAGCGACTTCGCCCACAAATCCCAGATGGCATTTACGACAGCACCAAGGGCGAGGTGAATCACACCCTTCTCTGGTCCGATCCAGCGGAGTTGAGAGTCGTTTACCAGGTGACGCCATGTCTTTCCCCAGTTGGCAACAAGGGAGTCGAGTGTGTGGCCCTTGATGCGGTCGGCGAGATAGGCGATGGCGGTGCATACGATCTCGTTACCACGACCAATTGTGAAGGTCTAAAAAGTGTAAGCAAAGGATGATTAAACTGAACCAGAATGAAAATTAAACTGTTTTGAACAGAATGCCTTATCCATGGCGTTTAGATGGAGGTAGAAGAGGAAAGTGATGTAACAAGAGACGAACGGCATTGTGAGCTCATCTCTTCCACTCTTTGCATAATATCAGATGGAATTGAAACCTACCATGCCATGACCTTTGAACTCAGAGTCTGTGTGTAAGATGCAGTAAGCCGAGGAGTAGTCTCCTGCTGCGTTCATAGCATCGGAACCAGTTTTGTCAAGGGATGTCTAGCACAGGAAGGTCAGCTCTCTGTTCTCTCTCATTATAGTTTGATCGATTATTAAACGTACTGGAAACCGCACATCCCTCGTCTCAGCGCCTGTGATTGTAATGACCATTGTGATGTTTTCGTTGCGATGCTATCACGTTCGGAATAGTCGGAACGTAGCGTGAAATACCCCGCAAAGCTTCCAAAGGTAATGAAACTTTCGATGCAAAGTCTTGAAGATCAGAAGTTGGAGGGGGATGAATAAGTCAAGACTGAGACTGGTTGAGCGAAATACTTATTGGAACACAGGATCTAGACGGTCTATTTAACTGGCAAGGCACCCAGCGCAAACCTACACGCACCTCCACACCAAATAGTGCCAACCGCCCGCGCCATAGTGAGTTCAACCCCACTTGCCCCTCATCATTCGTGGAAGAACTTGTCGCGCCACTTGTCTGGGGCTGGAAAAACTGGGGCATTTGGCATCGTTGCTCACGGTTGCCGGCATATTATTTACCTCAGGTGTGAGCCTTTACAGTGCTATACCCCACGAACTATTTAGGGGACCCTTGCTTTTCCAGACGGCTCCAGGTGCTTCGCGCCTAGGCGAGAAGCTTGGGCTTGACGACGCATGACAATGCGTACGGTGCGAAGGAGAAATTAAGTGAAAAGCGGCCGCACAACTAGGGCAGGCGTGTTGATATGAAGGTTGATCTTGACCTACTCTGACAATTCGTATACTATCGTGGAGTGTGATTAAATACCGCGGCGAACAAGACTTACCGGCCGCGGGAAGACATGAGTGGATTGAAAAGGGTAGTCCAGCCCAAGGGGTATCAGATTCATCAATGTTCACACTCCAAGCTGATCGTTAGTAAACACAAAGTGAGCACACACCATACTGAGGCCGCACTTGACCACAGATTCAATTATGATCCGGCTTGGAACGACGGTAAGAGTAGAATGGGCCTGTGTATTAGTGGTGTGACAATTGAAAGTAAAAGGACGGACCTGGTATGACTCTTCATCCCATCCATACACCCGTTATCTACACTTCGTTCGTGATGCAAGATCCGAGGACCCTACAACGCGTCAATAGCTACCCAGAACAAAAACCCAGGTACTCACTCGCCCGATTTGCGAAGATTGCAAAAGCCACACTGGTGGTAGCCTGAAAGACAATGTCGAAGATGAACCGGTATTCTGCGTGAGCAGGCAACACAATTATTTAATACCCCTCTTCTCCGTCTCACTGTAGTAGATGACCATACGCCAGAGCTTCTTCACAAGAGACTCTGCTTCGTCATCGAGAGCCACCTCCAAATTCTCCACCAGTGGTTGAGGTGCGCCCTTACTCTTCAGATGGTCCACGATAGCGTCGACAAGCATTTCTTCTTGAACACCTGTAAGCTCAAGAACCTTGTTTGCAGCCCATTGTTTGATATCTTTGTCGATATTCTTCTGAGGCAAATGCTCCCAAGCGACAGGCCATTTCCAGAGACCTTCCTTGTCGTTGGGAATGTCGCGTGCCAGCTGTCGTTGTGCTTCTTCAATTTCTTCTTGTGTAAGATTGGCACGTACAGCGGCATCGAAGTTGATGGGTACGAGTGTTCGCTTCTTGGAGCCGGTTTGGTCGGTGAGATCTTCGTCCTCGAGCAAGTTTTCAACATCTGCTGCGGTTCGACGAGGGGCGACAGTCTTTTCAAGCTTCTTGGCTGCAGCGCCAAGGGAGATCTTGAAGTGTGCTGGCTCGCGCTGTTCCTCCCTGCGAACGAGCTCTTCGCCTTGCTCTTCCAAGAAGGCGTCAGCCTGTCCACGGGCATGATCTTTCTGCTTCCTCTGTGCCGCCTGCTCGCGCCGCTCTTGCTCTCGATCAATAGCATCTTCCTTGGCCTCCTGGCCGCGAACTTGCTCGCGGTCGCGGACCCAATCGCTGTGATCACGGTAGTAGAGATCGCGCCTTGAAGCTGCTTCCTGGTCATCGTCAAATTCTCGAAGTTGCTTCGCCTGTGCAGCACGAGCTTTCTCGCGTTCTGCGTCCATGTTCTTGAAGTAGTCGTTTGTGCGTTCGACGGAGGCAAAGGTACGACGCTCAGTGTTGAGCCAGCGTTGGAGCTGATTCTTGTATGCCTCGTCAGCATCTTCAGCCCGCTTCTTCTTGCGACGGCGCTCTAGTTCCGAGTCGCTGGCGGAGTCATCGTCGTCCTCTCGGTTTATGTAGACGCCATTGTTTATGGCACCGCCATTGACAAAATTGACTCCGCCTTGATAGTCACGAGGGAACTGAGAGCCCTTGGGCCCACTGGGGGCACCTTGAACACCCCTCTCTGCTCTGGGACCGAGTGGTACGCCATTGGCACCTCCAGGCCCAGTAGGCGCAGAAGGTGGAGGCGATGCACGCCTACCACTGCGCTTGCGCTCCTCAGCCTCGAGCTCCTCTTCCTTCAGGAGTCGTTCTCGATCGCGTTGGTTGGAACGGTCGCGGAAGGCAGCAATTTCTGCAGCGACAATGTCGCGCATCTCTGCCGGAATATCTGCGAGCTCATCCTCGCCGTTGGCAAGGTTGACAAATGCAACTTCGACATCTTCACCATCTTGTGCCTGCGCATCTTGCATCATAGTGTCTCCTGCGTAGTCGACGTTTGGGGCGCTCGGTGGATGGAAGAAGCTTGCGAGGACGGAGGAGAGGGCTTCTTTTGCGCTATCCAGCCTGAACTGGACCGTAGCTTCGTCTTCATTTCGGGTTTTGCTCCACTCTTCTGCGTACTTGATCGAGGCATCATCGACCATGACGTGCAGTTTTGTAGTCTCGACCTCGTCCTGTTGGCCGCCTTCGGGTTCGGCTTTGGGCTTGCCGGGCACCTGGCGCTTTGTGGGCACAAGCACGTCTTTGAAGATCTCAGCAGCCGTCTCCAGGCTCTGGGCGTCTCCAAACTCGGCGAAGCCAAACGTCTGGGGCTTGTTGTTGGCATCGGTAGCTCTTGTCCAGCGAACGAGCTTTCCTGCCGTCTCCAGAATGCGCTCCATGCCCTCGTCGCCTCCGACGCCATCGGGAATGTTACCGACGAAGATGGTCCTTGCGATGTCTTCTCGCGATGGGGGGTTGACGGGCTGAACTCCGTCTCTGCGATCGCCGTCTCTGTCCATGCCAAGGCCACGACGACCAGGCGGTGCAGCGTTGTCCCTTCGGCCGCCTCCAGGGCTGTCGACGGCACCGCTTCGTCCTCCCTGGGTTCCCAGACGGATAACGGGCGCATTGAAGTTGAAGTTGGGCATATTCTGGGGCGCCTGCCATCCGGACGGCAGAGCGCGTGGTGGATTCATTGCTGGTGGGCCTTGGGCAGTCGCGACACCAGGGGGAGCTGCGACACCGGGCGGAACCGCGGCGCCTGGCGGACCTGCGCCATGTCAGCTCCGTCTTGGTCAGTCGGGGGAGTTGCTTACCCATTCCAGGCGGCGCCATGCCTGGCAGCGTGCCTGCGAAGCCGGGAGGGCGGCTGTAGCCCGGAGCACCTGGGCGTGTTAGCAGAGCTGGCGTCGCAAGGAAGCGCGCGACGTACCAGGATAGCCGTACATGGTGGAAAGATGTACAGTCGCGGAACTCGGTGGGGGTTGTTTGGGGACGCTGCTAGATTGGATTGTCGGGGTGCGCGTCGCGTGTTGTAGCAAGAGGCAGAAGTCGCAGTTGAGATTTGGAGCTTCGAGCAACGCTCGGACCGCTGGCTACGAGGCCGACAAATTTGGGAACCGCGACCCATTCACCCCAGCCAGCCCGCAATTGCCCGCCGTCGCCACGTCCAAGCACTCCCGCCCATGCCAGCATCGTAGCAGCAACACTTGAAAATGGCCTCACGATCCGTGGGTGAGCGACTGCTCCGTCCGGCGACCTTTACCCGCATACCGCAATCCTCCAGACGCACAACACCATCCTGGACATGTCAACGGGCCCTGTCGAACACGCCAAGACAACTGGCGCAGTCGCAAAGGAAGGAAGACGGCCAAAACTACGTCCCCGAGCAGGAAGCTCAACGGCCACATCCCGCCCACCATGAGACGTCACAGACACTCGATTCCCTCATCAGCGGCACCACCACCACCAGGGCGCCCTATCTGCCACGCGACGCAGCGCCTGCCCCCCAAAACGGCCGCCTCTTTGGGGCAGAATTCGCCGGCATGGGGAAGAGACCGCCCAAGCCACGCCTAGATTTCGACGGCATGGCTTTGTCCGACGACATGGTCAACCCGAGTCTTGCCAACAAACCTTCGGATGCGGCCTCGCTCGCCGCACAACAGCAAGATACTTTCTCTCAGTTTCCACACCTGAACCCCACATACGGACGTACTGTAGAGTTGGACGCTAGCCGTGGGCGTGATATCGTGAGGGGCATTGGCATGCTGGGAAGTTTGATGGCAAGGAACAAGGTCAAGAGCGACTTCAACAAACAGAGGTTCCACGAGAGAGGCGGGCTCAAGAGGAAGCGGCTGGCGTCTGAGAGGTGGAGAGCGAGGTTCAAGCAGGGTTTCCGGGACGTGACCAACCGCGTGACGGAACTGACGAGGAAGGGATGGTAAACAGACGTGATGCTGATGTTATGCTTCGGAATGGCGGGCATGTCGACCATGTATGAATTCAACGTGTACATGATGTACTATAGCTGCGTTTGCACAATAAGCACCAGGTGCTTACAGAACTGATAACTGTCGACATGTCATGCCCATATACTGACCTTGACATGCAGCATGTCACTTGCACCTACTTTGGTTGTGAGCGTGAGGCTTAGACTGCGGAGCTGGACCGGGAGTCTCTTGCCGCCAACGGGCACAGGCCAGGGACCTCGATTCGCGTACTCAACATTGTCCGAGTTGACACATGCACCTCGACCGTCGCAGCTGCCTCACGCGCAGCACCCAAGACACATGCGCTGAGTGGACCGGTGGCGTCTCCTTGCATACTCTCTCGCCATGATTTCGACACGACAGCCATCCTCGTGGCTTCCTACTGTCGCGGCACTTTCCTTCTTGACATGCCTCGCAACAGCATTAAGCGGCCAGGAGCCCATGAAGAGCATGGAACAAGCACGAGGGTATAATCCCGGCGAGATAATCCCAGTCAGCTGTTTGAACAGGACCATGTACGTGTCAACATGTGCACAAGGAGCTGCGCGTGCAATTGCTAACCTCGATACCAGAGAAACCGGCGAACACGTACGTCTACCACGCTCACCACGCCCGAGAATACTCTACGAGCATGATGCCAACCTCTGTCCTGCAGCCACTAACACATGTGTTTCCAGATCACAGACGCAGCCGGTCACCTCCAGTACATTCCTTTCCCAACCTGTAACGAAACAGGCCAGCCCCTCCACCTAAACTTCGGCATCGAAAAAGACGTAAACTGCACCATAGACTTTGTCACGGACGAATTCTTCCACCTCCTCGAGTTCTATATACACAACGATGCGCCCCTGTCCTGCCGCATCCCCTCGAAACCCTTGCCACCCTCCGTCATGGAAACAGAGTACCGCGTAAGCGACGACAGCACACAGGAAGGCGCCTTAGGAACTCAGAGCACAATGTATACACCGCTGATTATAGCGCTGGCGGGGACGCTGCAGTTGAGCCACTTGCACGTGGGGAATTATTTGAACCTGCTGGTCCATGCGGGTCCCAAGAGCGTAGCGCCTGGAACAGTGGACGCTGCGACTGCGTATTCCGTTTCGAGTCATACAAGGAATACCAAGATTACGATTGGGGACCCGTTGAGTTTGGCCTTTAGTGTGAGGTGGTATCCGAGCACTACGCTGCCTCCAGGCTGGAGTGGATATGGCGGACACATCTATACTAGTACCTTGGTCTACTGTTTCCTGAGTGCTGTGGCGAGTGCGGCCGTGTGCGTCGTCTACTTCCGTGGTGTTGAGTTGCCGAGACGGCTGAAGAGATATGCTACGGAAAGGATGAACGGCGGTGGGAGAGGATTTGGGAACGGAGGTAGTGGCTATGGGTTGCCTGTCGCTAACGGACGAGGAGGTGCCATGGGGAGTGGCTACGGATTAGGCGGCTATGGATATGGAGGTGGCGGCAAGAGAGTCGATTGAAATTAACGCATTGCATTTGCAAGGGCATTCAGACGCGAAATTATACTTCAATGTGTCCATTGGTATTTGGTGATATCAGTACTATCTATGCATGCTTCAGATGCTTGCTGCATATCTAGCCTCCAGTCGTCAAATCATTCAGCCATTACAGCTTCCCATAACATATCATCAACCGCTTACAAACTAGCCTTCTTCTTGAAAGCGTTGATGAGACCGCTTGTGCTAGCATCGTGAGAAGTGGACTCCTTATCGTCGTCAAGCTCAGACTGGATCTTCTTGGCCAACGATTTGCCGAGCTCAACGCCCCACTGATCGAAGCTGTTGATGTTCCAGATGGCGCCCTCGGTGAAGGTGAGGTGCTCGTAGTAAACAATCAAAGCACCAAGAGTGGCAGGTGTGATCTTGTCGGCCAAGATGGAGGTAGTAGGTCGGTTACCCAAGAACGTCTTGTGAGCGACAAGATTCTCGGGCGCACCCTCAGCCTTGACCTCATCAGGCGTCTTTCCGACCATGAGGGCTTCAGCTTGGGCGAAAAAGTTGGATGCAAGCATCTTCTGGTGCTTGTTGTTCTCGACAGGGTTGTGGCTCTGGGCGGCGAGGATGAAGTCGGTAGGGATGAGCTTGGTGCCCTGGTGGAGAAGCTGGTAGAAGGAGTGCTGAGCGTTGGTAGCTGGCTCGCCAAACAGAATGGGTCCGGTTGTGTACTTGACATAGTCGCCGCTGCGGGTGATGGCCTTTCCGTTCGACTCCATAGACAGCTGCTGGAGGTAGGCGGGGAACCTGTGCATGTACTGGTCGAAGCTGAGCAGTGTTAGACCAAGCATGTCTGCGAAAGTGACAAACTTACGGAGAGACAAGGTGAGTCTGGGCACCGAAGAAGTCGGAGTACCATACGCTCAAAAGACCACCGATGACAGGAATGTTCTGCTCAAGAGGAGTCTCCTTGAAGTGCTTGTCCATAGCATGAGCACCAGCAAGGAGCTGGTGGAAGTTGTCGAAGCCAATGTAGAGAGCCACGCTCAGGCCAATAGCGCTCCAGACACTGTAACGTCCACCGACCCAGTCGGAGAAACCGAACATATTCTTCTTGTCAATACCGAACTTGGTGACCTCCTCCTCGTTGGTAGAGAGGGCAACGAAGTGCTTGGCAATGTCCTCCTGCTTTGCGCTCTTCAAGAACCATGACTTTGCGGTGTTGGCGTTTGTGACAGTCTCGGCTGTGGTAAAAGTCTTTGAGGCGATGAGGAAGAGAGAGGTCTCGGGGTTGGAGTCCTTGAGAGCCTCTGCAATGTGAGTTCCGTCGATGTTGGAAACGAAGTGGATCTTGAGATCACGCTGGGAGTAGGCCTTGAGAGCTTCTGAGACCATGACGGGACCACTATCTAGAGTTAGTACATGTTTGAAGGGCATTGAGTAGAGATGCATACAGGTCAGAACCACCGATACCAATGTTGATGATGGTGTCAATCTTCTTGCCGGTGTATCCCTTCCACTCGCCACTTCGGACCTGCTCGCTAAACTCCTTCATGTGATCGAGAACTGAGCTGACGTCCTCGACGACGCTTTGTCCGTCGACCTTCATCTCCTGGTTGGAGGTGTTGCGGAGCGCGACATGGTAGACGGCCCGGTTCTCAGTGAAGTTGATCTTCTCACCGGCGAACATGTCATCGCGGAGCTTCTCGAGGCCAGCCTCTTTTGCGAGCTCGATGAGGAGCTTCAGCGTCTCCTCAGTGACGAAGTTCTTGGAAAAGTCGAACAGGATCTCGGAGTTCTCGGCATCGTTCTTGAAGGTACGGCTGAACTTCTCGAATCGCTGCCGTCTCTTAGCAACGTACTAGGTCTAGTTGGTTGAGTCTTACCTGGGGGTCCTTCTTGAAGTACTCCTTCAGGACAATGTCCTTGCCAAGCTTCTGGTGGTGGTCCTGCAGCGCCGACCAGGCGTTGAGGTCTGAGGCCTGTGCGAAGCCGGGCATGTTGTGTTACGGGATTGGTAGGTGAGTATGACGTTTCAAACTTGGACAATTAGGGACAGGTAGGATCAATTGCAAGTGCGAGATGATGGAAAAAGTGTGAGTAAAGTGAAGGTGAATGTTCTCGCGGATGTCATGGGAGAATTGTAAGTCGCGCGGCCGAGACTCAGCCCCGCTTGCGTCAGAGCTCCGTTTGAAGGAAGGAGGGGCGCCACTTTTCCCACGCTTGCTGTCCGACCATGCCGTTGGTTCCACCTGGGACAGCCTTACCAAAGCACCACAAAGCTGATCACTAAGACGTGTGCATGTCTAACTCAATGGGGATATCGTCTTGATTTGCTTGCCTGAATTTAGGCTTTCTCCCACACAAATGCTGCCTCAAGCGCCGTGCCGTTGCTCCAGAACCCAAAAAGCATCAAAGAGGGCTGAGAATCCCACCAATCACCATGTCTTCCATCTGTGGATCCAAAGCCGGCGGGTGTTGTGCTTGCAGTCGGCTCCATCGCCGTGACAAGCCACGCGCCTGCTCAACGGCCATTCTCCGAAGCCGAAGTGTTGAGACCAGGACTGCACTATCTTTCCGTTACACCCTCAAATGAGGGGTCCTTCACTGAACCACCAGCATCGCCAAGACCAGCGACAGGGCGGTTGTATGACCATCCTGCAAATTGCTGTTGCATAGTCTGGGAAAGCACAGGGCCATCCACGTACGAATCTGTAGGCGCCTCCGAAGTGAATTCACGATCGAAGTTGGCAGTATCTTTCGCATCAACCTGAGTATATGTTAGTCATGGCTTTTTGATGGACGACTGTTTTACATACCACATTGGGCTTAAAGCTGGGCTCGTACTTCCTCTCGAGCAGCTTTCGCCAGTCGATGCTGTGGAAGAAGTAGTGTGCCTTGATCTCCGCAGCGCCCTTGGCACCCAATCGCTTCTCTGCATTGCGGTCCAGGAGGCGAGTCAAGAGATCACGTGCGGCCGGTGGGACAATCTCAGGACCCGGGAAGTGTAGAGGCTCGGTAAGGATCTTGCGGTACATGTCGTTGGTGTTCTCGTCATAGAACGGAGGTAATCCTGTCAACATCTCGTATAGGAGAACACCGAGCGTCCACCAGTCGACAGATTTGGTGTAGCCAGCGCCAGTAAGGAGTTCCGGAGCGAGATATTCTGGTGTTCCGCAGAATGCTGAGAGAGTGTTAGTCTTCCAATTGGAGCCATGCTCAGATATGACTTACTGTTGGTCCGGTCCTCGTCCTTCATGTCGAGCTTGCAGAGACCAAAGTCGCACAGGGCAATATGGCCAGTGTAATCGAGAAGAATGTTCTCTGGCTTCAGATCGCGGTAAATGACATTGAAACCGTGTAAGCACTCGAGGGCGCATAGCAACTCGGCAGCGTAGAACCGAGCTCGGTTGATGTCGAAACGTTGTTCCTTTTGCAGATGGTGGAAGAGCTCACCACCGTTGACAAAGGCTAAAACGAGGTACAGCTTCTCTGGGGATTGGAAGGAGAACTTGAGCGGTACGATGAAGGGGTTGTTGATTTGAGCCAAAACGGACCGCTCGGCGAGAGTATGTGCGACTTCGGATCGGGAAATGATGTGTGCTTTGCGAATAGTCTTGAGGGCGTAGATTCGGTGCGTGTCCTTCTTCCTGTGCGTTGTGAGTATTGGTTGATTTGAGGGAGCGCCTGAGCACGTACTGCACCTGCATGACCTTTCCAAAACTGCCCTTGCCAACCACTTTGAGAAGTTCGAAATCGTCAATCGCGAGACGATCTTGGCGGTTCTCGACGAAGTTGACACCGACTTTCATCTGACCGCTACCAAACTGCACTGGTATCCAATCGGCGCCTGCCTGACCAGCCGCGTCGCCATTTCCAGATTTGCTGTCTGTCCTTTGCTCCTCGAACCGAGGGTGGACCTTGAGTGTTCCGATAAAGATGTCTTCGTTGCGACCGGCATTGGGCGATGCGGAAGGGTTTCGGATGTAAAGCGAGACGGTGAGGTCGGTGACGCGGGACACGTCGAACTTATACTGGGTGTTGCTGCCGGCCCAGAGCGGGTTCTCTGGTGTGCCGGAGACTGCGTTGATGAAGACTTGCTGCTTGTCGAAATCCACCAAGGCATAGGGCAGGTGTTTCGACGAGTAGCGGCCGTGGATGGTGGGCGCGGCATTGATGCTGCCGGCAGCAGACTGGGGTCGGTTCGCATAGGAGCCGGCGACTGCGTTGCGCGAGGACGAGCCGGGTCGCATTGAGCCTGCAACCGAGAGGCCGCCACCCTGGGACATGGAGCTCTGGTGGTGGCTCCCGCCGCTGAATTGCTGCTCGGCGCCCGGGGGCAGCGAGAACTTCTGGCCTTCATGGAGCGTGACGATCAGGATGCCGGGGCGAAGGGGCGGCGCCGGCGGGGCGGCGCTGGCTTCTGAGGCGGCTGGGATGGGTCAGCAGGAGGGAGCAGGGGCAGAAGGAGCAAAGTACCGGTAGCATTGTCCTTGGAGTCTGCAAGGGTGGTTGCGCTGGCGGCGGAACTCGAGGCTTTGGGTGTCGGCTGGTCACCGACTATGGTCGATGTCGACGACGAGCGACTGAAGGTGTTGGCGAGGGGAGCCAGATGCGTCTCTTTGAGCTCTGCGGCACGTGTCAGGGGACCTCAGTCAGCGGGCGGGCTTTGGGGATACGCACTCTTGGTGAGCTTCCAAGACATGGTTGCGGCAGCGCAGCGGTGGGCAGGTGCAGGAAGAACAGACGGGCGGCCAGGGTGCTAGGGAGCGAGAGGGTGGGGACGACGGGACGCGGCAAGGCGACGAGGGGCACACCAAAGAGCGGACGTGGTGCTGGCAGACGGTGGACGGGCTCGGGGCGGCGTCTACAGTGTGGAGGGAGGGAGCAGAAGGGCGGCAGGTGTAGTATGGTAGAGTCTAGGGCGCGGCTGGTGGCAATGTGTCCAGCGTCCGAGTGCCCCAGGTGGCCGTCAATGCTGCGATGCTCCAGATAGGGTCCTCGTTTGAAGTTGGGTCATTGGGTCTCTGAAACTAGCCTTCATTTCGGACGGGCGCCGCACTGACGCGCCAATCCTTCTGCCCTTGCTTTGCAGTGTTTCGCCTGTCGCAGCACAGGCGAGCTCTCAGACTCGCATCCGGGCCATGCTGCGCCAGTGCGAGTGACATTGCGAGTGCGAGTCGTGCCTGCCCTGCCCAGGCGCCCATCCCAGCCTCGGCTGCAGCTTCCGCCGCCGCGAACCACGTCCGGCCTGCCTACGTCAACACAGTGTTGACGCCCGAGCCCAACACGCCGTCGGCCTGCTCTCTGGACGCGCCACTGCCACCCTGCCACCCAGCCGCCCGTCGCATCGCAGTCGCGCTTCCATTGCGAGCTGCGCCATTGTCTTGCCCGCCATTAGTCATCCCCCCGTGGCCGAGTGCACCGCCACAGCCACAGCGCCCGCCCGCCCCCCGACCCTCCTTCACCTGCGCGCGCACCACACCGACCGCGGGGCACCATGGGTGTCATCAAGAAGAAGACGGGCACGCGCGGCACCGAAGGCGGCACCAAGTACGTGTGCGACGTCTGCTCGTCCGACATCACGTCGACGGTGCGCATACGCTGCGCCGAAGACGTCTGCAGCGAATACGACCTCTGCGTGCCATGCTTCTCCGACGGCAAGGCCACACGCGACCACCAGCCGGCCAAGCACAAGTTCAAGGTCATAGAACAGCACTCGATCCCCATCTACACCGAGGACTGGGGCGCCGACGAGGAGCTGGCCCTCCTCGAGGGCGCCGAAACATACGGCCTGGGCTCCTGGGCAGACATTGCGGATCACATCGGCGGCTACCGCGAAAAGGACGAGGTCCGCGACCACTACATCGACACCTACCTAGACAGCCCAAGTTTCCCCCTGCCCGAGCACTGCAGCAAGGATGACACCGAGCTCAGTACCCGCATACCGCGTCACGAGTTCCAGGCGAGGAAGAAGAGGAGGATAGAGCTGAAGAAGGAGGAGGCTGCCGGCCGCGAGCCCGATGCCCCCAAGCAGAAGCCCACGGCTAGCGTCCCGGCCTGCCATGAGGTCCAGGGATACATGCCCGGTCGTCTGGAGTTTGAGACCGAGTACTTCAACGAAGCCGAAGAGGCTGTCCAGCATATGCAGTTCGACCCCGGCGATGGCTTGAACCCGAGGACGGGCGAGCTGGAGCCCGAGATGGAGCTGAAGATGACCATCATGGAAATCTACAACCACCGTCTAGACGCCCGTGTTGAGCGCAAGAAGATCATCTTCGAGCACCAATTACTAGAGTACCGCAAGAATCAGCTGGCCGACAAGAAGCGAACCAAGGAAGAGAAGGACCTGATGAACAAGGCGAAGCCCTTTGCCAGGATGATGCAGCACGCCGACTTTGAGCACTTCTGCAAAGACCTCGAATACGAGCACAACCTTAGGCAGGCCATATCGCAGCTCCAGGAGTGGAGGAACATGCAGATCACAAGTCTCAAAGCTGGGGAGAAGTACGAGCAGGACAAGCAGCAACGGCAAACCCGGCCGCCTCCAATCGGGCAGTTCGATCGTCTGGCATCCAGTAGGATGGCAAAGCCCCAGCCGCCTTTCGAACAACCCTCCGCAGCCACAGCATTGCTTGCCCAGGAGTTGCCTTTGCACGTCAAGCAAAACAGTGGTCTCACAACGCCTCCTCCTGATCGCGCCCAGAACGGCGTCAACGGGGCGAATGGCGTCCTGACACCACAACATTCCAATTCCAAGACCAAGTTCGTGCCCAAGTCACTTCCCAACACCGTTCCTCTCAAGTTTGGCAAAGAGTCAAAAGCGGATCTTCAGCTGCTCAACGTAGAGGAGGTGGAGATATGCAGTACACTGCGTATCATGCCCAAGCCATACCTGGCGCTTAAAGAAACCATCATTCGGGCGGCTCTCAACAATGGCGGCGCCCTTAAGAAGAAGACGGCTAGAGAGATTTGCAAGATCGACACGAACAAGTCATCGCAACTGTATGAATACTTTGTGCACAGCGGCTGGATAGCAAGAGCATAAATGGAATGCGCTGATGGCGCTGGCGTTGGGTAGGGAGAAAAGACCATTTTGGCGGCGTTTGATCAAGGCATACCCCAGTCTTGGATAGGAAGGCGTTGTTGTCTCTATAGATAGGCTCGCTGCTTTTTGCTGAATCATATATGTATTAACCCCTCATTCTGGATATGCTGAACACAATCGGACCATAGTGTGATTTCTCCTTGCTGCGGTGGATGATGGTGGTCCGTCCATGGCGCTACCCCAGCGACGGCTGGACACAAACAATAGTAAGTCCGCACTTCCCCACTCACGTCCCGGGCATGCCCCTTTACTTACTTTTCCGCAGTCTGGAGCAGCGGGCCAAGGAAGCTTTCGACGGGTAGCAGTAATTCGTGCAGCAAGCCTGACATCATTCGCTCGCTAGCGGTGCCTGATCAGCCCTACCCAAACGCAGCCTCCGTATCCACCTCCCTGCATGGCTACCAACTCGCGCTACTTCAACGATATGCCCGGGCTGTATACTCCCTCGCCCTCGAATGCACGCGCAAAATCCCAGGTGAGCTTTTTCGACGCGGCACCTGAAAGCCCCGGCCACCAGGTGATTGATTCACATGTCCACGAGACCCGCAAGCGTTCCCGACATGGATCAACGGCGCACGACGCCGCGATAGGAGGCCCCTGGGGGGGACATACCTCAGCCAGCACTCGCTTTAGCGACACCAGAAGCCCGCCTCCCCTTGCGAACGATCGCTATCAACTTGCTGGTGGTATGGAAGGGACGCATAACGATTCGAGACGAGACGGCGACTACGATGACTACTTCAACCTCCAGAAGCAGCGCGGCACCTGGTCGGTACCGCCCACGCCCCAGGTTGGCCTGGCAAGACAGGTCGCAGCTGGCGAAACGCACACGACACCCAACGAGAGCAAATCATGGTCTATAATGGGTCTTGTTGGAGGAGTAGCCGGGGTGCTTCTACAGTTCTGCACCGTGCCCTTCCGAGGTTTCCAGGCAGGAGGAGGAGCTCGATACAGCATCAATGCACAAGAGGAGGTCGCGGCGAAACTTGGGCTCCAGGACGACCCCTATCAAGCAGGTCCAGTGCAGCAATTGCCTCCTGTCCCGAACGATGACTACGGCGTCCAGTCTGTCGAATCCATCACGCCCGAATGCCCCAGGATGGCGAAGCGATTGCGCACAGCAGACAACTGGGTGGTAGTTGGTACCAACCTGGAGACAGAATCAAGGCCCTCAACACCGCGATTGTCAGAGCGAAGACTGCCTGACCGATCGCCCTCATTGATCCCACGCCCTGTATCACGGCCAAACACAGTAACGCCATCCTACAAGCGACCCTCTCTGATTCCAGTATCCCGACGTTCGACAGTCGAGAGGCGATCTTTCTACGGCAGTCCCACGACCACTCCTAGCTCACACAAACGAGTGTGCTCCTACAGTCGGCAAAGCTACGGTTCACCAGCTATGTTCGAGGACACGTCAAGCAAAACCGCGAGCCCTCTGCCGAAAGAAAGCCAACGTCTGATCAACAAAGTGCGGAGAGAAGAGATCGAGGAAGACGAGCGCATGCGCAGGATGAGCCTACAGATGACCGCCATGCTGAGAGAAGCGAATGAAGCTCTAGGCTCCAAGTTTGAAGTCAAAGAATACGATGACGATCAAGTCAGCGACAATCACGGGTACAATCAGCAACCAAGCTGGTACTCATAATTGTACATAGTCACTGCACTTTGAGCATGGGATTTGCATGTATTGACTGTTATTAACGGTCTCTTTGAATTCTTGGCGTTCACACAGGTAGGCGTATACCATGATCACCATTATTTGGTATCTGGGACGGCTCGAAACGAGTTTTGTACTTTGACAACAGACCAGTCTGCTCAGAAGGACGGCTTTAGAATAATTCCTTCATCGTTCGTTTCATGTAGAAATTAGACAATTATTTCGCATTCGACTTGCATGTACGATTGAAGTATTGCGCTAACACGCGAGAAGCATCTCTAGCCTAAGCGCAAAAATAGCAGTAGCTGCCCAGGTGGTGTTGGAGTCGCACCTGCATCTTGCGGGTACCTGAGGACGGAAAGAGGTTGATGCCCAGTGTCTGTGTGGCTTGCCTCGTGTTGTAAATCTCCTAACTTTGAGCCGCCCCGCATCTGCACGCAGTGATTTCTGCAACTCTTATCACAAATTACGGGCGCGCTGGTCCGCATGCCGAATGAGAGGTGGAGTCAAGAGCTGGATAGGCAGCTGGCGGGTTGGGGGTTATTCTGCTGGGGCACGAATTTGGGAGGCGTTACCTGGGTACAGTGCAGGACGCCGCATTCACGCCCTGCTGAGCCGCCTTGCATTTAATCTCCTCTGAAGAAACACTATAGTATGAGCGTGTTCCGGACGTAGACACCTTGTCATCCTTTTCTTCAACGATGGATCGCACAGGCCCACCACCACAATCAAGTCCGCTACTCCAAACCCAACAAAAATGTAAAGGACCCACCACCACCACAATAGAGAAGAATCCCAACCAAAGTCAAACGAGGAAAAAAATAAGAACATACAATCCAAGATACTTTTCAGCATTCCTGAGTACTCTCGCTGCAATTTCACATGACATCGCTAGAGGCTGGACGGCGTTTGCTAATGCTTTAATGCGGTTGTAAAGAAAGGATTGGATGGCTGAGACGTGCAGTTGCACTTTTGCGCTGCTGGGGTTGGACCAGTAGGGAGACGGTAGTTGGGGGAGGTGGCTGCGAGCGGCAGTGTGAGTTTAGGGAAAGACCAGGGAAGTTTAAAATTGGTTGCTAGACAGGCTTGACCGTGTCCAGGCGCCTTGTCTTAGTTTTGGTTCCTATGCATCCCTACTACCACCGCCTTCGCCTTGATGCGTTTTGAGATCTTCTATCAATACGCTCATGAGTTTGAACATTTCGCCTGCGAGCTTCTTCCCAGTTTCTCTCCATTCCTCCTCGCATAGTCGTCCAAAGCGGTCGGGATGCCATCGCAAGCGCTCCTGACGTAACCACTCGTAGCTATACAAACCGCTTGCTCGAAGTAGCCTTTCTACGTCGTGTTGGCAAGCATGTATACTATCTGGTTCAGATTTGAGTATTGTACACGCTGTAAGATTGCAGGTGGTGATCGTATTAGGCAGATAAGGAAACATGGACAGCAACTTCGGCGATGCAGATGGCGTGCGGTGCAGTGGCGGCCTGGAGGCATCTGACCCACTGGACTGGGACCGAACTTGGAGTTTCCGTGGGACTCTGGGCTTCGAGCCTCCGGCTGCTGCTGATGCATCTGTGAACATGACTGCTGTTTCTGTAGACCACTTTTCGTAGAGAGTTTGCGTCACGGTATCGGGATTCGCCTCTGTAGGCTTGTTGGTACCGTTTGGCATCTGACCGCTCGACTGGGACGTGCTAGGTTTCGACTTCTTCTTCGCTCGGGAAAAGAAGTTGAGTGCAAAGGTCTCCAGTGCTTCTTCGTTGATATCATCAATGGAGCCAGCCCATGTCCCATCATTCCGAATTGCGATGAATTGATCGGAGCTGGTGGGATCCAGGGTAATGAAAGTCAGATCGCTCCAGAGAAAACCCATCTCCGCCTTCCATTCTTCCACCGTCTCTTTGTAGATTTCCCAGGCATTTTGGTCGCCCAACCGGTATACGACGTCGCCGTATTCACTCATAGCAAAGAACGCGCCTTCGGGACCCCATGTTACAATGCGCGGTGGTCCTACGCGCCATCCGGAAGGTGTTAACCAAGACTGTACGGCATCCTCTAGGCTCGGTGGCAGATTAGCCCAACGTATGAGATCAGGATGCCAGATGATGAAGGAGTCCTCCGGTCCCAAGAAGGCACGCAGATGTGGAGAGTGCCACGTCTTAGTTAGTATACTCTGGAGCCGTAAGGGTATAGATGGGCCCCATCGCAGGCTGTTCTTGCCCAACGAGTCTTTGGAACTCAGGATCCAGGATTCAGTTATCGGCCCTAGAGCCGCCCAGTGTATCTCTGAAACGGTCCTACCTAGGAGGAGATCTTGGAGGCTGGAAGGGAGATTGCGACTGTTGATCGTCAGTTATCGCATATAAGGCAGGAGACTGGTAGCAGCATACTAGTTGACTCCCGCAAAGCTTTTAGATATGAAGCTGTCATTGGGTCCGAACGAGAAGAACGAGGCGTTGCTCGCAGTACCACTCATTCCCATTGGGTGGGAAGCTATTATGACGTCACGTAGCCCTAAGCTGGTGAGACCTCTGTCGATGTCAGCGACGCAACTCTGAATGAGTAAACCGATATGCGTTCAACGTACAGGCACGTGGTTGTCGAGCCGTGGATAGGTTTTCGTCGCCCCGGCGTCTTTGCAAACTCGCGCGTGTTCCCAGACAACGGTTTCAGACCGTTGCTATCCTGTTTAGACCCTGGAAGCGATCAAGCTTGGCAAGGCGAATGTCAACACAATCAATCGTGCGATTGCGTACTTCTTCACAACATTGCGGCTTTATAGTGACCCACTGTGTTCAGCGTTGCACACCGCTTCCATCGATCTAGACCGAGCGTTTTCCCTTTTAGCGAGCCCGGATTTTCGGCGGCAATGTGCGATTCTACGTTTACGTTTGGCCAGCGCGGCAGCCACTTCTTCCAATGTCCGTCGAGGCGAGAACAGTATGCTTCCGTATACGAAACAACTTGAATATATGATGCTGACGATGGTGCAGTGCACGTCTTCCAAGGAAGTTGGCGAGGTTTCTCAGCTCCTCGCAGTTGAAAAGGATTTATCATGTGACCCTTGGTTTCGAGGACAGCTTCCTCCTTACCTGGCGTGACACTGATGGAAAAGACCACATCGAGAGCTCTGGACTTTCGCCCGAGTTAGTTGACTTCCTGTACGCTGGAAACCGCGATATTCCCAATGTACGGTGTACGCTGGGACCATACAACTCGTCTTTCTTCGTCCACGACAAAGCTTCGTACCTCTGGAAAAATCTGCCAGGAGCTTTACTTGTTGCATTACAGAACAACATACAGGACGGCAGTTGGACAGACCGGCCGCTCCTCGTAGCACTAGGTGCCGGGGATAACTTCTTACTAATAACTGAGAAGAACGCCTCAATGTGGGATCTGCGACACTACAAATCTGCTGTTGCACTCCTTGAGAAGAGTGTCATGTCAAGCATTCACAGTTTGACCCTGCATGCTTATCGGTACCAAAGCTTCGTCATGCAGACCCAGAGCGGTAAACTTTTCTTCGAGAACGTGCCGCAACATCAGATCGTAGGCATCCAAGCCATGACAGCACCGATCTTACAAGACACCAAAAACTTGCAACGAAGAGCTCTCGCAAGCAAAGAAAGTGATAAGAGGGAAAGCGTGCAGAAAAGGCCTAGCGCTCTCCAACAGCGTGCGCAGATCCGCAGGGAATGGAGTGAACACAGGCAGGAATTCACGGCACAGGCTAAGGGTGTCAAGCTGAGCTTTAGTCTTAACGTCAGTTTGGGCGGCTTAGCGAGAATGTTGGGGTGAGGATGATGCTGAGATCCTCAAGGTCGTTGTACTCATGACCTGACGAAAGCAACTCCATCGCACACATCTCCTGTGTTGAGCAGTATGGATCCCGTAAATTTTGGTAGCGACAATAGGCCTGAGTGGCTAGATAAGTCAAGATCTCGCAGTTGTGTCTGGCAAACCTACCTGAGAGGATCCCCCATTTCGTAACCTCGAAACTTATGAGTTCAAGAACCAAGACATTATCGCATCCTGAATGGACACATTGTCCTTAGTGTAGGACTGTTCGTTGAGGGGCATATTTGGTATTGGGAAGATGGAGTTGCGCTTGATCGAAAGTGCAGAAAGTGGGAGACAAATAAGAGGAGGAAGAAGCGGACGGTTTCGTAGATCGTACGGCGTTGTAGGTGCTCTCGGTACGACTAAGATCATCAAGAAGGCTTCAATGTAAACTATGACCATGCATGATTGTTCTTTCCCTTATTGTACACGCGGATGGAAGGAGTTTAAGTTGTGGTTCTAATGACCATCGGAAATTGCTTCGGCGGTTCGCAAGCACCTCTATCATACCTTTGTACCAGTACCACTGCTCGGACCGAAAATTGATGACGACGGTAAAACATTTTGGAGCCTGAGCGACGGGATCGAATTTCATGTTTGACTGTGCAGAGGCATGTGCGAATGGAAGGATTGCGATACTAAGGACGGACCGACCAAGGCAGCTCCAGTCCTAATTATTTCGCTGTCGCAGTTCTGTTAGTGCGAAGAACGGCACTTTGGGTTATTTTCGCAATGTCTCGGTAAACCTTGTATGCGTTGTAACGGCCATGGTGTAGTTTCGTGCTCTTAGGCACCATTTACTGCTACACCGATATATTTGACACTATCGTCAAAGAAGAAGTGGTCACTTTTGGAGTCACAGCTGTTCCAGCCTGTGATCGGATGTCGGGATCATGGTGCTTTCGTTAGATGCGGTAGAGATGTATTTACAAAGAGGTATTGGGGATACGGGTATTGTACTGAGTTATAGACCAGTGTGACTAGACGCAGCATTTTCTTTGTCAAGTGGGTACTTCAACGTTGGGGCTGGGCTGACATGTTGAGAGTGTATGGGTATTTTCCAATGTCAGAGTTGTGACATGCAGAAATTGCCATGCCTGTGTGTACCATGGTTCTGGCTCGGAGCTAACGGCGATGACATCACGCTAAGACTTTTTTTGACAGCCATTTTTGCGGGGAACCTCCGCATCAGCTCAATTTCTCCACATTTTACCAGCAGCTCAGCGCCTCCGATACGCCGTGTGCTGATGCCAAACTATCATTTGGGTACTTCGGGAAAGCCTGCCAAGTATGATGATACGCATCTTGCGCGTTTTTAGCAAGCCACGTACGTGTACGGACCGGTCAGCGTACCCGTACTACGCGGTGCTATGGCAGGTTTATTTGTACACTAGGTTATACGGCTCAGAGGTTAAGTAGGTGGTATGAATATGTTTAATCTCGTGTCAGTACCGTCTCTTCCTTTACTGGACTTGAATTCTAAATCATGGCTTCAATGCGCTCGTTGATTGCCGCTCTCGTTGCAAGCGCGCCTTTGGCAAGCGCGCTGTTTATCAATGGCAGCGTGATTGCACCTTGCGACTCGCCCATCTACTGTTATGGTGACTTGCTTCGCGAGATTGAACTCGCGAGACCATTTGAGGATTCGAAGACGTTCGTCGATTTGTGAGTAGCTTAAAGGTATCTAGATAATTCCGATTAGATCATGGCTAATCAAGATCAGACCAACAACGCGCCCGCTGGACGAAGTGCTTGCAGCATTTGCTAACCTATCGAGACCAATTGAGAACAATACAGCACTGAACGATTTCCTATCCGAATATTTTGGCGAAGCCGGCTCAGAACTAGAAGAAGTGCCCAATGATGAGCTGGAAACGCAACCAGACTTCCTCGACAACGTCAACAGCTCTGTTGTTCGAGATTTCACACGCCAAGTTATCGATATATGGCCTGACTTAACACGTCGGTATGTTGGAGCTGGCAACTGCTCTGGCTGCGTCAATTCTTTCCTTCCGGTCAATCGTACCTTTGTAGTAGCTGGTGGTCGATTCAGGGAGCCATATTACTGGGACTCATTCTGGATCATCGAAGGTCTCCTTCGTACTCAGGGATCTTTCACTCAGATCGCCGAGAACATTATCGAAAACTTCCTGGACCTTGTCGAAGATATTGGCTTCGTGCCCAATGGCGCCCGTCGCTACTACGAGAATCGATCACAACCACCACTACTCACACAGATGGTTCGTGTTTATGTCGAATACACACAGAATTATACCTTGCTCGAACGGGCGATACCTATTCTAGAGAAGGAGTATGCCTTCTGGGTGAACAATCGCACCGTGACACTTGAGCGCGCTGGCATGAACTACTCCCTGAGCCACTATGCAGTGTCGAATACGCAGCCACGACCTGAGTCCTACTACGAGGATTATGTGACTGCCAATAATGCGACCTACTTCAATGAAGAAGGTGAGGAGTTCAACGCTACGCAGCCACTCAACGAGACCGAAATGGCAACATTGTATTCCAATCTTGCATCAGGTGCAGAGAGTGGATGGGACTATTCAGCGCGCTGGATTGCCAATCCATCCGACGCTGTCACAGACACATTCTTCCCCCTCCGTTCACTTAATACCATTGAGATCATCCCGGTGGAACTCAACTCTATTCTCTACTACAATGAGATCACGATCGCTGAGTTCTACCGCCACCAAGGCAATTACACTGCTGCACGCGAGTGGGCCGGTCGAGCTGCAGACCGCAGTGAGGCAATGACTACCTTCCTTTGGTCGCCAGAACACTACAGCTATTTCGACTATAACTTGACCTCCAGCAGTCAAAATGTTTACACTCTGGCCGACGACACAAGCACGCCGCTTGCGCTCCAAGGAGCGCCGTCTGGACAGCAAATATGGTTCCAGGTCTCCCAGTTTTATCCCTTTTGGACAGGTGCTGCTCCTGATAGCATAAAGAATGATCCTGGGGCAATGAGGCGCGTATACGCACGAGTTGAAGAGCTCCTTGAGTCCCGAGACGGCGCGATTGCCGCAACGAACCTCCAGACCGGCCAGCAGTGGGACGAGCCAAACGTCTGGCCACCGCTTCAATATATCCTTATGCAAGGCTTGCTTAACACGCCCCTCGAGGTCAGCGAAGACGATGACGAGCAGTCGACGGAGGACTACATTTGGACGCAAGACCTCTCACTCCGTCTTGCACAGCGCTATCTTGACTCTTTGTATTGTACATGGCGTGTCACCGGTGGCGCGACCGATGAAGTGCCGCAGCTTCCCGACTCGCAAGGCAATGGAACGATATTCGAAAAGTACGCTGATGAGAGTACCAACGCTGCTGGAGGGGGCGGAGAGTATGAAGTCGTGGAGGGATTCGGTTGGTCGAATGGTGTTCTCATCTGGGCTGCTGACCAGTTCGGACAGAGGTTGACAACTCCTGATTGTGGAAACATTACTGCAGCTGAGATTGGGGGCGGAGATGCGAAGAGGAAGAGAAGTGCAATGGAACTAAGCAAGCGGGATGCCAAATGGATCAAGAAAACCAAAGGGACAAGGAAGTTGAAATATTGATGAAAATTTGTACCTGTAGCCGCTGATAAGACTATTCGCCGCACAGGCTTCTCTTTCACGATATATTTTGGTACTTGGTCAATTCCATCCTATGGTCCACGAAGTTTTACTTGGTCTCGATGTTCTTTGGCGCACATTTCAGCTACAGACTTTTCCAACATGAACTTTCGTTTGTGTCATTGGATTCTTCCCCGCTTACATCGGAGTGTTTCTCCTTGTCACTTGTCCTTCATTTTCCATTTCCGGCGATCGTAGCACTTGTGCAGCGTAGATCTTCAAGGATTCGTATGGCCCTTTTTATGAGGCTAGCGAGACTCCACGTGCAAGCTTTGCGTTTCAACATCTTCGTCATCAATACAATCTTACACATGAGCAGTCGCTGCGCAGTGTATACCTCGACAAATGTTGCTATTTCCAACAGTATGCAAGGAGATGTGGTGCATGGAAGGAGCAAGTAGTAGCTCGGAGCTCGTTTCATAGTCCAAAGCTATTAAAAGGCGTGACTACATTAGACGCAAGAGGAATATATAAGAATGAAAGCGTTCAACAAACTGTCCGCCTTTTCCCCGCCATAGGGTTTATTAAAAATTATGTAGTGAGTCCGTATCTTTCCACTCCCTTTCAGAAAAATCCGGAAACTTTGGCATGTCCAAGACCACGCAACCTGTTCCGGATAGCGTGAGATGGGATATTTGCTTCTCTCTGATTTGTGCTCCATTCCACGTCGCCATCACAGCATTCCAATATCGCTGCGGATCTTGCTTCGCATGCCCAACGTGCTCACTAGTTTCAAATGGCACGTCTACAACAGACATACCAGCATTTTCAGTTTGCTCCAAGTGTTCGTATACATCTTGCCATGCAATCAGCGTGTCGTTCTTTGAATAAAGATAGCAACGTGGCGCTGAGGGATCAAAACAGGTAGAGTCGTTGATTCGTCGTCGAGTACGGCTGATGACGTTGTTCTCAAACCCTTTGATACCGGTGTACAGTATCCATATGCAGCCTAACACTAGACTGGCGAAAAGTATAGCGATATGCCGTAAGACCGGGATATGGGGAAGTGACTTGTTGAGGGCTTCACACAAACGTAGGTATCGTGGATGACCCGGCGTACTGTCTAGACATAATGCTGATACGGGAAGTCGCGTTCCAGTGAACCTGTAGTAGGCCTCTGCTAATTCACAGGCCTTGTTACTTCCACCTTCTGAAAAGACGTGTAGTAGAATGCCATTTTCGGGTGTTTGGTCAGGTAGGTGTCGGTAGTTGGAAATGCATTCTACGGCCGGTCTCATGCGCCACTGTTTGCGTGCCGAGTTTCTGAAGCAGAGATCTTTCGCGGACGTGGTGATTACCATAATACGTGTTGAAGGGAAAAGAGCTCGGTACTCTACTGTGTATTTGGCGATATGTCGATTTTGGGCTCCTGTCCAAGTGCATAGCAGAATGAGCGACGGTGCCACAAGGTCGCTCGGCGAGAGACGTGGAAAGACGGATGCGGATTTCGGATCAAGCTCCCATATAGATGGAGCAATGAGTTCGAAGCCTGGGATCGTTTCGTTGGTCGCCCTGCTGTTTGCCATAATCCTCGGCCGTGAAGTAAGTTCCGGTGCCGCAAATAGGGACTGACAAGCTCGACGAGGCTACTGGCAATGGTTCGGTGGTTTCGAGGTGTGATTTGGAGGGCGTAATACTGTCCTACTGGGACTATCCGTGTCTGTCTGACATACGCGCTTATGTAGGACCATACCGAAACTTCGCAAGCTCTTACTACAATTTCAGACTACGAACAAAGCAATGAAGCCGGTAATTGCGACACGCAGCATGAATGCATGGCGATGTTGCACATGAGAAGCAATATGGCCATGTGCGATGGGGTAGGTGCCAATTTTCATTGCGGACTTTAGAGGCGCTGAACGCTACTTCCATTCTATCGATCGACCTCGCATTAGATTTCATCCACTTCGGTTGCATTCACCTATTCAGGAGTAAGTCACTGAGCGGCTGTAGCGGTCGACCATCGCCTGAGAGGAGACAAAGTGCGCGCCCTCCAAGTTGCGAAAAGTAATGCACAACCACAGGTGCCTTTCTGCGTTGTTGCAAACGTTGGGACGGCTCCCAATAGTGAAAAGCCCCTAGGCGAGGTCTAGGAGCATTTGGTGTCTTTGAGGCTTATGCACCCCTTCAAAAGTGCTGTCACGACGTGCTTTTGGCGCGCAAGCCATATTTTGGACTGTACGAGGCACGGGTCCTCTGGAGGTGGAGCCGCATCCCCGTCGTGGGAATCGCAAGCCGGCGCTAGCTTTACTTTCCCATGATCAAGGGATATGACTCGTCGAGTCGATGCGCATCGTACGGCTAATTCTCAGCTAACAACGTAGAAAGCGCCTTCCGCACCTGCAGACTACATCAGTTATTCTTGAGACACTCTGGCCATTTTGGCGTTTACTTTTGCATACTTGGGCTTCATTTGGGTCAAGAACATGCGTTGATGCAGGTACCAGATTCAGCTAGCTGATCGGTCGCAGCAATCTTCATATTAACAATCGCAACCAAGCTGAGACGCGCCACGACTGCTACCCTAGGGGATGCAGTTACTTTTCCTCACGGATAGCTAGAATAGCTTAGCCAAGTATGCACTCGATCTTTGTCTGAAACCACCAATGCCCCAAGTAGCAACTTCTATCCATGGGATTTATATTTGTGGTGATGAGCCTCATCCTCGGAAGAAGGGGGACGTTCGCTGTACCTCAATCCTTCAACTGGCGGTCAATGTCCGTAACTAGGTCGATACATACCCCGCTGTTATCCAATCAGCTCCGACAGTATCGTTGCACCCGTACTGTTTACATGCCAAGCGATCCTTTGACCAGCACCCGTTCGTTTTATCTCGCCACCAGATGATCAGAACCGCTCGAACTCATCAGCACGAGAGTGCCATGGCGAGGTGGGACTCATTATGCAGCACTCCTACCGATGAACACGGCGAGCCGCCTTGTGCAATGAGGGACAGCCATATCGGTTGTACTACAGGTAAGCACGTCTTACATTAGTGCCACACAGTCAAAGCCCAATGTCAAAGTAGCATACTGTATACGGCGATGCTATGCGACCCGTATCACAGAAGTGTTGTTGACTAACCCCGATTGCCACCAAGTTTAAATCTTACTTTCGTCCAGATCTTAGAAGTTTTGGCATGTTTTTGACTGGAAGTAAAGATCTCTGCTGACTCTACATCAGATCTTAACCGCGGATCAGACTCGTTCGAAAAGCTCACTGTCTCGTGCACTATGCGTTCAGTACCTAGCAACACGTTCTTGGTAACTGACAACATGTCCGAAAGTAACATCGAAGCGAAGGGCGAGTATCAAGCGCCAGATGTGTGGAAGCCGCAAAAGAATGAGCTGGTAATCATGATCAGCTTGAGCTTCATATCGCTGATGGTAGCGCTGGATGCTACAATCCTAGTCACAGTGTTACCTGTCAGTCGAGAACATTGTTCCTTGTTCTCGTCAAGATGTTCTAACTACGTGTAGGTGATTGCCCAGAAGCTAGATGGTACGGCAGCCGAAGCCTTCTGGACGGGAACGTCATACCTGCTCACCTCGTCGATCTTCCAACCAGTCATCGCATCGGTCTCCGCTATCTTTGGTCGGCAACAACTCCTCATCACCTCGCTACTCTTCTTCACCATCGGTTCCATCCTATGTTCGGTAGCTGAAAACTTCACTACATTACTCGGAGGGAGGTGCATCCAAGGGATTGGCGGCGGCGGAATCATAACATTAACGCAAGTCATCTTTTGCGACATTGTACCTTTGAGACAACGCCCTAAGTACTTTTCAATGGTTCTTGGATGCTGGAGCATCGGGTCGATCATTGGTCCAGTAGTCGGTGGTAAGCTCGTAGAAAGCACGTCTTGGCGATGGGCATTCCACATCAACTACCCATTCTGTGGAATTGGCTTCATTGTAGCGATTCTATTCGTGCAACTTGATGCGGTGGCAAAGCTTACCATTCAAGAAAAGCTCAAGCGAGTTGACTGGCTAGGTGCGATCCTTTTCGTTGGCAGCATGACGAGCTTATTGATTGGAATATCTTGGGGCGGCATCCAACATCCCTGGGATTCAGCTGCAACTATTACACCCATCGTCATGGGACTAGCGGGAACCGTTATATTCTTCTTGTGGGAGTTCAACAGGAAAGACTACACTCTGTTGCCGCTGGCAGTCTTTGGGAGCTGGAGCGCAATCGCTGCTTTCTACAACGCGCTGATCAACGGTCTGCTCGTAAGTTCATCTCCGGTCCTTGCCTGTCCATATGCTGACATATGCAGCTCTTCACCATCCTTTACTACTGGCCATTTTACGACATGAGTGTTCGCGACAGATATCCGACTCAAGCAGGTGTTGACATGCTGCCGGTCTGCCTCCTCACAGTTCCTAGTTCTGTCGTGGTTTCAATCTTAACCACGCGTCTGGGACGGTTTCGATGGGCAATTTGGGGTGGTTGGGTCATCACTACGCTAGCGTGTGGATTACAGATACTCCTCGACGTGCATTCAACGACTGTAACTACGTCAGTGTTTCTTGCCGTCCTCGGTATCGGTATGGGCATGGTACTCACAAGCCTTAATGTCGGCATCCAGGCTATCTCCAAACCAGAAGATGCAGCAATGGCAGCGAGTATGTACGGCTTTCTTCGAAGTCTAGGAATGCCACTCGGTGTCGCTGTAAGTTCAGCCCTCGATCAGCACCTCTATATGATTCTAACCCCATCCCAGCTTTCAGGAACAATTTTCACAAATTCCATGTCGGATAAGCTTTCTGAGCTTGGTCTGCATACATCGATTGCTCATAATTCCGAGCAATACATCTTCGTATTGCGCACCATGGCGGACTCGCCACACAAAAGTGCCATCCTATCGTCGTACATGAAAGGCTTCGATTCAGTCTTCATAATGACCACAGCTGTTTCAGCTAGCGCCTTGGTCGTGAGCTTGATCATTAGAAAGTACAGTATGGATAAGATCCTTCTTGCGCAGTTTTCTGCGAGATGAGTCGCAATTAGGAATCAGATACTGCTTTTCGCAGGTCCAAAACAGTTTTCGTGTCGTCGATTTTCTTCAGTAGCACAGGAATGCGAGGCCCAGAATGACCAGTTGGTGTAGCTTGTTGCATACAGAGCTGCGCGACGTTGGTTGAGTAAGCCTGATGACGTCGCACGTCTCCAGCGCGTCTCGCTACAGGGGCAGTTGCTACCTGTGCACCCGGTCAGTTACCAGCTCCTTCTTCTGGTCTTCGCTCTCGAACCTGATGGATCTTATGGCGGAAACTTTGGGGGTAGTGTGTTGGAGTTGGAGAATTCGGAGACGATGGTTTTCCAAGCTGGTGGTCTGAAGGGGTCGTTTTCATACCTCACCACGGGAGATGTGGTAGTTGCTCCTTCGGTCTGCTCACGCATCAAACTCTATCTTCTGTGTATCTACTTTCTCCAAACATCACTCGTCGGACCTATTGTGTGATGGCGGCTATCCAAAGCTCTGCTTTTCTACTTGCTCGACAACCTGGATACTTTACAGCAGGCTAGCAATGACCGTACTCCTAATTGCGAGCGAAGCCATGCAGCACGTCTTACGAACAGAGCTGAAGTCTTGCGGCAGTGTCAGGCTGCTACTCGAGCTGGTACTCAATGGCAGCATCAGAGTACCTCATGTGCTATGGCCTTTTCTGAAAATGACAGAGAAGGTAGTCGAGTGGCTGGTCGCTGAGGACCAGCCAGTGATACCTTGAAGTTAGAGGATGAAGTAGAGCCAAAAACACATGGCAGAGGAGAAATGTCTTCTGTGTGGTCTTGTTCAGGAGAACGCAGATTTGGTAGGTTTATTGTTATGCGTACACCTGAAACAAATCTGTTGAAGTCAATGTATGAACACACAATCCTCTACCTACTCTCATCAACCGGCTACCGGTCCGTTATTGTCTTTTGTTCCTTTGCATCATCCCTCATCTCCTGCTTAATTCTGCTAATCGTGCCCGCACCGCCATAGATCATGGCAGTATATACCTGTGCCACACTCGCTCCGGCATCGAGTATCTCTCTTGCTTGGCGTCCATTCGTGATACCGCCCGTCGCGAATATAACCTTGCGTGGCGCGTTTGGTGCAGGCGCGGTTTTGGGTGTAGCGTGAATAGTGATGGTAGGTGCTGATACGGAAAGGTCGTCGAGGTTTGAGGAGAACTGTGTTGGGGATGGTTGCTCAAGGTCGAGCGTTGGCTTAGTCTTTGAAGACCCGGAAGAGGACTCGTCACCCGTGCTCTGGCTAGAGATGGGCTTCTCAGTACGTGCACTAGATGGCGGTGCGACATGCTTGGGGCCTTCGTCGAGTGCCTTTCTGTACCTGCTGACTAGGGCAAGTGTACGTTCGAAGGTTTGTGGTCCCGAGTATCCGCCTTGTTCGAGAAGCAACTTTGCCTCTGATTCGGGAAGTAAGTAGCCCTTGGGTAGTGGGTCTGGTCGCTTCTTGGTCGTGTTGCCAACGATGACACCGTCCACACCCGAGTCCCAAACGGCCTCGCAGATGCCGGCCACCTGCTCTTCCGTATCTTCATCGGGGCTGACTTTTACCATGACCACGGGCTTTGTCTTGCGATCAATCTTCTTGACTGCTCCAACGACTCCGGAGAGTAGCCGCGTCAAGGGTTCGACATTCTGGAGAGTGCGGAGGCCGGGCGTGTTAGGGGAGGAGACATTGACGACGAGGATATCGGCGTACTTTCCGACATGGCCCACGGCAGTGGCATAGTCGCGCACTACAGCATCAATGTCGTTCTCGGAGGTCGTCTTGTTCTTCGCAACCTGTACAGCCATGAGACGCCCCTTTAGCAGCGATCCCGGTGGGACACCAGCTTCGCCGTCGAGGACGCGGCGTTCTGCATCCTCGTCTAGTCCAAGCCCGGCGTGGTAGGCAAACTCCCTGACGCGCTGTCGTAATCTCGACGCCACCAGCTCGGCACCTTCGGAATTGAATCCATAGCGGTTGATGAGGGCGTTTTGGCTGGGTATTCTGAAGACGCGTGGTTTCGGGTTGCCTTCTTGCGGCAGGAGCGTGACGGCACCGACCTCTACCACTCCCGCTCCGAGTTCGAACAGCGGCGTGGGAACCTCGGCGCCCTTGTCAATGCCGGCAGATGTTCCGATCGGGTTGTTCAGTGTGTGTCCAAAGACGTCGACCGCCAGATCGCCCCGTGAGTCAGCCACGCCGCGCTCTCTGGGGTTCAAGCCAAAGCTATGCAGCACCTTGAGCGCATGCGTCCCGGCGTGGTGCGCCTCTTCACCATCGGGATATATCTGTCGTAGAGCAGGCACAACGAGCCATTCGTGGATGCTTGCGCGCGTGTCCGTGACGTACAGGTAGCCAAAAGTGCCGCCGAGCGTGAGAAGGGTACCATATGCGAGGTTTTTGGTGCGGGTACCTGTCGATTGAACCCTGGCTGCCGCCTCGGTGGCTGTTGTGGCTCGTCTTGTGGGCTGCTGCAGTGGGCCATGCGAGGGGCGGCAGCGTGGTATCGAGGGCCGCACGCGTAGGGCACGAATGTTGGCGGCGGTATTCATGGCAACGAGCGTGATAGACGGCCCATGCGACGCTCAATGGCTGCGCAATCGCCTTGTCGAGATGAAGTTGCCGAGTCCGAGCCGTGAAAGGAAGCTCGAGAACGACCAATGACGTGGGCTTGGCAATCTCCCCAATGTCTTTTTCTCCCGAGACCGTCTCATCACGCGGCCACTTTCCTACCAATCTCTCTTCACGCTCTTCTTCGAGACATTGTCCCAGTCTGATCGCTTGAATTGGTTGCCTCTTCTCCAACTCATCGCCTTTGCAACGCGCTATTCGCTAGCCTGTGTAATTGACTCTGTCACATTCATTCTCCTTGAGTCTCTAGCCATGCGCTCCCTATAGCACTATTCTCAGCTCCATCTTCTCTTGGCTTGAGCTTTCCTGGTAGCTGCTCATTCCCCACAGCGCTACCATGCTCTCTTCATCTATGAAAGTGCTCATAGCTCAAGAGCCGAACAATACCTGGTGGTGGTACGCCGACTCATATGGAGAAACTACTGTCCTGGAGGATACTCGCACCAATCACATGCTGCAAGTGTATTCGAAGCCTATCCGATCCATCTCATACTTGCGGGGCGCCATGGGCTCACAATACAAGCATTCATAAAGCTTGAGTATCTTAGCCACTCTTCTCTGCTCTTTGCCCTACGGGAATCTCTCCAGAGTTGACAAAATGCTTCAGTCCACATTTCTTCCACTATGTCTCCTGATGGTAACAGCGCCCTTTGTACAGTCATTCTGTCGAGTACTGGACTCATAACAGCGTTAGCGTGACCTATGCTCAATGAAATACAGCATTCCGCCTGGGGAGTGAAAACTTCACTCTACTAGGCCACGGCGAAGCGTTTTTCTTCGGCAATGGACAGAAGTGGTATGATGTGAATCGTGATGGAAGCAACATAACCGGTAGACCCATCAGCTTGACGCTTTGGGAAGCAAAAAATGTGTAGGTGGATAGCATTACCTGGAGGCACTCGCAGTTCCGGTACGTCTCTAACGAAACCACAGAACGTTTAGCGTACGAACGTGTTGCTGAACACAGATCAGGCATACGTTCGTCACCCATTCTCAGAATATTGCGATGACAAACCTCGACATGAATGCCACTTCTGTAACATGCAGCGACATAAGCTATCATTCTCCTATCTAGTACTCCGATTTTGACATATTTGAAGGACTGTACATCGGTCAAAGGCAACAGCAAGAACATTCACGTCAAAAACGTGACCTGTTACGAGTCGGGCGCCATGGTGATCGGCTCGATGGGCAACCCGACCAACGTTCCTGGGACGGTCGACAACGTGCTTTTCAAAGACATTACTTCCATCCATAGTTCCAACGCAGCCTGGATCAACACGTATCCAGGTCAAGGCCATGTTAAGAACGTCGCCTTCCGCAACATCAAGTTTCAGGATGTCAACCAACCTATCTACGTCTCGTCATGCATCTACAGTTACCAAAACTGCGATTCGAGTCGATTGAGGATCAGTGATATTACGTGAGAGAACATCAAGGGCACATTGCGGTACAATGTGGCTGCCAGGATATACTGCAGTCGCCGCGCGCCTTGCACAGGTCTAAAGTCCAAGAACATCGATATGTAAGTTTGTATGATCGGACTGCATATGAGCCATGCACTGACTTCCTACCCCAACCTTAAGCAAGCCTAAGAATGGTGGTACTGCGAAGATATTATGTCCAAAAATGAACAACGATAGTGGTTTAGCATGTACAGGTACGTGCCCGACAGGATGGAAATATCAGTTGAGCAGAAATGCCTCAAGGTGAAGTATTATGGTCGAAACCCAAAAAAGGTCGAACTCTGTGCTTCATTATTGCCTCCTCACATCGAACTTTGGTAAATACTCAACGACTACCTTCATACAAAGCACCCAACTCCTTGTCATAGAATTCCAGCAAGGCTTTCTTTTGCACTGTTCCTTTGGCCGTCTTTGGAAACGGCTCTCCCGCGACCAATATCATTTGGCGTTCAACCCGTGCATATACAGGCGAGTCTTTGTTCACATCATCCACCACATCCCAGATATCACTCACCCCTACCCCATCTTCCAATCTGACAACCAAGGAAGCTCTCGGTCTTCTCGTCCCCACCATCACCACCTCTGCAACACCAGCATGACTCGCGATCCTCTGTTCCGCTGCCGTTGGAAAGAACTTCTCATTTGTGAGGAAAACAAGAAGATCATCCGCACGCCCATAATGCTTCCATAATTCCGGATTCTGGGGATGTTGCGTGAACAAATCACCGAGTCGTCGTTCTTTCTCGTCTAGGAAAATAGAGAAGATGGGTTGGATATAGCCATCGAGCTCTGTTCCGTTATTTCGAATCATGACAGCTTCATATAGTGTGGCGCCGTCTGTAGACGAGGAAACAGGGTCGAACTGAATGTTGAGGGCAGGGTGGGGAGTGGTGTACTCCCAGTATACGGTTTGCGATAGATCAGCATCGCTACGACGGATACTAGGCCAGATACCAAGTTCCGTCGATGCCATGACGTTGAGAACGGATAGTTGCGCTGCCACGGATGCGCTCGCGGCTCGACTCACACTACCGCCGCCCCATACTACTTGCTGCGTTCTCTGGCTCAGCTTACGCAGGGTCTCTGGCCTTTTTCCCAGATACTCAACACAGGGAGGTACGAGCGTCACACTGTCGACCGTTACACCTCCATCTCGTGTAGCAATGATATCTAGCGCCTTCAAAGTACCTTCCACGCCCGAGGCTGGCGTCATCCATGTGGGTGGATATATCGGTATCACACCGAGCTGCAGGGGGAATAAGACCATTCCGATAATGCCGCTGGCATGGAATGCTGGGAAAAGGAGCATGACTCGCATGCCTCGACCTTCTGCTGATCCGTAAAGAAGCTGCTGCTCCATATCGTAGCCTGTGGGTGCATCAAGGTGCATGGTTCGTCCTGCGCTGTTTGCCCACTCGTGGGTCCAGAGTATGGGCTTGGGAAAGCCAGTTGTACCGGATGTATCTAGATTATGGCGTCAGGATTTGAAAGTTCAGGACGATAATAGGTGTACGTACGAAGGCAGATTAGCGGCTCTTGGGAGTGCTCTCGAAATGTCTTTTTGTATGGATATGGCTCAACGTTCCGCTTGAGAAGTTCCTCTACACTAGGTATTTGGAGTGTCTTCATGGATCTATTCGAAAGCACTCCCTGTACAACTGGCATTGGCAACTCCGGTGTTAACATGACTTTTGCATCCACACTCTCGATCAATTCTACCAGTGCTTTAGCTCCGTACCGTGGCGATGGGAGGAGCATCTATTATCCCAGTCAGCCAAGGCTTCAACCTTCCAGTTGCCAACGTTGAAGGGAAACCCACCTTGTAACCCGCAATCACACTCCCCAAGCACAGCACTGCATACCGTATATCATTTGGCCCCATATAAACCAAAGTCTGTGCTCCAGTCTTTTCTTCTTCCCTCAACTTCCCAACATTTCTTTCGATCCACCATGCTGTTGCATGGACGGCATTGGCTACTTCGGCGAAAGTGATTTTGCGATACCCATCTTCGATCCTATCTGGGTCGATGGGAAATTCTGCGTACGTAGCCGAAGGATACTGAGCCGCAAGCTTGAACAACGTATGCGGAAGGAGTTCGTTGGCAGCCTGCGGCCAGGGAGTGGAACGTGATGTATCCATCATGAGTTGCTGGGGTGTTAAGAGAGGTGGAACCAGAGGTGGATATAGTATAAATGTTTGATAGTCTACATGTAGAGGCCTGAGGACCTCATCTTACATCACTTTATTGAACCCCATGATTCTACGCCCGACACTAGTCGCAATATGGTACGAAACGCTCATATGTGACGGCGTAGCCGCACATGGTTTCTTGCCCAACAAGGCTTTCCCGGCGTATGCGATGGAGCTTCGGCTTCGCGCCTTGGGTTAGATCTCAATTTAGTATAACTATGGCGCCTAGTTGGCAATATTGGTGGACTAGATACTGCATACGACAGGCTGCCGAGGTAATCGTAAAGTAGTGTGGAGCTTAACAGGCCAATGTAGTGCGCACGTAAGCGAGGCACGCCTGAAGGATCGACCGGCTGATGTGGACGTCTGAGGGCCAAAGCAAGACATCGACGTACAAGCCTAGATAGTAAGTGTCTTGAGAGTGTTGACCTCTCACAATGTCGTTAGGTTGGTATGTCAAAAACATTTCCTTTGTAGGGAAGCCGCGAAATACTTTCAACGCCGTGCGCCACGACAAAAGCTTGACTTCGAGGTAGGAGAACAGAGAGGAAAGCGATCTGAGTAGCTGTGGGTATAGAACTATGACCATCGCTGACAACTGTGCGAGCACAAACGATAGGATATCCAACAAACGCCATCCAATGCAGACATTGTAAATCTCTTCCAGAAACTCAGATTGAGGATAGATCTCAAGTTGAAGACAAGTGCGCCCATCGCGCATTGGAATCTACCTCACCATCCTCACTAAGATGCTGTCAGCACACATCCTCGACACCCCAGCCTTCTCGGTCTGTCTTCACTCCACATACCTACCACAATAATACACGCGCGGACCAATGAAGTCTCGCAAACCTACCAATCGTAAACCCATCCCGAATTGGCAGTCATAAACTCCTCACAAGCCTCCTTAAGTGCCATGTTCGGTCTCAGGTCGCCAATTGTAAGTTTCTCTCTCGTCAGAGGGTCTGTAGGACTACGTTTGAGGTGCTCAATCAGCGTGGCGCGCTCGTAAGATCTGCCGTTCTTGGTAACCACAGGACTAAATTTGGGCGTACGAAGTCAGCCTATATCTCACATGCACTTCGTACAGGGTCACTTACTCATGCATAATCTCAAAAGTTATGCCATCAACGAGGTAGTCCGGCACCTCGCGTTTCTGCTGATTTTCCGGGTCTGATATGGCGAAGGCGGTCCGTAGATCATCGCGCTTTTTCTCGAACTCTACTTTGCGCTCCGCTTTCTCTTCCTGCCCGTCTGATCGACTAGTTTCCCCGGTCTCCATACGTGCTTCGATGTCGTCCATGTCCTTCTTGAACTGTGTCTCCAGCATCGACTCGAGGTCGGAGAGGAGATCGCCGCGCCGCCGTATACGTTCCCGTTCGCGGATATCCCATTTGGCCTTTTTGCATTTCAGGACAAGGGCAGATATTGTGGCTGCATTTGAGGTTTGTTGCGCCGAGGTGGTACATAGTTCGTAGGCCATGAGGCTTGAGGAAAGAGCTTCGTTGGGATGGTTTATGGCGAGTTGTGCTTGCGCTATACTGTTCTTAGTCTTGACTCTAAACATGCGCCCGTGAATTCAAGCTTGCGCAGCCCGCTCAATAGCGGTAATGCTGTTGTAGCGCTTGGCGCATTCGCGCAGAGGGTGGAGTCATACCAAGATAGAAGAAAGCCTTCATGTTGTCCTTTAACAACTCGATACTGCGTATGCAATCATCGATTACACCTTCCCACTTCTCCAGCTTCAGCCTCGCATTCGCGCGATTTGTGAACAGCAGAGGGTTCGCCGAGTTCTTCTGGATGGCCTGCGAGTACAGCCCCTCAGCTCCTTCATAGTCGCCATTCTTGAAGCACTTGTTGCCCGAGTTCTTGAGCTGCTCGGCGGCATATTCGTTGCCTGGCGGTGGCATAACGGGATAAGTGACCAGGCGACAAAGGAGGCGAGGCTAAGGTTAGTCAACAGGAGGACTGGCGGAGTTAAGCTTCAATGCTTGGTAGGGCCGCGGGTGGGGCGGTTTTGTTGCGCCTCGGTATGGAAGCTTCGAGAGGACGACCACGATGCTGATGTGAGCAGCCCGGAGTCTTCGGATGCGATCGGTACCTAGAAAAAAAGGCCCTGATCAGTTGCTGCAACAAGAATGAGCATCCAGCATTGCATCGAGCAGTGCATCGTTGTGTGCTGTAGGCGCCACGTACTCTTTGATTTCTGCGCGTGCACAGCCACACCTTGATCACCTTGGCGAGACACTATTACATCTGTCGCGTGCTGTGGTCGGTCGCAACATGGAGGACATTGGACGGTTAAAATTATACACTACGGTGCTACAAACTTAAACTTGATATACACTACACTACCATAGTGTATTGATCCTTGTAAACGCACATCTTGAGCACGCAGGCCACACACATCCAAGTCGCTAGTGCATCAAGTGGGGCCCCGCTCGGATTCTTCTGTAGAGTTCACAACGCCGAATGCATGCTTCTTTCCTTCGTCTTCGCCCTTGGAGTCTCTCCTGTCCTCCTTGTACAGGTTTGGGTAACTTCTCTGGCGCCGAACCTCACCACCCTCACCCGTCTCTTCAGCCCTGTGCCGACTAGGCGGCACACTTCTTTTTCTGAACCTCCTTTTGTCCTCCTCGCTCTCGATGCAGGCATCATCGGCTTCTAATATTGGACTTCTAGTCCCTCCCCTGCTACCGCTCCTGTTGCGTACCCGCCCCCGGAACGTATGATCGGGCTCGGCATCACTACGCCGTCTGGTCTTCTTTTGCGCGGATGTGGGCGGAGAGACGGAAGACGTCGGAGACGAGGGTCGGTGATGTTTGCGGTGATGCTCTCTGTATCGGGAGCCGCTGGTACGGTCATGGCCGCGAGATGGTGAAGATGCACGCCGTGGAGAGTGCTGTGACGATTGCCTACGTCGCTTGAGCCGGCCACGTTCTTCTGCGTCCGCATCTAATTCGAAGATAGTTGGGATATCCGTTGTCATAGTCTGCAGAGGTGCGGGCTCCATCAGGGGGTCGAACATCGTGACTGCGGATACGGAAAGTATTGAGGTTTGACAGGCCTAGCTCGGCTCAGCTATAAAGGTTGCAAAGTGGTACGCCAGAAGCCAGTGAGTCTAGGCATATCAGAGCCGCAAATTATGAGGGGTGCATTAGTTCCGCCTGACGCAGACGGGCCGTTTGGATGAATGATCGCCTGGGCCTGCATGTGAGCAGTAGTTCCAAGCGTCAGATGTCAGATGTAAGGTGTGGGCAGGTGCGACGTCATTTGCCTAAGCGCCTCGAAGCGCTAGCCTGATAGGGGCCACTTCAACTTCCATGGATTGTCAGTTTCGCGACCTCTACATCACAATGAGTACACACAAGTTCTACAGTCTCACTCGCTAGAAACAAACTCCAGTCGTGTCGTGTTCTTTACTACGCCGACTCAACGCATGACATTTTATGCACACGGCAAACAGCTCATCAGCTTGCTCATGCACGAATTTGGTATCCCAATGATTGACATCTGGCCAGGTGAGCCATATAACGGCAACAGCGTCAAGGCGCGGGACTGGCGCACTATGATAAACGAACATGTCATGAACAGCAGGAAACCAATGTGAATAACTCTCGTACTCCTAGGACACATGTCATACAATCATCTCCAGCTCAATGTTTCCAGTCATGTTACGATGTGTACAATTTGGCCCTCGAAAGTTGTCCAACGAGAAGTCACCGCTCGGAGGCGATGCTACGACCACCTTCGAATGTACATGAGTACTCCATGGACGTCTTGCATCCACCCAGTCTGTGCCAACAAGCAAAATGCACATTGTGGCAAACTCAACCGTAATGCTAACCTACACATCGAATACAGCACAAACAGTCGAATGACACCAAAGACACAGTATAATAAAGGCTAATATTGCCACGTGAAAGACCGCTCGCTATGCGGGATGTAAACCCTTTTTGGTAGTTGAAATAAAGAATCACACCTTAGGTGGAAATGTAGAGATGTCACACCCATAAACACCTGTCGAACGCCCTACGCTTCTGAAAATTTCCAGTCACAACTTCACCAGCTACGCATCATGCTGTTGTTGCAAACTAGGATGTTCCTTCTCCTCACTCTCACTCTCCCTCGCAACAGCAAAGCTCTTCCTAATGGCCATATCTGCCTTGGTTTTTGTCATCAACGCATCACGGATATCCTGTTTACTTCTCTTGACCCAGGACTCGTAGTTCTTTTGGCTGAGAGGCCAGATGGGCATGTTGCCCTCGCGGCGCATAAATTCATGAGCGGTAGGGGCGGGTTGGGCGGTAATGGTGTCAATGTCCATTTCGAGTTCTTCGCAGTAGGCCTCTAGGGGTAAATCATTGACGTCGTGTCCAAAGGGATTTTCGATTTCGCGGCCAATAGCTGAAAGACCGATACTAGAAAGATCGTTAGTGTCGTGTACGTAAGATGGATGTTTGATTGGATAGAGACTGACATGATATAGGCTGCGAAGACAGAACCTGGAATGGTGATCCAGCGGAGGTCATCCCAAAGTTGGAAAGGCAACATCATGACGTAAACCCAGGTAATTTGCGAGATGGCGATGGAGTAGGCGACGGGTAGAGGGGTTTGCAGGACACGGTCCATACCAGTAAGGGCCTCGTTGAGCTGTACAATACTGGTGATAGCTTGGTTCTGGTAGAGACCGACTTTGAGCGTCTCATTATCGATGATGCTGTGGACGTAGCAGGAGAGGTGATTCAGGATCTCGAGAGACAAGTTACCAAGAGGCTTCTTGGAGCGCTTGATCCTCTTGCGGGGGTTGGACTCGGCGAATGTGACACCTAGGTATTCACCGACAGCCTTGATCTTCTTCTTGTCGCCCGGCTTGGGAATTTCAAGCTCGGCAGCGCGGGCAAAAGTGTCCAGATACTCGATGCGGTCGCGGAGATCTGGGTAGTCGATACCAGGTTCGAAGCGGAGCCTGTGCTTGACAGAGCAGGCAAAGGCGTTGAGTAGGTTGAGCGCAGAAAGTTTGTTGAGCAGGTCCTCCTTTCCGAGATCGCCTTCGCGCTCGGCAGTGTGGTACCAGATTGTTCTTGCCAGATTTTGGCTGACGAAGATCAACTGACTCCAGTATTTTCGGCCCTCAGTGTATCGCTCGTACGCAGTGCTTGTTCGGAAGGAAATGGCAAGACCGACGACGAAACCAAGGACGGTTAGCAGGAGAGTGCTGACTTTGAGTTCAAAGATGAATTGCGAAACGCATGTGATTAGTGTTGACCACAGAGTCACTACTGTGAGGGGTATTATCATCTTGGGAAAGACGGATCCGTGCATTCGCATAAAGTATGGCCATTTGCTGTGCTTGGACAGGTCGCGAGGACCAACCTATTCCTCACTGTTAGCAAGCTGTGAAGCTGTAGCCGTGGAGAAGAACCCACGAAGTAATCCTCGGCATCCAAGCTACCGTTTGTCTGCCTCCGTGAGGGGACTTTGTATGTAACAGCACGGTGTCGCCATGACCGCGGTGATATTGGTCCGTCAAACTCCTCGTTTGGTTTGGCTGTACCGCTTGACGAAGGCGGTATTTCAATATTGTCTGGCCGAAGCGTCTTCGTCGTCGAAGCGTTGGACGCCGCCATCGTGTCCGTGAGTCTCGGGTTTCGAGTGGGCAACGGTCCAGCAGTTGAGGTCGCGTCTAGCAGTAGTTCTTTTCAAAGGACAGGATATGGTCAATGCGAGTGAGTGTAGAGGTGATGTAGTGTTTTGTAGAGACTGTGAATAAGGAATAAGAAGAGAGAAAGAACGACAGAAGCAAGAGCATGTGAGTAATGAAGCAAGCGAGCAAACCCTCCTGTCAGGAGTAAGGATCTCCATCTCAATGTTTAAATATAAAACACGCGTATCTGCACCTCGCACAAAAAAAACCTCACAGCTCGCAAACCCATGACGCCCACGGGGATTCGCTCCCACACCTTTGGCAGCGCCATCATGGTCTAACATGCGATCCGCGACACACGTTGGCATGCAGGGGCCGTCTTGCCCATTATGCCCCTGAGCCAGACCGACGCGGTCTAGCCAATCGAGTGTGGAGCGCAGTGGAGTCTATTCGTAAAGTTGAGCATGGCGACGAATGACGGTAGGGGCGCAGCCTGAAGCAGTAAGAGGCGTGACGCGGAGTGCCCTGTTTCACGAAACGTATTCCGCCGTGCCAAGCGCGCCACCGAATGTACTGGACGCCATGTAGTCAGCACTGGTTCGCCTTGCAGCTGGACATATCATCCGCTACTATGGTCGGAATGCTATCGATAGTGATCTTCGGACGATTATTGCCGGTGCAAAGGAGGTTGCATAACAGGACATCCTGGCGCGGGCGATTTGTGTTCGATCGACAGGACTTTGTGTCAGGATGAATGTTCTTGTCGATGCCCAGGTGGCAGGTCCAGACTAGGGCGTGCCGAACCGAGGCTAAGATGACCCCTGACAGCCTCGACGAATGGGAATGCTCGCGAACGATTCAACGTGAAAAAGCCTCGTCAGCAATCTCTATAGCATCGGGAAACTGCTCGGGCGGGCATTTTAGAAATTGGCATGCACGAAGACCGTGGCAAGCTAACTACAGCGCCGCATCCGCAGACATGCGTAAAACGAAGCCTAGGTAGCTTTACTCTAGAGACCCTCGCTCCAACAAACCCGTAGCAAAAAATATATCAAGCACAACATGTGTATATGTATTTACATAAAGCTACAAAACGGTTTTGCTTCAAGCGTCATACTTCTAGACACATCGAAAGCGCACAGAGCCTTCACCCAGTCACTTCATCTCGGGGTGTTCGATCGGTGTTCCCACACCGCTACGAAGCTCTCCGATCAGAAGAGGAAGGAAAGCCCTTGGCTGTTCCAGCGATGCGTGCCTACCTCCTTTCAATTCTCCTCATCTCCGCTCTTCCTCTTTCTAGCTCGACAGCTAACTCTCTCGTCTTGAACGTCTTTCCATTCATACAGATGCGGACTCTATTGATCTTTTCTAGTAGCATGCGATAGTACCGTGCCTGGTAATCAACCGTGTTGAAGTCGTTCGCAGTCCAAATTTTACTCCAGATGTTGACCAATTCATGGCCTATTATGACATTGGGGCTGTCTGGTTTGGAGTACGCATCGTTGCTGCCATCGGGACTGGAAGCCTGGGAGGTGTTGCGCGACAGCCCTCCAGGCAGCAAATTCAAGACGACTTCGTCAATAAATGCTACCTTTCGACTCCGATTGAGCGGGTCTGGGCCTTGCTCGAATATGTGCTTGAGAACTGCGCATATCTCCCATGCAGTTTGATCAGGAGGAGTGAGCCCACCTGTTTCGGCTGGTGTTAAGAGACGAATGTCTATCCGTAGCTGCTCGATGCTCGTTGTGTAGGCTGATGTCTTTACCCCGTTGCCGACAAAGTGGTGATACGTTCCAGTACTAGGAAACAGAGATGTCCAGCTTGATAGAACCCTACTGAGCCACACATGCTTGTCCTCATCTCCTTTTTGGGGCAAATTGTTCTTTCTTGTCTTGACGAGTGGCATGGAAAGCCAAGTGAAATAGTATGTCGATTCAATTTCCACACAGTCCATGCGTGCAGCAAGCTGCCTTTTTCGGTTCTCACTTCCAATGATTTGCATCAGTTCCTCATTAATCTGACGGTTACATGCCAGGAAGCTAGCACAGGTGGGCGGTGTGCCCTGCGATGCGATTGAACAGCCATTCTCCCATGGTCCCTCGGGTTCCCGTATACGGCACCATCCGGTTGCCGATTGTGTATCCTCTAGGCTTGGACGAGGTCGACAAGAAAGAAGCAGCTCTGTGTATATCGCATCGCGCAATTCGCGAGGAAGATTCATGAACCGTGCCATTCTCGATTGAAAGTTTACTTTGCTATCGCAGTGTTGCAAGTACTACAACGCAACTGTCAATGTAGATGTGACAACTCTGCATTACATCCGCTGTAGTGAAGCCTCGCCTGTCGTCCTTGGTACGAGACGTAATCCGAATCCGAAGTCTGGAATGATACAAGGATGCTTTGTGCGTTTCTTCTCTTCTGCAGTGGCGAGTCTGATGGCGTGCCTGAGACTTGTTTCAGACATGCAGGTACACCTTGTGATACCGCGGGACACTACGTTTGAGGTGAGTTTTGAGGGACAGCAGAACGCTGTACTTCACTTGCTGCAATGCGAGCGCATGAGATGGCTCTGACTGTTTGATTGGGTTGAAGATCACGATGTACAAAAACCAAGTGATAGAACAGCTGAGATGCGTTGTGCTGTAAAACAGAAGGTAGGTACGGGGTTCCGGGACATCCTATAAGCACGTGGCGTCATGCTTGGCGCACGTCCGAAATCGTCGGACTACTGCCAGAGCACAAAGCACAATCTCAGCATGGTGCATGTGTTCGGGCGAGAAGAGTTTATCATCGTGTAATATAAACCTGAATGCGCGTGGTTTTGACGACACCTGAAATACAAGAAGCACGAGAAATCGGATGAAAGCCGATGGATTGATGTTTTCATTGAATGGCAAGGAGATCTTTTGATTCCGCAAGAACCCCCGCTAGCAACAGTTGTGAATATCTAATTTAACCGGACGAGTATCACGTTAACATTACCTTCCCGGGAAAGGCAATGACAGAGGTGACTGGGTCAGAGAGTGTATGGAAGTGAAGCCGACATGTTTGTCGACGTGCGGAACAAGGGTATCACGTTAATCTGCTATGGCAAGCAGAACAGCGGTGACTAACGGAGACAGATGTCTATGACTCTGCTGGAGCAGGGACGGCCTCTGTGGGCTGGCTTGATACAGGCGCATCTGCCGTCAAGGCCTGGAAGCCTTCGGTGGTGATGTTTACCGCACCAGCTTGTACGAGCTGGAGACATGTTAGAGATTGAGCATTATCTTCGTCAAAAGAAAGCAAAACTTACAGCGCGGCTGAGATCATCAAGGAGATCCTCAGGGTCCTCGATACCAACGCACAATCGAATAATGTCTTCAGGCATGTTCCTCTCCTTCCTGGTCTTCTCATCAATACTCGCGTGACTCATACGGCAAGGCATGCTGATTAGGGAGTTGACGCAGCCAAAACTGACACTAATGCCCCAAAGCCTAGCGCTCTCGACAATGCGCTCGCTGATGGCGACATCACCGGTCTCGAAAGACAGCACAGCGCCAGCGCCACGTGCCATACTCCAGTGCAAATCGTACTGTGGGTGCGATTTCAGACCAGGGTAGCGGACCTTGAAGCCGTGGGATTCAAGGAAGGTGGCGACACGCATAGCGTTTGCCTGTTGCTTCTCCATGCGAACACCCAAGGTCTTGATACCACGGAGCAGCAGCCAGGAATCAAAAGGCGACAGGCCACAGCCAGAGGCGTTGATGGTAAAATAGAGGCGATCTCCAAGCGCGGAGTCATTGATAGCAATGACACCTGCCATGAGGTCGTGGTGGCCAGACAGATACTTTGTACCAGACTCGTAGACAATATCAGAGCCAAGGTCGAGCGGGTTGAGCAACATGGGCGACATCATGGTGTTGTCGACAGCGACCACTGCGGTGGGGTTGGCGGCGTGAGCGATGCTAGCGATGGCAGGAATGTCGCAAATCTTGATCAGAGGGTTCGTGGGCGTCTCAAGTAGAACCATGGCCGTCTTGTTGTTGACGACTTGGCGTACCTTGTCCGGGTTTGTCGTGTCGACGTGGTGGACAACGATGCCTCCGTGTGTTGAGAGGTACTTGAGCAGTCGGTTTGTCCCGCCGTACAAGTCGTCGCCAGTCACGACTTCGTCGCCCGGTCGTAGGAGGCGGGTGATGACGTCGAGCGCGCCCATGCCAGAGGAGACGACAAGCGCGCGGTTCGCGTTCATGATCTTGGCAAGGTGTCTTTCGAGATGCGTTCGTGTAGGGTTGCCGGATCGTGTGTAGTCGTACTCGCCGCCGCCTCCGGTTGCCGACTCCTGTTTGAAAGTTGCAGACTGCGCACGTTAGCTCCTGACCGCCCAGCAATACCGGTGCCAGCAGAATATCCCATACCTGATAGATGGGCACAGAGCTGGCATTGTACTGGTCGCTGCTCTCGGTGTAGACCAGCTCTGTCATGAGCGCGTACTTCCTACCATTGCGGGGCGAACTTGGCGCGGGCGACGGCGGGAGATTGTGGCCGTCGATATCGAGCGGTATGGTAGCCTTTGCAGCGGCATTGGCCTTCTTAGAGCTCTCTCCAGCCATTATGGTGATAGTGTGTCCGCGCTGCGGACTTGGTGGAAGCCGAGTGGCGGGCTTGCACGAGTATCGAGCTTCGCGTTGAGGCGATGACGCAATCGATGTATCTAGGACAAAGTAAGACCCAAAGCGAAGCGGTCTGGACAATAGTAGTATTTCAGGTTGTGCGTGTGTGAGTGCAAAGGTCAAGAGCATTAACAGGTGCCATCAAAGACATGTGCACAGGTAGCGTAGGCCCGTCGTGTGGAGTCACCGCTGGAATTGCGCCATCGAGGACAAATCGGCACTTTTCCCTCGCTTCCGAACATCGCCCGCAAAACTTCGCCTCCGAGTTGCGGACGACAGGGGCCTTTACCCCGGATTCAGACAAACAACCCACAAGCAATTACACGTGGACAAGCAAAAACGTGCACGGGTCGAATGTACCAGGATGCTTTTGACTATTAGGATATACGGGTATACCTATGGCGAGAAAGTGAACATTGCAGAAGAATTACCATCCTTGCCATCGAATACGCTGTGCGCCTGAACCTGTTCGCCATGCCAAATGCCAGACGGTCCCAGAAGTGCTTTGAAAAATGCAGGATCAAAAAGAGTCGATCATCGGGGATTGACTGCAGGAAACGACTTCCTGACATGAAGGTTCATCTTGAATTCGAAAATGCCTTCTTCCGTTCCACAGTATAGAGTCCGCCCGTCCTGGCTCATGGCCAGCCCCGCCGTCCGTACGCCTAGTCTTGCATCATGCGTCGTGCGGCTTGACCCGCGAAGGCCGAGGCTGAATTCATAGGATTCAGGCATAGGCTGGCCAGCACGCGTGATGCGGAGCCGCTCACGCGCCTGCGTCAACTGGCGGATACGACGAAGCTCGCTGCGGAGTTCGGGTGCTGTAGGATTGCTATCAGTGCCAGCCGCATGTGCAGTAGTGCTGCGCGCTGTAGCTCGTTGTTGCTCAGTAGCAAGTGCCTCTTCAACAGTACGCCATGCTTCATCGGTCGAAGCGACTATCTCGTTGGTCACGCGACGCGCATGTTCCGGCACCGTGTTTGGCGAACGGGTGAGAGCAGTGTCAGTGATATTGGTTAAGGTGGCGGGTGCATTGACTGTTCCTTCGTTTATTGAGACAATGACTGAAGCGCGCCGATGGGGGGTGGTGCGCTCCTGGAGCCAACTACGTGCGTGAGCCTGCCCGGTCCTCTCTGCCATAAAATGAGCCATCGCGTCAGCTACCTCTCGGGCAGTGGGCTCCCTACATCTCATTAGCCAACCTTTGTTGCAGCAGTCGGGTAGGTGACATACGGTACAGTATCAAGTTGGTCAGAGGTTGTATAGTTGATACTTCGAGGCGTGATCCCCTGCTCACGGGCCTCTTCACGCTGTCTATGACTTGTGCGTAAAGCACTCAGCACTTGCCTTTCACGCGCCGTTAAGCCAAGTGGATCGTTGTCCGACTCTACGACACCTAGTCGCCGATGGAGTCTCCGTCGCTCAGAGTCTGCCTCAAAGTACTCGTTGGCAGCATTTACGGCCGCTGTGTTTCCTTCCGAGTCCAAAGCGCGTCGGTATCTTCGGATGAAATCTGCTTCTCTGCGAAGCTCGTGCATTTCTGGACTAAGGTTGAGATCAAAGTCGGCTATTTCGACCGTCTCGAGACCCTCTTCTTTCGGATCCAGTGTCAGGATCTGCTTAACCTTAAGACCAGCTCGCAAGTCAGCAATGCATACTCTACCTTGGTCTTCGCTCCAAACGAGAAAGTCCCACGGGGCTGGCGAAAAATGCATGGTCCGCACGGCGCCGGGCCCGGTTCGGCTGTCTGGTCTAGTGGAACTAATCAACTGTAGGATTGCGTCTTCGCCGTACTCAACAAGCTTCAACAGTTGGACATTGAAGACAGTAATGTAGCCGCATTCCGAGCCGACTGCACAAAGACGTCCCGAAGGCGACCAAGCTGTCGTGAAGTAGCCATCTGCATGTGAATGGGCCGGTCGGTAGAGAGTGACTTGCTTGAGTAACTCCCATGCCGGAGGTGTCGACTGTATGTGCCCCTCGCGTGTCTTGTTGCCAGGCTTCGGTGGCTTTGTGCGCTCGAAGAAGTAGGCGACGGGGGCGTCACCGACAGCCACGAGCATTTGGCCGTCGGGCGAGATGGCAGCGTGGTTCATTGCAAAGGGCAAGTCAAGCACGGCCAGCTCGAGATTCTGCGTCAACGAGTAGATGCGCACCGTCTTGTCGTTGTTGGTGAGAAGGGCAACGACTTCATCGTGGCCCTCGCCCTCGGCCGGCAGCTTGTGTATGGATATGGAGTTGACGATGTCGGATCCGATCTTCTCGAGACGCACGCGCGAGGCGGCGCCTAGCAGGGGCGGCCGGGGCAGGCGGTGGTGCAAGTCCAAGGGCAGCGAGGCGTCGACGTGGGACGGGTCTGTTGGCGGAAAGGCGGCGACCTGGATGGCGGCGAAGTTGCCGTGTTCTTCCCCGCCCACGCAGACGTAGCCGTAGCCAGAGGCAGTGCAGCGGGCTTCCCAGGGTAGTGTGGTGACGTGTGCCTGGGTCCGTGTCGCCGCGTTGAGGCAGTAGACGGCCGCGCCGCTCGCATAGTAGAGGATGTCTGGCTCAGGGCTGGAGATGAAGTGGCGCAGTTGATAGTGTCTGCACTCGTCAGCGTCGACACACCGTGGGCACGTCCATGGCCAACGCTCACGCGATAGGGATCTTGGTCGGATAGTAGGCCTTGTGGGCCAGCACAAACGTGTCCGTGTCTCTGCTCAGGAAGTCATCGACGGCCATCGTGTGCGCTCACGTCGGCAAAGGCTGCATGTCTCTGGGACGGTAGGTGCAGCGTATGGGGCTCGGCGGCAGCAGGCAATCTACGTCACAGCGTGTCCACGCGCAGCAGTCCAAGAGCCGCAGCGGGAACGGGGTGCAGCGGGGGAGGTCGGCGGGAACGAGGTCGGCGTGTGTAGGTATTCCACCCCGGCGCGCGTTGCATGTGTCGGAATGAGGGTTGGTAGAGTCGCAGTGTTTCGCAGTGCTCCAGGCGTCACCACGGCAGGCATCTTCCCCACACGCGAGCCACATGCGCCAAGCCCTGGACAGCGCGACTCATGCTGCAAGTCAGAGCACAGAGGCCAGCAACCGTCGTCGTGTCAGCGTCCGGCCTCAGCCTCCAGCCTCCAGCCTCCACGCCTGTCACGGGCAACGCCTGCCGTTGGCCTCTTCGTCGTCCCGAGTCGAGTCGAGTCGCGTGGCCCGTTGTGCGTTCGTAGCAACCCGGAAGCACAGACATTTACAGCGGAACCTCGGGCGGCGATTTTACACCAAAACGAGCTAGAATCTTCTCCGAGAATTTTGTCCATTGTCAAAGCTTGCATCACTACATCATATATTCCATCCACCTCCCACCCGCCATCTCTGCACCCAACCTTCTGTCGCTTGCATCTCCTCACGCAGCGTCTCACACTTGCACAATGCTGTCCTCAAGATTATCACGGACTGTACGTATTTGCACTTGCACTTGCACTCGTGCCCACCATTCTCTGACCTCATGACAGTTTTTGCCTCGTGCGGCTTCGGCGGCGCGACGCACACCTGCATTCAGGGCCCCCGCCATGTTTGCGCGCGGGTATGCTGAGGGCGGCGAGGAGAAGGTCAAGGGCTCAGTCATCGGCATTGACTTGGGCACCACCAACTCCGCCGTCGCCGTCATGGAGGGCAAGGTCCCTCGCATCATTGAGAACTCGGAAGGTGCGTCAGCATTTATTTTGCAGCCAATTCGACCAGCTTGCTAATCTTCATCCCAGGTGGTCGAACAACACCTTCCGTCGTCGGCTTCACCAAGGAGGGCGAGCGTCTCGTCGGTATCGCCGCCAAGCGCCAGGCTGTCGTCAACCCGGAGAACACTCTCTTCGCTACCAAGCGTCTCATCGGTCGCAAGTTCACCGATGCAGAGGTCCAGCGCGATATCCAGCAAGTCCCTTACAAGATCGTCCAGCACACCAACGGTGACGCCTGGCTCGAGGCCCAAGGCCAGAAGTACTCGCCTTCCCAGGTCGGTGGCTTCGTCCTTGGCAAGATGAAGGAGACGGCCGAGTCCTACATGGGCAAGAACGTCAAGAACGCTGTCGTCACCGTCCCCGCCTACTTCAACGACTCCCAGCGTCAAGCCACCAAGGACGCCGGTCAAATCGCCGGTCTCAACGTTCTCCGTGTTGTCAACGAACCCACTGCTGCCGCTCTCGCCTACGGTCTTGACAAGGCCACTGACAACGTCGTAGCCGTCTACGATTTGGGTGGTGGTACTTTCGATATCTCCATTCTCGAGATCCAGGCTGGTGTCTTCGAGGTCAAGTCCACCAACGGTGACACTCACCTTGGTGGCGAGGACTTCGACATCACCCTTGTCCGCCACCTCGTTGACCAGTTCAAGAAGGAGCAGGGCATCGACCTGAACAGCGACCGCATGGCCATTCAGCGTATTCGTGAGGCTGCCGAGAAGGCCAAGATTGAGCTCTCTTCCTCGTCCCAGACCGACATCAACCTGCCCTTCATCACCGCCGACGCTTCCGGTCCCAAGCACATCAACACCAAGCTCACCCGCTCTCAGCTTGAGAAGATGATGGACCCCCTCATCAGCCGAACAGTCGAGCCCGTCCGCAAGGCCCTCAAGGACGCCAACCTGAAGGCCACCGAAATCTCCGAGGTCATCCTTGTTGGTGGTATGACCCGCATGCCCAAGGTCACCGAGTCTGTCAAGAGCATCTTCGGCCGTGACCCCGCCAAGTCGGTCAACCCCGACGAGGCTGTCGCTATCGGTGCTGCTATTCAGGGTGCCGTTCTTGCTGGTGAGGTCACCGACCTTCTCCTACTCGATGTCACTCCTCTTTCTCTTGGTATCGAGACTCTCGGTGGTGTCTTCACCCGTCTGATCAACCGCAACACCACTATCCCTACCAAGAAGTCCCAAGTCTTCTCCACCGCTGCCGATTTCCAGAGCGCCGTCGAGATCAAGGTCTACCAGGGTGAGCGTGAGCTCGTCCGTGACAACAAGCTTCTCGGCAACTTCCAGCTCGTTGGCATTCCCCCAGCCCACCGTGGAGTACCCCAAATTGAGGTCACCTTCGACATCGACGCTGACTCCATTGTTCACGTTCACGCCAAGGACAAGTCTACCAACAAGGACCAGTCCATCACCATCGCCTCCGGATCCGGTCTCTCCGACGCCGAAATTGAGAACATGGTCAAGGACTCCGAGCAGTATGCTGAGCAAGACAAGGAGCGCAAGAACTCCATCGAGGCCGCCAACCGCGCTGACAGCGTTGTAAATGACACTGAGAAGGCCCTCAAGGAGTTTGAGGACCGTCTCGACAAGGCTGAGGCCGAGAAGATCAAGGAAAAGATCTCATCCATGCGCGAGTTCATCGCTCAGAGCCAATCTGGCGAGGGTACCGCCACCGCCGCTGAGATCAAGGAGAAGACCGACGAGCTCCAGAATGCCTCCCTGAGCCTGTTCGACCAGATGCACAAGGCCCGCTCCGAGAGCCAAAACCAGAGCGAACAGCCTCAGCAGCCCGAGGGCGAGAAGAAGCAGTAAATGCTTTGATCGTTTAGCACTGGTTTTGTCTTTCTCGTTGATCGCTTCTTTACGTCCAAAAGCAGGCGTCTTGCATCCTGTCACAGTTGGTCTGGTTTAGGTCACGTCTAGACGTGTACATGTCCCTACGCATGTTTGAGCATCTCTGTACCATACTTTCCGACGATTTCTCTTCTCACATTAGCGTTTGTTTTATTACTCCTATGGATCCTTGGTACACGTTGGAATAACGAAAGAGTGATATCCTCTGGTGGTCAGGACATGATGTGGAAAAGGACGATATAATGGCGGAGCCAATGAGTGTACCATAGCCTAGAGACGCGAGATGGTAGCACTCCGCTTACTTCTCCGCTCTACAATCTACGACTTGAAATGTTCATTACCGTCCATCATGAAGTAATCTTGTTCATCGCTGACAAATAGTCACGTCGCATATTCGTTCAGTGTGATCCAGACTAACGTCATGTGCCCCGCCATCTGAACCTCGGGATCACTTTATCATTTCGACCCGCTAAAGTCTTCCGTTATTACAAACTGTCGGCTTCCGTTCTTTGACTATGCAGAAAGTCAATATCATGGCGAACCGTCTCTTTCTATGATCCCAACTCATATCACTAGAAAGCAAACTCCTTTTCGCACGCGGATCCAGCGTCACCAGATCTGTCACCGCCAGGTTCACACACTATCTGCCCAGGACCTTCTCGCCTCATATACTCAACAGGAAGGAGCCGATTAGTGAACGCACCCAATCTGCCTGCATTGTTCGACACAGCTCCACGAAGGCCAAGTCCAAGATGGCAGACGCGACAGATCACCCCCTCTCCGGCCTCTGGCAACCTACCCAACTCCAGAAACTGTATTACGGCGCTGCGTCTGTTCAACAACATCTCCTCTCCTGTCTTCCAAAAGAGTCAAGTAAAGCCTTCATCATTACTGGAAAGTCTCTAACCAGTAAGACGCCCTTGGTGAAGCAAGTTGAAGAGCTGCTAGGCGATAAACATGCAGGCACCTTCTCAAAGATAGGCGAGCACGCCCCCATCGCCCAACTAGATGAAGCAACCGATCTTGTGAAGGAAGATGGAACCATTGACACAGTCATCTCTATTGGTGGCGGAAGCCCAATCGACAGCTCAAAAGCCATCAGTTACCGTCTGAACGAAAAGACAGGAGAATACCTCTACCACATCGCCATCCCCACGACACTAAGCGCAAGTGAATGCACTCTAATGGCCGGCTACACGCAGTCTGACGGCTTGAAAACTGGTATCCGGGCCAAAGAACTCGTTCCGCACGTCGTCATATATGATGCTAAATTTGCTTTACATACCCCTGAGCGCCTATGGATGTCGACCGGTCTCCGGGCCATGGATCACGTGAGAAATTCCCCTGTACGAATTGCATACGAGACATACACTGACTTTTCACACACGTCTTCTAGGCCGTTGAGCTACTGTATCACCCTAGCGCCACTGAGATGCCTGCTAGATGGTTAGCTCTACAGTCTGCAGCCACACTCTTCGAAGCCCTGCCCAAATACAAACAGGATCCCAAAGACGAGCATATCATCACCAAATTGCAACTTGCTGCTTTTGCTTCACTGGGCTTTTTTGGCAACAATATTAAAGGTGGTCTCGGGCTCTCTCATGCCTTGGGCTATGCGCTGGGCTCTCCTTATGGTATCCCGCATGGCATCACATCATGCCTCACGCTCGGACACGTGGTCAAGCTCAAGGCTCAAGACCCTGCTGCGGCAGAGCAGGTCGCCCGCCTACTTCCTTTCATCGGCGAGTCAGCGTCTGGCGATACTAAGGCTGATGCTGAGAAGATTGGAGATGAAATCTTGAGGCTTGTCAAGAATCTAGGGCTGGATAGTGATTTGAGGAATTACAAGGTGGGCAAAGATCAGATTCCTATTATTACTGAGCGGGCAACGGGTGGGCAGAAGGAAGGGAAGACTTATGAAGCTGTGGAGGGATTGGTAAATGGGTTGTTTGCTTGAGTAGTCGGGATGGGGAAGTTATAAGGGTTTGGACTTTGTAATAGCATCATTCAACAGAATTAGCTATCCACTGCGAATCCGATATCGTCAATCGTCAACTAAGGGGCATATATCGATATGCTATGCAAGACATTATTCGTTGAGAAACTCGTTTGTATCTAGGTACAAGTCGAGAGAACAAGAAGTTGATTACTCCATTCCACGATTCGGGTCCATGATCCGCGCCAGTTCCAACATGAGGCGGTATAGATAGATGGTGAAGTTCTCCCTCCGCAGTGCCTTCCCATGCCAGTCTCGACCCCCATCGGCTATCTCTTTCGCCCTCCTTTTACCGTCTTCGTGGCTCGTCATGTAGCGCATAATCTCCGGGAGCTCGTCCATGGAGAGACTGATGGGGACGTAATGCACCCACGGTATCAAGCGCTCATCATGCCATGCTCGCAGAATTGTCCGCTTGAGCACAACGCTTCGAAATTGCAGTAGGGTATATTATTGCCTACTAAATAAGTTCCCGTCGATGTCAAACACAAAACGGGACTGTAGCTGCTGACTTCCCCCCCCCCCCCCCCTTTTTTTTTGCTAGGGTTAAACAACTCCTTTTGCTCTTCACAATTGTGCTCGTCACATTGAATCACAGCCGTGTATTTTACGTCGTACAGACTGCTTTGGTTCATGACTGCGCTGTATGGTGCCCATTCCCCGAGTTCAGATTGTTTGAGAAACTTGGGACTGGTTTGATCAATAGTCTGGATCAGCTTCACGAAACGTTGCCGGTGAGAATGTTGCCAACTGCCGTTCCCAGTTATAGCTCCCTGTTGTGCTGCCTACCCAGTAGAGGTTGTTTTTTCTTTGCCCTCGCCATACGACGAAGGTGCCGCTTGAGACAGGATAGGAATTAGAGCTTTTGTGGTTAGACCGGTCATTAGGGAAGAGAAGAAGTCGTGCATAAGCTTAAATTCTAGATGCGAGCAGACATCCTTGGTGTGCGATATGTCTTGAACGAAAGGAAGTCCGTAGCTGAAGACGGAGGGGTTGGATTCGATACCTGAGGTAGTCAAACATAGATCATTGGCTGTATCCCAAATAGAGTTGTGATTTGCGTCCTCGAGTGAAGAGCGTAGTGCACTACTAGCATCGAGCACTTGTCGCGTGATGGTGATCCTGGGTTCATCTAATAAGTTTAGAGCAAATTCGACGTCGGGAATTGTGCGTGATACTTCACGAAACAACACTCTGAGGTCCTCGACTAGCTAGTCGTTACTTGTCGCATTGTATCGTCTGTTAGCGAAGACAAACTTGCGGAGCGTAAGACTGTCGAGTCCTGTTACATTGTCGATACTTTCGTGTAAATGGCGAGGTTCGATCTTCTAGAACGGCTGAAGATCTTCATTGATCATATCAAAGTCATCAATCAGAGGGGATTGCTTAGACTTGGCGTAGAAAAAACTACTTGTTGAATCCTGGTGGTGGTTCGCGTGAGTATCTTCTTCGAAACTCCTTCACGGCTGAACGAAGCGTTTTGGACTGCTGTTTCTGAAGATGCGCGAAATCTTTACGAGCCTGTAGAACAAGCTCTTCGGCAGGATGAAGTAGATTTAGTAGTATAGTACTAAAGCTTCCACTCGTCAGGAGCTATGGTATGATCGAATTGCTGGACACTACTTGCAGTCTGGGAGTAGAATCCAACCCTTCGACATCATCTGACCCAGCTAATCCGACAGCTACCTAGTGCCTCCTTGGGGCCAGCATGCTCACTCGCACCAGCGCTTCAGAAGCCACGACGATGAATTTGGAAGGGAGCTTTACGTTTATGAGATGAGAAATTATGACGAAAAGATGTGATATTAAAGAGATGGTGTACATACACACTCAATTCAAACCGGAGCGGTGAACAGCCTTGCCAACGCCAACATTCCCGCTTCCCCAGCGCTGAATTGAAAAGGGTAACAAAAGAAAGCGAGTGGTGAAACGAAAGAGCGGCTCGTGGTACTATAATCACGCTTCATAAAGCAACTTAGCTGGCAACCTCTCCAAGTACACCAGCAACGTAGCATACTGCGGCGGCCCAAATGGCTGTCTTAACCACACCAGCTCCTTTGCGGCTTTTCTTTTTGCCTTTGGTATCCTGCTCAGTTGGTTGCTGCTCGTTACTGCTTTCTTCTGCGCTTATCACGCGCTCAGCAGCCTGCCTACGTTCAGTGAACTCTTTCTCAAGTTGTTCTTGGCTCTCCTCTGGCCCAACGTAGCCGGTAGGTGAGAGGCAAGCCGTCCCATCTATGGGATTGATGTTACCCCTCTTCACCATACTATCAATGTTGTTCTCTATCGCGCTCGCGGGGTTCACTGTTTCGAAGGATCTGGTAGACGACGTGGGCTTGAGAGCATCGCGAAGGATAAGCATATCCTTCTTCGCAGTGACGACCTCGAGGCCGTCTTTGATGTGTGGAACAAACTTCGCAGGCTTGTCGAGCTGCGATAGCGCTTCGTGCAGTGGTATCACAGGGGAAACGTGGTGAGGCGCAACTGATATTGAGGTGGTGAGTGATAGCTTGCCAGTGTCCGCATCGTGCACAAGGATCGTATAAAGCATTCGTGAATTTGCCTCCGATGAATGAAGTGATGTTTCCGGAGTTGAATCCTCGACAATAGTCTCATCAGGCACCTTACCCAGCTTGGTATCCAAAGCAGCAGATTCAGGGGATGATGGAGTATCGGCAGCGGTTAATGTATCCTGAACAGTTTCTGTCGGAGTAGCGATTGCCGAAGCTTCTCCCCTAGCCACTGCTTCTGAGCCGTTAAGCTCGTTCACTTGGGTTGATGTCTCGTCCATCGTTGGATCATCTTTGAGCATGTCAAACTTCTTCACATCATGATCTCTCTCAACCTTGTTATCCTCAACCACCATCTTCGCCTGCTTATGGTCAACAGTAACTGATCCATGCGTATCGTCGAGTGGCTTTTGAATGACACTGACAAGTTTGTCGTCATTGAGTTCACGGGTCGCTGTCTCTTCGGCCTTTGTTACTCCTGCTTCGGATGGCATCTCACTCTCTAAGCTCTTCAACACAGGCCCGAAAGGCCTAAATAGGCTATGAGCAAGAGGTCCCCGCTCTTCAAACGACTTCTTCGGTGCCGTCTTCGGCACACGCGCGTATCCGTCGTCTGAAAGCCCACGCATAGCGGACTTCTGTGCATCGACCTCGTTGGCGAGACGTTCTTCAGCAGCTACCTTGGCACGAAGCTGCGCTTTGTCGACCTCAGTCATACTGGCATATACCTTGCCTTGGGATGGCTGCTCATGTTCGTACGGGTTTTGCACATTTTGATGTTCACCAAAGATTTTCATGTCTTCCCCTGTCTCTGGTGCCACTCCATAAATGAGCATGGCGCGTTCTACCAACCGTGCTAGAGCCATCTGTGTATCTCTAAGGGTTAGCAAGCTGTTTGCAACAGCTTTGTAGTTGGGTAGCATGCTTTGTGTGATTTCCGGGTCCTCAAGGCGGGCCTGTAGACTCCAGATTAAGTAACGTGTAAGATGAGCATTTTTCTGGGTGATTTTCGACGCGATGCTGAGTCGCCGTTTGAACGCCGCAGACATATTCTTTGTTGTGTCTGACTCGCATAGTTCTTGCAACTGTGCGTATGCCTTGGCAAGATCGTTGTCTGTGCTCTGGTACCGGAGACGTAGTTCTTGAATAGCTCTGACTTTCTTCGGTGTCAATGAATGCATCTTGCCGGTGCCTGAGCGCTGCCGGAGGGCATTGATAGCAGAGTCTAGCAGGTCTTCGTCTGCTTTCATGCGCTTCAAGAGAGGCTTGGATGCTGGAATATCGACCTCTAGATCTTCAGTCACTTGCTTCATAGTCACACGACCCTTGCTGATACGTGCCAGGATATTATCGAAGAACAGCTGAGTTTTCTTCGCATCCGCTTCCTCAGTAGGGTCTTGCCAGAAGAGGCTCGAAAACTTGGCACCGCTTTCTTCGAGCCACGATTTCATTCGCTCGACGCTAGACTCCAATTGACTTTGGTTCTCGGCGTATGGTGCGTTCTCGATCGGCATGGTTGTTCGCGGTGCATTAGTTTCCTGAGACTCATGGGATCTCTTCGGCTGTTGCATTTGTCGTTCAACTCGACGCACGAATTGATCGTTGACGACCTTTGCCTCAAGCATTGAATCGATAGCATTGTGTTCTTTGTGGGTATCCTCAAAAGTCTTCTCTAACTTAGCTCGATCAGCTTTTCTAAGCTCGTCGCTAAGAACTTTGGTCCTTTTCGCGGCCATGTGTGCCCGAATATCATCTGCACTCAAAAAGTCCAAGTCATCTTCAGGCAGTTGACTCAGGATTTTTGACGTAGACCTCGCAGACGAAGTAGTGCCTGGAGGGGCAGGTTCCTGTTCTATTGAGAGTTGTTCTTGAGGAACATTCCGTCTCGTGCTTGAGGGGCCTGAAGCTGTGAAAAGCGATGTATCGTGGTCTTCTATAGGTGGTACTAAGGGTCCCCCATGAGTCTTCTCAGTCGCTGACTTTGGTGCCGAGGGCTCCGCTTCTGCCTTTGGCAGGGGCGCAGTGTCAACCTCAAGCTTTGCTATGAGATCCTTTGAAGACCTTCGTTGTAAGGTAGTTTCTCTCCAAGTACCATCCTCCATCGCACCATCGATATACGGATCGTCGTGTCTGGGCGTCTCTGTGAGGAATCGATCAATGAAGGAATCTTCCGCAGTTGATGCGTTTTTGTCGGACCGTTCGATCTTCGTAGCCGCATGAGATTTCGTCTTCGCAATGTATTCTCCAAAGGACTCTGTACTCTTTGGCGGTGATGGCTGCTGGAACCTATAGTTCGGTGGGACACTTGCAAGAGATGTAGAGTCGGTCGCGCTTGTTTCAGGCTTGGTCAGCACGTCTGGATGGCAGCCGACAACCTTGACATGAGGCTGCTCTCGCGGTCTTCTCAAGTCTGAAGGAGATTCAACCCCAGTCGGGTCGTCGCGGAGCAGGTGACTTGGCCGGAAAGAGGGTTGTGGGAAGTGAAATGGCCGTCGTTTGGGCGTATCGGAGCTGTCGTTCTTGATCTCAACTCGTCTCGGATATTTCGGATCGGAGCTGACATGCTCACCGTCCTGCGACGCCGATGCTGTGGTGTTGCCAGGGCTCTCCATCTCCCTCAGCATCCACTTGGGGAAGCTCTTGCTGATCCAATCCCAGTCTTTGAGCCCCTTGCCACTCAACATATCATTGCTAGCGCCGAAGATGGCCTGGTACGGATCGTCCATCAGCTTCTTCCGCCACCGCTGGTATTGCTGTAGCTGCAGCCACTCCAGGTTGGACATGCCGGATGGACGCCTGTTGCCATGGTTGCTATCATGTTGGGCGGGGTTGGAGGGCGTGCGGGAGAAGCATCGCGTACGAAGAGCAGCGTCGTGAGAGCGCAGGGTGCGTTGCGCGTAACGCTGGACAGGGGAGAAGGTCGGGTCACGGCGCCACCAAGTCATATTCGAGGTTGGGGAGTGGTCTGGACGGAGATGAGATGGAACGAACAGGCCGAGAGGCTGAGGGCTGCGCCTGGTCAGTGACAATGGACCATGTAATCTCGGGCAAAACATACCGGTATCAATCCGACGCCTCTTGTCCAAGGCACCAGCAGCTCTTCAGAGGTGGCCTGGGCGACGGGACAGTGGCTGCATCAACAGCCGGACGGATTCCGCGGAGAGGGTGGCGGCGCACTCGGGACAAGAGGAGAATGCTACCGGAAACGTGTCTACCAGTTGACGACAGCGATGGCACGACCAGAGGAGACGCAAGGGCTCAGGCAACCTTCAGGGAGCGGTGGCGTCGCCATATCCCCGCGCAAGCTCCGTGCCGCTTATCTTGTTTCGCGGGGTACGTTACCACCCGCGTGATCGCTTGGTCGCGTCACCACTCCATGGCGCCGTACATGTGCATCTGTCCACACTCTCCAAGGCGCCCCTTGCCGTTCCCGTCGAAACCAACATGCTGATGCAAGTGGTCGTGCTTCGCTTTGCAGCCACGGCCTTTTGCTGAGGCTCGACGCGTATCAAGTCGCGTCGCTCAGACGAGGCCGATAAGGCGATAAGCCACCAGCGCCGAGGCTCCACTTGCTCAACCCTCCACAACTCGCGTCCGGCTCGACTGCACACGACAGCGCACCACGTTGGCACACATAACATCATGCATCACCCGCAGCCATTTCGTTGGCCCATTTCAAATCGTCCACCGGGCAGAGATCAATATTAGAAGATGACAATTCCACCCCAGGCTGGCTATACATGTCAGTCTTCGAGGCCCCGTTCTGCTGAAGATTCACCTATCGCATCTACGCTCAACGCGCACTCACCATACCCGTCTCGGCATGACATCCAATGTACTCGAAGAACTGCTGGTCCGGCTCTAGTACGTAGACCTCGTGGAACAATCGGAGAGACAACACATTGTTGAGCCTTTTCGCATACATCAAGAAGCCCCCGAAGATGTTTATATGCGTCTGATGGCTCTTGCTCCAGTACTCGAGAGATGCCAGGTCGTCAAAGTAACCGAGGCCGAACGTCCTCTCGCGGCTTGCTACAAACGACCTGGAGTCCACAACGTCCCACAAGTTCATCGCATAGCACCCCACCTCGCCACCTTCGTCGCGTAAAAACCTCATACCCTCGATAAGCACGGGATGCATTGTCTCAAGATAGAGCTTGCGCTCTCCGCGTAACGTGTCGGACCAATCCTGGCCCGATCGAATTACGCACAGGTTGGGCTTGCCGGGTACACGAACCCGCTTTGAAGCGTTGCCGTCAACACGCGAGCCATTGGCGCTGCCGTTGGCAGAACTCAATTTCTTGCCACTGAGTTCATTGTCTTGAGCAGCCGCCAGCCGGTCGCGCATGCTACCCCAGTATGCGTGTTCTTCCATCTCGCCCGAGATCTTCTCTTGCATGTTGGCGGCCCCCTCTGGATTCTCAGGGTTCGAGAATACCGTCTCAAAACGATCTATTGTTGGGCACAAGACTTCTTGAAACCAGCCATGGCCATCCTTTTCTCTGTCTGAACTTTGCCACCATGTATGGAACCCAGATTCTTGCTGCCACTTCTTGTGTAGATCTGCGCTGCGCCAGTATGCAATGACCGCGATGTTGTAGGCTCCTTTTCTGTCGGTAACAGAAGCTACTTCCCAAAACGACGGTCGCTGTGATTCCGGCGCTCTATTGACAAGATCTTGCAGCTTGGAAATAGCCGTGCCGTCATTTCCGGCGACAGAGCTATACTGTACTCCCATAATGGCCATAGTCAAGTCGTCCATCTTGGTGGGAAACCTAGAGCAATACGCAGGGAAAGGCGGAGCATAGTTGGGCGGTGTGCTAACCAGACATGTTCTTTCCGTGCGAAGATGCTCTGGGATCGCGCATTCCAGCATTTTGAGAAATCTCCGAGGCTATCGGTGTATCGGATCACATGGAACAGTATGGATTGAACTATTGGTATTTGCTCGTTCTGCTGAGGACAGCGAATGCAAGAAACAGCCTTCTGGAAAGCATCTTTGGGCGAGTTATATTGCTCGCATTTTACACCGTGCTTGAGACGGCGCGAGACGGCGCGGGACGGCAGCAATGGCCTAGGTTCACAAGCGCCCGAGCGGACGGGCGGCGCATCTCAAAGAAAGGGCCGGACCTCGCGCTAAACCTGTCAGGCCCTGTCATCCGGCAGAACTGCTGGCGAACGACACGCCCCAGACTGGAATCCAAGTATTCCCGTGGCAACGGATCTCTTCTTATGTCTACAGACTTCACGATCCTAACACTGACTCGTTATCTGCGCGTGGGCGCGTTTGGGCACTATCACGTGGATATTTCGCAACTACGGACAGATCCGAGATCGACACTTGTTCGACTCTCTATGCGCTTGTGCTGTGTGCTGCTAAAGTATGAACGATCGTGTACGATTAGGGGTAACATTTTAGTCACACGCTTGTCCAAGCTGGTGTCTAGCTGAATGCCATCCCCGTCTCGTGAGACTATGCGAAGACAAAAAGCACATTTCGAGCCAATCGACTCCACGTCGTCATAGCTATCGGGCCGTTCGATCTCCATAGCGGCCTTGCAAGCCTTCTCATACGTCCCATTTGAAGGTCGCGAAACGTACGAAAGAGACGATCATTCTCCATGCAAATGCGGGAACTTATTGCGCTCCGACGGCTTCCTCGCCCGCAAGGACTCCCATACCAATCGCTTTACACCTTCACGGATCCATCCACATCCGGGTGACAGTCTCGATTTCCATTGTATATCGTATGCATTTCGTTTTTCCTCATCTTTACTTTTTGCACCAATACTCCTTGTTAAGGGCCTCGTTGCCCTGGATAGGTTCGATCAGGACCCTCTCCTGTCTATGCTCACCCTAGCAACATGTACAACCCTTTCACGACTGAAGCATGGACGGAATATGCAGTCGGTATGGTCATTATACTCTCTCGGATCACAGCACGTTGTTGGCAAGTCGGATGGAACTGGGATGGAGACGATTACTTTGCCGTACTCTGCGCCCTCTTCTTTACCGCTGAGCTCGTTATGTTAGAGCTAATCGGTAGATACGGTTCCATTACAGGAATGACGAATGAGACTGCATTGCAACTTACGCCTGAGCAAACTCAACGCATTGTTGTGGGTAGCAAGTGCCTTCTTGCTGGGTGGATATTATATACGACCTTGATTTGGTGCTGTACGTACTAGGACCTCGGTAGCCGAATACCTACGGTCATAATGGCTGAACTAACAGGTAGCCATCACAGTGAAAGCTTGTATGCTTTTTTTCTATAGAAGGCTCACGTACGCACCCTTCGCCATCCTTTCGTCGCTCATACTAATAGGAACAGTCTTAATCTCCAACAAAAAAACCTCGTCAAGATCACCGGGGCTATCTGCATTGCAGCATACATCGCCACCATCGTTGTATTTCTCACCCATTGCCACCCGATTCATCGGCTGTGGCAAGTCTATCCATATCCCAGTGACGACTGTGCGCTCAACATTTCCAAGTATCTGGCTTTGGTAGTCACGAATATAACGTGAGTGATCCCCGACGCTGCCCAGTCTTATCGAAATCATGCTCACTCACCTTCAGTACGGACCTCATGATTCTTTATATCCCACTGCCCCTGCTATGGAGCGTTCGGCTGCCTTTGAGAAGGAAGCTGCTTTATTTTTTCTGGCTCTGCACAGGAGTCTTCATCATGACTGCGACACTACTCCGTTGTATTCTGTGTCTCCAAGACATTTCCCAGATCAACGTTGGTACCATATGGTCGATCCGCGAAACGGTATGCTCTCTTGGCCTCTGCTTGCCATTGCTTGAAGTCTACTAATGTATCGCCCTAGTTCGTTGGGATCATTGCCGTCAACGCACCAATTCTCAAGCCCTTCTTTACTCAGGCCAAGAGGGCTGTTTCATCCGCCAAACCATCGCACAATAGTTCTGGTAACGGGCTCCCGGATAGTCTCCGATTGTCACATGTTGAGAGAAAGGGTAAAAAAAGAACTGTACATGAGCTCACTAACATGGACACGACGATGAACGAGAGTGAGGAGCATATCATCAGCCCAGCGGGTAGAGCTTGTAGCGATATCAGTTTAAGAGAAGAGATAGGTGGAGTGTGAAACATCTACTACAGATAAAGTACATGCAACCTTCACAGACCGTGACCTCACAAGTAGAGGGTGTGAGATGCACGAACTAGGTGATGCAGCGACGTTGATCAAGATTCCACGAACCTTTCCTCTCCCCCGATAGGCTCCTTAGTAGAGCGGTGTATCACAGGATCCCCCCAACTGCCATGCAATACACTCCCACACGTATGGCGCTGTCTGGGTGTGGTCTACACACGAACAAGAACTCACGCCACGCCAACTGCGACTAAGCTTTTTCGTACAAGTCAGTAGAGGAATGGACAGAAGCAGGCTTTATGGCAGAACAGTTTGGGCATTGTGAAACAGGGAGAAAGTATACGTCTTCACGAAACGTAGATCAAAGTACACGGTTACGATTTATGTGCATATGCATGTAGCCTCCCATCATACTACTGTCAATCAGCTCTTGTTTAGTTGTCTTCCTGCAACAGCCTCCTCTCCTCATCGTTGACCACCTTGACCTTTTTGTTCTTTCCGCCTGCCTTCTGCAGACTGACCGCAATCGCCGCTCCAACAATGAGCACCGCCCCTACTAAGCTCTCAACTGGCGGCGTAGTTCCCCAAACCAGCTTTTCAACTACTAGAGCGAATACCAGTTGCAGATAGGTCAAATTTGTTGCTCTCCCACCCTTCTCTCTCTGCAGGCCTTCCGTCAGCAGAAACTGCAATAAAAATCCAAAGAGTCCGATGATTGCAATCAACCCCCATTGGCTGGGCGTTTTAGGCATGACGAAATGCAGCGAAGGATGAGCCATGATGAGCACAAAAGATGCGATTGTTGCGATCAAGGAAAAGTAGTTTACCGAGATTAAGGAGTGTGCGCGTTTGCCTATCACGCGGATAGTAGCATACGCAGTACTTGCTCCAAAAGTGCCCACAATAGCAATGAGTATCGCCAATGTCCGTTGTTCGGCCGTTATAGGCGGCAGTGGTACTTTCTCGTCGGAACCGTCGACTGCCGGGTCCATGTGCGAGGAGGGAAAGAGCCAGGGTGGTCTCGCGACGAAGAGAACGCCACAGAAAGCGATGAAGCTGCAAAGCGCTTCCTTCCAGGTGAACGGCTCGCGTAGCCAGACAAAACATACTATAGCTGTCATGGTAGGAACTAGAAAGGTTATGACAGTTGCGTCTGAGAATTCGAGCCAGGACAAAGAGTCTATGGTCGCGTGTTAGAACTTACTCGTGTTCGATTCATGGTAGAGTATTTTTCTTCCCACCTGGGGCCCCGGCAAGTCGAACGAGAAGAGTTGAGAAGAAGGAATACCTACAATACAATCCGAAGAGACCCACGAAACCCGCAGTACCTCTCAGCACTAGCAGTCTCTTGATCCCCTTTTGACCAAAAGGGAAGTCAGGTACGGCGTGGTACCAAGAGTAAATCGAGCATATGACCGTCGTGCACAGCATGCGGATGAAAATAATCTGTAGGGCATGAAACTTGATCGATGGATCGTTGGCCAGAAGTTTGGCAGCTGTGTTCATCTGCTGGTTGTTAGTAACAGCTTCAAATGATATGTAACGACCGCACAGAAAGAAATGTCACACGTACGATAGATCCGCAAGTCTGAGCCAAGAAAACAAGAAACAGTCCAAAGTTTCGGTCATAAAACACCCGTAGATTTGTCGCTAGCCTCCTCCATAGTGCTGGCTGTTGTGCATCTTCTGCATCCTGCCTAGGGTCTGGAGAAGCAGGTGGCAGGCGTGGTAGAAAATTCACACCTGAATGTCCCGCCGCTGGTGGCGGATCTACTGTTCCGTAAGACATGCTTTGTTTGGGCCGATATATTTGCGATTGCAGAGTTGGAGTGGAAGATCGGATGTCGCAGCAAAGAAGAGCAAAATCCTACCAGGATCTGGTGACCCACTGTGGGTCGCTCGTTGGGCCGGTAGCCGTGTCTAGCCATGCTTACCTGAGCTACACCTGCTAAAGTCGCAAAACACCAGTTTCCAATACTCGTTGTTAGAGACGATGCACGCAAGTTTCCAAACAAGTATGAAGGTATTGATAACGCAATGTATTTGCAAGTTGAAGCGTTGGTAATAAAACAAAGACACTCAGTGCCAGGAAAATATATACAAGAAGACGCGTCTTCATGTACTAGCTACATCCGCGTATGCCTTCGACCTAAGCCAGGTAGGTTGTGTCAACCCAGCTCTTGTAGTTGCTACCCAAAACAGTAGAAATGCTAACAGCAGCCGTAAGCTTCTTCGAGAAGGACGCCCTGGTACCCTTTGATCCATCACCGGTGTTCGCATACTCGCCATATGTGACCTTGTCGGTCCTGTCGTCCCCGGTGTTCCAGGCTTTCCAGCCCGCGGCATTAATGACGTTGGTCATGCTGGTGTTCTGAAAGACGACACGAGAGAAGTTCCTCCATGGGCGACCGAGGTAGTACACACCCGCCTTGACTGTGTTACCAGAAGCAGCGGCGATCTTCGAGTTGTTGATAACGTCTAGATGTGGGCGTACAAAGTCAGTACTTGTCTCACATGCAGTTCGTACAGGGGCACTTACAGTATGAGGGGTTAGATTCTGATTCGCGCCCGTTTGCGGTAACGTAGCCTTGCGATGCTGCGAGAACGCCGATAGAGACTTTTTCGAACCATGCTGTCGCCTTTTGACCAAAGATGAAGTCGGTGGCACCCTCAATGTAGGACTTGGCGTAGACCTGGTTACCAACCTGGGCGAGGATGGTGTCTTGGAAGCCCTTGAACTGGCATCCATAGTAGCCCTGCTTGTCGGCGTTGGCGCTGAGGGCGAGGGCTTGCGAGCCCTGTCCACGGGTGTTGACTAGGTTGATGTTGTAAACCTTCAGGTTTGGAGTCCACGCGCGGAGTGTGGCAGTCTCGTCATTGTTAGGAGTATTGTCCTGGCTTTTGCCTTGAGTGATGGTCACAGTGTTGCCGCTATAGCTGCTGGTGTCTGCAGTCTCGCCGTAGATGGACAAGGCAGACTTCAGCGGCTTAATGTAGACTTGCTCCTTGTAGGTACCCTTGGCGATGTATATGCATTGCGCTGCCGTACCGGAAGCGCTTAGGGCGTCAACGGCCGATTGAACAGTCTTGTATTTTCCGCTACCGCCGACAGCCAAGCATCCTGCAGGAGCAGAAGTGCGTCCAGCCCGTGGCACCAGCGCCGTTGGAGCTGCGATAGCGGATGCTGCTAACGAAAGAACGAAGGCAAGTGATGTAAGCATTGTGAAGAAGCAACAAGAAGTTGTCAAGTAGGAAAGTGAATGAGTGAATGGGTGAACGAGTGAATGCAGAGAATGATCTGAAGACACGCGATATTTATACATGCAATCAGTTTGGAATGCTGGGAGTGTCAACTATATTGGCGGACTCTCTCGGTCTGACCAAGACCTCGAAACAACTGCCCAGCGAGCTACGTCGTCGTTGTTTCCCCGCCACGAAGCTTGTCGCAACAGGTAAGCAAGCCATCGGGGAATTTATAACGTCTGCACCCCAGACAAAGGGTGTCGAGTTGCGAAACGGCTGCGCGTGTAGGCGCGCTGGTTGGTGGAAAACCATCTGTTGTCCGTGCAGTGATTTGCTTTGATTGTAGCGTGTTACAGAGGGCTGATGAAGGGTGGAGAATTGATCCCTGGAGTTACGCCGCATATACGCACCGCATTGCTGGGGTTGCTATATCTGACGCGTTGTTGGGACCAGCGGATGTGCCTGTCAAAGGCCGATGTTCGGAATTGTGATGCACTCGGTTCAAGGGGAAAGTCAAACGCCCCGCCACATCACCGAGAGTTGCTAAGGACCTAATTTTAGTATAGAGAATATGCTATGTTTATATTATATACTTATATGGATAGTAATCCTGCAGAAGAGTGATACGCTTTTGGCATAATAATTCCAGAACGTATAAGATCCATAGCTTTAGTTTTGATTATCGAATCAAAAGAGAATATATGTTGCTGTATGCAATAACGTTGAATAAGGAGTTTGGGAAATGTACTTTTACTACGATGCAATACAATGTAACTCAACAGCGTTGTGCTTACCTTTTATGACTAGCACGTCGATCAAATCAATAGAGAAGTAGTAAAAAGAAAGGGACTTTTTAAAATATTACCTTTTTAAAGCTTTATAACTAAACAAGTAGAAGAGCTAAACTAGAGCTTTTAAGTTCTTTTTAGGAAACTAAGAACTTTACTTTATAGTAGCTTATATTAAGCTATACTTATCAAGTATAGAGCTTTATTACTTTAGTACTATTAAAGAGTATAAAAAGAGTAACTAAGTATATCTACATAGATACAAAGTAGTTTCTTATATACGTAGACTTAGGTTAGTTTTATAGCTATAGTTACTTTTTCTAAGAGCTTAGCTTTACTTATAGAAATAATAATTAGCTTTATATTTTATATATTACCTATAAATAAATAGCTTTTGAATATAAGGCGTTAGAAGCTAAGTAAGAAGATAAATTACGTTTTAATGTATTTACTCCTTTTACTTATACTCTAGCTTTAAAATATACTTTTAACTTCTTCTTAATATATATAAAAGATTAAATAGAAATAATTCTTACTACTTCTCTTAACTTAGTATAGTAATATATAATTATCTTTTACTATATTTTAGAGTATAAAGTAAATACTATTACTTATAACTACTTCTTATAATAAAGTTTTTGATAAAATATTACACTACTAAGTTTTATATAATATAGCTTAGTATAATAAATAAAGAATAAATGTACTATATAAAGATTATACTACCTAACTCTATTAAATACTAGTAGTAATATAAATTGAAGTATAGTATATTTAAGGTACTTAGAATTTTGCTATAGACCTAGGTTACGTACCTAGGTATTGTTAAAGCTTCTAAGCTTGTAATCAACACGTGATAAATCTGTGCGTATCTTACGTGAGCTGGCATCGCGCCAAGGTCGGCACGTTGCAGTAAGCTTAGTTTTCATCTATTGTACGACGTTAGGACCGTTTGCCAACACCCAGCGGCACCAACATCAATTATTCACCTTGTGCTGCGTCGGTTCTCGGCTTGCCGTCATTGCTGCCTTCATGATGGCGCCATCACAAACACACCCTGATTGGGATTCTCTCAACAGCAACGGCTATCAGACAATCGACCTTACGCTGTCTTCCCCAGAGCCAGAGCCGGAACCTCGACGGCGGCCACAACCGCGGTCACAGCCAAGACCACCCCAGAGACAAGCTCAACTGTACTTCGGACGCGAACCACGCCCGTACGGTATACCAAACGTCAAGATGGAAGCTAGCCAGCCGATGGCTTCCGCGCGAAACCCTGTTGCGCCACAACCAGCGCGTCCCATCAACCCTGAGCATATTAAACAGATCATCGACACAGCCGACCCGCGTGCCCTGCAGAAATTGCTGCTCCAGCTCTGCCAGGTGTCCCCGGCCTTTTCTGGTGCCCTCGTGCGTGGACTTGCGCCTCAATCAACCATCGCACAGGCCATGATCAGCAAGCATCGGATGCGATCGCAACAGCCTGAACATGATGAAGAAAGTGACGAAATCTACGAAGCGACTAAGATGAAGCTAGCTAGGTCTGTACATTCGACTCCAAATCACAGTAAGCATCTCGTACAATCTCGCGGAGACAATAGAAGTCAAGCCCCACAAGAGCCTTACGGCTCTTCATCCACATCACGAGTAAAGCATGAGCCACGTGACCACTCGGTACACGGTTCAGATGGTGAGCGGTGTCTCCCTAGAGCCTATCTTCGGACTACATCATACCCACCCATACAACGAACACCAGTACGGAATACCCCCAGCCATTCGTCCCCTTTTGCTCAAAGTCTTAGACTATTGACCAAATTTACCCCACAGCCAACGAGCAACAACAAGGTGTCCACGCCTGCCATGAAGACCTGTACCGAATGCCGCGAGCAGTATGTGGATGCGAACACGCCCTGCATTTCTCACCCTGGACACAAAAAACAACAAGGCGACGGGTCAATAGCATGGGATTGTTGTGGCGAAGATCTTGATGACCCCGGTTGTAACTTCTACGGACAACATGTTACTGGAGCAGAGCCCGAGGAAGACGGTTCCGTGTACCGGAAAAGACCAAGTGCATCCCCGGGTCCAAGTCGTCCCACTCGAAAGAGACCTCGGGCGCTCTAGCGGAGACCTCGGAATTCTGATAGGTAGCTCACTGTTGCTCGGGCGTGAAACTAAACGCATTAGTTTTAGGTATTTACTATGGGGGTATGAAGCTAGCATTTTGCTCCCCGACTTGAAGCGGCTTACAGAGACTTAACCTGTCTCCTTTACCTTTCTGGCATCGCGCAGAAGTTCTGAATATGAAGATTGATAAGGCTGCGTAAGCATACAGCTGTTGGCAGTCTGGGCTTGTGTTCAACCTAGAGAGATTCTCGAGATATATCTTTGGGGGAGTCCTATTGTTAGGCACAGTACGCATGCTATCATTATCGCATTCACATGACAGCAAGTGTCTCACCACGCGTCCATGGTTCTTCCTGCATATCAATGTGCATTCACTGTTTAATAGACCCTGAATTTGTCGGCTTTGAGAATAAGTGGATGTCTTGTAAAGAAGCAGAGCCGATGGTTGGCTTGTCAAATGAAAGAGCAGTTTGAAGCCTACCTGGTGCAGCGGTTGATCCCGTCCTAGGCAAGGACCGAAGAGCTCGGTTACAGTTGAAGACTGTCAGACTTCAGCAGGTCGGGCTATAGTCTCGTTCATCTATCATGGCAGGTATTTCTATCTCCCCGTGGGAGACACCTCAGTAGCATAAAAATTAGGGTCTTGCAGTTTGTCATTTGACGCGATAGTTATCTGTGGAATGTCGACTCTGACTCGTTCCTCACGCGTGACGTCATGCCAAGTCTCTTGCCTGCATTATCAGCGATGCGCCAACCTCTTTCTCTCCCACTTCTGCACGAGCTGTCAGAGATGCAACGATATCTGCACCCCGCATTACAACAAAACACGAGATTGGACCGAAGGTGCGACTATTATAAGTCTATCAAGATGCCTTGTGATGGGGCGCTCGAGATTTGCTTCGAGACTTGGCTCTCGCGTCGCCTATCATGAAGCTCGCATCGCCTGTGCATTTTGCAGCCATCGTCAAAGCAAATACCGTTTTTCAGCTCAACTCAACCTCGTACTACTCCCCCGACCTTACCGCAGCAACGCTCGCTTTCGGAAATGAGTCATGGTTCAATACTCAAGCGATGCCAATCACTTACCTTTCTTTCTCCAAACTTACCATCACTGCGGAGCTATCGGAATCGACTATTACTTGATTTCTCTCCCGCGACGATGTGTACGCAGAACCTTTTCTCTCCACGCTGGTGCTTGGTGGCTCGAATATTCTTCCAGACAGCGCACATGCGTACGCTGCTTCGTTCGGATGCTGTAAGATTCATAACGTGGTGGATGTCGATTTGAGGTCCGGTCCTTATTTGCTACACCCATTGTGGTGGAGCAGTACTGATGCTAACGCAGGCACGACGCGGTCATATAACTCAGTACAATGATTTGATACACCCATCAAGTGCTGTGACTAGGGTCTATCGGCTGTATTGGAATGACAACTTCGCTTTCGTGGAATCCGTCACTAAAGGCCCGAATGGCACTTTCGTTCCTGTCACAGCTTTGGCTTTGACGGATGCCTATGGGGCTCTTAGTATCGCAGTGCCATCTTGACTATACTATTCAGCCCCCACGGAGGAAATAACCTTGTCGGGAGAACGCCTCGGAGTCAAAGACATCTACGACCTGAAGGGCGTCCGTACTAGTGGCGGAAACAGAGTGTATCGAGACCTCGTTGATCCTGCCCCCGAGAGCGGGGCAGCATTGCAGAAGCTGAGTGATATGGGTTCTGTAGTTATCGGCAAGACAAAGACCACCCAATTTGCGCTTGGAGAGCGACCAACTTCAGACTACGGCAAGTTTTCACTGTACGAAAGCACGTGAGACATGCGCTGGCTTCTTACATCTACATCTACAGTGGATCAGCTAGCACCCTTTAACCCCAGGGGAGACGGTTACCGGCACCCTCAAGGGTCGTCGGCAGGTTCTGGAGCTGGAGCTGCATCATATGGCTGGATAGACATTGCAACTGCGTCGGACACAGGTGAATCTGTTCGCCTACTAGCCATGGAGAATGGTCTTTCCGGTATTGCGCGTCACTAACGCCTCACTGCCCCTCGATGGCGTTCTCCTCATCTCCGCGGTTTTTGACACGCCAGGCGTCTTGGCTCGGTCAGCGGTGCTACTGCAAGCCGTACACAAGAAGGTGATATCCAGCCAAGCAACACCCACCTTATTTCAAGCGTATCGTTCTGCCCGACTTGTTTTGGCCTACCGTGAATGGTACGAGCATGCATACTTTCGATTCGTTTGTTTCCTAACTTGACAACCTTCAACGCCAATGCTAGTTTCGATGCATACGCGAGCACCTCAGAAGGCGTAGCATCATATCTTGGCTCTACCTACTCTAATGTTACCAAGGTCGACCGATTCCGCGACCTAGGCCTACCCTTTGAGAACAGTACATCGCTAAATTTAGCAGAGCACTGTATTGGGATCCACAAACACGAGCGCGCGCGCGATGGAACCGGGCTGCTACTTTGCCGACCTCTAGTTATACTACTGCTATCGAGCGCACGAAGACATCTTAATTCTGATTTCGAGAAACGCTGACGCCGATGTGTGAATCCATATTGGTATTATCCCCTATGGGCGCTTGTACAGAAGACTATCGTGACATGTACACCACTGCACCATGCGGTATCTTCGCTGCGGGACTACCGTAAGTGTCTCGATGAAAGTTGTATGTAAGACATACACTGACTTCTTATATGTATATCCAGCGGAAACCAGATGTCTGTTTTAGCTGCGTTGCCTGACTACACTGTTCCGATTGGCGAAAGGACGTATTTCAGTAGGGTCACAGAGAGAAACGAGACGCTGCCTATCACAATTGGCGTAGTAGCTGCTGCAGGATGTGATCATGTGCTAATGGATTTGGTTACTGAGCTTGCAGATGCTGGTATCATTTCTGGAGAAGGCAAGACAGGCTCCAGCATATACTGGGGCGAGCACAGTGGGTAGGAGCGCCTCCACGGAACCACAATGAACCGAAAGACCGAGGGTGTGCTTGCATCACCTACGCATGCATTCATCCCATACCTGTCTGAGCGCATTCCGCACTGTGATTGGCGGACTAACGCTCTGGCCCCTCGTCGATCATGAACATCTGGGGTAAATTAAAGGAACAATCCACCATGTTTTGTCCACCTAACCACAATGCAGGAAGCGGTCTACGAGCAGCGAGCTGCATTATTGCTTGCTGCTTTTTTTTTTCGCTTCGAGGCATGGCGCGTCGTGAGATTGCATAACAATACACTTCTCTACCTACATTTTTGTCTCTCACCACGTCGACTACATTACCGTCGACATGCTTATTCTTGCTCTTATTCCCTTACTAGCGGCCTCCGCTGCTGCTGTCGCCTTTCCTGGTGCAGAGGGCTTCGGCCGTGATGCTCTTGGGGGTCGTGGCGGTACTGTTTACGTTGTCACGAACCTCAACAATAGTGGAGAAGGCTCGCTTCGTGATGCCGTTTCCCAACCCGACCGCACGGTTGTATTCGCCATCGGAGGGTTGATTAAGATTACCGAGCGGATGATCGTATCGAAACGCATCTCCATTCTTGGGCAAACAGCGCCTGGCGATGGTGTCACAGTATACGGCAACGGCTGGAGTTTCAGCAACGCTGACGATACAGTCGTACGGTATCTGCGCATCAGAATGGGAAAAGGGGGCAGTAGTGGAAAAGATGGCATCACGATTGCTGAAGGCAACAATATGATCTTCGACCACGTCTCCGTATCCTGGGGTCGCGATGAAACCTTTTCGATATCTGGCAATGATGTTGGAAACATCACCATTCAAAACAGTATCATTGGCCAGGGCCTGCAAACACATTCATGTGGCGGCTTGATGCAAACAAATGTCGGGAACGGGATCAGTCTGTTCCGGAACTTGTACATTGACAACAAAACAAGGAATCCAAAAGTCAAGGGTACCAACGATTTTACCAACAATGTTGTGTACAACTGGGGAGGAGGAGGCGGATACATTGCTGGAGATTCGTCCGCGGCGAGCGAAGCGAATATCGTTGGAAACTATTTTGTTAGTGGCCCAAGTACCAGCGTGACGGCGTTCACACGAGGCAATGAGAACTTCAAGGGATATGTCGAAGGCAACTTCTATGACTCGAATCGCGATGGTGTACTAGATGGAACGGAGCTCGGTGTGGCGTCTAGCAACTACAGCGGCATGAATATCCAGACAGCCAAGTTCCCTTTCCCTGCGCCCGAGAAAGTTCTGTCAGCGGAAGACGCGTTGACGCTTGCTGAAAAGTCTGTTGGTGCCAGTAAGGTCCGCGATGCGGTTGACACGCAACTTATTGAGGAGTTGAAAAGTTATGGAAAAACGGGAGAACTGATCAGCGACGAGAATGCTAGCCCGATGGCTGGACCAGGGACTATCGATGGCGGAGAGCAGTGGGCTGATGCAAATGCTAATGGGATACCTGATGACCTTGAAGATCAGTTCAAGAGCGTAGAGGAGTGGGCTAACAGTTTAGTACCGAGTGACTACTAGGTGAAGTAAGATACATTTTTAGCACTGTATCGCAGGGAGGACGGACTGAGTTCATTTACGATTGGCTCATTTCAAATACTAGCAACTACTGTAAAGACTGTGTCCTCCGTTCCACGAGAAAGTCAAACATCCACTGATACCGACAACCTAAATCGTAGCGTAAAAGGTTTCATCCATATATACACCCGTAGTGCACCTCGTAATCTCACTCCCATCCGACTATGCCGAGGCGATCTGAGCCCTCAAGAAGATGGGTGCCTGCACAGCAGCCTCATCCGAGTAAAGAAGATGCGCGGGCGTAATGACGAGTGTACCAGTGCAGACCAAGTCCCCAGTCTCGCAGTAGATCGCTGTCTTGCTGGTAGGAAAGTTTGGAATCCTCCCTCCATTCTGTAAGTTCTTGGTGTAGCCAAACAACACCACACCCTTGATTTGGTTTTGTACTGCAGCACTGAGACCGGTGATTGCATTGGACATGACCGCAGCGCCTTGAGAGTAACCACCGGCAGTGATGGGGGTGTTGGGGCACTTGCTCGCGGCGAGATTGAAGAGGCGCTGAGCTTCGCGGATGGCGGCTTGAGAAGTACCGGCTGGAAGGGTATTCTCTGCGAGACCGGCAGTATAGGGGCCACCTACTCCCTGAACCCAGACATTGGATGCCCCATACGCGCTCTTGAGAGCGTTTCCTGTAAAGGGGCCGACAAGTGTACCCTGTTATGGTCAACAGATGTCATGGAGAAGCCCGTAGAGGATCTTTCTGTGCTTACCATGTTTCCAGCTTCAGTGCTTCCCCTTGCGAAGATGAAGATAGTACGTGGGCAAGCAGCACTACTTCCCGTCTCAAGCTCATTGCTGGTGGCACTATCCTGACGGACCTCGAGAGTAATAAGCTGAGGTTCATCAGCAGGCGCAGTGACGGGTACTGCGACGGCGATGGGCGAAGTAAGAGCGAGGGAAGCGAAAAGAGAAAGGACTGCAATGGACTTCATGTTGACGATTGGGGTAGCGATGGACTGTGCCTGATTGCTCTGGAGGATAGAATGGTTGGAAGAAGCTGGAATTCGGCTGCCTGGCTGTACTGTGTCTCTAATCATGAAGCATCCAGTTCCCTTTATGCTTCTCCTTTCATGTACACGATACTGTCTACACACTCATGTCCTCAACGACTGCCTCGGTATCTGGGTTGCCCAGGATTTTGAAATGCATCTCTGATATTGGTGAACGGACATGACTTCCCCAAAGAGTGCTGTGGCCGTTCTCATACCATCTTCAGGGGATCGAGATTTGGTGTTTGCTGTTGACAGTCGACAGACTGACCAGTAGGCATCTTGGTCGCATCTGAACTTCCTCGGCTCAGCTATGTGTACCTAGGATCTGTGTCTCGGCATGTATATCAAAGAGACATGGGTGAAGAGCTGATGGTGTGATGGATAGGTCGCGTGGTACGGGAACGATGATTCACTGCTGGCTCAAAAGGGCACTATCGAGCTTCCGGTCAAGCACGCGAATCGAAGCCGAGGCATGGTTCAGTCCATATGGACGCGACGAAGTATGTTCCTGGGTGAGATGGCAACTCGTGATGTGGGGTGCATCCATAGAAGCTTCCGTTTCGCGGGAATATGTACCCCGCATCGCATCCACTACAGGAATCAGAACGCGCTAAAGCCCCAGGAAATCTAGAGCAAGCACTTGCGGGGAATATAACGCACTGTGGTATTTACGGTCTCGACAAGGATCGGAGCTTTGGGTGTTGTTTACCGCGCTATCGTCGCTTGTGGGAAGAACGGCATGGAGGATTGGTACCCTCCCAACGGGGAAATCGTGCGTTCAATACATACAGTGTAGAGATGATCATCTCTTGGTCAAAGATTATTCTTCCGAAATCTGTCTCAGAAGCAAATATGAATGCTGAGTTATGGCGAATAGGCATTCATCGAGCGCGGCATACCACACCCATCTTCACTGTCTATCGTTCCATCGAAACAAGCGCCGCATCCATATATTTGGGCGTTCGAGACAGTCGCTTCAGAGAACTCAAGGGTATATGAGACAATACGTTTACAGTGGCACATCCAAGTACGAAGAAGAACGCATAGAGTGCCATGAGGTTCCAGACTATGACCAACGTGGCCATGCCGTAGATTAAGGTAGATATCGGCCAGAAGAACTTCTGTACGTACGGCCAGGTGTCGGATATGATGCGATGGAGTTTCTTTAGTAGTATTTGAATGCGAGCTCGATTGGCCCAAAGGTATTCATCCGTTGTTGGAAGCGCAAGTATCATGTCCCAATGCTCTCTACAAGCATCATGTGCCAACGTACGCACGTCGAGAGATGCAGATGATCTCTTCTCGAGGAGGCATTCCCATATAATCTTCAACCGTCCATTCCAACCATATGGCTTTTCCTGATGCATGAATCTCTCCCATTTCTTCACGGTCCCTACTGCCATCTTTTCACTAACGTGAAACCATTCCTTGTGCACCGAGTTATGCTTATCACATTGAAGTGATATACAATGGCTTTCTAGCTCAATATGCACAAGCTTTTCCGAGCGAGCGCAGCCCCCAATCTCCTGATCTGACACATGGACTAAATCGGCCGTGAAGTTGCAGCCTCTTTCGTGCTCGATGATGCGGTCTCTGAACACTCGCGTCGTCCATCCAATCTTGTAACTGGCCATTCTGTCGTGTGGGTCACATCAAACATACATCTTGCCCTTCCGGTGACTAGAAGTTAACATTTTCTGTAACTCTTTATGAAATCTGTCGTGGGTGGATCTGGCGATCTTCAGGCTCATGCCTGGCAGAGGACAATCGTTCTCATGATAGGGTTGTTGAATCGCTTTGGCATTCGTGCCAGGGGACGATGTGGAAGACAAGACCCTCGAAATGGACGAGCCATTCACATCCGGATCAGAGCTACCGTCTGTCCGCTGACGCTTACACGGAACAGATCCCCTGGGGGTTCGCATTGCTCTGGGGCAGTTCGCTTTTGATGTTGAAACACATCAGAGAGAATTTGAGTAGGCCAATTGAAATGGTTGTCGCGGGTAGCTGATTCAACAAGGCCGCACGATTGTATGGCGATCTTGCTGATAGGTGAACCAGTAGAGGCTAGGATCGGGTCGCTCTGGGTCGCTGTGAGGCGTTGTCCCGCTCGAGGATGTTTCATCGCCGTGGTGTTCGGACCGATATGTTCAGTCTTTGGTTATAACAGCGAGCTTTGCCCTGATCTATGCAGCTTAGGAAACGAAGAGGTATCTGAAGAGATGTGTAAACCCATATTTGGAAGCGAAGATAAAGGATGATAGTCGATGTACGATGCAGATGATCTTGCTGCGCGGCAGAAGGAAAACCTGTATTCTGGGGGTGTCATTTAAACATATGAGGTGTATTCATCGAAGCGCTGTAGGATGGCTTCCCAGCAATTGCAGAGATCGCATGAGCGTACGTGTGGCGGTGCTGAATGTCACTGCTGTACCGTAAGGCTTGGTTTGTTTCGCATGTTCGGTAGAGCATCCTCGCATTGGCAACAGGATAAGAATGACACGTCCACCAACTTCAGTCTTGACGGAAACGGGCAATGTCTCCTGTTCGCATGGTAGAATGATCCGAAGAAGGTCGTCGTGAGCAGCAAGTTAACAGCGAACACCGTAGTACTATCTCAAGCACACTCAATGCCATCATTTGCAGGTACAGCAGGGTGAGGGCACACGGGTTCCATCTGTCGCAACAGACGTGCATACATGGCGCCTGTGCTCATCTCAAGACACCTATGAGCGGTTAGCGCGGTTGTCTGGTGGATGCTGGACTGATAGCTTTGATCCCGACATTGCATTTGGTAGCCTCGTATCGCAGCCCTGCCGGAGACTGAGCTACATTCGCGCAACCCCAATAATCGAAGATCTAAATTCGCAAAGTCTAGACACTAGACGCATCCAAGATGACCAAGTTGCTTTCAGTGGCGATGGCAGGTGGTGCTATGGAAAAAGGAACAAAACTGCTTGGAACACCGAGCGGGAGAATTAGCGACGTCTTGCGCGTCATCAGGCGCTCTCCTTACGCACGGGCGTCAAATAGTAGGAACCGTCCATGGAAGATGAGATGGGAACAGTGAATGCAATGTAACGACACCAAGGTGGTTGGGAAGGAGCATCCTGCATGTTCTAAATGTGGGTGTACGAAGTCAGTACAGGCACACTTACGTTCCTTTGGCTGTTCCGAAATTGCGACTCCCTTGGCGCGTGTTTGTCGGGACGCACCGAAGCACCACGATGTCATCGACTTGTTCACCCTTCATGGTTTGATCGGTGACTAGAATACGTTCCCGGTTATTTCCCAAGGTAATGACGCATTTCTGCTCCTCGTATCGCTGTGAAGGGCAGAATGGTCCTGTCGACCTGCATCCATCGTCCAAGCTCGCGCATGGAATGCGGCGCTGGTATTACTCGTGCAGACGCGAGGTCGTGCTGTGATGCCGGAGTCCGATGCGTGTAGGCTGATGCCTCATACTTCGATGATGCTCTGCTCGCCACCGAACACCTGCAATGACCATCTATCAGTGGGGTACGCTAGTGCGCCCGGAGCTATTCACCGCTCCGTTGCGGTTGCGTTTGAAGACTTTACCGTCACTCGCCTCGCTGGTGAACTCTTTCCATTGATGCCTAGGAAACACGTGTAAGACATTGTATATATGCTTACTGCTGCTCAACCAAGTGTTCATCGGCTGGGGCTCAGGTGGAAGGAGGTGTGGTCTAAATAGGTGGTGACGCGCAATTGTACCAGGCAAACATCATGGCGTCTTTCCAGATCCCAATGTTGTCGGCTCCAACACTACCCGATATACAACCAATATCGCAATGCCATCGCATGTGGGTTCGTACAGCTCCCAACAGGTTCTTTGGATATGGCTGACCCCACCAGGATGCAAGAGCAGCACGATTCACGCCATGTGCCATGCCTTTTATTGCAACAATACCAGCCATACTTGCAGCATTAGTACTGCTCAACTACTCCCTACGAATCATAGATGGTTACTGGCCAACATGGACGAAACCTTTTGTACACGAGACAAAGGAGAAATCGAGTGAGGCGGAAACACCCTCGACGCAACAGCCCGTAACCAGGACGTTTGCCCTCTTGGTCTTAGCTACGATTGGCCTCACATTCCAAATCCTCAGTGTCTTCTTCCCCGTCCGTCAGCCAATAGCTATCTATCCAGTTGTTGCATGGGTATGTGCAGTCTAAGACAGCTGTGATTGTCGACTGACAATCATCATAGGCCATTGTAGTGGTGATCATCGTCGTGGAACGTCCAAGGAAGGCTTCTTTGGCGCTTTTGCTTCTTTTCACAGGTCTCCTACTTGAACAGCTAGTTGCACTGTTTCACAGGCAAGCCAAGTTCCTAGCTAAGGATGTTACTTGGATCGTCACACCGGCGGCTGCTATACTGGGTGTCGTTACGATACTCAACATGCCTCTTAGAGATCCTGCATTGCCAAGGAAAGACATCAGCCCTGCCTTTGACACCCCAACAGTGCAGCTTCGGACTCCTGAAGACAACCTGACTCCATGGCAGTACATGACGGTGTCCTGGATGGAACCACTGATTAAGAAAGGTGTGACGCGTCAAATGGAAGACGAGGACATCTGGGACTTGGGCTGGGAATTCAAGCACGCGCGGCTCCACGCGGCGTTCCGAAAGCTCCAGGGCTCGGTGACCAGTAGAATTTTTGTTGCGAACGGCATGGACTTGATACGCACAACCATCTTGAACGTGATACGATTGTGTGCAAGTAAGTCTTGGAATTGGCCCATTTGGTTTGCTTGGTGTGGATCTAACGTAAGCAGCTCTGCTCACCCCGGTACTCTTGCAGCGAGTACTCGCTTCCTTGCAGGATAAGAACAGCAGCGCTACGATTACCTACGCCTGTATCATCCTGGTTTTGCGCCTGATCTCTGCCCAGCTGAACACGTTCAATCTATGGTATCAGAGGCGAGCGTACGAGAGATGTAGAGGCGAGCTCATCACGATGCTTTACGAGAAGACACTGCATCGCAAGATCTTGGGTGCAAAGCAGGAAGTCAAAGAAAACCAGATCAACGGTCACAGCAACCATGCAGTATACGAAACAAACGAAGAGAGCAGTGAAGATACTGATGAACTGATCAAGCCGATACCAAAAAGTTGGCTAGGGCATTTGAGCATTTCTGTCCGGTCAGTCTTTACGAAGGACGTCAGACCGCAGGTCAAAGATGACAAAGACGCTGCATCGATGGGAAAGATTCTCAATTTGATGCGTAATGATGCGTACGAGATAGCACAGCGCTTCTGGGAGTTTTCTGATATCCTCACTAAGCCTGCAGGTGCCATCTTCGCGACTATACTGATTTGGCGCATGCTGGGCTGGGCATGCCTACTCGGTGTTGTTGCACTGGCAGCTTCGCAGCTACTCAATATTGTCATTGCTCGCTTTCAGGTCCATTTCGAGAAGAAACGCAGAATGGCGACCGACGAGAAACTGCAACGTACGAGTCAATTCATAGAGTCGATCCGTCACCTGCGTTGGTACGGCTGGCAAGGCGCATGGTTGGACGGGATACTGGAGTCTCGTCAAAAAGAATTGCATCTTCGCATCATCAACATCGTCTTTTCGACATCGCTCGCCTTCATTCTGCGGTTTGGTTCCGGTCTGTTTCCAGCGGTTGCCTTCTACGCCTTCACCAAATTGGCCGGCCAACACTTGCGCATCGATCTAATTTTCCCTGCATTTGATCTATTCAACCTACTAGAATCGTACCTTCGAGCATTGCCGCAACTTGTTACTACTATACTCAATGCGTACGTCGCGATGGGCCGTATCGAGGAGTTCATGGCTGAGCCAAACAAAGAAGAGACGGACGTTGTACCAGAAGGATCTGCTGATCTCAGTCTCCACCATGCATCTTTTGCATGGCCTGGAGTTGATCACAACGTCCTTGAAGATATTACGCTATCTTTCCCTCCTGGCGTCACCGTGATATACGGCGAAGTTGCCGCCGGCAAGACAGCGCTTCTGCAAGCTCTTCTTGGCGAGCTTGATACGACAGTTGGGGAGCTTGTGCGCCCTGATCAGGTAGTTGCCTATTGTGCGCAGACTCCGTGGCTTCAAAGCATGAGTATCCGTGACAATATACTCTTCTCATACCCTTACGAAGAGAGCCGCTACAAGCAGGTCTTGGAAGCATGTGCCTTGTTACCCGACATGGCAGAGCTCAAGCATGGAGATCTATCCAACATCGGAGAGAACGGCATTGGGTTGTCTGGGGGCCAGAAGGCTCGCGTGGCACTAGCGCGAGCTGTCTATAGCCGCGCAAAAGTGCTGCTGCTTGACGATCCGCTGTCAGCTCTAGATCACCAGACAGCCGAGTTCATCGTTGTCAAATTATTAGCTGGGCTATTGCTCAAAGATAGAACGACTATTCTTGCCACACATCGGACAGAACTATGTCATGGCATCGCGAAGCAATGGGTCAAATTGGATCAAGGTAGAGCTACGATTCACGAGCCGAGTCAAGTTGAAGATGCGAATGCACTGAAGCGTACTCAGACAAACGAAACCGAGTCGGAGGAGGACGCGAAGAAACGTGAGGAAGAACAAGCAGCGGCGGTACCCGACAAGTTCATCGAAGATGAACATCGCGCAAAGGGAGGGGTCAAATGGAGCGTGTATTGGCGCTACATCAGAGCAGGTACTCTCCGATGGTGGTCCGTCGCTATATTCGTCATGGCACTCTTCCGTGTGCTCGATGTTGCGCAGACCTGGTTTATCAAATCGTGGGCCGAAAGCTACAACGAAGGTGAACACAAGGGTATTTTTGACTTTTTGCCACCAGCAGCGGACGACGTCGTTCCTTGGCTTTGGACCTTTTTCCTGTTCGTCTCGGCAACCGCCGTACTCTTTTGGTGGACAAACCTGATCATGTTCGGCGTGGGCGTAAGTATCTCTGTACGCACTGCATTTGAGACATACACTGACTTTATACGCCTGCATTTAGTACCATGCTGCCAAGACCATCTTCAGGGAAACTATCGAGCGCGTTGCACACGCCACATTCCGGTTCTACGATGTTACGCCTGTAGGGAGATTGATGAACCGATTGACTAGTGACATGAACACCATTGATGGCGAACTAAGCAACGCCTTTATTGTGTTTGCATGGCAGATCATAGGCTGGATGAGCGCCGTCGTCATCATCTTGTCTTCAACTCCCACCTTCCTGGCTTTCGGTCTGCTGCTTGGTTGTGGGTTTGTCTATTACTTCTTCCGCTTCCTACCGACCTCGCAGAGTTTAAGACGGCTCGAGGTAAGCCATGCAGCTTCAATTGGTGTTTTGGGCACTAACTGGAGGCAGATGGTATCGCTATCACCCCTCATGAGCAACTTCGGTGCGCTTCTTGAAGGCCTGACCACCGTACGAGCTTTCAGCGCACAACAAAGGTTCCAAGCTCGTGTCATCGAGGTTGTCGACAACTTCCAGAAGAACGACCATTTCTACTGGTCGCTTCAAGCATGGCTTGCGCTTCGCTTCAGTGTCATGTCGGCTAGCGCTACGTTTGTTATGACACTCATCGCCGTGTATACACACATAAGCCCCGGACTCACTGCGTTTGTGCTAATCACGGCGGGTAAATTCGTCGTACACACAGAATGGATGTGTAGGGTGTACGGAACGCTTGAGATGGACTTTACCAGTGTCGAGCGTGTGGTTGAGCTCCTTGACATTGAGACGGAAGCACCTGGCGCTGTCAAGCCGCCCGCCCACTGGCCTACGTACAGTGGTGACATCGAGTTCGACGATGTGACTATCCGTTACGCGGAGAATCTTGAACCTGCACTTCAAAACGTCACTCTCAAGATCCCAGCAGGCTCCAACACCGCAGTGATTGGGCGCACGGGTTCTGGGAAGTCCACCCTGGCCTTATCCCTCCTCGCAACCATTGCGGCCGAGAATGGTAGAATCCTTATTGATGGGATAGACATATCTACCGTGGATAAACAAGCCCTCCGTAGCCGCGTTACCTTCCTCGCCCAAGAGCCTGTCCTCTTCTCGGGAACCATGCGCAAGAACCTAGACCCCCTATCTGTCTACTCTGACGCTTCTTGTCTAGCCGTGCTGCAAAAGATTGGCGGCGGCCAATACGACTGGACTCTCACGACGCCCATCGAGGGCGGAGGTAAGGGTCTTTCGCAGGGTCAACGACAGCTTGTTGGGTTAGCTAGAGCCATGTTGAGGAGGAGTCCGATATTGATAATGGATGAAGCGACGGCTAGTATAGATTTCGAGACGGCACAGAGGATCCAAAGCGTACTGCGGGAGGAGATGAAGAGTAGTACGGTGATTACAATCGCGCATCGATTAGAAGCAGTCAAGGAGGCAGACTATTGTGTGGTGCTTGGGAACGGTAGGTTAGTCAAAGCTGGTAAAGCCGCAGACATGCTTAGGGATGGCAGTGAGTTCCAGGGTATGTTGGCCTAGATACTGGGGTCTCAAGTTCTGTCTATTCAAAAAGATTAGCATAAAAGGGTGTATGATAGGTAGACCTGGGTGGGGGGGGGGGGGGGGGGTGATGAGGGAAAAGTTTTGGACACGGACTATTTGCATCATCTAGTTTGGTCTTTGACAGCTTTCTTCTCGTCCGATTTTTCCAACAGGTTGCCATGCTGGATGGCAGTAGTTCCAGGCTGAGGTCGATGGCTATTTGTAGTTGCGGCGATATGGGGCTGCTAGGATGGAGGTGAAGGTGAGTGTGGGAGACGAATGTGGCTGCCGAAGCCGGGTTCCGGGCTTAAGCATGAGGCTTGCGCGGCACCGCCACGATTTGCGTTAGTAGCAACAAGGATGTGATGCGCGCATTGGTCGCCATGGGAAATCGCAAACGCCGCATCTCCCGCGTCTGCAAAGCCTCACGACCCCCCGCTTAACCTCGTGCTCGCATCCGTCAGCATGCGGTGACACCCAAAGTAGCTCTCTCGCATCCGCACCCGACTTGGAATCGATTTACCATCTCGACAACCGCGGCGCCCCGATTCGGAGGTGTCGTAAGCTCCGCAACCAAGCAGCATCCCGCGGACCCCCGACATGGCTGCTACGCCATCAGACGGCAATGGAGCCTCTACAGGCGACCATGAGCTCGAGGTCATGGCGGAAAACAAGCCCGGCCTCGCAGTGGAGGAGGACATTATGCAGTTGGCCCGACTGGGAGAGATTGGCGCGATCCAGAAACTCTTCGACAGCGGCAAGTCGGATGCGACGTTCAAAGACGAGCAGGGCATTACACCGCTCCATGTACGCACAAAAGACTGCTTGGGGAGACGACAGGGCTAACTCGAAGCAGTGGGCCGCCATCAACAACCACTACGCGCTCTGCCACTTCCTCATCCAAGCCGGTGCGCCCATCAACGCCAAAGGCGGCGATGCTGTTGCGACACCCGTCCTCTGGGCTGCCAAGCGCTGCAACTACTACATTGTCAATCTCCTGCTTGACCACGGCGCCGACCCCCTCCTCACCGACGACCAGGGCTTCAACCTCCTGCACAGCGCGACGCTCGACGGCAATGTGTACCAGATCGTCTTGCTGCTGCACCAGGACATACCCGTCGATATTCCAGATCCCCAGAGCCACACTCCGCTCATGTGGGCCGCATACAAGGGCTATCCGTCTTGTGTCGATTTGTTTCTCCGATGGGGTGCCAACGTATACGCGACCGACGACCAGGGTTTCACCGCACTGCACTGGGCCCTCGTAAAGGGAAGCCAGGGATCAATACAGAAGCTGCTAGAGTATGGCGCCGACCGATTCGCCAAGAACAACGATGGAAAGACACCAGAGGTTACGGCACAGGAGATGAACACCACTCGGCAATGGCGACGCGCCCTCATGGAAGCTGGCTTCGACAGCAACGGAAACGCGAGACAGTTCCCGATCCCAGGTGTCAAGGACACGCGGTGGTTCCTGAGTCGATTCATATTCTTCTGGCCGTTTGCCATACTCTTCGCTGCGGTCTTCCTCGTTAGTCACTACCCAGCCTTTGTTGGTATACCCTTGGCGTTGATTGTTGCGTACGTCATGCAATGGGGAGCACAGAAGCTTTTGCGGTGGGGTCCCTCGAATATGCGAAGCATCCACCATACTGTGAGTCGATCGCTGGCTTACTTGCGCCTTGTCGCTAACGAACCCTCAGCCTTTCTTAGCAGGCATCTTCGCCGGCACACTATTCTGGGTTGGTCTCCGCTGGGCCACAACAGTTCTACCCTGGACGATTCGGACCAACTTCTTTCTGAACTTGCTGTTCGTGGTATTCTACGGACTCACGGCCTACTTTTACTTTTTCACCATGACCACTGATCCCGGCTTTGTGCCCAAATCGGCGAGCAGGAGTGCCTCCAAGGCCGTCATTGACGAGCTTATGGAGCTACGACAATTTGATGAACGCCACTTTTGCGTAAACTGTATGGTGCGGAAACCCCTGCGTAGCAAGCATTGCAAGAGATGCGAGCGCTGCGTTGCGAAGAGTGACCAGTGAGTAGTCCACTTAGGCAGCGTAGGATGGTGCTAATTGTGGCAGTCATTGTCCATGGGTGAACAACTGTGTGGCGAACAACAACCACAGACATTTCGTGTTGTATGTGCTATCTCTGGAACTCGGCATTGTCATGTTCATAAGGCTGGCCCTTGTTTGTACGTCAATACCTCGTATGCTCGTGCAATGAGACTAACGTTGGTAGACTTGGAGATACGTGACGCACCCAAGGATTTTCCCAAATGTGCAGTCATCTCGCCGGAGCTTTGCAAAGTCCTCAACAAAGACCCGTTCACGATTGTACTCTCGATATGGGCGGCCTTCCAACTAACATGGGTGACCATGCTTCTCTGTGTCCAGCTTCTTCAGATCGCGCGCAATCTCACAACCTACGAGAGCATGCGCGGCCATCTTCATGGCGGCACGCCTGCAGATGCACTCAACTCATTTGTAACCACTGGCGATACGAATCAAGATGTGTCTGGTGGTGCCGGCAACGCACCCACCAACGGTTTCGGCTCTGGCCAAGATACAGGCGACGCCCCACGCCGCCCTCAGCCTAAAGCCTCCATTTGGGACCAATGGAAGCGTCTCCTTGGAATCGACACCTTCCTCACCATTGCCCTTCACGGGAGCCAAGGAGAGCAAATAATGCGGCAAAGACGGAGCAACCCCTTTTCACGCGGTATGGTAACGAATTGCAAAGATTTCTGGTGTGACGCCAGTCCAATGTTTCGTTCAAAGGAAAGTGGTTATGCGAGACTGGGTGGTGAGAGAGTGGATTATACCAGGTTGTACGAGGTGCCCAAGATGAGGTATCAGAGAGGTGGTGGGGGTGAAGCAGGGAGGTATGAGAGTGTGGCTGCGGAAGAAGAGTCATGATGACGACGTAGGTAGCGATGACGGTAATGATGATGAAGAGTATGCAACGCTGTTATTGGATTGAGAGTAGATGCAAACACTTGTAGTGAAGGACGCTGTTCTCACGTCGGCTACTGAAATGTGGCCGAACTCAGTGCAGCTTCACCAGACGGGAAATCAAAAGCCGAGGCTGCAGCGAAGAAACTCCCCGCACCACCCTAGACAAGCCGTCGTGGGTCGCGCACATGCTACACGCTCCACAGCCCGTTTCAACTTCGGTCGCCTGGCTCTTGCTGGGCTTTCTTTTCCACCATGCCCTAGATCCAGCTTGCCTCCTTCTTTTCCTTATTGTTATTGTGGCCAGCTTTTAGGCTGCACGCCGAATGTCGAAAATGACATCATCCGAGGCCCTGAGAGGGTTGAGGACCCTTTCGCGATGCGCTGGCCCGACGCCGAGGAGAATTCACGTGGGACGCAGCCTAGCAGTTGATGGCAAGAGAGCGATGCGCACGAGATGCACGAGAGGTTCAACAGAAGGGAGGATTGCGCCAAGGCATACAGCTGCGCGCACGAACAACGTTGCCCGTGTGCCGAACAAAGTTTCGTCTGCGCCGGTGGGCTGGAGAGGGTATGCACAGGCAGCGCATGAGTGTACGTGAGGTAGTTGCGAGTACAGCTATACAACATGGGTGCTAATCTAAACAGATGCACCCCAGGACCCCGAGCCAACCCATGGTCCCATGGCCGAGTACGATGCGCGCGTCGCATCCGGACGATTACGAGACGACGAGCACCAACGCAGCATTATCAGGAATCTTCAAGATCTTCACGACATGCTGAAATTCTACGAGCAGCCGCCCGTCCAGCAACCTACCATCGAGTCCCTTCAACCACCCAAGAAATCATTCTTCTCCTTCCTCTCATCGGCCAAACCCGCGGGGCCTGCCCTGCCACCTATACCAGAGACACTACCAAAGGGCATGTATATGTTTGGGGATGTAGGCAGTGGGAAGACGATGATGATGGATTTGTTCTACGACACACTCCCGCCAAACATCGAGAAGAAGACGAGGATACACTTCCACGCCTTCATGCAGAGCGTGCACAAGGATTTGCACAAGATGAAGATGCAGCATGGGAACGACATGGACAGTATACCCTTTGTGGCGGCGCGCATAGCAGAGCGCGCCTCGGTTCTCTGCTTTGACGAGTTCCAATGTACCGATGTTACTGATGCCATGATCCTCAGGAGACTAATAGAGAGCCTGATGGCCCACGGAACAGTCATTGTCACAACGAGTAACAGACATCCAAACGACCTATACAAGAACGGTATACAGAGAGAGAGCTTCATACCTTGCATCAATCTTCTAAAAACAAGACTTACGGTCCTGAACCTGGATTCTTCGACAGATTACAGAAAGATCCCACGGCCACCAAGTGGTGTGTATCACCACCCGCTAGACGCCTCGGCGCAAACGCACGTAGAGAGATGGTTCCGCTTCCTTGGCGACTTTGAGAATGACCCGCCACACCCGGCCGTTCACGAGGTCTGGGGAAGGGAAATCCGCGTACCGAAGGCCAGCGGAAAGTGTGCCGTATTTAGCTTCGACGACATCATCGGACGCGCTACGGGAGCAGCCGACTATCTGGAACTCACAAGGCAATACGAGGCCTTTGTCATTACAGGGGTGCCTGGGATGAACTACAGGTCAAGAGACTTGGCGCGGAGGTTCATCACCTTTATAGATGCCGTGTACGAGTCAAGGGTAAGCGAGATGCTATGGAGAAGGGCTGGTGGTTGGGTTATACCATACTAACGTAGAACCAGGCCAAACTAGTAATGACAACAGCTGTTCCCCTAACAGCCCTCTTCCTCGACCAATCCGAACTAAACGACGCTGTAACCGCCACACAGAAAGCTGGGAAACTTCCCGCCACCACTTCTCCTTCGTCCAAGCCACCTTCCAAATCAGCCGAAGCAGACGAACATGAAGCCATCTCTGACGTCATGCGTAATCTTATGGATGACCTCGGCATGAACATGGACATGTTGAAGAACAGCAGTATCTTCTCTGGTGACGAAGAGCGGTTTGCGTTTGCCAGAGCCTTGTCGCGATTGAGTGAGATGGGAAGTCAGGAGTGGGTCGAACGTGGACTGGGATTGGAGAAGAGAGGTGGGAAGGGAGAGATGGAGGGGTGGCAGAGGGTTAGGAGTAGGTGGAGGGAAGATAGTATGTAGGATTGGTCGCATACGCCATACTATACTCTGCTTTTGTAGCAATGCTTGCGGGTTTCCTCATTTGCACCAAACGAGTTGTGCCAAAAGTCCAGGTGTCCAACAGAAAATCTGACTGTGGAGTAACTTTGGAGAGAGGGCGGTTCACGACAAAGTGCATAGAGCGGGTGATAGCATGGTCGCTGGGTGACGTTGTGAAGGTGAGGAACAAAGAAGACGATTGCGGTACATGGCTTCGATCCTGATTACAGCAAATATTAGGATAGCCGTGATCGACCCATCTCTCGGCATGTCATGAATCGTCGTCGTCGTATCAGTGGATGGAAATATTGCGATGTCGTGGTGGTGAGCAAGCATGCGGCTGATCGACCCGCTCCAATTGGCCGAAAGGTGCAGAGCCGCGGTTTGGCCGACACGACGTTCGCTGGCGCAGACATGATGGGCTCGTGTTGGCATTGTTACCCAGTTCCAGTATGCTTGTCGGGCAGCAGCGTTCGGTTGCTTACGCACAGGGTATCAAGTAGCCGTGCAAGTAGGGTGGCGGAAACGGCGGAAACGGCAAGTATCGCGTGCTCTGCGGGTGTGGCTGGAGAGGTGTTGCAACGAGGACCATGTCTGCGCATGTCTGAGCACGGCCAACAACGCTGGCGGTGAAGGTCGAGGCAGCCAATGGGGCCGACTTTCTCAGCCATCCAAAGTCACACGGATCCTGGCAGTACGTCATCGGGCTGGCGCTAGCAACGGTAGCCGCGGTATGCACGACGGCGGCCAGCGATAACACTCTTTCCTGAGCACGCGCATTGTCCGTAGTAACCACATGTTTGCCCTGCCTCCCCAACATGGTTATGGAGACTCCACATCCCGTCACCTGTCCTTATCGTGCTTCTGCAGCGCCGTGGAGACTCGGGGTGTTGGTGTGGAGAAACGGGGCCTCGTGCGCACAAGTCTTCTGCTCAAGGGACTTGACTAGTCATCAAAGCCTGGGTGTCGATTACTCGTTGCGCCGTATAATATAGACCTCGCTGTCTCTTGCATCCCTCCTTCTCCGGGCGAAACAACGATACTGTGGGCAGACGGCATGGTCAACTTCACGCCCTGGCGGAGGCCGCAAGCTGTCGACGAGCGTGGCGCGGTTTCGACTGCCACATCCGCACAAGAGAAGGATGCCCCGCGACGCCGGTGGAATCTGGGTATCCTTAGCGATCCACAGACCGACGAAGTGCCTGGTAAGGAGCTTTCTGTGTCAATCGTACTGGGCCAATGGCCGACTGACTGACACCTTCCTGGCAGGCTCCGTAATCCTCCTTTCCAAGACGCACAACCGTAATGAACCGCTGGGACTTCAGCATGCCCATGCACGCACTTCGGCCTCGTCGCTACCCACGGCGTACCGTCCCCGGCCTCAGCGAACTGCCTCGCAACCAGGCTCCCGCCAGTCGTCTCGCTCCCGCCCGCCCGAGAAGAAGCGTACAAAGGACGGTCGCTTCATCCTGGACCCTCAGCCCGAGGAATCGGCAAACGACCCGCTCAACTGGGCACAGGTGCGACGGGATCTTGCTCTCGTCTCGCTGGGCTTCTACTGCATGGTCGGAGGAGGAATGACGCCGCTGTTGGCCGCTGGCTTCAACGACGTGGCTCAAACATACGACGTGACCATTCCCCAGGTCGCCTTGACCACAGGCCTGTACATGCTGGGACTTGGTCTAGGTAGCGTTGTCGCATCGCCTACTGCCATCCTGTTCGGCAAGCGACCCGTCTATCTGGGTGCCATCATACTGTTTGTTATCTCCTCAATATGGTGCGCCGTATCGCCCAACTATGCCTCTCTGGTCGTAGCTCGTATTGTCCAAGGCTTTGCTGTCTCCCCAGTCGAGTGCCTACCCAGCGCTACCATTGCCGAGATCTTCTTCCTCCACGAGAGAGCATACCGCCTGGGTATTTACACGCTGCTTTTGCTTGGCGGAAAGAACTTGATTCCCTTGGTCAGCGCCGTCATCGTGCAATCGCTGGGATGGCGATGGGTCTTCTGGATCACGGCCATTGTCGTCGGTTTCTGCTTCTTTCTCATCTTCTTCTTCGTGCCCGAGACGTTTTGGGATCGAGCGCCGAGGCCAGCCAAGCGCCACACCCGCGCCCGTAGCAAGAGCCCAGGAAAACACCATGGACACTTGCATCTACCAAACCTGCACCACAAGAAGGCTGCCGACGCACCACAGGCACAGGACGCATCTTCAGTACCAGCAACACCCTTGCCCGCATCGCCTCTGGCGGCGCCCAACGAGCTCCCCGCCAGACGTCACAAGAACGCGCACGTTGGATTTGCCGAACCAGATCCTGATGAGAAGACTAACCATGCAGAAGTCACTGGTGAGACTGTGCGACAGGCAAGTGTTCCGCCCACTCCACGTTCCCCGATGAGCATTCATTCCACACCTGGCGAGAATCCGCGTCAAGACTACTTTGGGCAGCTTCCAGAAATATTCGTAGCCGATCCAGAAAAGCAAGATAGTCGTGCTGGCAGCGAACACATATCGACCGACCCCGCCGAGTCCGACCACGTCTCAGAGCAGTTTTCTATCCACTATACCGACTACTACCGTGACGCCCCGCGAAAGTCGTATCGTCAGTCGCTCAGGCCATGGAACGGGCGTCTTGTCAAAGACAAGTGGCTTCGCGTGGCCGTCCGACCATTTATCCTCTTTGCTTATCCCGCTGTCCTTTGGTCATCGCTCGTTTACGCCCTCGCTGTCGGTTGGTTGATTGTCTTGTCCGAGTCAGTGGCGCACATCTACCACGATACCTCGTACAACTTTACCCCACTCCAAGTGGGTCTTGTCTACATTTCGCCCTTCATAGGGGGGGTGCTGGGTACGGCAGTCGCAGGCCGAGTTTCTGATCTCGTAGTACGCTTCATGGCGCGTAAGAATGACGGCGTATATGAGCCGGAATTCCGTCTCCTCATGGCGGTACCAATCGCCATTAGCACCGTCATCGGACTAATGGGTTTCGGTTGGAGCGCCGAAGAAAGAGACAAGTGGATTGTTCCAACCGTTTTCTTTGGCGTCATCAGCTTCGGCTGCTCACTGGCTAGTACTACGGCTATTACGTTCGTCGTTGACAGTTACCGCATGTATGCTGGCGAAGCGCTGGTAACGCTCAACTTCTCGAAGAGTAGGTTAAACCCATGTTGCCTACTTGCATTACATGGATGCTAACGCATTTCAACAGACGTTTTACATGGCTTCATCTTCTCCCTCTTCTTTCCGCATTGGCTGGAATCGAGCGGTAGCAAGGATACATTCTTAGCGATTGGAGGCATCCAACTAGGGTGCATGCTTTTCAGTATTCCCATGTACATATATGGTAAGAGAGCACGGATGTGGACGGTGAGAAAGAACTTGATGGAGAAGTTTTAAAGATGTTTAATAGATGCAAAGGTGTCGGTAGAATGAAATTGCAAGATGAAAGCATCTTCCCTTCTTGTCCTGGTGTTTACTCTTCTTGTCAAGGCCTCATCAATCGACGTACTGAGCATGTACTCGAATCGTTGCAGGAGGAAGGTGCGGGGTTGTCTTCAATGATGGCAGTAGGACTACATGCGATGTACATAGCTGTGGATAAATCCCGGGCATCTCTCAGAAATAGACGGCTTGGTCTTGTGTCCAACATGAACGTCAATCGACAGACCTAGTACACCGCTGGTTGCTTAGACGACGGCGCCTTGCCCTTGGCGGCGGGCAGTATTTCGCGCACGATGCACCAGGCGGCCCACGCTCGGGATACATCTAACAGTCCCTTCAACACCAGACTGAACCCTCACACCGCCTATACCACCGTTTTGGGACTTGCTGAATCCGTTTCTTGTAACCAAGTAACTCGCACAATACAACTTGTAAGCAATGGTAAGTCCAGTCCTTTCTTCTTCTCAGGACCTTGGACCCCGCATCGCTCGTGGCTTCTGGGCAGCCGTTGGTTGGCCGCGGCCAGGTCGTCCCTGCCATGGCGTGCGGGCAATGGGCAGCGGCGAGTGGCCACAACAACGCAACGTGCGTGCTTCCTCCTGCTGCATATGCTATCAACGCTGCAACTTCACTTGCCCTACAGCACCGTCGTAACCCGACGTTGAACACCAACCCGACTCACAGCGGTTTGACACGACGAGAGAAGAACAGCCATGGATAACAGCAACCAGGCGTCGACCAACTACCGCGAAGCTTTCCAGCTCTTCGACAAGCGCGGCAACGGCCGTGTCGACCGCGGCGCACTGGGCGACCTTCTCCGCGCATGTGGACAGAACCCTACACTGGCTGAGATTGCCGATCTCGAGCGCGGTGTTGGCGCAGATTGTACGTATTCGCCATACATGCACCTGCGGCATGTGCGCACGTCAGGGCTAACAAGCTGCACACAGTCGACTTCGACACATTCTCCAAGATCCTCAACCGCCCCGGCGGCTTCCGCGAACCTTTTGACATTGAGGAATACATCCGCGGCTTCCAAGTCTTCGACAAGGACCGGAGCGGCTTTGTCGGCAAGGGCCAGATCAAGTACATTCTGACCAACCTGGGCGAGAAGATGAGCGAAGAGGAGGTTGATGAGCTATTCAAGAGCACAATCGATGCAAGCAATAACGAAGTGGACTACAGGGGTAAGTTTCTACGTGTTGGACTGGGCGCAAGGGGGGGGGACTTTAACTGACTGTTGATTGCAGAGTTCGTCAAGACTATTGCGGAGAACTAGACGTTGGTTCCTGCGGTTTTTGTTCGTTTCTTCGTCCCATCTGCTTCTTCTTCTTCTTCTCGATTGAGATTTTACGCGAGCATGTCTGAAACGGGTCACGGTTTTATGCATGCGGATTACGTCGGCGTTGGAATTGTCTTAACATGATACATGTACACACTTGTTTGATTTCTGCGCAGTAGGGCAGCAGGGCATGCGAGTCAGATAGCTCAGGAGCAGCGCATCCGGATGCACAAACAACATGGTATTAGTCAAGTCACACGCAAGTCCAGGGGACATGTTGATGTAAACAGGAAATACAACTCTGTTTTTGGATCCATAAGGGACGCTGTCTGTCTGTAAACATACAGGCTTCTTTCCTCACGTAGCATGAGAAGCCTTGCGCGTTCACCAATGGGGTATCTAGATGTGATGATGAAGGGAAAACGTGCCACTGATCTACGCGTCCAGACTCCGAAAAGAAAGAAAAAAACCGAAATCAATAAACGCCGAAACCAAGATTCGTCAGGGTAGTCGTAATCATGATTCCATGAAGGTGTTGGGAGGGCTTGTGCATGATTCCCCATGGGCTAAGCAGCGGAAGGCGGGGAGCCCCAGAACTCAACGGCTGACGCAAACGAACGGATCCGCCTACGCCTTGACCTGTGTGACACTGACAGTGCCCATGCTCGCACCGCCGACTGCTGAGGCGGATGCGGTAGCCGTCTTTGCCATGATCATATCGCTCGTCTTGACGAAGCCGCCCGGGAGGAGGAAGACGTAATCCTCTCGCCTACCGGACCGATCGACGGAGAACTGTTGCCAGTCCAGCTGGTAGCCTACGACCAGGTCGCATCGACCACAGCGCTGTAGGTACCGCTTCTCGAAGCCATTATCGCTGGTTATGATCTCGGCTTGACGGTCTTGTCGGGTAGAGAGGAGAAGGCCGTAGTGATCTTGCGAGGGCGCATTCTTGTTGCGACCCGAGGTAGGGGCTGGGGGAAGTGGCATGATGTGTGCGGCATCGCGCGTGTGTTGGCGTTTGGGTAGAGATGGGAGCGGGGTGGTGGTTGCGAGTAAGAGGTGGTTGCACAGGCAGTGGTAGGTGTAGACTGTGTTGCTGGCCTGGAGGGAAATCTTCTCCTCTGGAGTGGGAGACGGCATGGCGAAGTAGGCGCGGGAAGTAGTGGCGATATCCATGGCAGCGGTTTGTGAATGTGGGAGTAGTCGGCGGGTTTCGTAGTTGTGGTATCGGGGATTTTATGCTTATGACGCCCCAGGAGCGATGGCGCAGGACTTTATATATAGCGGGCTAGAGGTGATGCGCAGTGGTACCGATCAAGGAAACGCGTGGTGGGATGGGGACTGGGAGAAGGTGGGCTGGTGCGTGTGTGGTAGTTACGCTATGCAATCGGGGCGGAAGGTTGTGGAGTAGCAGAAAATCGGAGGTCCGACCCTCTTATACTTGGACCGAAGGAATCTGCAGACGAAACCTGATGCTAGCTCTGACGTCCAAGGAACAAGCGTACGTGGTGGGAGTGTGGGGATCCTTCCAGTCTCGTCGTGCACAATGTAGGATCACCGCAGCGCAGTGTGCCAAGTCAATCAAGAGTAGCTTGTCGCGTGGCGGTGCTGGAGGATGATTTGTTTGAGGGACGGTCCGGGCTCGAAACGCAATGCTCCAGCCAAGCTCAGTTGTGAGACCCTCTTGGCGTGTCTTGCTGGTGGAGCTGCGGCTGTCAAAGCAAGCTAAGCTGGGAGTCAGACGTGTGCTAGCAGAAAGGTCTGAGCAAAGGGTCCACCAGGTGCTCCACAGCAGCAACGGGGACTGATAGGAGCAAACAGCGAGTACTGGGGCCACGCGGAGGCTCTGTTGGGGAGGTGGGATTTATACTGTCATGCGTGGCCGGCGGCGGTGGATGAGCAAAAAGACAGAGGGCGGCAGGCCAAGCGCACAGGGCAAACCCCACGATGCGTGCGAATCAATGTGCAGCAGCTCACCACGCGTCGCATCTGTTTGGACTCGCCATGTGGCAGGTGCTGAGATTTGGGCCGAGAACGGGGTGCTCTCGCCCCGTGTCCTCTGTGCTCACCTCGAGTTTCCGGTGTAGCGTCGGCGCTAGTGGCAGTGGGGTGAAGGTATGGCGTGCATACCTGGTGGGCTGCACTGCACGCAGGAGAAGGCGACGAAATTTCCGTGTGGTTTCAATCTTCGGCGCGCCGCCGCCCGCGTCTGCGCTTGCGTGGAGACTGCTTGGCGCCTCACTACCTGCGACGCCTGCTGGACACGAATTGAGGCGACGAACCGGGGACAATGCCGCTCACAACGGATGTCATCAAGTTTGGCGCCTTTGTCGTGACGAACCAGGTGCGTTTGCCTGTGCAGCCGCCGTCGCCGTCGCAAATCAAGACGCTACACGACACGGGCTAACCATGGCTACATAGGTCTTCCACGTAACCCGCCTGTCCTTTGCCATAGTCAACCTCAAGCCCCTCCTGCCTGGCCATGTCTTGGTATCGCCGCGCCGTATTGTGCCGCGTTTCAACGACCTGTCCGCCGCCGAAGTACAGGACCTCTTTCTGACCGTGCAGCGCGTCTCCCGCATGGCCGAGCGAGTCTTCGGTGCCTCGTCCCTGAACATCGCGATACAGGATGGCGTAGACGCAGGTCAGAGCGTGCCCCATGTCCATGCACACATCATCCCTCGCACCAAGGACGACCTGCGAGAGAAGGGTGGCACCGACGCCATATACAGCATGATGGAGACCGAGGATGCGGACCTGGGCAAGCAGCTTGCCGACAAGGAGAGGGTAGCTGGGGCAGAGCTTGCCGAACACGAGACCAAAGGTCGCTTTCCCGCCGTCGACAACGATAGTCGCAAGCCTAGGAGCGACGACGAGATGCAGAAAGAGGCCGAATGGCTGGCAGAGGAGATGGCTAGGGATGGGCGAGACCAACAGAGCCTTGTCTGAAAGTCCATTTCCGGCTTGTCTCACAAAAGACAGTTGCATCTTGCTGTCTTTTCCAAGGACATGGAAAAGTTCATGTTCGGTCTTGAGAGCCTCGCATCCCGTTGTGGTATCAAGAACGTGGAGATTAGCTGCTTGCCGGAGTGGTATAAAGTGTCTGTAGCTATCAATACAAGGTGAAGGCAGAGATGTTGGAGAGATAGATTGGGCGCTCGTGGAAACCTCGGAACGCCCTTGTTGATTGTACCTAGAGAAGCCCAGGAGCGGAAGGTGACTAATGACATGTGACAGAGCTGCTTGCTGCGTGTGCGCTTCATATCTAGCTCGCACAGCACTCGAAGCAAGCACGACTGTTATTGACTGTGTGAGGCTTTGAACAACACTTTGATGGCTACGCGTACAGTCACAGACGTGTGACTCTCGCTATCTCATTCCATGATGCGCGGCTTGCCCCACGTTTATCGATTGATTGGCTCGCGAGCATGACGCGAACTACGACCATGACCTAATGACTCCTGTCGCGCTGCGGCCTTTATCGCCATCTGTCCCTAGACACATGCTCGGTGTGTAATAGAGCTGCTGTCTCCCTGTCCTCTGTGCAGACGTTCTTGGACGCCATCTGCACCACTCTTTTTGTGCTTCGCACCCTAAACACCACCGCAATGGCCGTCGGCGACAACCCCTCAAGCCCCCAGCAGGCAACAGCCCCACCTCAACCCATCGATATCGAGGCGTGGACCGAGCAAGCGACTGTTGCGCTCAGTTCTGTGGCCATATCAGCCCCTGGCGATGCTCTTCGGGGTACCTCGGTTACGCTTGCGATCCCGCTCGATGAACACGATGCGCCTGCCGCTGCCGCACATCCCGTAGGTGCGTCAGCAGCTGCAAAGGAGGGTGGTCATTACCGCCGCAAAGAACCACTTCGCCGCGACAGCTTAAAGAGGCGTGAGGCTCTGCTAAAGGGCAAAGAGGGGTCTAGGCGCAGGCAGCGTTGGGAGAATGGTACGTTGAGGGTTTCCCTCCTCTCTCAATGACACTTTGCGCATTACAACACAACCCTCTGATCATCACATACACCGCGAGTAATTCATCGTTCAAAGTACGCATTGATTGATTCTTAGCCAGACCATCTCCTGAACAACCCCTACGCCGAGCGTAAGTTTCCCTGTACAAACTGCATGTGAGACATGTGCTGACTTCCTACACCCACATTTAGCCCCACTGCCAAAGGACTGGGAAGTACATCCTACCCACACGGCCAAGAACGTACCCTACTATCTTGCTCCTCTCTGGGATGCAGGTCTTAAGCGCCAGTCCCATGAGCGCAAGACTGCCGCAGTCGCTCAAAAGACCGCGACCAAGACCGTAGCCAACAAGCCCACAACTCCCGGTGTCGTGCCCAAGGAACTGCGTGAGAAGCTCAAGAGATCGCGCGGAGCCAAGGGCCTGCTCATGGATCTCGAAGGGGAGGTACGCAAGTTCGTCGAGGAGCGCGAGGCGGAGCAAGACGACCTACCTGCTGATCCAGACAGCGAGGACGACGAGATCGTCTTCGTTGGAAGGAACGGACAGATGAGCGATCTCCGCTCGCCTACCGAGGCCAAAGCCATCAAGAAAGAGCTCATGCTCTTTGAGACACCCGAGGAAGATGTTGGTGGCAGCTTTGGACGATGGCTCGTACATCACATCGGTGTCTATTATGGCTTGAAGACGTGGAGTGTCACCGTCGGCAACCCAGCCAGGCGCGAAGCATACGTTGGCTTGAAGGGTGCGAGGTTCAAGGCAGGGAATAGTGACACTCAGATCTGTACTTCTTTGCCGCGACCACTCTATGGCTTGGTCTAGTGTTCCATGGCCCCAAGCTCGTCTCAAGACCTCTCGCATGATCAACGTTTGCTTGTTCAGTGTGCTTTACTCATGTACACGGCTTATACATGAGTTTGTATTCGCATCTGGATGGCTATCTGCATATAAATGGATTATTCGTTACCGTTGAATCATATACACCGCTTTCATTGAGAAGCTTGCTCTGCAGCATATCGTGCTGTTTTTTTTTTTGCTATGCCTGTGGGGCCCGGAGGTTGTTGAGCTAACATGAGAATCGTGTATGAAGCCGAAATCTAGACATGTCAACCCAATGAAGAAGAAATCGAGGAGTACCTCACCCACATGCGCAATAACATCCAGTCGACGTGTCGATCGTGCGTCGTACCCGTGGCCCTGCATTGCCCGTATCATTTGCAACTTCCATACTTTCTGCGTCCCCGTCTCATGGGGTTGGACATGGCAAAAGAGCTAGTGGAGTCTTGGTATAACATTGCAACGACTTTGCATGACAAACTACTGTATGTCTTTCAACCCGCCGGTGTCAAGGAAATCATCCGCAAGAACGCTTTTGGTGTTGGACTTGACCCGGCTCAATTCTCGAGGAAGCCGGAGATGAACATGAGCATGGAATCGTTTTGTTCCACCCGAAGATGGAGAAGCGCATTTTTTGGCGCAATCCAGAGTGTAGAGCACCGCCAGGAACTCGATAAACCGAGCCCCTTTTAGGAATTCAAGATACATTGGGATTCAAGCTCACGATCAAAAGTCAGCCAGAAGCACATTAGGCTCAATTTCTGGACAAAGGTCTTCGATGCGTTGCGAGAGCCAATCAGGGTGATGGACGCTGAGGGCGCGGCCGCGAAGGCCTCTTTCCTCTACAAGACAAAAGGACATGGGGAGAAGGAGAGGGTAAGCTACAGTATTGTAGAGGCTATGTTGGAGCCTGAGGAGGAGTTGGGAGCAAAGGCTGTGGCCTTTCTTGATGCGCTCTGTCTTCCCCGATTCCTTTCCTTTTTCGCCACTAATCATACGCACCGGCAAACCGACATCGCCAACATTCACCGTTTGTACCGTGATGAGAATAGCCCCGACTTCGACGCAGAAAGCAACATCTATTCTACAGAAGAAGAGAGGGAGCAGCGGATCGATGCAGAGCACGATGCCATAGTGTACTCTCAAGATGATTTTGTACTGCCTCATAATCATCTTCGTGAGTATCTGATGACCAGGACTTTGAAGCATGAGGAAGGGGTTTGTCAGTGTCCAGGGTGTAAAAGTCGAGATATGACGGAGTAGGGCTATCAGTAGAGCATTATGCTAGCGCATGAAACCTGTTTGCGAATCCCTTAATATCCAGTGCTGAAAGCATGCATACGCCACGTTTGTTTAGGGATTTCGATGTTTCGTGAGCATCGTTCACAAAGTTGGTTCGTAACTAAAACACCCTTGGCTGTTCATGCGATGACAGTAACTGTCCGAGTGGACTACACAGAGCAAACACTATCCTATCTCCTCCGTTACTCGAACTTTGCAAAAGCAAGTTCATATGCCAGAGCAAGCGTCATCCGCGCATGTTGAAGCATGTGGTCGAAGCTGAGATACTCAATCTTGTCCTCAGTTGTGTGAATCTTGTTGTCGCTGTACTTGAAGTCCGACTCGATAACGAAGGCTGATGGGTAGCCGGCCTTGGATGCGCTAGCATGATCGGAACAGGCGTAACCGCACTTGGTCAGGACATACGGAATACCGCAGTAGACGGTGATGATCTGCTTGATGAACTCGGTAAGGCCAGGGTCAACAAAGTCAGTGATGACACCAACAGACTCTGGCTCGCCTGCATCGAGCGTCTTCTGGACATAACCGGTCATGTCCTGTTGAAGCATAGCCTTGACTTTACGAGCCTCCTTCTCGTATGACTGGAAGATGGCCTGCGACCCCAAGAGACCCCCTTCTTCGGCAGAGTACCAGTGAAACTCGATTGTGTTGTCTGCCTCGCCCTTGAGGATCTCCTCCGATTTGAGAAGCACGCGCAGCGCTTCGAGGATGGTCACGGTACCGCTGCCATCGTCATCGGCTCCTGGAGCGGCCAGGAGAGATGGAAAGAAGAGGTTAATGCTGTCCTGGTGAGCGCCGATGACGATCGTCTTGTCGCTCTTGCCTGGGATGGTGGCAATGATGGAGGACTGACCCCAGGGGTGGGGAAACGCCTTCACAGAGGCGTTGAAAGCGCCTGCATCTGCGAGGGTCTTATTTACCTGGCCAAGGAGCCATGCCGAGCTCTCTACGCCGTATTTAGACTTGTAGTAGCGGGTGTGGAATGAGGTAAAGGTCTCGAGATGCTCGCGCATATTGTCCTTTTCCAATTTCTTGAGTAGTGGGGCGATGGTTTCATTGTATACAGGCTTTTCGGGGAACTTGACGCTCTCAGTCTTGAAACTCCGATTGAGCGTGCCGAGCTCTTCGTTGTGCGTAATGTCGAAGAAGTTGATGTTTTGCTACATGATGTCAGTGGCAAGCTCAAAGGTTCACCTTGCACGGCCAGTTTTCAATATTATGTTGCCATACCTTACGCAGCTCCCACTTCTCATCTTCCGTGACCCATCTTGTCTCGCCTGGTGATAGCTCAATGAGATACTCATCTGGCTCGACGATTGTAAGATGCTGCTCTTGTAGGACAACCTGGGGGTCCTTGGGGTGCGAAACCGCAGCAGCAAGGGCTGCTGTGTAGAGAGGTAGTAATAGCGCTGTTGACTTCATGTTTGCTGAGGATGGAGATGGTCGTGTGAGCTACGAGGCGTATGGCTGCTGGGGCTGTTGACGCGGTGATACGGAGATAACCGCGGAGCTGTTACAATCCGGTTAGTCTCTTATCGCGGTTGACGTCACGCGCTCCTTCGTTTGTCGCGGGAACCAGCTCACCACTAGCACCACACAATCTTCTTGGATTCTGTCCAGAGCGCCACTGATTGAGGTCGGCTCTATGGTATCACTTTTCGCCTTATCTGAACACATAGCGCGAACTTTCCTGAAGAACATCTAATGACAGTCGCACAATATTGCCCATTGACATTGCAGTCTGAACTCTTTACCATGCTCCTAAACTCGTGGGCATCACCCGTCTGTCAGCACCAACATTACCTGCCTTTCAGGACATGTTTGTTGCTGGTATTTGCTATGGTTGTCGGCAATGCGGGGGGTTTCACCCCGGGCGACGCTTCGCTAAGACCTAGGAGCACCTTCCAAGGTTAGGTTGGGCATGAGGGGAAAATCGTCAACAGCACGACGAGATTAGAGCGACATTCTCTTGAACGAACTCATCCGAGTGAAACTATCAGCACCTCTTGCACAAGCTTGCAACTTCCTAACCAAAATGACCAAATCATCAATCGTTCTCATCACCGGCGGCAATACTGGCATCGGCTATGAGAGTGTCAAGGCTCTTTATGCTTCGACACAATCGCACACTATCCTGATGGGTAGCCGTTCTTTAGAAAGGGCCAACGATTCCATCTCCAAGCTTAAAAGCGAGATTCCAGAGTCCAAGTCCGAGGTCGTACCTATCCAAATCGACATTGAAGACGATGCATCGATCGAGGACGCTTTCAAAGAAATCGAGACCAAGTATGGGCGTGTTGACTCCTTGGTTAATAATGCCGGTAGATATTGCCCCTCCACCACTCGACGTACCAGCCTGACCCACGGCAGGCGGGTCATTCGACGGCATCATGCGCAAGGATCCTAGCTCCAAAGGCATCCGCGCAGCTTGGGATAAAGCCTACTCTCTTAATACGACCTCCACCCATGTGGTAACATATGTCTTCGCGCCCCTCTTGATTGCCTCCTCCAACCCCAGACTTCTCTTCGTTACCTCCGGTCTGTCCTCCCTAGAAAATTGCTCGGGCGATTTCGACTCCAAGCTCCTCACCGCGCCGCCGCCAAAGGGCTGGCCTAAACCGCCATCCATGGCCCAAACGGCATACCGCTCTAGCAAAACTGCCCTTAACATGCTAATGCTGCATTGGGCGAAAACCCTTGGCGTTGATGGTGCGAAAGTGTTCGGGATCAGCCCCGGATTTTTGGCTACTGGATTGGGAGGCGCGGGGCCGGAAATGATGAGAAAATGGGGTGCGGGCGACGCAAGTATCGGAGGTGTCTTCATCAAGGATGTCGTTGAAGGAAAGAGAGACGAGGACAGTGGGAAGGTTATCAACAAGGATGGCGTACAGCCTTGGTAGATGCAGTACCTATCGCATGATTGGAAATAACATGCCACACAACATTAGTGCTGGCCAATCTTATTGCCATCAGTCTAAAACGCACTACTTGTTGGCAATTAAGCAAGCAAGATCATCTGCGCCAATGGTCTTATCGTGCAGCTGTCCCGTCAATGCCCGGTCAATCTCAACTTTATCCTTTTGTGTAAATTGGGCTCTATAGTCTATGCATCGCATTGTAGCTGAAGTTGGTACATTTACACGTGAGTACGTAGCACTACGGTATAGCCTTATACGGATAAGAGAAAGGCTAAACACATACAGAGATACTACATGGAGCCTACTGATATACTACACTGCAGTTTACAACAGCATATGATATAATACACTAGAAAACGCAACAGCATCGCAAACATCTCGGTTGTGTGTCGGCATACACGTTCTCTGTTACGGTTAATGTAGGAGGCGAAAAGAATAGACATTTTGGCTTCTCCTTAGATAAAGGGGGAACATGCGCGTTGTCATGGTATGTTTTGTTGTCATGAAGTAAGCATCTTGATGCTGTTCCTAGAGAATAAAGGCGCGCCACCGGGTGTCATTCATGGATGAGTGCGGATGATGACGTAACGCGTGCCTCGGCTTTCTAGACGTTATCGATAGGATGCATGGGCATGCACCATTACAAACCAATCCTCCGAATCCACTACGCAACAACATCATTAGAAGATACCAATTCCACTCGCCGACAATACGAGGCCAAAAGCGCGACGCCGAGATGGAGGCAGCTCTTAAAGTCTTCTTTTCAAGCCCACGCTTCGCAGTGGCTGGCGCTTCTTCGGATCCACACAAATATGGGCACAAAAGTACGGTTCCTGTATTGCCTTCCCTATATGATAGCTAAGAAGATGTTACAGTATTTGCGTGGTATCTCCAGCACTCTCTTCCCGCGACCCCTCTGAACCCAAGGAGCCCAAGTGTCACGATATTAGGCCGTGCTCATACTACCGTACCTTCACCATCCGCTCTCCAAGATCCACCAGCATCGAGTTACTCCCTATCAGTCATCACACCACCTGCCGTGACGAGACAGTTGCTCAAGGAGGCGAAAGATGCCGCGATTCCCGCTGTGTGGCTGCAGCCTGGGAGCTTTGATGCAGAGATTCTAGAGTATGCAAAAGCGAACTTCAAGGCGGCAATTGGTGGGAATGGTGGAAGGGGAGGGGAAGGGTGGTGTGTGCTTGTTGACGGAGAGGAAGGGCTAAGGATAGCTGAGCGAGAGGCGTCAAGACTCTGAACTGGATGAAAGATCGATTACACGATATGAATTCTCCCTGATCTGGCTCACGGAAACGTTCTGAGGATACATGGTTGACCAAGAAAGATTTTGATCACAAAGGGTCCAAATACAAGTACTCGCACAGCTCGATCTTTGCTTCCCCTCATTTGGCTTCTCTTAGTCCTTCCTCCATGCGCTTTTCTTCTCAAGCCACGTGGTAAAATCCTCCATCCCTGGATTCACCTTCTTGCACCCTTCAATATCTGCGCTAAATCCCACATCGCGAAACCACTTGAACATATAGTCAAACTCCTTCAATACCCCGTACAATGTCCCGGCAACAAATTGGTAAGCTATTGGAGTCTTCTCTCCCGTATTTTTTCTTGGACGTTTCTTTGAATTGCCGAAAGGACAGTGCCTCGCTTGCTAGCGATATGCTCTTCTTCGCGTATACCAGATCGCCATGTTTGAGGGAAGCTTGAGCGGCGAAGAATCCAATGTCACCAGTATCTATCAACTGCAACTTTTGTTCCCTGAACATCTTGATCGCCCAACTCGTTGTAAAGACCTTGCCGAAGAAATCAGGTGTCAGGTTTTCGAAGAAGGCTACAGGACGTAGGACAGTGTATGTCATACTGCTTTTCCCAGCATTAGAGAAGAGGTGCTGCTCGATATTGTACTTCGTAATGAAGTGTGGGACGATTGTCGGGTCTGCGTCTGAGTTTGTGCCGCCGCGGTCTGCAAAAGAGAAGATGAAGTATGATAGACCGTTTTTGATGGAGACATCTACAAGATCTTTTCATTGTTTTTCTTCGTGTTTATTGAGAGTCTATGACGTTGTTTAGTAAAGCCCGCTAGTCGATGTTTCAAGCACGCTCACCTGAACGCTGTATACGCCCCAAATTGGTGCTTTCGTCGACTGTTTGGCTGCCTCGAATATGTAGTCGACTGAATTCAGATTTCCAGTGACGAGCTTTACGTTCGGCGACTTTTGCTGAAGCTTCTTAGATGATGAGGATTGAGCATCCCGTGTAAGTGCTAGGATATCATAGGGTGTGTTCGCTTTCAGTAAGGCATCGACGACCGAGCCGCCTTGCTTGCCGGTCGCACCCGTGATGAGAACTATTCTAAGAACTATTGACGATTGGTAGGGTATAATACAATAAGATTGAGGTGAAGGAAGCGTGGCTTTGACGACTGCCGATATTGAAAACCGAGTGACTCCAGCATATCTTATAGCAACATAATTTCATAAGCATCGCAAGTTCGGATGGTGTTGCACACAGCGGGCGCGCGAGTAGCCGAGTTGCATGACGCTGATTGGTGCTCGGCCTTGCGAACAACGAGCGCGAGGCAGGATGACCCATTCATCTCCCAGTTACAGCTTCATCACATTATCTATGCAAGCAAAAGAGGCAAAGACGCGGTTGCTCGTTGACTGGCGACGCACCAAAGGACAAAGAAAGGGTATATACATCTGCTAACGCAACAGTTTCTAATATTCCAAAATGACATGTGTCGAAACATCAGCCAACGAAAATTACATCTCCTTCGCAACGGCGTCTAAAGATTCCTTGAAGATGTTGCAAGCCTGGCTCAACTCCTCCTCGCTGATTGTGAGTGGCGGAATGAATCTCAGTACGTCGAACACGGAAGTGCTGAGAAGAAGCATGTCTCGCTTGACGCATTCCTGTACAATCTTCGGTGCTATCTGCGGCTGACTCTGGCCACTGCGCGCAGCGGTGTTTGACGAGTCGCGTTGCAGTTCCGGGTTCGCAAACTGTACACCAACCATGAGACCTGATCCGCGAATATCTTCGATCAAGTTGCCGGCCTTGGTCCCCGAAGACTTGAGATCGTTGAGGAATGAGAATATTTGCTTGGAGCGTGCGGCGACGTTGTCTAAGATCTTCTCCTCATGGAAAGCTTTGATTGTCGCTGTTGCGGCGGCGCAGGCGACTGCGTTACCCGCATATGTTCCGCCCATCGATCCTGGTTTTTGGAGATCCATGAGCTTCCTGCTGCTAGCAATACCAGATAGAGGGAACCCGTTGGCAATGCCCTTTGCGAAGATGAGAATATCTGGCCGTACTCCCGATTCCTGGACAAACCACATGTGGCCTGTGCGACCCATGCCAGACTGGACTTCGTCGGCGATGAAAAGGACATTGTGCTCGTCACATATTTGCCTGACGCCATGTAGAAACTCTGGAGGTGCTGGGACGTAGCCTCCTTCGCCTAGAACGGGCTCTAGGATGACAGCAGCAGTATCTGTCGGGGACGTTTGCTGCTGTAGAGTGAGCCTCAACTGAAGCAGTGCCTGGCTCACGAGCTTGTCCTTTGGTGTGTCTGGCGAGATGCCAAATTGGCTGTAGTATGGGAACGCGGACGCGAAGACACCGCCCATTAGCGGGCCGTGACCCTCGCCATAGATGGTCTTTGACCTTGTCATCGATGCAGTCGCGTTTGTGCGGCCATGATAGGAGCCTTGCATAACGATGATGTTGGGCTTCTTCGTCGCGGCACGGGCCAATTTGACGGCAGCTTCGACTGCCTCAGCGCCCGAGTTCCAAAAGAATACGGTATCGAGTGATTGATGCGGAAGGATCGGGATCAGTTCCTTGAGAAGAGTGATTTGCGCGGAGCTGAAGCCAATATTGACCTGGGCATGGGTAATCTTGTTGCATTGTGCCGCTGCAGCGGCACTGACCTTAGGGTGACAATGACCAAGGTTCACGACACCAATGCCGGCAGTCATATCTAGCAGCTTAACGCCCTTATCCGTAGTAATGAAGGTGCCCTTGGCATCTTCGAAGACATGCTTCGTGAGGCGGCCAATGCCCTTTGCAATGTGTTGTTCGCCGAACGCCGCTGTATCCATATCGGAGGACGCTCGTCGTGTAGTAGAAAACGTTCGTAGGTTCGTTTGGAGATGTTGTGGGAAAGTGGATGCAAGACTGCGAGAAGTTGGCAGGCCACCTCTGAGAAACATGGCGGTCTTCATTATGTATTGCTGTGATGGTAGTGCTACGCTCCAGCACCGTGGAGTATAATGTGGAGGGGTTCGGCTTGGAACGGCCTGACGTAGCTAGCACGCACCTCTCGTCGTTATCTCCGAAACTAAACGCCCTACACGCGTTCATGTGACCTTCGCGACAATTCACAGTGGTCAACAATCCAATTGCAGCCTATCTACTAACTTCTTTGGGCAATATTAAAGATCATTTCGCCAAGACTATGTGTACATTTTGCCCAGTAGCAGATTGTCTACACGCCCCACACGCCCGACCTCCCGATCCAGTACAACGCCCCATAGCTGTTGCTTGAGCAGAATTTATTTCAGCTATGACTTCGCGCACGCTCTAGACTCCGTGGCCCACCAGATCACCACACAGGGTAACTGGACCGAAGTATACTGCATGAGCTGTATCGTGAACATGTACGATTGTATACAAGTACGGGGTATATGGAAAGTATAGATGATGAAACTAGGGCGCCTTCTCCGGTCCATTTTCGGGAACAGGAGCACTTCTCTGCAGCCTCTGGTCCATGTTCATGGACTGAGGGTAAACAGAGTGTACAGCGTAAAAGGAGCCCTTCACAATCACTTGCAAAGTATAGGGGACACTGGATGGCGCACGTTCCCTGTCGCGAGAGCTGGTGCTTTTCGACTTCATTCTCTTTATAGGCATGCAGTCTCAGACATGGCTTCCCTCCCTACGATCCCAAGCCGTTGCCCCCGGATCTCCATGACCTTCAGCAATGGTCGATGTTACTGTAAACTTAGTCTCCTTGATGATGTTCTTTTGAGAATCTCCGTCGCTGTGATCGGCGTCATCGTTGTCGCCTAGAGTCTGGAAAGTGTCCATAGCTATCACACGCGAGCGCGAAGCGGGCTGCCTGTCGTTCGTCCCGGATTGATATGCTCTCCCATTGGACGCGGCAGGAGTGTTGGAGCCCGCTGAGACCCTGATGCGAAGGGAGAGGAGAGGGCGAAGAGGAGGTAGCGAACCGGCGATGAGGCCGATTCCGACTTCGGTCAAGGACCAGAAGCCGATTTTGCCCGTACTGTACATGAACTCGCCAGGGTCACCGTAGAGTGTGAGGTACTTGAGACGGACGATGGTGGCGCACGACGCACTGAGTCAAGTCAGTTGTTGGCCACGTAGTGTAAAGGGTTATGGAGGCCTTACAAGGAAGCGAGCGCTAGCATTACAACCACTGAAGACTTGACAGCCCCCTTCATCTGAACATTCCAAAGCAGTATAGCCGGCATGATTGAGAGACTGAAGTCCGCTGTAATCTCTATGGCTGAATAGAATAGACTGACGTTCGTGTTGAGCTGCAAATTGCAGGTGCCGTTCGATTCACCCCAGAGAGTGTTGATAGGATGGCCTGGTTGGAGCGTTAGCACAGTATACAGCCCATGTACAATAAGTTCACTCACAAATGTTTGCGATGCCTATACAGAATACAAGGGCTGCAACGATAGTAGCCCCAATAAGCGCCCATAGAGCCCATATGAAGAGTCGACGACCGGCAGCGATACGAAGAAGCGCTACTGCAACACTGATCTTGATGAACATGGCGCTAACAGAATAGAAGTACTCCGCGATATAAAAGAGCTGGTACCCGTCAATTAGGGCCAACTAAAGCTTCGGGGAAAGGATGTGTCTACCTTCGTCCCCTTGGATATTGTTACAGCTGGCAGGTCCCGTGCGTACTGTCCGGAGCCATAGTAACAGCAGACGATGCAAAGAGCGGCTGTAACTGAGAATAGAATCTGTAACAAGCTATCAGTTTGCATATTCCATACTGATGGTGTTGGACTCTTACGATTCCAACGAACATGAACAAGTCATCCATACCCCACGCTTTTCTCCATATCCGAACTCCGACTCGCATGGAGAAAATGGTCCAGCTCAACACGAGCAGTATGATCGCGCAATACAACAATGCCACTCCATCCCTAGCTACCTCGACAGTCGTCATACTCCCCACGCAATAGTGATAAACAAATTAAAGACTGGAAATGAAGCAAGTAGGTGACGAACAAGAGGCCCCTGGGGCAGCTTGCTGGACGACATATATTGGTCGTTTCATCTCTACCACGCTGTGCCATAGGAGGTTGGCACTTTTCGGGCGACTCATGTCCTGAACCGTGAGCCGTGCAAACAGGGCCTCGTGTCGAATGCTCATGCCCCGGGCGCTAGACGTAAGGAGCTTTGTCCAAATCGGATCTAATGTGTCACTTAGCCGCGGAATCTACCATCATTGGTCGCGTTGGCTCTATGAATGCCGCGTGATCCTGATTCACGTTTTCTTCGAGATCCTGCTATACGAAAGTTCAGCTTCCCTCTCATATGATCCGTTGCGGGCCACGGCATGTCAGAAAAGGCATGCATGAGAGAGGCTTTCTGCGTGCTATCTTACAATTGATCCCAAAGGTCAAGAAGACGATGAAGCGTACTGTAGGTGACCCCTTACCATGATTTATGTACACAGTATGTGGGTCGCGTGATTTTCTTTTCCTGTCGGGCCGTTGCCAGTTTAAGTGGGTCTTGCAGCTATGCCTGTGAGCTTGGTTCCAACACCGACCTTGCAAACTACATAAGCAGGAATTGTTCGTTCCAAGACGGCGTAAAAGTTAGACAATTGCCCGGACAGATCTGCTGCCGTCAAGATGCAGGCTTTGACTAACATTTAGACAGGCGAAGAGGCTTGGCTAGACACTGATTTTGTGGCTCCTGGGCCGCGGCTCGCTTGCCACGAGCCACATCCTTCCCTGCAATGAAAAAACGGACCTCGTGCGAAAGTCCTTTCCAAGTTCGTTGTCTTCCCTGTCAGTCTCCGAAGGCTTCCCAGATCTTATTTGAGACGAAGTTTCTAGGCCCAGAATCCCGGCTGCTTCACAATGCCAGTCCTTGATTGTTCCAAATCAGTTCACCCTTGCATGGGCTTGAACTGATACGCCCTGATTCGCAGGGGGCCCGACATATCTGCATATTACCCTCTTCCTTTCTGGTTTTCGTTCGAATTTCCATCTGTTCTCTCTCATCATACCTAATTTTGCCATGACATCGTTCCAAATCCAAGACTCTGACCTAACAGGCTTCCAGGGCAAAGTTGCCGTCATAACGGGTACTTTGATGCCGTCGAATAAGCTTTCAGAACCATAATACTGACAATATCGCAGGTGGGTCATCAGGCATCGGCCTCGCCACAGCTGAGCTCTTGGTCTCTCTAGGCGCACTAGTCGTTACTGGCGATATTCAAGCACCACCGGCGTCTGTGGCTGACTGTCACTTCGTCCAAACTGATGTCAGACGCTGGGGCGACCTAACGGGACTTTTCAAAGCCGCGAAAGAGAAGCATAGTCGGGTCGATTTTGTGTTTGCCAATGCCGGGATTGGACCAAGGGCCAATTATCTGGCTCTTGAAATCGACGAGAATGGCGATCCAAAGGAGCCAAATGAAGACACTCTAGACATCAACTTGGACAGCGTGGTCAAGACTGCGACGCTCGCTGCTCACTACATGAAGGGCCAGGCCGAGGGTGGATCTATCGTGATCATGGGGTCCAGCACCGGCTTGCATCCCGTCCGAGCTGTCGATTACTGTAAGTACAGATTCGCCGAGAATATGCAGATCTCCAACTAACAACGCGACTCAGCGACGGCTAAAGCAGGTGTTCTAGGCTTTGGTAGGAGTTTCGCCCTTTTGGTGGAAGCTGCTGGCTTGCCTATCCGAGTGAACACACTCGCCCCTTCATGGACAGCAACTCAAGTCTTGCCCGATTTGAAGGGCCTCCTAGATGCGGTCTCCCAGAACTGCCAGTCCACCTCAGTGGTCGCCCGGGCAGCCGCATATTTGATGGTGGACAAGTCTCGGCATGGAGATCTCATCTTTGCCTGCGATGGTAAATACACAGAAATCGAGAAGGCCGTGCTTGCGCCCGCGTATGCAACCATAAAAGGAGATGGTCTGAGTGACGATGCCGTTCTGGCGAAAGTTCTGGCGTTAGGTTGTTAGATGATGGATGAATTGGAAAGCAAAATTTAATGTATCGAATAGCTGCGGGCGCACCTGCAGCTTGGACTAGAGCGAGGTGACCTGAGGGAAGAACAACAAACCCCTGCCAAGACGCTATTTATCATTCCATCTCCGATTAGGCATCGCGACATTTGAACATGTCGGCAATAACGGAAACCCGGTCATACTAGCTGTCTAGATCTAGACACACTGACTATAGTAGTCACCATTTGCTTTGCACGTCGATCCATTTGCACAGTTCGTACATCCACTGTACGTCATACCACCACACTGTGCATACCTCACTACTTCGCACATAGGTGCAGTTGGCGCAGCACCTATACTAGTCACCAAGGTAGTAGGGGCCACTGGTTCAGCTGTTGGTGCAGCAGACGGTGTGGGGGTAGGAGCGTTTCCCGTACCATCCCAGACAGCAGGGCCTGGGACAGGGTATGTGGTTGCTTTCATAGCGTCGGGCGAGTCGATGTTGAAAGCAATACCGGGATCCGTTCCAGTATAGCCACCAGGGAAAGATACGAGTGCGGATGCTGGAGGGGAGGCTGTTCCAGAACCTGTTACGGTGAACTGAGCGCATTCGGGATAGACTAGAGGGTGTCAGGTGAAGTTTCGATACGAAATCATCGAGTAAGAAGCTTACACTGTGGGTTATTCGCCTGATGGACAGCGAGGAGCTCATGGCGGACTAAGTAACTGCCTGCTGCGAGCGTAGCTGGAATGGTGACCGTGGCATATAGAGTGTCAAGGATGGCATCACCCGCCCAGATTCCTGCGTTTTGAGTACCGGATATGAGGCCTTGCTCAAATATCTTGACTGCGGTTACATGAGCGGCGTCAATAACCTGGCTGAGAGTTGATACCTACACCAGACCTTGCCGGCTCCATCAAAGCTGTCACAAGATCCTGGACATTTCGCCATGTATACGAGAAGTGAAGTCGGTCTATGAGTCCATTGCTTCCAATGTGTCTTCAGCTTTGTGCCTGCAGCAATGGTGCCTGACACGCCTGTACCGAGGGTACCTTTGTTGTTGCAACGTATGTTAACTTCCATGAGATTTTAGCCTTTGCCTGTTCTCCGTCGTTGCAAAAGTCTTACAGAGAGGTCCTTGATGTACATGGGGTCATAAGTTGAGTACTGTCGCTGAATTGTCTTTTGACCCGCAGCGGAGTTATAGGGCGACCACCTTGATCTTGTTAGAGCATGTAGTAAGTAGATATGATAATGTCATGTACCCTTGATATGTTGTGTCTCCCACGATGTACTGATCAACTCCGCCGTGTGCAGTCGCGATTGCTACCAGCGAAGCAGTTCTTGTAAAGGCTGTAAAAAACTTCATTTTTTCTCACAATACCGACAGGTAAAGAAGGAGAATGTGTTGTTTGGCCATATGAGAAGGCTCGATGTCGAGAAGACTGAGAGTGCATCACCCCAAAGTTTCATATACGCTTCGTCTTGCCCTACAAGCCATACCAGCACGTACCGCGTGACAACACCGGGTATTCTGTTATGTCGCGGAGGTAAATCTCCACATGTACAATAGATTGATGCCTACTGCTAGACCACGTGCTTGGTCTGTCACAGCCGCATGGCGCCTCGGTCTAGATAGAAGCTCGTATTACCGAGCTAGATCTGGGGACGACCACTTAATCTTTTCGGTCGGCCAATGATGCGGGGAGATGGGTGCGGCTTGTTGGGGAGTCTGACGGAGGAAGCAACCGTTTTGGATGAGGATAGATGAGGTTCGTAGGGATGTTAATAGCCGGAGGTCACAATTCGCGGGGATATTGGTAGCGTGTGTCCATGACTTCGGTGCTTGGTAATGAGGTGTGGGTCATCTGAACCTTGACAAAAATCTTGAATCATAGATGATCGATGCTTGATACTGTTCCTAGAAAACTGGTTAAAGATTGATGATACAAAAATCCATACGAAGTACCGATCTGAAGAGCCGTGTACTGAATAGATGCTGGCTCGCTTATACACGTCACAATAGAATTCGCTACGCACGCGGATTGACAGACCATGCTGAGAGAGGTGGAACTCCAGTTGAGAGCCTTGGTCGTGCAAACATCGCTTATCAGTTCCAGGATACAACAGCTTGTCTGTGCGGCGAAGACTGAATGGTGAGCTCAACATGATCGGAACATACAGCGCTTCCGTTGGTGATGCCCTCGTATTTGGTGGACGCAGGTAACGTTGTAACGGCGAGGTATTGGACAGGCTGTCTGTTTAATGTCGTCGCCTGATAAGCCGATATAGTGTTCGATAGCGTCATGCAATGATGCCCATTGTCGGACAAGCGTTGGTACGCGTCGGGTGTCATCTTATGTTGACCGGAGGGTTGATAAATGGAGGTCGATTCGAGTTCCAGGTCCGCAGACACAGAGTGGCCCTCAAAGCTTTGGCTGAAGCTTTTGATAAGTTAGAGAAGACTTGACGGCCGTTGGACATACGACGATCTCGTTCTAGCTCGTGGTGAGTTTCGTGTGAAGTGATGGCACAATAGGAAATGACTTTTACGCACTACTTGGTTTCCCAAACGCCATAGTGTTGGCCCTGAAACAGATTGGTAACCAAAGGATGAAAAGCAAAAAGCTGAATAGTGAAGGATATCAACTCTCAAACCGAAGACCATGCACACTCAGCCTGTTACATCAGCAATGACTGTTAGGTGTACCATGTGTGCCGCTTGCAGGTTGTCGTAGATACTGATGAGTTCATCGGCTCCAGGCTCATACCCACCACAGATCGCAAAGTCCAGTCTGATCCAAGTTTCCCATGAACAGCAACTTCTTTATCCACTTGAGTCTACGCCAAGCCAGACTACTGTAGGTAGCTTCCAGGATTGCGCTTTTGGAGAGTCACAAGGAGGTCGTAGAAGTCCTTCCTCCAGTCGACACACTCCAGATACTCCCACCAGAGGCGGAGTGCAGGTGCTTCATCCATATCAGACTGTACTTGGTTAGCTTTCATCTTCTCCATTTGGCCATGCAACATACCGCATCGAACGCTTCCAGAATAGACTGCTTCTTGATCATGGCAGTCTTCATATTGCCCTCACGTTCCCACTCACGAAGTTCTTCAGCATACTTGCGCACGTCTCTGGTCATCCTCTCGGTGAGATCGATTTCTGTCTCGGAGTCGACAGTGGTTTCGTGATCCGGGGCAGCGAAAAGGCGGCCGTGGTACTCGGGCTTGCGAAAGAAATGTTTCTTGAGCTCTTCGGTTACCCACTTCTCGCGCGTGGTCGAGGTGAGCTCCTCGGCCCAGTAGTCCTTGACATGCTGAGGTACCCTAGCCGTCATAGTGTCATAGTCCAATTTATCAGACCAACGCGTCTGGGAATAATTTCCATAGTACATGTAGCGCTTGCCGACCAGAACGAACATTGGTACGTCCTCGTACGAGTTGGAGTCGTCATCAAGTAGATCGGCAAACTCCTCTTCCGGAGCCTTGTTGAAGAACGCAGTGAGCTTTGCACCATGACTGCCGGGTGCTTCTGGCAGGTATGGTTCGTTCTGCGGATCTAGCTGGTAGTATGTACGGTTCTTGAGGATACATGGACCCTTGCCTTTGACGAAGCGTAGACCTGGTGACCAAGAAGCACCGCCTAAGGTATTAGCAAGGAAATCAGGGTGAAATGTGACAGTGGTGTCGCCTGGAAGAACTTGACCCGAAAATGTGGCCAGGGTTGTGAGATGGTAGGGCTTCCAGACTTGATCTAAGGAAAGGTGTTTGAGAGATAGGGCCTGGTCCCGAACAACAGTCTCTGGTGAAGCAGGCGGGCTCAGCGCTAGCATGGGAATTTGCTTGGCTGCTGAATTTGCTTGGACGCCGCTGTTGACATGGTCCTTGGGTTCGACGTCTGTAAGCTCTCTCTTGGTACTGTATCCCCATCAGTTTCGAGCGACCCATGACGTGGCGAGTATTTTCACGCATTTAGGCAGTAGACTCACCTGTGGCCTTTGCTAGATTCAAGTCTCTTACCACGCAAGTGTGGGGGTAGAGAACTCTTGACTGTACCGCCGCTGGTTACACTAGCAGCCCTGAGATGAGGAGGCGTACTGCCATTCAACTTGGGGGTAGTCATACCATTCGCCTTTTGCCCGTCAGTGCTGCCATTTACGTAACCGTATACCTCGTCTTTGAGGCTTTCCAGCTCTGTTCGGAACTGTACAGCATTCTGGTGTGATGTCTTGGCATCCACCTCTTGAAACGGACCAACATGTACTGGCCAACCGCCTTTCTTCAGCTTGTCGACAGAGAAGGAGAGACCTTGGTGTAATTCCCGTAGACCGTTGATGTCCTCGATCAAGCTTGTATGCCCGCTCTCCAAATTGAGAACCCGTGCCTCCAGGTATGGTGAGGAAGGAGTGCTCACCTGGCTGACCTTTTCGTTCTGGTGAGGACCGGTCGGAGCGAAGTTGTTGGCCGCGGGGTTCATCGTGTATCGTGGAGAATATGGGCAGTGAAAGACTGGATCGCGATTAGAGATTGTGTTGCGAAATCACCGGACCACTCCAAACCAAGTTGACTTATGAGTCTTTGATGAGCTGAAGTTGTCTCGACTGTAAGACCGTATCAGTCTACAACGAACGTGAGGTAGTAAAGGTCGAATTCTTACCGTAAGCTAATGAGCTAACGTCGTGAGAAGTCGTGAGTGAGCAAGACGTACTTGGGAGGATACACACGAGAGAAATAATATAGAGGAGATGGAGGAGAGAAGGAAAGAAAACCCGAAAGGCCTACTTATATATAGACCACAATTGAAGCCGTCGACTAAGAGTACAATAGCGGTGGTAAAGCGACACGTTACGTGGGGCCTCGGGTGAGGTGAACGAAGATGCTGTCGCCTCTGTCGATAGTGGAGTTTGCTGATAAGCACGAAGTAAAGTTGGTCCCACCAAGAACATCATCGCAATATTACTTGGTGTTCGAAGTCACCTGGCCGAAGTGGGTGACTCGTCTCATGGCCCGCGACCAGACTAGGAATCATCGCAGACTTGGTCAATAGCCATGATCGAGCCGAGCATTGATCACGTCTTCTAGCATCTGACGTGAGGCTCTTACCGTGTCGTCCAGCATGTAATAGACACGCACATATCGCGTACCTGCCGCAGCAACGGTTAGGCTATGGCACTAGCTTTCCCGTTCCATGGCTTCTCCCTCGTCGTTGCCGCTGGCCGGATTTGGTGCCTACACATTGGTACCTGCGAGGCATCGAGGTGAGCTAATCGCGAGATGCGGGTATCCGGCTCCCGAGGTCTGCCCGACTCGAGTTGACGCCTGCTCTTTCTCTATACTCCGGCAACCACCCACAACGACACCGGCAAATTTCTCTCGCTCCGTGGCTTTTCGCTTATTGTGGTGCCAGTTCCTGACTCTTGGTACCCCGCGCTTACGGGGTCGGCGAACGTCCTGTTGGAACACGCATCCAGAGAATTGGTGCCTAAAGTCTTCCTGTCCACCAATGTACTGCTACACGCTGAGGTCCATGTAGCGCCTCACACAGTATAGCGCGCCTCTCCAGAGTCAGCTTCACACTTCAGCACTAGAAATGCACAGTCTCAAGTCAGGATCGAGCCCAGGGCATATCTTTCGACCATCCGCACCGTCGCGCTCTGTCTGCAAGGCTTCGAGTCGCCGCATAGGGACAAGTACCTGGTGCTGCCATTTCGGGATGCACTACGCGAGTGACCGGGATGGTGAGGGGAAGCCGCGGAGCGACACGCGACATACGCGACACAGCGTGGAGTATGAGATGGCCCTGGGTGTATCGCCAGAACAGTTCCGAGCGCAGACACTGGGGAGGCGTTGTATCGCGCGATAGATGACACGTCCAGATTGGAAGGTCGTAGCAGCTTGGTCTAATGCAGGGGAAGGGAAAGGAGGACCCTGACCGAGAAGCGCGCCAACGTCATTGCGCGCTTGGGCCTTGCCCGTCATTTTGCTCTCCATCTCGCTGACCATCAGTACTCGACCATCGTATGCCCATCTTTGCGAAACACCTGCGGACCCCTACAAGCTCCAGAGCAAGCGCCAACGCATTTCATTTCCTGTCGCAACACGCCATTGGTCCACCAACATGCCGCCAAAACGTACTCATGCTCACGACGAGGCGCACACCTCGCTCAAGGACAAACTACAGAACCTCCAGGGCTCCAACGCGCGGGGCGGCCGTCGTAACGGGGGCCAGAATGTCGCAAGTGGCAGCAATTTGAAAGAAGTAGACAATGCTTCCACCAACAGTGGCCAGACTTCTACCGATCTCAGCTCGTCAGGAAACGTCCGTCGCGCCCTTTTCCTCACTACCTGCACATCCACATCTGCCGTCGCTGACACATGACCTGTGCATCAGATCAAATGGTCGTCGCAAGACCCGTTCGTCCTCCAAGGCTATCGAAGAGCCTATCGACTCGACTGCCCGTCCAGCTTCAAGAACCCCCTCAGCCATGTTGTATTGGGCCAGGGCATTGGACGCATGTCTCCGACCATGGCACGACCGAAGGGGAAACGACGTGTTCACAAGGACCAGCTAGGCATGGCTGTCAAGAAGAGCTTCAACTCCCAGGCCGTCACCGAGAGCGACGTGATTGTCGACTGGTTATACAAGTCGAAACACCAAGGTAAAGCGTCCAGATATGGTCCGACACGTTTGCATCGCTGACGCGCATGACAGACAATGAGTTCAGAGTACGATTCGCGCCTCAAAGGAAGTGACTGGGTCACTCGGCGCATACACATTGCTGCATTTCCGACCTTCTTCGACGATACCCCTCTTTGGCACGATAGCCACCACATTTTACATACGGAACACAAGCATTGAACAGGAGTTTGGGATACTGGGCATTAATGGAAAGGCAATGGTTATGCACTACGGCTCAGGCTGGGTCGGTCTGATCTATACATACAACGCGAAGCATGGCATATACAGGCAGGTGGATTATCGATAATGAGTATTTGGTAACAATGGGATTTGGGCTCCAAGTTGCGCATGCGTCTGCGGCGCATCAAGTCCATAGCATGTTTACCGTGTGCCTTGCACATGACGAACCCATGGTAGATGGTAGAGCCAATGGCATCATCTCCAAAGACCAGCCGTAATATATGCATCCGTTCGTTCCCCGGCCCCGGCTTTTGCGTGAGCGGCAGTCGCGTCGTGGTAAACTCTCGAAGCTTCGACGCGCTCTTTACCGAGGGCGGCCAATGATGGTGCGTCACCGGCCCGTGCCCGCAAAAAGTTGTCAATTGTCGGCTTATACACGACAGATCGAAGCGGATAGCGAAAAGCAGCATCAACACACTCATTGCTCTTACCAGATCTATTCAAGATGAGTTTTGCTGGTCCCATGCCGCTCAAGGCCGTGGCCCCCGCACGCATTGCTGGCTCGAGATGTTTCACTACATGTCAACGACGGTGTATAGCGACGCAGGCCTCAAGAAGACAATCGCGGAGACCGTCTATCGCACAGAAGCAGCCAGCCCATAATGCGCAGTCGATACGGGTATGTCTTCACATCAGTGTCTTTCTCCCCCCGACTCTAGATGTAGATACTAACACGACATGCACAGTTCTTCCACGCCTCTCCCCCGTCCTTCGCCATGGCCGACCCGTACAAGACGCTCGGAGTCAGTAAAGACGCATCCGCCGCCGACATCAAAAAGGCCTACTATGGCATGGCGAAAAAGTACCACCCCGACACGAACAAAGACGCCGGTGCGAAGGAGAAGTTTGCCGCCGCACAATCCGCATACGAAGTCCTCTCCGACGCTGAGAAGAAGAAGGCTTTCGATTCATATGGCGCCGGCGCTTTCGATGCAAACGGCGGCTTCAACCCTGGGGCTAGCGCGGGAGGGCCAGGAGGAAACCCATTTGGAGGAGGCTTCGGCGGCTTTGGCGGGTTTGGTGGTGCCCAAGGCGCGGGAGGATTCCAGGATATCAATTTTGAAGACTTGTTCGGAGCATTCACGGGCGGGCGACGAGGAAGAGGTGGGGGTGGGAGAAGGAATCCCTTTGAAGAAGAAATCATGGTGGGCGACAACATCGAAGTGCAAACAAACATTTCATTCTTGGATGCGGCGAGGGGCGTCAAGAAGGAGATCCACATTACCCCTATGGCAGAGTGCGGGACATGTAGCGGCAGCGGTTTGAAGCAGGGTGCTAAGAGGGCAGAATGTAAGAGTTGTGGAGGTAGCGGACAAAGGGTGACGAGCATGGGTGGCTTCCACATGAGCGCAACCTGCTCGTCGTGCGGAGGATCCGGATTCGCAATACCCAGAGGCTCGTCTTGTGGCACTTGCGGCGGCGACGGAGCAGTCAAGGAGCGGAAGACCATGACTATCGACATACCTGGCGGCGTAGAGGACGGCATGCGGTTGCGCGTCAACGGCGAGGGAGATGCACCGCTGACAGGTCACGCCATGTCTGCTGGCTCTGTTCGCGGCCAGAAGGGAGATCTCTACGTTTTAATCCGCGTAGCAACCGACTCCAAGTTCAAGCGCAACGGCTCCGATATCCTTCACACGGCCACGATTCCGCTCACCACTGCCGTGCTCGGAGGAGAGATCAAGGTGCCCACGCTCGACGGCGAGGTCAAGGTCAAGGTTCCCACTGGGTCCGGAACTGGCGACGGTGTCACACTATCTGGCATGGGCATGAAGGTGCTCTCGGGGCGACGTGGCGGCAAGGGCGATCTGCGTGTTGAGTTCAAGGTCAACATGCCCAAGTATCTCAGCGTCAACCAGCGGACAATTCTCGAGATGCTAGCGGACGAGATGGGGGACAAGAACGCGCAACGCGTCATCAACCCCGGAAAGATGAAGGACGAGCATGGCAACAGCGTGGGAAACGACCACTCGAACGAGGGCTTTCTGAAGAGCGCGTGGCACAACCTCACGGGGCAGCACAAGCACATGGATGCAGAGGAGAGGAGGAAGGCGGAAGAGGATGAGAAGAAGAGAGGGTCGGGCTGAACAGGGTGCGATGATGGAGTTGTGGGGTGTTGTATAACAGGGCCGGCGTACAGGGCAACTGATGCGACTCATGTTTTCATGTTTGCAGCAAGACGACTGGGAGCATTTGATGGCGTATGGGAAGACGGCTTGGACACGATGTATAGAAGCAACGGTAGTTGGCCTCTCGACTCAGGGCTTGTACAATATTACGCTGTTGATGATGAAGCACGCAAGTGGTGTCGCCGTGTTGTTGACATGGCCGACTAGCTCTGCGGCCAATATATGGCGGGCGCGTAACCGGGGCCAGATTCGGCGTCGTGGCACGGTGATTGGCCGACGCGGGGGTGGGCTTCGAGGTTCGCGTGGACTGTCGCGAGGGTGTGGTCTGGCTGATAGGCGGGTGTGGGTGAGCAAGTCGCGGCTCTGGTGTTGCTTATGCATGTGCCTGCGTCTTCCCCACCCAGAGCTCGCTCGCACCCTCACGGCTCAACGTTGACACCCGACGCGGGCTGCATTGCTACCACGTACACTTTCCAGCTTCGACTGCGCCGCCAGGCAATCGTTCCCCGGACCCGGATTGACGAGACGGTGCCTCATGCGGCTGCTCCCCTGCGGAGGCTTGATTAGGTGAATAGGCAGCCGACCAGCGCATCGTGCCGCTGTGCATACATATCGCTGCCGTCGACGCCGACTCGGGCGGCTGCGCCATCGCTCTGCTGCCCCGGGGACAGACATTCACTGTGTCGATAGACGAGCATCCCCCCCGCAGGCCGAAAGATTGCCAGCTGCCGTCCTAGCGTGCCATCCGAGCCCATTCCCCACGTTGTCGCCTACGCCATTGTCGCCGATCACGGCACCTGCACGCCCACGAAGCATCCCTCGCGGCAGCAGCTGTCCAGAAAGCGCGTCCAGCGGCCGCCGACGCCGCCCAAGCACCGCCCACCATGACGACGCAGATACCCATGATCTCGGTGCCGCTGAAGCAGACGAGCGAGATCGACTGGATCAGCCCGCTGAAGCAGTACATACGCGCCACATATGGCGACGACCCAGAGCGCTACAACGAGGAATGTGCCACGCTGAACCGCTTGCGTCAAGACATGCGAGGGGCCGGCAAGGACAGTGCTGCCGGCCGCGATCTGCTCTACCGGTACTACGGACAGCTGGAACTCCTCGACTTGCGGTTTCCCGTAGATGAGAACCACATCAAGATCAGTTTTACATGGTACGTCCCGAAGCGGCGGGCGCAAGGCATGGAGCAGAGCATAGCGACTGACCAACGCCAGGTTCGATGCCTTTACACACAAACCCACCTCGCAGTACTCTCTCGCATACGAAAAGGCTAGCATCATCTTCAACATCTCCGCCGTCCTGTCCTGCCACGCCGCACACCAGAACCGCCACGAAGATGTCGGGCTCAAGACGTCGTACCATTCGTTCCAGGCCTCGGCCGGCATGTTCACGTACATCAACGAGAACTTCCTACACGCCCCCTCGACCGATCTCAGCCGCGAGACGGTCAAGACCCTGATAGCCATCATGCTGGCACAAGCGCAAGAGGTGTTTCTGGAGAAGCAGATTGCCGACGGCAAGAAGGTCGGCTTGCTGGCAAAACTGGCGAGTCAAGCTGCATTTCTGTATACCCAGGCAACCGAAGGCGCGCAGGAAAACGTCACAAACGCCGTCTTCGAGAAGGTCTGGCTATTGGTTTGCCAGGTGAGAACATGGCAACAACACTTGCAAAGCGAAGCTGACTGTCTGCCAGATCAAATCCCATCACATGGCTTCGCTGGCCCAGTACTATCAAGCCCTGGCTGACGACGACGCAAACACCCACGGCGTAGCCATCTGCAGGCTGCAAGTCGCCGAAACGCACGCCAAAGACGCCAATCGAGCTGCTCACAGCTTCCCCAACAACGCGCCGGCCAACTCGAATCTGACCTCGGAGACCGGGGGCATATTGGCAGAGATGACCAAGAAACATCTGGCCAACGTACAGGAAAAGTTGGCAGAGTTTTCCAAAGACAATGACTTCATCTACCACCAAGGCATTCCGAATGAAGCCGCATTGACGCCAGTGCCGAAAATGCCTGCGGCCAAGGCGATACCCGTCAGCGAGTTGTACCAGGGCCAGGACATCCAGAGAATCATTGGTCCAGACATCTTCCAGAAGATCGTACCACTCGCTGTCACTGAGTCAGCTAGTCTGTACGATGAGGAAAAGGCTAAGCTCATACGCGCCGAGAGCGAGCGCGTCGAGGTCGCCAACGACGAGATGGCCGCCAGCCTAGACTACCTCAAGCTACCTGATAGTCTCAATGTGCTGCGAGGAGGTATGGACCAAGACAACCATGTCGACAACGAATTCCGAATGTGGTGCGAAGAGCTCGCTGGACACCAATCCTTCGGCCCTTCGTTCGAGCAACTGGACAGGGACAAGTCAGAGATAGTAGGGTCGCTCGATGCCAGCATGAAACAACTAGACATGGAAGAGAGTGTCTGCGAGAAGATGAGGTCCAAGTACGGTCCCGACTGGACCCAGCAGCCTAGCTCTCGATTAACGTCGACACTGCGAGACGATATCAGAAACTATCGGGGTGCCGTCCAAGAGGCGAGCACTAGCGATGCACAGCTATACAACACATTCAGGCAATGTGAAGCCGATTTTGACGAGATGCGATCAGCTGGCGAGACGGATGAAGCCGATGTGTTGTACTCGAGAGCCATGGTCAAGGCAGGCGCAAGCAAGGGCAAGAGCCCTAGGCCCGCAGAAGGCAATCTCATCGATGATGACATTGACGAGGGTCCGTCGGTTGCGGATCAGATTGCAGCTGTCGAAGACATTTTGCGGAAGCTGAACCTTGTCAAGAAGGAGAGGACGCAGATATTGAAGGACCTCAAAGACAAGGTATGTAACCACCGACGCGCAAGTATTCCATGTATTGACTTTGACAGGTTCATTCCGATGACATCTCTAATGTATTGATTCTGAACAAGAAAGCCATTGCGAACCAGGAGTCCCAATTGTTCAAAGCTGAGCTAGAGAAATTCAGACCACACCAGAATCGCATACTACAGGCCAACCACAAACAAGCTTCGTTCTTGAAGGAGCTCACTCGGACGTACTCAGACTTACTCAAAGACAAGCGCGTACGATCTGAGCAAAGCAAATATGAGGCTTTTTCAAGACAACGGAACACTGTCATGACGAAATATCGCAGAGTATACCAAAGCTTCAATGATCTGGTCGCTGGATTGATGCGCGCCCAAACATTTTATTCGGAGATGAAGGACACCGTGTTAAGCTTACAGAAGAACGTTGAAACTTTTGTGAACAACAGACGCAGTGAGGGTGGACAGCTTCTGACCAAGATTGAGGAGCGCAACAAGGCACAGGGCGCAGACCAGGAACAACACAGAATGAAGGAGCTAATGGAGAGGATGTCACTGGAACCTTCAGGCTCACCTGTATCACAAGGCCGCAAGAAGAGCATACCTCCTCCGCTGTCTTCTACACCTGGTTATCCGTCGACATCAGGGGCTAACCATCCGGCATATAACCCCGCGGCTTCACCACCTGTTACGCCACGCTACCCGATGACCACAGGTCCAAGCCAGCAGTTCATGTCGCCACAGCAATCCTACGGCCAACCCTCGAATGGCTACAACCAGCAGCCACCCCCACGACGGGAAAGCTATGGACAACAATATTCCACCCATCAAGCCCAGAACTCGCAGGGCTCGTCGGCTTACAACCCCGCGATCCACAGTCAATACAATCCCACCTCACCACCAGCACACCAACAGTTTTTCTCTCCACCACCTGCACAGCACCAACCGCATCAGCCATGGGGTCAGCCTCCATCAAACCAGCAGCAGCAGCAATGGGGTGGCACACCTCAGAATAATCTACCACAGGGTTATATTCCACCACCGCCTCCACCAGGACCCCCACCAAGTCAACATCAGCAGGATTATAGTCACTTCAGCCAGGGAGGCTATCCAAATGGACCTGGGGGATATGCAAACCCGCAGAGACCGGCACAGGGACAAGGTCAGAATGGGAACGATCCCTGGGCGGGACTAAGTGGTTGGAAGTAAAGAATTCAAGGAGTCGGAGCGAATATTACCTTTGCGCAGGAAACAGTGATTACAAGAAGAGCCGGGCTTGGCTTATGAGATCAGTCCATTCAGCATTGGCGATGTGCAGAGTGGACTTCAGATAACCTCGGCGTCTTGCCCAAGCAAGTGTAGCTAAATGGAAACATCGTACATCGTACATGGCGGTCTTCACGGACGTCAGTCAATCTCATCTCCATCATGATTACTTGCAGCCGTTGGCAATGCAGAGCAAAGCCGGAGGGGCCTATAGAATACTCAGCATTCTGTTTTTCCACCACTGATAGTCATGGATGAAGCCTCGTCCAGTATACATGTCAAGTCAAGCCCACAAAGTCATACACCATCCTGACCCTCAGCTCTTCATCTTTCTCATTGCTAATCCTCACACGTCTTGTATGCCTTCTCTCCCCATCAACAATCTCAAAGCCCCAAAGGTGGCTAGCCTCCCACTCACCCTCCTTCTTCCCCTCTGCATGAATCAATCTTCCTTCGCTATCACCTTCGATCCATTCACCCTCGCCCGCCTCAACCACGCCCGTCTTTCTCCCTTCCTCGACACTAACCCACCGACTTCTTCCTGATATCTCACCAAAGAAACTATCTTGGTTTGTGCGCCACTCGTAGTCCAAGATGTAGTCCTCGGTAGTGCCAGGGATTTTACCGCTGGTTATTGATTGCGCCATTTTGATGTGTCGATTGTCTGGTTGGCTGATCTTCAGATGAATGGAAGCTGCGGTGGCCGCCCTGCGGATTAGAACGTTGACGCCTTGGAGTGCGAGGACCGATGCGAAGTCATCGGAGCAGGCTTTGTTCAGTTGCCATTCGCCCGACAAGGACTGTAGAGATTTGTTGGGTGGAGCAGCCATGAATTGTGATGTGTTGATTTGTCGTAGTACAGAGTATCGTGAGCAGCTTTGACGGGTCTTGGAGCACGCGGATGGTGACGACACGATTCCAGACCACGAAATGGCGTTTCACATTCATCCATGCACGTTTTGTTCTCAAGCAGCAACCCTTCCCCATCGCGCACTAACTTACATTAGTTGGTTTCCTCTGACGACAGATGTTGTACAAAATGAGAACATGTTAGCTGTAAGTATATGGTAGCTGCCTCGAGTTGCACGTTGTCAGTCGACGTGTATTTCCTCGGCTCTGAACTTTGGCGGTACCACCTCTTTCCATAGTTCTGTTCGTCTGCATCGATCGCACACCATTATTCCCATGAACGAAACAAAGCACCCCGCATCGAGCCTGGAACACTCTACCGGCAAGCGGGATGCGACATGAATTTGCCATTCTAGGACATCCCCGCGTCCCTCTCAACCTTGACATCATCTCGAACAATGCAGTGCTATTAAAGTATTGTGGACAACCATCATCGTCACATCGCCTCTCACTAAGGAGGTACAACTCAAGTTGCAAGGTTGCGAGGTATAGTTGCGCTACAGGAAGCCCTGAGTGGCGATCGTTGGTAGGCTAAATGATGATGGACGCACAGCGCTGCGGCTGAACGCGCTGGCGAGGAGGTTGGTTCTACCAGCTACCCACATTAACATCACACCAACAGGCATCATGCAACAAGGCGCAAGCCTACTTATACAGTATTGAGCGCTTCTACTAACGTGAGGTTATTCACCAGCAATAGAAATTGTCATCACGTACATTCACCTCTACATCTGATCACCCGTCCGGCAGTCGTCGGACATATTATTACCATGCTACACACTTCAACTACTCTCCTCGCTGCAGCTCTCTGTTCGTTGGTCTCTGCGCTACCCACAACCAATACCGTTGCTCGAGCAGGCGGGCCTGCGATTGTGCCTATACCTTCGACCTGCACTGTTACAGACTCTTTACCCGCCGATTCAAACACATCTTACGTACCATCACCAGCCGCCCACGACGATATCTTATACAGTTCCTACTACCCTTCTTACACGTCGAACACAACTGCCATGGCACAACAGTGCCTTCAGCAATGCTACGGCTACGGCTATCATGTCGAGTGCAAGACCGCATACTGGGCAGAGAACATAGTGGTCCCGGCCGGATACTACGGCACGGCTGGTGGACAACTCGAGACAGCTTGTTTGATGTTTAGTAAAGTACTGACGAGCGACGACTTCGTGGCTGCACCAGAGGGCCAGGGCAAGAGTGCGATTGCCAGCAGCATCGCATGCTGATAGCGTCATTCATAATGGTCGAAGTTTATTCTAGCAAAGCGGCCCGACAGTCATGGGAAACGATCTGAAACATGGAGTTTGGGGAGTCTAGCTTTACGTCATGGGGTAAACATGAGGGAGGACATACAGTAATAGCCTCCTGGCAAGACAGGGTCACCAATGTAGATGGGGGCTCATCTTTTTCTCCAGAACAAACGTTCAGCAAGGTCAGACTACGAATGCTACGTAATAACACACCCGCTTGTATCGTTACCAGTCAGATGTCACCAGGTTTGCGATGGTGCAATACAACTGTTGGTCTTCTAGCGACTTGAATTACAAAATGATTGATGGAAGATGTCGAATGCTGGTTCCAGGGTCGTAGGCCCCATGAACTCGTGGCATCTAGATAGGTGACCTCAAGGACTGACCAAACGATAGCTCTAGCAACAATGCTATTCCCACTACCACATTAGCGAGGTAGCATCGTGCGGGAGAAGCTATTTTTGGGTGACACGATCGGTAACGTGTGATCTCGCGAAAACGTGAGCAGGCCAACAACCAAGCTTTCCAGGTCGTAAGTCTTGCGCGACCACTTCCTAAAGAAGCAAGTAGTATAGATACGGGCTGCTAGTCCCGGGTTGCTTCGTCCGTCCGTACCCCTTCGCTTTCCCCGTGCTGCCTAGCTATGGCGAATTCTCAATGCACATCACGGTGGGGCAGGACAGGTGCCGGAAGGTAAGCGGTTGGTGGGTTGATGGGGTGCGCCTTGAGCCGTTGCGTGGAATGGCTTGCATTTACGAGGTCACGCTATGCATCTTCTCGCCTGTTCGCTCCGTCTTGTGTGCTAGCGTCTTGGAAACGCACGTCGGAGTCGTCGAATAGCATTCCTGATTTGGGAAGGTGAGATACTCAATACGTCCCAAGAGCATGGTGGTGGGTATCCAAGTCTTCCAAGGCGTTTTCCTTGGCTGGATGCACTTGCTTGGTGAGCCACTCACAGATCAGGAACATCAGTGTGAGATTACAATAACTAGGTAGCAAGAGCTTCTCCTCAGTGATTAGACACTGGCTGCGAGCCATCATCGCACTTGTCTGTAGACTTTAAGAAGATGGGTCGTTATACGGTGAAAAAGGCAGTGTACGTGCATCGGCGTTCATGGCGACCCGCCATTCGGGTACCTGTTCCGCACTACTTTTGTTTGTCCCCCTCATACCACATATATCCTCGGACTTCGCTCATCACCATACGAAGCTGATAATCGTGCTATGAAGCTGTTAGTGCATAAACAGAACCCACTCCCATGTGCTATTGCACATGCTACAAATGTTGCATTGCTCCACACAGAAGTCCACCAAACGGTCACTTCGCTGCGACGATACTCGAACTCATTGGATGTCACAAGCGCAGCTACCCCCAAGGGTCCCCGCTAAGATGTCCCTTTTTTTTGGTCAGCCCATATATATCGCAGTGAGATTCTGGGGCTGGGTTAAAGTAAGCATACTCTTACCGGAGCTTGTGGAACGTTCATTGGTGGCATTGCGGAGGTATGTGGAGAATGGAGCTGCTGCTTACGGTCTGGCCTCCTACGTCGGCGTGTAAACTGATCTTGTTGGGAATGCATGCGAGTGTGGGGGCTGTGACGATACTGATCACAGGTGGTAGACGTTCACACGTTCATTCCCCGTGTACATGCTACGCTCGGATACAAGGGTCTGAAGCTCATCGGATGTAAGATTTCGGATCCTTGGAAGGGGGGGTTACAAGTTGGTATTGGGTACTAACTGCGATATATTGGCCGTAGCTTCATCATTCATGAACGTATAATGAAATATGGAGCCAGCTGCAAGGGTCAGCTCGCTTGCTAAGAAACTAGCAACTCAGAGTTCCATGCCAGGCGCTACGTTAGAAAGAAAGAAAAAGCAAGTACTGCCTTAGAAGGCGCACAAGACGTACCGCCCAATGACCGCTGGCTTCAACACAAAAGCAAAAGGGGTATAGACAAGAAACGAAGTCGCAATCAAGGAAAGATACCACGCCATGTTTGACTCTCCATAGGCTAGGACACCTCTGTCTTGACTGACCCCGTCACTTTGAACTCCCCGTGTAATATATCGAGGAGCTTGCGGAGGGTATCTGAATTGCTCCCTCGCCTTCGGGCAATCGTCCCCTCCTCATCTTCTCCCTCCGCATCGTCGTCCTGTGTGAGAAGCTCGATTGTCCGGCGAAGCTTTCCGTAGGCAGCATTGAGCTCCGTGTGCGATGCTTCGAGCATGGTGTATTTGTCGTTCAGAACCGAGAGCTGGGCTTCGAGATCTCTGGCATGCTTTTCTTTGCGCTCTCGAAACGCGCGTTGAGCGGCGCGATTCTGAGCTCTTCGACGCTATTTACATGTTAGTTCGTAGTTGCATATGTAGAGTAAGAGATGTGTACCCCAGAGGTTGTGTGGGTTCGTTCCGCAGGTACAGGTGCGTGAATAGTTCCGAAAGTAGATTCGGTGTGTTGTAATGGCCGCGGACTGCAGTATGGGCTATCGTGATCTGATCCGAAATCGGAGGGAGTCATTGGCATGGGATATGATCCAAACTGCATAGGCTCGTCGACAATGTGAGGGTAGTAAGCTTGGTGGAGAGGTGCAGGAAAGTGGTCGTATGTAGACGAGACCTTTGAATGATTAATTTGCAAACTCTAAAGACGCAGATATAATACTAACAGGTGATCCGCTCAAACTCGGAACTTTGGAGAGGTCAGGAGGCATCTCGAAGATGGCTGTCTGGTGGGGTGGTGCAATATAGTTGCCTTGCGCCATCCAGTAATCAAATGATTGAGAGTCCATTGCGCTCGTTTTGCGATTGTGTATGCGTGATAGATGGAGAGTCGATACGTCCGAGTACTAGATGAAAACGTGGATGGAGATGAGTGTCGATAATTTATCAAGGGCAGGGTCTATACTGAAGGCTGCTGCTGATATGACGTGCAAGAGCTTCGTTACTTTAGTTTGAGATAGTCATGTGGTGGAGGCAGCTTACACCACGGTGGGCAAGGTGACATCTTATACACCGTGCAGACGTTGCGCATCTCTCCATCGGAACGGCGTGGAGTCACATGAGATGGTGGCCAGTGGCTTGAGCAGGGGTTCGTTCTGTCATGTAATTATGCCCACGACCAACTTCAACAGCCCCAGCGGACCCTGAAAATGTGGCTTCGAGCGGTAGTACGTGCAGAAGATAGCTTGAAGTGCATGCTCATACAGCTTCCAAGGTTCGGCACACAGGTCCGAAGCACAGTCCATCAGTGCAGCAAGCACATCGACTGTTGTTATTCTTGTCTTCAAGTGGTTCCCAGAGTTACACTACCAATGGCCATGGGGCATGGGTCTGCATAGAGGCGTGTGCTATACCGTTTCGAGTCCGTGATAAAAGGATGGCATGCTTGCTGAGCTAAACCGCAACGATTCCCTGCCAACCAAACATACAGCAGCCAGGTTAGTCAGTTGTCGCGACCGTAACAACAGTCAGAGGTACCTGGCGCTGTCTTCTCGAATAAGAGCCCCACTTTAGGATTTCCGTCCCGCACGCGATGCATGGTAGGGCTGTATTTTCTCTGGTTCACAAATACTTGGCTACGATGGAAATTTCCGAATGATCAGTCGAACAAGATTTGTCTTGCAGTAAAACACTCACACAGCCCGACATGGTTGCTCCGTAATGCGCTGAGCCTAAGAACCTCAACTAGGTGACGACGTCTGAGCGACATACTGACCCAGGTCTACGTTCAGCTGGCCTGTTGGGCTTTCGCTTCAAGAGCCATGGGCCGAAGTTCGGTCGTAGTGAAATGTCGTTCGCGCTAGCCACGGCCAGTGTAAAGTGCATTTCAATTCCGTCACCGCTTTTCCTCGCGCAGAAATGCGATGAACACCGATCCCGGGGGCTATTGGCTACCATTAGAATGGCCTGATCAGTGTTGTGTCTCTTTTACAAAAGTAGCCATTGCCAGTCTGAAAGCCTTTGGAGTTGCATGCCCCACGGCATGGAGCTGTGACTATTGAAGAGGACGGCCATTTCCTGCTTCGCGAACTTGGTTGATAGCCCAAAGTGCTTGGTAGGTCTCTTCACATGTCTTATCGCGCAGCTAGAGAAGGATGGCAGATATTTGGCGAGGTTGAGGGGTGATCGGTGAGTGTCGGGTACAGCTACCTAGGGTGCCGAAAAGAAAGCCTATGATGGCAGCACGTGCTACGCTAGGTTAGCGAAAAATCTACGTAAGCGCGATTGCCATGACTTATCAGTAGCCTTGTCCAAGTAACATTCCCAAGCGACTACCACCATCGTGAAATGTTCAGCGACGTGAGGTGATGTGTCCTTGGCACATTGTATCTGGGCAGCCTAGTGCAGCCTGCTTGCGTCGTGGGGATCCCCAGGCAGTTGAATCCAAACATACACTGTTGCAAAACCAGGCTGTGGACAAGGCTTCGTCTGTGTTTCTTACATGACACGCCCATGTGGCTAGGGAGGCAGTCTACACTGCACTACTTACCCGAAGCAGTAATTCTGCACTTCAAATTGTAGCGATACACTAGTGACGTACGCGCAGAACAGTGGCTGGGCCTGCTCGACGGCTTCTTGTGCGAGACGTACATGAAGGCTGAAAATCCACCCCGTCCTTACGCATCCTTCACCGGATCCGCTGGGGACTGTCTGACCTAACATCGTACAGCATCCACCATTGGCCGACGCATACATGACCGTGTATCTTATCTGATGGTTCTTCCTTTACCGATAGCGACACGTACGGCCGTCAAGCATACGCATCCTGACCTCGGGAACTCACACAGCCTTGGTCTTGGCGCTGCAAGACATTAGCTCGCCATCCATAGCAGGCAACACAACATCTCTGCCCCGCTGCTGACACAGCTCGTCTCCGCAACATGAAGCTCCGGGCTCGCTTCGCAAGCCTATGAGACACCAAGGCTAGTCGACCGGTTAAAAGGTCAGCAACAGTGAAGGAGAAGAGCCTACCGAGTTGCTGGACACGACCGAACTACAGGCGCTCTGGAAACCATACACAGCGCTAGGCTGAAGCCGTCGAATGTTAATGCAAATACTCTGCATTGTCTACACAAGGTAGTCAAGACCGTCCAATAGTAGAGGCCTCCACCATGTCTTCGCTTACTCCAAGAACTAGAAGACGCAGAGCAGCACATTGACTGCCTGCTGTACCACCACGTCTTCCCCGTAACGTGGGCATAGATCGATAGTCTCAGTCAAATCGAATTCCTCCGCTCCGGGTCATCTTATCGCAGTCCCAAAGCGTCATGGTGCTATAGAACGGCCCCGGGGACGTTAGGGTCTTGCGCTTGCAGATCCTAGCGGACCCTAGCAGCCCTATGGCACGCATGACTGGCTTTAGCCCCGCTCCCTTACCAAAGCACGACCGTTCAGACCTGTCGTACGATAAAAGACCATTATACATATGCCAAGTCTGGACGGGTGCAAGACTGGGCAAACATCCGGGGGTTCATGATGGCCTCCGCCTGCAGAATGACTGCTTATCCATATGAAAACGGCGCTTGTTAACACTCCTAGGTATCGACGGCTTCCCAGGCGTTGCAATATATCTCGAGTATGCGGTAGACCCACAGGCATACGTAGACCCTGTTTTCCGGGAGATCCCGTGCATTGTCAGGTTCTGCAAGAATACAAAAAGTGCCTCTCAAGCTCCGTACTGTGTACCCAAGCGGATCCGAATTGGCACCGAGGATATCACCACCGCCATGGCGTTGACTGCGTACCCGTCTCGCGTAAGCCAACCCAGCGCCAATCGCACGACAAGCTGCATGTTTCGGACCCGATCTTAGGCCTATTCTTTTTCGGTATCCAATGAGTTTGGGTCTCACATTCGTCGGTGCGCCTTCTGGAGGTTTTCTAGAAGGTGACTGCCTACGCTTGGACGCTGGGGAAGCTTCGGAGACGTCTAAGCGCCAGAGCCTCATCATCGCCTGATATAGGGCTGCAGATACGAAGTCTTGGTACGAGAGGCTTGATGAGGCTCCGTCAGCGGCTCGTTCCTGCTGATTTCCACACCAGTTGTCGGCTAGGCAGTCACGATGTCTATACAGTCACCGACAGTCTCGCTTGTTCCTGGATGAGAAGTGACGTCACATCCCATCAGCGTCCAGTCTTGAGCACTAGCCCTATTCAACCCATGCATTGTTCCCAAAAAGCAGAAAGCGCGGGCTTCTATGCGTGTCATTCATCTTGCAGTTGCTGCATACGCTAGCGAGCCTACATGTTGTGCACCTTGCAGCCCGTCGCTCTTAAGCATGTCTTACAAAGGCCAGCACAATCTCGGCCACGCGGGTCGTATGTCTATGCTCATTACTGGGAAAAGCAAACTATCTGACAACGAACGATATTTACATTCCCTACCAAAATGCTATATGCATGATATGCTGTTTGCAGATCAAAACTACTCCGATCATGTTTTCTGCTGCTCCTCTTGCCCTGCATGTAACATGTCACGACACCCTGCCTGCACAATGAGTCTACAATTAGTAATCTCGTCGTTGGGGATGGACTTTGGATATCAACATGTCACACCGCCAACCTCGGTAAGCTTCGCAAACATAAACGAAGCATCACAGGGGAGACGAGCAGGCGCGTATGTGCATGGGAGCTACTGGGCCTTGGGAAGGAATTCAAGCATGGAGCAAAGGTCGGTCAAGGGAAGGCTTGGGCGCGGGTGTGGATCCAGGTGTATGGTGCAGTGGTCTGGGCGGTTGACGTCGTTTGGTGCGCTGTTTGCTAGGGCCAATGCTGCGTAGGTGGGGAGGTCCAAAGTTTGACGAGTATTGTATGGCCTGAATGTCGCAAGGAAACCAATGTTGGGATGGCGCAACGGCTTGCTGATTGGAGGTGGTTTTCGTAGGGTGGATCGACAATTGCTTCGGGATCGATGATGCAGCAACGGGGCTTACCTTCACACTTCACCTCGACACCACTCATCTCCATGTGGGCCAACGAAGCTGAACATCTAGGTGTTCAAAGACTACAGATGATTAGCAGGAGAACTCCCAAACTCCTTCCATTTTGGGTTCCTTTGACGCCATAGCGCTATGCAAGACAAGAAGATTAGGGGAATACTTTATAATGTCCACAGACCACTGCGTCGCTTGCCCATGGGGTAGACCAGAAGGGCAGCCATGAACAAGCCGACAGTGATGCCGATAGCAATCTGGATCATGGACGCAGCGACGTTGAAGACGATTGCATTCAGGCTGTCGGTTGTGGTCTGCATTACGTCAGTGATAAGTTTGGCCCGAAATGAAGAACTGCTCACGTCGGCCGCTCCTCCTGAACCTTTGATGAGGGCTGATGCTGTTTGAAGAGCAGAGTTGATGCTTCCACTCGATGCGAGAGAGCCCGGAACTTGTACGTATACTGCAGGTAGCAGCACGGCGGCTGCGACTCCGTGACGCAACCGGCTGTAGAGGTTCGCTAGAACACCAATGGTGAAGGCACCAAATGTGTAGGCGATGGGCGCTGACGACGAGAACTTCATTCCAGCGTAGAAGTTGACTATGTAGCCAGCAAAGGCAATTACAATCATGGCTGGCATCTGCTTATACTTGGCCTGCACGGTAAACGTCGTGAAGAAGACGTAGAGCGGAACCATCAGAAAGTTCCAGTATGGGTTCATCGGGCTCTGGCACTGGGTCGAGTTGGTGGCGTTGGAATCGATCGCGCCATAGATGGCGGTACCGACAGTGATGCCGTATCCGAGAAAGAGCGAGTATATGATGGCGAAGACAAGTCTGATGGAACCAGGTACGATAGCGCGAGACTGAAGCTCGAGGGCTGAGCTGAGTACCAACCACCCAGGAAGGATCAAAGCAATGGCGCTCTGTGCAATAGCCGAGAAACAGAACAGGTTCCCGTTGTTGATACTACCGAAAGCGCGTGCAAGGAAGCTCATGAGGATGGCGGCAGTGATTTCGAACACGGTGCTGTATGTCTTGGACAAAGGGGCAATGACAAGCTGAAGTAGGCCTAGGATGATTCCGAGGACGAATATGATGGGCATATCAATGGGTCGGGCCTTGAAGAAACAAGATACGGCGGCGCTAGCTAGGCCGTACATCAGGACAGTCAACCATCGAGGGTGGCGGTCCTTGGCATTGATGACGTCTTCCAAGCGGGCGAGAGCTTCATCCAAGCCGATGACATCGTGCAGAACCTCCTTGTAGATGTCGTGGGTGTCCTTGAGCTTGCCAAGGTTGACACCCTGGACGGTACGAACAATCTTGACTTCAGCTGTGTGGGTGAGGTTGTCGTCAAAGGAGATGATCATGCAGCCGGGGATGTAGAGGAATTGGCTGTTGATCTCAAGGACCTTTGCGGTGGTCGCAAGGTACTCTTCGAGGCGATGTGTAGGTGCACCGAAGAGCATGAGGGCGCGACACATGCGGATGATGTACTGCTGCCGCTTGAGAATGTTCGCAACGTGAATCTTAATCTTGGCATCCTGGTCTTCCTTTGCCTTCCAGACCTTGGCAATGATTCCGCCACTGCTAGTCCGCTTGTGATGGCGCGGGCGCATAGGAACGTCCTTGTTCTCGTGCTTGGGGTTCGCCAGCTTGGCCGAGGCGCCGATAAGAGTGGCCAGTGTTTCTGTGGACTGCATGGGCTTGTTTGCATTGTACCATTTCCGCTTTGAAGGGGTGCCGGCGCCTGAAGAAGACCCAGGTCGTTGTGAAGGTGACGTCTCACTGGCTTCGGACGATGTGTCGGTGTAACCACGCACCGGTGTCTTGTAGGCTTGGAGGAGTTGGTAGAAGATGCCTCCGTTGGTGTTGCCGGTAGCGGTATATGCGCCATCAGGGTCCACCTCACTCAGCGGTAGCGTGTTAGAGTTTTGCGCGTGCACACCCTCACCAGCGTTGTGCGCATTGAGGAGTTCTTCAGCATCGACGGTGTGCTGGTTGGTGGTGATTTGGTCGGATCCGGACTCGCTGACACGGCTGTAGCTGCGGATCTGTTCAAGAGGCGGCGGAGGGACTTCGACATTGGCAGAGCTGTTGAATCGCACCCTCGTCTTACCCGTTGCCTGTTCGGGTTGTATGGATGGCGATGGGTATGTGGGTGGTATTTGCTGCATCTCATGAGCGTCGACGTGGGTGTGCTCTGACGAGTTGCTTGAAGAGGGCTCCATTGCGACGGGTGTTCACCGGAGATGGAGAGAAGGGATGAGAGCAGCAGTCGTAGTAGAGACGTCGTGAGACTTGAGTACCATGGGTACCAAGCGTCGGCATTTGCTCGTTGCGTAATTGTCGTCAGACCGGTGCTCCCAAAATACATTTGCGTTTGGTCGCGACTTGGCTGTGGATCCGAACCGAGAGCCACCGGGTAGAGGCGATCAAAGGGGTGGCCGAAACAGGAAGCACACTTGCAGCTGGAGCCCAAACGCGTCGTGGTGGATGCTAAATGATGCAACTCGGACGTTGGAGAACGACACCATGTGTCACGGAATTGCTGTCATTGGCGCGTTGCCTGACTAGACGACGTCCGTTATATCCACGTCCTCTCTGAAATATGCAGCTCTGCATCAGCTGGTCGACACGGCGCGCATCCCCGAACTCAATTGTCAATCCCCATGGGGCGTGCGCATCAGCGTGCACTGAATCCCTCTGTTCTTTGGTAGGTGGTACGTCGGATGAACAACAAGCGCAGGGATTTTCGAGTCATGGTGGCTGGAAGAATATCGTCACTTGACTGCGACCATAGCGTCGACATGTCTCTAGGCCAACTCACTGCGTCCATGCATATAGCAGGTTAGTCAGCAACGACCTGCTTGCACCTTCCAGAGACCAGTCACTCCAGGGGTACAACAACCGGCATCGTCACTCGTCATTGCGCTGCACTATGGCGAGATACTCGGAAGGCTTGGAAATGGCATTTTACATGGATGGCTAGGACTAACAAGTTTCGACGCAGTCCAGCGCTATTCTATCATGGCAGCGAGCGTCTGTCCTCTGGGCGCATACACACAAGCAACCTCTTCGTACATGTCTCCGCTGACAAGCAACCTGATCCTACCCCTTTCTGTGAATCCAGCCTTCTGATAGAACGTCCCCGCAGCTTCAACAGTACTATCCAAACATGCAGGTACACCCTCCTTCTCGCACAGGTCAAGACCCCAGTGCAACAACAACGTACCTATGCCCTGGCGAGCATAATCAGACGAAACAGCGAGCCACATGAGGTCTTCAATACGAATAAGTCGTTTGCAAAGTTCATCTTCTCCAACTCAGCATGACCTACCATAATGCGGCCTCTCTCCAATAACCTCATGCGCGACCTTTGCAGCAGCCGCTAACCAAGGCCTCAAGACACTCCAGTCCGTGCCATCTGGCAACTTCCAAGCCGGCGGTTTCCACCCCTCCTCTCCCGCCCTCACAGGATGGCACCACACTGCGTAACCTACAACAACACCTCGTTCTTGTTTTCTCGTTTCAGCCTCGTCAACGTACCGAGCGACCAGTACCGTCATGTTGGGATCGCGCATGTCAGCCGTGAACTTTTCTTCTACGCTGTTCTGGAATGCTGTCCAGATAGCAGGGGTGGGGTAGATTGCCCGCATGAGGACGTTTGAACTGAAGGCTTGCACATGGAGGGCAGCGATGTGGGGTGCGTCGTCGGGCAGTGCGGGGGCAATGGAAACGGTCATTGTGCTGGATGTTCTGGTTCTGTAATGGATGCACAGTGTTCCTTAGCCAGAGCCTAGGTGCCCGTTGCCATGTTGACTTGACAAGGCTGTAGCGTGCATGTGTGAACGTGGCTGGGCTCTATTCGATGGCTGGGAAGGGTCGTGGGGGTAAACTTGATGCTTATGTGCGGCACCCCATGCTTGGACGAGCGACTCAGGCTTAGCCAGCACAAGTAGGAATTGCAACGGTACAAGTCGGTGTTGCTGCCCAAGTTTGCCCAGGCAGAGGAAGAGAGTCGTGCAGTCGGTGGTATGCTAGCGCACAGCTTCCTACCTTGCCCTTGCTTTGCGTCATTTCGGCATTTGCACGGAAAGAAAGAAGATTGCATATTGGCTCGGGTAGGCTACTAGTTTCCAGGGGTGAAGTGAAGAGTCTGAATTGCGACGGATGCCTCGTGTGTCTGTGATGAGAAAGCGCCGTGAGACTCTTGCCTTTTACCACCACCGCGCACCAAAAATCTTGGGCGCGAGGCTGCTCGTCTTGTTCCCGGCTACCAGATCAATCCTCTGATGCCCCTTGACATCGACGGCAAGCGTCTCGTACTCGTACTCGTCCTGGCTTGGTCGCTTGGTCAGATGCACATGTACGACACCCTGACCCAGCGGGCCTTCGACGTAGAAGTTGAAGCGCAGATGCTCTGTGCCCCACTTGTCCGTCTCTTGGGTGCTGCTGAGGTAGCGGTTGCGCGCCCATCGCGACGAGGAGCCGTCGCCGAATGCAGCAATCTCAGCGCCGGGACCGAGGAGTTTCTGGCATCGGGCGTCCTGGCGTATGAGCGTGGTGGCGCGGTTGAAGTAGGCCGTCTTGGAGGAGGGGGACAAGACGTCGGCGAAGAGAAAGTATGCAACACCGCCCTGGGCGTCGTGTTAGTGCTGCGCGTGCAGAGACAGGCTGGATGAGGGCAAGGGTTACGGTTGCGACTATGCCGGCCAGGACGACTACCAAGTTGACACTCTGCTGCGTAGTCCGCACCGCCTTCTCGCCGGGCGACAGGTCGGACCAGCGGACCTGTCCCGTGTCGCCCGTCAAGGAAACCGACTTCCTCTGTGGCTTGGGCGTCGGACTGCTCGTCGAGCTGTGGGTAGCGTGTGCATGGCGCGTGGTGGACAGGGCCATGCGCCCCATGTGCGCTCTGCCGTGGGCGCCGTGGATGCGCGGCAGGACCAAGCCTGGCCGGAGCAGTGCAATTGCCTCGGTCGGCCTGTATACGGCAGCCATTGCGACTGTGGTTGTGTGGCGAGTGCGGCGTGCAAGACATGCCATGATGTGATGCGATGCGGAGCGGCGCCCATATGAGGCCCGAGGAGCTTAGTTTTGGCATCGACACGACGCTCCCGCAACACCATCCCCACCGCACCGAGCACCGCCCGGGTGTCGACACGGCACCATGAGCTCGAACAAGAAGAGCAGCCTCACGGGCTACCTCCCCGACATCCTCATGGCAGCTGCCGCAGTACGTCCCTTCCCACGCATGCGCCCTGCCCCTGCCCTCTAAACCCCCCGTAGCCTCTGATCGCCTACCTGGTCATTCGCAACCTCCTCACGCGCCTCGACCCCGACGCCCAGCAGAAGGAAGAGGCCCGCGCCAAAGCCTCGGCTGCCACGCGCAAACTCGACGCCATCCTCACCAGCAAACGGCGCAGGAGCCATGGCGAGTACGACAGCGACGACGACGGCGACGACGACGACGACACCGAGTCCAGGCCCAGGCGGCCGCGGATACAGGACCTCAACCTGAACACGTACGAGCAGACGATTGCCATGGAGGTGGTTGCGCCCGAGGAGATTCCCGTGAGCTTCGAGGGTACGTCGCCCACTGCCCCCGGCTGGAGCCATGGGCTGCGGCGCCTGGCGCACGCCGACTAACACGCCGCAGACATTGGCGGCCTCGATTCCATCATCGAAGAGCTCAAGGAGTCCGTCATCTACCCCCTGACCATGCCCCACCTCTACTCGCACTCGTCCTCGCTCCTCAGCGCCCCCAGCGGCGTCCTCCTCTACGGCCCCCCCGGTTGCGGAAAGACGATGCTCGCCAAAGCCCTCGCCCACGAATCCGGCGCCTGCTTCATCAACCTGCACATCTCCACCCTGACGGAAAAGTGGTACGGCGATAGCAACAAGCTCGTCAACGCCGTCTTCAGCCTGGCCAGGAAACTCCAGCCAAGCATCGTCTTCATCGACGAGATTGACGCGGTCCTGGGACAGAGGAGGAGCGGCGAGCACGAAGCCAGCGGCATGGTCAAGGCCGAGTACGTCCACGCCCCTCTGCCCGCCTCCCACTCCACTTGCGACCAGGCCAAGGCTAATTACTGCTCTCCCAGATTCATGACCCACTGGGATGGCCTCGCCTCTAGCACCTCCTCCGGCACATCGACTCCCCAGCGGATATGCATTCTCGGCGCCACAAACCGCATCCAAGACATTGACGAGGCCATCCTCCGTCGCATGCCCAAGAAGTTCCCCGTCGCCCTCCCCTCGGCCACACAGCGCCACAACATCTTCTCCCTTATCCTACGTGGCACCAAGATCGACCAGCCAAACTTTGACCTGAACTACCTAGTCCGTGTTTCGGCTGGAATGAGCGGTTCCGACATCAAGGAGGCATGTAGAGACGCGGCCATGGGCCCCGTCCGCGAGTACATTAGGAGAAAAAAGGCAGACGGCACGCTGAGGAGCAGTAAAGGAATGGCGCAGGGCGATGTGCGTGGGCTGCGCACAGAAGACTTCTTTGGCCGCGGAAAGGGCTTGCGGGAGATGGAGTCTGTCGACGATACACGCGAGGACATGAACGCACGTGTACGCAGCACAGTGCACACTACGTCTGAGGAGTCCGTGTCCGAGGAAGCCAGCAGCAGCGACAGCACAGCGAGCGGCGAAGACGGATTCCGTGATTCCGCCTACCAAGGCGCGGCCAGGGAGGCAGTCGTGTAAAGTGCGTGTACATGTTGGAATGTTACAAAGACGACACGAACGTATATATGGGCGGCGTTACTATCATGCACTAGACATGCCTCTCCAAGAAGAGAGGCGACATCACGTCACTTCGCATCATGTTACAATACATCGATCACGACTTTGATCATGACACGTGCTAAACTAAACGTCTACATGATTCCATCATTTTCCCGCTACCGTACCTACGCTGTGTATAGCAACCATACGGCAAAAGCCCAATTGCAGCTACAAGGGATCCACCAAGCACAAGACCACTTTTGCTCAGACAACTACTTGTCCTCCTCACTCTCTTCTTCGTCGTCGTCGTCGTCGTCGTCGTCTTCGGCGTTATCCTCCTCTTCGTCTCCCTCAGCATCAGCAGCAATCTCCTCGTCCGCGTCCGCTGCCTCTGCCTCGTCTTCTGGAATCAAAAGATCCTCCACTGTGCCTCCTTCCTTCTCCAATCGCAAGTACTCATCCCACTCGGGGAACATGTCGGCGTCGCCCTCTCCATCTTGAGGTGGCGCGCCCAGGAGTCTAGCAACCTTGGCCTTGTTCTCCTTGTCCAAACACTCCTTCCATTGCTTGACGAGGCCGGGCGTCGCGCTTGGCTTATACGTTTGCGAGAAGAGGACGGCCTCGGCGAGACGGTTGGTTTTGACGAGTAGGTCCATGCACGCCTGGACGTCTCCCATCTGCCATAGCGCCGAGAAGGCTACGTTGTTTGCCGTGGCAATCTCAGCCAGTTCGGCGAGTTCACGTAGACCAGCCGTGTCAGACGTCGCGCTGTAGAGGAGCAGGAGAGAGCCGAGATCCTTGGCCTTTACAAAGCATTCTTGTGCGAGCTTAACATCCCAGTTTGTGAGGGCGGCATCACCGACCGTCTTCCACTTATGTTCAGTGTCCTGCTCGCGAGCTATTGCAACAGCCTGCTGCAGATCACCAAGAGACAAGGCAAGGTCGAAGCGGTGTTCAGGATCGGTGGCAACCTTGAGCGCCATTTCCTTGTGGCCTTGACCTTCCAAGAATCGAGCAATCTTGTTGTTTTGGTCCTTGGGTACAGAAGGAAGTGTCTCCTCAGCGGCTTCGAGGTCACCTCGAAGGATGAGCGTTTGGTATTCAACAACCGCCAGAGACAGAGCAAAGGAGACAACGTTGACATCCTTGTCGGCAATGTAGATCCTGGAATCACGGGGAAGATACCCAAGGACGTAGTGTGGTGAATCGAAGTGGGAGATGGTGTATGTTTGATCACCAACGAGATAGTTTAGGCGGTTCGTGCTGTTTGTGTAGATGAAGCAATCTCCAACCCAAGTGCCAGTGCGTACGCTGTCTTGTCGTTAGTTTCAAGCATTCAGTCACGTCTTCTTCACACGTACCTCTCGTTGATGTCGCATACAACCTCGAATGCAGATTCGGCGCCATCCTCGTCTACTTGGCCGTTTTGCACCGCTTCGAGGTAGTTTTCTCTGGAGTAGCGTAGGACGTAGAATGTGTCTTCGGTGGCCAAAGTTACCAGCTCTCCACTCTCGGACCAGTATACGCTCTTGGGTTCGACCTCTATCCGTCGCACCAGAGCGCCAGAGTCCCAGTCGAACAGGCCGATGCCACCTTGGCCCTTTACACCAAGAAGTACGCCGCCACTCAAGCCATCGGCTGCGAAACCTACATTTAGGACACTCCGCTCCTTGAAGTTGCGGAATATTTTTACACTGGTGGAAGATTCCCGGATGGCGTAGTCTTTGTCGTGTTCTTTCGAAGCCCAGCAAAAGTCAAGTGCGCTACCGAAAGCTTGGTTACGAAGAGCAAGCGCGGTGTAGATGATGTATTCGCCATCACCACACACTGCCACGAACCGTCCATTGGGCGAGTGGAGTAGTGCCTGGGGGTAGAGCTCAGTTGAGCCCAGGTCCTTGCTGGGAAGGGAGAGGCGCTCTGCATCCTTGAGCTGATCGCTGCCCTTGATCACCGAGGTGAGAATGTCGTTGTTCTTCGCCCAGAGCAACTTTCCGCTACCGTCCATGCTGACAGCCGGCTCTTCGCGACCCATGGTGATGACAACGGCGCCATCATCGAATCCGAGCGCGACGCCATTCCTTCCCTTTTGATAGGATACACACCATGCGCGCTCCAAGCCATAGTTCAGTGACTGTTCGAGCCGGTAGGTCGAAGAGTGCCAAATCTTAATGGTACCATCTTCAGATCCAGAAATGATGACGGGAAGCTCAGGATGGTATACCGCGAAACTGACGTTGGAGGTATGGCCTTCGAGTGTCGCGATCAGCGCTTTTGTTGTGTAGTCCCAGACCTTGACCGTCCGGTCATCCGAGGTTGTGAGGAGATATGGCTTGTCCGACTGGGGGTAGTAGTCGATGAAGTTGACACCCTTGGTCTCGTGCGCCTCGAGGGTAAAGTTGGGAGTCGAGCTGCCAAGCGACCATATCTTGACAGTTCGGTCGAGACAGGCAGAGGCAAAGGTGTTTGGGTCTTTGGGATTTATCGCGATACCCATAACGTAGTGTTGGTGGCCGGCGAATTCTTGGACACCTGCAATGTGTCAGCGTACGCCCTGATGTGTTGCACAGCAGGTCCACATACACTTCCATGACTTGTCCCAATCCCACAGCTTTATCGTCATGTCATCCTAGAGCTACATTAGCTCGGCCGTTGCATGCTTGCAAGTTGTCACCCACGCTGGCGGTAAGAACAAAAGGTTGTGTTGGGTGCACGGCAATGGCGCGAATGTAATCGGGGTGCGCCTCGAAAGATGTGACCTTCTCCGAGGTGTTGTAGTTGTAGACGCGCAATTGGAAGTCGTCGGAACCTGAACGGTCATGTCAGCCTCTGGTCGTGGGGAGGCGGGTTGTTCGGGCCCTTGCCTGCTACTATCCAGTTCTTCCTCGCGATGAAGCGACCGGCGCGTACGGGTACGTCGGTGAGCTCGAAGGTCTTGACAATCGATTGCGATATGTACGACCAGATATGGACGTGTCCTGCTGCTGTCAGCGCGCTGCCTGTGTCGTCGGTTCGCAGCTATGCATACCGCTGTACAAGGTCGTGAGGATCCATGGCTCCGTCGGATGGAAGTCTTTGAGCAGGTTTAGCGGCGAGCGTCTTGAGTAGAGGTGGTGCTCCTACCAATGCCTGGCATGTGTCAGTTCGCCCTCTGGTCGTCAGCGTGCACATGCTCGAGTCTGCTTACCTTTGACACGCTCCGACCGTGCAAAGAGCTGCCTCTGTAGTCATGGTCGAGTTAGATCTACCCTCTGCCGTCGAGACATGCAATGGCGCATTGTTGCGTACCTTTACGTCCAGACGCATTGTTGTAGCTCAAGTGTATGTTGCGGAGGGGTGGATTATGGGAACGTGGCTTTAGTCGCCAGTCCACAGATGCGCAGGCAGACGTCGAAGGACTCGCGGACACGTGAGTGGCTATCGCTTGCGTAGAGAGTCGAGAAAAGGAAAAGGTCGTCGCAGGAAGGGCTGGCGTGTAACTGCCTGTTGTCCTCCGCAATGTGTTCCATGTTCGGTGGAGCGGCGCCAAGACAGCGACAGGGTTCACGTCGCTACTTCCCAACAGGGCATGTTCGGAAATCCATCGATGGCAGACGAAATGCGCAACAACGACCATTACCGCCTCTGCTAGCTGTACGGTTGCACAGGACATGCCCGCGAAAGAGGCCGCACAGTCAAGCTTCCACGTCGCCAATGCCCGAACGCCTCACGTCACAGACAATTCGAGCTCTAGACAACTGAGTGCATTTTTCAATTCCGACCCTACAGCTATATACTCGGAACAACAGCCTCCCCACAAGTGCCCCTTGCACTGCCGACCATGCATGCGCGACGCGTAATGAAGATGGTGACTACACTCCAAACCTTCCACCCAGGCCAAATAAAGCCATTCCATATACCGGCAAATCGACAAGAGGAAAAAAAAACGGTCCAGCTTGTCCGCAAGCATGGACTGGTATCTTAGAAGAGAAATACAGTAAAAGGAGAATGTGTGTTAAAGTATAGTGTGTAAGTTTGTAGTGGTTTGAGCGAACGTGTCCGAACGATAGTGACGAGAGAAACATGGTTTTCCGCTAGATGCTGTCGAGATACTAGCTTGGATGACGTCGGTACAATACATGGTCGTGGATATCGTCGCCGTGGTGTAAACACATCGGAAGGCTTTCCAGCAATAAGCCTTGTTGCTGAGCCACTCACGTCCAATATATGGTACAGCCCCACAGACTCAGTGTGGGGAAGAGCAAGTCGGCGGTGCCTTAGTTCCAGCCAAGAGAATTCTCGGCCATGGCTGGGGCAGAAATTTGTTGTGTCCGAACACTGCGTCCCTGAGTACTACTGCTGCCTTGACTGCCGCGGCTACCAGGCGTCATTCGACCATTGCGGGCACCGTGCATCCAAGCAGCAGCACCGCCAGGAATCGAGCCGTAAGTCATGCGGCTGGTGCTGGGCACAGAGCTTGCGCGCTGGTGAGCCATGCGCTTGTTCCTGTATCGACGAGCAACGAAGAACATGGCCGCACCATAGGCAATAGCACCGACAATGGCGCTGCTGGCGACAATAGCACTGGTCGAGTTGACCTTGCGGCTAGCGCCGATATCACCTCCCATGGCACCACCATCACCAGATCCACCAGTAGAGGCGGCACCTGGCTCGGCGGCCGCATTGGCAGGGCTGCTGTCGCCCGGAAGCTTGCCAGCGGGGAGAGGGCAAGCCGTATTGATCAGGGCAGTGAGATCGTTCACCGTAGGGTTCTTGTTGTTCCAGAAAGCATCTGCAGGGTTGCGAAGCTGAGCTGCGAGCTTCGTCTGCAAGTCTGCTGGGATGGTGAACAGAGCCAGAGTGGTGATGAACCCTTGGTACTCCATGGTATTGAGAGGCTTCAATCCAAAGTTCTTGACTTCAGTGGACGAGATGTTCAAACCATCAGCGATAGCCAGAGGCAAGTAGTGGAAAATCTGCTGTCCACCATCATTCGCAGAAACGAACGGGTAGTTGAGTGGCCACTTGAAGCACACTTGACCCATGAAGCTGTTCTGTGGGATCTCTGAAGGCACTCCTCCGGGTGGCGCAATCATCCTCGGCAGGTTCGATGGGATGATGCTGGCAGTAGGGCTAGGGGTAGGCATTGTGGAAGCCTCTACGATGATACTAGTACCGACGATGAGGGAAGTTGCGCTGTCCGTAGCAGTCGGCTTAAGAGAAAAGATCGGGGGTGCCGTGCTGGTGGGAGTTGGCGTCACTGGGATGGGAATTGTGGCAGATTCGATCTTGGTCGATATAGGCGTCTCGGACGTTGGCGGTGGCGTGGATTTTGCGGAAGATGACGGAGGAACTGAGCCAGTGCTGAATAACGATGTAGGAGCATCGCTAAGTGTGGCGTTGCCAGAGCTTGAAGGAGACAAAGTAGCTGCAGCACTGCTAGGAGAGGCAGTCGAAGTAGCTGATGAAGGCTCTTCGGAGGCCGGAATGCTTAGGAGTGAGCTACCTGACGAAGTTGGAACCGCTGATGCAGACGTCCCAACAGAACCTGTGCCGGAGGGAGTAATACCGGAGCTTATCGTACCTGAGGGCAGAACGCTTCCAGAAAGCGTTGCAGAAGGTGTAATGCTGGCAGTTTCTGAGGGTATAGGTACAACACTTTCAGATGCAGGAACGCCAGACGATGACGCTATCTCAGAGGTAAAAGTGGGCACAGCACCGGAGGGCAAAAGACCCGAAGAAGGAAGTACACCAGATGAAGGCAGAATGCCCGAGGAGATTGGCAGGCCAGAAGAAGGCAAGACACCTGAAGAGGATAACAAGCCGGAAGATGGCAGAACGCCAGAGGGGATCACCCCTGAAGATGGCAAGACCCCAGATGAGGGCAAAATGCCTGAAGACAGTAGGCTGGAAGGCAAGACGGTCGGGATGATGACAGGACCGGTGCCGGTTGGAAGAGCGGAGTCCAAACCAGACAGAATGCTCGACAGGGCACTGGGTAAAGCAGATGCTGGGAGATCTGAAACAGCCGATGACAAGAGCGAAGAAAGAACCGGAGGTAGGAGACCAGAGGCGCTCGCAGACGCTACGGGAGTAGGCGCGGTGGACGCTAGGCCGCTACCAGTAGGCAGAACACCAGGCAGTTCTGACACGATTGATGAGAGAAGCCCTGGAACATCGAGTATCCCAGAGCTGGTAGCAGCAGTTTCAGAGGTAGGGATGGCTCCAGAGCTCACAAGAGTCGGTGTCGCAGTAAGAGCAGCAGAGTCTCCGGTACCTATGGCGGTGGTGATTCCAATAACGATGCCAGATGATGGCAAGAAGGGTGATCCGCTTGAACCAGAGACAGCAATGCTTGTAGAGAGAACCACGCTTTCAGGGATGCCTCCGATGGAGCTTACCTGGGAGGTAGCTGTAGGAACTTCAGAGGCGAGAAGCGAGGACAAAAGCCCACCTACCAGGCCGCCAGTCGAGGTAGGCTGCACAATGGACTCGGGAACGCCTCCAGTAGAGCCAACCTCGGAGGTAGCTGTAGGAACTTCAGAGGCGAGAAGCGAGGACAAAAGCCCACCTACCAGGTCGCCAGTCGAGGTAGGCTGTACGATAGTCTCAGGTACACCTCCGGTAGAGCCAACCTCGGAGGTAGCCGCAGGTGGGAGGATTGATGAAAGAAGGCCACCAACAAGACCCCCGGTCGAGGTAGGCTGTACGATAGTCTCAGGAATGCCTCCGATGGAACCAACCTCCGAAGTCAGCGCAGGTGGAAGAACAGACGAGAGCAGACCGCCAACAAGACCGCCGGAGGTAGGCTGTACGATCGTCTCGGGGATACCACCAGTAGAACCGATCTCGGGAGAGGGTGTAGGTGCAAGCAGCGAGGAAAGGAGACCGCCGACCAGGCCACCAGAAGAGGTGGGCTGAACAATCGTTTCCGGAATACCGCCAGTCGATCCCGGAACAATGAAAGGTCCGAGAAAGCTTGATGCATCAGGAGAGCTTGGTGCAGCAGAAGAAGTAGGAGACGCAGTGGGTGTCACGATGGTCTCAGGAATGCCTCCAGTGGAACCAATAGCCTGCTGTGATGACTGAGGAACAGTCGACGAGACTACCTGGGTGGGCTGAACAACAGATGTTGGAACTCCGTCAGTGGAACCGATGATAGGGTTGAGAAGCGAGGAGAGAAGTCCACCAACAAGACCGGAAGAAGTTGGTGTCGCGGTCGGCGATTCAACAATCGATGATGATGGTTGGATGATGACATCGGGCAATCCACCTGTCGAGGCGGGGGTGTTCTCAACACTGGACGTGGAAGCAGGTGCAGTAGAAGTCGGCAGGACGACAACATCCGGGATACCACCAGAAGAAGCGGGCTTGTTGTTTACCACCGACGAGGATGGCTGAACAATCGTCTCCGGAAGCCCACCAGTAGGAGCCGCAGCTGAGCTCTGAAGAGTCGAAGTTGGCTGCACAATGGTCTCAGGGATGCGGCCTGTGGAAGCTGGCTTGGTGTCGAGAGCGGAAGATGATGGCTGGACAATCACGTCAGGCAGTCCTCCAGTTGAGGCAGCCGCTGAGCTTTGTACAGTCGAGGTAGTCGGCACGATGACGCTGGGCACGTCAGAAGAAGCAAGAGTGCTGTCAACGACAGAGGATGTAGCGGCAGCAGAGCTGGGCACCGAAGAGGTTGGCGGAATGATAATGTCCGGAAGAAGACCAGTGGAGCCAAGGATGGGACCCAGAACACGGCTTTCGGCTTTGGTGCTGGAAGCAAGGGTGCTCTGTGCCGTGGACGTAGGTTGAATAATGGTCTTGGGGAGACCGCTGGTGGTACCAATTTCTACTGCGGGTGATGCAGATGACTGCGCAATTGGTGAGGAAGCAGCACTTGTGGGTTTCGACTCCGGAACCGGCTCAGGTGACGAAGTAGGCTGAATGATCGACTCAGGAAGACCGCTGGTGGAGCCGACCTGAGGAGGGTTCACTACAATGGGTGTCTCGGCTGGCTTCTCACTTTGCGGCGCCTCAGGAGTGGGCGTTGGGACAACTTCAGATGTTGGGACGACGATGGATTCCTGGATTTGACTTGATGATCCAACACCGGAGCTTGATGATCCAACACTGGAGCTTGATGATGCCGGTGGTGGAGGGGGTGGGGAAAAGACACTGCTCTTCGAGGCAGATGCGGCAGAGGAGCTCTCGGGCAGTGTTGTTGGGAGGTTGTCCAGTGTGGAAGTCAGGGTGCTAGTTGTGTCGGCATCGCTGGTGCTAACAAGCGCGTCCGAAGAAGAGGCAAGCGCTGAGGTGTCGGAACTGCCACGGAAAAGTGATTCAATGAAAGACGGGAAGTCAATCTGACGCGACGAGAGCTGCTCGGAGTAACTACTGGACTCGGGCTCAGGAGACGGGGACGGGGTAGCCGCTGGGGTAGTCGAGTTGGTAACGATTTGTCGCTTCACTTGCCTAGGAAAGTAGTATCGGGGACGGCCCTGGGTTTGTTGAGGTCCCGGTGCAGGCATGGCCTCAGCTGTTGTGAGGAGGGGAGAGCCAGACAGGCTGGCCAAAACGAGGGCGGCGGCCCATACTGTAGTTGAGCGCGGCATGTTTAGGATTATATTCCCCAGTTAAGTAGAATTAGGTGTCTTGAGGGTGTTGAAGGCGATATACGTAGAAGCCTGCGGCTGTCAGACATGGTGTTTGTAGTCAAAGTCAGGAAACATACTGTCAGGGCTTTGGTAAACGAGTGTACTTGACGAATGTCAATAATGGGTAAAGAATGGACCTGTAGCCTGTCAGTGTGTGCGAAGAGTGCGCGTCAGTGAGCTAGGAGACTCACTAGACTGTCGATGCAGCTAGGAATAGATGGCGATGCAGTTGTGGCGTCGTCGCAATGTAGTCGGTTTGGTCGCGCGTCTATGCTGTCATGTTTGACACTGACAGGTAGCGGAGAATAGTCGTCGCGTGGTCTAGAAGCACGCGGTACCGGACCCGAGCCGATCAGAGGTTGGTACACACGTGGGTGTCAGCCAGGGAACAGGTGCGCAACAAAGAATCGTAGCAGATGGTCGGAGCAATGGTCGTTGGGGTCGGCTAGGCAGGATTCGTAGCGGGAGCCTTTTCTTTGTTCCTGAGCAACGGGTGGCCGTGCGCGTCGTGGTTGGGTCCAGCGGAGTTGGGGGCGCGTTTTCGTAGGTGGTGGGTGGTGCTAAAACGAGCGGCGACGACGTTGATAGGCAACGGTCAGATTACTAGTGATTGCGACGATGAAGCGATATTGCTTTTGAAAGAGTGGTCGTGATTCGGAGAATCGTGCAAGGGAGCGTGAGGCCTGGGGCAACGTGGAAAGCGGTGCTGGCCGGCTGGGGAGAGAGCCACGGGGAGCCACGGGCGGGGAATGCGCAGAGTCGATGTGTGAATGCGCCCGTTGGGGGGTTGTCGGCGGGTGGTGGAGAAGAGGTCGGCTTGGGGCGTGGGCGACGGGTAGTGAAGAAGGAGAAGAAGAGGACTGGGCAGGCGTCAGCAGCAGCACTCGCCCAGGTGTCCAGGCCAAAACGGCGGCAGGCAGGGGCGAGGGGCGGAAGAGGGAAAGCGCAATGGGCTGCGAGTCGCTAACCTGCACTCCCTGCAGGAGAGGCAACTGCTCACCACTAGTGCGAGCGTCCGCGACGGGGAAAGGCAGGGTTTCGGGCGGCGGGCCTCTGCATTCGATAGTCGCAAAATAGAACGGCGCTTGCTGGAGGGAGAGTAGTCGGGTATCGACGTTGACGATGAAGAGTGGCAGACGTGACGGGCGACGGGAGACGGCAAGGTGGAGAGACGACGACAGCAGCAGATTGCGCATGCCGCCACGGTGCGCCTGTGGATTAACTTGCATCTGGCCGCGAGGCCCTGGTCGTGGAGACGGCTATGTGCTCAAACGGCACTAGCCAGGATGATATATACCCCGGCTGTGCTGCTCGGATGACCCAGACACGGCATCCCTCGCCCGCAGCACCGCAATGCAACACAAAGCCCAGAGGGGCGTGGATGCGAGACTCTACACAGTGCTGCCGTCCATCGCCAGCGCCGTGCTCTCACCCACGATGCGGACGGCGCTGAGGAAGGAGCGACCTCCAGGCGGCCAATGAGCCGAGGCGCCGCCCCTGCCCTTGCCCAGCCCTTCATTTCGGCACAACACGGGTTCCACTGGAATCTGGGCATGCGAATGATGATCGCGCACCACCACGCCCCATGCTGCACCTGCACCCGTCGACGTGCTTTGATTGTCTGCCCTCAGAAGTAATACCGCGCAACCTTCCCACCGGCCCTGCAGACCCTTCTTCCAACGTCTCTACCGGCGGACATTGCACGCTTGCAGGCCTGTGTATCGCCTGCAGCCACACCTCGTCTTTACAGTCGTTCCGAAGTGCGGCCAACTGCTCCTCTCGTCGCGCTATCGTTTTCGACACCTTCGTCTCTACGACTCGTCAAACTTCCTCCTAGGCTAGACGGCCGGTTTCGCCTTTCTGCTCGCCGCCTCCACGCTTGCGCCCCGGGGAACGACGTGAACTCTACAGTACCATGCCCCCTGTCCGTGCCTAGCCTTCACCCGGACTGCCACAGCCTCGACTATCCCCTGCCACTACCGCTACTTTCTGACCAGACCGTCCTTCATCTCTCAAGTTAGCCTGGTCATGACTGACGCCACTGCATCGACGCCTCAACTTTACCTCGAGTGCTCTAACGTTTCACCTCTTCCACCTACAAACACTCCCACCTTGTGGTTGCCGAGGCTCACTGTCGGTGACTCGTCTCAAACTTCTGCGTACGACTGTATGAGGAAGGTGCGAACATTCGGCACACGCCCGTTAGCCGATCCAATAGTCTAGCCAACGCACCTGTCCGTCGCTTGGCCCTACTATCTGGAGAGACTACTCTTGCCAGCGTGCGCTTAAACGTTTCGAAACCGCTTCTGTCAACAGGGAAAAGAACATTCTTTGACCACCAGCACATAATACCCACACGTACGATGAGCACGGTTGTTACGTTCATGCCATGTTCCTTCTCCTGCTCCTATACTAGGCCTTCGCTTGGTGCCGATCCCTGTGTTCATGCTTTTACAACAATCACGATTACCCCCCCCCCCCCCCCCTGGCTCGTCTTCGAGCTGTTCCGACTTATGTATGCGTTTGTTTGCTGTCAGATCCACAGTTGGCGGCTCTTGACAGGGTCGCTGTTCACAGGGTCGCTGTTCATGGGCTCTACATCCTGAAACGTGTTCTGTGTCGCTACCGCGAGGATCGGTGGGGCATTACGGCACGCATGAACTGAAAACTCCATCTCCACTTTTGGCACTTGCATATCCTGTTCTTGCTGGCTTCCAGAAGTCTCGACCAAGGCTTGTATTCACAGTTTGTGGAATGGCGGCGTGGATAGCAGGAAACTATGCAGACTTGATAGTGGACATGGTGTACGTATCACTAACGACAGAGTTGTCAACGCCCGACATGGTATCGTAGTCGACTACCGAAGATCTACCTAAAGATCTACGACAAGAATTTTCGTGCTTTCAACTACCCCATCCACAACGACCGCTGCGTTGACACTCGTCATAGTCCTTCCTTCGTTACTTCTTCCTACAGCGCATAGCGACCACGACCAGGCCCAAAGAAACAGCATCATTAGCAAGGCGCCAATGCCTCCCTCGCTACGGCAGACGGAGTCGTAATTTGATCCTAACCACCCCCAGTTCCGAATCTGATCTGCTTCAGTTTGTGTTCATCGTTTTCTGGGCATGCGAGCCGTGGATTCCGCCGAAAGAACGACTGGTCGAGAAGTAGGTCGTGGTTGCCTGCTATTACAGTCTTGTGTTGGTGCGGCAAGGCACTGAGCCAGTCTAGTTGATCCTGGATTTCCTTGAACGACCCATTCACGGTCATGTCGCCAGCATGGATGAGTATGTCGCCCAGTGGTATGTCGTGCGGTTGCTCGTTATGCGTGTCGGAGATGCATACTAGTTTTACTGAGACAGCGGAGGTCGGTGGGCATACAGCCATTGCGCGATGGCGGGGGTTGGGTTGCACCGCAAGCGCTGACAAAGTGATGGTACTCCAGTCGCGAAGATGTTGGACTTGCCGAACGTAGATCGTGTGTTGGCTGTCATCTTGCTGCAGAGCGTCTGGACGGTTCGCTGCACTTGTTCGATGGATGTAGAATCTTATATGGAAACGTGTATGTTTGCATCCTTGAGCAGCAAGTACATTGCTGAACCAATAGAAGAAATACATCCGCCATATATGGCGGTTCTGATTATGCTGTACCAAACTATGCTTGTCAAAACCACGGGTCTATTTTATTCACGACCCTAGGAATTGACTCGAAACAACTCACGAGGATCCCAACATTCCAACGAGATCAGTTAGTCGAACCAGAGCATATGCCTATACTGCATATAAAGCCTTGCCGCGACTTGCCGTCTGTGCTAATCTCACCCGCCTCAAAGATCCAACCCTGTTCCCACAGCCAGCACAATAGCAACAGCAGTTGCAAAATCTCCATCGTGGCTGATACTGATCTCGCAGAGCTGCCCATCAAGTTCGCTCACATCAACAAGTGTTGACATTACGTGTTGTATTGCGACACGTGCATTGTCAGATTTCGCTGGGTCATTGGGAGCTGGTGTGTATGTCTCGTAGACTTTATCGAGTATCAAGCCCCGAGGTCGTGACGACTGATGCTTGCTGCGATCTACCGAGGTAACAGGCAGGATCATGATGTGCTTGAATCCCCTCGCATTCATGTCCAGGTGACTGCATGCTTTGCGACAAGCCTCCTTGGCCGCAAATCTTTCGCCGCGTAAGCCTCCTGTCCGCATCTGGAACGGCAGGCATACATACCTGCCAGCGAGGAATTGAGAGACCGAGGCCATCTTCTTGGCAATTGCTTCTTCTGGTCCAAAACGGTTCCAGAAGTACTGGCGTTCGTGGTCGGTAAGAACTCGTCTCAAGTATTGGTGCAGAGGTCGCAGAGGCTCGCCACCGTAGTCACGAGTGAGGACAGCTCGTAGTCGCGAGACATTGCAAATGTCGGTGCCCACTTGGAACGGATATGGAAAGGGTCGTAAAGGCATTGGGCAAGCCGAGTGTCATGAAGCAATCAAGCTGTAGAGTGTAGGTGGGCAGGGTCAGATTGAACACATCGCCTGTTTCTCTCGCAGCTCTCAGCGCGCAGAGGAGCGCAAAAAGTGAGCACCTGCAGGAAGAGATACCTATTCATTGCCTATGAAAAAAAGACGACGTTGGCCAGATTCGAACTGACGCTCCCGAAGGAACAAGATTTCTAGTCTTGCGCGATAACCACTCTGGAGAACTTGTTAGAAGTTGTTATTGGATATTGGTGTAAAGATGACTTACCCGCCACAACGCCTGATGTTGCTATCGAGTACTTCGATGAGGAAAGTATTTTTGGAGGTATCTATAATATAAGTGTGTTTTGCTCGCTACAGCGCAGGCATGAAGAGTGGAGAGCTCGAACTGGTCTGTGCAGCCCCACTAGCAGCTGGTCATGCCTCTCGAAGTTCACGTTTGCATGGTCATAATACCCTAAAAGCTCGAGGAAGATTCTGCTTTCGTGCATGCCATTGCCGTTGCCGTAATGCGATAGGCCCTTCAGATCAATCTCGGGAATTTTCATGTGTGGCAAAAGACGCGAGCCCGTCGATGTGGACGATATGCTCTGGTTCCTTTGATCGCGCGAAGAGCCGCGTCCTCGTCTCTCGGAGTTGGAAGTGAGGCGACGAAGATACTCCCCGCCGGATTCCGGCAACCAGTAGTCCTCATTGAGCCTCGTGTTCCATCTCTTTGATTCGCTTGCGCTGTGGAGGCCGTAGGACCTTAGTTTCCGACGCCATCGCTGCTGACTGTAACACACGCCAAGGTGTCCGCAACACTCCGGGGAATACATTGGATGCAAACGGCACCAAAATCGTCTCATGGGTTGTGTAGGCAAGGGGCCCCGGGACGTGCGACGCTGTTCTGGTATCTTGGTGGTGCAGGACCATATGCCTTAAGCTACGGTTGGCTCGCCTTGTGCGAGTCCGGCGTTGGAACAAAGAGCTGGGGTATCATGGCTGATGTGCATGCAGCCATGTGCTGGTGGGATCCTGCTGATGGCTGTTCTGGGGTGCGGTCATGTTCAAATGTGGTCGGTTCCTCGATGACTGTTTTCCTTGCATGTGTCCTTCACCCCATCATAAGTTTTGAGCCGTGCAAACTCGCCTGCGTCTGATCCGGGTGCACGCTGTCCAATGCAACCACAAACTTCTCCACGCCTACCAGGCGTCTCCGTCCTGAGATTTGGTTCTACCGGGCCGGAATACTCTCGCTGGCGGCGAAGCGTCAAATTTGTGCTTGAATCGAAAGATACCTGGAAATACTGCAATGGCGCTTTACCGATGGTAAGTGCGCCTATACGAACTGCATGTGAGACATGTACTGACTTCGTATACCCATTTTTAGCCCATGCCGAGTCCAAGGCTAGACTCCACCATCTGCGTAAGAGAAACGAAAGACATGCAACCGAGCCTGCTCGAGGAACGAAGATCCTGGGTCCGGCAAGATCGAGAGGTCAAGCTCGACATCTTTCTCTCCCTGGCAGAGGAAGTGATGCTGGAACTATTTGAAGTCGGCCCGCCGTTACCGCCCTCCAACTTTACTTCCCAGGAGATATTGGAGGCGTTGGATGAACGATTCAACGTCTTCAATTTCGCTGGTTACCACCACGCATTCTGCCACTTCCTAAACCTGCACATTGATCAATACGCAAGCATCAAGGATTTTAACAACGAGTTCAAAATGGTACTGGAAGATTTGATTGACTACGGTCATCCACTTTCCAATACCCAAGCATGTTCCGCCTACTTTTCGAAGCTCCGATGCACCCAGAATCCATGGGTCACAACCAAGTTGGAGGAATGGGACACGCTGCCAGCAGTACCTGAGATTTACGACCTCATGCGAGAGTCATCATCATGGGCGTGCATCCGACCACTGCGCAAGTCGTCCCAAAGCTCTCTTGTAGCACCAATATCAGACGAACACACGGAAGATTTATGGAGTCATCTCCATAGCGACATACTGGATCTTTCAGACAGTAGCACAGTATCATCTGACGGATCTCATTCAAGGCAGCTCTCTAGACAAACAACTCATTTGCAGACAATTGATGGGAAGGCCTCAAACAAGGATGTCGAACTCGACCCACAAGACTTGCGTAAAGCAATCGAGCAGCTTCTCACCTCTACCGAAGCCGAGCACAACTTGAAGATGGATGGATCAGTAACATCAGTGTGCACCACTCCAGACTGGTTGAATGCTCAGCAAAAAGTCGGCCCGAGGACACTTTCGATATCAGAACCACCAGCTGCATCACGGGCTCTTCGCAAATCTTCAGAGTCGCGCGCACGATCCGCGTCAGTGATGTCACTGTACTAACTGCATATGAGATATATACTGACTTCATACACCCACATTTAGATCCCCACGTCTCCCATCCAAACCGTGCAGAACCTTGTCACAAGCAAGTTTGACAGTACCGACGACGACGACGACACGTCCACGCACAGCAGATATATCATACGACACCGTCAGGCCATTCCAGCATCTTCCACCGATCCGTTCAAGAACAACAACATACCCACCACCCCCGCTGTCAGACCACCCGGCATTTCGAAACGATCCCTTCCTTTCAACAGGACGCACCCAACCAGACTTGATCACCGTAGACTACTTTAGTAGACCTCAACCTGCGCGCAGAGACACTATACAACCCCATTCCGCACCGCTGTGTCGGCCATACCAGCACTCAGTCTACTCGTCAAACAGCAGCAGCGCAATGAGCTTGCCACTGCAAGGAACCAGTGAGTCGTCACGGTGCTACACAAAGGACGACAGGGAAGACACACAGGAACTCCCTGCTTCGGTCATTACACCTTGTATATTCCTCCAACGTCAAGACTCAGACATTACTACCCAGCAAAGCAAGACAGATGCACCATCAACAGCCGCGGACATTACTGCTTTGCCCTGTTTCACTCTGAATGTCGACGAGACGATCCCGCCGCTACTAAAGAGGAACACGTTACGCAAAGCATCGTCTAGTAAGGACATGCTAAAACGACTCAGTGGGGATAGCCTCCTCGAATCGAGTGATGAAGTACGGGAACGCGAGGAGACGAGGAGCAGAGAAAAGGCAAGAAAAGGGAAGGGGTGGAGTATTGGGGTGAATATTGCGAGGTTCACGCATAGCAAGGGTGTCAAGTAGGCGGGATGTATGTACATGGCTTTGGGAAATAGAATGCATGTTATGATAATGTCGAGAAGCTACATACCGGGCATTGTACGGCTCTTTGTGTGTATTGTGGTTTATTCTCTAGTTATCAATGGCCAAAGTGCATGAGCTGTATACCCAACATATCTATCCAACTGTACGGCCATGTCACCTTGCAATCTAGACTGAGAATAAGACACGCAAATGTGCGTGGATTAATTGAACTAACGTCTTTCTTGGCGTCCACTGGGGCGATGTGCGCACGTGGTCCATTCATGCAGTTAGTCAAGTCAAATGCGACCTCTGCTTCAATTCAGGGTTATAGAGAATGGAGCCAAGGCTTTGGATGAAGTGAGGAGTCAGTTTATTCTAGCTCTTCTATCTCGTATATTCATAACACATTCCTGGTTCCGGCCGGGCCATGGCCACTAAGACTCCCGGAGAGTCTTCACGGGATGCTGTATCCCTTCGAGCTCCACGACCCTACTGTGTCTCCCGTACGACCTTGTCAACAGCCTTGGCAAAGTAGTCAATGTTGTGCGTGTTCAGACCAGCCATGGAGATGCGGCCGTTCTTGGTCATGTACACATGCGAGTCCTCCCGAATCTTCAGCACCTGTTGCTCTGTCAAGCCCGTGAAGCTGAACATGCCAATTTGCTCAGTAATGTGGTTCCATGTGCCTGGTGTGCCCATGTCCTCGAGCTTGCTGCGAAGCGCTTTACGCATCTCCTTTATGCGACCAGACATTGTACGGAGGTTGTCTTCCCACTCAGCGAAGAGCTGGGGGTCGTTGAGGACGGTTGAGGCGATGCGGGCGCCGTAGGCGGGAGGATTTGAGATCTCAGAGCGCTGGAGGATGGCGAGCTGCGAGGCGATGCGCTTGATGGTGTTTTCGGCGTCGGATGAAGGGGAAGTGACGAAGTGGAAGCAGCCTGCTCGCTCGCCGTACAGGCCAAAGTTCTTCGCGTACGACTGCGCAATGCAGAGCTCGAAGCCTTGCTCGACAAAGTAGCGGATTGCCCAGCCGTCGGTTGCGAGGTCGCCCGAAGCGAAGCCCTGGTATGCTGTGTCGAAGAAGGGGAAGTGCTTCTTCGACTTGATGACGTGGGCAATCTGCTTCCACTGCTCCTGCGTAGCGTCGACACCGGTGGGGTTGTGGGCACAGGCGTGCAGTACGATGATGCTGCCCTCGGGGGCATGCTGCAGAGCCGCGATCATGCCATCGAAGTCGAGGCCCTTGGTCTTCTTGGAGAAGTAGGGGTATGTCGTGTGTTCGAGGCCGACGTTGGAGAAGATCTGGAAGTGGTTCGCCCACGTCGGGTCTGAGAAGTAGGCAGTGCGCTGGCTCTTGGTCTTGTAGAACTTGGCGAGGAAGAGGGCGCCCAGATGGACGGCGCCAGTACCGGAGATGGTCTGCAGGCTGGCGACCTGTGTGGTGTGAGCTCAAGTCATGACGTGGTGGAGTAATGTCCTCACCCGCTTGTCCCTGATGGCGGGGCTGTCACCGCCGAGGACCAGCTTCTGCGAGGCGGTTGTGAACTCTGCGAGACCGGCGATGGGCAGGTACTCGTGGTTGAGGTTGGGGTCGTCGCGGAGCCTGTCGTCGGCCTGTGCATTGTCAGCTGTGTGGGACAGGGAGAAGAGGAAGGCGCCATGGGCGTACCTTCTTGACGACGGGCAGGATCCAGGGCTTTGCATTGTCGTCGCGGTAGGCGCCAATGCCCAGGTCGACCTTGTTGGCGTCGCCGTCGCGGCGGAAGGCAGCCATCAGGCCGAACAGCGGGTCTTCGGGCGCCTGGGGGACCACGTCGGCATCGAAAGCGGTGGCAGCCATTGGTGCGATGTGCGAGGAGATCTGGTCGAGTCGCGTCTGGGAACAGGGCGTGGTGGAGAAGGACGAGGGGGGTGATGAGGGCGAGGTGGGTGGCTTGGGGACAGGTGAGTCTGGCATGATGCTGACGACGTAGGACCTCTCCCACGTTTACGTTTCACGGCTGCCGCTGCCGCCGCCTAGCCAAGGGGAGCCGCGTCCAGCCCACGCTAAACCCCGCAGTATGCTTTTGCAAGACGAGATGCAGGTGCGGAGAACCGGGAGGCCGGCTCGAGACGATGCAGGTGAACAAGAGTTGGCTGACATGGCGACGGCACTCGGCCGGCTCGTTATATAGCGTCCGTCGTGCAAGCAAGCAAGCAAGCCGAGGCACAGGCAACCGCTTCCGCAATCATGTCGGCCATGCTACCCTGTGCACATGCAGCGCCTCCACCATCACGACGTCTTCTACGTGCACATGAGCAAACTTGCTGCCGCCCAGCTAGCCATGAACCGGTGTGGGTCTGCATGCCTCAAGCTACCCCACATGGCTGCCATTGCTGCTTCTGGGAACTCGGTCCGCTCACGTTGGCTATCTACCAACAACACCCGCCTACCGTGTGCCGCTCTCATATGAACAAGTCCCACAAGACCAGCGTCGTGCAGAAGATGCTCGTAGCCCAGAACAGCTTCTGTGCCGTACTGCCCCGCTCCGTCGCCCGCTTGAGCTCCTTGTTTCCACTGCCAACATTCTCCGTCGTATTGAACGAGTCTTCGATGAGCTGGTTGATGTGCGTCTCCTGCATGCTGAGGTTGGAAGCGAGCGTCGAGTGCAGTTCGGATATCTCCATGAGCGACTTTTCGGTTGCACTGCCCGTGTCAGTAGCTGGTCAAGACGAGCACGTCGTAGCACATACCGGACTTTGTCGAGCTGGTCCTCGTACTGCTTGAGCATGTCCTGGTTCTCCTGCGCAAACAGCTGGAGCTGCTCGGGGTCCAACTGCTTCTCAATCACCGCGCTCGACTCGTCTGTCTCGTACGCCGGCTTGGCCTGGTACTGTCCAGACTCGCTGCCTGCACCGTGGCTACCGCCGACACCACCATAGTCGCTGCTGGCCGGCCCGGTAGTCCTCGTCTTGTACAGTACGCTCTTGCTCTTCTCCACCTCTCGCATGTGCCGAATCTCCATCATGTCCGTCTGGAACAGGACGCACTGCTCTAGCTGGAAGTCCAACGTCCATATTATGCCTTTTCGATGTTCCTTGATCGTATTCGCCTTGGCCTCCTCAATCTCCTCCTCGACGCTCTTCGCCGTGATTGCCCCGCCTGCTGCCCATCGTCCAAGCGCACCAAGGCCCTGCTTCGCGCGCTTCTTCAGCGCGACCTGCGTCTGCGTCTCCTGCCGTATCTGCTCAGCAGCCCCTAGCTTTTCGATGGCATCCTTCAGGTGGTGGATGGACAGTTTTGCCTGGGCATCGATCTCGTTGCGCTGCGTGTCGCTCAGGTACTTGGCATCCTTGTCTACCGACGTCGACGCTGCACCTGTTCGTGCGTACTGCTTCCGGCGGGGCGCATGTGCGGTCGACAGATAGCTTTGCCGTATCGACTTCAAGTCCGTGTGAAGCTTTGCAATGTGACGTCGCTGTGTCTGTTAGCTTCCACGTCGACCAGGTCCAGGCGCGCAACGTGGCCTACAATGCGGTATGCCTCTTTGACAAAGCCGTCGAGCGCTTCGACGCGAAACACGGGGGGCTCAATCGGGCGCGCATCGTGCTTCGCAAGCACCTGGTTGAATATCGGCGTGATGTCCATTGCGTTGGGGTGCAGCCAGCTTGCTCATGTGAAATGACGATGCTCCCCGCGGGAGTGTCATGCTGGTCTTTCGCTTCCCAGCCAATGACGCACCACGGCATCTGCCTAGACACCGAACCATCGTTGCTCCTACCGCAACCCTCCTGATAATGTCACGTCCGTTGTTGCCTTTGCCTTGTACCTAGCTATGCCTGAAATACTCCAGTCGCTCCCGCGGTCATCCAGGTGCTGCAAATCACGAGCATCTTCCGAGAAGCCAAGCGCTCACCTGTACCATCACTAACTCGAGTCCAATCATTCCACACACACGACTCGGTACAAGACTAGGTATTGTGCACCACCAACAGACACCTGACACTCGCTCCGCAATATCGATTTGTCCTTGATACTAGTCCGTCGATGTGTTGCTTACCTACTGGTTGCACAACCCAACACCTGGGCCTCAGCTTATACTAGAGTCCGCCCGATGGCGCCTTCAGCCGCAAAGCCAACCTCATTGAATCCCAAGGATTTGTACAGCCACATTTCATCCAGTACCTCTGATCCTGCGACTTGCGCATATCTCCATGACTGTGTTCCTGCCATTCGCTCATCCTTTCATCTGCTTCTGGTGCGTTTGAAAGAGCAAGTTTCTGCCGCTTACTTACCCCTTCACCTGCTTCTGGCCGGTGGAAGCTTCGACTGTAGTCGGGCAGTGGATACCAAAACAAAAACTGACCTGTCAAGTTAACTTGATACCACCTTTTCAGTGGGATCAAGAATCCATACACTTTCCTGGCCTCGTTATCAACACCAACCCCCACTTCCCCCAAAAGCCACCGCCGCACACTGAAGATGCACCTCTTCGTCATCTTCTTCTTTGCCACTGTTGCCATGGCCGCTCCCGATAGCTTCGACAGCCGCGGCGATGAGGGCTGCATTCCTATCTCCTACACCATCTCCGACTACAAGCTAGGCAAGTCATGGCTGTACGAAATACATGTGAGATATGTACTGACTTCGTATCGTCACCTCTGCAGTCACTTCTCCCACTTCTGGAAGCGTTGAATTCGCCTTCAAGTCCATCTTCCCTACGGACAATGTCGACGATTCCGTTCAAGCCAGCACTCACTGTGGCGGCTCCGGTGTCACTGTCCCCAACAACAACGAGTGCCAGGTCTCCAATCGTCGTCTTCTGTTCGATCTCCGTGGACCTCAAGAACAGGCCTACTACCAGATCAGCCATTCCTGGACCTGCCGCAGTAACCAGTGGATGTCCGGCAATGCGGTCAAGGTCGACTCCCTTGACTGCTACAACGATGGTGATGAACGTGTCTGCACCAGTGGACCCCAGACCTTGGCGCCTCAGAACGTGCGCAAGATCTGCAATTCGCCTCGGTGCTAGACGACTGCGACTAGCTTCTCATCTGCTTGGGGTTGCGCTTCAGGTCCATCTTCGGGAAAGCCTATTCCTTGGCCAGTGTATCAATGCTTGGAAGTAGACTTTGGATCTTCATGTGCATATGTGGGGTCATGTGATTCTGGTCGTCATTCCAGACTTTGGTTCTCTTATCACATAGGTTGAGTTGTACACAGTATCGCGTGCAATGAAAAAAGTTACATCACATGCTCAAGTCCCTGGTCTCTTTCTGCGTTCATGTAGTGTCCACTGCAACCAACTTGGATTATATGAGTATCCCTATTCAATACAGTGTGACACGACATGCTTGATCACCCATCGCATGACATTCAACCATCCTGGTACAAAACATCAGCCGTGTTTTCTTTTACATGTGAAATCTGTTGAATATATATGTGATTGGCATGTAGTAAGTATTGCCTAGGGGCTTTTCCCTCGTCGCCTCTTCCGCCACACAACTTGTGCTTGCACATGTAGTAATTCAGAAAAAGTTTGGCTGCTCCAGAGGATTCGAGCAGAGTTTCTGGTATGTCGAGTTTCTGATGTATATGCAACAGGTCACTATACAAGAGTGCGAGTAGTATGCAGGGCAAGCTCTTGCCTCTCACGTGATTACATTCAACATTTACTTCTGTATTGTAGAAGCGTCGCTATAGAAGATGGGTATAACGCATAAAAGCAAAACTCGTTCAGCCATAAAGGGCTCGGTACAGTGTCGTGTCGGGCTGACGGCTCGCCTCACCCAGCAGCACGCAACTGCTCCATGTTCTTCACTAGATTTCTGCATTTGGCATTGATACCGGACGGGGGTGCAGCTTCACCTCCATTGGCTGCAGCTCGCTCGAAGAAGGCTTGCGCTGCTAGCAGCTCCTGGTGGGCATGTGCAAGTCGCTTCAGCTGATCTGAAACCGAACCTGAGTACGTAGATCGATCCGTCTGCCAGCCCTCACGTGAGCCCGGGTTTCCCATGGTGAGATCACTTATCCATAAGGCGACATTGCCGCGGAGTTCCAAAAGACTTGGCTGTCTGTCGAACGGAGGCGACATGATGACCTGATCGAGGCGCTCTGCAATCTCCAGAGCTTGACCAAGCTCTTCCATGTGGATGGCCTCTTCCTTTGCGGACAAGTCGTCTGGCCTCTTACTAACATTACCGTCAACCGACATACCTGGAGGAGAGCGTGCTTGGTTTCCGGTGCCATCACGAAGCTCCAGTTTTGCGCGCTTGGTCCTTTCGCAGACTTCATAGATCCATAACGAGAACATGGGCGGGTAGAACATTCTCTCGTCGACAGCATGAGGCTGCAGTTTCCGGTTGGGATGTTGTATAATCAGACGGTTATAGTATTCACGAGCCAGCTCAAAGCCTTGTTCAGAAAATCTGTGCTCATTCAGCGTTTGTGGTCCGCGGCGCAGGGCTACTTCAGCACCAATGCCCCAGCGTCCGTGGTTACGGGGATCTACAGGGCGTCCGCCAGCAACCTGCGTGCGCAAGATCATGCCCCACGCTCTCCCCGCACGCTCGTAATCTCCCTTGAGCAGACAGCAATGCATCAGCGTGGACAAGGAGGCGAGGTGCGCCCTCTTCTGCGCCTCTGGCTGGCCCTGAACAGCACCGCCTCTGGAGGCGGCGTGGACGGCGTAGAGGCGCGAAGGCGGCCTGGCCATTTCCTCTTGGACGTGAGCAGGAGCATGATGTGGTTTGGACACGACGCTCGCAGGCGCATGGGGGAAGGGTGCTGGAGGGACTTGGTGGTCATGGCTGGGCAATGGGGCTGCGACACGCGATTGCGCTGTTCCAGGCGCGGTGGACGTGGGGTACGATTGGACCATGGCGTCTGGCAGCGTCTCGTCGCCTCCGTCTGCGAGGAGAAGCGAAGCTTCGTGGTTGCTTTTGTCTTTGTTTCTTCGCGATGTGCGGTACTGACTCGCGCGCAACGAGCGTGTCCTGTTCTGCTCATGGCGCAGCTGCGTGGTGAAGTGTTGCATGGTGGGTGATGACGCAGAACGGCACGCTCATGCAGCTGTCTAGGCGTTAACAGCCCCTGCCCAGTAGGCCCGGGACGCAGCGGTGAGGCTATGCAGCAACAGCGGCCACGCACACACTGAGGGGAGGGTCGGGGAAATTGGCGTGTGTAGAATAAAGGTGCGGCGAGCAGTTTCAGCGACAGACTCGAGGCTCGAGCAGTCGACGGAGGTAGCCTGATGCGGCTAGCGCGACTACGAATTGGGAACGCTCGGCTGCGCCATACATGACCGCCCTGGACCTCGTCGCTCTGCCCCAAGACACACCGACCCGACGACACCCTCTCCGACCGCTTCCATTCTCGAGGCGCGCCTTCCTCGCCGGACGGCCTCACAACATGGGCCAGGCAAACTCGACGGGCGCTGCGGATGCACACACACGGCGGCGGTCGCGGCCGCTGTCCTGGGCGCCGGGCTTGCTGGCCTCGTCCCAACCCGCCAACGACACGGTGCCAGAGTTGCTGCACAGAGCCGCCGACGCGCCCTCGCGACCCCGATCCAGCACCACGAGACTCTCCAGCCGCCTCTCCTCTCACTTTGGGCGCCACGATGCTGGCCTGTTGGCGCCCGAAGATGCCCCGACGGCCAGTCGCTCGCGGGCGCGCCTAACCCGCGCGCGCTCGTCACTCAGCTCCATGACGGGCCTGCTGTCCAGACGGCCGCCGCTGCCTGCCCGCAGCACAGAGCCCGTGAGCGCCCTCGCCGCACCCGCCATGCTCCCCAACAACAACACCACCACCACCACCACCACCACCGCCGCCGCCGCCGCCGCCACGCCAAGCCGCTCCGCCCCGAGGCATGCCCCAGGCGACCGAGGGCCCTTTCTTCCACGAGTGCAGGTGCCGGACCTGGGCCTCGACTTTGACCAGTTGCTACGCACCAACTCACATGCCGAGCGCCCGGACGGACACAGGCCGCGGCCGCTGGTGCCCTTGAGCCCGCTGCGACGGGATGGACGCGCCCTCGGCCTCATCCCCTCGCAGCGGCGGCTACGCAACATGATCGGACACCCGCGCAGGAGACGGTCGCTCTGGCAGGATGGAGAGAACATGGACAATGTGCAGCAGCTGAGGCAGGGCGAGGACCAGGCCGACGTGCTGTCAAGACTGCTATCGCTGGCGGCTGCTGCCACGGCCGCCTCGTTGGTTGGCGACGACAACCAAGCAGCAACCCGAGACGGCACATTTGACACCTTCCTGCAGTCACTGCAGAATGGCAGCATAGCGTCGGCGCTACGGGGCAGTGAGGACGCCCAAGGTGGCGACTCTCCCGGAGCCGCACAGGCACCCCTCAATTTCTTCAGGATGTTCAGGTTCGGCACCAGCACCGACAACCCAAGGAACGACACTACTGGGCGCCGTGGCAGTGCATCAGGCAACGGTGGGGCAGAAGGCGAGGACGAAGGCGAGGGCCGGATGGTGCCCATCATCATTGTGGGCATCAGATCTATACAACCCGGAACCGGTACGGGACAGGAAGACGCGAGCATACCGCCCTTCCTCGACGCCCTCTCCAGCTTTCCCACACCTCCCACGTCACCGGGCGATGCCAACGCAAATATCCTACAACCTCCGCAGAACGGAACCCGCTTCAGCCACAGACGGCGAGCGTCGATGGGCGGCTTCAACTTTCCTTCGAATTACGACAGTCAGAGGCATCACCGCGGGACGACTCAAGAGCGCCCCCGTCCATGGTCATCCGTCGCCGACTCTCCTCCAGGACCCCTTCCGCCACCCTCCACGCCAGCTACGACGCTGAACTTCTCAGCCGACCCATCAGGCGCAACGACCCCGGCGACTTCCACCTCTCCTCCCTCACCGACCACGCAATCCTCAGCACCCTCACGGCGGAACAGCTTCGTCCGCAGAGCTGCCGGATCGACTCTTGAGCCCACCGCGGAAGAACCACAAGCACACACCCGTAATGCTCGGCCACGGCGCTTGAGCGAGTCGGATTTTACAAGATACGGCTCAGGCGCACCTCGCAGAAGAGGTGTCGTGGAGCCGGATAACAATCCTGGCGAAGGTTCGCGAAGCTGGATCATCTATGTTTTGGGTGGAAGCTACCCTGAAAACCACCCGATTCTTACCACTCCCAGCCTGTTTACCGACTCGCCCACTTACGAAGATATGATGTTGCTCTCATCTATACTCGGTCCCGCCAAACCCCCAGTCGCGAGTGAGGAGGATGTGGCTTCGGCTCCAGGCCTCTTCAGGATACGCGGTGATGTTGGTGCTCTTGTAGCTGAGGCTGTTGAGGGTGAAGAGACAATCAACCTTGTCGCGGGCGCGCGCTGTCTCGTCTGCCTATGCGATTTCGAGGCAAACGAGGAGATGCGGAAGCTGGTCAAGTGCGAACACATGTTCCACAAGATCTGCATTGATCAGGTGAGTTGCTAGCTTGGTATATGGCGTTGCGCGTACTGACGTACCCCTAGTGGCTGACAACTGGCCGCAACTCATGTCCACTCTGTAGAGGTGAGGGCGTGCACGAAACGGTCAAAGAAGCCGATGCGACACCAGATGCCGCTGCGCCTTCGGTGCCACCAGCAGCCGCTTGATTCATTCTCTCTTGCAGCAGGCCAGGTTCGGCTCTTCACCACGAGGGCTTCGCCCAATTTTTCACATATACCCCTTTCTTACATGATTGGCTACTCGACCCGACACATTGGATACGAAGGACCATCGTATCAGGCTGTTTTCCATATCTTCTATAAACTGGATCGTTCATGGCGTCCGTAATCTTTCACCTGGGTCTTGGCATATTTGGCATTGCGGCATCTCAAGGAAAAAGGGATGGGATTTCGACTACTTTTCTGGCGGGCAGCATCTCAACGACTTGCTACGAATCTCTCACTATATATGCGATAGGACGCGGTGCGTGAGGTGACATATTCTTTGAAGCTACACTAGGCAGACATGACGAACTGCCAGGCTTGTGCTCAAGACAGCCGGGCAAGCAGCAATAATGATAAAGAGCATTCTTTCGGCAAATGACTTGCTGACTTGTCCGAGTTGCGTTTACACCAAGTACAGATAGGGATGCATAATCATCCTCATACGCCTGCATCATGTCATGCATCCCATTCCTTGACGAATTAGTTGACGTGATATATATGCCCATCAACCGCCCGGGTGCGCCCAAACGTTACGGAACGCGTTGTGCCGGCCAACATTCGGTCTTTGAAAAAAGCAAAATTTCCGCATCATCTCACTTCACGGTCAAACAGACTTGTGTGTGTGTGTGTGTGTGTGTGTGTGTGTGTACTAGGCAGCGTATAGGTATACGGCGGAACGTTTACGGCAAACGGCGAAGAAGCACAGGACGAGTTTTTCGTTCTGGAACGTGTGGTAATGACCCGAACCGTGTCGTAGGAGTCATACTTGCCGGGGCGGGCGGCCGCCACAACCGTCGTAATCATACGATGTCGGTGAAGTAACCAGAGGGAGGTCTCCACACATGTACATCAGTGCACACAGCTTCTGCTGATGGCCCACGTCTTTTCACAGGCAGCCGCCAAATCCACGATGAATAGCGTCCGGATGTGTCTGGATAGGGCGTAGACTGGTGATAGTTCTCCTTGTCGCTGCTTCCGCGGAGCGCTGAAGGAGTTGTGATGAGTGAACAGCTTAGCTTGATATAGCTTGATATAGCTTGATATAGGCGGAGGATACAGAAACCGAGATGGGCTCTCTAGATGGTGAGAGTCGTTGCCGGCTGTACTGCATGTGCGCGCTGGAATTTGGAATCCCGACGGACTTGTGCCTGGTTTTGTTACTGCGCGGCACGTAGACCCTGCATGCATATCGTCGAGTATGGATGTATACACGTTGGGCAGACGTCCATCTAACGCTGGATGCGATCTGTCACCGCGTTCAAAATTCACATTTCTGACGTGGTAACATCTGAACATGTCGCCCAGTTGCTGCAACTCAAATTACAGTAGATGCCTGTGCATGGATCCGTAGTAGACAAATGACCATAGTCACGAAGGGTTCCTGTGCAGCCATAAGGATCATCCAAGTTGGTGTTTGATGATTCAAGACCACTATCTAACCCGGCATGTACAGTCGCGTCATGTCAGATTATCTGGTCGCCATCTACGAATGCTCCCAGGTTGACGTCCCAGGAAGCAGGCACCGATCGCCAGACGCCGAACAGTTGCGTGGCTAGGATCGCCGGACCATCGAACAGCTCGGAAATGAGGTTGCCGTTTCAGGAAGGAACGACGTCTCTCGGTCAATACGGAAGAAAGCATCGCAGCTCATCATCTTTGACGGTCCAGGCAACCTTGGCTGCCTACACGTATCACTTGACAGCCGATTCGCATGATGAATACAAGTGGAGAAGATCGATAGTGTTTATGGAAGGCAGGTGGAGATGACGTTGGCACTGAGAACAGGACACTGTAGGATCTCGCAGGGATCATGGACTGCAGTCGCACATGATGGATGCATCTGGTGGCCGACTCGAGTTTTACTGGCCTTAGTCGAGGTCAGCAGCAAGCGTTGCTTTGTAGACGGACCAAGGGCAGCCATTGGACATGTTGTGGAGAGGTCTACCGTTCTTGTTCCAAGCCAGATGTCTGGGTCGTGTTTTTGGACGCGGGCATAACCCAGTCAGCTACACGTGGGCCCATTGCCGCGGAATAGTGCTCGGATTCGCCCTCTATGTGATGAGTCGTCCACTCTGGGCCTACTCTACCTTCGACGGCGGCAGAAAGGCTCCACGGCCACCCCACACGCTGCCTCGCCTTCTGCCGCAGCATCCAGCCCTTTGCGGCGTGCAAGACGCAAGCCACCGGCACACGCAGTCCGCGAGTGGCATGCCGTGGGCTGCCTTGGAGCTGCGGCAACGTCTGCAACAATGCATCACCAGGGTTCCGCCAGTCGTTGCACGGCACATGTAAACCCCGTCAGCATATGGGCTTCTTCAGCTGTGAAGCAAATGAGATGCCGTGTCAGTCGTCGAGAGATGCGCCCAAAAGGCCCGCCGCTCGCACGACGCACAGCAACTGCACGCTTGCGTCCCGCTCTTTCGCTCGCTCAAGCTCCACCAGTCAGCTGCAGCCAGATTTGCGATTACAGTACCCGCCATCTGCCAATGGTGGTATAGGGCAGAACACGACATCAACCTCTGTAAGGTCTTACTATCTGTCAGGGCCCATGACGATTTCAAATCCTGCCCCGCCTTGGTCGAGTCTGCAGTTGCAGCGCACAGGCCAGGCATATGTCTCCTGTTGGCCACTCCTGCATGGCACGACGCAGAGACAGTTACCTCATAGTGCCTCGAAAGGAGCCAGCCTGGCAGCAAAGGAATCAGGGCCTCATGTTGTTTCGACAAAGTGTCGTTGCCGCCTTGTGGCGCTGCCCGACCGAGGACAGATGAGGCGATTCTGATCATGCCACTTAGCTCGCTCTGCGTTTGCGCGCCAATCTTCCCGCGGCATGCCAGCAGCATCGTCAACGTGCAGACAGCCGTGGCGCCTCCGTGCCCTGGGTAAACGCAGGCATCCAAGAGCTACCATTGTCACGGGACAGTGACCCGTGGCTGAGCTCGATGCTGCTGATAGTGGTTAGCAGACAGGGCCGCCATCTTCTCGAAGCTGGTCAACGGCCTCGTCGACTCAGTGCGAAGGAGCCGGTGGCGCTGCATGGTTGGCTAATTTATCACCCTTTTCTAGCTAGCCGCGTTGGTGAGATGAAATATCAATTTGATATTCTTCCCAACAGGCACATTGATGAGGCTGGAAAGTCTAAAAGCTACCACCGGGCAATTGCACTGCATTGCATCGGGGCACTCCCCACTTCGGGACAGTGGAGTTGACGGAAAAGTCCATGGATATACCGGCCCTGCCCTATACTCAACGACACCCTCAGGTAGTCCTGAGTATGGGCCTTTCGTGTGTAGCGCGTATGAGTGTATTCATATCCAGGCCCTATTCGCTGGCGATTGACCTAGCCCCGTGGCTTCTCTGAAAGCCCCACATGCCTGACCACCTTGGTGAAATCGGGGCCGGTGCACATCATGTCCCAATTTGTGCTTGCCTTCTGTTAGGCTGGGTCCGTCTACTGCAAAGGCGATCCACAACCTCGCTCGAGCCGTAGCTGCCTGGAATTTATAATCGCCGTGGGAGCACGCCTAAAAAGTTGCTGACAGGCGCGATCAACAGCGGGGATGTGTCGAATATGGGACTGCACGGTATTTTGGAGCGACTTTTCCGGGCAGTCCCTTCTGTTCTCCCCAGAATCCATCCCATGTGGATGCTGACGAGTGGACCAGTTCGCGCGGTGATTAGGAGCGATCAGACCTAGGATCGCAGAGTGCGTCTTGCATAGAGCTAATCCATGGCTGCGCGGAAGGCGGAAGCGTTCAGGTGCACGGCCATAGCATAGCGGCCTGGGGGACAATTCAGGCTTGTGGTTTGCTTTTTTCCCCTTCACTGCACCCCGGCTTTAGAGGCAGACGTTTGATGAACATTGAGACTATCCGTTCCTGGGCATTGGACATTGCTTCTTTGTCCGAACTAAACACAAGCCTCTTGTCACGGGCTGACTCTCACACGACCTCTGCCTGCGGCTACTGTACCCTCCTCCTCGACGTTGTCCAGTTTCAGTCTCAGACCGGTACTGCACATGCCTCCATCATCAGCAATTGTGGTGCAGTAGACCGACTTGCTCCTTTGTGGACAAGACCCAGGTCTATCGCATACGTATTTAAGGCCGCTTGGTCTTGGTGCTAGCTGGGGCCAACACCCGCGCGCCCAAACCAGCGTGCACTGAACTAAATCACGGCTTCGATCCTGCAAGCGTGCTTCTACAAGTATATCCCTCCAAAATCCCGTACCTGGCGCCCGAGCCATTGTCACACCCGTGGACACGGCGATCGACCTCGGACCCTTGCAACCGGATGACGTTGATCCTTTTACGGCATGCTTTACCGTCCACAGCTCACCAACATTTACCAGTACAAACAACCTACATTCCATCAATTCTCTATCCTTTCCAACCCTCCTAGGCATGTCTGGATATTATCATCTTCCAGGGCACAGCATTCCGCCTCAGTATTACAACCTCAATCCCAATACAATCCCCAATTCCAACATTCAGCATGCCCCACCAACTATAACCTCACATGGCCCGTATACACCAACCTTGCCAGACAACCCGTTTCAACCTGGTGTTCCTGGACCCTTTGTACAATATGAAAACATTGGCCAGCCAAACTACGTTGATCAGTATGAGGATGTATCTGGCCCCATGGGCTCAGCGCATGGTGCTAATGGCCGCGCGCGAAGAAGGTCGGCGCCTGGCGAGCAGGTGAAGCATCGCAGAACACGGAGCGGCTGTTTTACATGCAGGCAAAGAAGAGTCAAGGTATGTGCTTTACTTTCTGGGATCGAGACTTGACTGATGGGTAACAGTGCGACGAAAACCATCCGGTGTGCGAACGTGAGTATCCGCACTTACGCTCACACGCCCAAGAAGTATATAGTCTGACAATTTTTGCTAGGATGTCGCAAGGGAAGCCGCGAGTGCATCTATCCAGACTCACAGTCCAGTCAGAAGTCGACCCGCAGTGGGTCCAAGTCGGGCAAGTCTGCAGCCGCGGAGGATCAATCTTCGCCCGAAGGCCATGAAGGAGAGGACAAGGAGCGACTTCCTGCAATCATGGATGAAGACGAGGAGGACGATTACATCGAGTATGACGACGACGACGACGACATGTCAAAGAGTCAAGATGCTCGCGATTCTTCACATACACCTGGCTCACTCCTCGATCAAAGTACGTCTCCATCCACCGAAGCATCCTCGATACCGCCTACGATACGACCATCTCTCTCTCGTAAAGGCAGCGCGCAAACTACCAAGACGGGAGCAGCGACCAAGGGCACTCCGGCTATGGCGCGAGACCTGCAGTTTTACTTGAACTACTTCCGGAACCACATGAGCGTACATCACTACTCTCTGAAGCGCGATACATACGGCTTCCTCAAAGGCGACTTTTTGAGTTGGGCGACCAAGTTTGAGCCTTTGAAGTACGCTGTAGCTGGTTACGCGGCGTACTTCCACACGCTTGCGCAGCCGGATGGCCGCATGTCCACCTTCCTTCAGTTCTACAACGAGTCGGTTTCGCGATTGCGGATAGCCATCACGAAGAACAAGAAGCAGGGGCTCGCGACGTTTTTGACGATATTACAACTCGCAAGTATTGAGGTATAGAGCACTGCAGAAACCCGATTACACTGTGCTGACACCAGTTTCAGGAGATGCTTGGCGACTGGGTCAACCTCATGGGTCACCAGAAAGCTGCGTTCGAAATGCTCACTCGCCTATACACGCCGGAAACCATTACCAAATCCGACTTTCTCTGCAAGGTACTACTCTGGTACATTCGATTCGACCTGTTTGTTGGCTTTCAGTCTGGTGGTGAAGCAGTGCTTGGCCGCGAGTGGTACGAGGCGGTACACGCATGCTACGTTGAGAAAGTGCGCGAGAAGCCCGATGACATTGGAATGATGTACGAAGAGCGCTTTGCGCATTCACGACTAGTAGCGAAAGATTCAAACGACCTGTTTGCGAGAACTGCCAAAGGCCTTGTCAACCCTCAGGATTTCATGACACAGCTACCAATACTGAAGGAGAGGGTGGAGTCGCTGCAGAGAAGCCTAGGTGCCGCTTTGACGGATCCTAGTCACAAGGTCCATTGTATCCCGGGAAAGCCAGACCCGGAGGACTTTGTCAACCCTTACGAGCCGGATATCATATGGAATGGTCCGCTGTGGACGTCCAACTACCTGCAGCTAGACACGTGGGGTATCCAGTTCATGTTCGCCATTTCGTCTTCCATGGCGTTGAAGGTGCCTCTTGATCCAGAAGTCACAAAAGAAGCGTTCAAGGCAGTGCAGGTCTTTGAGGCTATATGCGCGTACCCGGAAGCTCCTCCAGGCGCACTGCTCGAGGCACAGGTCAGTTTCGCAATTGCGACTCTATTCCTACCCAAAGACCAGAAGACTGTGCAATGGCTTCGACGGACATTTGCAAAAATTGAAGCAGCAGGGTAAGTGGAGTGTTTTGTTTCTACGACGACGAACGATGAGGGCCTTTTGTTCTAGGTGCAGGCTAGGAAACAAGAAAAGCTTCTTCGAGCCTCGACTAACAGGACCAACAGGTACATCTATTCTGATGTTCTTCGAAATCGCATGCTCGAATCCATGGGTCTCGGCCCGTCAGACTGGTGGCTCCCCAACGACGAGGGCTGTCCACCGATAATTCGATCCATCAAAGACTTTATCAAAGACCGCACACAGGCGCCCAAAGACCAGGTCTCGGACGATCTGCGAGAAATGCGAGGCATCTTCAGCTCCTTGACCATCTCGGACTCGCCGCCATGCGATAGCATGACGGTAACGAGTGCCGATGGCCTAGGTTCAACATATGGTTCTCCAGATTGGCAATCATCAGGCTACGGAAGCGAGCGCAAGTTGTCAAGCGCCGAGGCCTACCCGCCGGGGTCACAGCAACAATACGCAGTGCAGTAACAAGTGTGGCGCACAAGAACTACCGAGATGATTCAACACTGCTGCAACAAGACATTAGGACCGGTGTCCATGAACGTCCGCAGCGCATACACACACGTTGCTCAGATGACGGTTGCGTGCATGGTGGTAGAGAGTCTTTGTCATCTGAAACGCTCTACCAGCCCTGTCTTGGCTGTGTCTATGGCCGAGATGGTCTTCCAGAAGGCGTTCTGTGTTACGTTGTTCCACAGATGTGGCTCAGCCTAGCTTTGGGCATTACCACGGTGGTGTACTGCATGCTATCTGGTGTCCAGATGCCGAGGCAGGTCGAGACCAAAAGGGAAGAATGGAGCGACAGAGCAGGAATGTGGTGTGGTGTGACGTTTGTCGGTGCTGCTGGGCCGCATGTTAGCAAGTACGAAGAAGACGACATGCGTCTGGATGGAAAGGCTGGAGGGGGCCAACGTGTCATGTGAAGTCGATTCGAGGCAGGGTAGCGGGAACATGGTAGACGGGCATATTGCCACAGTAGCGCAGTGTGAAATACTACCGAGCTCGCATACGATGCATGTGACCAGAGTGCATTTGGATCAAGGTGAAGGGCTGAGTGGAAGTGAAGTGGAAGTGAAGTGCATGTGGAGCGTTGGAGCGTTGGAGATGGCCGGAAGAAGGCTAGTATGCAGGGATGATGCGCGGCCCTGACAGGAGCGGGCAGCGTAGACGGAGGAAAGTCGCAACAGCACCAGCACGACGACGACGACGACGACGACGACCTCAACGCCGACCTTAGCGCCCAGCCAGAAGACGCGAACAAGAGCATTCGCCATGGAGAACCTCGGCAAGATCTCAGCGTTCGGGAAGAACATCTCGTACGCTTTCCTCCCGCAGTGTCGACGCGCGAGCTGACACGGCTTCTGCAGCGCTTCGTTCACGCCCTGGGCTGCCCGGACGCAGCAATACGTCAAGGAGCAAGTCGGCAGTGTCGAGGACAAGGTACGGCGCCCGTGTGCGGCTCGCTCGAGGCGGCAGTGCTGATGCGGGCCATGCCACGACAGACCCAACTCCCCCCAGACTACATCGAGCTCGAGAAGCGCGTGGATGCGCTGAAGAAGGTGCACACGACCATGCTGCAGGTCACGTATGCCACCCTCCTTCACCCTCCCCCCTCCCCCTCCCCCCTCCCCCGAGCACCTGGCCTGACCGCACAGCTCACAATACGCCAACGAAGCCTACGACTACCCAGCCAACATCCGCGAATCCTTCAACGACCTCGGCCGCACCGTGTCGGAAAAGGTCGCCCTCCTCTCCAGTGCCACGTCGCCCGCCGAGGCCCAGGCCGCCCTCGCTGCTCCCCCATCGGCCAAGCCCCAGCCCAAGACGTTCAACCATGCCATCGCCCGCGCCGCCCTCAACTCGTCGCACATGCTCACGTCGGAGCAGACCAGCTCGAGTGAGGACCCGCTTGCCACCGCGCTCGAGAAGTACGCCATTGCCAGCGAGAAGGTCGGCGAGGCACGACTGGCCCAGGACGCCCAGATCCAGAGCCGCTTCCTGGCCGGCTGGAGCACCACGCTCAACACCAACATCCAGTTTGCCACACGCGCCCGCAAGGCCGTCGAGAACTCGCGGCTGAGCCTCGACGCCACCAAGGCCAATGCAAAAGGCCCCACCTTCACCCTGCCTGGCCAGGCGCCCAAGACGGCCATGGACGACGACATCAGCGAAGAGGCGCGAGCCAAGATCGAGCAGGCCGAAGATGAGTTTGTTGGCCAGACCGAGGAGGCCGTCGGTGTCATGAAGAATGTACGATCATAGCCTCCGTCCCGCCCCCCTCGCGTACCGCCATTCTCACACTGACGCACCAACAGGTCCTCGACACTCCCGAGCCTCTCCGCAACCTGGCCGAACTCATCGCCGCCCAGCTCGAGTACCACAAAAAGGCATACGAGATCCTGTCAGAGCTGGCACCCGTCGTCGAGCAGCTGCAGGTAGAGCAGGAGGTGCGTAGACACCAGTCTTCGGATTACTAGCAAGTCTTTCCCGGACCCAACTAATACGTTGCATTCACAGGCTAGCTACCGTAGGGCTCGCGAGGAGTTGTAGCACCGCTGCGACGCAGAGGGCCAGGCGGCAGGAGAGATTGGAGACAAGCACTAGCTTGCCGCCTGGTTCCTTTCTTGGACATGGAATCGCTGTGATTTTTCTCACGTCTTAATGTGCTTTGCCGACGGCATCTAGTCTATTAGCTCAGTCAATGCTCTCTCTGTTCAACCCATTCCACTGCTGTGGCGCTACATGCCAGTGCGCCGTGACTGCCACAGCCACATGTTATTGAATCACGCCACTTTCATCCTTGAACTCTGCCGCCTGTCCTCTAGCAAACTCGGCCATCTTCTCCCTCTCTCCCTCTTTTCCCTTGTCACCCTGCTCAGCCGGAATATACTTCCTCACCACGTCCCTCACGTAACCCTCTGGCACCCCCAGCTTCACCGCATCGGCGATCCCCTGATTCATCCTGTAGATGTACTCGGCCCGCGGCTTATCCGGCCTAACACGGTTTCTGTCAATGTAAACCAGCATTTTCTCCTTTCTTTCCGCCTTCTTGCTAGTGTCAACTCTGTGCTCCGTGTCAGAAGGCCAGAAATCACATTCTAGCATCTCTTTTGTGTAAGCCACGGGTACGCCTTCATTCTTATCCAGTCTCTTTTCATCTGCCGCTCCAAGTGAGTAGACAAGACCGAAGACGACGTTGTCATAAGAAGAGGTGCTTGTGTTTTGGTTGCTGGCTGCTTTGACCACGTTTGCGTAGCCGCGCTCGTTGATTATCCAGTGGTAGTTGGATACGCGAGCAACTCCTAGGTAGGTCGAGCTTGGGCAGCGCGTCGTCATTTGGTGAAGCCAGAGATTTGAGCCGTAGCCGAAGTATATGGTGGGGGCCATGTTCAGGCTGACGTCGACAGTTTTGAAGAGGTCCTCACGTCTACGAATGCCCGGAAGCGATGTGTACTGTCGCGGGAAAGTGGCAGAACTTATATGTGTTGCCGAGCAAGGTATTGGAGTTGGTATGACTTTATTGCGTACTGCAGGACTGCCTAGGTGGTTCGGAGCGAAAATGGTAGTGATGGATGACGAATAGATGATTGCTGCGCGAAATTTTATACCCTCCCATCCCTCAAGGCATCAGCAGCAACACATGACTGAAGTGTACTGTGGTTGAGATGTCTGAACTTTTGCTGTGGATCCAAGTTGAGTACCATTAAAGGTTCCGAGCTTGAAATAGACACGTGACGAAAAATGGTAGACTATGCCGTTTTGAGCGTCCCGAGGCTCGTAGATTACATCATACGTGTTGCGTCTGCGACCAAATTTTTGGAAAGAAAAGCGGGACGCCCGTGACGAGTTCGCAGATAGCTTCCAAGGTGCATCTCTATCCTCGTGCAGTCCACGGTCTAATAGCTTTACTGCAGCATCGATCGAAAGATGCCTTACTCTCATCACAGCCATTCTGGTCAATTCTGTGGACATGCGCAGAACACGCTCGAGGAAGTTGTCCAGGCAGCAATAGCCCAGGGCTTCCACACCTTCTCCCTGACCGAACATATACCCCGGCCATTCGAAGACTTCTATCCCGGAGAAGCCGAAACCCACACGGTGCAAAGTCTCGCCAACCTGTTCGACGACTTTATTGTCGAAGCCCGTCGATTACGGGACGTATACTCAACCCAGATCCAGATACTCATTGGCTTCGAAACCGAGTACATCCGTCCATCTACGCTGCAGCTCATTCGCAGCATCCTTGACAGGTACACTTTCGATTTCTTCATGGGCTCCGTCCATCACACGCACACGATACCAATCGACTACGACCGCGCCATGTACGAACAGGCTAGAAACAAGGCAGGTGGGACCGATGAGCGGCTGTTTGAGGACTACTTCGACTCTCAGTATGAAATGCTTCAAGAGCTACGACCACCAGTCGTCGGTCATTTTGATCTTATTCGCCTGCTTAGTGACCATCGCGACGCCGACTTCAAGGGCATGACTGGTGTTTGGGGCAAGATAGAGCGCAACTTGCAATTCGTAGCCTCTTATGGCGCTCTTCTCGAACTCAACTCGTCTGGACTGCGAAAAGGTTTGGCCGAGCCGTATCCGTGCTTGCCTATATGTCACGTGAGTCACACCGCCATATGTCCGAACTCGGCGTCGAGTTTACTGACCTAGTCCATAGATGTTCCTACGCATGGGAGGTGGTTTCGTCATGTCTGACGACAGTCATGGAATCGACCAGATAGGTACAAACTACGCGCGGCTATTGGCTTTCATACAAAAGGCAGGGATAGACCGGATACATTATGCTGACCGGGCCGGTGTGCGCAAAGACAGCCGCTTCCCCAATGCGGGCTTTTCTAGTATCACTGTAACCGACCTGGCGCAATCACCATTCTGGGCGAATATAGGGTGATATCATCCTCGCCATGGGTAGCCCTTTCGGTAGTTGGGAGGCGCCATTGAAACAGCCCTTGTTGAAAGTTTCGGGCCACAAAGCCGGGCCACACTATCAAGGGACTTTTGTCAACGGTTGGTACGCGTGCCTACATGCAGCGCGCATTGCCTTTCGGATATTTTGTCCAAGCGAAAATGTCTGGCATAGTCCATATCACTAGTCAACTGTGGCTACATGCTCTGCGATCACGATGCTGCACTCGAGATGCTTGGAGCCACTCCACGACTCAGTTGCCGCTGCAAGCGCAATCAAACTAGCCAATGTAAAGCGTACAATGATCCCAGACCACGCTGTTGGGCTCCCGGCTCAACGCACAGGGCTCACGATCGTCTTCATCGCAAGTTAGCTGATGGACGACTGAGAGGGACGGCTGAAGCACGGTCAAAAGACCACGTGTAATGGCCATTGGGTTCTCTCTTTAGCCCCGCACTACTACTTGCGTTTTGCTACCCTGGTTTGTATCAATTATTCGTTTGCCGCGAGAAGCACGATAGCCAGCAAGTCCGCATTTGGACTTCTCGACGAACCGTTGCAAATACGGTTGTTCTTCGGGTCTAGCACCGCACGGCAGTCGGGTGTGTTACCGTCATGCCTCTGATTGGCGAACTATAATAGACTTGAAAGCGGAAATATAGTTAGGTTTTTGGGCCCGCGACTGACACATGGATTGGAGACATTGATGAGGAAAGAGGGTCTTGGGTTCGTACATGAAGAGTGTGAGTATAGCTGTGAAGAGGGCCAGAGGAACATTTTGAGTTGGAGAGGAGCGAAGGCATGATGAGATGGCTGAAACCGTGGGGGTGCATCTATCGTGAATGACCGAACATTACTTTTCTGAGAACAGTCCTGCGTTCCCTTGCACGCACGTCACCCTTGTCCATGCTCATTCCCAAATCTGTATGACCGTCAATTGCTTCCCCGAAGCTCGACGAGGTTTTGACAGTCAGAGTGTCTTGCGCCCTGGACAGGCATGACCACTGTTAGTTTATGCAGGTCCTGATGTGTCGCCGAATCAAAGTTTGCGCGTAGTCCTCTGATGGTGCAGTGCAGTCGTCATGTCCTATTCGACGAGACCGAGATTTGCAGCGTCAGAGGCGCTTTTCCTTTTTACTTCCATCGCGCGACTACTGATGGGGTAGGGGTCATGGCCGGCTTATTTGCGCCTTCCGGTTCCTCGGACGGGGTTTAAGGTTCTGCCGCCAGCTCCATGCGTACCTTTGATCTCTTGCACCCCCACCAGTGTAATCTTACATTAGGTTCTCCATCGTCGTACCGGTGTCGCCCTAGAAATGAAGCCATCGCCGGATGTAATTGGACCCGTATCGCGTCGCAAAACAAACACCGGTTATCGAAGTTGGCAAGCCGCTCGGTAGTCGCGGGAATGTTTAGTGTGGGTACAACCTTCCACCATGTCAATTATGGAGCCCCAATCGCGTGTCAGCTGGGATGCTGCAGATGAAGAGCGGTTTGGAAGGGCTAGACCAACCTTACTTCTGACATCCAAAACGGCCTGAGCTTCGGGCAGGATTCCCCGAGAGACGGACACGTTCTGACGGCTGTGGGTCGTGTCATACCTTTGAGCCAAAGTTGTGGAACATGCGCATATGCGAAGGGGCTAAAAAGTATGCTTGACGCATCTGAGCAGGCCAATCTGTTGGACAGCTTCGCGGCAAGCCCCTGGTATGCTTTTAGTCCAAGTAAAAGCCATGTAGGTCTAGGCTCCAGTCAGAGCATCTACGAATCTTCCTACTCTTGGGTTCGCATATCGGCATCAATATTAAAACCTGGAATTCACCCACCTCTCGGCTCACTCCTCCATCTTCGCATTATTTCGACTCTTAACAGACATCTCAGCTCTTCGATCAGTACCAAATAAAGCGGATACCCTACATACTCTGCATACTATCCACTTTGAGCTTCACAATTCTCCAAAAACCTATCTTGGACGCTATCCATGCTCGACTCCTTCAGTATGGGCGTAGAGAAGCTCGTCATCAGGCCGGGTAATGGCATAGACTACCCCAAGAAACATGACGAAGTCTCTATGGAATACACTGGTAAGACTAGCGATTTACACAATGTCAATATCTGATGGCAACCCAGGATGGTTATTCGACGATGATGCTCCAGACCACAAAGGTGGACAGTAAGCGAACTGACAGAGCCCATGCTTGGGGCTCCAGATAGAGTGCTGTATTGATCATATCTCAGATTCGATACTTCTGTAGGTCGAGGCGACCTGATTACTCCCATCGGCGCAGGCCGAGTTATCAAAGGTATGTTCTTGCTGCCCGAGCCATCCCGCTTCGTACCTGGTGCATATGCACCCTACGAGCCTAGGTATGCACGTTGACTGACCCTCATGCACAGGGTGGGATGAGGGCATTCTGGGCTCTGCAGAAGCATCACCCATGACGCTAGGAGAGAAGGCGACTCTGATCATAACACCGTACGTAATGATCCGACCGACACGTCTTCCCACGTAAATGCCCTGGGCTAACGTGCAATACAGTGATTATGCATACGGCCCTCGGTAAGTCTCATCTGCATTTCATACATCCCGTGATTGGAATGGAAACCAGCAACACGAGATGCCTCCAAAGCATACACCCTACCGCGAATACGAACGCCTTATGGAGCCAAGGACCAACACGGCCCACGGGGTGCCGAGGATCCTTCGAGCCGTTCTTTTCCAATCCTTTCGTACTCATAGACGTTCATGCCGCCGCAACCGCCAACCTTGTACGACACGAATGTCGGTAGCCTCTGACATGCCTCAATGCTTGAACCTTAACGATCTGATAAGATCATGCGACGCAAGCGCTGACCCTGCGTGCTACAGTGGCTTTCCTGGGCATATCCCCGCGAATGCCAAATTGGTCTTGTAAGTGCTCGACTTTACTTCGTCCGCCATTTCAGGTACTGTAGCACGCTTGCGATACCTCATCCATGTGATACGAGCGTGCACTGTCCCTCTATAGGACGCACTCCTCATTAGCTGTTCGTTTTATTGTGCTATCGCTAAAACTGTTCACGGATTACAAAAACTTGGAAATTAACGCTATGACAGTGATGTCGAGCTCAAAGCCATCAACGGAAAGAGAGCAGAGAGCGCTTGAGTGTTACAGCGCTGTCAAACACCATTGCGCCACCCGCTGACCACGTCGGCCGACATATACCCCGTTACTACCCGACCTTCTCGGCGCTAGTATATTCTTAATTGAGGTCAGCACATGTGAGAACAGGAAACGCCTTATTTGCGCCGAAGATCAACACATGTGCTGCCCCAATCACCCCCAATTCCTAATGATCCTTCTCATGCGTGCAAACGCAAAAGCTTTTTCGGTTTCTTTAGTCTCTCGGAGTTCGGCGCTTGGTAGAGGTACACGGGAAAAGCAGACTCAGTTCAATCGAAGCTGTCTTTGTGGCTGTATGTATACGGTGTTGATGAACGAGCCGAGAAAAGCTCACGTTTTGTATACGATGAACCATGTCTCTATACGCTCGTTGCGTGCTGCAGCTTTCAGATTATGTTTCACCTCCCGTCCGAAGTCACACCGCTCATTGGTGAACTTGGCCATAGTCGGCTTGTAGAGGGTGATCTGCAGAAAACTTATACGTTACTTGAGTTCCAATATCCGTCAATCAAAAGCGAGTGGTCTGCTTCATCTTGCGAAAATCCAAATCTCCAGTCACTCGTGCTCAAACGAGCTTCTCAAATGGTACAAACCAGCCGTACTACTTTGTATGGCTGGTATGCAGTGACCCGGATCAGAGGTTCACCTTGATGCGGAATAATACTCGGCTGAAAACCACTTGTGCATACGGCACGAGCCGTAGCAAAGTTGCACACCAACAGTCATCTCTTCAAACCTCACTGGACCACGTTGCCGGAATCAAATAAAGCCCGCTGTCGGTATACCGAAGACCAGTAGCATGACTCAGATCGCAAGTCTTTCGTTGGCTGGCGGTTGTCGCGGCTTAGGTTCAACACGGCAGATGTGGCATCGTGTCACCGCAACCTTTCACGCTTGGTTATCAAACCCAACTAATCGCGGAAACCTCATGACCTCGCTATAGCTTTGCCCTTTCTTGGAGTGAGTGGGGGGTGGGGGGGGGGGGAGGGGAGCAAGCTGGCACAAGCGAAACATATGACACGAAGGGCGTCCTCCTATCTGACCTATCAAGACAACGCATTCGTCGTTCAAAGGATAACCTCTACCAAAAGCGGCTTTCTCAACATTTGAGATCTAGAGCTGCTATCTCCAAATCTTGAGGTTTACATGGGTTCTCGACAAGGTACTCGACACTTTGCATCGCATACAACCGGTGCACAAAATCACCGATCAGGAACTGGATGTGGAATCTTACAGGAGCCTTGTCGCAACGCATACCATGTCACAACCTATCCCCTTCGTATCTTAACCTTATCCAGGTACCGATCACGGGCCGTGGCCGTTTGACCCACCCTTGGACGCTCCCGGTCGTACCGAGTGCGAAGACGGCTCTTGCATTACATATACTCGCAAACCGGATTATCCTTCAAGGGAGATGTGAGCAAGATGCCTACAAGTGGCACGAGTTGGATGTGTGTGGCGTTGGTCCTATGCAGCTGCATCAGGCACGACTTGATCATGCGCGCGAGTGGCACGGTAGTTGTGCGGGTCGTATTTACATGGGCGGGAGCATGCAATATTACTCGACTTCCGAGAATCCTTCGAGTTACACCCCAAGCTGTTATTTGCGCCCTACGCGAGCTGTTCTTCGAAAGTAGTATTCTGGTGGATATTGACATGCGCAGCTACTACTTTCCGTGGCGCCAGCAACCTTGGATCGTTTGTTGCTCTGGTACTGGCACACGGTCTTGCCACCTACCTACTTAGGTTATTGAACCGTGATGGTTGTACAACATTCTCGCCACCCGAGCAATTTGATCTTCGCAACCCGAAAGAATACCCGAAAGAGTTTGGGAAGAGGCGTAAAGATAGGCTGGCCATATCCCATGTTGAAAGTCGGCGTCATGTCTTCTAAAACCCTGCTTCTCAGACTATGGAAGTCCCGATACAATTGCACGACGCCGGCGCCAACGAGGGACAGGCCACCGCCGGTTGATTGGACCAGGATTTCGTCCCGGGCAGCTACCGGTCTCCCAGTTTCTTCAGGCACATCTTCGCATCGTCAGATATAAACCAGCAGTGGGCAAACGTGTTTCGTAACCTTATTTCCAGTGTAAGAGCGGTATTGTATACTGAAAGTAATGGTAGAATCTGGTGGATACTCATCCGGACCATCCCGAGGTCTACCATCAGTAAGTGCCGCTACAGCTTGAGTGGCGCGGTGCAATGTGCCACGCAATTGCGAAAGAAGTGCATGTACATGATACCATAGATATATGTCATCGTTTCCTTTCTTGGGCAGAATACAGAACTGCTGGTGTACATTGATAATGGACGACAGGATCATACAGGAATTGCATTGCGGCTAATATCGTCACTCCCACCGTCGGTTGCGAACGACGTCCGGGATTACCAAGCTCATCATCGTGCATGTCTTATACAATGCAAGGATTCAATATGTGCATTGACTCCTGAAGATTTTCTTTGCGACGATCACATCCTCGACCACGCGCTCTGAATGTACCTGTGGTATGCTAGTATGGTCCCTCAAACTGACGCGTCTCCAAATTCGGTCATTGCTGCCCAATCCGCGTTTCGATTGAGACTGCAGTAGATGGCGATGATTCATTTGCATTTGCTCCCAGCCGTACCAACCAATGAGGTACGTGCGAATACAGTCCTTTGCGTATGGTTCACCGTTCGACGCGCCAAAGTGGTTCCTTGAACCGCACCGTTGGATTGCCACGTAGGGTTTTGTGGACGAAGGAGCCACACGTGAGGGGAATCACCATGGGCAGATGTTCTAGAACAAGTGCGACAATCATGGGGTACCGCTAAGCCCACCAACACGTCCTCAACGGTGGACTATCGAGAAGACGACGCTCAAACCCGCTCAAGTATGCCAGCCTAACCGGATGCCACAATGTCAATGTCGACTATCGAACAGTGACAGACGTGTCAAGACAATAGAATCCTGGGCTTGCGCTGACACGCTCCTGATCGGCTCATCCTTTCCGCGGAGGTACAAGGACTTGTTAAGGATCCAAATAACAAAGAAGAAGAAACTGCGCCGAAGGTGCATCAAAGATGCAACAAGACCGCATCTACCCGGTGACTTCGGAGACGGCTATGAAGATGATGTGAAGTTGACTGACGGGCGGTATGACCTATACTGTAGCACGGTAGGGACTACACCTACTGCGTCTAAACGGATAAGGATTGGGCTTCCTTCAGCGACTTGCAAAGCCACGTGATATACGTGACATGAAAACGGGTCCGCTTGTTGCAACGATTTCGTATGATCTAAGCGCTTTGCTTTAAGATGGACTCGGTAGAGAAAACTTGATATTTTTTGAAAGCATTTGACTAAAGCCTTCCCGATCTGCGGTGAAGCTGATATCTCACAACCAGGTCGCGTTACCAAAGTATCGGCCGATGCAGAAGTATACGCAATACAGCAAGAGAACCGACCGCATAGTTGCCGTGGTCGGTATCTGACAGCTGATGGCATGCGGTTGGTGTGGTTGGAGCCGGCTTGGAAGGAGGTCAGCAGCATGATTAACGTGGTGGTACGGCAGACGGGATGCGGTAGTTGAGTGTGGGTGGGTACAGCGGCGGACCTTTGTTGCAGTCCATCGGTATCGAGTCTGGCCTGTGTGCGAGCGTGGTCTATCATGCGACCGACACATCGCTCGTTCAACAACGGTCTATAGGGACAGAGAACGATGGAGGCATTCAGAACCCGAGACAGCTATTATCCCTCGAGTTTTCTATCAGTACATCTTATGACACGACTGGATCCTATCCAAACATGAGGAAACTCGATGTTGGAGAAGACATATGCCCATAGCTTGATAAGATGCACGGCGATCGATCTGGGAGCTGGACGCGTCTAGATCTAGCCTCCCGCGCTTTTGGCTGCTCTCCAGCGGTCGGTGGTCGTGCTGTCGTACAATGGCTCGAGTGGATTGTGGGACGTTACTTATCGCGTTGTTGGGCAAGACACGCTTCTGTTGCAACCCGAGGTTTTTAGCTCCACTTGTGTCGATCTGTACACGCGCAAATCACATGGTACATGTTTGGTCTTTAAATCGACGTCGTGGAATACGCCGTGCTTAACGTAGTTTTCACTAGGACATTGCCTGCGTGGATTCAGTGCACGATCAGTACGTCTAAGCCATAAATCACTCATACAAGACCCTCAGCAGAAGAACGAACAAACATGCTTGGGACTGTTCCGCATCTCTGTGACGTGACATACCTAGATAATTGAACCTGCATCGTGGAGGCTTCCGAGTAGATGCGACATAGATTGACGAGGTATGCAGGCGAGATGAGGCTTCGTTACCGAAGCAAGACGCAAGGACTATATGCCATGTTCTAGAAAGGTTGCCATCAGCTGTACTGTCGGCTGTTCGTTGTTTCGGCCAAACAAACATGATAGTGGTATAAGAAGCTGTTGGCTGAGGAAGCAGATCTTTGATGAGCAGACCTTTGTCACGTGCTGACCAAAAGAGCCCCACTAAAATTCTGCTCATAACGCTTAACCAAAGTGACTACCTAGGTATACAAAGTCAGGCAGACGACCACGCTTCTTGACAGGGTGCACAACCGAAGCACAACTACGGACGACTCGTTGGCAGATTGCTCTGCATGCCCAGATATGAATTGCGTCGCTGACACGGTCCAGTCGAGGGAGCTACGACATTTATCGCACGCTTCACAGCGTTACGCTCCACCCCCAAGCCAGCCAAGGTCAGTCTTTGTTTGCTTCGATTGAGCGCAATCAAGCGCAACAAAGAATAGACCTGTCATCTGTGGCTGTATCGATCTCATCTTGCATTGTGGGAGACTTCCGGTTGGCAAGCCCGGAAATTAAAGGTGGGGATGAGCACTTCTAAATGGTTCGAACTTACCGGCTTTCTGCAACATTGCGACAACGCACTGGCCTGGACGTCGCACTTGTCGATGCATGTTCCTGCTACACATCCTCGACTGGTCGTCATAAAAGATCGCGCAACTCACCGGCTCCAACAGGATCATGACAGCTGTCTTACGACTTGTCCCTGCATACTCTTGGACTGCGATTCAAAAGACCCAATAACTTGTTGCAGACGATCATACTCTGGAGGAATCGACAAGGCCTTGACACAGCCCCTATTCAAGCCTCGCGAAAGGGAGATGGATCGCTTAAGAGAATGGCCAGGCTCGCCAAGCGGACTCATCTCGGGTTTTTACACCACCAACTCGAAGACTTCCACATGGCGCATCACAATAAGGGAGCGCCCAACTTTGTCAACGAGCCAAACAACTGTTTCGCATCTGTGTTGTAGTCGAATTAGGTCGCACTCAAGAGCTGCCTCGTTTCAGCCGAAAATCTCTGCAACCAGTGCAAGCCAGGAAGAACAACAACATCGATCGGCGACGTTCCTGCCGTAATTTACTCTGCTTTCGCACTTTACCCGACATGAGATGGTCAAAGTTAGAACCACTCGCACTGTGACTGCCCTGACGATCAGACACCGCGCTTGGCCGATTGGATCGCCCCTTACCCAGCTTGTCCAGAACCTATCCGTTCGCGGCTAGGACGCTATCCCATGCATGTTCTCTAGACTAGCCACGACGTTTGGCCCCGTCCCAAAGAAGTCCATGCGGTGGCGACGACTAGTTCCATGGCGGACGGGCTTCGAAGTGGGCCTGGGCTGCATGGACTAGGATACAGCCATCTTATTTACTTGCGCATCCCCCAGGTCCCAAACTTCTTTTCTACCGCCCAAACAAGACTTCGTTACCCACGTTCATTCGCTGAACAACTTCACTCTTTCAGGTGTTCAGCCGACATTCTTTCGATCGAATTTTTTCGATTTTCCAGCTTTTCGTCCAATATTCTATCGGTCTAACTTCACAACAATGCAGCTCATTACCCTCATTTCTGCGGCTTCGGCCATGGTCGCCACTACGTCGGCTACTTCCCTCAGGAGCGCTATCACTCTAAACAAAGAGTGCGATACGACCAAGCCCTACGCTCGCGTTATTAACCGTTGCGACTACGACGTTCACCTCTGGTCTGTCTACAAGGGCGGTGGTTGCCCCGACGATGGCATGGTCACTCTCAAGACCGGCGAGACCTACTCGGAGAACTACGCTGACTCGACTGACGGCAAGACTGGTGTCTCCATCAAGATCTCCAAGACTCAGCAGTGCAAGGGCAACGACATCACTCAGTTAGAGTACTTCCGCGAAACGAACGGCAACGAAGCCTACCAATACAATTACCTAGACGTATCATACGTTGACTGCGAGGGCGAGGACTGCCCGGCACGCAAGGAGGGCTACTACCTGGTAGCAGGTGATCAGTCCGGTGTCAACGTCGCGTCCGCTAGCAACACGTTCTGTCCCATTCTGTCTTGCCATGACGCTGCTTCTTGCGACAAGATGTCCTACGTCCTTCCAGACGACGTTCAGACGAAGACCTGCCATCTCAACCAGAGCATGGACTTCTACATGTGCGGTGGAGAGGCACCTTCCGGCGACTATGGCTCTTCCCCTAGCGAGCCCGAATCTTCTTCCGAGTCTTCTGCTGAGCCTTCAACCAGCTCCACTAAGAAGACCGAATACTCCGCCGCCAAGCCTACGCCTACGCCTACGTCCACCTCCGATTCCGACGAGGATTCCTACACAGCTGATACTGAGGTCGCTGCTGCCGCTGTCACCCCTGCGCCCGAGAAGGAGGACGAGAAGCCTTACCAGGGGCTCACCAAGACCAAGGTCGTCTACGTTACTGCGTACGAGTATGTCAACGCAAAGAGGCACGCTCACGACCACGCTCGCCGTCACCAGCCTTTCCACGCATAAGCTACCCATGTCAATTGTATATTATGGCATTGGTGTTAAAGGGACTGATTTCTTCCATATTCTACGAGCTGATAATTCAGGATACCAATTTCGCGATATACCCAGAAAACCTAAGAAGATATTGGAGTTGATCCAACTCAAGTAATGACAGAGGTAGACAGTGTCGCAGGCCCAATCTATTCGTTTCTACACTATGTTATCGGCTCGCATCTGTCATGCTTGACTCTACCATCTTCATCCTTATTTCTTGCCTCCCATGTTTTCCGAACGACACATTGGGTGTGCTCTTTGGTAATCTTGAAGGCCGGCGCCTCTGTTACTTGCTCGCATTTTTTTCTCACGAAGTCACGATATGGGATACCACCTTTGAGATCTAGCCCTCACTTGGGCTAGCGGGATATATTTGTTTCATTCGTTCGCTTCGTTAATGACTTTTGGTTCCTTTTTACTTGAACGCGGACGTGGGGTTGTATGCAAAGACGTCTTGGCTTGGTGTATCTATTTGTTGTTCGAAAATAGACGTATTCGCTATCATGTCACAGACGCTTTTTGCTTTGTGAACTTGAGTCATTAGGATGCATGCATGCGTGGCTGATTCGCGTCACATCGCGAGTCTTCTCGAACTTGCTGCATCACTTCGAAACCTATTTGTGAAGCCTTGTTTTCTTTTCGTGTCGCAAAAATGGAGTAGGCTGTGTTTCAAGATGAGTCGTGATGTTAAGAATGCATTTCGAAACACCTTTGCATGCTTATTCGGTTGTGTCGCCTGATGATGTATTTTGACCACGCGATCCCCCTGCACTATTTCAGACTCAGATCGCTCTGATCAACATGTCCATCAAGCTCATGCATCAGACCATTCCGTGGCTATCAGCGAACATATTTGCAACACCAATCCATGTCGCAAGCACTCCAACCCGCCTCTCAACGTCACGCATCACCCGCACGAGCAATCTTTCCGCAGCTGACAGCGGCCAAGTCGCGCACCAGGCCATTACGGGCCACGCAGCCAGACCTCCGCTTTGAGCCATGGTTGGGAAATCTACTTGTTGCAGGTTCGCATGCTTAGGCCCACCCTCCGCGACCCGAGAGTCGACATCCGTTGCGTCACTCCTTTGCCATGGGACAGCCCGTAGTGCATCGAAAATTGCCGATGCCTTGCAGTATGCAGCACCAAGACGACCGTTGGACGCCGTTCAATCGCCAAAAGCGTTGGTCTCATTGTGGACCAACCGCAATCGGGCGTAAAGTGCGAGCCGAACTTCTGAGGAACCACATATGCCTTTTTTCTGTTCGGCCACACAATATACTCGCTCTACAGCAATCTATGTATCACACAACTAGCAGAATCTGCACCAGAACCTGCGTTGTCGTGCAGTAGTCTGACGTTCCAGAACAACACCGTAGTTGGTTACTTTGCTCCACGCCGTCACATTTTCTATGGATCCACTCATATACTCATGAAGTCCAGCGTTCCCATCTGCCATTATCGATATCGATGGGGGTGCATTCGTGTATACAACTCAGCACAAATGTACCTCAACAAAGGCAGTATCGGGCTGTCCTACCCGCTGCGGTCCATGATCTTTGGGGGTTGGGGGTTGGGGGTTGGGCCAACGTCCGGATTGTTGGGAGTAGGAGGAAGTTCCGGCTTAGTGAACCATGGCATTCTAGATCGTCGCCACCACTTTCGACGGTAGATATTGGTTCTCAAGGCAACCGTTGGATTCTGATTGCGCTATTCTTGACAGGCTTGGGATAGGTATACGGCACATACGAACTAGACGACATTTTGGTAGAATATATTGCGTACTCCGAGTACATTGACGAACCCCCAACGAGTAAGGTTACTTAACACTAAACCTCTTAGCGATCGACGCCCATCATGGAAGTCGCCTTCTCTATGGAAGCCAACGTCGTCCCGAGCAACTTTGTATATGTCAGCCCGTCTTTGGAGCGTCTACCCACTCCACTGCGTCACTGCCTCCAACCACCTCAATGCCCCAACGCTCCTCCCCATTTCTGTCTTTGAACCATCCCAACATAGTTTTGACGTCATTGGCTTTCTTTAGCTCTACCCCTCGTTCTTCTACCAACCTAAAAAGCCGATCGCTACCCGCGACGAGTACTAGTACGTTAGCGATGAGTTGAACATCGCGAATCATAGAACTAGTGTATTTCCTTTGTAGACAACTGACCACGGCTGTAGTGCCTACAAGCCAGATGATAATGGCAACTGACAGATACGTGGCGATTGGGTTCATATGAAGAACTTGAATTCGACGGGATACCAATGCTTCCACCGTGCGATTGGAGGTTGATTCTTCGTACTCGCGCTGCGGAAGAGCTCTACCATTCCATATCACTGGTGCCCCCAAAATAGCTGTACTATTGTCACCGATCCTTTGGTAGCCAAGACCACCTTTGTCTAGAGAAAGACCATGGCTAATGAAGTGTTGGAAAAACGTTTGAAATGTTTGGTCTGCGTGTCGAATAAGCGTCGCATAGTCGAGTAGAGCCTGTGGATCTTTGTTTGTGAGACTATACATGCCATAAGTCATCAAATCCATGTTCATACCAATCTCATGATCGCGCATGACAAAGGCATTGTCGTGAAGAGACTCCGCGTAGGATGTCCCTGTTGGGCCGATATTAGGGTCTGCGGCTTTGAACATGGAGCCCATAAAAAGGACCCCATAACTTGTAGTTACGTTCAACGGCCCATCGTATGTTTCATCGTAGCGCTGCGTTGAATTCCCGTAAGTCAGAGCATGTCGGACAAACACTTCGGACCACGCTGATTGTGCAGGTTCAACAGACCCTATGATCTCGTACGAATGGACCGTGCCCGCACCTTCGTCCACAACCACTTTCGCGTCTGCCGTTTCGACGATTCGCATGCAACGAGCGGCCTGTAGATCTGGTACGTCCTTGAAAAGTAGCATTTGCCCATCATCCTGATCTTGCCCAATAAATGCGAGAGGCCTGCCGACGATCCAGTTCGTGACAAATGTAATCGGCCACTGGCTGTCCGTGTTGGGAAAATTCTCGACATCGACTGGCGACCAGTACCCGATTACTGCTGTTTCCGATTCGCCATTGGTCTCATTAGAACAACATTGTAGTAGAGCGCTGGTGGCAAATGCTGACGTGTTTAATGGACTGTCATCGAACATTGTATGATTGAAGGAATAATAATTCTTCAAGCCTTTCAACTCATATGACCCACCAAGAGATTGGATATCGTTGGATTGAGTGAGCCATGTTGAAATGTTGGTAAACTCAGGCACTTCCTCGCATTCTAGACGAGCTCGAAGAGCAGATGTTGTGACTGTTACGTTCTTGGAATATGGCATGCTAGTCTTGGCATTCGTCTGGAGAATGCTAGCAAGATCGAGAGGTACGAAACTCCAGCCATCTTGAGTCCAAGAAGGCTTAGTACCGTTGAGCGAAAGCTGGATGGCAGCACCTGGTAACCACCTCCTAGGCGGGTCAAGAAGGAGATTATCGAGCACTTCGAATGGAGGCCGAGCTGGATGAGGCCGGCTAAGTCGAGATTCGGAGGTCTTCACTGTAGTTATGATCGGTATCTGTCGAACTTCCAACATCCTTTAAAGAGTTGCATGGTCAGATACGTTTGCAGCTTGCCGCTCGAAGAGCGCTGACATCGAAACAGTAACTAGGAAACCGGGATTAGCAAGCTCACTGGCAACTGAAGGGGATGCCATACGAATCTGATAGAGAACACTCCCAGTAGCGACCATGAATAACATCCAATGCTTATTGCAAGCGGCTTTGATAGCTGCTCCAACCCAGGTTTTGGATCGGTACGTCAGACCTGCTCCATTGGAAATCGGTGTCGGCCGTCGTGAGATTGCGATATAGGGCTGATAGATTCTAAAGGTTGAATTTAACTGATCCCACCACAAGTTGATTGTTATACTGACTACTGTGGGTGCAATAGATATAGGGGCGAAGGTGGAAAAGCTCAAGCCCAAGCTTGACATGTCAGCTTGGTAAATGAAAGCAAGCTGAGAAAGCCGAGACTTGGCAGAGAACGCGTTCAGTACCAGAACAGCCACGAAGATGAGGATAAAAAAGCAAGAAAGGAAGAACAGCATACGCAACCGAATTACTAGGCGCTGCCGGTAGCTAGATGACCTGGAGATTGCGGAAGCTGCTGGATACACTGTTAGTTCTCAGCTTTGGTGTTTCATCAGCTGCCAACTTACGCGTAGTTATACGATCACCACTTCTTGCCGTATGTAAGCGACCATTCCGCATGTAGAAAGCATTGTTTCTCAAGGGTTGATGAAACTTATAGCTTGCTACACGATGACCGTCCCAAAACGTCGACGACCGTTCCAATTGGGATCGAAGTAACATGGCATGTCCGATAGAACTACCGGGGTCTATGCTGAGGTCGAGTGGTCGAAATGATAGTCGCGATACCCATGATACCATGACAAGGAGCAAGAAGGACACCAATAAGAGAACGGCCAAAGCGATTGCAATCTCTCGGAGTACAACAATCCTATCTTTGATCATAGTCACCACTCCTTTGGTAACACTGATATCAGTTGCATCTGGATCGCCGAGAGCCTCACGAAGACATTCTGTAAAGAATCGCCCTTTGACTCTTCTCGCTTTAGCTGCGAATGCTTTGTCATCTAACATCTGAATGACGTCGAACGCATCAAGGGCGCCAAGTAGCGGACCAAGCCCAAAGAACGCTGGGACAGGACTTGAAATGTTCGGATTGGAGTAAGGACCCTCATATCCAACCAACGCACGGTTCGCATCTGTCGCTACGCTTGCGGCGTTGAAGTAGTCTTTCCAACTATCTCGTAATGCCGTCGATTCGAACTTGGGAATATCAATCAGAGCCTTCGTAATTGGCTCGCGGTGAATGTGTTCAGATTGTATGGATGTGATGTTCGGCTCTTGGCCATGTCGTATCGAGGTTGTAACGTTGCGGTTCTCTAAAAAGTACTGTGATTGACAGAGCAATACCTTCATGCGGAAGTCAGGTGAGCGTTCGTAGGTCCGATTGAGCTCGAGTCCTGACCCTGCGGCGGCGTTCATCTCCACCTCAAAGGCCTTGGTCCATGGAGTGTTCAGGATGATGATGTCGCGGTCTGCGCATTCTCTGGAGGCGTTATGACGTGCATATGGACTAGTTGAAGAGACGTTGGCAGGAAAAGGCATCTTACCAATAGGCAGCACCTCACTCCCAACGTAAAAGGCAGAAGTGTTGGACCATGTTAGTCCTCCATTCAAGGCCAGGTTGACTCCAGGGTGAATGGTCATCTCGTATCTGCAACCATCGTTCGACGTTAAGACGAAAGTTATCATAGGTTCCGTACCCTTATACGGTCCGTGACCCATGACATCGTAGGCCTCGTACCCCTTCGGCTCAAGATTGGCGCTCTCTAATGCCATATCCCGGCATTCTAGCTCGGTATAAATGATTGCCGTCTCTGCCGTTCAGGAACTGAACTGAGATACCAAATTAGGACATAGTTGTGCTGAATCCGTTAACGGCCAGAATGGAAGGGCGATAGATGTATCCTTGATCCATGCAGAAGTGGAGATGTTTCTCATCAGCGAAGACATTGTTCCGAAGTAAGTTTCCCTGTTTGCAACGACGGGTAGTTGGAAGCCGGCTCTAGGAACATTTCTGCTAATGTCAAATGCCTTGGTGATTACCATCTCCTCAGATGTAAGAAGGGCGGAGGATAACGGAGATATAGCAAGGAGAGCCACAACGTTGACGAGAGCGGTGCAGATAAGGCACCAACTGGTTCTGCCAACCGACTTCCGCCTGAACATACTATCCAGAAAGATAGCCCACCATGCTCTTGGCGTCTGAAGTACTGTACCGTCGGCGCTGGCGCCATCCAAAGATGCCTGGGCTAATCTTGCGAATGGCTCCGTTCTCTTCGCATCTTCGAACAGGATGACTGTCGTCTGAGTGTACAGCACTGCTAGCAGGGTTGGTGTAAAGCGCCATCCAAAGAGTACTATAGAGGATCCATTATCCGCCCCGATCCCGTAGTGGTGTTGGGAGTACCAAACCAGTAGTGATATAGCAATGCTCAAGGTGGCGGCCGTAGTGATGGGAACCAACAGGAAATACCATCGAAACGTGAATGGAAGCCAGCTCCCTTTACGAATTGTCGGTGGTTGTCCTTGCCACCTTGTCAGTTGTCTACGTTCAAAATGTACGCTTGATATCTAACCTGTGCACGGGGCCGAGGTATCACCTGCAGGCCGAGCATGAGGAAACACCCCGATGGAGGACACAGGACTGTTCAATGTTAGGTCCACTGTGGCCGAAACTCAAGACCTGACAAATGATATAGACGCATGAGTAGTTGACAGATACAGGCTATTTAAGCCATACAAGTACAATATTCAACTTGCACGTGCATCTATTCTCTGCGTAAATATATTGCGGCACAGCAACGCTGACTCCACTTCTGATTCAAGGTGATACTGACATAGTGGGTGGGTCAAGCTCTCGGGGCCATTGTGCAATGATGTGGTCAGCTAAGCGCCTGGGTGGACACTTGGGTTCGACGCAGCGGTTCGCGCCAACGAGCCAGCGCCAAACACGCGCCGAGGCGGGCGGGGGGGGTTTTTTTTGCTCGATTATCGAACGGAGCGAAGCTCACGTGGATTGCTTGCTTCCTAAGTATGACACAAGAGAGACATAGAGGCCGTGATGGAAAAGCAGCTTGGCACCCGGGCGCGCGATCGTCATGTGGGAGAAGAGTACCTGAGGCTGTCGCTTCTAAGGTTCTTGCACGACCCCTGTGGAAGTTTCTAGTGGCCACTAACTACAGATGGCGTAGCGTCCTGTTACGAGACTCACTCAAGCTTTGGGACTGAGCGCCAGAATGACCACTTGGTCAAGCGATGCCAGAGACCGTATTCAAGGAGCATCTGCGGGACGTGATAAAGTGGAGGATGGGAATGAAAAGCACGGGTTTGGATGTCAGTGCAGGCAGAGGACTAGTCAGTAGTCAAGACCGGCTACTGGATGCCTAATTCGATTAACTCGCCCACTAAGGTTTGTCTCTCCTGCTCTTACGATACGTACCTGGCCTAGAGAGGAGTCGCTGCAGCAGTGCGACGTATCGTGACAGGCGGCGCTGCGCGCCCCTGGGCAAATAGGCACTCGCTAATGTTGCACTACGCGGTCGAAATCCATGCCGTCTGAGCCCTTGCTTGCATGCTCAAGTTTGAAACCACGACTGGTGTTGTGATCTAGAACATGGCGAGCTATAATTTCGATTGAGGGCGTTCGTTCATATCCTTCGAGTGTACCGCTCTCTCACGTATTGATCAAAGGCCTCAGGCTATGCACGGACTCATAGACTGCTTGTGTCCCACTGGGATAGAATTAAACTGCGCCCGCCCTCTTGGCTTCCTTTGCCCCTCTAAAGACCAGCTTCAGTAGCTCACCCGTTCCAAACAATACGAGCTCTTTCTTCACTCCGCTTCCAGGCGGTTTAATTCTACTACACATCCACATTCTGTACAGAATACATTCTATGGCCTTCGGGCTATTCCCATCCAATTCCGAGGAGCCTACATCGACACTTTGCTTGGGGTGTTAACGAATACCTCAACCAGTCGGCGCACATAAGAAGATATGGGCTTGGATGCTGGTAGTGATTCGATAAGTCTGAGTCGGCATTGGCAAGCCTAGGTAGGAGGGAGAGCCCTGCCCTCCTTCGTTGGGGTCTTGGCTCAGTCCAATACGTCTCTTACAATCAAAACTAAATACTGCACGATCCTTGTTCTGACTGTGGAACGAGACGGGCTTGAAACATGTGCCAGTTTCACAGTACCTCTTCACGTCGTTGGTCGCAGCGACGCTATAGCCCCTTTCCTTGCCTGGCACCGGATGAGCCCTATTCGATCCACTCGAAGAGCTGAGCGGATGCATCTTCACGTAGAGATCCTTCAGTGAACTGAGCCCTAATCTTGATTTACGCGCGCTTTTCTGTGCCCTTCTATCCCACTCATGTTGTCACTCACAACTTAAACCTGGAATACTTCTACCACGCCTAACATGTCGAATCGCATCGTCATAGACCTTAAAGAAGCCATATTTCATGGAAAGACGAAGGTCCCGATTGAAACCAAGGTCCTGCCAGCAGCCGAAGTGGATAGCTTCAGACCATCGGCAACGCCCAGCAGTGCAGACGTGCTTCGGGTTAGCAATGACCCCATATCAACGCGTAACGGCCAACAGACTTGTAGGCTACAACTCCTGAATAAGGCCTATAGTGGGTTCGCAGAAGCCATGGTACCAAAGCCAGAAGATGATCGTGTGAAGCTACTTCGTGAACAGGATAAAACTTTGATACGACTTCTCTCGAAGATAGTCAAGACGAAACCGAGATCAAAAGAACTAGTGTTCAGCTTTGAGAAGAAGGGAGAAAAGTAGGCGACCCCATACCAACATTAGTTTAGGGGTGGATGTTAACCTGGTTGTGCTAGTCTCATTGCTAATCAACTAGATGTTGGCGATCTACAGGCTAGAGGTGCGGAAGTCACACGTTATAAGATGAACCGGGCAAGACAAAACGTTCTCAGCTTCAAACGGGAGGCCGGAGATGCTCGACGCGGGAATCTCACTCGACCTGTCTTGAGCCGTGAACTAGCCGTCGAACACTGTGCCTTCGTGCGCGACGTCATCAAAGAGGATTCGACCGTCGACACAATCATTTACGGAGACGACGTAGATGGCAGCACTGTTGCACGCTTTATCGCATGCATATCGCCTGCTTCTCGGTCTGACCTTCCCATCCACGATCTTGTCGAGATCTTTGACGTAGGTCACCAAGAATTTTTAGCCACAAAGGTAGAGTGGACGATGAAGGATTTGGAAGATCTCTACATGTTCGCACATGCGATGGGTGCTTGGGATGTGTGCGACATGGTCATTGACCGAGTTCATGGAGAGCTACATCGCCCCAGCAGCGCCTGATACGCTCCACAGATGGGTTGAGCCCTGCGTTCCTAAACTTTCTTTCCAAGTACGAGAAGAAAGGCTTCGAATTCTTTGCCGGCGTTCTTACCACGAATGTTGAAAACACTATGGAGCTACTGCAGACATCAGGGTTTGAAAATTGGCACCAGTGAGTCAAGCGTTCGCTAACTGAAAAGTTGGAGTCTGATGATATATTCAGTGTGAGCAAGAATGACGCAGCCGCAGTTTGTTCAAAGTACCACCACCGTCAGGGTTCGGAGAAAGGGTGCTACAAGTCGAGAGTGCCTAAAGCGCCCTTGATGATGATCAACAGTGCTCCGCAGCAGCTACCTAACCCGCCGCCAACCCCCAGGAAGCGACTCGATCCCCTCAGCGTGAGCAGTCACCTAAAAACAGGAAAAGGAGAAGGCTTTGGGCTGATAGGCTAGCTTCTCAAGAAATCGAACGCAAGACCAAAGCGGCAGTTAGAAATAAGCAATTTGGGTTGAGACACGAACAGGCCAAGACAAGGTTCCAGAAATTTTGACAACAGCTCTACAACGACTTCGAGTACGCGGGGCCCTCCAACTCCGAGCACTCATCAGATGATGAAGACTGCAACGCGACTATTGTCCATCTTCCCGAGGCATACAGCAAGGCCCGTGATCACTTCCGAAATAGTGCTGGATATTATGAAGAACCATTTCAAAACCCTCAGCTTTCATCTAACTCGAACCAGGCGAGACAGGTTATACAAAACGTAGATAGTTTGAGGTATCGCGACGATGGAATGAATCTTGTTCAGGACACTGCGGGGATGCAGCGCAAGAAGGTGGCAATCGTACAGGAGAGACTGCAAATGGTTCGTGACTACAGGTATATTTCGGACAATGGGAAGGTTCGAGGGCGATTGAAGACCGTGCATGGGCTAGCAAGTGAAGACGTTGAAACGACCGGCGAGGATGAAGGTACCTGCTAGAACTAGAATACTTGTCAGACCAGCGCGGCGACTAAAGTAGCAGTCGTTTGAGCCAGCATACTGTGTTAGTGTTTAAGCTAAGGAAACGTTTACGCAAGGAAGAGTACCTCATATTAATGCATAAAGTCAGTGTATATCTCACATGGCTCATACAGGAGCATTTCTTATGCCTGTTCGCACTGGCTGTGTTCCATGTACGGCTCCTTAGGCGGAATTCGGATGGTTTTGGTAGATTCGAATTGCTTGATATGTGAAGATATTCGAGCGTCGGCAGTAGTATGGGCGTTGGTCGAGTTTAGACGTCCTCGTGATAGCGTTTTCCTCGGCCCAAAAAATGACATGGGATGCATCGTGATGCAGTTGGTAGGAAAGAACATGATGTTTGGAAAACACCCTGGCTTCATCGTTCTGATTTCGCTGAAAGCTTCCACTACCTCCACCGAACATTGGAAAGTATTATACACCCGTTTGTTATACATAGCCATGACCCACAACTAGGATGTCAGCGTACTTGATGAGCGACGAACGGTGGGCTATCAGCACCTCGTTCCCGCCTTGACAGCATACCTACCGCCTGACATGTCCAGAATGCGCGATTTTTTTTCAAAAACAAACCTAGAGCAGATTTCGTAGGCCGTCCAGATAGCCATGCGAGTGTATGATCGGGTTGAAAGGACTGATGGAGAAGTGATCTCCGGCTACACAATGGCACAATGTAAGCACTATGTGCCTAGGGACCATTACAAAGCAGTTGCGGTACACCTAGATGGATTCGGCAGCCGGTCGCGGGAGCAAGGCCTACCCGGTATATCTGAAGAGTCGGGATGCTCTGAGATTATTAGATGCAATGCAATAGAAGAAGTTGAAGGTAGTGCTCGCGCTGTGCAGGTTTCACCAGTCAAAGGGCGACGACTGACTAGGTCTTGGTGGTGTCGTTATGGAGGTAGTGGAGGCGGTCAGCACGCAGGTGCTTCGGAGATTTATACGCGTATTCGAGATACGACCAAGGGGGTGCTGAGTGTCGGTCAAACTATGTAGGTAGTCTCAGGGATTCAAGCCATCAGCTTCCCGTCTTCTGCTCCAGAGCACACATCTCACGTTTTGCGGCGTACATGCAGGCGTTGCTTGAGTCAGTTTTTCCGAGTTCTCGGCCCCACACACGTGCGCCAACGCCAAACTCGCGTCCCCTTCTATCGAACCTGTCCATCTCCTGGCCGTGCGGATAATCTTAATGACAAATACGCTTCCCACAACAACTGCCGACGTCTACACAAGACGTCGATAACACCCCAAGGCCACGTGAAGCTGAGTACCACAAATCGCGCCAGCGGCTCTAATGTAGCTCCGGAATGCTGCCGGTGGGGCAACTAGGTGCATCAATCTAGGAGATTGCGCCGTAAATTGTCAGTCTAGAGTAAATCACAGGTCTGTGCAGAGTATAACGACGATACTTAGGTACATGCTTGTGGTACAAGTATACGCTTGTTTGTGCATCGTTTCCCATTTTGATATTCCAGCCTTACGTTGCGTCAAAGTTGTCCTCAACATGCGCCTCACCATCCTCGCCTCTGTAGTGCTTGCACCTCTAGCCGTTCTAGCTGCTCCAGCCGAGCTACACAGCGGATCAGACGTGCTTGCAGCACGCCAGGCGGGTCCTACAAAGCCAGCACCATGCGTACGCTCGTGGAAAACAACGGAAGCACAAACAGCCACACGCGCTCATGCCTTCGCCCATGCCTTTATCTACAAGAAAGATATCAGTAAGGCGTTCAAGTACATCTCGCAAGACTATATTGTAAGGGTGTTATCACGTCTACACAAGATCAACGACGACTAACAAACCACGAATAGAACCACAATCCTATTGCACAGAACGGATCTGGTTAGTAATATGCCTGTATGTCAGGCAGACACTGACTTCGTACACCCATCTTTAGATTCCGCATGGGATATCCTCTCCCCAATTTGGGCTTCGCAGAACATTACACCGATACGCACAGCTTTCGAAAACCCGCAAAGCTGGCTCAACTACCGCTCCGAAAGTTTTGGGGAAATTGTTGACAGGTATCGTTGGGAGGGCGGATGTATCGTTGAGCACGTGAGTCTTGCGTTGGTGCTGAAAACGAATGCTCACTAACTTTGCAATTTGCAGTGGGATCAGGGAGAGAAGTTTCCAACGCGACACGCCTAGAAAGACGAAAGTCAACGTGTAAAGAGACAATTGGGCGCCCAGGCCACATATGAGAGTGTGTACATACATGAATAACGCGAACGCGTTTCAAATACGAATGCCAGAGTACCATAACAGACACAGCAAAGAGATATCCTATACCTGTTTCGCGTTTATTGAGGGTCGTGACGCCACGGCCATCCTCCTAGATCCTTGTCAGGCCATCACGTCCGTGCATGGGCATCGACTCCCAACATTCCCAATTTCGCTACATCAGTCTCTCTCACTTCCCCTGTATGATCAGGTGTTTTATCTTAAGACCGAATAGAGGAGACCACTGCTCATACAACCATCATGGACTTCCCTTTACCCTCATCCTTGTCGTCGCACTCAGGGCGTAAATGCTCCTCCGAAGGTCTAGCACTGGCACCGATGTAGTGCTCCGCATCAGCATCAGTATCAAGGTAGTCTTCTCCGCGTAACAGACTGTACCGCTCTCCGCCCTTGCCCGTCTCCTTCTCCCGCTGGGCGCCCACTATGAAGTTGTTGTGGCAGTTCGGACATTCGTGCACCCGTGGAGCAGCAAACGAGGACCACATTGATCGAGCCTTGTAGGCAAAGAAGCAGAAGTGTACAAACCTATCAATGTGTTAGCTAGATACCTGCTTGTTGATCTTCTAGACGACTGACATGTTGACGATCATGGGGGAGGTTGTGTATCCAGCCAACAGGCCATATCCCGGTGCCTCTAGATTGCCAGTTCCAACTGCCCAGATCGGGATGAGTATTGCCAGATACATGACACCCGCCAATCCGTCTAGAAGAGTGAACCTGGGCCCTGGTGCACTACCACGTCTTCGTTGATAAGCAATGCTCACGGTAGATGCAACAGCGGTCATGGCGAGCGGAATATAGCCAAAGCAGAATGCTGTTACATTGTGATTGTTGAGGGATATGATTGTCGTGGCAGTGAGAAGGGGTGTTGCGAGAGCGCTAGTGAAGAGGGTTAAGACACGCAGGGGGCGTTCTGAAACCATGGTCATCTTGCTTGTAGAGAACACTTTGGGTGTTTGCGGATGCAGGCCGAGATGAATGGATTTACTGTTCGAAAGAGGTGAATGTTGTTGTACAGCGGAGAGAGAGGCTGAACCTCCAGCTTGATATGTACGGCCACGAAGTATAAAACCGTCGTATCATCTCCCAGGCAACAAGAAGAGTCCATGTAGCCGCATGTGCATTGAAGCCGCGTACACATCTGTAGCGTCTTGTGGCATTGCCATCCAATTGATCCATTCCTTCGGATCAATGACGGAGAGGCCCGGCAGTAGTGAGACAGCGTAGCTGTGTCTGTTCTCCCGAGTACGGGTCCTGACCAATGAACAGTGCGAAGGGGGTGGCTGTGTTGGCTGCATTAGGTATAGCGCAAGTGGGCGGACTACTCGGGTCCTGTACTCAGGGTCGTACTGCGTGGATACATGGTCTTGGAGAAACTGCCTTGGGAGATGGATTACTAATTGTTGTGGTCCAGCGTTGCTTTAACCTGCACCCTCGGAATCCAGGAAAAGCTGCAAGAGTCACGTGACTCGGTCACTACTGCCACCCAGGTATTGCGTCCATTGTTCTATCCCGGTTACGAAGAGCCTTGTTTTAGTCAAAATCATGGAACAGTTCTGGAGGCGGTAGTCTTGGCGTCTATAGTGCATAAGATCGTGCTTAGTAAAACTTGAGGCGTATCGCCAGAAGCTGAGAGAAAAACGACTGTCAGCAACATCGAGGCTGGCAAGTAGCGTACATAACTCCAACAATACCACAACTACCTAGGCAGAGATAGTTAGTAGACTATAGTTGACTTAAATGATGCGTAGATGTGAAAGAGCGTGATGTGCGTGGGGAGGGTGAGCCTAACTACCTAGGTACCTAAATAGGAATACTTCGAGTTATGAGCACTTACAGACTTAGCCCTGGTAGAGTCCTGCATAATTGTTATAACGTACGCTTAGTAGTTGATAGCATAGCACGTACAGTCTCTCGGCGTGGTAACACTGGCATACAGTCGCATCTTTTTGATCTTTCCAAGTGATGGGTAACGGGGATCCATCACGGGCCGTCGGGACACCTTCCTGTTTGAGCCTATCGCGTACTGTTATCGATAAGGTCGCGCATCCTCCAGAACGAGGAGCTGCGGCCAACGACCCAATGCCCATCTTGCGATCTAATCAAGTACGAAAGACTCAATCTACGGGATACTGCTCGAGTCGATTCGATACCTCACAATAGACTAGACTTCCCTTACCTACCTATACAACCACAGCGCGCTGTGGAACCTGAAATCACAATCGTTGAGTCAGAAACGTGCCCAAACCTGACGTCACTATTGAATCACTCAGGTAATCGTCCGTAATTCCTAATACCACATCTCTTACTTCGCTGAATGTTCGTGAGCGACAAAGATCCTCTCAAGATAAAGACGCTTTTCTGCAGTATTCCTAACTCGGCATCAATTCTTGGTCAACAAAGTATGTTTGTAGTCATGCATGATAATATCACAAAACACTCAAGTGTGGTACGAAGTGGCTTGCAATTGAATTCAGATATATACGACTTGCGAATCCTACTAGCCCATATCCTTCTCAATAACCGGACGGAAGAGTGCAACAAAGAGCAACTTAACCACGGACCAAGGTGAGTCCGTAAGCCGACAGGATCTCGTTGACAGGCTGGAAGTAGGTTGTTCCACCGCTTCGGCAGTTGCCAGAGCCTCCAGAGGTAACACCCTGGGCCTGGGAGCCGGAGTACCAGGAACCGCCAGAGTCACCGGGCTCAGCGCAGACGTTGGTCTGCGTAAGACCAGTGACACGGCCCTCGGCATAGGTGACGGAAGCGCCAATGGCGCGGACGGTACCGCAGTAGACACCAGTGGTGGAGCCGGAGCGGCAGATGCTGGCTCCAGTGGCAGCAGCAGTGCTGCCGGCAACTCGGATGGTACCACCGCTGTAGTTGTTGACGAGGCCAGCATAAGTGTTTCCACTAGCAGCGCGGACGAAAGCATAGTCGTTTCCGGGGAAGCTGGAACCTGAAAAGGTTCCGATGTTGGCACCGCTGGTGGTCAGGTACTGGGTGGTGTCACCAGCCGTGCCGCAGTGGCCAGCAGTAACGAAACCAGTGGTGACGGAGAAACCGACAGAGCAACGGCCACCACGGTTGATGAAGTAGGCGTCACCGCCGCGGACGGTAGCGAAGGTGCTGGGGAGCTCGCTGACGGTCTTGACCTCGAACTCGCCCTCGGAGAGACCAACCTTCTTGGCCAGCTCCTCAGCCTGAGCGGTGCTGTCAGCAAGGGCCTCCAGCACGAGCTTGTTGGCAGCGACGTCGACATAGTATGCCGCAATTCCATTTGCAGCTTCCTCCGAGCGCTTGCCAAGGGCCGACTCGAAGTCCAGGTTGTCAAGTGCCTTCTGGGCTTCCTGGAGCTTAGAAAGGGGAGTGGAAACGACCAAAGCGGTGGCACCAGCAGTGGTGACATCGGATGTCAAGGCCTCGTCAGTGACAGCGACCTTGAGCTCGCCATCGACGAGCCAGGCACCACCGAAGGAGCTGCCAGCCTTGGTGCGTAGCTGATCAATGACCTCGGTGGCCTTGAGCTCGCGGGCAACACGAACATGGGCCTGCTCAGCGTCCAGTCCCAAATCGCGCTTCATGGCAGCGAGGATCTCGGGGTGCAGGCTGTTGGCAGCCGTGGTAGGGGCGCCGTAGACGATGGGCAGGAAGACTGCCAGGGCAGCGAGGAATCCGGTGAGCTCCATGGCGATGGTTTTGAGGATAAGACTGAAGCGACGAGGCGTAGATGTTGCAGAGGCGAGATGCTGAGAAGATGAGGCTGCGACACTGATGGAGTGATTGACCTTGGACGAGAACACACACCCGTACTTATACTTGCTCCAGCTTCAACGTTGTGAGTTGCATCAAGCCCTGGCAATCATCTTCCAAGATAGAGCTCTGACTTGGATCCGGCGCTACGAAAAGTCTCCTTCCTCATCCGCTGGAAGGTATTGTTGCGTGATCCAGCGGTATCAGAAAGGTAGTCCGTAATAGGCATTTCACAAGAGATCCAAATTGCATCGACTGCTGCGAAAAGATCTCCTTCCTCATCCGCCGCCAGGTGTCGTTACACGTTCCAGCAGCATCGGAACGACGATCCCCGAAGGGCACTTCACAAGGCATCTGTCCATGGTGTTAATCCCCAAAAGGCACTTGACAAGACATCGGTCCCAGGATGCTGCTTCGTATCGTAACAGCACTCGTCGACAGGAAAACGGACAGACGGCGTGCATCCCTACGCTACAGCATGCCAGTAGCCTAAAAGGAAGGAGGTAGAGATATGATAGAGCTCCAGTAGTGTTGAATTAGAAAGTCGCTCGGATCATGTGCCAGCCTTAGGCCATGACCCCGCACGGACGAATCGTAGATGGAGAACCCCTACACACCTCTTTACCATACCTTCCCGATTGAACGTATATTCCGTTGCCAAGAGCCAAGACCTTTATCGCTTGCAATATCGAAAACATGTCTAGTAGATAGGAGCTTTTCCGTGGCTGCTGTGATTGGCTGGCCCCTCATAGCGTCATGTCTGGGCGTTTCATTCTCTTGGCGAATCTCGAAGGCGTAATCGACCTTGTTCTTTCGTGTCTTGTCGACAGCAAGCTCCGCCTATAGCAGTAGCTATGCATCGTATCGGCAATGATCGCGCTACACACCGAGTGAAGATCCCGGAGGCTGGATTGCAGCATGATGCCCGTTTTGGCCGATCACTGGGTGCGCAACGTCAATCGCCTCCCACGCCATTCAAGGCTAGCGAAGTACCGGATTAAGCATTCTCGCAATCCGCCTCAGTGAACGTCCTCCAATGGACGGCCTTACCCGCAATGATCGACCGGTAGTCTTGGGTGATGCCGTGCCAGGTACGCTCTACCTACTGCCTGAGCAAGGCCAAAAACAACGCGCCATAGACCCATCACAGAGGTTGACAATGCGGCAGCTTGATGGAGTGCGCGCCCGCGCACGAAGTGGGACGTTGGAGACATGAACGCACTTGTGCACGTCTAGCCAGATGCGCCGGAAGGAACCTTGAAAGGCCCCACATGTGCCCTTTGCCGTGCGGGATGCGCCGCTGCGGGCTTCACCTTATCGCATCCTGCTCGCCACTTGGAGCCTATCACAAGATGACCAGGCCTGTCCCAGATCTTACATAGACCAATGGATACGATGTGTGAAGAATTGTGGCCAAGCTTCTATCAGCACTGGTGGTTTCTAGTTGCCTCGGTTAACATCCGAACAGCGAGCTTCGACCGTCCGATGGGTTAGTTTCTCGCCAGTACCAGTTTTCAAGTTCAGTCGCGATATCGCTATTGTAACGACTCGCAGCAGATGGGGGCTCACGAGTGTCTCTGATCTGACGGCCTGCAATCTGATCGGAGCCATCGAGGCCGCACATCAGGGCACCCCCTTTGGCCGCGCTTTTGGTCCATGTACATGTTTCCCCATTGCAACACCTTGGTAGAGCCGTAGGGAAAAGTGCGGAGGTGGTCATCAGAGCATATTCGTCCTCTCGTTGACATTGCGCCGCCCATCGGCCGCTGAGTCGACCACCAGTGACGAACATGGAACTGGTAGTGATCGGTCAGCTCAATGGTTCAGCCTCGAGTAATACTGTCAGAAATGTCGACGCGAGACAATTACCAGGAAAGAGCGCCTTGGGCCAGTACCAGCTTGCCATCGTCCACCTTGACATATGTACAATCCACGTCCATCCTGGGCCCACTCAATACGATCAATAATGGTCATGTGTGTAGCAGCGAGAGATTCGAACAACAGGATGCCGAAAGCCAGCGAGCCACAACATCAAGCCAAGAGTAGTGGCAGCAGGGGTTGCGAGTTATGTTCGGCGTCAAACGAGAGGTCAAAATTCCATGTCACCAGCTGGCTAGTGTTCATCTGCTCAGTCTTTCTGCAAGTTCGACATGTTTGTCTAGGCCACCGAACGCTAGCTACGGCGACCCCAACACTCATCATCACCAGGTGGCTTCGAGCATGCCGCGTTCGGGAGGTGAAGATGGAAAGTGATGGCTGGGCACTAATGGTATGAAGCTACAAGCTTACAGATGTTTGGTAGAGCACTAGAAGTGTAGATAATCATTTCGTCTGCAAAGGACCTTGTCTATGAGAGTTAACATCGAAGTGATGGATTTGGAGGAGCTTTGGAGAAGCGCGGTTTTGCGTGCGGTCGAAGACAGCGCTGGCTGTGTGGCATGGGTGTGATTGCAGAGCACAGAATCTTATGGCGCCCCGCGCAATTGGGAACCAGTGGAAGGCAGTGTCGCGCGTAGTCTTCGAGATGGCAGAGGTAATGCAGAACAGGCGCGTTTCGAAAAATGGGGCGTCCACATGGCCAGGTCCTCCTTCTGCTACGCGTCGCTATCTCATCGTCCGTCTCGTGTATTGCGGTCATCAGCATACGGCAGATCCCATCGGTCCGGTCGCTTTCACGGTTCCAGTTGTCATTGTTTGTGTCTCTCTAAGCGTTCCCTACCTCTAAAGCACTCACCGCGTACAGAGCCCTCACCTGTCGCGGCATCGCGTCCGTTTCACTTCCGCCATATAACATCCAGTCTTGCCCGCGTACTGCAGTTAGACTCGAGCCACTGTCGAGTCCGTTCACTGCAAATAGTGTAATATTTGCTTCATCCTAATAGCAAAGCCTCTGCATCGAATCGCAACATCGGCCCATATCACAGCAACCTACCAAGAGATCGAAGACTCTATATCATGATGTTTCCCTGCTTGTTTTTCGTCTTCTTCCAACTACCGAGTTATTTGGGATGCATGTTTCACGTTCGCTGTAGACATCAACATGAGCATAGCGTACCACTCGGCTGCCTGGATTGATCGAGTTGTGCAAGAATACTGATCCAACGTCGTCGTCGAGATCCATTCGCTGTCATGCTCACATCGCCTTCGAATCCCAATACATATTCATTCCTATTGGTTATCTGAGCATCAGGCTCGAGCAAAATGATCAGCGAGAGACGAAGGTGCGGCAGCCTTTCAAAAGTTCAGAAAAGCATTACGTGTCGAAGCCAGCAAGATCGCTGGGGACAGAGACACTGGCCGACCATTGCAAATGATGACAAGTTGTTTCGGGGCTCTCGTCTCGGAAGAAAAGGCAGGATGCAATCCAATCGATACGGAATGCGGCTGGCAGTATGCGGTCACTCGCTCTTTCACTTCACGCACTGGCCAAATTTTTGCCTACGAAGATCTGTCTCTCACCTTCTTGCCCCTCTCTCACGGACCCTCACTCTTACCAATGTACTAGCGAGCTTGCCTAGCTCCTTCGCTCCATGTAAGCTCGCCCTCCCCTCCCACAGTTCATTTTGCACCACACGTTGCACTCGCTCTCTCAACTCCTTCCTCAACTCTTATACCTCCATCGCCCTTCCCACCAACAGAGCAACTGCGAACGGCGACTGCAGCTTCCAAAGATGCGGTTACAGCTCATTGCCTTGCTGGGGCTGGTCACCATTGGTGGCTACGCTAGCATCTCTCCATCCGTCCAAGCTATTCCCACGACTGAATCTTACTCCGCCACCAACCGACACGACGGGCTGAGCCCAGCTGTGCTTCCTAGAACCCCCCAGAGTATACCAACCGATCCGATTGTGGTCACAACATCTGCACGCGGTACTGTCATCCAGCCTTCAGTCATCTACAGCAACCCGCCAGTTGTCTCGAGCGTTGTCGCGCCAGTTGTCTCGAGTGTCGTCGCTCCGTCCCACCACATCGTAACGTCGGTGCAAGGTTCTGCAAAGCCTTCTTCTGTGGCTATGAGCAGCCAGCCAACACCTCAGATCACCTCGTCTTACTTGGAATCTTCGGTGCAAACGCCTGCTCCTCCGTCTTCAGCTACCTCCCCTCATTGGCTATCCTCGGTACAAGCACCGGCTCCACCTTCCTCTGTAGTTCGGAGCGATCAGCCAAGCTCTCAAGCTGCATCGTCCCAATTGGTGTCAGTGACTGTCCCGGTTCTACCACCCTCTACGATTTGGAGCGGCCAATCCACCTCACAAGCTGCCTCGTCCCAGTTTGTACCTGCTCCATCATCTTCCACAACCTCGAGCAGCCAGCCGTCTTCCCAAGCCAGCTCAAGTGATGTTGTTGCATCTCAAACTGTATCTTCGGACCCACGGAGCTCTGCTCCACTCTCTTCTGGAACATCTACCACGCCGTCTCCTGGAACATCTATTACGCCGTCTCCTAGAACATCTGTTACGCCTTCTCCTGGAACATCTATTACGCCCGGGACCTCTGCTGCGTCGTCTCCAGGCAGCTCTGCTTCTAATTCCCCTGGAGTTGCAACCTCTTCAATCGCGGGGTCATCGGTGCCTTCTAGTACTGCAGGCAGCCATTTGCCATCTTCTGCCGTCTCAGCAAGCTCAATTGTTAGGCCATCTGCTGCCTCATCCTCTAGAGTGTCGAGCTCTCCCAGCGGCTCTGGCTCGCCTTCGAGCGTCTGGAGCAACCCCACCGGTAAAACCACAGCTACTGGATCTTCGCAGCCACCTGCTAGTTCTTTGCCTTTCCCTAGATCATCCGTTCAGCCTTCTAGTTCCACGGTAACTTCTAGTGGCCAAGTTAGCTCAGCTGTACAGACCTCAGGTGGCGCAATCCCAAGCAACATTCCAACGTCGGTACAGGGTACCAGCACCCCAGGAGGTACCATTATCAATCCTCCTGGTATCTTGACCAGCGGCATCCCAGGAGCTACCCCCGGGTTTCCTTCTGGTATTTCTGGTAGCAGCACTCCCGGCAACATTAACCCCTCGATTCCCATTAGAACGTCAATTGTCAGCACCCCAAGCGGCATCGGCCCGTTCCCTATTGGAACACCGTCTAGTAGCAAACCAGGAGGCATTGGTCCAGTTCCTATCGGAACACCAACCAGCAGCACTCCCGGGGGCATTAGGCCGGATCCTAGTGGAACCTCGACTGGTAGCACTCCGGGAGGCATTAGACCAGGTCCCAGTGGGATACCAACCAGCAGCACTCCGGGAGGCATTGGGCCAGTTCCGATTGTGACACCAACTAGCAGCACTCCAGGAGGATCTCTACCTAAACCTACTGGAACTTCGAGCAGCCTCCCTTCTTTACCTACCCCGACGGGTTGTCCTAAGGAGTGCCGAGCTTTCGACTGGTGCAAAACCTACTGTGAAGGATGGCTATTTCCCCGGCCGATCGATGAACAACCGCCACATGAATGTCTACAGCCCAACAACCTCCCCTGGTGTCACCCGTGGTGGTTTGGTCCGGATGATACCGACAGTAGTGATGGCGATCCAGACTCACACACAGACAGTGACACCAACTGCAAAGAGAACAACTGCGTTGCTGATTGCATGACGTGGAGAATCGCGACCTTCTTAATCTTCAAGCGGCCTGTATGCCCTTGCACCCCAAAGAAGTGTGACAAGGATGGTGATAGCGACAGTCCAAGCGACAGCGACAAGGACGATCAAAGGGGACCCAAGCCTAAGCCAACGTCATATCCCAAACCCAATAAACCAGAGTGCAAACTTCTCGGTTGCGGATGCGGGTGGATGGGTTTGAACTTTGGACCTGGATGTCCTGGTACAGGCTTCGAGCTAAACATCCCATGTGGTATCTTCGGGTGTAACCCCTGCGCCTTCTTTGGTGGTTGCCCAGGCATTGATCAGCCCGTCAATGCCATATTGGGCCACAGCGGATACTGTCGGGGGGCAGGATGCTCATCCTGCCCACCGGAGCTCTGCAGCCGTCCAGGATGCACCCTTTCGGGAGGTTGTGGACCGAAACCTGGTGCTGCCCCAACTAGGCCCGCAAACGAACCAGATCCGGATAACTGCGAGGACAATCAGCGCACCGTCATCACTGAGCGTTTCATCATGTGCACAGAAGGGTTTGATGTTTCGGCCTTACCTTCGAGCTTTTGGAATACTGGTAGCACATCATCTACGATGGTTACATCGGCTTGTGTACCGTTAATCGATGCCACTCAGACCATCTGCGGGCCGGCCCATGGCTTCGATACTACAACGACAAAAACCGGCACCAACACGCTCACTTCCGATGCTCCAGCATGCACTCGAGCACCGCTCTCTCTGGATGATGATGAGGGAAACAACAATCCCGATGATTCGTTGTTCGACACGTCGAGCATATTTGCCAGCAACACCACGATGTTTGCAAGCTCGACTGCCAAGCATACCTCTAGTATGACTTCCAGCAAACCTGCGTCATCGACCTCTTCGAAAGCGCCAGCTCCTAGCCATACGCCTATGGATCGGAACGGTCACTGGAGGGTGCATATTGGTCAATGGATGTGGGATGACTTTTCGGAAGTAGCGTGGACACTGTACGACCCCAACGGCTTCCACGCCGGTGCGCATACTACGCGCGGGAACGGTTTCGAAGAAATGACGGATTACATCCAGTCAGTCAACCGTCCTTTCCGTGACTCCATGCCTTTTGGGGTCGACATGACCGTGTCAAAACGTAAGCAAAACTATTCAACTTTTATCTTCATTGTACTCACTCCCTCTAGCTCATGACCACGACCATTCTAGAATCACCTTTGCGATCAAAAAGAAGGTCACAGGCTGCGATCTCATGAAAGGCGTTGATTGTAGGCCTTACATGACGACGGAGGACTACACCGAGAGTCAGCCATTCACGTTCCAGACTTGTGGTGAATCTTGCTCAGACCACGGCAAAGTTAGTCCTTTGGGAGGTGCTGCAGACTTGTGGTGTGATGATCTTAATGTGGCCGACTGGGAGAAGTTGGCCACTGGATGGACACGCAAGTTCAACTGTGGATGGAAGGGTTTTGATTGAAACTTTCATCATTGTAGAGTCAATGCCATAGAGCACGTAGATTGAAGTTCGTTGTACGTAGCCAATCGAGAGCGGTACGCATCAAGAATTCGGAAACGCAACAACGCAGTGATCTAACCCACCCCGCCCCACCGCATCTGCCAACCACCTCATTCCGAAACATATCAATCCTTCTTCTCCTCACCTTTGCCACCCCTCTTCTTGTCACCATCTCTCTTCGATGAATCCCCCTTGTCGCCGGACGTCTGAGGAGCTGGTGCGCCAGTACCGCTATTCATGAACTTGTCGTCGAGTTGGTCTATGAGAAGATTATGTACGAGAACACAGATGCGACATTGAACACGGGAGACGTACCAGACATATTATGGTGTACGGAGAGCGTTTGAAGTTAGGGTCGAGGTCGCGGTGAAGGCTGTCTTTTTTTTTTTTTTTTTTTTTTTTTTTTGAAGAGGAAGAGAAGACGACCAGACTTTGGAGTGCGGACTTGCCTGTCTTTTGGTACAGCATGCAACATGACGTTGTTGCGCCTTTCCCCACACTTGACCACTAGGCTCAAGTCTAGATGCTGCAGGGTGGTAGTCTAGCTGGTTAGCCGTACCAGGAGTGCTGAGCGAGGTCGTAAGAGTCAAGACTATAAATAAAGTGAGAGCGGCTGACGATGAGTTGATTTGTATTTCAAGGTACTGTCCATCTCGCACGTAAAGCTAAGATTCGTACAAAGACCATCGCCATCTGCAAGCAACCAGAAACCCGAAACTGTTTCTAGCGACGGCCTCTACCACCACGCGGCCCGCGACCACTCCTGCCGCTACTCCTGCCACCACTCCTGCCACCACGGTAACCGCCTCTGTTCGGGAAGAAGGACGGTCTTTGCCAACTACCGTCACGAAACCACCGCCGGTCAGCATAGGTGACATGCACAACTTCAGCGATCTCCACATCAGGTTCCTTGGCTTGACGTATGAGGTAAAGCTGGCTCTGAGTCAGCGGCATGATGGAGTAGCCCGCTTCAATACTGTCAGTAATGGTACGACGTAAGAATGTCGTAAACTGCTCTTGAGATGGTTGTTCCTTGAGACCCATCTTGGCCAAAAACTGTGGGAAAGTGTTGAACTCATGGATCTCGTGGATATCCTCGGCCATTCGCGTTGATGTACCGGTTGGAGGAGCACCATGCGCATCGAACAAGGAGTCTCAGAGTTCAACGAGAGTCTTGTTCCGAGGGCGAGCTGCTGAGCTGAACAGCTTCATGAACATGATGAGGCGATACGAGGTGGGTGATGCAGCGAATGTCATGTCGGTACGGTATTTGGAAATTGCTGAAGGCTCCAGGTACGCGAGCTCAGCCATGCCGGCGCCTTTGTCGTCGAGCATCCATACAACGTTGCGTAGGATTGCTTCCTTGATGATCTCGTACGTCAATTCTTCGGTCAGACCCGCGTCGCAGATAAGAGCCGCTACCAACACGTGGCCAAGATTAGGGAAGTGTGCCTTGGTACGCGGACCAGCCATGAAACGCTGGGTTATGTTGTTGGCGCTAGCGATGATCTCTTTGTTCTCGGTTGCAAGGGACAGAAGTAGATGATAGAGACCAAAATAGGCGTCGACGGCCTTTTCTGACGCATGACTTAGGGTGCTGCGTGCATCAGGGCCATCATAGCCCTTCTCAGCATCAGATGAGAATTGAACAACAACAGTGTTCATGGTGTGATACAATACGTCCACATAGTAGGGCTCATGGCTCAACATGCTCGCCGTAATGTGAATGTCCTGGATACATGCTTTCACCTCTTTCTTGACTTGATTCCAATGGCGTCGATTGAGGGGTAGAGGAAGCCACTTGTCGAAGGAGACATCCTGAACGCTGTGTCGGACACCGTGTGTCGAAAATGCCTCCCAACTCAACAGGTCGAACTCAGATCGGAAGATTGGTCGGTTGCCGCCCTTGATGGAGATGCCTATACCGAGTTTGGTGTTCAGGAATGACCACTTGAGGCAAAAGCATTGCAGTTCGCGGATCCGGATAAAGTCGTACGAGTTGATCATGGTCTTGATGGAAGGAATAGCGTCGGCAAAGGCTAGAACATCACAGGTCTTGGACTCAGTGAGTACTGCGAGAACAATCTCGTCTGGTAGCGTAAAAAAACCTCGAAGGCCGGTTCTGATGTCCCTGGGGCAAAGCGATAACAGTTGACGCGGGCGCTAAGTCGACCTCCATCTCATCAGCTGGTGCTGGCGGTGAGCTCGTTCCGAATCCACACAAAGAGCATGCGAAGTTATCTGCAAGTCCACCATACATCTGAGTAGCCTGCTCCCGATACTGAGCCAAGTCAATGGTACTGTTATCATGGTCTTGCTCCAGAGAGGCGCTGCAGAAGAAGCTCAGTAATTGGATGACGATTGCCTTCAAAGTATAAGCGGGCGTCCAACCCTCTTCGGTGTTCAGCATTGTCGCACAAATATAGTCATTGAAGACATTAGGATGGATAATACGACTTTGGATCGTGATTTCTGGGGCAATCAGTGGATATCGGCCTGGAAAATTGATCCTGAGATGAAGCGGCTTCTGCCCTTCCGGAGTGAGGATGAGGCACGCTTTCATTATGTCGTTGTCGTCGAACTTGAGGTAGACATTGGGATAGGGATCCTGCTTGACCTCTGCGATGTCTTGAAGGAGCCGACGACGCAGTGAGTTTGACTGAACCGTACTAGCTTGATACTGTGCCATAATTGCGACAAAGTAGTATGAGGTTGCGGCCGGAGAGTTGTAGTCCGGTTGAATGACGAAGGGGATTTTTAAAAGGAGGGAAAGGTTATATAACCTAGATAACTTGCGAGGGAACTGTCAGTTGACGGTCCGAGCCTAGACACATATACACGTGACTAGGCAGCGACACAAACGAAGGGAAGTGTGGGTCACGACGCCCTTCTGAGCAAGCTGACACATCGAAGATTTACTGTTCTACTGGGGATTTGTGGCTAATCCTGTGTGGTCATGGCACGTAGGTTGAGTTGCTTCACCAGGACGGATACGATTGCGGCGAATGAAGACAAGGAAGTAGTAGCATCGGTCCAAAAGTGACTGTCTACTGCAAGCGAAGAGGCTGGGCCAAATTTTCCAGTGGCGTTGGCCATGGAAGATGAGTTGCATTGGCCAGGGCTGCGTATGTGACGTGGGGTGGTATGCAATAGCAGACCCTAAATCAGGACTCCCGCCTTTCCCCAAGTAGCCTGAGCATCAGAGGTGGATCGTGCTACGAGTTTGTGACCCGTGATGGCTACGTTCTTCCACTTCAAGCTTGTACAGTTGATTGTGCCTTTGAACTTGCGACAGTCGTTGCCGGAAAAGACGATATATCCTAGTTCTGTTTCGTGGTTATCGGATTGCTTGGATGCATTCTGAGTAGCATTCGTAGATTCGCCGCTCCATCGGAACCAAAACTTGGGTGAGCGGAAGCTGTTCTTCTCGAATGTGTCGAAGCGACTCCTTTCGGGAGATTCAGGCTCGATGTCACCGCTCCCCTCCTCCTCTTCTTCTTCGTCGTCCTCATGCTCTTCGTCTTCGTCTTCACTCAGTTGATTGGGTTCCACGTCTGCAATCGTCCGCCTTAGACTGTCGCGACTGCCAGCCAAGATGACTGACGCTTGTAGCACTCCCGGTAGAGACAGCCGGCCAACGACACCCTCGCCACCTTGGGTGAGACGATACAACTCCAGCGATGCGTCCTGTTCGGGCGGAGCATCTCCGTTTGCACCCAAGGCTTTGTGCCATGCTGGACATTTGATCGAATAGGTTGCGAATGTTTTGCGCACGTCGAACGCGGCCGTGTGTTTGGACTTGTTTCCGCGACCATTGCGGTTGTGCATGTGTCGCGACGAGAAGGCGGCATCCTGCCAGTCGTCCATGGCGAACAGTCGGGGGGTGTTAGGAAGTCAGACTCCCTTGCGATGGCTATGGTGAGCTTGCGTTCCTCGTTCCTCGTGGGCAAAGAGGAATTGACGTCATAGAAGAGCAATGCCGGGGACTAGACGACGCACCCAGCCAGTCTGAGCCGTGAATGCATCCCAGTGGGCGGACAAGCTACAGGCATGGGGGCGAGTGAGAAGATGGTGCATGTGCGACTCTGAGCCAGTGGGTGAAGGTGTATGCATGACACGGCCGACGTGGGCAGGTGCCCGGGTGCGTTGCCGCGGGGCTCACGTGAACAGGCGCGTCGGTCGCAAAACGGGAGTCGCGAACTGCTGGCGGCGCAGCCCCAGCCAACAGACACCAACGATGCCACCCAGAGGCGCCAGCAAGTCAGCGGCTGCACCGCCGGCCAAGACGCTCGTCGTGGACAATGGCGCATACTCGATCAAAGCCGGTCTCGTCGCTCCCGCGTCGGAACCGACCTACGACGACTGCCGCGTGATTGCGAACTGCATCGCGCGCAGCACACGCGACAAGCGCACCTACGTCGGCGCCCAACTCGACTCGTGCAAGGACTTCGGGGAGCTGGCGTTCCGTCGTCCGGTGGAGAAGGGCTTCATCGTCAACTGGGAGGCCGAGAAGGCCATCTGGGAGCACGAGTTCATCGGGGACGCCGTGCGGGAGGGGTCGAGGGTGGGTATGCACAGCCGCGAGCTTGGAGAGGACATGCCGGCTGACCGCACGCAGTGTGACCCCAAAGACACGAATCTGCTTCTGACGGAGAAGCCAAACTGCCCGAAAGAACTGCAGAAGAACTGCGACGAGATCATCTTCGAGCAGTTCGAGTTCGCCGCGTATTATCGATGTGTGGGCGCGACACTCAATGCCTACACCACCCCCACTGCGTCCTCGTTGTCGTCGCTGCCGCAAGAGTGCCTTCTGATCATCGATACCTCGTACTCAGACACGACCATCCTGCCTCTCTACAAGGGGAGGCTCATCCAGTCGGCAGTGCGGCGGCTCACAGTCGGTGGGAAGCTGCTCACAAACTACCTGAAGGAGCTTTCTTCGCTGCGGCACTACAACATGATGGAGGAGACGTATCTGCTCAACGAGATCAAAGAGGCAGTGTCGTACGTCGTGCCCTCGTCGCAGCACTTCGCCAAGCATCTAGAGCGGACATGGAAGGGGCGCGTGGGGGATAGAAGAGAGCTGGATTCGAGCATCGTAGTCGACTACGTGCTGCCGGACTACGAGAACGCGATACACGGCCACGCGCGGCCCCACGATGCTGCAAAGTCACGCATGCGCCGGGGGCTACAACCGCTACAAGGACCCAGGGAAGATTTGCTGCCACTAGGCAACGAGCGTTTCGCGGTGCCAGAGTTGCTCTTCAACCCCTCCGATATTGGCATCCAGGAAGCTGGCATACCCGGCGCCATCATGCAGTCGCTGAGTGCATTGCCTGAAGCTCTCAAGATAGGTCTGCTGGCGAATGTTGTCGTCGTAGGCGGAAACTCGTTGATTGCTGGCTTCATGGAACGACTGCAAACTGAGTTGAGGGCTCTGGTGCCTGCAGAGTATCCGTTGAAGGTAGCACGCGCAGACGACCCCATCAAGCATGCATGGCTAGGAGGAGCAAATGTTGCGAGCCAACCCGAGTTGCTGAAGGAGTTGCTAGTGACCAAGGCCGAGTACGACGAGAGGGGCTCTACCTGGCTGGTAAAGAAGTTTTCATGATAGACAATTCAGAATAAGCAGCAACCATGATGTCAGCTGTCTGTGTACCGTATCAATCTCAGCTGTATGACGCTATATAAGCTGCAGCTTCTACTGTGCTCGGGGCTGCTGTGGCTGTGATTGGCTCAGGCGCGGCGGCTTGGCGTGTTCGTCGATGTGTCGAAGGAATTTCCGCTCCACGGGCATCACCCGCATCTCGAACCCAATGCGCCGAATACCGCGCCCTTCGCGGGCAATTGATCCCTCAAACTTCCTCTCCGTACCGATACGGCAAACACTGTCACCGCTGCCTTGCCGCTCCGTGCTGTCGCCCTGCACCCATGTCCGCACTGCAGCCGCCGCCTTCTCCACAACCGCACCCCAGTCGTTCCTCCTACCGGGCAAGCAGGACAAAAGGAAGCACCAGCAGTTTGTGCGAAGATGGCAGAAGCGTCTGCTCGGCGACTCGGAGCCGATTGGCGCACACGTCGACCCATACGACCCAACATCGCCAGTCCGGATAGCACCCGAAGACCAGGGCGAATACGAAGAAGTGCTTGAGGAAGACGCCTCCAACTTTCCCCGCTACAGGCAGGCAAAGCACGCAAGCGGCCTTCAGCGAGTCGGTGGCGAGGAGTGGGTCAGGCAGAATGTCGAAAAGGACATGGCCAAGGAGTTCGAGAAACTGACTCTCCGGACATACACGCCGCTGACATTGGGCATGGCCGATGAGATCGAAGAGCTCACCGGTACTCCATATACGCTCAAGGATGAGAACCTGATGATGGCCCAGACCATGCACGACAAAACCAATCGGCCTTATACCCACTACAACTTCGGTCTCCATTCAAAGCCTGCCCGGGTTACCAGCATCCGCGCTTGCTTCACGCAAGCCGTCGCCGAGATTTATGCTCTGAAGCAGGCGGGTCTGGACATGGACTTGTCCAAATTCGCCAACCGAGGCGTTTACGATCGGCCACGCTGGGTCAAGGACATCAAGTTGGTTACGACAGAAAGCGGTGAACTTGCTCTTGCCTTCCCGGAGCACAAGAATCTGCAGGACCTGCTGGCGACGATACAAACGGCACCTGCTTGGGAGGCTGAGCAGGCGGAACCAGATGAACTACTTGTTGAGGAAGTCGTTGAAGAGCTCGAGGGTGCTAACCATCCACAAGAGCAAGTACCGACCATGGATCCCGAAACACCAGCATATAAGAGGGCAGCAGTGGTCAAGCAGGATGCTGAGAAGCCGTTTGACTTCATGTCCAACCGGCCTGTGCCCCGTGCAAAGCCAACGGAGGAGCAAGTCAAGCAGTCAGTCGTCGAGGAAGTCGTGGTTCAAGAAACCGCATCTTCTCAGAATACTTCCGATGTAGCTCTCAACACCTCAGCTGCCCATAGCGTAATTGCTCCAGAAGCTGCGAGCGAGTCGCGACACGCTGTCCTCGAGGAAAGAGCGCAGCGTTTGGCAGCCGACTTTGCAGTTCTGAAGAAAGCAGTCCAGCAAAGCAGAGGACAGTCTTCTGCTAACAAGGCCGAAGAGACCAAGTGGCGACACATACCCGTCACTGACATTGACGTCAAGTTTGCTGTAGGTCTACTTACGAAATATGCCTGACATCTGCTGACATTTGTAGCTTTTCAAACGGCTTTACCAACTGACTAGCTGCCGCATCTCCGACCCGCACCTATCCTCAGCAAACACCCTAGGCGATCTGTACAGCCACCTCTTGGAGGCCGCCAAACCTCAACCTACCAGTCTTTACTCCGCTATCCATGTAGAGGGCCAGAAGGCACGTGAACGAGCGAAGCAGCAAGCTGCGTCGGAAGTCGTTACTAAGCGGAGGGCCGACCTGGGCGACTTGATCAATCTGGGCAATGTCGAGCTACGTCGCGTCAAGGCTAACAAGACTGAGAAGCGCAGCAAGACTGGTCTAGACAAGGTGGTAAACTATGCTCTATGGGAGCGTGGTCTGGGCAGTGGAATGCCATCCAGACTTCAAGAGATCAGAAAGAGGAAGGCACGCGGCGTAAGGCATGCAAGGACACAGCGTCAACTTATCAATCCCCTGACTAGTAAGGCTGCCAATTTTTTGGCAAGTAAGACGCAAGAGTGGAAATCAGCACAACCGTCAGCCGTCTAGACGGGATCATGAATCCATCTTTGCTTAGTCTAAAGATGTAGCACCTATGTAATGTGTGCTGAACGCTCATATACATTGTATAGTATGTACTCTACGGGCAGAATTTGGAATGCATAAAATTGTGCTTCTGCCGGAGCGCTCATCAGCACGCACTCTACTCGACTACATTAAACGCTAAGCATACACGATGGACTGTAAATTAACTACATGGCAGGCCATCCCGTAGCAAAAGCTCATTGCAGGGATTTTGCATCACATCTCAAGTATCGCGTACCTGTGTCGAAGCTGAGGTATCCACAGACTCTATACCCCTAACACGACAACGGCACCGGAGCATCGAGCTAATCAGCCCCAAATAAAAGTAGCGACAACTGCGGAGGCCAGATCCCGATAAGCTGTCCACCACATGCAGGGCTCACGCAAGATTTCTACCGAGGGAATAGTCGATGATTGCCGACGGGCTAAGCTTTGCCCAGAAGTGCTTGTCAAAGATAAGAGTGGAGCTACTAGCTCTTGCAAGCCACACAAGCTAAGCGGCATACGGCAACTCTTTTTTCTCGCGCACCCTGCCACCGGCGTCAAAACGGCTTCTCATGACGCGGCGGGAGCCGAGTGTGCGCGATGGGTGGGGTAGCCTGCTACTCAAGAGCGAGGAATCTTTCGCTCGGCGCAGATGACCTGTACTCTTCCACAATCATCCCTACTTTGGTACCATTCTTCCGAGTATTTGCTACTACGGTAACCCCCATGATGATGTCAGCAGAAAAGGCTCAGGACGAAGCCAGTGTCTCAACCGACAGCGGGAGAATCGGCGATGCAACCGTCACTCGCGAAATAGGCTTCTTAGCCACACTGCGCAGATTTGAACAAAGGCTGGATGCGAAACTGGGAATTGAATCAGAAGCCATCAGCCGCAAGCTGCCAGAAGAAAAGGGTCACGTGCCATGGCATCACCAGCTCAACATGTTCTTCCTATGGGCGTCTGGAACGATGAACACATCCTGTTTTGCCACTGGCCTCCTGGGACATGAATTCGGATTGAGTAAGAATTGCGTTTTTCCCTCTCTCTCTCTCACACACACACACACTCTCTCTCTCTCTGTCTCTTTCGAACTACTCGACTGATTCTGTTTGTGTGTCTACAGCACTTCGCCAGAGTATCGTCATCACCATTTTTGCCTCTATCCTTGGCGGTGCTGCCACTGGGTTCGCAGCTACCTTTGGTGCGCCGACTGGATTGAGGCAGATTTCCGTGTCAAGATATGCATTTGGATGGTGGCCTAACAAGCTTATTGCTGCTCTCAACACTATTGTGCAGATCGGCTGGGCGTCTGTGGCTTGCATAACGGGAGGTTTAGCATTGACTGCTGTAGCGGATGGCCACATTTCCCTGATTGTTGGCATAGTCATCCTGGCTGTAGTTGCCACGCTCATTTCCTTCGTCGGTCTACAAGCGATCCTGGTGTACGAACGCTATGCGTGGTTCGTCTTCTTCATCATCTTCATCATCTTTTTCGCCGAGACGGGCAGGTACACGGACAACAGCAACACAACCAAGCTGAAGGGCGCGGACCTTGGTGGACAGGTTCTGAGCTTGATTGCTATTGTCTACGGTAGCTCAGCATCGTGGCAGACCATGGCCTCCGATTACTACGTCCACTATCCCGTCAACGTCTCGCGCTGGAAGGTCTTCCTCATGACAACCTTCGGCATCGCGATTCCCACTTCCATCGGCATGCTATCAGGCTGTGTGGTATCTTTCGGCATGAACAACCGACCAGAGTGGCAGGAAACGTACGACAACGACGGTCTGGGCTTCCTCATCCAAACCATGCTCTACCCTCGCGGTTTCGCCAAATTGATTCTTACTCTCCTCGTCCTCTCCGGCATCAACGTAAACGTCATTTCCATCTACAGTGCCGCCATATCTTGCCAGCAGTTTGCCCGCCCTTTTGCACGCGTCCCCCGTTTCATCTGGATCCTGGTCTGCTTCGCTGCTATCCTTGGTCTCGCTATTGGCGGCCGCGAGCAACTGAGTGTCTACCTTGAGAACTTCCTTAGTCTCCTCGGCTACTGGACTACGCAGTACTTTGTCATCCTTTGTAGCGAACACGTCATTTTCCGTCGTATGAGCTTCGACAACTACGACCTGGATGCGTGGAACGATCCCAGTCGTCTCCCGCTTGGCATCGCTGCTGGCACGGCTTTCGTCTTAGGTATCGTGGCATGGATCATGGGCATGGTTGAGACGTGGTACGTTGGACCACTAGGAGGGCTGATTGGAACTGATGGTGGTGATATTGCGAACGAGTTTACGTTCCTTGTAACCGCACTCGTGTATATACCCGCGCGGTATCTCGAGAAGAAGATCGTAGGGAGGTAAGAACATGGCTTGCAAAGCAGTAGTAACTCAAGGCGCGTAACTGCAGTGTTGCCTGTAGGATTCCCAGACAAACACACAGCGAAGAATTTATAGCGCATCTCTTGAACCATCCCGACCTTTGGGCATATTCAAATCTCCCACGCCTTCTTCGCAACTTCAAATGTGGCATCTCCTTCCAGGAAACCTACCATCCACTTGACATCTTCAGAATTCAGTGCCTTCCCAGCTGTTATCACAGCCCACTGAACGACGGGGGAAGCAAAGTCCATTTCTCCGCGTGCGCGTTTGTGTTGCAGATAATCGGAAATACAACGCGCGATATCCAGCCCTGCAGCCTGGATAGAGGGATAGTAAGGACTCTCGCTTATGACGCTTGTGTCTTCGTGCCCTACGAACAGATCGTCTGGACTATGGTGGGGACTGTGCTGTGTGGCTTCTAACGTCGCCATGATCCCGAGTACGTAGAGCAGAGCTGTGTTATATAACATCAACATCCGCGCGGCTGAGCCGTTCATGAATCTGTAAATAATCCGTGGCGGTGTACCAGCTGTACCCGCCTCGATACACTCTTCAACGTAGACGTTCTCTTCATTACTGTCCCATCGGAGTTTCCAAGCCTCGAGAAATACCAGCAACTTCTCAACTCTGCACTGGGTCTCTTCTCGTCTTTGTATAAATTCTGAGCCAGATGCATGCTGAGTTTTGGGGTAGTCGTCGCCAACGGCCATTAGCACTGAGCAATCTGCCAGCACGTCATGTAAGTCTTGTTCTTCCCGAGTTTCCAGCGAAAGCGCGGTCCTCAATACAGATTTCCACTCGGGCCGCGCAAAGATAGAGGGTGTTCTGTTCCTCAACGATGCAATGAGTATCATGTGTCGCACACCTTTGTATAGCTCGAGTGTTCTTACTGACGCGTATACCAGAGAACTTGGGTCACGTAATGCCAGAAGCTGTTCTAGGCCAAGCATGTGTTTGAGCCAATTCTTAGGGCCGGTGGGCATGAATAGTTCAAGCATTGCCAAGATGACAACGGAAACAATAACATCGTCGCGCGAACGGCGTTCGAGCTCACCCAGGGCGTGATTCAGTCGCTTAAGAGCCACGCCGTGTATGGCATAGCCTTGGGCGAGAATCCTGTTCTGTTGGTAGCGCGAACCGAAGAAAAGGGTTGCGAAGCTGAGCGCAGCTTGGACGAAGAGTGGAGCGCCGTCTGCCGCTACTGATGGAGTCTTCATGTCGATGTCTGAGGCTTGGAGCTCTTGAAGCCCTAGATCGATGGGGCCATTGAGGAGAAGATGGCAGCGTAGATAGCATATGTAGACCTCATTCTCGTTGAGTCTGAACCTCACTTGGGGAATGGCAACCAAGTGCTCAGGAGATAGAGATGCCGTCTCTTCCACATCTTCCCTTTTCCATACTGTTGTTGTACCCGCATCGGCCACACTACTCCTTGGCTTCTGGGACCTTCTAGACTTGACAATCTTGCCTTGTATGAAAACAGTAGTTTGTGGGCCATCGCAATGAAACCCAGCCTTTTCACATCTTTGACAAACAGGATGAGTCTCGTCTTCGATGGTCAGCCTAACATCCAATGTGCAGAAGGTCGGCGCTTACCGCACTTGACATGGCGTCTGCGGCAGGTTGAGCATCCTTTTGAACGACCGGCTACATTGACCATGACCTAGAACTGATTTTTACAAGACACATGCACCTGGGACGAAAGCGGGACATTCAACGAGATGGCTGAAGAGGCGAGTGGGGTGTAGATGGGCTGACCGCCGCTAACGCAACATCTTGGCTGATACGGGGTCGAGCTAAACCACTTGCGGCTTATTGGGCGAGATGATGGGCCCAACGCCCCGTCCTAGTTTCCTCCATCACGACTCTGATACTGGAGTCCTTGAGCGTCGCATGCGATGCCAACACAGCCCTGCGGAAAGGCCGCAGGTACATAACCGCATATTGAGCCGCAAAGGGTATAGCGAGCTCTTTCGCCAGGCGACCTCAGCTGTAGACGTACGCACCAAATGGTAGACACACTTCACAATATATAACTGTCATCCGGTGCATCATCTTCTCTCGTCCTATCTAACCCCAATTTCACCCTCATAGCACCTAGTCGTAATCGTCAAGGTTACTCAATATCCGCCGCATCCCATCTGCCACTTCACAGCCATGACGCTCACAGCAAGCATCGACATTGCATCCTCACCAGAAAGCGTGCGCGCAAAGTTCCTCGACTTTGCATCCCTCTCCAACTACCACCGAGGTTTCTTCGCGTCTCTAAGCCCACTCGGTCCTACTGAAACAGGGAACAAGATACGCGTCGTCTTTTCATCCGGGCAAAAGATGGACGCACCGATCGAAGTACGTGGTCGCCGAGACTCCAGCTGAGCATCTTCTAACACACTTATAGCGCAACACTCCTACATGCTTTGCATGGACCGGCTCAATACCACTTCTGTTCACAGGCACGCACTCTTTCACTTTCGAGCCCAGCAGCGCCATTCCAGGCGGCACAAAATTCACGCAAGAAGAAGTCTTCAGCGGCGCACTAGCCTTTTTGATGGGCGAGAACGTGGTAGCCCGACAATTCGGCTTTCCAGAGAAGACGAAAAGAGGATGGGAAGGCTACAATGAAGATTTGAAAACGTGGTGCGAAGCACAATGATATTCTGAAGTATAAACTTTCTTTCCGTGCGGAATATTTAAGATTAGATATATAATTTCCTATATATAGTATGTGCATTTTCCATGATGTCCTTTGTGCCATCTATGTGGTGTGGCTATTCACTTGCCTTATGCCCTGACCATGATCTTCCATCCTTTGAATGCTACCCGCGCAGTAACAAGCAGCACCGCGCTTCCGAAGAGGAGACACCCACCAAACACCCAGAGACTATCGAACCCACTGTGGCCCTGAATCGCGCCTCCAATCGGCGTGCCAACAAGCAAACCCACAGCCACGACACCAAAACTCTGACCTAGCCTTGTGCCGATCTTGTCTCGCGCATCGGTGCTCAGGTGAACGATGATGGTGGGGGGCAGTGAAACGAAAGAACCAGAGAAGAAGCCGTAACATGCCATGAGGACAATTATGCCGGCGGTGGAGGAGACGGCTATGAAGCACATACAGAGGAGGCCCGATACGATGGCGCAAGGAATCACGACATTGAAGGGGCCGACTTTGTCGGAAAACTATTGTAGTCAGCGAGCTGAAATTATGGTATGTGATGGATTGTGGGAAGGTATGGGGCACGAGGAGCATACCAAGTTGGGTACTATACGGCCAAAAACGCTCGTGCTGTTCATGATAGCAAGGAGGTAAAAGGCCAGACCTTCGTTCGTAATATGTTCTTGGATGGCATAGACTTGTGCGTAGAAGAACGGCATATACAAACCCATAAATCCGAGGAAGAATCCGGCAACCTGGAGACTATACGCTGGGATCAAGAAGGCGCGCAGGTCGAGGAGAGAGCGTGATTTTGCTGGTAGAACGCGAACGCGCATGCAGGCATTCGGTATGATCATAGTGGCAAGGATAATGAAGCCCAAAACCCTCGTTGTCCAAGCAAATCCAATCTGGGGGAGAAGTTTGTGAAATACGATGGGATAAACGACACCTCCAAACGACGATCCAGATGCGGCGAGCCCAATTGCTGTTCCGATCCTGGTAGAAAAGTATGTGGAAAGAATAGCCACGCTAGGGATGAATAGACAGCCGGTCCCGATACCAATGCAGAAAGCTTGTGCGAGGAGGACTTGCCAGTACGCATGGCACAGGCTGAGCATCATCTGGCCCAAAACCAACATGACACTTCCCACAATGAGTAGTTCGCGAAAGTAACCTCTGTCATAAATCGGACCAGTAAGTGCACCGACCAAGAGGAGGAGGAAAGCTTGTATAGAGCCGATCCATGATATAGACGAAGGACTCGAGTCGGCGAGCAGATTGGTCTCGTAGTAGGCTTGATACGAGCCGAACGTGTTGATGATGCCCCAAGAATTGAATAACAAGAAGAATCCGCCAACCACCTGTAGCCACGCCCATAATCCTCCATCCGGTATCTTGGACACATCCTTTACACTATGATGCGCTGACCGAACAGGCTCCAGTGTCGTGCCGAGACCTGCGGCACTTTCTTCATTCTTAGCTTCGGTCACGTGCTGAATCTTATCCTGATCCTGATCCGTCACAGAGATATTTGCGCTGTGCAACGAAGCAAGTGACGCTTGGTGACTAGATTTCTCATCGAGAGTCGTTGAAACATCTGACGCCGCTGTTGCTTGAGTATGATTCTCCAGCGACGGGATGTCGGCGTGTTCCATGCCCATTTTCGTAGCTGCAGCTGTCGTGATCGACAGCACTGTCGGCCTTTCTCGGTATCCCCACGGCGGGTTGGTTGGGTCGGTAGTAAGTATCGAATTAGTTTGGTCCCGAAGATCTGGTCGCTTCAACGGCCCAACCGATTTACTGCGGCCAAGGAACACAAGGAAAAGGGAGCGACGAGAATGTGAGAGTGTTGACAACACCGCGCACGCGAAAGAGATCGGAAAGAGACCTGAAGAAAACAGCGGGCCCGGCAGATCATTTAACAAGCTTCGGAAAGTCTGACTGGGGGGGGGGGGGGGGGGGTTTACGCCTAGACAGTTCTCAATACAGACACGGGCTACACCACACGCGCTCCTTCTTCCTCATCGACCTTGTCCACCATGGTTAGCAGCTCGCTCCAAGTCAAAAGCGAGCAACGCTAGGCGAAACATCCCTTGCTGCAAGATTCTGGGTTTGCGGGTTCGGAGTTCCGTTAGGGGTTTCTGTTATTAATAACGTCTGGTGCTTTAGCCGAACCTTGGGAAGTGTACAAACAGCGGCGTGCGGCGACAAGCACGTCACGAATCGTGCTGGTCGTTATTTCCGCCTAATAGCCGTGTGTTCGACCGAGGCCCTGCTGCAGATGTCTCACTAGGCTTTGCTTTTCTGGGCCAACAGCATTTCACATTCGTCGTTTGGATAACTCGTCGGATACCATGAGTATCGTTTTCCCGCTTTTCGTGCGGTCTATCTAAACCTTTCAGATCTCGACCTTCACAGTGGTATTTCAGGCAGCGCCTAAATTCAACGCATTCTCCCCAGGCGCCATCGTCATAGAGAAAGGGAAACATGCCGTAATGATGTACAGTCCAAAGCCAAGCTGCCATGCTATCGTGATCTTGGGGGAATATGCTTCGTCATGTCGTGTCGTACTTTTTGTGACCGAAGGAAAAGGTTATGGTGGAAGGACTCGCTCGCAACGCCTGCGTGAACGCCCATGAACGCTCACTATGCTATACACCCTAAGGAAAGAACCTACCCGATTTGTTTGTTTCCGGCCAGAAAAGGCGTGCCGATATCGAATGTTGACATGAGAAAGAACTAACGTCGTTGAGGCTCCACTTGTTCGGGCGGCCCCTCAAGCCTCACCAGCGACCCGTTTGGTCGTTAATCGGTGGCCGGAAGGATGAAGAGGCGACGGCTCGACCTGCTCTACGCGCTCCTCAAGATACACGTTGTTTAGTAACCCGACTGGGATCGTGCCATCTCGCGTCGGCTTCAACTGGCTTCGCGAAGCTTTCTGGCGCCGGAGTTCGCGCTCGTTGATGACATCCCGTAAGATGTCAGTAGCGCCAGTCCAGCCGATCGTGTTAGCTGTTGCACGATGGTTGAAGAGGCGCTCTACAAGCGGAAGTGGCAGCGACAGAAGAATAGTCGACAACACGACAGTCGCATGGCTGGGCTGGTGGTCGTCTTCCGTTGGCGCATCACCGAAGCGAATCTTGCTTAGCCGTGGATTGTGTGCAGCTTGGCGATTTTCAAGGACCGCGGGCAGACGCGGTGCGTCTGAGAACTCAGGCGCTATTGTGTACAGCTTGAAGTCGACCGGGAAGGAGAAGGCGACGAACTCGAGAGCATAATTGAGCAGCGTCGAGATGAAGGGGTCATCCGTATCAGGACCTTCGGTTCTGGAGCGTGGTCCAGAGCTGGCTTGCAGCGTGTATTCCAAGACCTGCTCCACAGTGTCCCATCGGAGAAGCATCCTTGCAATCTCAATACCACGTGCCTGCATGCTAGGAATCTGGAAAGTCCTTGATGCCGCGATGTAGCTCAAAACTTGTTGCATACGCCGACGAGCATCATTGGAGGGGGACACTTGGTCATTGCCGTACATGTAAGGTGCGAGGCCATAGAGGAAAGTCTGGGCGGAGAGGAGTGGGGCGCCATACAGGACCCTGGCAGCTTCTTCTAGGGATTCGCTGGTGGTGAACGGGTCCAAGGCGAGGACATCGATCAGCCGACGCGCATCCCTGCTACGATGGCTTGGAGCAGGACTACGACGAATGGCTTCTGCTATGACTGGGCTGCGTACGACTACGATGCCGTGCACCGGTACTGACACCAGGACGGATTCCGGCGACCGAACTTGGAGGACAAAATCAGCGAATTCGGGGTTGCCGAACTGTGTAGACAGATATGCCGCTAGCTCGAAGGGCGACTCCTCCAAACGTTCGGCAGGAGGCGCAGTGCCATTCTGGTAGGACACGGTCTGGTGCTCTTCCCCGTGCTCTGAAGACGGAAGTGCTTCGCCAAATTGTGCCTTGCTCGGTGATTGCGAGTGCGAGGTGAGGGTACCGTTTGCGACGAAAGGTACATGTTCCGGCGAGAAGTGACCATTATAAGGGCTCTGGTAGCCGTTGGGAGCGCCGGAGAAGGGCGAGGGGCGAAACTCGGAGCCATTTGCACGTGTGGGTTCAGGCGGCGCGACCGTGTGCGGGGGCAAGTGCCAGGGCGCTCCTGCCTCTGGGGCATGTTGAGCAGGCGCTGGGAAGAAGGGCGCGAATCGAGGGGGACCAAAGCCAGGCGGAGGATGAGGCAGCTCATGTGGATCGCGCGGATGCAGCTCTGGCTCTTGAGATGTCACAGGAGGTGCTGGTGACTCATTTGCGCTCTGGAAGACTAGGGCGCCTGCACTGAGCTGGTGTCGGTGCGACGGAGTGTCGCTCAGCTCTGCCGACGGCGTGTCGGTCTTGTGCGAAGGATAGAATGGCGGGGGCAGATGAGCGGGCATGGCCAACTTGCGGTGCGCCCCGTTCGCGGCAGGCTTCGGTTCGGCGCTGGACTCTGTCGGCGGGGGAGGCATCTCGTTGGCATGTCCGTTGGCATGTGCGTCAATGTGGCTTCCTGCGTCTGCGGAACTCAGCACGTGCTCGCCGTGGGAAGCAGGGCGCAGTGAAGACGTACCGTGAGCGTTTGCTGGTGCCGTGTGTCCATTCTGGGGCGGGCGGGCCGAGGCGATGGCGGGAGAGTCTCTCTTTCCGACGCCAGACACATTCGACTCTGGTGTAAGAGGAGCCTGCACAGGCCCCGCCTGTTGCTGGCCGGCTGGCTCTTCCTCCTGCCTCTCTGGCACTGCTTGCGGCTCCGGCGGCGGCCCACATGGCTGGGCGGCGGCGCCTTTGTGGGAGCCTTCCGGGGTGATGGGCCTTGCAGATGGGTGAGGTTTGGACAGACGGTATGGGATGGCCGGCACAATGCGCGATCCTGGGCGGCGGTGCTGCTTCTGGGCGAAGTCTGTGCGTGTGGCCGTGTCGGCCATGTTTGCTACCACGGTGGTGGTGAAGGCGCGGGTGCGAATGCGGAAGCGGCTCCAGGTAATTGCAGCTCGGTGCTTGTTGCCAATTAGCCTGGAGCGCCCTGGGACGGCAGATGTGTGCGGCGAGGGTGTCTGCTACGTGGTGGGGTTGGTCGCCAGCAGGCACGTCCAGGCAGAGATGGAGAGAATGGCTTCCCCACCAATTTTAGCTCAACCAGCTCTGAGCTCATGGCCCTAGCTTGACCTCCATTTGTCATCTCCCCCCCAGCACTCTTGTCGACCTTCACATGATCAACATCCACACACCCCAGCTTGCACCGGAACGTGCCTTCCCCGCAAACCCTCTCGAGTGCTGTGTCGGAAGGCATGACCATGGCCACGGCTGTCTCCTGCATGCTCTCAGTGCATTCTCCTCCCTACTATCACACGCCATAATACCGAAATACTGAACCTACCATCCCGTCACCTTGTTCTCGTTTGCCCTATATTTCCTAGTCCAACATCGCCTTCCGTTGCACCCCGAGCATGATCCTAGGACAAGCTCAACCACCCTACTATGGCAGAACCTCCACGCCGCTCTGCAAGCCTGCGCGTCCTCTAAAGGACCGTCGCTGCTCCAGTTGTCGAGGGCGCGACACCAGAGCCATGTCCGCCAAATACTGCTTGCCAACTTGTCCTTATCAGCACGATTTCACTCCTACTCGTACGTTAGCTCCCACGTGGATGCTACTCAACACCTCTAAAGTTATTACAGCCAACAGATTTAGTGTCTTAGCAGAGCTGAACCAGTCGCCCACGGAGCCGAAATAGGACTTCGATTTCATACCCACCCCAACTGGAAGCACACGGCGGCGAGGCAGGCGGGGTGGGAAACGCCACAGAGGCAAAGAGACTTGTAGCAACACCGCTGAAGGACATGATAATGATAGTATCAGCGCGTTGTGTAGGAGAATCGCTGCGTTGCGTCTCAGCGATGAGGAGCCGTCCCGATCACGGATGGCAGATACATGCAACCATAGTCCAAGTGCCGCACCTACCAAATCTACTTCCTTCGACATCGACAGGCCTCGTTGGGCTCCACAGTTCCTGCCGAATTCAATGGCCGCTGCAACAAATCCTGCGCGGACAGCACTGATATCTGAAGAACACAGGCCGCCCAACGAGTCGCAGCCGTGCCATGTCAAAGCACCGCCATCTCAGCCCTGTTTCAGTGGCCTGAAGGCTGAACCAAAGAATGCACAATCTTTTCTGATTTCCGCGTTTCTTGCCTGCCCAGACTCTTCAGGACGGTATCCATCCAAATCCAAATTTCCGGAAGCGAAGTGTGTTCGAAAAGACTTGCATTGCCCAGAGTTGCTCATCCCGTCCACGTCTTCGTCTCACGCACAGAGCGCAGCAACAACTGCAGCATACTGTGCGCTCGCATCGCGGAGTCTTCAAACAGTCCCTATCCCATTCACGTACGACCCTCATATTCAGCAAGAACAGCCAGCGCCTCCGTCACCGCCAATAAAAACCTCAAATACGTCTTGTCCTGTACTCCTCGATTCTCTCACAAAAAAGAGCATGCCACCCACCGTGTCTACGACACCCTCGACACACTTGGCGCACGCTGCCCCATCCGCCAAAGATGAGACAGCGAATGGCGAGAGCCAAGATTTGCCTTTGGCTTACGACTTCGAACGAGAACGGCCCTACCTCGATGATGCACGTACCATCGTTAATCCACGGTTTCATGGCCGTTGGCAACGTCATCCTGTGGTAGTTGCCTCAGACACGTCTCTGGCGTACAACAAAATCTCTCCGCAAACCAGGAAGAGGTCGAGATTCTTCGCCGATGGGAAACTCATCGGGTACGGTGGCATTTCCGCGACCGAGGCTCCAGGTCTGACAGAAAACGATGTAACCACGTATACTGCCGCATCCACTCCCATATCTCCCGGAATCTCCTCTCCTTCGCCCCCCATAGAGCTTCACGATAGGCTGGACGCGCAGCATGCGTCGAACACCTTTTCTGCTCCAGATGTGTGGTCAAAAAGTTCCGCAACAGCAGATGTACCCTCATTGGACACTGGCACCTCTCCTAATACCCACGATGACGACGATACTCCGCAGCGCATATCACCATTACTCGAGAGCCATTCCGTAGACTTGGACCCGCCCATACAGGACTATTGCCGCCCCACTCTCAATGCTGTCTGCCACCTGGAACTTGACGTTGAAGAGAGCACCCGGGATTCAGATGCCGCCGAATACAATATGGTCAGCCCAGTTCTCAGCCAGGATTTCTGGGTGGAGCTTCCGACACCTCCGCAATCCAGCTTCGACGTCGAATCTATCAGCGACGATGAGAGCGATAAGAATGACGACGACGAGTTTTACTACGAGTCTTACTGGGCGGAGACTCTCGCTGCACCTACAAACGATACCCGATGGACACACGATGGAGCTAACACAAGTGCAGTAGAATGGCCCACTGTGCAAGAGACGATGAAGTCGAGACACACTGGAGTTGCCTGCAGTCCAAGCTCGACGAAGGATGACGATGACTTCAACTGGGATAGTGTTACTGATCGGTTTATGTGATTTCTTATTTTCCAAGTCGTCAATGGCTGAGCCTTGCATTGAGATTACTGCGGTCATGGCAATCTGAGTCTGGGAGTTGGTACGAACGTGCTTGTCTGGTGTGTTCTTTAGTCTTGAAAACCCCTAGAACCATGGCCCGCATTTCTAGCGTTGCGTCTACCTCTACAGCCGTTGAGACATTACCTATTAATGTCTTCAAAGCTTGAATGACATACGCACGTAGGCCAACGGTACATACACAGACTGTCCAGAGCTTTTAAAACAGTAGATCAAACAGTGAAGTGAACATCCAAATATCCCTGAAAACATCCCTTCCAAAGATTCTTACATACCATAGAAAGTACTCCTCTTCATCCAACTCCGCGCCACCCTTGTCTGCAATCGGATTTCACAACGCCTGCTTCCTCTCCTTATCATCGTGCACCACAGTGACAGGACCAACCGAACTAGTAATCCGGCTCGATGAACGTTGTGGTGAGTTGGACCCTGGACGACTGCTGTGCGGAATCATGGCTGCGAGTTTGTCGTGTCGTGGACGCGTACGCTACATGGGAATCGTAGCGATAGTAGGACTACCGAGATCTCCTCACATGTGATACTCGACGCGAGTCTAGCAAGATTATGCGGGCCTGATTGAACTACCCGGGCAGTTTTAGCAGCGGCTTTGGCCTCGCACAGCTTTCTTCGCGTTTCTGTTGTACGCGCCGTCAGCGGATGAATATGAATTTTGCAGCCACCCATGTCGATGGATCACAAGCTGTCACAGCCTTGCTGTGCCGGCCCCTTGCATATGACAGTCCTTTCCCAAGGCCTTGCGATATTTGGGTGCTCCTTGCCTACAGTTTCTTGTCTTCAGCCACCTAGTCTTTCTGCTCTCCCTGCAACGCCATGGCAGAACTACCGGATGTTCTCAAACATGTCAGCACTCGACTACCAATTTTTGTTCTTGCGCTTCAGAATCTGAGTGCGAGGATCGATAATATGACTGACGATGTGAGCGAGCTGGACAAGGTCATTCGAAAATACATGGAGGCGATGCATTATGGACTCTCGAGTGCGGCACCATATTCAACTAGTACGTATATACCATCCTGACACGAAAGAGTTTCTGGAGGAATTCAATCATGCAAAGAGGAATATATCGGTGTAGCTGATCAATCCAAGCATTTTCCCCAGGTTTCACCTCGCTCTTCAGCGGTTTCTTCGCGTAGGATCCTCGCAACCCAAATGTTCGTTTATCTAGACTTTTACGGCGCTTGTTACACCCTCTTATTATTCCCACTAGTGCATACAATGCAGACGTCGTTCAGTCACTAGGAAGCTCTTCTCATGTTGTAGTCGAAAACATTCTGTCGCTTTGTGAAAGGAATGAAGAACATGTCATGCAAACTGCTTAAGAGCATGACGTCAGTCAAAGTGAATGTAACTCAAGTCCAGAACAAACGCCATAGTAGGAGCGAATCGAGATCCCATGGACCCTGCACCTGACCTGAACGCTCTGGTTCATATTTTCTTCAACAACCGCGATAAGAAGCGTCGAAAGAGATACATTTGGCTATATACCATTCTCAACTCTTGCTACCAGCTTTCTGCCGTCGGCTCCAGCTTTCTGCTAATTAGTCGCTTTTCAATAGCCCAAGTCTACATCTACCTTGCTCGTACGATCAACGCTTATGGCGGAACTGCCACAAAAGATTGAACCCAAAGCCTCCGCGCTCTTCCTGTCATACGAGCTCCCAATCTACAAACACTGGCGCAAGACCGTCCTTGGCGTCACCGAACTAGATGATAACCACCTCCTTCTCCCCACCGCTTTCGAATACATGGATTTCCAAGAGTGGCGCGCGAAACAGAGCGCGAAATTTGATGGCACCCCGATTACGGAGGACAGGTCGCCGGAAGCAGCAGTTTCAGCGTTTGTACGGGCGGGGCGTTGCGGTCATCCAATACACCCTGGTGATCCCCGTCTAGAAACTCGAGATCAACAAGAGAACGAGCCAGATGAAGAGGGAGAAGAGGGAGAAGAGGGAGAAGAGGGAGAAGAGGGAGAAGAAGACGAGCGAGATCCCTTGGTGTCCTGTGTGCACTTTGCAGATCCATGTTAAGCTTCTGGATGAGCTATGGGATAAGTGGATGGAGTCTGGCGGCAAGTACTGGCCCTGTGCGACTTTCATGTGAGACAAATACTGACTTGGTACCCAGGCCCCTGGCGTATCTTACCTTATGGTGCTACCGGTGAAAACTTTCAGGCCGGAAAACGAGCATATTACAAGCGGAAGACCGATTTAGTCAACGATATTGATCATCTGGATGATATCGCGCGCTTGGAAGCTTCATGGGAAGTTGCACATCCCACTATGGATGTTGGACCCGCGCATGTATACAGCGCCAAGACAGCGATAGCGGTGTATGCAAAGAGCATCAAGTTTCCTGGACCACTTGCAGAAGTTGGCCAGATTGCTCCTAGCACACCAGCACGCAAGGGTGAAGAGAAGCGCCTTTCTTACTCACCAGACACACCGGACGATACTCGACATCGGTCAAGCAGCCTTTATGCTCGGAGACACCCCAGCTACGATTCCAAATCCCTATACCGCTGTCCTGGAGACGATGGATGGGCCGAGACCTCATTCAACAGCGACTGGGAGTATAATGTACGGCAATGCCGCACTTTACTATGCGACAAGGATCCGACCGAAATGAACGTCACGTATCGCGAGGTCACCGACGAGAACTCTAAAGATGTCTTGATCAAGGGTATCGAAGAATGGTTCGATATGATGCAGGAGGATTGGAAGGCGCCCTGGGTTCATACACTACTTACGACAACCGACCTTTTTGTTGTTTGGAGAGGCCCGCCTGACACTGCGGGATCTGATACCAATTTCAACAACTGGGACAGACTCGAGACACTCGTGGGCACCAATCTGGAGGCCCATGCGCGACGAATCAGAGACATTGCGGATGCTGATGTCGAGCCAATCCAAGGAGAAATCATGGAAGACTTTTTAGACCAGGCCTCTGTCGCAACTGACTCTGACTCCGAGACGGATGAAGAAGAGCACGAACTATCAGATGCTATGGATCTAGAAAAGGGTGAAAGAAAATGACGTGGTCGGGGAACGACACCAACCCAATCACGCCACACTGGAGGCCACTGGAACAAGGAGTTGTCGGCCTGACGAAACAAGTGAGAGCTAGGTATATAGGCACCACTAGCAAATGCGCGTGCCTAGAAGTACGAAATGTATTGTTCGCATGAGCGCAAACGGTGTGCACGATTACTTGTCTTGGCCACGAAGTCCCGTTGTGAACGCCCCAATAAGATCAAGAAGCCAGCAAAGCGAATCCAGCACTTACATGACGATGCAGCACGAGTTCTGCTTCTTAGCCTGACATGAGTGTTAGCGTCCAACCGCGTCCCCTTAGCGTATTCGGGACATACCTGTGTGTAGAACATCTTACTCTGGGCGCTCAAGCCGTCACTCTTCTGAACCAAGTTGTCAATCTTCTCTCCACGCTCCAACACACTCTCGATGGTCTTGTGCAATACAATCTTGGTCTCGTCCAACTCCTTCTGAATCTTCATGATACTGTCTGCCTGTTGTGGGTCCTGGTACTTTTGTATGTAGTCTTTCAGCTCGGGAAACGACATTGGCGGGCTCTCCTTTGTAGCGGAGGTATAAGCGGATTTGGGGTATTTGGAAACGAATTCATCGAGGACTTTGGAGAGAAGCTGATGGGCGACAAGCTTGGGGTATTCGAAATCGGTAATTATGATGCCGCAAACGCCTTCTGAGCGGCTGTAGGCGTGGAAGATGTAGTCTGCGGGTGTTGTTAGACAAGGAGCACGTAGGGGTGCCATGTGTCGTACCCTTCTCTTCCACATCTTGTCTTTGACCTGGTCTTGTCCGCTCGGCGACCTGGCCCGCGAAGAACGACATCTACGCGTCCCATCAGCTTGACTGTCTTTCCAATGCTGCTTTCGCCCCAGATCATCTGCTGGGCTCCGTCACGTACGAACTCGCTGATGCTTCCTCGTGTGAAGCGGCCGTAGGAGCTGAGCTCGCGTTCACATGTCAATTCGACGCTCGGTTTCGTCTCATTCTTCCAGACCTGCATGCGTTGTTAGCGACTTCAGACAGGGTCGTGCAGGCGGTGAAGAGGGTGCTTACGCCAATATAGACGACCTTCATGCTAGCGGCTTCTTGTGCGGAGGTGTAGGTGAAGGTGCGGGTACAGGTGGGCGGCAAAAGAGAGTGAAGTAGGTGTGGGCCCTGCGGCTGTCTGGTCTCGAAAGAGGTGCCTGCGACGGGCCCGTGATAGCGCATCATGCGTCGGTCCCGCCAGCGAGGCGCGGCGCTCCTGATTATGTCATGGCGCTAATGCGCGGGGGCGGGGCAAGGCCAGCCGAATGCAGCCCAGTCATCCATCATCGATTCTGCCAAGCCTGACAAAGAGGCAAACCACGCTCTCCTTCGTCAAGGGCAGTTCCACAGGCGGACTTCTATCACATCGACGACAACCTCCAGGCAAGCCGCAACCATGTCGCCTGCCGCCGAGGATGCTCAGGCGCAATGGCTCGAGCAACTCGATGCCATGCGCAAAGCCATTGCCCAACTCAATCTCCCTGCTGATGCTCAAAATACGCCAGCGTACGGAGACGACCTTGAATTCGACGACGACGACTTCTCTGGAACTGCCAGCGGAGAAGACATCTGGGACATAATCAGTGATGAGTGCGAGCAAGAGTACAGCAGTGACCAGCTGGACCAGTTTCTGGATGAACAAGTTACAGAAGAGGCTTACAGTCAGCAATGGCTAACGGAAAAATGCTCTCAAGTAGCCCGAAACAGCTCTGGCTTAGATTCTGGAGCCCTGAAAGAGCAGATTACCGCAATCTTGTCCAGTGACAGCAATGGTAGTGCACTATACCAACGATCAGCATACGTAGAATACTGACTATGATTAGACGAAGAGTTGCAGATGATGCTCGCCGACATTGTGGGCTACGAAGAGCTGGACCTGGTAGCAGACCTTATAGCACATCGGAAAGACATAATGCGATCCCTACATGAACCCACTCCAGCTCAGGGCAACGGTGTCATGGGTCGTTTACAGACCCGAGCCGAACGTGAAGAAGCGTTGCGCCGTGCAGACTGGGAGCACAAGACAGCTACCTTGGCCCCTGCGATGGACCGAACAGGTCCTCAATATCCTCATGTGTATCGGACTCACGAAGCCGGCAACAAGCTCTCGGCGTATGGCAAGAAGTACGCACTACCTCCAGACACTGTACATCGCGACAACAACCTCTACGAGGAATATGAGATCCCTGCAGTAGCCGTAGGTACTGTTGGCGTAGGTCGAAAGCTACTAGAGATCGAGGAACTGGACGGCCTTTGTCAGCGCACCTTCAAGGGCTACAAGTCACTCAACCGGATGCAGAGTCTTGTCTATCCAGTCGCATACAAAACGAGTGAGAACATGCTGATCTGCGCGCCTACTGGCGCCGGTAAAACAGATGCTGCCATGCTCACCATCCTCAACACCGTAGCCAAGAACGTCGTGCCGAGCCCAATCGATGAGCCCGAAGCCACCGACTTTACTGTCATGACAGAAGACTTCAAGATCATCTATGTCGCACCCATGAAAGCGCTTGCTGCAGAAGTTACTGAGAAGCTTGGAAAGCGCCTAGCGTGGCTGGGTATCAAGGCTCGCGAACTCACTGGTGATATGCATCTTACCAAGGCGGAGATCTTGGACACGCAAATTATAGTCACCACACCAGAGAAGTGGGATGTCGTCACAAGAAAAAGCACCGGGGATACCGAGCTGGTACAGAAAGTACGACTGCTCATCATCGATGAAGTCCACATGCTGCACGATGAACGCGGTGCTGTTCTGGAAAGTTTGGTAGCGCGTACTCAACGACAAGTGGAGAGTACCCAATCACTCATCCGGATCGTTGGTCTCTCAGCTACCCTCCCCAACTACGTCGACGTAGCCGACTTTCTGCGAGTGAACAAGATGGCTGGCCTGTTCTACTTTGACGCGTCCTTCCGTCCTGTACCCCTGGAACAGCACTTCATTGGTGCAAAAGGCAAGCCGGGTTCTGCAAAGTCCCGCGAAAATGTGGAGAAAGTCGCGTTTGACAAGGTTGTCGAAATGCTCAAGCTGGGTCACCAGATAATGGTCTTCGTACATTCGAGGAAAGACACTGTCAAGACTGCTAGGCGGTTGTATGACATGGCCATGGAGGATCAGTGCACCGACCTATTCAACCCGCAAGATCACCCCCGGTATGAGAATGCTGTGCGCGATATGAAACAGTCAAAAGGCCGAGAACTGCGCGAGCTACTTGGCAAAGGCATGGGGACTCACCACGCCGGTATGCCTCGGTCTGACAGAAACTTGATCGAGCGTCTCTTTGCCGAGGGCGTGTTGAAGGTGCTCTGCTGTACAGCGACGCTTGCTTGGGGTGTCAACTTGCCCGCTGCAGCAGTCCTCATCAAGGGCACCCAGGTCTACAATGCCCAGGAAGGTAAATTCACCGACCTTGGTATTTTGGACGTCTTGCAAATCTTTGGTCGTGCTGGTAGACCTCAGTTCCAGGACACTGGTATCGGCTTCATTTGTACGACACACGACAGGCTTGATCACTATATGCGCGCTGTAACCGAGCAACAGCCTATTGAGTCGAGATTCTCCGCAAAACTGATAGACAACCTCAATGCTGAGATCTCGCTGGGCACAGTAACGACGGTGTCCGAAGCTGTGACCTGGCTTGGTTACTCGTACTTGTTCGTACGGATGCAGAAGAGCCCGTTGATGTATGGTATTGAATGGTCAGAGATTCGCGATGACCCGCAGCTCGTGGGAAGACGCCGCAAGCTCATCATCGATGCTGCACGAATTCTGCAAAGGAGCCAGATGATAATCTTCAACGAGACCACTGAAGATCTTCGAGCGAAGGACGTCGGACGCATCGCGAGTCAATACTACGTTCAGCAATCGAGTATAGAAATCTTCAACACTATGATGCGACCTCATAGTACAGACGCAGATGCTTTGGCTATGGTTAGCATGAGTGGCGAATTTGATCAGGTGCAATCACGTGAATCTGAGGAGAAGGAGCTGTCAGCTCTCAAAGAAGAAGAGCATGTCATCACGGAAGTCAAGGATGGATACGCCACATCGCACGGAAAGACAAATTACCTTCTCCAAGCTCACATCTCACGAGCACGACTCGAAGACTTTACGCTCATTTCGGACACAAACTACGTTACCCAGAATGCTGCACGTATTGCGCGTGCGCTTTTCATGATTGCGCTTAATCGGCGTTGGGGTTACCAGTGTCGGGTACTTCTCAGCCTTTGCCAGTCTATCGACCACCGATGCTGGTCTTTTCAGCATCCGTTGCACCAGTATGACCTCCCACAGCCGGTCTTGCGTGCGCTTGACCACAAGTATCCTTCAATACAGACTCTGCGCGATATGGATGCAACGGAAATAGGAGACATGGTTCATAACAAGAAGATGGGCGGCGTGATCTCGAAGCTCATGAACAACTTCCCAACCTTGAGCATTGAATCTGAGATTGCCCCACTCAACAGGGACGTGCTACGAATACAGCTGTTTCTAACACCCGATTTCGTTTGGAATGACCGTCATCACGGTACATCCGAGTCGTTCTGGATTTGGGTAGAGAACTCCGAGACGTCTGAGATCTACCACCACGAGTTCTTTATCCTCTCACGAAGGAAGTTGTACGACGATCACGAACTCAACTTTACAATACCGCTATCTGATCCTTTGCCGACGCAGGTATATGTCCGCGCCTTATCTGATCGTTGGCTTGGTGCAGAGACGGTCCATCCCATATCTTTCCAGCATCTCATCCGACCGGACACGGAAAGTGTTTATACGGATCTACTAAATCTGCAGCCTTTACCCATCGCTGCACTGAAGAACCCTTTGTTGGAGGAAGTCTACGCGCAACGCTTCCAGTATTTCAATCCTATGCAATCGCAGATCTTCCATTGCTTATATCATACACCCGCCAATGTTCTACTTGGATCGCCGACAGGTAGTGGCAAGACCGTCGCAGCTGAGCTTGCAATGTGGTGGGCGTTTCGCGAGAAGCCAGGCTCAAAAGTTGTGTATATCGCACCTATGAAAGCACTCGTCCGCGAGCGGGTACAAGATTGGGGCAAGCGACTTGCTGGCCCGATGGGCCTCAAGCTTGTTGAACTAACTGGTGATAACACTCCGGATACGCGGACTATTCGTGATGCTGATATCATCATCACGACTCCTGAGAAGTGGGACGGTATTAGTCGCAGTTGGCAAACTCGTGGTTACGTTCGCCAAGTCAGCTTGGTCATCATTGACGAGATTCATCTGTTGGGTGGAGACCGTGGTCCAATTCTGGAAATCATCGTCTCCCGTATGAACTATATCGCATCGCAGAAAAAAGATGGCTCTATACGTCTGCTTGGCATGTCGACAGCTTGCGCTAATGCATTAGACCTTGGAAACTGGCTGGGTGTCAAAGAGGGCTTGTTCAACTTCCGGCACTCTGTCCGCCCAGTGCCGTTGGAGATCTTCATCGACGGGTTCCCAGAGCAGCGGGGCTTCTGTCCGCTTATGCAGTCGATGAACCGGCCTACGTTCCTTGCAATCAAAGCCCACTCACCGGAGAAGCCAGTTATCGTCTTTGTAGCTTCGCGTCGCCAGACTCGTCTAACGGCTCGCGATCTTATCAACTTTTGCGGTATGGAGGATAATCCAAGGCGCTTCCTGCACATGTCTGAAGACGATCTGGCCGTTAATCTTGATCGGGTCAAAGATGATTCACTGCGTGAGGCACTGAGCTTTGGCATTGGTCTGCATCACGCTGGTCTTGTTGAGGCCGATCGATCACTCTCGGAAGAGCTCTTTGCGAACAACAAGATCCAAATTCTCGTCGCGACCAGTACGCTTGCTTGGGGCGTGAACTTGCCGGCCCATCTCGTCGTGGTAAAAGGCACGCAATTCTTCGATGCCAAAACTGAAGGATACAAAGACATGGACCTCACAGACGTGCTGCAGATGTTGGGTCGTGCTGGCCGTCCTCAGTTCGATGACTCCGGTATCGCGCGCATTTTCACGCAAGACGCCATGAAGGAGTTCTACAAACACTTCCTGCATACCGGATTTCCTGTCGAATCGTCACTGCACAAGGTGCTTGACAATCACTTGGGCGCCGAAATTTCTGCCGGAACCATCGCTACAAAACAAGACGCATTAGACTACCTGACTTGGACCTTTTTCTTCCGTCGTCTACACAAGAATCCATCTTTCTACGGGCTTGAGATCTCGGCTGAAGAGCACAATACAATAGCCGCGCAATCCCTAGCTAACGACTACATGGTCGAGTTGGTAGAAACCTCTCTCAGTGAACTTGACGAGTCGTCTTGCGCGGTTGTAGAGCCAACAGGCGAAGTTGATCCAACTCCACTTGGTAAGATCATGAGTTACTACTATCTCAGCCATAAGACGATCCGGTACCTTGTAAAAAACGTCAAGCGCAACGCAACCTTTTCAGACGCTCTTTCATGGATCTCACACGCTACCGAATACGATGAGCTGCCCGTACGCCATAATGAAGACCTCATCAATGCCGAACTATCGAAAGCCCTACCCATTCCCGCGGACGATTTTGGTCTACCAATGTGGGATCCACACGTCAAGGCATTCTTGCTTCTGCAAGCCCACTTCTCGCGCATCGACTTGCCAATCTCGGATTACGTCGGTGATCTGAACAGTGTATTAGATCAGAGCATTCGTATCGTGCAGGCATCAATTGATGTACTCACTGAACTTGGGTACCTCTCTTCGTGTGAGATGATGATCGCGATCCTCCAGGCTATCAAGTCCGCTCGATGGCCAACCGACGGACCATTGTCGATCTTCCCAGGCGTGGAAGTTGACAAGGAGAAGAAACGTCTCGAACATCCCAAAGCTAGTCCGAAGACCCTCATCGAGACAACCACTGCGACTCCCGCGATGCTGGAACGCGTAGCTAAGTTTGCCGGTGTTCAACATACTGGTATCAAGCGCTTCATTGAGCCAGTGTCTCGATTACCTGTCCTAAAGCTTGATCTAGGCAACGTCAACGCACTCGGCCTGGACTTCAGAATCTCACGCCAGAACCCAGCTAGAATGCAACAGGGCGGCATACGCATCTTTGCGCCACGCTACCCCAAGCCGCAGACTGAGGGCTTCTTCGCGATCGTATCCTACTCCAGTACCGACGAGATAATCGCCCTGAAGCGTGTCAAATGGCCTGATCCTAGCAGAAATGGTGGTCATGGACGAGGTGGACGCGGCGCAAATGCATCTGGAGGCGCACACTCCAGATTGCAGGCTTCTACCAAGGTCTCGCTGCCACCTGAAGCACAGGGTAAGAAGGTGGATATTAGCGTGTTGAGTGACTCGTACCCTGACATGAAGTGGAAAATTGAGGGAGTCGAAGTGCCTGAAGCACCCTTGGTTGATGCTTACGGGAAGGGTAAGGAAAAGGCGTAGTAATGCGGATGCAGTACACTGCTTTCCAAATCACAGACACGCAGCATTAGAGGTGTGCATAACATCACAGTGCGTGTATAGTCTATACGATTCATAACAACAAAAACTGCACCTCTTCGTCGTCCTCCCTCCTCAATCTATCGAAATCGCTTCTGTAATCCAAAACATTAACATGCTCCTCCCCCCAACAATCTTACCCCTTCACGATATGCCATCTCGTACAGATGTCTCACGTCCTCTCTCCTCGCAGCCCTCTTCCCTACAAACGCCAACGTCCACACACTTTCTACTGTCTATGCAAGCTCCCTAGCAATCTGCATCGACTCTGCGTGTTCCTCGAGAAACAGCCGTCTGTAGCCACTACGCGCACGCCCAAAGTACGCTTCCGCTTCCTTGTGTGTTTGCTCTGAGCGACCAGCGCTCCCGCAACCCTGACAAGAGATTGATGCACGCTTTGGGTGTCGTGTAGGAGTATCCTTTCCTTGTTATGCAAGGCGCCTCTTGGAGGTACGTTTCAGCTTCTGCGGAGCGGTTGTGGATAGGCAGACTTGGACCGATAGGTTCGAGGGCGTCGCACCGTTTGGCGTTGTGAACAGTGGGAGGTGTGTTGTGATGGCGGAAGGCTGCGTGCCATGCTTTGTAGGCATTCGAGTGGTCGTCTGCTCTTAGGGCCCAGAAGGCAAGTTCGTTACAGCGGCTCTAGATGTCAAAGCCGAGGGCATCGAGTGCAAACATTGCATAGGAGGCGGCCATGGTGCAGGCACGATGTCACGGAGATGGAGGAAACTGTAAAAAGCGCATGCAACGACTTTTCGAAGATGAAGAGAGTCATGTATGAAGATGGTAGATTACAGTCATTGATGATGAGTGAGTGTCTTTTCGATCACTCACATATGCGCTATGAATTCTGTTGCTTCTCTTTACGTTCGTGCTGCAAACCGATCTGACATTCCTTGCTTGATGCCTCTCTATCTCTCCCACCCACGCCTTCTTCATCAGACGCCGTACTTCAAGTCTATGCGCCATGTGTGTCTACATGTGCTCTTTTTAGGTGTATAATCTTCGTAACTATCGCTTCGTGGTATGTGAGGCACTGTCCGTGGTTATGCATCGGACCGCTGTGAATCAGCTCAGTCATCGCCAAAGACGATAAAGCTAGCCTCTTCCTCAATCTCGAAATATATTCCATCCCCGTCGCCATATTCGTCACCATATTCAGAGCTTTGTTCGTCAGAGTCGATGTCCTCCCAGTCACTATCTCCGTCATCGTTTTGGATCTCATCGCTTGAGTCAAGAAAAGACCGTGACTCTTGTTCGCTGAAAACCGGACTCTCGTCGCCCGACTCTTCTGCATTACCAACATGATGGATCTTGACCTGGGAGTAGTCTTCCGAATCTTCCGAGATCTGGTCCTCTTCTTGTCCGGCCTGCGCCACAACTGTATATTTACCAGGCTCGTATCGGGGTGATCGTCGGTGGAAGTAAGGGTTGGGCCGTCCGGGCACGAAATCGGTATCTTGAGCGAAGACTACTGTAGCGTGCTTTTTGGGGCGCGGTAGCTTTTCCAAGCAACCAGTTGTTTCTGACCAGTACAGCTCCACCGCTTTCGCTGCGGTTTGCATCTCTTTGTGTCTTGCTTCTGGGTGGTGCGTGGACCATTCAGCCTCCTCTTCAGCCATGGTCTCTAATCTCGACAGCTCCTTGAGTGTGCTGATCTTCCCCTTGCACCAGGCGCTGTAGACCGCGTCTTGGTGTTCCGAACTGGTGAGTGTACAAGAGGGGGCGCGACCGCCAGCACTTTTGAGAGCCTCGGCCAGGACGTTCATATATCTGACGTGCAACTCAATAGTACAGACGGGACATCGTGATTGTGGCTGGTTCGCTGCTACGGGGTGCATCGCATGCTGACATATCGATGCAACTGGCGAGTCGAACGCAGATGACGGCTGCTCGGAGCGGCCATGCGAGATATGACCAGTGATATCATCGAACATGTCTGAGAAGTATCCAGAGTCTTGTCGTTTCAGCCACTGGTGGAAGTCTTCGTATTCGTGTGCTGTAGGAATATAGCCTTGCTCGGCTGGTCTAACGTTGGTGTGCAAGCACTGCCATCGCTTGTATTGCTTCAGCTCCCGGGGCGGCATGATGACACTTGCCGGTATCTTAGTGCGACTCATGGTGACGTCGTGCGATGCGTGGCAGCGGCGGGTTTTGCGTCTGCTTGCGTGGTGCAGGGCTTCTGTTGCGGCGGATATGTCGCGGGGGCGTAACTCGACTTTGTAAAAATGGACGTCTTCGAAGTCTCGTCTGGTAGATAAAATACCTAGTTGGCGAGAAAAGTCACGCGTGTGCGACAACCACGGTTGAGCGGTTCGTTTGCGGGGAGTGTGACGGCTGGTACCAGGGAAACTCTCGAAAGCGCAGGTGTGCTCTCAAAGAGCTTCTCTGCGGCCACTGCTCGAAGCACTGTCGTGACAATTGTCCACGCGCTGTAAACGGCGGGCGCCAAAGCTGTTTCGGCTTGCGCGGATGTCCTTTGTCACAAGGTTTGACTTGTGAAGGCAACTCAGGCTACGTTTTGGCTTGGAACGTCGTCCTTGTAGAGATGTTCGGAGTGCAGTTGTCGCGTTCAAACGCGGTGGCGGGTGCTGACGGCGTCACCCAACTTGGCAATCTTAGGGAGATTCGGGTACCAGAAAAAGGCCATGATTCTAGGGCAGATGTAATCCATTCCTGTCGCTTTGCGGGCTTGGGTGCGTGTTTCGCGATGTGCCGCGCAGGTGCTGGCGTTGACTGGGCCGGCGTCGGATGCTGATGTGGGGGAGGCGGCCGCTTTGAACAAGGCGGGGCAGGCGCGTCTGCTATGAATGAGGGTCGCTGTTGGGCTTCACTGTCGATCGCGAAGTGGTTTCGCGTCTCCAGTGTGGGTAGGGGTGTAGGTCCGTTTGGGTGAGAAGGGGTCAAAGGGCCTTCGCGGGCTGGGCTCCATGGTGCGGGCAGTTGTGCGTCATGACATGACCCTGACTCATTTAGGAGACACTGGGTGCTGTGGCGGTGCTGTGGCGGTGCCATGAATTCACCAACTTGTTCAGTCGGGACACCCCTTCCAATACCGACTCGGACGCATAGTGCCGCCCGCCCTTACAGTCTCGACCCTTTGGCCTTCTTTCAACGTCATTTGCTTTGGTTCCAGCCGAGCAGGACGGAGGGATCCTTCCCGGACCCCCGCGTCGTTTGTGCCCTCGTGTTTCCTCGTGTGTATGCATCGTATTCGCGTTTAGTGCGCAAGTTCTGCCGTACGTTGCTGACCATCTCTCCATTGAGAACATGGGCTTCAGTACAAAGAAGCCCGTTGTTTCTAAGCCGTACCCTACCTTAACCACACTCGGGAGGCATACGTCGCGTCCTGCGTTGGAACTCTTCTAAGAATGTAGAAGTTTACATCTTTAAGGTGGGTTTGGGTGATGGCACAGGTTGATAAGAACGGGCTTCCTGAGACATCGTTTGGTTCTCGTTCCAATCTTAGGTATGGTGCGGCTACTGGTAAGCTGCGGATTGTCGATGAGCCACCACGCCTGGTGGAACCTAAATCTGCGAAGATGAGCTCAGCCTAAGATTCGGTTCCCGCGCGACCTTTTTGAGTCCTTGCAACGCTGCTTACCCATATTTGTGAACCCAAGTCATTCACACAAAGTAACCTTGCCAGCTGACAAGTGAAGCATCTTTCAATATTAACATCGGCAATGGCCGTGGCGCGACACCTAGTTTGGGAACACTGTCCTCTCCCCATTGCTACCTAGCTACCTAGGTATTCAAGTACGACTCCAGAGTCTGGGGTCAAAGTTGCGGGGTTACCGGAACTCTCCCACATCTCGAAAGAAGGACCTCACTATTCGATCCACACCTGTATATCCACGAGCGGGTAGGGCTTATCTTCTCCAGCTGATGTGCGCTCAGCATCTCCAGGCTAAAGATAAAGTGCATGCCGTAGTGCTGGACTAGGCGAATCACCATCCTAACGTCAGTTCAGCTCTCAGCCCTGGATTAGGGTCAGGGCTGAGCTCAGGCTGCCCGGGGAAGCCACAGCTCTAGATCTCGTTGAGAATACTATGCTACTGCATTGGAAGCCTACAAAGCGACAGTATCATGCGACGGAGCCGTGCCGCGTGAGCGTTAATGGGCAATCGCATTTCCCTTCAATCCTGCAAGCGTTGGCATGCTTACAGTAGATCTTCAGCCGTCCCATTGCATCGCATGCTCGGTTCCTTCCCGACTAGGCATGCATCTGGTCCGAGTATAGCTACAGGTTGACTGCTGTGCTTATTCTTGTGAAAGAGACAGGCATTGGGTTACGTGCAGATGACCCATAGTCCAGAAGTATGTGGGCGCACTCAGGCATGCAGACTACCCTGTCCATATCCTTCAAGGCTCCTTTCCCGCATTCATTTGAGGTGCAGCCGCATTGGGCTTATACCACTTGACCGGACTCAAGAACTTGGATCTCTCTGTTCAGATTCTGGCCCGCCCTTCATACCTAGTCTCTTCCATTGACCAAGATGGATCGCCGTGACCAACACCGTGACGACATGAGCAGTCCTCAGAGCCACATCGATGGTCAATGGAGCCCTCCACCACCAAGCTTTCGCGAGCACGATCAGATATATGCAGCTGAGGGCTCGCCTCATACCTACTCCAACGCAAACTCTCCACCAGCGGTATCCCCTCCTCTGCCGTATGAACATGAGTATCACCAACATACTCATCCACAGAACTATGACGCTTATCAAGAAGAGTATGTCCTCTTCGCCGTGTCAACGAGTTCCTTAGATAGCGTTTAGCCGCTTCTTCACCTGATTTCGCAATCTGACTCTCTAAAAGGTACTCCACGGAGAAGGAAACTCCAATATACGGCGCAGATGTTCCCGTCGGCAAACCAACTCCGGATTTCGAGGGACCACAAGTGTAAGTATGGCTGTTCGAGCTGTGTATGAGACATGCACTGACTTCTTACGCTGATGTTTAGAGTACCAGGCCAATTCAGTCATTATCCTCACGGAGGTCGGCCAATGTCACCTTCGTCACATGGAGGCACGACCATTACCTCTCCACATACCCGGCCATATGGTTTCAAGGAGCATGTCGATCCGTACGATAATCCTGAAGCCACCCCTCCGCCAGTACCACCTAAGGACCATCGAAAATGCGGCATGAAGAAGCGAACATTCTTTATTCTCGTGGCAGTCGTCATCATTACGATGATCGGCCTCGCATTGGGTCTTGGTCTAGGACTTGGGCTACGAAAGAAAGTCTCGTAGGATGACAACGCTTGTGCTTTATCTTATATGACGCTGACACTATATAGAAACGAGGATGCAGCTCATCCGTTCTGTCGTGAAAACCCCGAGTCATGTATTGGGGGCTCTCTCAATGCCGAATACCTGTCGACAAAAGGTGTCTTCAACGGTACCGGTATCGCTCTAGCCGGAGAATCCTGGAACAAAGGCCAACGACGGATCTTTACACTTTACTTCCAGCACCATACAGACGACATCAGATTCATGCAATATACTACGGACAGGAAATGGATCGGCGGAGGTAAAGCTCAAACTATTGCTGGTGATGCCAAAGATGCGTCACCTATATCCGCAGTCTCCTTCGCCCTCAACGAAACCCAATATGTGAGTACTGTCAAACAATCTTTCCGCAGATCGCGACTCGGGTACTGAGCTGGGGTAATCTACCCATTCAGAGACACTGTTCTAACTCCGAACAGTTCCATGTTTTCTACATTGATAAGAGTAACACAGTAAAGCAATTGATCCAATCAAACACGAGCGACATCTGGCAGCCAGGTCCCCTTAGCGACCTCAACCTCAAAGCCTTCGACTCGCCGACTATAGGCTTACAGGCTTGCTACAAGGGGAACTTCTACGGTGATTCTGATTACACGAAATTTCCTACAGCGTCTGGCCTTAACAACACAGATCCTTTTGATGGGCAAACAGGCATGGTAAGTGCAAGATGTACAGCCTACTCCCAGGACATGCACTGACCACATAATCATCGCCACAGAACCTCTGGTACGCCGTCGACGAATCCACATTTCATCAGTACGCCTGGTACAGCGGCCAAACAGAGGACGCATGGGTACTCATCGAACCATGGTCCGGTTTCAATGGCCATGCCGGCGTAGGCTGCTACAGCTGGGGTACAGGCACCACATCGTACGCCATGCTGAACAACAAGGACAACGACGTGGAGTTTTGGTGGAAAGATACCAACGAGACTGCTGTATCCACAGAAACCCATCCCATCAACTCTTGGACAAACGCCAGCATGGGCGCCATCAAGGATGTGTACCCCATCACGTCTCTCGGCTACACGACGTACTTTTATGCGCAAATGGCGGATCGGAGTATCAAGGGGTACAACATTACGTACGGAGCTGAAAACACATCGTTCGTTGAAGACCAGACGTTTGCCGTTACTGATATAGCGAGTTCAGTGTAAGTGTTCCGGCACGAACTGTATGCGAGACATGTACTGACTTTGTATACCTACGACTAGGGTAGGGCTTGGTGGTACCCATCTTACCGTTACCGCGTTCGCTGAGAAGCGTGGAGAGGAAACGTTGTGGGATAGCCTGTATGTGTTCTTCCAGACGGAAGGGGATGACATTACAGCTTTTACGAGAGGTCAGTTGTGATGGCACGAGATACACGTAGGACACGCACTGACTTCACCTCTACAGGGTTGAATGGCGGCGAGTGGACAAAGGGGTCCTTGAGCATTCCGGAGGAGTGAGGTTGGGATGGGATCACGCGTTTGTCGACTCTCGGTTTTATGTTGGGCTACGATTGTTTTTACTTCATGGCGTCCCTGCGACAATACGAAGGAGCTCGTTTTTTCCCCCGAGTTCTACCTCTAAGCACGTAACCTTCTCTAAAAGTACACTTAACATTCTCCATTACTACTTAGATAAAGAGACAATACTCTATATATCAAGGGCATGTTTTAGTAGAGGGCTGGGGAGAGAACTTGGAAACGAGCTTCTTCGTAGGTATCACGCGTTTTTACTGTAATACCTTTTCTATCTGGTTGGTGATTCAGAAATCTACAAGTACTACGACTGAGCCCCTCATTCTCTTGTGCATTCTGTAAAGACGTCGTACTCGATGATGCGAGTTTTTGTGCTGTCGGTTCAAACACTAGTGCAGGCCTACAAGCGAACACGGGTTTGGAATGTATCTGTAAATGTATTGCTCAACATGCAGCCTAATTGCATGGTCCATTGTACGCATTAATAGGGACATGGTGCTACACAAACGCAAACTATCACGTGAGCATCCGAAGGCGGAACTAGCTCTTGTCCTTCCAAGCACCAGCACTGTAGCCAGCAGTAGGCAGATTTCCTGAAGACGAAAATGGTAAGCGACAGAGCCGTATGCAGCGGGCGAATGGTAGTCTCATCGGAGAGCGATTGCGTCGATCAATCTTTGAGCCGCGTACCTGCAATGTCTTCCTGAGCGTCTCTGACGAGGAAGCTTGTTGAACGTTAGCCCCAGTCACCCACAAGATACAAAGTGACCATTCAACTTACTTGTACCACAAAACAGTCGGCAGAACCGTACCCAAATGCCAGAGACTATGCGCATCAACCATACCCATCCAAGGCGGGAAATCCAACAACTCCAGACTCATGGCCAAGATGATCCAGGCCACACACAAACCAGGCCAGACAGCCCACGTCCTCCCTATCTTCTGGTACTGGACGTAACTGAAGCCACTCCAAAGCAAGTTGGCTACAACGCCAACGGCCACATTGGCAGCCATATTGTACGTGTAATCCCAGGACCAGAGCGAGAGGTACAGAACATGTAACGTATACAGCGTAATGCAAAGCCCTGTCCAAAGCCTCAGCAGACTCTGTTTCCTCGGCTCCTTCCTATCGAGTCGGAATACCCTGATGGGCGCGTAATACAGCCCATATAGCACATTTGCGCCCGCAGCGAAGTAATCCAACTTCTCTGTAACCCCAAAGTCCCTGGTGTGAAAGATCATGCTGAACGTCCAGCTCGCGAGGCCCACGTATCCAAACCACAGGTAGTATTTTCGCAGCGGATACGAAGCGGGAATCTTGTCGCGGAGCTGCGACATACCCCAGTCGTGTGCAAGGTAATTGAAGAGGGAGAAGATGACGCTGAATGGCTCTTGCATGCCCATGAAGCGGTAAAAGGGCCATTTGCCGTGAAATTGGTAGATGGGCTGCATATACGGAGGGTCGCGGGCGAGGCGTTGAGCAGTTACGATGTGTTGGCATGTGTAATCGCATTCCGAGGGACAGTCCCAGAGAAGGAGACGGCGGTGGAAGGCTGCACGAGTTGGTGAGTGCGGACTAGGATTTCGGGATGAATATGGGTGACATACGTATCGACGTGCCGTCTGGGCCGCAATTGGCTTCTTTACAGACCTGTGGACATTGTGTCAGCGAACACGCTTCTGACTCTCCAACAATGAGCTCTCATATCTACACGTACCTGTACACAGTCTTTGAAGTCGGGCAACCTATCGCCCAAAGACGCCTGCGCTGCTCCGCCCAGCAGAAGCAAAACGGCAAGGCTGTGCCATGCGGAGGCTATTCTTGATTTCATCCTTCACCAGTGTGAGACAATTGTGGCGCCCATGCGATTGTGTCTTGCGTATCTTCCAAAAGTTCCCAAGTCGCGTGTCGGAGAGCGATGGATCGACAGGGTCTTGGCGGGCCGGTAACTCCGTCGTTCTCCCTAGCCCAAGCTCAGTACGTTGGAAAACTGACTGACAACGGCAATGAGTCTCGCAATATGCACAATTCCGCGTACGTTGATCTCGCCTCTTGGAGCTCTCAAAGTACAAAAGAGCTCGTTTGATTAAGTTTCACCCTATTAGAGAGTGGTAGGATGGTACTCTAGATGTAATTCCTTCGACTTTCTAATCTAAATCATGATGTAGAGGTTGAAGTAGACCTATAGAGTGTAGTATAGCTAGAGTACATCTTAACAGGGACGATTTTCGTCGTAGCTGGCGAGCAAATTACCTCCATGCAGAAAGCCATGGTTCGGACAGCAATCGGCGAACCACATCGCACTCCTCACAGGTAAAAAATCGTTGACGTTATTTAAGCGTTAATTCTCGGATCATCCATAATCAACAGGGCGTATAGCTCAGTGGTAGAGCGCCTGCTTTGCAAATTTTCTGGTTCATCCGGATTATCTCACAAACTGCAGGAGGTCTGGATTTCGATCATCCATCCGTCCACAGCCAAACACATGTCTTCTGAGACTCATATCTTTTTGCCCATGCGGAATACCGATGATGCACGATCAAAGTTCAGAAGGTCTGGATTTCGGTAAGTCTCGCAGGGTTCACAGTTCGAGACGATTGACGAACAAATTGTCTTAGATGACTTGCCAGTCCACTTTCTTTTTGCCCAGCATGCTGTTTAGTGTGAACGTTATACCAGCTATCAGCCCACAACTGAGTAATGAGTCTTTGAGCTTGCACATGTTTTTAGTCTGTTCACCACCTACACTCAGACAAATTGTACAGTGGATGAGGAATTCTTGGACATTGATATATCGCTATATTAAGATGAATAGCATGCTGACACTACATTCGCTTCTTAACACGTTGTTCACATCATCATAATACTCTACTGCCTACAATATAGCAATTTCTCTGTGAGTAAGAGCCGCCTCTGGAATAAACGGATAGACTGCCTGCACTCATGAGTGGAAAGTTGAGTGAATATATTAGCCATCTAAATGGTTATGGTAATGCAACCCAATTCCTTCGTCGTCGAGTATGCGTTGCTTCCAAGTAGTCTTCATCGTTTCAATCATTTCTTTGGTGCTAAAGCGACTATGGCGGTATGGTCCCCTTGAAGGTCTAAGCATTCTAGAATACTACAAAATGATAATCGTAGAGCCAAAACCCAGAACCCGGATGACAGGCGTGGTCGACACGAACACATGACCATGTACTTTTTCATTCCTGCGTTCTCACTCATGATCTAGCTGAAAGCATTCGCATTACCACGGAACTACCAAAAAGCTGTAGTCCGACAAAACCGTATTCGCCGCCCATGTTGCCTCCCAGAAGACGAAATGTACGTCTATGCTTGGATGGCACGTCCCAAAGCACCACCAGTAAACTGCTGATTCCTTCCACCCCTTGGCCCGCCTCCTCCACGACCGCCACCGCCACGACCGCCTCCTCGGCCACCGCGGTTACCACGTCCGCCTTGCCTCTCAAAGGCATTGGCGGTTCCTTGTGTGCGTTGCTCCAGTGTCTTCTCGTTCGACTCAATGAGGCCGGATGCCTTGTCTGATAAGCTGAGTGCGAGGGTCTGGAGTCTCGACAGCTCAACACCCTTCCTGAAGATGATGGCCGAGTTGACCTGGTCGAGAGCAGCCGCGAGCTCCTCGTGTGAGATCATCTTTGAGACGACTGCGGAAACCTTGCGCTCTGACAGCTCAAACATGCTCGCTAGTGTGGAGACGGAGAGAGTGTCGTAGAAAGGTGCGTATGTGAAGAGGTATGTGCGGAGACCCTCTTCTTGGATTTGCGAGGACAGCATTTCCTTGATCTTCTCCGAGTCGGCCATGAGCTCCCAGATCTTGATCGAGTTGATGAACTCAGCTGCCTTCTTCCATTCGCCAGCAGACAGTGCCTTCGAAGCCTGCATGACATGATCACGGGTGTTCTCAGGCGGACCAGTGAAGATCTGGCGCTCATGGTATTCCAAGAGACGGCGGTATGTCTTGCTAATGACCCGCTTCCTAAGATCTGGTGATGAGCCGAGTTGTGCGAGGAGAGGAATCTCAAGCAACATAGAGCAAGTCAAGTAGACGCACTCTAGCAGCTCAAGGTTGATGTGCATGTGGAAGGGAAGCTGTCGTTGACGCTCGAGACGCTCCTGCTCGGGTGAGATCTGGGAGTATCGCTGCATTTGCAGACCTTGAGCGAGCAGCTCCTTCTGCCTGTTGCTACCACAGATCTCTTGCAGCGAAGTTTGCGCTTCGTAGACGAGACCGGCGCGGAAAGCGCAGAGACCGACTTGGACGAGCGCACGGTTGAACAAGATCTGTGTGTTGACGTCAAAGTTGCTGATAGTCTCTTGTAAATGGGACATGAGCATCATATCGCGAGCCTTGTAGTACTGGTCGTGCAGAGACAGGAAGTAGATCTGGCACAACATGGCACGAGCGCGAATGATGCCCTCGCTGTTCTGGAACAAGTATGTGCATAGGGTTTGTACGAGGGAAGCGGTGTCGTTGGAGATGGCGCGGGGGGTGATCTCGGAGTCAAGGCCCTCTGGGATCGCCTTCCAAACGTTGTTCTCGAGGATGGTGATGACTTGCGAGGGCTGCGCATGTTAGCATAAGCAGGTTCAAAAGAGTGGAGCAGTTGCGTACCTTGAAGTAAACGTGTTCCAATCTCCGCATAACAATCCGATTGAGTGGTTCTTGTGGAAGTTCTAGGCTCGGGTTCTTCTTCATGCTCTCAACGTATACCAAGGTGCGTACGAGCTGAGCGTACAGCAGTGCCTCGTCGGTCAACCGCTCGATGTACTCGGAAGTGTGTGGGTCGATGTGCTGCAGCGACCGAGTGAGTTCGTCGTCGAGCCTCTCAACGAAGGAGACGATGCTTCCCGGGATGCGGAAGATCTCGCCAGGTGTGATGGTGGGTAGTTTCTCGTCGTCCTCCCACTCCTCGGCGTTCTCAATGACCACAATTTCGTTACTGTTCTCGAGAATCTGGAGGAGCTTTCCGAACTCTTGGTCCGCACTAGAGAGTGTTAGCGAACAGCGGTCATGCATTGGATCAGAGATACTCACAGCTTCCACTGCTCCTGGTGCATGTGGCTGGCAGTGCCGGAGGTCAAGTCGAAGCGCGTCGAGATGAGGGTCAAGAGAACGCGGACCTTTTGATAGTCGTTGACGGCAACGTCGAACAACTTCTCTAGTGTCCGGATGTGCTCGAGCTTGTCCGAGTTCTTGCGACCGCGCTGCTCGACAATCGCACGCAAGTGCTTGAGGATACCCTCGGCGGTGTATAGGACAGCCTTGCCCCCGGCTCCGACTGTGATGAAACCATCGTCAGTCGCCTCGTCGACGACATCGGTGCCGAGTTGTGGGATCTTGTTCTTCTTCTTCTTTTCCTTGGGTGCCTGAACAATTTCCTCCTCCTCGCGCATGAACTCCTCCTTGTTCTCCCGGTACGCGTTGATGTCCGTCTCGTAGTCGCGGTTGTGCTTCTTGATCTTCTGGCGCACAGCGTTGAAACCACGGCCGTTGACAGCGTTCATCTTCTTCGGGGTGACCTTTTGCTTCTCGTGTGTCTCGACCACAACCGTCTCGAGGTCGGCAACGGCCTGGATGTACAGCTTCGGGATCTTGCCATCGTTCTGCTTGGTCAGAGTAGGCACCTGGCGGATGAGCTTGTCGAACTCTGTATAACCGTAATGTCAGCACTGTTCATGTACCCCGCCACCATTGTCCATGCCGCTTCCAGGGCAGTTTTTGGAGTGAACGTACGTTCGGAAATGACAGCCCAATCGTTGATCTTCTGCGCGTTCTCAATGAGCCTGATGGTCGCCTCCAGCTCGTCGAAGCGCTTATCCTTGGCACTCTTCAGCACCTTGTTCACGTCCTCGTCGTCGCTCTCACTGTCGCTGGAGGCGTCCTTCAAGAAGCGGTTGGCACCGGTTTCGGAACCCGAGTCCGACGAGTCATCGTCATCGGACTCGTCATCGGAATCCTTGTCGCTGTCTTCCTGTTCCGACTCCTCGTCGTTGGAGTAGAGCTCCTCCTCGCTGGACTCGTCCGAGGAGCTGTCGCTGGCGGCAAAGAATCGGGACGCCATGATTGCTGTTCTCGAGAGTTGGAATTTGCCGGAGGGATCGGGGGTAGTTTATGTGGCAGGCGCCGTTGTGGGTTGACCAGAGTCACTACCGCCTTGTATGAACTTTGCGCAACCGAATTTCGAGCCAGCGCCAAGCCATGACTGTGTGCCCCGCGCCTAACCCTAAGCAGACGCGAACACACCTTCACCAGACCCAGCAGTCACACGCTAGGCGCGCCAACCTCAATTCGACCCTGAGCTGATGCCATAATGAATCTCCACCGTGTATTCATCACGAAGGGGGTGGGGTGTCTATGTCTGCAATACTTGTTAGACCACAGTAAAGAGGCTCAACGCTCAGATTCGCGCCCATCAAAACACAGCCAAAGGAGTTTTATGAGAATGCTTCTAAAAGTACACGTGCTGCTATACACCACTTCCCCATCGGCTGAGCGCTTTTGAGTCATGGCTCGACATCTGCCGACACCAGTCATGCTGTTGAACATGTATCTGATCCGTCCTGCTCTGTACAATCCAATCAAGGTCCGGTTGGCTTACCTCGCTCGATGAAGCCCAGCGCAGGTCGTGGGGGTTTCAATCTGACCCGGCAGAGAGCCCCGTCTAAAGCCAGTTGAAGGCGCTGAGCAACGTCAGAGCATAGTACGATCTGAGCAGGCCGTCGTGGATGATTGGCGGCCCGCACTGTCATCCGAGTTTGGCTCCACCCGTTGATAGCATGATGTTGCTAATCCATGTCTCAAACGACGATACTGACAGAGGCACCATGAGGGAAATGGGCATCAAGGAGAACTCAGAACGCCGCGACTCATCCACTGTCGGATCTCCACGCCGTGCAAAGCGTTATTTTCGTAATATGAGAACTACTCATCGGAGCCATGCCCTCACTGCCAATGATTCTGACCCATAAAACCTTCTTCAAGTGTCCGATCTTCCAAATTTCGCACAAAGTTCTGGTTACGGTTCGAATTGCCTGCTCGCGACCCTCTTCTCCTGGCGGCACTGCTCGCACTCTCCGGCGCGCCATCAGGCGGTGGCGGGTAGTATGCTGGTGATGGCTGCAAACGGACAGGCGCATTTGGATCCAGATGACTCATGACCCTCTGGAGCGCAGGAGGGATGCCTGATTGTCCTGACTGCTGCTGATCCATCGTCGTTGCTCGCTGTCGCCCCGCGCGGGTCGTAGCTTGGGCGTACAGATTTTGGGGCTGGTTGTATTGCCGCGGCTGTTGTGGCTGCATCATGTTCATTGGCTGACCATATTGTGCTGCCTGCGCAGGGTAAGGTGGAGGGGCGCCCTGGTGGTTTGGAGGGTACATGTTGTAGGGATTTTGCTGAGCCTGCGGACTTTGTGCAGCGGCATACTGGTTCATTTGCATGTTCGCATACGCAGCGTGTTGGGCCGCTTGGGCTTGTTGCTGCTGCGCAACGGCCTGTTGTTGTTGCTGCTGACGCTGTCTGCTCATGCCCTCATATCGCTGCTGTTCCTGAACGCCAGGTGCCGGGGATCTACTGGAGCCGGATTTCAGAGTCATAGGTGGTACGAACGGCCCAGTGAACTTCGCCTGAGTTATGAAAGGATGCAACTTGGCTTGCGCAGGAGTCCAGCGTTCTAGAGGGTTGAGGTTCAGCAGCCCTTGAGCAAAGTCGATAAAGGCAGCTCGATTGGCCATTTCTAAGCAACGTTAGTCGTGACAGCAGCTTTGTTGGTCCGACTGCTTACCTCGCTCAATCTCGTTTGGCTTCATGTTCTTTCGCGGCATTGGGTAGTTCTTGATAATGTCTGGCAGAGTTGTAGCGGAGAAGTACTTCTTGCTGGGCTGCTCTTTCGTGCCGTGTTCACGCGAATATTGCTCCATTGACTTGAGTCGATACTGCTTACGACCGTACTCATCCTGCGACTTTTCATAAAATTCCCCCGACTGCTTGCCCATTTCGAGCATCCAATGGGGTGGTAGCCCGAGCATCTCTGTTATTCTCGACACCTGGTTGTACTCAGACGAGCCAGGGAAGAGAGGCAGACCGAGGAACAACTCGACCACAATGCAGCCCAGTGACCACATATCAATCGCCGCCGAGTACGGTAGACCGAGCAAAACTTCGGGGGATCGGTAGAATCGCGATTGGATGTACGTGTACACAGTCTGACGCTCGTCGCATGCTGAACCAAAGTCAATGATCTTGATGATGGGGCTCTCGAGGCTATTCACCAGGTCAGCATAGGCGCAAAAAGGCCAGTCGTATTACGTACTTCTTGAGCAAGATGTTCTCGGGCTTCAAGTCGCAATGTATCAGCTTCGCTTTTCCAAGCAATGCCAGACCATTGATCAGTTGCTGTGCGAATACGCGCACCAGCGTTGTGGATAGTCCACGGAACTGGTTCTGTTTAATCAGCTCGTAAAGATTGACGCTTAGCAGCTCAAACACCAAACACAGATGTTGTCTGTGGATGAATGTGTCCTTCAGTCGCAAAAGATGGTGGTCGTCATTCTTGTCCATCTGCTTGTTCAACTGCATCATGTCAGCCCCGCTCGTACTTGCTTATGACAGGCAGGTCGCTCACTAGATCCAGCACGGACACCTCCATCATACTCTGGTTGAAGTATGCCGTCCGGTTCTTGATAACCTTTACTGCGACAACCTCTTGCGTCTTCAAGTTCTGGCACTTGACGACCTGTCCAAAGGTGCCCTGACCCAGCACATCCAGGATCAGATAACGGTTCTTGTGCCCTGATTCTTCCGACCCCAGGATGTCGTTCACGTAGAGAATGTAGTCGCTATCCTCGTTGTCGTATCCGTCGTTCTTGACACCCTTGCTTGGTTTCGTGAGTACTCGGCGAGGATTGCGTGACGACTGGTAGTTGAAGCCGCCGTTGCACAGTTTGTACGTCATGGGCAGATGCGCCGTGAGCGCTTGCAGAGGCTGGACGTTGGTGTTAGCATATGCTTCCTGCGAGGTACAGTTCAACTTACGCTAATGAATCCGCCCTCTGGATTAGCGCGACGAAACGGCGGCTGGGCGTTGATCTTGGGCTGCAAGTCGGCGGTGTTGACACACTTTTCGAACTTTGGTACCGGCCCTCGTCCTATGGGAGGAAGTTGTGGCGGAGGGTTCGAGTTGGAAGATGCGCGCGGCGATCGAGCGTCTCGGTTGTACACGGCGTTCAGTTGCGCCGTCGCAGATTGCGGGTAGAAGCTCTCTGGGCTCATGTTGGACTGTATGGGGGGCAGCTGAGGCGCATGCGGTCGCGAGGCTAGAGCGATGCTAGTCAGTATCAGAGGGCCAAGACAGGAGCGTAGCGAAGCACAAACTGGACGTACATGGCGGAGAGTAGTAGTTGCTGCTGTTGTTGTTGGTGTTGGTGTTGTTGTTGTTGTTGTTGGGCGGCGACATGTAGGGATTGTTGCGCGTCGGGCTCTGGCGGTTGCCTTGACTCTGTGCTTGGGCCTGAGGGGTAAAGCTGGTGTAGTTCTGGCCGCCCTGCTGTGCACCGGCCGAGTAGGGCGAGGTGGGCGAGAGGTTCATAGGTGAGTATCTGCGTGCGGCAGCACTCTCGTCTTGCTGCAGGTACTGCTGCGAATGGCGCTGTTGGTGGGCTGGGCGCGCCATGTTGTTCAGCCGTGGTTTGTATGCATCCTCCATGGGCACATCGCCATCGCCGTCGTTGTAGTCGGGTCCGCGGCTGGCAGTGCCGCCGGGCGAGTGCAGCGGCATTGGATTCTGGCGTGACGGCGTTGCGTACGGGTCGGGCTTGATGTGCGAAGCCAGGCCGGCGTCTCTCGCGGCGTGGGGAGGCGACGTCATGCTGTGCGAGTAGCGATTGCCCGGAGCCTCTGAGTAGGCTGTCCACTGCGGCTCCATGGCAACGGGGGACTGCGGGTGGGGAGCGTGGTAGAGCGACGGTGTCGCAGGAAGAGACGCCAATCAGTCGTCACTGCGCGTGTTGCATGCCGAGAGTACGCGCTGGCTGGCGAGGTGGGCTGGGCTCCGTCAAGCAGCGACTGCGGCGCAGCACGGGCGGCGTGGGTGCAGATGGCGAGGGCTGGAGGGGAGCGCGCCTGTGATGGCCGTACGGGACTCGAGGGCACGGGGGTGCTTCGTCTGGCTGTTGCGGGGTGGTGTTACGTGGTCGGCGGCGGTACGCTGTGCGCAGCAGGACCTGGAGCAGCCGCAGAGGAGCAGACGCGCAGAGGGGGGCGCACGAGCGAGTCTTCACACGCACAAGGCAAACGATGGCTGCGAGGTCACTGGAGCGCTGATGTTGGCGCCATTGCAACAACATGCATGGAATTGGGCTCTTTCCTTGGTTGCGCTAGCGTCCAAAGCGGCCAGCCTCCTCACGCCCACCGTCGTGGGGTGATTGCTGCCATTCACTCTCCTCGTCGCCCCTTGGCCGGCTGCCGTCTGCGCGTCGACACGCATCCGCCAGCTGCACCGCAGCCGACCAGCAGAGCCTCGCCGTGTGCTGCTCGTCGTTGGGCCGCTCCTGCTTCCAGGGTCCTCAAACAGGAAGGCGCGGCCCTGGATGCTGCCTAGGTACTCAGGCTCTGCTACCAACTCCAAACATGCACTGCTTTTTCTGCGAGCCGTCTCCACCGCGCACGGCATCCGCTGCCAGAGTGCCATTTGGAATTCGAGCGGCGCACAGATAAGCGACATGCGCTGGCTGCCGGGCGGCATGGTCAAAGACGTCATAGCAGTCCAAGCAAGTAAAGGGCAAGATTACCTATGTACACTTTCCTCTCACAGCACGAGCCCGCCGCCAATCGCTACCTGCGCACCTCGTACCCTCCCAGCACATCGCCGTTGTCCCACTTGGCAGCCTTCTCAAAGATGCTCCTTACCATCTCACCTCCCCTGGTCGCTAGCACTGAAAGAAGCGTGTCGCTCAGCTGTCATCTCATTAGCACGCCTCAGCCCCCACAGTGGCATGGACAACTTACACCATGCGTGCTTTCACAGCAGCCCTGCAGCCACACACCAGCATCTCCGCCAATGCTCTTTTCTGCAAAGTTGATCTTGTAGTTCCTCTGCACCTGCCACTTGGCATCCTCCAGCTCTCCACCAGGCATCAGGTGTCGCGCGTCCTTGAGCAGCGTCTCGTGCAGATCTCTGTAATAGCCCGTTGCTACAAAGACGGCATCGACGTCCAGTGTCTCCTGCCTCTCTTGCGCCCCCGCACACTCTGAGAAATACAGTGGGCTGGTGTCTTGTACCTTCAGGCGCACACCACCCTGTCGAACTGGCGACTCCGTCACGTCGATAACGCGACGGTATGGCATTATCCGGTGCGGCCAGTTTTCTTCATCGGCAGGCGAGTTGCCATGGCGAATGCGTTGTAGGTAGAGCGTCTCGTAGATGTGCTCGAGCAGCGGGAGGCGAACGACACCGTAGTTGGTGCCCTTGTCTTCGAGGAGTGTCGTTGCGCGGAGCTTGGGCGCGCGGTTGTACGTGCAGTCTGTTCGCGAAGGGTTGAAGATTTCATTGACACTGGCATGGTAAGCAGGAAAACGGCAAAGCTCTGAGCCATCACTTACAACGGCGAGTCGTCACTTGGTCGTAGGGCTCCTCCCTTGATCAATAGTCGTGTTCGTGTGTTCGGGTAGTTTGCGTGTAGGAAGTCGAAGATTTCAGCGGCACTCTGGCCGTTCCCAATTACTGCAACGCTGTATGGTGCGTTGTGGTCTTTCAAGACCTCCTTCGACATGTACGAGAACTGGGACGAGTGGATGACCCTGGCATGGTTCGTAGGAAACGGCGCTGGGATGTTGGGCCTTCCACCCGCAGCGATGACCACGTGCTTGGTTCTCCGCGACTCGGTGCGGCCTGTCAAGCTGTTACGCGAAACCACGGTGAACGTAGTAATCTCTCCGTTTGCTGACTTCTCTGGCATGACCTTGACTACTTCCTGGCTATACGCTACGACGTCCTCGAACCAGCTGGCACACCACTTCATATAGTCCTCATACTCTACACGAGCTGGTAGGAAGGTGTTGAGATTGGCAAACTCCACTAAGCGATCCTTCTGGTGCAAGTAGTTGATGAAGGTGAACTCGCTTCTCGGGTTGCGCATGGTAGCCATGTCTTTCATGAAAGTGATCTGCATCTTGGCTCCTGGCAGGAGCATGCCTGCGTGCCATGCGAATTGCGACTGCTTCTCGAGAAACGCAACTTTGGGTGATTTGCTTTGTAGACCGGGAACATCTACAAGGGAAGCGTCTGTTCCATCCAAAGCATCATGCAGGGCCACGCCAATGGCCAGTGACGCGGGCCCGAAGCCGACACAAATCAGGTCGTGTAGTTCATCCTCTGGAGTGTATCGTAGATGCGATCGGTTCCCAAGTGTGGGAAGCTGGCTCTCTTCAAAGTTCTCGTTCAAGAAGCCGTTGAACGCTCGTTGCACGGCTGGTGCAGGTCCTTCGGACGTATTCGATGAAATGTCCGCGTGAGGGCTCATATTTGCGTCAACGAACAACGGATATCACTATAAAAAGCACCAACGCTGTTAGTATTGTCGATATGAATGACGCGACGTGGTATTTGTCGCTTTGTTTGATGTATTTTTTTTTTATAGAAACACGTACGCTGACGGTCTCACTGACGGTGCAGAGGAAATCTGGGAACAGCTGGCCGTGAGGGAGCTTAGATGGCGAAACTGTAAGCGCAAAGCCGAAAGTCAGCGGATTCATGTGATAAAAGCCAATGACGTCTACACTTGACGCGAATGAACAACACAAGTGGACTTGTAGGTGCCAACGTACCTATTCAATTCTTCACCTGAGAAATCACAAGAGGCTTCGATCGCTGGGAATTCATACGGCTGCCATTGAGAGGTTATGGAAAAGGTGTACGAGGGCCACGACTTGTACCTGGACCATAACCATGCCCAGGGTCCGTTCTTGCGTATAGCTTATCCATGTCGATCCAGGACTGCTGTCACGCTCGTCAGAGAATGGTCCGATGTCACTTCGTGACAGTAGACCCTGACGGTCCGTTCCAACCTGGTGTCACCACCTGGTTCGCTAACCAAGTGATGGTAGCACAACCCCCATGTCACTGATCTCCGGACGCGCCATCTGATAAGATGACGGAGCTCAGGTTGTCGAGCAAAAGTTCGCCCGGTGCCCACGAAAGCGCATGATAGAGGCAAAATTTTCAGGCATGCCCCGCTGCACTTGTCCTGGTGCCGTATCGGCTGGTTCGAAAAAAGTTTAGGCTCCGTGGGGTCGTGGGTAAAGTACTCGCTTGGCGGAGCAGAAATTATCAGATGGAAATGGATCAATCCATCAGATTAGATGAAGAGATTTCTTGCGAGTTCGGAGCGGCCTCGGTCTTACTGGTGCACGCCCAACACCGCCACCATCCAACTGCAGGTCTCGGCGTTGTTACTAGACTCGGTTAGCACGTCGCTGCCGCCGATCAATAAATCATGTTGGAAGCAGGTCGTGCTAGCGCAGATAAAGTAGATTGATGACGAACGAGGCGCATCAAATCCCTTTCTTGATGTTGCTGGCAGTCGTGGGATCACTCAATAGAAACGAGATGGAAGAACTAGATTGGTCACATTTTGCGTGAGTATCGGTTTTCACATTATCGTTACAGATTCCTGACTCAACCCGGGCATCTCAATTATCATAGCCCACATCTCATGCATATGATATCCCACTAGCATGCAGTGACGGCGCCATAGACTCAATAGGAAGCACCACGGCGAAGAAGGCAGGAGGAATCCGTGTACCGTAATTGATAAATTAAGTATGAATTGTAAGGCAGCAAAGAAGATTGTTGCATAAACCAGTCCCATACGAATAGAATCTCTATGGCTGGCTGGGACACGAACATACAAGTACATGCACATGATACAGTGCGTTGGAGAGCAGCTAGTCTCGACAGCAGATAATGAATAGCGCAACCCCGAGAAAGAACCATCAACGATGTTCAATCCAACTCCTGTGTGGCGACCATTGCGGCATATATTCCTCCCATAGCCACAAGCTCATCGTGACGGCCCTGTTCGGCAATACGTCCACTGTCGAACACAAAGATGCGGTCTGCATGTTGTACGCTTGCTAATCGATGAGCGATCATGATCGTAGTCCGGCCTTTGGAAGCAGCAGCAATTGCTCGTCGAATCTCCAGTTCGGTATTTGCATCCAGCTGAGATGTTGCTTCATCGAGAAGCAGTATTTCCGGATCGCGTATCAGAGCTCGAGCGATGGCAAGGCGTTGACGCTGACCGCCTGAAAGTTTTGATCCATGAGAGCCGACCTGGGTATTATAGCCTTCCGGCAGGCTCATGATGAAATCGTGAAGTTCGCATTCCTTAGCCACACGTTGTATGTCTTCCTCGCCGACCGAGGTGCCCGGGCGTGCGCCTAGTCCAATATTGAATTTGACCGAGCCTGGAAAGAGATCTGGCTCTTGCTCAACGAGCGCTAGGCGGGCACGATGATTACGAACAGCTTCTTGTCGAATGTCTTGCCCATCGAGATATACTTGTCCTGCATTCGGATCGAAGAATCTTTCTATCAGATGAATCGTGCTGGACTTGCCAGCACCTGAACGACCGACGAAAGCCACGTTCTCGCCCTGACGAATTTGGAATGAGACGTCATTCAAGGCGGGAATATTTGGCCGACTTTCGTAGTAAAGGCTAACATTTCGGAATTCTAGCTCTCCACGTACACCAAACGTACCATATGAAGTTGAAGGGCCAGATAACAAGGCGTCTCCGTTCGATGTATTAGTAATGGCAGAGTCCAGAGGCGTCCGTTCTGTAATGATAGTCGGTTTCTCGTCATGTAGTGAAAAGACGCTTTGAGCAGCTGCCTTTGCCCGTGTCACTTCTGGCGCCAAGCTGAAGAGCTGGCCTGCAGATTGTGCAGAGAAGAGCAGTGCGGGAAGCACTATGAAGAACTCTCGTTGACTGTAGTTGCCGTTGCGCACTTGCTTAGACCCCCACCAGTATGCCAAGGAGTAGATAAAATATGTGATTGAGAGCGAAAAGGCGAGCAGAATATTGCCAAGCACGCTGAACCTCAGATGCTCTTCGTATGGCTTCCGGATCGCCTCTCGATAGCCGTCAAGAAAGTGGGATTCAAGTCCGAAGACCGCAACAATCTGCATGGAAGAAGTAGCCTCTGAAGCAAGAGCTGCTGCGTCATTGTACGCCGTTTGGTGATGTTCTTCTGCCATGGCCAAGATGCGAAGACGCAGAAAGCCAGCCAATAGCATAACAGGGACAGCTGCCAGCAACACTATAGCAATCTTCCATGCTACTATGTGGGCCAGCACAATGCCGCCGAGAACAGATGTCGCAATTGAGAAGACGGTTCCAAGTATGACTCCAGAGAGTCCACTGATACTGCCACTGTCCGAGTTCAGACGCGACATCAGGGCATGATGGGAATGGCCAGGCTGAGAAAACCAGGCAATGTCCTGCTGCAGTATTGTTCGGAAGGAGAGATCTCTTACTCGTAGAGTGAGATTTTCAGAGACCATACCGAAAGCGGTTTTGCCGAAGGAATGGGAAGCCAGAGCGATGATGGCCAGACCGAAGAAGAGTAAGCAGTAGAAGGAGATCCTACTGGTGAGATCGTCTGCTCCACTTGTGTCATTCAAGAGCTCAACCAAGTTCCCGAATATAAGTGCCTCGCCGATGATAACTGCACCACTGAAGATGGAAGAGACCAGGCCGACGATGATGGCAGGTGTTTCACGGCGACTTAACGCCAATGCTCTCTCAATCAATATCATTGCGCTCATCTTGGGGGTATCGCCTTGGAACTTCGGAATTAACGGAGCCATGTCACTTGATTCGCTAGAAGAGTCTCCATGCTCTTTGTGCGATGAGTGACCGATGGATCGTACCGATGAAGTTGTCGATGATTGGCCCTTCTCAAACTGTTGTGCCCTGATAAGCTCCGCGTAGACGCCGTCCTTCTTGAGAAGGTCCTGATGGCGCCCATCCTCTTCTACATTACCGTCCTTCATAACGATGATGCGATCGGCATCACGCACAGTCGCCAAACGATGCGCGATGATGACAGTAGTTCGAGCGGCGCTCGCCGAAGAACGACGTAGGTTTTCCAGTACAATAGCTTCACTTGTACCGTCCATGGCGCTTGTGAACTCATCCAAAAGAAGGAGCGACGGGTTTCCCACTAGCGCACGTGCGAGCGTTATGCGCTGCTTCTGACCGCCAGAAAGTTGAGACTGAGGCCCAGAGCTGATCTTCGTGTGTATTCCTTCCGGAAGACGGTCTAGGAAATCGCAGTATGCATCCGCCGCCGCCGCCTTGCAGCGGATAAGGATCTCTTCCTGTGTCAGTTGCTCTCTTTCTCGACTTGGTATACCATGCTTGATGTTATCTAGTATTGTCCCAGTGAAAAGGACCGGATTTTGTGTAACCAGCGCAATATGCGAGCGTAGGCTGTGAACGTTGAATGACTTCAGATTATCATTGCCAAGAGATATGTGGCCGTAGGTAGGATCGTAGAGTCTCAAAAGCAAGGATGCTATGGTGGACTAAGAGACGGTCACGTCAGTAACGAAATTATGGCCTCCCAAAGGAATGAGACTTACCTTTCCCGAGCCGGACGGTCCGACAAGACCAGTCACCTGCCCAGACTTTATACATAAATCGATGCTGTCTAAGATACGGACAGTAGGCCGAGCAGGATACACAAATGAGACCGATGAAAGGACCAGGTCTTTCTCGAAGTGTACACTCTCTGCTGGCTTTCCCTTTGGAGAATAGACGTCTATCTCGGATGTCGGATGATCCAGAACGTCTAGTACGGCAGCTCCCGCTGCGGCAGCCATAGCGAATGTCTGTATGAATGGCCCAAACGACCCGACGACGAAAGAAGCATCTAGAATTAGGAATACAACCGCATAGATGGTACCAGCTTCTGCGCTGCCATCCCTTAAGCGATCGCCATACCAGAAAGCAAGTGCATTCGTCGCGTATGCCACAAAATACACTGAACCGAGCATGACAGCGCCAGCAACGCTCTTTTTGATTCCTATTCTCATTGCTGATCGTAGATGATGAACATGTTCCTCGCTTAGCTGCTCGAAGAGGCCAAAAGCCTGTACAATTTGTACTGCACGAATAGCACTCTCAGCAACGGAGGCGGCTTTCTCAGTATACACAGCAGCCTGCTTGGATAGATTGGAAACCTGCTTGGTGCCGAAGTACACAACGAATGCCATGGAAGGTATCACGGTGACAAACCTGGCAATGTTAACGACTTTTCCATAGAATGGCGAAGACGATGATTACATTACTCCGGTCAGTCTCGCATTGAGCATGAACCCCACGGTAAATGCAGAGATAAAGTAACTTATCGATGCAATGAAGAGGCCCACCTTCTCCGAGGTGCCAAGTTGAATGGTCTGAGTCTTCTCGGTAAGGATGCTAGATAGATCAGGCGAGACGGTGTCTGCAGTGGGCATCTCGAGTCAACATACGATCTATATGTGGGGGGTTTTTGGGCGTGTACGCACCGTAGTAAGTCATATCCATCCCTAGCGCACGGTGCAGAAGTCTTTCTCTGGTTTTCCTACTCACGCGTTCTCCTATGACAGCCCAGCACACAGCCCAAGCCCAGGTCACGACGAAATAACCGACTGCGACCGACATAAGACGGAACAACAGATGCTTAAGCTCGTCTGGATGAGGCGGGAAGTTGTTAATAATGCGCCCCAGAACGACGCCTATCAATGGAAGCGGCAGCCCTGCCAAAATTGCCGTGAGGATACCCAACGCCAGGATGAATTTTGACCCAGAATCGTCCAGTTGTCTGTACAGCGTGAAGTAGGAAGTCTTAAAAGGGTTCAAGCCTAGGATTTGACGGATGAACCGTTGACGAAAAACAGTAGGACCGTCAAAGGCTTGAGGCTGAACAGTCGCTAACGACGGCTCGACATGTCTTTCCCATTGCGTACTGTGGCGGACAGAGGGCTCGTCCTCGATCTCGCTTTCCTCTGAGTCCAGAAGGGGCTGGCTCTCAGAGCTGTCATCGTCATGATAACGGGGCATTGTCGCGCGCGCCTGGCGTGCCTCAACGCGATTCCAGTATTGCAGTGCTCAACAGCAATTCATTTGCATGTAAATGAAGTGGAAGGTGTCGCAACGGATGCGCGACTGCGGGCAGTGATAGGAACAGATGCCATAAAGGCGATGTTGAAATGAACGTTCAGCGTTATTGATGTCAGAGCTACCCATGCGCAGCATGGAAGACATGGTAGGAGCGTAGGACTAAACTAGGGTCTTGGCACGGTTATGGACGGCCGCCTTGCTACATTTCTATGTATCAGAATGGCAGAGCGACAAGTATTTGTTCAAAGACTCTGGAAAGTCGCATGTAGAAAGTTTATAGGATACAATCAGTCATCGGGCAGCGGCATATGAACTTGAGCTAGACAGTCTTGGGACAGACAAAGTGGCATGCAGCGTGCATACCTACTAAGTCCTGTAGGGCTGGGCTACCAGCCACCTGAGATCAGGTCAGGGGTAGACTTCATCTGATAATTATGATCATGGCATGACCCGCCTGGCATGTCACGCAAGCAAAGCACGGGATTTTTCGGCGGCATGCCCGGCATGCATCTCCCCACCAAGCAGCGGCAGAGCTCCGAGATCGCGTCCAACACCACGTCTCAACGGGATCTTACAACGTGTTTGCGCTTGACAAACAGATTCCTCCCATCAGCGTGGGGAGACAGGAAGAGGCGACGAAAAATGACCCCCAAGCAGCCAACGCGACGGTGTTGTCGTCATCGGAGGCGCGCCCACGCCTTTACGCCCACCATTTCGCGCTACGACTCCAGGCTAGCATGATTGCAGTGGAGCCTCGGTTTTCAGTCTCGATTTAGTCTTGTCTCGAGCAATTTTCGTTACCAATTCTCGTTCGCCTGCAGAGCCGCCAAAAGCGTCTGCTTCACGGTATCAGATCTTACGCGCCGCTTGTCGAATGACACGTCCACTTGCCAGCCAACCAGGATGTATGACGCTGCAACTACGGACAACGCGCTCAACATCACGAAGAGAGCTGCGACTGAAGAAATTATCAAAAAACTTCTCGCCTCAGCTTGAACTTTTATCCTTCCTCAACACTCATACCGAACCGGAGGTCGCGACGCGTTCTTGAAGGTCGCTTGCTGCCTGCGCCTAACACGGAGCATTGCGCTCTTCGTGATTAAGCTTTGAACGCGCTGCCCAAGTACAGAGTGTCAGAACCCATTCTCACGTGCACCAGTCTCGTGTGTACTTGTTTCAAGGTACTTGAAGCCGTTCAACCAATCACCGTGCTGCAGTTTCTCATCACTAGAACTCGCGACTAAGCATTGCATTCTACGAATTCCCGTTCAGCAGTAACGAGTGGATCTGCAGCAGTTTCTTTCTTCTCTGAACTTTCATGAACGTACCGCTAGGGACGGCAACAGCTCGGATTCCCTACCAGTAAAACATTGCCATTGGCCTCACTGTCTGACATTCTACACGACATGATTCAAGAAAACGGCACAAACCGAGGATTGTCGGTACTCAATGAACGACCTTCAACCCTGAGCGGACCGGATCTTCTCCACGAGCTTGTGCGGCCATTTGACCATGACGCAACTGCTATCGATTTCCTGGAACATGGATCGAAAAGGCGGAAGTTCTCCTACAGGAATCTGCATCTTTTGAGCGACGTCTTGGCTGGCAGAATTATCGAAAGACTAGCAAAGCTCGAGAGTGTCTCGCCCATCATTCCGGTCTTTCTGCCACAGTCTCCGGAACTATACATAGTCCTATTGGCTGTCCTGAAGGCAGGAAAAGCATTTTGTCCTCTCAATCTTGACACACCTACGGAACGACTGAAGTTTATTCTCGATGATATATCCCCTGACCTGTTCATCACGTCCTCGACCCTCGATGAACGTATAAGCACAGCCGTCGACATCGAAGTGGTCTTTGTGGACAAGGAGCTTTGCGATCCTGAGGATCGCCCAATTATCGAAATACCAAGACCGAATACCAAGGATCTAGCCTACGTGCTGTATACTTCTGGCTCCACCGGCAAGCCTAAGGCTGTGAGCGTGTCGCACTACGCGGTTACCCAAAGTTTATTGGCTCATGACCGCCATATTCCTGGCTTTGCCCGTTTCCTTCAGTTTGCAGCTCCTGTAAGTGCACAAGCATGGTTTCTCCACGCTCCGTACTGACACAGCGTAAGACCTTCGATGTTTCTATATTTGAGATCTTCTTTCCGTGGTTTCGGGGACAGACTTTAGTTGGTAGTACACGTGCGCAAATGCTCGATGACCTTCCAGGAACCATCAACCGCCTCGATATCGATGCAGCTGAACTCACGCCAACTGTCGTGAGCAATCTCCTCCATGGCAGATCGAGCGTGCCTGGTTTGAGGTTGCTACTTACCATTGGTGAGATGCTCACCCAACACGTCATCGTTGAATATGGTGGCGACAACACGAAGGAGAGTATACTATGGGCCATGTATGGACCCACTGAAGCCTCAATTCACTGCACCCTGCAGCCACAATTCTCGACGTGTGCACCGGTCAGCACGATAGGTCGTCCCTTAGATACTGTTTCAGCTTTCATTATCGCGCCTCCAACAGGAGATCCAACATCTGTTGGTATCGAGATTCTCAGAACCGGAGAAGTTGGCGAGCTCGCTGTCGGAGGACCTCAAGTTGCCGAAGAATACTTGAATCGCCCGGATCTCACTTCTGCATCGTTCGTCGAACATCAAGAGTATGGTCGTCTATATCGTACCGGGGATCGCGCAAGAATCAACCACCATGGAGTCTTGGAATGCTTGGGCCGCGTTGTTGCTGGTCAGGTAAAACTGAGAGGGCAGCGGGTTGAGCTCGGCGAGATCGAACAGGCTATTATGAGGATGCCGGGCTGTCGTATAGCAACAGCGATGGTCGTTCAAGAGTCCCTGGTTGCGTTCTGCGCTGCTAGTTCGCGTGAAGTCACGCACGCAGATGTCCTGGATACCTGTAGCCATTGGCTTCCGGCATTCATGGTTCCATCAGACGTTTGCTTCGTAGATACCATGCCACAACTTCCATCGGGAAAGATTGACAGAGACTCTCTTGCAAGAGAGTATCTCCGCAGGATTAACTCTAATAGAACGCCTTCGCCTATCGCTAAACATCCAAGCGATCCCGTCAGCCGAACCGTTCTGAGCATCGTTAGCCACCATATCTCTCCGGATTCTGCATTAGATTTGGATCTTGCTTTTGCTAGAATGGATTCTCTTCAATCAATACGCATAGCATCTGCGCTACGACGGGAAGGATTCGAGCTGGGAGCAATGAGGGTAATGTCGGCTCAAACGTTGGAAGATCTTATTGCGATATGTAGAGAGTCTACAACACCAACGAGTCTGTACGCGCAGCACGGCCCAACGAGAGACTCTCCAACGTCATTCATGCACATGGAGATCCCTCAGCTGGAGCGATGGCGCAACGACATCGCTCATGTAATGCCTTGTACTCCCTTACAGGAAGCCATGCTTGCAGAGACAATGTCTAGGCCTACTGCTTATTGCAACTGGATTGAGGTCGAACTTTCGATTCCGCGGACGTATGAGGATATCAAAGGCGCCATACACTTTTTGGCCAGCGAAACCGAGGTCTTGCGTACCGGATTTTATGCGCAGTCGCAACATTCCGGAACCTTTTCGCAAATAGTCTGGAAAGAATTATTGGCCTCTCAAATCCAGGAGGTCGACAACTTCTCTATGGTTTACGCACTGCAGTCTGAGGAAAACTTCCTGCGACCGTTCCACGTGCAAATAATGACAATCTCCGAACGGCCTCGCTTGCTGTTTCGTATACATCATGCTTTATACGACGGGTGGTCCTTTGATCTAATACTACAAGATCTCGATAGACGGTTGCGTAGAGAGGAAACTGCGTCACGACCACAGTTCCGTGAAGTAGTCCAATATCTGTTGCGGGTAAAACCCGAAGATCAACATTTATCCAGAAATTATTGGAATAGTCTCCTCAGCGGGTACCTTCCTGTTTCGCTACCCAATTACCACGGAAGACTCGTCAGCAAACAAGTTACACGTCGCTTCACCGGGCTGTCCGCTATCGACCGGTTCCAGCTCTCCGAGCGGGCTCGTGAAATGGCTATCAATCCTCAAGTATACTTCCAAGCGGCTACTGCATACGTGCTCGGTCTTTACAGCGGTACAACCGACGTAGTTTTTGGGAACGTTACATCTGGACGAACTATCCCTGTGGGCGGTGTGGAGGATATCATCGGCCCTTGCATCGCAACTGTTCCCTTCCGCATAGAGCTCAACAACGCTCATAGCACTCATGACCTTTTGCGTTTGACTCAAGCAGTGAATCGGGAAAGCCTGAAGCACACCATCACCCCCTTGCGCGAAATGGCAAGGGCAAGCAACATACCACCTGGAACACGGCTTTTTGACGTCTTGTTCGTATGGCAACAATCAATGACTTCGGATTCGAACTCAACACTTTCCGGCAGAGTCATCGACAGTGCGGACGATCTTGAATTCAGACTCACGTTTGAGTTTGAACCGCGCGAAGATGACATATCGTTCCGCGCTACCTACGATGCATCAACTTTCCCAGAGCAACAGATTCAATGTTTATTGCGCCAGATTGACGAGGTAGTGGGACTATTATTGGCAAGCACCGACTACGACATCGATAAGATGAAATGGTGCTTCACCACGCCTTCTTTGTCAATCGCCAATCCCGTGCCTTTGCAGCGCCCTATCGAGCGTGGTCCTGCTCATGCGGTGGAACAATGGGCTTCGACGGATCCCGGAAGACCGGCTGTCAAGTTCGCCCGTATCATACGTAATGGTATTGAAGTCGAAAGGATAGCGAGCTACGGGATGCTGAACTCCCGCGCGAATCAGTTTGCCCGCGTCCTTGCCGCCCATGGAGTTGGTCACGATCAATTGGTCTGCATCATGATGGAGAAGTCGATCGATCTTTACGTATGCATCCTTGCTGTTCTCAAGCTCGGTTGCGGATACTTACCGCTCGTTCCTGATACACCAATCGAGAGAGTCGAGACCATTCTGAATGACGCGCGAGTCAAAGTCTGTGTCGCCGACTCGTCGACTTCGCCTCATATTCAAAAGAGTCTTCGAGTCGGACTAGTTGACTTCAACGCCACCCAGCTCTCAGAGTACTCTGATCAAAATCTGAACGTACCGTACAAAGGACAGCATCTAGCCTACGCTGTGTTCACCTCTGGAAGCACTGGAACACCGAAGGGGGTTCTCGTTACCCAAGACAACCTCATGAGCAATCTACAGCATCTTTCGACCATATACCCCACCCCCGCGAACTCCTGCCTACTTCAATCCTGCTCACAGGCATTTGATGTCAGTGTCTTTGAGATATGCTTCTCCTGGTACGTTGGCATTTGTCTGTGCACAGCGAAGAAGGACGATTTGTTCCACGACTTTGAGGCTGCGATCAATCGTCTAGGCGCCACACATCTAAGTCTGACACCGACAGTCGCTGCATTAGTGGATCCAGAGAATGTGCCGAGGGTTGAGTTTCTGGTGACTGCTGGAGAGCCTTTGACAGAACATGTTCGAAGAAGGTGGGCAGGTAAAGGCTTATATCAAGGATATGGTCCTTCTGAGACCACCAACATATGCACTGTTCGAGCAGCGGTCACTCCAGATGATCTAATCAACAATATCGGTAGGCCTTTTACCAATACTTCAGTCTTTGTACTTGACCCCGAGAGCGAGGCCATTCTCCCCCGCGGCGCAGTAGGAGAACTGTGCTTCGGAGGGTACCAGGTCTTTCGTGGCTACCTGAATCGTCCAGAGCTGAACGCCGCAAAAATCATCAATCACCCTGTATACGGGAGGCTATACCGGTCAGGCGATATGGGTATTCTGTTGCCTGATGGATCCATACTTTCTAAGGGTCGTTCAGACGACCAAGTCAAGATTCGTGGTCAGCGTGTTGAGCTTGGCGAGATCACCTCAGTCATGCTCGATCATCGATCTGTGCAAGACTGTGTAACTCTTCTTTTACCGCGTCCCAACAATGCGCAAACACTGGTCACCTTCTGGGTGCCTAGTACAGCCGCATCCGACTATTTCCGACTTTTGGAACCCGCAGAGTTCGAATCGCCGAAGTTGGATCTATTCGATCTATTATCGCGACGCTTACCTCCTTACATGGTTCCCACCTATCTTATTCCCATATCATGCCTGCCAATGACGATGCAGGCCAAGATTGACAAGGGCCTCCTTAAAAGCTTGTTTTGGAATCTAGCGGAAGACCAACTGGAACGTAGCATGCAATCGACGGACAGCGATGAAGAGCCAGAAATTTCATCGTCGTGGGAGAAAGACGTAGCCCAGGCTCTTGCATGGACACTCGGCATATCATCAAAAGAACTTCGTAGGACGACATCCTTCTTCAGCATGGGTTTGGATTCCGTGTCGGCTATACGCTTTTGTAACAGACTTCGAAAACTAGACTTGGGTGATTTCACCATCTCTACGGTGCTGAAGAACTCGTCAATTGCTCGGTTAGCATCTGCTCACGACTTGCGTTCGCGTCCACCAATACGAGAAACGACTAAGCCTTCTACCATCAACTTGGAAAACTTCCTTAGGCCAGAGGAAGTGTCTCGGATTACTGCGCGCTGTGATGGAAACGAATCTCAGGTGGTAAGGATACTACCGTGTACACCACTTCAAGAAGCAATGCTGTCGAGCGGCCAGTCGTTCGCAGGTTCCGCGTACTGCAATACGATGATTTTTGACGTCAAAGGAGACATTTCTCGGCTGCAAAACTGCTGGGCGAGCATGGTACAGCGACATGAGATTCTCCGTACTTGTTTCGTTGCCTCTGAAGATCCATCATTCGCGTTCACGCAAGTTGTCCTACGCGATGCCGGCTTGAGCTGGCATATTCATGGCTTTGCAGACGAGCTACCATCATATATGGACAGCGTCATCTCCGATCTTCTTCAAGCTGAGAAGCCTCCGGTTTACTTTGGGTTGGCTCGGGATGGACTCTCCACGAAGTTGATATTCAGCTGCCATCATGCGCTCTACGATGGCATCGCTATCTCTACGCTCCTTGAAGAGATACAAGACTTATACCTCGGCTATGAACTACCACCAGCAGCTTCTTACGATGTGTATCTAAAGCACATGCTTCATCAGGATCATGCAGAGGGCGACCAATACTGGGTTGCTCTATTACAGGGCCTTGAGCCCACCTTTTTCCCCACCCTCACCGGTAACAACTCAAGAGCTTTCGGAAAACCCGCAGTCTCATCAAGACGTCTCCAAATACCGCTCGACAACATACGGGGAGCATGTCAAAACATATCGGTGTCACTATTGGCAGTAGTACAGGCTGCCTGGGCAAAACTGCTGCACTTTTACACTGGTGAGAACGATATCTGTTTCGGCAATGTTGTTAGCGGGCGCAGCATTGCCAGAGATGATCTCGAGCGCATCGTCGCTCCTTGCTTTAACACTTTGCCTGTCCGTGTCGACTTCGATTTCCGACGGTCCAATGATGCTTTGATGCGCTTGACACACGCTCTCAGTATCGATTCGCTTGCTCATCAGCTAACTCCGCTTCGTCGCATACAGAATATGGTACTCCAAGAGGGCGGTCGTCTTTTTGACACTCTTTTGATACTTCAGCAGCCGAGATCATCTTTGAATTCTTCTATATGGATACTTGAACAAGACCTGGGCGACGTGGATCTACCCGTGATCTGCGAGATCGTTCCAGGTCCGGCCGCAAACACTTTGGAGCTAGTCCTACACTACCATACATCGCTACTATCTGAAGCGGAAGCTTCGCTGGTTATGGAGACTTACGATGCCTGCCTCTCATCGTTGATCACCTCTCCCAATGCAACGTCTATTGACATGACGAATTTACCAGCTCATCTCCGAGCGGAATCCAATATAGACTATGAGCGGTTCGAAACCGGGACAGACTTGCTACATTCTGGTTTCGAACTCATGGCAGCGTTGCATCCAGAACGTGTCGCGCTAGACTTCTTGCTTCCGGATGGTGGGAAGACGACTTGGTCTTTCAAAACCCTGAACGAAAATGCAAACATTATTGCGCACATGCTCATTGGACAAGGAATCGGACCTGAAGACATCGTTCCAATTCACATACCAAAGAATCCACAGTTCTATGCAAGCATACTGGGAGTTCTTAAAGCTGGAGGCGCTTTCGCACCGGTACATCCTAGTCTACCCGAAGCACGCAGAAAGGTCATGCTCCAAGAGTTGAAGCCAAAGCTTGTGCTTTGCTCGGATGACTCGATGCTGCCCAAAGATCTAACCGGAGCGGTCGTTGTCAACGTGCAAGTTATTCCACTCACGCTACGTACCAACCCCGTCGTTCCTAGCCTAAGGGATTCAAACCTAGCCTATTGCCTCTTCACCTCGGGCTCCACGGGCGTACCGAAAGCGGTCAGCATGGAACATCGTGCTCCGATACAAACCATACTGAGCTCTAAATCTCGCGTGCCCTGGAGCTCATCTTCACGACTGCTACAATATGCGGCTGTGACGTTTGATATGTGCTATTACGATTGTTTCCTGGCCTGGACCTTGGGTTTCACTCTTTGTTCGGCGGAACAAAATGACTTGCTGAACGACTTACCCAAGGTCATCAATTCCCTGCAGGTCGAATTGCTGGACCTTACACCTTCAATTGCTACATCACTCAAGAGGCTCACCATACCGAGTGTCAAGTGGCTGTACTGTATCGGAGAAGCCATGTCGCCTGCCGTTGCAAAGGAATGGGGAGGTGCGTGTGCCAACTCGTATGGGCCCACTGAAGCTGCGTTCTGCACCACTATAAGCCCCGTCTCCAGCGAAACAAACACTTCGGTCATTGGCAAGCCCTTCCCAACGACGTCTTTCGCCGTCTTCTCATCCCAAGGCGACTCGCATTTGCCGGTACTAAGTACAGGTGAACTCTACATTGGAGGTGCACAACTCGCGCGAGGCTACTTCGGCAAACCCGATCTTACAGGCGAGCGATTTGTAACCCATTGCGGCCAACGATACTACAGGAGTGGCGATATGGTACGAATGCTGAGTGATGGCAACTTCCAGTTCTTGGGACGCACGGACGATCAGGTGAAGATTCGCGGACTCAGGGTGGAGCTTGGCGAGATCAACCACGTCATTCAGGATGACCACCCAGATATCGCTTTTGTGACCACCCAGATCCTGAAGAAAGATCAGACGGGCAAAGAGCAGCTTGTGTCGTTCCTGGTCTCGCATGGCAAGATCGAGAAGAAGAGAATTACCGAGCTGCAGCGAGAGCTCAAGAAGACTGCAAGTGACCGCCTACCGTCTTACATGGTTCCTCAGTTTTTTATCTTCGTCGACGATATCCCGAGATCGATGGCTGGAAAGATCGACAAGAAAGCATTGGTGAACATATTCCGAAACCGTGAAGGTGCCGATATTCTTACTAATGGATTTCGAGATGAATTGCATCACCAATGGACTGAGACGGAGACTAAGGTTCGACACTCTTTTGCGCGACTGTCCAATACTTCGCAAAATCAAATTGGTCCAAGAACCTCGATCTACCAGCTCGGTCTTGACAGTATTAGCGCAGTGCAAGTCGCCGCTGCACTTCGGAAGCAAGGTTGTCGTGTTAACGCCACTGATGTCCTGAAGCATAATACGTGTGTCGACCTTGCCGAATTTGTAGACCATGCGAGCCCATCAGACGTGTCTACAGATCCAAGTTTTGACTTCGATGCTTTCGAACGCAAGCACAGGACGCAGGTACTGAGCGAAAATAACATCTCGGATAGCGATGTCTTGGCCCTCCGCCCCTGCACTCCGCTCCAGAACGGTATGGTATCCCAGTTTCTTGCCAAAGAAGGAGCTGTTTATATGAACTCTGTTCGCCTACGAATCAAGTCAGATGTGGACATCGACAGACTCAAGAGGGTGTGGATGACGACAATGAAACGCCACAGCGTATTGAGAACTGGATTTGCTCATGTCAGAGATCCCCTTCACCCCTTTGCTATGATCGAATACACGACTCAATCCGTCGATTTGCCATGGACTGTCACCTCAAACACTACCCCCGAATCGATCAACCAATGGGTGCAGCAGCTACAGTATGCGTTTCTGAGGAACCTCCACTCGCTACCTTGGGCATTGCGCATCGTTGAGGACGAGAACCACTTTGCTCTTGACCTGGCCATCTTGCATGCTCTTTTTGACGCGCAAAGCCTCCACTCCATCTTCAATGAGGTTGCCGCTGCATATCTAGATTATCCTTTGCCATCACCAAGATCTATTGACACGACCATCAGTAGAATCCTTCAAATTAGCGGTGCAAACGACACCGATCGAGAGAAATTCTGGACAGGCCTTGGGAAGGCTGCAACCACATGCCGCTTCCCTAACCTCGCACCTTTGAGACACAGTCCAAGCTCTCCGTTAGTTTACACGCGTCAATCCGCACAACCTCTTCATATTCTAGAAGCCGGGTGTCGTAATGCCGAAATCACCATGCAGACTGCAGGCGTTGCGAGTTGGCTTTCCTTGTTGAGCGCTTACACTGGAGAAAGCTCGGTAACGTGCGGAGTGGTGCTATCCGGTCGAATCTTCGAAGGTGCAGAGGATGCTGTCTTTCCATGCATCAACACTGTACCAGTTGCATGCACAGTATCGAATGACAAAGTCGCCTTCCTCAAAAAGATCATGGAACTGAACACTGAGATCCGGCAATATCAATTCACACCACTCCAAGAGATCCAGAGGTTGATGGGCTTCCCGAACGAAGCACTTTTCGATACAATCTTTGCATATCAAAAGCTTCCTGGGCGTACAGAGGCTAGTACTCTATGGAATGTGGTCCACGAGAGAGCGGCCATTGAGTACCCGGTTTCGATCGAGTTGGAGCCGGTGGATGGACATCTAGAGTATCGACTCACGTTCTTACCGCATGTCATACCAGAGGAACAGGCCAATTTGATACTTGAGCAAATAGATCACTTGATGGAGAGCTACACTTCGACCAGCTCTGCGATTGAGACCCGCTGTACGGAACAGCTCTACTCTATCACGCCTGCTAAGGAGTCTGAGTTACCGTCTGATGCTAGGCTACTCCACGAATTAGTCGAACATACTGCGATCAAGTACCCCAAGCGCATTGCACTTGAGTTTGTGTCAGCCGACGACAAAGGGCAGCGAGTTGTTGAGCAATGGACTTATGCTGAGCTTGATGCAGAAGGGAACAGAATTGGTCGCTTGCTCACCTCGTATGGGGTTCAGTCTGGTAGCTTGATTGGCGTGTGTTTCGACAAATGTCCAGAAGCATCTTTCGCCATGCTGGGAATATTGAAGGCTGGCTGCGGCTTTGTCGCTATCGATCCCGGCGCACCTGTTGCACGTCAGACTTATATCGTTGAGGATTCGCGGGCTCAAGCCGTGGTATCTTTGTCTTCTCAAGCTACCAAGTTCGAGGGAACCGTCAGCGTGCCCGTGCTAAAGCTCGATGAGATCAACTGGCGTTCATTATCTGGCTCTGCACTTTCACACAACGACGAAACGAACCCCCAGGATCGCAGCTACTGCTTGTATACTTCTGGTACTACGGGTACACCCAAAGGCTGCGAATTGACCCATGAAAATGCGGTGCAGGCACTTCTTGCCTTCGAGCGTTTGTTCGCCGGACACTGGGACGCAAGTTCGCGATGGCTCCAGTTTGCTTCATTCCACTTCGATGTTTCAATACTGGAGCAGTATTGGAGCTGGTCTGTTGGTATCTGTGTCGTTTCAGCACCTCGAGACCTCATCTTCGAAGATTTAGCGAAATCCATTTCAGATCTCAAGGTTACCCACATTGATCTGACACCCAGTCTTGCCCAGATTCTCCACCCGGACGAAGTACCCAGCCTTTGTAAGGGTGTCTTCATCACTGGTGGTGAGAGTCTGAAACAAGAAATCCTCGACGTATGGGGTCCAAAGGGCGTCATCTATAACGGATATGGGCCAACAGAAGCAACAATAGGATGTACCATGTATCCACGCGTTCCAGCTAACGGCAAACCTTCTAATATTGGTCCTCAGTTCGACAACGTTGGATCCTTGATCCTTCACCCGGGCTCTGACGTCCCTGTTCTACGAGGCGGCGTTGGCGAACTCTGCATCTCAGGCAAACTTGTTGGCAAAGGCTACCTCAACCGCTCAGAGCTGACTGCGGAGCGGTTCCCTTATCTCGAGCGTTTCAGCGAGCGTGTATACCGGACAGGTGATCTAGTTAGACTCCTGTACAATGGTACGTTCGACTTTCTGGGACGTGCAGACGATCAGGTCAAATTACGTGGTCAGCGTCTCGAGGTGGCTGAAATCAACTCTGTCATCAAACAGTCCAACAAAACGTTCTCTGATGTCGCTACATTAGTACTCAAGCATCCGAAGCAGCAGAAAGAGCAACTGGTAGCTTTCTTGGTGTGTGGCAAGCTCTCCAAGGCTCAAATTCAGGTCCGGCTAGACAGAGTCGAAGGGATGACGAGTGCGAAGGAAGCTTGTTACGAAAGGCTTCCTCCATACATGGTTCCCACGCACTTCGTTCCTCTCACTACGATGCCACTGAACATCAACAACAAAGCAGACGGCAAGAAGCTGAAAGAGCTTTACGAGGCACTTTCCTCTCATGATCTTCAGGTACTGTCAGCCACCACAAACGACCGAGACGAAGCCTGGTCGAAATACGACGAGCAGCTCCGCCATATACTCTCTCAGACGCTGGGCGCAAGCGAGCAGTCTATTGGCAAGGATACAAGCTTATTTGAGTTAGGCATGGACTCAATTTCTGTGATTGGGGTATCGCGTAGACTCAAACAGGCGGGCTTCGCAACGGCTAGCGCATCTTTAGTGTTGCGATGTCCTACCATTCGTCGGCTTGCGAAAGTCTTGAACGCTGAAAACTCTGTTGATCAAAACCATGGATCTTTTCTCGCAGCACAACAGGCTATCCATGCAGTTCAACATCGCTACAGGCACTCCGTTGCCCAGTCACTATTGATCGAATCCAGTAGCATAGACATTATTACGCCATGCACTCCATTGCAACAAGGCATGATTGCGAGGTCTTTGGAAAGCAACAACGGGCTATATTTCAACACCTTCCAATTCAAGTTGCATGACAGCGTCAACGAACAGAAACTTCAAGCGGCATGGGAAAGTGTACATGCTTCGACACCGATACTGCGCACGGTCTTTGCCAACACAGAAGAAGGTCATGTGCAGGCAGTTCTTCGTGGCATCCCTTTTATTGGAATAACGCAAACTTCAGCCAAAGACCAGCATCTTGCCGAACACAGGGAATGGTTGCGACACACCTGGTCAGAGCTCAACCGATTACAACTTAGACGTCTCTTTGAGGTGCATCTTATCACTACCCCAACGCAGAAGCTGCTGCTTGTACATATATTCCATGCGCTCTACGACGGCAACAGTATCGGACTGATCTTTGAGGCTGTATGGAATTCCTACAACGGCAAGGACGCGAAATCTGTCGCACCTGCTTTCCACACTGCACTCGCTTATGGCCCGCTGAATGTCGCCGACGGAGCGAGGAAGTTTTGGCAAGATCATCTGACTAAAAGATCTCCTCCTCTATCCATTGCTTCCAGCGAGTCAGCCAAGACTACTGTCGTAGTTACCCGTACACTACATGCGCTAGCGGACTTTGACTCTGTGAGACGTCGGCTCAATGTTACGGCGCAAGCTGTCGCTCAAGCTTGCTGGCTGTTCGTACTGCAAGAGCACGTCAGAGGTCCTGTGACAACCGGAATAATAGTTTCTGGACGAAGCATTGACCTCGAAGGTGCAGACCGCATCATAGGCCCCATGTTCAACACCATCCCGTATCAGCATTGTGCTCAGCACAGCGAGTCTTGGACATCGATCATCAAGAGAGTGCATGGCTTCAACGTCGAAGCTCATCCCTACCAACACACTGCACTAAGAGACGTCATGAAGTGGTGCAAGAGAGCTCCGAACGAGCCGCTCTTCGATAATCTCTTTGCGTATCAAGTCGCACAAGGGGGCGAAGAGTGGGCAAGAAATGAGTTTTGGGAGATCCTGGATGGTGACGCTGTCGCCGACTATCCTTTGGCTTTGGAGGTTGAGCAGAAAACTAGCGACGTGTTCAAACTGGTCTTGGTCACTCAAGGTCGTGTCTTAGACGGAACCTTAGCCAATAGGCTTCTTGATCGATTCGAGGTTGCACTGCGGCAGGCCTTGCAAGATCCGTCTTCCATACCAAAATCGAATGCCGATGTGAATGTTGCAACAGGAGACGGAACTATCCTGGAGACGGAAGTGGTCCGCAATGCTGGTGATACAACCAGTTTTGAATGGACAATCGAAGCGGTCAAAATGAAGGAGGAGATTGCTAACCTATCCGGCCTTGATCTCGAGGGTATCAGCGAAGCTACTTCCATCTTTGAACTTGGACTCGATAGCATTGATGCTATCAAGCTATCTTCAAAGCTAAAGAAACGTGGAGTGAATATTCCCGTAAGTGGCATCATGCGCGGGCTGACCATCTCGAAAATGGTGCAGCACATCTCAGTCAGAGAAACACCAGGAAGAGAGTCGTCGCAGTGGGACCTTGGCCCCTACAAACAGTCAATGAGGAGATATCTCGAAGACCATTCATTTAACGGCGCCGATATCGAAGAGGTGCTACCCTTGACACCATTACAAGAAGGTATGGTAGTTGAAATGATTGCATCAAAATACACAAGATACTACAACTACGACGTGCTCAGGATTCATCCTGGGGTTGACGTCGAGAAGCTTCGAGACGCCTGGATTGCAGTCATTACAGCTTCGCCGATCCTACGCACTGGATTTGTGGAGGTAGATGATCCAGAAATCGACGGTGCTTTTGCACAGATCGTCCACCGGAAGTGCCATGATTTCTGGTCATACCTCAAGCTAAAAGATGCGCCTGACTTCCCCTCAATGTTCAATGAACTTCGACATGATGCCGTACGAAGTTCGCTTTCGACACCTGCCTTCCGCCTTCGCTTCATCGACACTCCAGATCAATCCTACCTTGTTCTCTCTGTCGGACACGCCCTATATGATGGATGGTCTCTTAGCTTGCTGCACGCCGATGTGCACAGAGCATACAGAAATCAGTTCAGTCCTCGACCTGGCTATGAGTGTTCGTTGGCAGACATCATTGCGACTTCCGGATCTGCCTCTGCAGGCTTCTGGCAAGACTATCTCTCAGACACTGAACGAAATATCTTCCCTCGCCGATCAGACATTCCTAGCGAATCCGGCAGTCACATTCATCGTCATGAGAAGATCAGTGCAGTGAAGGTAGACGACCTCCAGACTTTTGCAAAGAGAAGCAGTGTATCACTACAAACCATAGGTCAATCAGTCTTTGCTTCCGCCTCTGCGTTCTATACTCAAAGTTTAGATGTCACTTTTGGATCCGTCCTTTCTGGAAGAGACGACGACGAACGATATCAGCTATTGTTCCCAACTATGAACACAGTCGCAATTCGGGCAATCCTGCACGGATCTGGGACGGATATGTTGCATTACGTACAAGAAAACTTCACGAACATCAAACAGTGGCAGCATTACCCCCTGCGGAAAGCTCTATCCGCAGCTGGTGTCGATGGCAGACTGTTTGAGAGTTTGTTCATTTTTCAGAAGAGCTTAGAGCAAGAGCAATATGAGGAAGAAAAGCTTTACACGAGTATCGAGGGCCACAGCGCCACCGAATATCCGGTCTGTGTAGAGATGGAAGTGGTGGACGGGAATTTGGTATGGCGCTGTGCAGTCAAAGACGAGGTTCTCGATAGAGAAGGGTCGAAGCAACTTTTGGATCGGATGGAGGACGTGCTCGAATACCTGATGAATCGACCAGAAGCCCCGGTCATCGAGACTACCGCAAAGGGTACATCGGTATGTGGCCTGCCAGCTTTCACGAAAGAACCATCTCGTACGATCAGCAGTCTCATGACAATCAACGAGAAGGATGCTAGAGATCCACCAAGCACAGAAACAGCTCGCAAGATCCGCAAGACCCTCGCCTCAGTATCTAAGACATCCGAAGATGGGATCACGAACGATATGACTCTATTCCATTTGGGACTGGACTCTATTAGTGCGATCAAAGTCTCTTCTTTGCTTCGCAAGCAGAGCATCGTTCTCACCGTTGGTGAGATGCTTCGGGCGGGTACGATCGAGAATATGGCCAGGCTTTTGGATGAGCGCATCGCACAGACTCCAGAACACGATACCGATCCTTATGAAATCATTCAAGAAACTACGGGAGGTCTTGATAGAGCAGAAATTATGAACCGAGCTGGTGTCGACAATGCCACTGTCACTGACATTTTGCCAGTCACAGCCGGGCAGCTCTATATGCTGTCGATGTGGCTGAATTCCAAAGGTAGCAACTTCTACGCGGAGTTTGCTTACGAGATCCATGGTGTTATGGAATTCAGTGACCTCGAGAATTCATGGCAAGCTCTAGTCACGACAACTCCAGTTCTGCGGACCTTCTTCACATCAACTTGCGATGAACGAACGCCATACGTAGCAATCGTGTTGAAAGATGCAAAAGGATCTGTCACATACGTTACTGGCGATGAGCATGACAACTTCGGCAAACATGTGCAAGATATTGCTGTTACACAGCCATGGGTGCACCTCTTCGCCTCGCAAACGGAGAATGGCTGGGCTTTGAAGCTCAAGATCCACCATGCACTATACGATGGTGTCAGCTTGCCTCTTATGATGGAACAGTTTCAAGCTATCTGCAATGGCACCACAGCTCCTCTACTGGACGATACATTCGCCCATGTGGTCGCTAGCGGCTACGCGGCATCAGCGATGCGGGAGAAGAAGGCCTTTTGGGCGAAATACCTTGCGAACGTCTCCCAAAGCCGCCTGGTTCAGCCTTCCAAGAGCCCAGAAAGGAGGACAGAGATCTTTGTTCCAGCCTTATTATCAACCTCGAACCTGGAGGCTACCGTTCGCCAACATGGTGTTTCAGCGCAATCAATCTTCCTCGCTGCGTATGCGAAAATATACGCCATGGATTCAGCTAGCAGAAACGACGAACACGTAGTCATTGGAGTCTACCTTGCAAATCGCTCGCTGCCTATCCATGGTATAGCATTCGCGGTTGTACCTACCGTCAATTTGCTACCACTACGCGTCAAGATGCCGCTCGATCGAAACCTGGTAGAGCTAGCTGGTGATATCCAACGCGATCTTCAAGACATAAGTAATTCGGCGAATGCTTCTGCAAGCCTTCTTGAAATTAACGAGTGGACTGGTGTCAAGGTCGATACATTCGTCAACTTTCTATCTCTGCCAGATACACAAGTGATGGAGGGAGGTACCCATACTACGGAGGGGATCACAATCAAACCGACTCAACACTGGCAGGAATCGGTCAGTAGGGTATCGACAGTCAAGGATCGCGGCTTTGAGGTACCCGCTGAACTATTGAATGAACGCGTCAATGGGGCGTACTTGGTAAGTTGACATGAACGACAAGCTACAGTTGGATCGAGGAGAAACTAACGTGTGCACAGCACGCCGTCGATGTCGAGGCCACAATACGCAATGGCGCTTTGGATGTAGGCATATTCGTACCAACTGAGATGATGAGCCTAGGAGATGGCGACGAGCTGGTACGAGAGCTCAAGAAACAACTCGAGGAGCTGTGAGAGTACTTCTTTCTTCATTAGTTCCTGGGATTGAAGAACAACAGGCGCCTGGTCTCTTTTCAACCATTTCCTTTGACGGTCGGTTTGGTTACAACCTTTTCATATATCTAGACTTTTATCTATAGCGTACATAGACTTTCCACAACATAGTTCCGCTTAACTCACCTCCATACCTTTCAACGACCTCCCAACCGCCCAAACACTCCACTCAGCGTCAGAACTCTCATTGTCCAAAGCACCACCGTGACCGCCACATTGCCCACCATGACCTCGTTATAGCTATTGAAATTCCAAAACACCTCGCTCCCCATGCCTACGTAATTCACAAACATATGCCCCATATCGCCGCACGCCAGTATCATCAGGTAGTATCGTGTTATACGTACATCGTACGTGAGTACTGTGCAGAGGACATTCAGAGCCGCGAGCATCAGGAAGAGGCTACCAAGGGAGTAGGCGAGGATTATCACAGTAGGAGGCGGAGGCATGGGAGAGAGGAAAGCGGGTAGTTGGCGCTCCGTCAAAGAGACGGGGTCTGAAAAGGCGGCGTGGGCGCCTAGAAGCTCCGATACTGGAGACTGTTAGCTGTAAATGCTTTGAATTGGTGGCGGAAGTGTCAAAGGTGCTACAGGACATGTCTGGGTGCTGTTGCATAGTGGTGGGGAAGGAAAAAGAGGGCTTGCAGGGCTCTAGGTATGTAAATACCAAGGCTGGCCAGAAAGACAGCTTTGTTCCCAGCGCCATGACAGATCTGATCAGACACTTGGGAATGGCTGGCCAACACGTCATCGCGCGGTCGCGTTGTATGACACGCCGTAGCTGCACGCGAGCGGGCAGACGTTCTGAGTTAGTTCGGAATAATTCCGAGACGTTTCAGCGGGAACAAGGCTTCACGCTTGAAGAAAACCCAACAGTGTTCAATGAAGGATGTTATTAAGCTGACTTGTACTATACATATTGTGGTATTTCCAAAGATCGATAACGCCTCGCTGTCATAATCGTTAAATCGAAGTCGCCAACTTGGCATATCCAGTAAACGCCCAGCTCCAGCCACTTCCTAACCTGCACACACCACTATCCGGTAGTCAGACGACCTCTATCCCACTAGCTAATACCTTGGAGGTACTCATCAGGCTAAGCTAGCTTAGACCATCTGCTCGCCATGTCTGTCAGCACCAACAGGCTTCCTCTGCACACGGCTCGAGGCGCTGCCGTGGTGGCCATGAGCTGGGCCATCCGGATGCGGCATCATGGTACCTCTAGGGCCATCAGCAGCATCGAATGGTGCGCCTCCCCAGGAAGTTCCCTCGATTGTACCCCATCCAGCCTTGCGGGTGAAGACAGTGTCGTGGAATCCATCGAAAGAACTTGGGCCGGCTCCATAGACGAAGGGAGCATGACGCATAAGAGGGATGTGATTAAAGCGGAAGTCCCAGACCGAGGCATACGTCATACGGTAGGCGCTGAAGGCCATCAGACTGCCAATGACTGCTCCGGCAAGGATGTCATACTGAGCATATGTTAGCAAGGATCTAGGTGTCTGAAGCGATCGATGTGGAGACCTACCCAGTTGTGGTACTCGTCAATGGTCAGGGCACCACCGATCAAGCAGGCTCCAAGGATGGGTGCGTAAAGAGCGATGAGCTTCCACATGGCCGGGTGGTGGTTGGAGAAGACCTTCAACTTGGCGTTGAGGTACAGGTACAGGTAGACAAACCCAGCAAAGGCAGCCGTGGTGTGACCAGAGGGCATAGACTCGAGACTGTCGTTGATCTCCTTCCTGTCACCCGTGCAGATGCTACGGTCGAACATGATCTGGCGATATCCGTTTGCGACGTTGCCATAGGCGCTACCAGCTTCGACACCATTGTCGTTGGTGCCAACGGTGGAGAGGATATTGGCAGGGATGACGGGCTTGCAGACAGCGAGGAAGTGAGGGCGCAGACCGCCAATTAGCCACTTGATGAAGACTTGGAAGACGGCCGCAGTGATCAGGGCGTAGAGTAGTCCGATGGTAGCATTGTTGATGTCCCAGAAGCTTCGAGCACGGATCTGAACGATGAGGAAGACAGCGAAGGGGATGAAGAAAGCCATGAGAGCAGCGGCCCAGATTGGGACAATCTCATTGCGCATCGGGTAGGCGAAGGAGGGATAGACAATCTCTCCATCCTGAAAGATGATGGGGAAGCTACGGCTCGGAGCTGGGTCAGCGAAGTAAACACCCAGACCAACAGCGCCCATGAGAGCCATAGTCAGAATGTCGAGCCAAGTAGCCTTGAGCCATGACCCAAAGCCAGGCCGGCTGTTGTAGGACGCGGAGCCACCTTTGGATGAACGGCGGGGCCTAGTGCGCTTCTCGTGAGCACCAGTTGCCGTTGTAGTGTCTGCGGCGACGGGCGTCGTGTTGCGCTTGTTGAAGAAACCCATGTTTGTGGATGGTGGGTTTTGTTGTCGAGAATGGTGTGGGGAGGTGCTGGAGGAGGTATCTATACAGCGTGCCGATGACGTACTGTTGTCTTTGTTGTGATTGTTTGTGCCGGAAAGAGTAGGCAGCAAACCGCGTAGCGTACCAGAGAAGCAAGCTGCACCTGCACCTAGCGGACCGACTGGGCACTCAAAGTGAATGAAGAGAGGGATGGGCCTTGTGGGAATTTGGCACAACGGCTTGCGATACGTCCCTTATATTCTACGTCAGCCCCAAAAGCCAATCTCCTCACCACACATCGTCACACGCTCACGTATCCTGCCAAACGACATCATTTCTCGCATCGCTCCCGCCGCATCGGTAAATTGTCAGCCACAAACCTGTTGCTAACCTTGCCGTTACCCTCGATCTGGAAGGTTGGCGGCATGGTGATGTGGAGGAAATGAAGATCTTAACGCGATCAAGCGACATGAGACAAGGAATCTTGGAAGCTGGCAAAAGCTTGGTTCGCGTAGCCGAAGCTTAGTTTTGCTAGCGGCGGCTCTTGTGTGGCTGGTAAAGTGGCAGTGATGTCAACAAATGACTACGCGGCACATTAATGCCGGATTGACCTTCGATCCTTCACGATGTGTGGCGCTGCACCGATGGTGTTGCGTAGCCTGCATACTCTGCTTCTCGTCATGTGTGGTGAATTGCGCATGACCCCGAGTGACGTCAGATGCATGCAAAATGCTACGGAGCACAGGTAGCAAGAAAAATACGTCCAAATTCAAGTAAGATAAAACATCTGGGTATGGCAATGAAACACAACGTTTGAAACAATACGTTGAACCAGACCAACCCCTTCTAGCCAGCTGACGCACCCTGCAAGCAGCCGCCTCATCGCCCTTGGTTTCCTCTGGGTATCATCCGCCTTCAACTATCCCACGGCTCCTTCTCTTTTCCACTGTATACATAGCCCGCATGTACAATCCCCACGTAAATTAAGAGTGTATATGTACCTCCGTGGTTCCGCTACGATGCCAGGTCGCAAGCAGCACGCCACAGCGACCACACTTGTGCTGGACATCCTTGAGCGAGTTCATCACGTAGGGGATACATCCTAAGCAACAGAGGCAGCATAGACCGAGAGCCCAGGCGTGTGTGGTGTTTCCCGTCTCGAACGCGACGTTGGTCATTGCGCGTTGTCCGCACGCAGGACAATCTGTAGGTGCTGGACCGCGGTTTAGGTTTGCAATTGGTGTCGCGTTCTGGTAGACGGCCCCGCTTTGTTGCTGGGGAGGCATGCCAGGCTGAGGAGCGCCAGCGTGGTCGGGCTGGATGTATGCGCCTTGAGGGTGCTGGGGCGGCGGCGAGCCAGCAGGGTGGCCTTGGGGATGTTGCGCGTACATGGCTGGCTGCTGTTGGTATTGTTGTGCGTTGAGATCTTGATGGTAGACGGGTGGTTGACCGGTCACGTCTGGCGGCTGAGAGTATTGCTGCATGGGTACTTCAAAATCTGTCAGCGAGAGATTCACGGTATCGGAAGTATCTAAAGGCTAGAGCGGCGTAGTTGTTCCAAAGGGTTATGCAAAGTCACTGAAACGTATTGAATCGTGTGTGCTTGGAGTGCAATAGCACAAGCAGGGCGACTACTTACCGTTTTGCTTCTCCATTGCGAATGTTTGTATTGTCCAAGTTAGTGGGATGTTGGACCTAGTTGTCACGGTGGTGGGAAGATAGCCAGAGGTGTCGAGTAGTATTGAAATGACGGTTCTCACCGCATGTGAGGATAGCCGTGGCTTTTATCGAGGCATTTAGGCGTTCCGTATCGCTTGAGTCCATGGCCAAGGGGGCTCAAGGCTGGGTGTCGCGAGCACAGCCCTCATTTCGCGCGAAGATCACTCGCCGTTTCCCCCACGCAAGGCTGTTAACTGGCGAACGAGGCCAATGAGCGGTCTCAAAGTCTTACACGTAGCATGACTGTATGCACAGGTTGAAAGCGCTTCAGCCTCAGCGGCCTGTGTTGGGGATAGGCTGACGGGCGTTGGTGATGCAGGGTGTTAATAGCGTGCCAGGGAGAAGCGAGCCAAGGCTGCAATCTCCCGAAGCAGTTTGGTGTTTTGCCAGAACTTGGGGGCCAAAATCTGCATCACCTTCATCTTGTGCAAAATTTGTGTTGACCAGCTGCAATGTTATCTCGCTACGTCCGCTTGGCCACATCACTTGAGACCTTGGAACTACGCGTCAGAGTATGATGGTATTTGAGATTAGGCATAAGGCTGTACAGTCCGCAATAGCGATCAGCGCGTAGATACAAGAGATGCATCTACTAGCTCTTGGGGCTGTTCCTGCAGGTGCGTATTTTTGAGACCATGTGCCGCCGCGGGGCTTGTTGGCGTTCACCAAGCTTGACGGAATAAATTGCGCGGAGATAGGACCGGTGAGCTGAGCAGGTTGGCAGTGTCTCCTTCAATCTCACCGGTCGTGCACGGTCTACTTAATGCTTCAGTATCGCGTATCCATGTCATCCAGATCGACGTCGTCTTCTGACTCTTCACCATTCGTACGGTTCGTACGACCGATATCGCTCTCGATCAACAACCTTTGCTGCTCAGGAGTCAAGTCTACGATAGTGGGCGCGTAGTCGCCCAGTTCATCGTCTGCATCTGCGCCGTTTACTTCCATCTCTACCCGCTCGCCGTCCTCTAACTCCAACATACCGCGCTTCAGATACGAGCCCTCGGGTTGCCATCCAAACTCTTTCTGCATATAATCTTGCAGTTCGTCTAGTTCGTCTACCAAATCGGCTTTCCATTTGCCTTCAAAGTCGTCGAGGGCTTTGCGGAATTGGCCGAAGAGCGGCTTCAAGAAGCCCCCACCTATGTCGTTCATATCGAACAAGTCGCCCTCCATGTCAGCACAATGACCAAGCTGTGTCCTTAGACATTTCAAAAAGTCGAGGAACAGGTGGGGTCGCTGTTTGACTGCTTGCTGACACGTGAGTAAGAGTCGCAGCAGTCGTTTCCACTGCTCGAGACAGGAGTTGTTATTGAGCGTCAAGACCATGAGGAAAGTAAACTGCAACTCGCCCAAGATTTCGTTCTCTCGACCCCGCAAGTCCCCTGCCTGGCAATGGTTGTCGATAAGGTCTCCGAGGAACCAGGATCGGTCCTGTGCAGCTTCTGTGCGTTCTCTTCCAGTCGCGCCTTCTCTCCATGTCTTTTTGAGATCGATGGGCAAGAAGCGAAGTTCCTTCTCGGGATGTAGCATGCTATTGCTAGTCTCTAGGCCTGGTATCTCGTCCAGATCCTGTGTGGCGGAAGATGCGGAAGTCAAGTTCCAGTGATCAGGGTTCAGCCCGCATATCCTCGATAGCATGGTGGGTGTAACTTGTGATGTAAGCTTGCTCCAATCTGTAGACTCCTCGGACCAGTCTTCTTCAGCTCCAGAGTCCCCTTCGTGCACGCTTTGGCGATATGGCGTCAGGCCGTCTTTCCATATGCTTCCAAGATTTGCTTTGTGTCTCAAAACTTCAGTCTGCGACGTCTCGGCTACAAGGTCTTCGGCGCTCTCGTCCCACTTCTTCACAAAGACTTGGGGCGAGCCTACACCAGGCGAGACGTAGAGCCATGCACCATGTCGTACAGATAGAGTACTGTCGCTTGCAGTGAACACGAAATGCAAGCCGGGTGGAACATTTTTGACACCTCGAAAACGCGGCGATGATGTAAAGGATAGTAGATCGATGCCAGCGAGTGCTTTTGGCGGTAGATTGAGCAGAAGCACGCAGTTGTTGATCGTCGAAGGGTCCATCCTAGGGCGAAAGATTTCCTCGAACCAGGAATGCCGTAGAATTTTGAGGAGAGGCTGTTCGCAAAGCTCTACTCGAGCAGGTGGGAAATGGGGTATCATAAATTCCAGGAAGGGTAAGACGCAAAAATATTAAAACACGTGAGCGCGGCAGCCTAGCTCGGGGCCAGGGTCCAATGGATGGATGGCTTGGGTCAACAAAGTACAGACGAAGGGAAGGTGAAGGGGAACAAGAGGTTTGCGTCAAGGCGTCGCGCCCAGGACTTAAGATTGTGTTGTCGCATGAGTAGCTATCAGGTAACGTGTGGCCATCCGATGCCATGTACCGGGAAAGAGCGACCGATATCTCCCCGAAACAGGCGCCATGCGTCATCAAGTTAGCACGAGGCTCGGCTCGGCATGACGATCTCCCCCCAATCGATCTGCGCACGCCTCGTCCACCTATTCGGCCGACTACCGGTAGTGAAACTTGCAAGAGGCAGGTGCAGGTGGCAGGTGCATTTGCAAGCCTCGAGCTCTTGCCGTGGAACCGGAGCTCTCAACGGACCCTGCGTCAGTCACTAGGAGAAACGCACCACCACCACTACCACCGCCACCATGGACCGCCGCCGCACTCCGGGGCTCTCGTCGCTCTCGTCGCGCGGCCTGCAAAACCACCACTACACGTCCCATGGCGCCACGCTGCGCAGCCGCAATGCCGACTCCCTCTCGACCCAACTCGCCGTCTTCCAGTCCCTCGTCCACAACTTCGCCGTCACACACTCCAAGGACATCCGCGCCAACCCTGCCTTCCGCGCCGAGTTCGCACGCATGTGCTCGGCGCTGAACATCGACTTCCTCGCATCGTCGTATCACCGGGACGGCCAAGACGGCAAGGCGAGTGGGGGAGGTGGCGAGAGCATCTGGGCTCAGCTGTTGGGCGGGAGCGTGAATGACTTTTACTTCAACCTGGGCGTCTTGATTGTCGAAGAGTGTCGGGCTACGAGATCGGAGAATGGCGGGCTGATTAGCGTCTCAGATCTTAAAGCACGCATCTCCAAATCGCAGCGCATCGGCGGGAGCATCCAAGTCAGCGATGACGACATCAAACGCGCCGTAGACTCGCTCGCTCCGCTTGGGTCGTGCTTTTCCACCATGAAGATTGGGCACAGGAGCTTGATAAGAAGCGTGCCCAAGGAGTTGAACACGGACCAGAGCACGGTACTAGAAGCCATCCAGCTCCTCGGCTACGTCACAGTATCCATGCTGCAGCTGAACCTCAATTGGGAGAGGCCTCGCGCCCATGCTGTCGTCGAGGATCTCATGGCAGATAGTCTGGTCTGGGTTGATACACAGGCCGGGGAGAACGAATACTGGAGTCCGGCATTTTTGTCTGCAGCCGATACCAGCTCGTAGGATTCGCACGCTTGACATCAACCGTTGCCGCGGGAGATATGACATTATGATACCCGGTGTTACACACCACCATGAATTTTATCATTATATACACGTGCTATTGTACAGCCATTTCATCACCACAGGACTTCGGTGTTGCAGATCCTAGCCTCTTCACTGTCTTTCCACGCTCCCTTCGTATGGCTCAGCTCAGGCAGCATTCTACGATGCCACCGCACACTCCATCTCCGGGCAGTATCCTCGTCTTCAAAATCCAGCACCCATCGATTGTACACGCGATTCATGACCAGCTGGTTTTGCTGGTTCGGGCTATCTTCATCCACGCCACCTAGCATGCTCTGAATCGCCGGATCATCATACGTCATCCCTGACTCAGACGTTGACTGATCGAATGTACCGTACGCGCGGGGACGACTCGACGAGACAGCCTTGGACGACGTCTTAAGGTTGATCATGTCGCGGAGACGATGAATTGACGTTTGTGACTTGTTACGGAGAGGAAGAATCATGCCGTGCTTGTACGCATCGCGAGAGAATATCTTGAAGAGGTCCGAAGATGTAGGCTCGTAGCCTTCGACATGCATGAGTACTCTCCAGATATGCCTTCCCTTCTCATCGATTGAAGGTACGATGGGTTGGTAACCACCTCTCTCGATCAAGTTACGCAGTGCGGGGTTGTAAGGCTGCATCAGAACGTTCAGGCTCATGGGGTGGTGTGTGGGTAGGAGGTTGTAGGATGAGATAGCGGCTGTGATGTCTTCGCCTTCTTCAAGGAACCCCTTGGGTGGCGGGATGGCGGAGAATATGTTCGCAGGTTGATGGAGAGCACTCAGCTTGTGCAGCCTCGAGGCGTTCTTCTGATACGCAAGAGCTGCTTCTACGTTCTTGAAGAGGAGGTAGTAAAAGGGTAGACGCTCCAGACTCAAGGGGTCACGGCCAGGCACGACCTTATACAAGTCCTCATCCCGATGCCACCCTTCGATGTGCTTGCTCTTTGGTATAATCCGACGGAAATCGGCTTCCGTCAGCTCAGTGCTGCAATTCGTAAGTTGGAGAACAGTGACTTGCTCTCCTTGCTTCTGTAGCGATTCAACCACTCGCTCTTTGAATGACTGGGGGCGGTCGGAGAAATCTCTACGAATAATGGGCGTTGAGTTTGGGGGGTTGAGCTTTGGGTACCGGTCGCTTGGCTCAGGCTGACGAGGTTGTGGAGTGCTACTCGCTTCCGGGAAGAGTTCTTCGAGAAGCGATTGCTCACTCAGCTCATATGTACGCGGTGCTGGTTTGGAAGGCACATTGTCAGTCGTAGTTATGGTAGCCCCTGATCTCAACCCTGAATCTGGCCGTGTTTCGTCCTCGGTCCTCAACCGTTGCTCGACTATTGCACTTCTTCGACCACCATTCTCAGTGGGCGTGTCAAGATCATTTGAAGACTTCATGGAACGGGACTGCGTCTGAATCTGACGCGTCAATCTCTCGCTATCGGCCATTTTCTCCGAGTGGCTTGACACAGTACTGTTGTGAACCTTCTTCGTGGTTTCTGTACGGTCGCGAGCTCGTCCGTAGGGCTCACCCAGATGCGAGATAGCTGGCCACGGTGCTCTTGGTACTCGCGGCGAGATGAGTGAAAGCTCTTTTTTCAATTGCTTCACAGCAGTCCATATACTGGACGATTTCGACTGCACATCTATAACTTTCAGCTTCCGGAGCAAATGTGGCTGCTTGGTCACTTCAGGAGCGTATCTACTTTCCGCCTGAACAAGGTCCCAGTTTCCGTACGACGTCCGTAGTATGGTCCTGAGCTTGTGGTCACCCTCAAGTTTTGCGTCTTCGTCCAGCACCCGCAGGCGATTGCGAACATGCCTGGCAACCGAGGCTGCCGCAGGAGAAGACATTGTCTCTAATTGGGTAGCGGTCTTGCCTAAAGTGGCAGCCGAGTCACGCCAAGCTCTCTGACTGTACCGAAGAGTACGAAGACGAGTCTTTGGGAAACGAGTCTTTGTATGACGAAAGGAAACCGGAACCCTGGTCAAGGGTTTGTCAGTTAGCAGCGACTGTATCGATGTAGATTGCCGCCCATTTTTTTGAGATGGAGCATGTTCCATGGATGTAGTGTTGTTTTCCTGGCGAACCGAAGATGGTTGCTGGTCCCCCGCAATCTTCGCTTCTAGAGCGACTTGAAGGGCTTTGACCTGCTCAAACAAGCCCTGGAGCTGCTGTCGTATGGTTGTAGTATCATCGTCTCGAGGGCTTGTAGCAGCGTTCCTCTCGCTGATTGCTGTTGAAGTTTGCTTCCTTTGGACCTGCTGTACGATGGCTCGCTGTTCCCGCACATGCCCACTCTTGTCGGGAGCGGCAGGCGAGGACAACACCGGTCTCGGAACGACTGGCTGATCCAACGGTCTCTCCGAAGAACTTTCATATTTCCTCATTGGAACGAAATCTTGATCTCGACTCTCGGTCTTGTGTGCCTCTCTTCCATGTGTACGTGCTTCTGAACGCAGTATCCTTTGCTGACGCTTCGCCAGCGATTCAGCTACTCTTCTGATCTGGCCAGCCCCAATTCCCGGGATCTGCTCTTCAGATACGTCCTTTTTCGCTTCGCTTGAGTAGGAGGTAGGAGTGTCCTGCAGTTGCGGTTGGGGCTGCGGCTGCGGCTGCGGCTGTGGATCTGGTAGTGGTTCGATAGATGGCTTCTGATGGCTCCAGGGTGCAATACTGCCTAAAGCCGCGCTCCACCAGCTGTTCTTCTCTACATGGTGGCTGTTCGCAGTCGTGGTTTGCGGGGATTCATCGCCGGCGGTCGAGGATTGTACGTGGGTCGTCCTGTGGGCACAGCGAACCTGGTACGCGGTCCCTGAGGCATGACATGGCCGAGGATGTCGGGGAAGGCGCGGCGGTGGCATCAATTGCGCAGCTTCTTCACATTGCAAGCTGCCCTCTTACCAGCCCAATGTTCTGAAAAGCTTCGGAACAAGGCTGCGCTAGCCTACCCATCCGGCCTAGCTCACCAGCCGCTTAGTCACCCGGATACTCTCCACCACAGTGGCCAGCACTGAAGGGTTCTGGAAATGCTACGCTAGGAGATATTGGTGGACCTGAATTCGATTCGCGTACTGCTTAGAGACTTGGACCGTGAAACCCACACGTGACGTGAGTCACACCAATACAGCAAGCCATCTCTGAGTTTTTCACCACCCACCTTCGTCACAGTGCGCCGAGGTGACAATATGAGTCCAGCAACGTCCTACACCTTACGTCCACTGGAGCGTAATCCACCCAGCATCCCCGCTAACGCGCTCGAGGGTGGCGCTTTCCGCGTCCATCTTTCGCAAAAAGAACTGAAAGCGCTCGGGCTTGTCAACGGCGACTGTGTTCGCATAAGTACAGCTGCTGGTTTCAAAGGCTATGGAGTAGCCTGGCTAGCCTCCCAGACGAACCCTGGAAACAAGCAGATTGCAAAGGTATCTGATCTGCTGCGAGAACAATACGAACTTTCTCTCAACGATCCTGTTTTCATCGAGAAGGCCGACTCATGGAAGCCTCTTAAATCCATAGAGATCAATCTTGCGGATGCTCAAAATCAAGCTGCCAAGTTTAGCTCGAGCGAACAACTCTTGTACTGGCTCCGACATACTCTAGGTGGGTCAACGGGTAATTTTTGGCTAGCATTTCTAACGCCCGCGCAGCAGTCGACTCCGACATCATTCTCCCAGGATGCAGCTTTCCTGTCCAGCAGAAAGGCTTCAAACAGAAGAGTCAGAAGCTGCGCGTTACTGTGCAAACTATTGACCCGAGTCCGACTGAAAAACACGCAGTATATTTCGATGAGCTCACTACTCAAGTCACCACTACTGGTGTTGTGCCCACTCAGCAGGCTCCAAGAACTCGTTCAAAACCCCTTCAAGTAAGGGGTGATGGAATTGGTGGCCTCTATGACCATTTTACTACCATGAATAAACGCCTCTCTTATCTCACAAAGACCCTTCCTCATCAACGCGACCTACGCCTGTGTGGACCTACTTCTTTCCTACTACACGGTCCCGAGGGAACTGGTAAAAGTCTTATCCTGGAGCGACTTGCGGAATGCCCATGGCAAGAAGTGTACCGAGTGGATCCGGATACGCATCCAAAGGGACAAGCGAAGGCGATATCCGACGCCTTTGAGGACGCTCGTGAAAACCAACCGAGCTTGATCATCATGGATAACCTTGATAGGTTCCTCGACAAAGCTGAGATGCTCGTAAATAGGCTTCGGACTGAGCTAGCGAAATTAGGTGGCAGCCAAGTTGTTGTCGCAGCAGCAGCGCGGAGCATATACGATATTGATACTAGCCTTCGGTCACCGTCAGCTTTCAAGACAAAACTAGAACTCTTTCCCCCTAATGCCAAGCAGAGAGAAGATATCCTGAGACAAGTCTTGGGCACTTCTAGCAGACTTGGAGATCTTGACTTTCTTGCGCTAGCAGAGCGTACGCACGGCTTCGTCGGACGCGATATTCACGACTTGTGTCTTCTCGCAAGAGACCGACGAGAACAGCAGATAGACGAATCGATAAGCGAAGAGGAGAAAACTACAATTGGCGAAAAGCTTGAGCAGATAGACTACGTCCGGCAAGAGGACTTTGATGCAGTATTTGGCGAGGTACAACCGACGGTACTCAAGGACAGCATTCTTGAAGTTCCCAAGGTCAGGTGGACGGACATAGCCGGTCTGGATCATGTCCGCGCTGTGCTTGAGGCCATCACTATCCGTCCTTTCAAGGTAAGTTTCAACTGTGCATCGTCCTCTCATGCCGCAAATCCCTACATCTGCAATCTAACAATGAAACTAATCGCTTTCTTAGTATCCTGACCTTGACATTAAATTCGGTGGACCTCAGTCTCGCAAGGGTGTCCTGCTCTACGGTCCGCCCGGTTGCGCCAAGACTCTGATCGCACAAGCCGTTGCAACAGAGAGCAAACAAAACTTCCTCGCAGTCAAAGGTTCCGAGCTCATCAAGATGTACGTTGGCGAATCTGAGCGCGCTATCCGCGACGTATTCCGCAGAGCGCGTGCAGCAAAACCCTGCATCATCTTCTTCGACGAAATCGACTCCATCGGCAAATCGCGTGAGAAGACGCAGGAAAGCGGTCTAAACGTAGTTACAACGCTGCTTAACGAAATGGATGGTATTGAGGCACTGAAAGACGTATTCATCATTGGCGCAACCAATCGGCCTGACATCCTCGACTCAGCGCTCATTCGTACAGGCCGTTTCGATGCACACATTCACATCGGCCTACCAACCGAGGAAGCGCGAAAGCAGATTCTACAGATTCACACGCGAAAGAGACCTCTCGCAGAGGACGTTGATCTAGATGTTATTGCCAAGAAGACTGAAGGGAGCAGCGGAGCAGACATCGGTGGGTTGTGCGCTGTCGCTATCGAGTTGGCGATTACGGATTATACAGTTGATCCAAGCCGTGAGCCAAAAGTGCATATGCGACACTTTGAGCAGGCGCTGCGGCAGCATGTTCCGCATACCATTGCAGCGGAAGCAGAACGGTATAAGAATTGGCGGCCAGGCAAGTCATTGTCAGAGGACTAGATCAAAAGTGTCGTCAGGTCCATGTGACAAAGTATCGTTTACACATATAGTTCAACCTATTTGAGTGAATACGTCTTGTCTGGATCGTGGCCCGAAAAGATTCGCAGTGTTTCAGTTGTATAGCCCCTCGACATGGAACATAGCTGATATCCTTAAGTGACATTGTAGGGTACTTAAGCAAGGGTATCCTCAAACATAGATCCGCGACGCCATTCTTTCCCTTGCCCCAAAATTCAAGGTCTGTCATCTTTACTCAACCCATAAGTTCTGCCTTTTTGTTGATTGGTACGTTGATGTCAAACTCCTCATCAGCCTTCGCCACTCTGCCCAAGATGCAGTTGACTTTCTTCCTTGTCTGCTCACTCATATCCGCCACATGCGTAAGCGCGATATGATTCATAAGTGTTTCCGTGCCACCATAAACACCCGTTACTTTGTCCTGTGCTAGGCAAAGTACACAGCCAAAGTTGTCACCGTTCGAGCTAGAGTCGGATGCCTTCTTCCTGACGTGCGATTTAGCCAGGAATATCCATCGATAACGTATTCCAGACATCGAGATCTTGACTCGCGGATCGACAATTTCGACAGTCTTGTTCTTCTTTGTGGGATGCGGAGCAGTGAAGACATCGCCTGTGAAGGTCTAGACGTCAGTGTACAAAGTCAGTAGCTGTCTCACATGTAGTTCGTATCGGGACACTTACACATGACTTGCAACCCCAGATTTGCCTTGTGTTATAGTAGCCAGAAGGTTGAGTACGAACAGTGATGCCCTTCTTGGGGTCCTCTCGGACGGCCCAGGCACCTTTACAGAACCCCCAGTAGTCGTTGTCCTTATTTGGGCGGCCATTCATCATTTTTTCCCCACCTGCGGGTCCACTTTGTATGGTATCGGATCTGATGCTGTCACGCATGCGGCGGCCTGGAAGGACACCGATTGAAGCAGAGCTAATGCTGTCAGTAGAGGCGATAGAGCGTGTGATACTAGTGTGTCGAGGGTGTGAGATAGCTGTAGACCCTGACTTTGAAGGAGTAGCAGCAACGGCTGGGGGACTATACGCAGTAGTTTGGTGATCGTTGTTGCTACGTAGACTAGACGTGCTACGTTCTGTTGGAGGCGTTACGCGATACTGAGGATGCAATGACTTGCTAATGTCGACGGCGTTTTCTTCGATAGGCTGAGGGCATGGCTGTGACAGCATGTATTGTACCATAGGAGTATATTGCAACGGAGGGGAAGGATCTCGTTGCTGTTGCGATCCGGGCCAGGGCATGTGTGCTGGTGTATTTGCGTCATGTTTGGAGGAACCGGTCGATGGCGCATCAGGTCGAGGGCGTGAGGGTGCCAGTGGCGCAATGGGCGAGGGTGTATATCTATCATTTGCGCTTACATAAGGAGAACTGTACGGTGAGCCACTGTGAGATTCGTCGTGCTTATCGTGCGGAGACACTTGAGAGCGGACTTGATCACCTTGTGATGAATTGGAGCTGTTGGGACCGAGAGAAGCCGTATTCGACTGCGCAGAGCTAGATGTATCTGACCATCTAGGATATAGTGTAGCCGTCCCTGTCTGCGAATACTGATTTGGTGGGGGGTAAGAATAGTCGTAGACGTGTTGCTCCTTTTCTATAGGAAACAGCGGCCTATTTGTATTCGTTGTGCCAGATATCGGCGATGCTTCTTGGAAGTGCTGTGATAGGCCTCGATCCGGTCTTTGCATTGGTTCTTCATAAGAGTCTCTATCGTTGAGTATGGTTAGAGTATCTCGCCGCGCAGGATGGGCTCCACTATATATGTGGCCTTTCGATGATCTTGACTCAGTCTCAACACCAAGTCCTTGGTAGGAGCTTATCATGTGTTGGATATCTCTCATGATTGATGCACGGTCGTCAGGTCGGAGTCCGTCCAGAGCTAAACTGAAGTTTGGGTCTGCAGCTTGTGCAAGCGTGTAGGCCGATCGAGAAATACTAGTCGAATTTCTGATGTCCCGGTCCTGACAATAGTCGGTCAAACTATGCCTTGTATCTCCAAGATCCATGCGTGGTGGAAAGCTTGTGGTCGTATAATTGTCCGACAGCGAGCGCATATTGGCGTGATTATGCGTCTGTGCAGTGTGCGCTGAGGCGCTCGATTGCCGTACGCCCGCGTGATCTTCACTGATCGCCCTCAGTTGTCGCGCCATAGGCCTTGCTATGTATATCCTCTGTTTCAACTCATCCAATGTCGTCAGGGTTTCTCTTCGTTTAGTGGTCGAGGCTTCGTGTAGAACATGCAGTTTGAGCACGCATACTTCGCTGGAGGCTCGAGTTAGCTTTGTCCTGACGCGGAAACTCCATGAATCACTTACTTCGTGGCAGCTCGCTTCAAGCTGTTGATGATTTCGGCTTGCAGCATAAGTGCTATATGATAGAGACGTTCTCGAGCGGTCTCTGCGCGTATGCATTAGTTCTCTACTGTATCGTACTGGCCTCCAGCGTGACTTACCGTCTCCAATACGTACACAATCACCTAGCTCCATCTGATCTTGTTTGTATCTGAGGTTAATCTGCTGCTCTCCTGTAAGAAGAGAAGCTTGTAGCTGTTCCTCCTCCCATTCTTGTTGGACTTGATCGCGGACTTTCCGGGCGCGACGTTTCTGCTTGACAAGTTTGAGTAGTTCTGATCCACCATGAAAGGCAGAAACAACAGCAGAAACTGCTGCGACAATCTGTAGGATGATAAACAACAATCAGTAGATGAGCTGCTACTGTTGCGCCTCAAGAGGTCGCGTGCCTGGTTAAAGGGCTACGAAGGGCATTCGCGGAGTTGTGAAAGGATGCTGGAGACACGAAAACGCCGACTTACCTCGAGGCCAGACATAGCTCTTGTTTCTCGCTGCTACAATTTTTGGTGTTTGCTGGTCGGCTAGACAGCGCTCCCAGCTCGTATTGAGACCATTGGTGCGTAATCTTTTGCTGTGACTGCTCTTCGTTGGACCACAGACGGCCAAGGCTGAACAGTTTCCCAAATACAATCTAAACAAACTCTCAAATTTCAAGCCTTCTAGTTCCGGGAGGTTTTCGGTCGTGTATAGTGGTGAGCCTTCTCTGACGCCGCTTGATCGGTATGAGGGCAAGCAGAGCTAGGCGTAGAGCCGTCGCGTGGGACGATCGCAACTAAGTCAAGGACATCAATTCGAGAGGCAGGATGAAATGGAGCAAAACGATTGTAGAGCGAGAACAGAAAGTCGCGCTGAAGAGGGTTCCATAGCGTTGGAACTCAGCCTCGCTCGAGCCTGAACGGATGGCATTCGACCGCTGTATACGTCAGGCTAGGCCTTTAATGGGCCAACAGCAGGCGACAGTATTGCTTGACCGAGGTGCAGCGCTCGCTATGCTGTCTGGGGCGGTCTCTCCAATGAAGGCCAGCTGTGGCTGTGGGCCAGGCGGGCTGTGTGATATCGGCTAGCCTAAAACCGAGTGGCATGCTGTATTATGAAGCGGAATAGACTTGGCCGGTGGCTTCTAATTGATCATATTTGCAACTAGTACAGTCAGATTTCCAATGAATGTAGTACGTTACCAGTAGGATGGCTTATCGTACCGGAGGAGACTTCGAGCCCGTTAGCAAAGAGTCGTTCATCAAAGTGGGGGCTGAACGGTGACCCACGCCCTGGGAGTCGCTCGAAGGCCATCTCTGTGTGGAACAAACTCAATACTGAGCGTGAGCTCCAAGTCTTGGAGACAAGAGGTTTGAGCTTGATGACTCCTATTGAAGCTTGTTGTGGATGGGCGACAGGAGACGGGGATGCGCCTTCTCGCTTGTCCCAGCGTCGCGCGACGTCGTGAGCGGGGTCGAGAGCGCCAGAACGACTGCACGTGTGCCCTATCGCGAGTACGCAACAAGTAACAGCCATGATACGGGTGCTCCGAAGCTTGTTTTTCAGATTATTGCACCCAGCACAAACATCTCCTCAAATATCCAACTGTGTAAAGCTGGTCATTCTTACGAGGGAACCTTGGAAAGGTGTGCGATTCATCCGAGAAGTTGACCGGTCGATCCTATCGGCCCCACTTCAGGCATTTGGCCTTCGGCAGTAGCTCGAAGCTCTCAAGCTGTGTTGAGCAACTCGGTCGCAATCAATGTTGAAAAGCATCATTTACAGGCCTGTAGGTCTATCGGCAGCATCAACATTTGCCCCCTAACCCTGTTCCTTTCCCATCTAACTTCTTACACACCGACCAGCAGTACGTCTTGTATCATTCCTATTCCCAATATATACGCATACAAGGAAGCTCAGGGATCTGGAAAATGCAACCAACATGACCCCCACTTATAAGAAACAAACCGCATGAACCAAAATGGCACGCAAATGGATGTGCAACTCGGGCTGTATCAGCGCGCAACGCCAAAGGAACACCAAGTCCTGATCGCTAGAAACGCGATTCAACATCGATGGACAAAAGAAAGGTTTCAGGTTGAAAAAGATGGGTTTTAGAAGTGAAGAAAGACACAAAGTCTAGGCATCCTCGAGCTGCACTCTCTGGCTCTTTCGGTTCCTGACTTCTACCATTGTGGGCGTGAGAGCCAATCGATCCACAATGCGGTTCTCATGCGGGCTTGTCATTGTACGAACCACTGCTCTTGGGCTATTTGCTCTGCTGACAGATACACTCCTTGCAATGCCGACCATGGCTTTCGCCGCAACGACTTCTTCTGTCCTTCCCTCTCTTCTTCTTGCCTGGATCTCTGCACGCTTCTCACCGAGTCTGCTGGCCGAATGCGGTGGAGTTGACAGGCTCTGCAATCTTTGCAGAGGAGAGGGTGCGTCGAGGGGAGCAGAAGACGGATGCGATGAGAGAGCACTAAGTTTCGTGACTTTTGGCTGCTTCTGTGAAGGAGAGCGGATAAGTGGAGAGTTTGGCACACTTTTGATCGGAAGAATCTCGCTTTTGGCAGCCTTGATTGGCTTGGAGCAAATCTCCCATTCTGGCTCTCGCTCGTCGAGATGAAGTTTAATAGGTTTTGAACGACCGGGTGATGACTGAGCAACTATAATCGTAATTGACTCAGCCTCGGATTCGAAGCTGCAGATCGAAGTAGGGGTCAATGCTACAGACTTCGGGGTTGCAGAATCAATTGGTGCCGCCGGAATTTCTGCATTTTCAGCGAATGTTTGCTGAAGAGGAGTTTTTGTAGGCATCGTTCTTGATCGCTTGAGATCCTTCCTGCTACGATTCATGATGGAACCTGATAGAGGTGATGGTGCGCGGTTCGGGTTGGTGGAGGGAAACAGTGAGAGTCGTGGTGAACCAGATGCTGAAGTGGGTGATGTCACCCTGCGTTGAAGACTGTAATCTACTGGAGTTTCGTCTCTTTGGTCGTCCTGTTGCGCAATTAGTCTAGATACAACGGAGCTAGAGCTGTGAGCACATACCTTTGCGGATAGCTCTTGCAGTGGCTTGACCTTCTCAGCGTTGCCCTGTCGTCGGGCTAAGAGAGATGACCGGCTCGGGTCAGAGTGCAACAGGTTTCCAAACATAACACTGTATCTCTCTATTGTGGCATCAGGAAGGCTGACGTCAAGAAGAGGTCCCCCATCACCTACAGACGTCGGTGAATCATGTGGTAGCGCTTTGCTGCTGGCTCTCAATGCTTCAACCTGGGGCACAGGTGGGACGTCGCCTGATATGCCTCGCGCTCCTAGATCAGGTGTTGTAAAAGCGCGTTGCACTGACTTTTCAGGTCCATGGGATGGGTCACTTCCAAGCGTTAATGCACGTTCTCTAGTGGCAGCTGTCTCTGGTGGCGATTGGGGTGCAACAAACTCTCCTGGTCCCCACTTGCGCGACGCTCGGATGTTGGGCCTATAGGTGGGCGGAGACACGCTGCGCAATTTCTCCCTCTCCTTTTCTTCAGGCCGAAGTGTCTGAGGCTCGAGAGCTTCCTCATCATGGTGACTGTCTGCGCGAGGTGCTGCAGTGACTGTCTGCGCCAACTGATAGAATGAGGGTTTTTCCGCTTGAGGCGGAGGTGCTTTGCGGAATAATGATTTCCACCTGCTGAGTTTGGATTTTGATGCTTCCGGGCGGCCGGCCAGGGACACCGAGGAACCGTTGGGTTGGCTAAGCGCGGCCATTGGAGAATCGGGATACTTTGAGTCTACTGTCGGTATCACAGCCTGAGACGTTGTCTTCCAGTGTGAGCTTGAGGTAGGCGATCCAAGAGCGATGCCAATGACTCCCTGCTCTTTCGTGGTGTCTGGGCTATAGAGTACAGTTGTTGAACTGGTAGGTGACTGAAATGAGTGGATATGATCCTGAGAATAGATCGATGGTGCAGGATTTGTTTTCTTGTGGAACATAAATGGATGCTCTCCAGGTCCACCTGATGTGCTTGGTCGCTTTGCTACGTCCGGAACTCCTAGACTTCCTTCCTTCCTCGAATCGGAAGTCGTTGCCTTGTATTTGTCAAAGTCTGTTTGAGGACCCTTAGCAGGCGGCATAGAGTCCCCATTGACCTGCTCCGTGGCGTCCCTGCGGTTGTTTCTCAGAAACCTCAGTGATTTCGACCTTGTGAGCATCCCGGGCATTTTGGGTTTCAAATTCGTTAGAGTATCAGAAAGTAAGTTGAGGTTGAAGGAAAGACTAGAAGATATGGGCGCAGGTGTAAAGGAATGGACAGCTCTATTGAGCCAGAAAGATGGAACAGGCCGCGACACAGTCGTGTGAAGGTTGAGAGAAGGAAGAGATGCAAAAAACGGCGGATTTGCGCCAGTATCACCACCGGTCCGCCAGGAAACGAACCTGGCGCCTCCACATTTGGCTGTCATCATACCAGCGGCAATCATGAATCCACTTTCGCGCGTCTGAGAGAAATTGCAGAGTCGAGAACCCGGGACGGGGCTAGGATCAGGGTAATGCACATTGTATGAGATGGGTGAGTTCAATTGGCTCCGCGGTATGTCGCGCCAACATTACCCATGAAGGTTGACAGGATTAACTCGCGAGCGTCGGGGAACAAGCGACGAATGCTGCTGCAGGGCTAGGATGTTGTGGATAAGCACAGGCCTGGTTTCAAGATGACGCTGGGCCGAGGAGCAATTTCGCGATCCGCCGCCAAGACGATCTAACCAGCATGACTGGCAGTGGTAAAACTGTTAAACAATCAAGGCGGCTCACAACTCAACGTGCTAAGAGACTATAGAGCTGAAATCTACTCTTGCGAAACGAGAACTGGGAGACACAGGTACGACGGCAACATTGCGGATCTTGGTCACGCTGAACCAGCAAGTGCTCACCCGCCCGTGATCGACGGGAAATGAGGCCCCAGCACATCATGGACAACGGCGCGACGTTTCGGAAATACCCAGAGATTGCGGGCGAGGTCTCGCCGCCTTCCTAACCAGAGGCAGGCATGTGTACGCGCGACGGTAAATTGAAATGAGGCATAACGGTCTGCCCTCAGGCACCCGAGCGATGTTGTGTAGGCGGTTAATACGCTGTACATGCAAAACACATTACATCCGTGTTACGCTTGAATCAGATGATAGGCCGAAGGCGAGTATAAGCATTATACTAGCCATAGCTTGTTCGCGTACTGTGCCGGTACACGGCTTTGCAGGCTCACCGTGCGATTGATCGGACGGCTGTTCTCGAACATCTCAAGCACAACTTGATGCTGGCCGTCGCACTGTATAAGAGTGAACACCCGAGACGCGCGTCAAATCCAGACTCTTGCGAGGTATATCAGCAACTGATATACTGGCCTGGACGGTCTTCGAACCTTGGGGCGACGCGGCCTTCCTCAATGGGAAGACATATTGCGGTTTCGACAGCTTCCTTCGCAGCAAGTCAAAAAGAACTCACAGGCCAGCATTACGCCCACTCGTCAGTGGTCAACAACTGGTCGTGCGTCATATGGTGCAGCAGAACTGACCCAGCTTCGGAGCTCGTTCGTCGTCGTCCAACGAAGACCCAAAATGGTGAAAATGGGCAATCAAACCCCAACTATTGGGACCGCGAAACTGGGACCCTTGGCCAATAGTATCTTTCGTTTTCATCTTTCCCGCTGCACGGCAGTATATATAATAGTCAAAACAAACCCGAGGTCACATTCAGTTGCTGCTCTTAGTCGCCTTTTCCCTTCTCCAGACACCTTCTGTGCACAACACGCTTGCCCATTGCCCTTATTTTTCTACCTCGTCTGAGTCTTCCGTGACGCCTTGGTGTCGTAAATCGCATGGGCGGCTTCCCTTTCAATAGTGTTATAGGCGCCATGTCCGCGTCTTGATTTGAAAGGATAAAGTGGCGCAAGACAGCATATTAACTGAGTGCTTGCTGTTCTGGATGGAATGAACAAGTCAGATCGTTCATCCGGGTCAAGTGTATGTATATTTTCAGGCGCATAGCAAAGATTGATCAGCAACTGGTCTGCAATACTTATCGATGTCTTGTCAAGATACCGCAAAAGTGTTCACTAATCACAAAATGTATAGAGCGTCCGTGCTTAGACTGAGAGAAGACGGCGTAGACTCCGGCAAAGGACCCTGAGGGAATGTGTTGAGTAATCTTTCCAAGGTTTGCAAGCGGGGAAGGCTGCTCCCAGGCAACGTGTGACGTAAGAAACTTTAACATTCTGTTTTTTGCCCATCACAACTTGGTCGCTGCAATCCCCGTCTCAACCGAAGGGAAGTACGTACGGATATGTCCTACAGCGACCGCGTACCGTCAGCATGTGCTAACTACGAAGATTATCTTGGTGAATAGAGTTCAAGTGTGCAGGTAGAAGCATGGTGGCGGGAACATGTTTGCCCGGTCGGTCACGAGTCTTGCCGAAAGTCTGAAGACTGGCCGGCGAGACCCCTAATCGGACTTCTCTTGGAACTTTGTGTCTGGGAATAACCAGACTTTTCAGTCTCGGTTGAAATTACCAATCTTCGGGCGTGATCTGCGATGCTTCCAAAGCGGAGTCTACCGTTGTCGACTTTCATCATGGGTATATAAGGTTGACATCACATTCCGACGCATATTTTAATACATCACTCGACCATCAATATCTATTGGTAACCCATTAATCCACTGAAGCTATCAGTCTCCAACAATTCTATTCGACCTCACAAGCTGCTAGCTATCGTCGATCTACCATTTTCTTTCCTTATTCCAGACAAGACACAGCAGTACACCCTTGCATCGCACCCATCAACCACATCATTCTCACCATGCATTTCGACCCCGCAAAAGACATATCCGATCTATCGGGAAAGACCATCGTCGTGACGGGTGGTAGCAGTGGTCTCGGCAAGGAGAGCGTTCTTCAACTAGTTAAGCACAACCCGGATAAAGTGTATCTCGCAGCCCGAACAAGCAAGCGAGGCAACGCAGCAATCGAAGAGATTGAGAAAGAGGTTCCCGCGGCAAAAGGAAAGATACAATATCTCGAGCTGGACATGGCATCTTTCGCATCCGTCAAGAAAGCCGCAGATCGAATTTTGTCCGAGAACGACCGAATTGACATCCTGATGAACAACGCTGGAACAAGTGGCAATTCCGCGGATTTGACCAGCGACGGCTACGAGGTCCAATTCGGAAGTAACTACATGGGTCCAACTCTCTTCACCAAGCTTCTCCTCCCGCTCCTCCAGCAGACCGCCGAGCAACCAGACAGCGACGTTCGCATCATCAACCTCAGCTCCGAACTCTTCAAGCAAGCCCCTAAAGACGGCATCCTGTTCCCCACGCTTACAACGCCTGCTGAGAATATAAGCTCCGTGGCTCGCTACGGGCAGTCGAAACTAGCAAACTACTACTTCAGCAAGCTTTGCGCGCAGAAATATCCCAACATCACGTCTATCGCTCTACACCCAGGCGTCGTCAATACGGGCATCTGGGATAACTTGAAGACGAGGAGGCCTGTGCTAGGAACGTTGCTTTCTATTGTGTGTGGCCCCTTTTTGACCAATGTTTCCGACGGAGCGAAGATGCAGCTGTGGTCCAGTACTGCACCGAAGAGCCAGGTTAAGAACGGTGCTTTCTACACATCAGCGGGCAATGGCAAGGAATACACGCAAGCGATACTCCAAAACGATAAGCTTGCGAACGAGTTATGGGACTGGACTGAGAAGGAGTTTGCGAAGCATGGATATTAGTTCTACGATAATTGTTTGTTTGTTTGAGGAGTATTATTTGTTTAGCGCTTCTTGAGATACCGACTTGTACTTGTAGAAAAATGGTGATTTACTCAGTCAGTTCCTGAATTGCTATTGCAATGTTTGCGAAGGAACAACAATGTAGTATCATTTCTGCTTAGTTTTCTGAACATCGAAGTAAAGCGTATCGTTCCAGTACCTACAAAATGCGGCCACAAACGTGTGAGATTTTCTGAAGGACTTCCAAAAGAGCAATCTCACACGGCACTTGGCGAAATGATACCACAACATGATAGATCTGCTTGCAAAAAGAGACATGCATCCATATTAATGACAAATATTGATCAGCCTCGAAAACCTGTCAGAAAACGCTAATGTGAGACTTTGGAATTCATAACCAAAAGCTAAAAGAGATGACGTCACAGCTTACACTTGGGCCTGCGCCTGCGCCTGCTGAACCGACCTGTCCAAGTCAACACTCTTATGGTATTTCTTACATGGCAAGTCCTGATGCGAATCCTCGTCCTCATCCTCAATGTCAAACATGCGCTTCAGCTCTTTGCACGCTACCATGTACTGCTGTCGAGCACCAGGGCTCTCCCTAAGAGGGTTCGGCGCCTTGTCCCAGCCATGCGGCACCCCAGGTACACAGTGATAGTGCACACGCTTTCCAAGGTCCTTTTGTAGGCGGTCGCGGAAGCGCTCACCTTCGGCGAGAAGCATGTCCCATTCACAACAGAAAAGGACAATGTCGTCAGGAAGCGCCTCCAGCATGTGTTTTGGTGCCATGCCGGGGCTGAGCCATGGGTGTGCAAGATCGAGCGAGGGTGGCTGAAGGTAGGAGTCGTCGAAGAGATCGGTAAAGACAGCGGGAAGGTTCTGGTCGACCCTTGAGCACGTCTCCCGACGTTGTGCGCGGGTTTGTGTGTAATCGGTAGGTGGATAGAAGGATACTATGCCTCTGATCTTGAGGATAGTGTTGGACGCCTCCGTCATGACTGACACTCCGGAGTTGTCTTTGTACGAGGATACGAGCGACAGCGAGGATGCACCGGTCTGGCGGAGCATGGCAATGCGATCGAGGCGGGACTTTTGGCGCACGAGGGGGACGCGAGAGCCGTTGGGTGTGAGGTTCTGACCGAAGGCGGGAGGAGGCTGAATGACAGCATTGGGAATGCTGCCAGCGCGGTCATCGATGATCTTGGCGCCAGATGTGGTTCGGTCGAAGAGCTCGCCCTGCAGACACAGCGGAACGGTGAAACTCATGTTTCCTCCCGAGGAGAAGCCGGATATAGCGAACCGATCCGCATCGAGCATCAATTCCTCGGCGTGTTGTGCCAGCCAGAGAACCGCGTCGGCACCATCCTCGACGGCAGTCGGGAACGGGTTCTCGGGAGCAAGACGATAATCGACGCTGACGACGACGGCTCCGACCTCGTCAACGACGACGCCACACCAGCGCGCATCGTCATGCGCGGTTCCCAGGACGAAGCCGCCTCCGTGGAAGTTGATGACAACAGGATATTTCCTAGTACCCTTTAGCTTCTTATGCTTTTTGTATTCCTTGGGCACGTAGAAGTTGAGGCGGAATTTGCCTTTCAAGGGCGAGACGGTGGCATCGATGTCCCTATGGAAGGCAGGCTTTGGTGGTCGTGGTCTGGCGAGACGATGGAGCATCATGCCGATGCCCATAAGCACGCGCCAGAACTGCGCCTGGACGTGAAGCATCCATCGAGGCCGGCTGCCCTTGGGTTGTGGTGGTGCATTGTCGACCGACACTGTCATATTGACGGTTGATGGAGACGTCGATTGGATTACCCTATGCGGCGCGCGCCATCAACGAGGCCGCGGGTAATAAAAGAGATGAAAGGGGGCTGTGCTCGCGGCAAGCCGAGTGCTTAGAGGCAAACAAGTGCTGGGCAGTGTCCCGACAGTGTGGGGCCAAAAACGCGGCGACGGCTTGCAGTTGGCGTGTCAAGTCGTTGGTCGTGGGTATGGTCGCAAGGGTTGGGATTCTAGAAGTGTGAGACCTGAGGCGCGCATTGGTCTCCGATGGGCGATGACGTAGGCTAATTAGCCGTCGCGCGTTCACCTAGGCGGGAAAGAGGTTTCATCACCATGCCTTTGCGCCACTTTCACTGCACATTCGACATGGCCCAAGGCTCGGTTTGGACGACATGAATTCATGCCGCTCCTAGTGATGACATTACCGACTATGTGTGTATGTGCAGAACACCAAAGTAACCCCCGCGACAATGACTCGCTCAGTTCATAGCCACGTGCACCATCCCACCACCCCAAACTAAAAACAAGCAAGCCGAGACGGGTATATGGCTGCTCAAGTCCTCAGAAAAGCGCCGAACGCTCACCTATTGATGCTGCCAACGACCATGATGCAAATGTAAACATGGGTGAGAAAACCGACGGCGGAGTTCATCACACGTCAAGGAACGCCGGAAAGTTGTGTATGCAAAACATGTGAAGAAGAGTCGACAGGGGAATGCGGGCAAGTCAGGAGGCCCATCAACGCAATCATGCATCGACAAACTCGTACTCGTCGTCCTCTGGAGCCACATGTCGCTTGGGCCGTGGCGTCTCATCATACAAGTCAAGCACTTCGTACTCGTTCTTCACCAGCTTCTCCGTCTCCTTGGTCTCGAAGCGCTCCACAGCCTTCGAGAGCGCGTGGTTCAGGATCTGGCTGCCATGGCTGGGACCCCGCTGGGCATCGAACGAGTACGCGATCTCGGCATCTGGAGCTGGAGCAGCCGACGGGTGCTCGACATCCTCGTCGGCGGACGACTCGTCACTAGCCGAAGCCATGTCCTTGTTGAAAGCGGTGCGAGCCTTCATGGGGCCGTGGACCGATGCCCTGCATGTGTTAGCCTTCTGCTGGCGCTTGTGGGCGCCGTCTGAGAGGCGACTTACTTGACGTGAGGATACAGCTTAGCAGGCCGCGGCTTGCCGTCTTCCTCTCGCCGTCCAGGGCCGAACGACTGCCCATGCGCCCACTTCGCCCTGCTGTTCTTGTCGCGGTTGAACTCCTTAGCGTCGCTGCGGAGGTCGCCGGTGAAGGTCTGGGAAGTCGACATGGCTGTGTTGCGACTTGGTTGGGGAACTGGGGCTATGGTAGGTAGGGTAATTGGGTGGTACGGTGCAGATGGCGAGAGTGTGTGGGAGCTAGTAGGTAGATTAGGTGTAATGGAGAGAGGACACAGTGAGAAGCGACAGGGACGATAGGTATGGCCAGGTAATATGCGCGGGACAGAGGGAGGCGCGGCGGATGACTAGCAGCTGTCTTATGAATGACTCTAGGAAGTGACTCAGGATGATGGCGTCTGAGCGGGCGAGGAGAGTGGCTATGCAGGTACTTATGGCACAGTGGATTACGGCTCATGTCCGGGCCAGGCAGCTGTCTACCCGCGCCGTCCTGGTGTCGTCAAGGGCGTAGGCACCATCCCCGCCCTTGTCGTGGTTCCTGATAAGAGGAGCAGTGGGAGCTCATAACCCAGCTTCTAGCTTCCGACTCGCCGAGGCCCATTTCCCGCTTTGGCCCGAAGCACATCCGGTTTGACGCTGTTGCCCATGATGCCATCGTGGCGGTTTCAGGCGCCTTTGGTGGCCAATGTGGGCGAGTTGGCTGGCTGCAAGGACAGGCGTGAAGCTCCCAGCCCTGGAGCTCTCAAGCGCCCCAAGCTGTGCTCCAGCTTCCGAGTGCCGACCCCACATCGACCCTCCACACCTCAGACAGCAACGGTCACGGCATGCATCCCAACAATCGCAGCTTATTGCATAACGCCCTTTACCACGTAGCCTTGATAAGAACCCGGACTCGGCCGCCGTGTCTGTGCTCTTCTTGCTAGCCTAGCCCGACCATTGAACACTACTGCTAGGAACCAGCCAAGATATGTTCCCTATACCATGGCATTGCAATGCCCTTCCATCAATCAGCCAGTTTGGAACATTGACGTGTCGTAATCACCATGGTTGACCAAGCCAGCCGTTTCCGGCGCATCCTCAGGTATGGTACGCGGCCTCTTCCTCGTCCTCCTCGTCGCTACATTCAACCAAGCCAGCCTCGCTGGGAAGGACTTCGGGAAACCAGCCGTATTGCCCAAGATCCACCGTGTACAGCCCCATGGCATCCTGTCTGACGTCTACTCCTTCTCTGCGCAGAGCATCTGCTTGCTGAGCCGCTGCGCTCGGACCTCTTTACCACAGTCAGCAATCGAACAGCAGCCGACAAAGCCTTGTTGTGCTAACAGGAGGCGCTGACCTCGGGCTGATGCCGCCTTTTGCGTTGATCACACGCTGCCAAGGCACGTTGCGGCTGTGGAATGTTGGACTCTTCTTGCTGCTATCGGTCGATGGCGACGGCAGGTTCTTGAGACACACTCCGACTTGTCTTTGACGTCATACGTTAGTGACGTTGCGACATGGTCGTCATGTCGTCTTCGGTGTACTACCTTGGACATTCGGCTACGATCAGAGAAACATGTCAGCAAGTCGTCCTCGTCATCTGGCAACACGACGCACGCTTTCCTACTAGCTTAGCAATGTGACCATAGCTAGTGACCTTGCCAGAAGGCACCTCTTGAATCGCTTCGTATACTGCCGTGTACCATAGCCAGACTTCTTCTGAACGTTCTCCCGGCGCCATGATGATCCGAGGTGTAAGTGTCGAAGATCGACTGTGTGGAGCCGAGCGGAATCCACGCGACAACACGACGACACGTGATGCGGAATGCCTACGCGCGCCAAGTTCCCAACTTTCCATACCGAGCTTCGCGACTGATTTGCAACACAACTCGCCCCACACGCCACTTTGAACATGTCTGGACTCGCCGACTATCTGGCCAAGAATTACCTCACAGCAGACTCGGAAAAGAAGTCGAAGAAGCGCAAGAGGAAGAACAAGGATGCTGGACTCATCATTGACGACGATGACAACTTGGGCTGGAAAGACAAGGCAGACGACGATGAAGACGATGCGCCTATGATAGGTATGGAATTTCTGGGTTCTGCACGTTGCGCACGCTTGAGTCTAACAAGTCATGCTACAGTCGGTGGAGGCGCACTTAAGAAATCCAAGAAGAAATCCAAAGGCACCAGTGCCGCAACGTGGACAGCCGTGGGTGTCGCCGCGCCCTCACATGCCGAACAACTTGCAGCTGATGCAGCCGCCGCCGATGCGATTATAGCAGGGACAGCCGCCGACCGCCAACAAGCTGCCGAGGCCGAAGACGAAGCCCCAGAGATGGTAGACACAGATGGCATTATGAGGATGGAGTCCGGCGCAAGGGCAGGACTGCAAAGCGCCGCCGAGGTCGCAGCAGCAATGAAGAAGAAAGAGGATGAGGAGAAGCGCAAGGCCGATGAGGTTGCAAAGGAAATGGGGAGTGCCACGCAAGAAACCATCTACCGAGATGCCAGTGGACGTATAATCAACGTTGCAATGAAGCGTGCAGAAGCTCGGAAAAAGGCCGAAGAAGAGGAGCGCAAGAAACGCGAAAAGGAAAAGGCAGCGCGTGGAGATGTACAAAACGCAGAGGCCGAGCGCAGGAGACAGCAGCTGCAGGACGCGAAGACAATGACCATTGCGCGACATGCAGACGATGCGGAGCTCAACGATGAGCTGAAGGAGCGAGGGCACTGGAATGATCCTGCTTCCGGTTTCTTGCGCAAGAAAAAGGCTGGACGTAGTATCACAGGCAAGCCTCTGTATCAAGGACCATTTCAACCAAACCGGTACAGCATCCGTCCGGGACATCGTTGGGACGGCATCGATCGAGGAAATGGGTTCGAGAAGCAGTGGTTTGACTCAAGAAACCGCAAAGCAAATATTGAGAAGCTGGAATACCAGTGGCAGATGGACGAATAGGCCTTTGAGACGGTTTCCCAACCTATCTTGTAGGAACATGACATGGATAGCATTGCATAGCGAGGTGTTTGGGCTCATCAGTATATACAACAGGATCTCGGGATGCCTGTGAGGTGTAGGCTTGTCAAAACAGATTTGTCATCACCACCATCCGTCTCAGTCTACGTTGCTTTCTTTCTACAAAACTATCACAATGACGATTCACGAGACTGACTACCTACCCACCCCTGTATCCACATCAGCAAAGATGGAAAAAATTGCAAAAACATACAACAGCGGGGATTCGCTAGTGGTCACCCACCTAACTACTAATCCGCCGGTATCTTGCTTAAATAGGGCTGAGCGAACGGGAAGCCTTGCTCTCAAGATCCTATGGTCGTATGTGAAAGATTGGGAGAAATGTGATATAAATGAACTTTATTGTAACACGTTCGTCCATGTGCAGCTTACAAACGACGCCCTTACCGACAGTCTCGTGCAGAGTAATTGTTACACAAGCACACAATGTGCAGTTGTTTTGTTAGTCTGGAAGTGTTAGTCTGGAAGTGTTCTGCCTCGCGTGCACATACAGGATACTGGTGGCAGTGTGAGTCCCGAGGTCAGTCAACGCCTGCCATCACATGACGTCGTGATGACTTTTTGTCCCGCTCGTGAACTTCCGACATTGCACTCGCGACACCGCGCCGGCGATGCGCCCCACCCTCCATGTCCCTCTCTAAGCATGCAAAGACGTACTTGCTGAATCAATCGAAACACAGACATCTCAATGCGTTCAATTCCCGTGTCGAACCATCCATGCTCACACGCAACGATGGTACCAAATCGAATGTCGTCGGCGAACAAACTGCCAACAGCATCTCCGACAGGCCAATCGCGATCAAAGATAACATCTGCACAAAGCACTTGAAGACTACCGCGTCGTCTGGGATTCTCAAAGACTTTAGCAGCCCATATGACGCGACGGTGGTGAAGCTGCTCCAAGACGAAGGTGCTGTGGTGGTGGGCAAGACGAACATGGACGAATTTGGCATGGGATCTCATTCAACACATTCACACTTCGGACGGGTGATGATGCAGAGATATGAGGGAGAGGAAGCAAGTGTGGGAGGAAGCTCGGGTGGAAGCGCGCTTGCTGTCGCGACTTCGCAATGTTGGGCGTAAGTGTCTGAATGCCGACGAGGGTGGATTACGTGCTGAGACGATCAGTGCGTTAGGTACCGACACCGGAGGCTCAGTACGGCTTCCCGCTGCGTACACAGGCGTCATTGGGTTCAAGCCGAGCTACGGACTGCTGTCGAGATGGGGGGTGATTGCTTACGCCAACTCTCTGGACACTGTTGGGATATTTGGGAGGAACGTCGAGAATGTGAAGAACGTTTTCAGTGAGCTTATCGAGTTGCAAACAGTCATTTCGGCATTCCTGACCAAGTATAGACAAGCTCAACATCCACGATGCGCATGATCCGACCTCCGTTCCCAACACCACCCGCGCAAGATTCCGTAGGGAAAATCGACCAGTCTCACTGAGGATAGGCATCCCGCTCGATTACAACATTGACACACTGCAGCCGGCTGTCCGAAGAGCGTGGATACTTCGACTCAGGCAGTTGTGGGATCGTGGCCATACTTTGCATCCTATCCGGCTACCGACAACACAGCAAGCGCTATCAGCTTACTATGTCCTCGCACCAGCCGAGGCATCTAGTAACCTTGCAAAGTATGATGGAGTGCGCTTCGGCAGTAGAGCAGAAGGCATCGACGGAACACCAGATAGTGTCCTCTTTGCTAAGACCAGAGGACAAGGTTTCGGTCCTGAAGTTCAGCGACGTATACTACTCGGAGCCTTTTCACTAAGTGCTCAGGCTATGAACAACTACTTCATACAAGCGCAAAAGGTTCGTAGACTTGTGCAGCAGGACTTCAACAGAGTGTTTGCGTTGCCAAATCCGCTGTTCGATCCTGAAGGACTCTCGGCAAAAGCGGAGGGAGTGGATGTAATTATATGTCCTACGGTACCATCAGTGGCGCCTTCATTAGCTGAAGTGGAGACTCAGGACCCGGTGCACTCGTATATGAACGATGTGTTCACCGTGCCAGCTAGTCTTGCCGGACTACCATCGATTACTTTTCCAACACCCGCACCCGGTAGCGAGGAGAAGTTGGGGGGGTCAACAATCCCTGGTCCTTTTTTAAACACCATCGGAATTCAAATTATAGGTCAATATGGAGACGATCAGCTCGTTCTCGATACTGCCAAATTTTTGGAGGAGATCACACGTACTCCCCAAAATCGCACCGGACCTGGAGTGAACGCGTGGGGCAATGTTACTGATTCGGATACACAAGCAGAATGAGCTTAAAGGCTCATGGGCAAGTTCCTTAAATCGCTAGGATCATGACATCTCGACGCCGCTGCTGTCCTGTCTAAGATGAATCGGACAACGTATGTAGCCTCTTTTGCAGATGAGAGAGATCCACCTACTGCCGAGCTGGGAGTTTCCGACACGGCTATGTATGTTCGGGATATATTGGGTGATAGATGTGATTATGTTAGTGGTGTTCTTGTCTAATAGTAGAACAACTATCGTCGCTTCAACCATGTTCACATAAAACATCACATTATTTACTCGAGCGTCATCCAATCTGGATAAAAGATCGTAACAGAGGTATCTCAGGCCTCTAACTATGCTGCCAGTTCCTCACTTCTTACTCTCAACATAGATACTACCTTCATTTTACGACGTCCAAAGAACGCTGCATTCTCAATAATAATAAAAAGGTGAGGTGACCGATGAGTCTCTTGCAACATGTTCACGTCCTTATAACCTATGATTGTAGCTTGGCGAGAGCAGCGAGTCGGGTTCTTCTTCGGTTTAAGAGTACTGCTGCAAGGTTATTGTCGCTACACGCTCGAGAGGTATCGCATTTACCGCTCTCTCATATCGATATAGTCTTGCTTTACTGGAATTGCTGAGACACGGTGGCTATTTTCTACAGAGTAGCAGTGTGCTTGGATGTGGAGATACCAAGCTGGGTACCTAGGTAAGTAAGATGTGTATATCTAGGCACGTTGCTCTATACCTAGGTACAGCGGTAACTGCCATCCGCTTACAAGTCAAACACATGTAGATTAGATCCATTACTACAAGTTTCTATCTGCTTAGAAACTGTTCAATTTGGGTAGATGATGCTTCTCATAAATGTACTATGCCACATGTCGTTGTTTAGGGTTGCCTAGGCAAGTCCCTACAAGAACAACGAGTCTTCTCTCTACGTGTTACCCACTAGCTGCATCATAGGTCCACTGACGGACCGTCGCAGTTGGTTTCTTGACCATACTACTTTGAGTGCTATGCATGATCGTCAGGTCACGCGCTTCAACCTAGCGTATGATCTAGATTCGTAGCCCATACGTCACACAAACTACTTTCACATGTGTTGAAGGACGCCAAAGATTCTACCGTGAAGAGATGTGACGCTAGTTTTAAGATATGAGTTACGTGAATTGTAACATATCCATATTTAGGTTCGTGTAGGTTCCAAGGTTTGTACTCCAAACTGGCACAATCAGGCACTGCCCAGGAGCGGGGAACACATATGCAGTGCCACTACACGATTACTACGCAGCCAATGGATGCTTGAGACGTAAGCACTCGATTAGGGGTCACTTGGCTTATCCCACGTTGAAGGTGCCGTGCCGTTCCCTCAAAGGCTCCAGGTCAACGGGCCCTGTTAGCGATCCGCGGTATATCCTATATATGTAGGAAGTCAAACCCCAGGCTAGAACATGGAGAGCAAGTGGACCCCGATTTTTGCCGTTATTTTAGTGGTCAGTTAGCAACTTGGAGTAAAGCAATTATGCGGTGGACCCCACATGAGCAACAGGGTGATGCGGCAGCAGCGGCAGATAGTGCCACGCCCAATGTCATCGAGAGATTCTCGTATCAGCCTGACGCGGTGTGAGAGTGTCTCTCGAACTAGTCCGATCAAGTATACCAGTAAGTGCGGGAATTGTTCGCGAGGCCACCTGAAGCGGTAACTCTCAAGATTCAACACATCCGGTAGGGTGAGACATTTAGTCATTCGCTAATGAACCTCCACCAACCAAGTGTTCCTTCCCTCTGTCATCTCTGTTTTGCATGGTCGACGACGAGCGTAGCGCACGCTTAAATGCGGAGTTCCGATAGACGGTCTGGGAGGAGGCCGGTAGCAGTCGATATGTCACTCTCCATCGGACCCCACGGCCATGGCCTAAGTCGCGCATGACCACCATTCCAAGAGATAGCTGCGTCTCCACCGCAGTGTGGGTGGGCGGCTTATGGTGAGTCGGGAGCTGGCGACCAGCCGGTCTATATAACTGTCTCGCCCTCAGCACCTTGATGGCTCATCACGCTCCAAGACTTTCACAAACCAACCAACCAAACATACCAACCAGCCAACCACCATCATAAACATGTCTCCCTGGTACGTCTTGCAACCAATCTTTGTTGTTTGACATGCTGGTGTGTTGCTGCTTCGGGGCTAGCGCCAGCACCGTGATGGACACTTTACTTGTGAGATGGAGGGGCTCTGGCTAACGGATTCAATCAGCAACTGCTCTACCTGCAAGTGCGCTGGTGACTGCTCCAGCTGCGGATGCGGATCCTGCTCCGTACGTATATCCTACGTTGCACTGCTGCAATGTCTCTGTCTGTCTGTTCGAAATGGCGCTAACTATGGGAAACAGCACTAAGCGTCAAACTACCCTTGACCTCGAATCTTCCAATATCAACACATCCATAGAGAAAGTTGGATATCGAGCATTAACGTTGCTGGAAGTCGGGGTAAAATGGCAATGCTAGGGTTACGACTGCTGGACCTGTCACATGAGATATGACTTTGAATCAATGGACATTCACTTGAAAAGCTGACCTGTGCACTATACTTTGAATCTTCGGATGAGTCTGCTTGATGTTCTGACAAGATCACCAAACCAGAGATATTGATATCGCCGTCTTACAGATGCTCGGAGAAAGGCAGTGGAAGAAGATGCTGCCACTGTAGCGATCCGTCAACCCAAGCCGATCATCCGAATTCCTGGGATGGTCGTTTGAGTCATCAGAAAGATCACTGGAAGCAGTATGCAAAAGTTTACCAAAGAGAGATGAATGATGACCATACCAGGTAGGAGGGCAAATAATACGTGTTTAATATCAATAATACTTCAAACGCTCCAATACTTCAGATATCAAGATGTTGGCGAATGTCGTCACCAAGCCTCCACTCCTCATCCCTGGCCATGCGGTCAAGAGGACTTTGCACATCGTCCTCGTCACTTCTACGTGTACCAGTTGTACCCGTGTCGCTGACAACCGTAACACCGCTGACACTACCGCTTGTGCTCTTGCTTCGTCTCTTCTTGAACCAGCTCCTTTTGCTCTTCGTGCTCGCTGCATCTGTATCAGACGCTATCGATGCGGCATACTCGCGTCCGTCGCTGTCGACTAGAGTAGGATCGGCACTGGATGCTACACTGAGATTGGACGAGAGATTTGTGAGATGATTAGGGTCCAGATCTCCGGAAGTGTCGATTGGGCCGGGTTTAGGAGTGGGCATAGGGGTGGTATCTGTGGACTCGGTGGACTCGACGAGCTCAGCGTCGCGATACCACTTCCGACGCCGGGTGTAACGTCCCCAGCCATCTTGACCCCTTCGTCCGTCTCTCCACTATTCGAGTTAGTATCGATATAAAACCAAAGAAGAATCCCAAACATACCTTGTTATCGTAGTATATCCACGCCAAGTCCTCCTTGGACACTCCTTTGCCGGCCTTGGTATCTTTCTCCACACCTTCAACCTTCCACTCACTACCTTGCACCCACCGCCATCTTGACTGGCCTCCTTCAACTTCAGGCAACTCAAACTGGTCTTTGGGCGGAACGGGGTTCAAGTGCTCATCCGTCCAGGACGCTCGTTCGTAAGCAAGCATGGAGGATGTCCACCCAATGCCCAACCACCTACGCTGGTTCTCGTAGATGGAGAAGGTAAAGCGCACACCCGTAGACTCAGGCCGGCGCTTAGCCGCTAACGAGGCTGCGACTTCCTGCGTGCTCTTCTTTCGAGGTGGTAGAGGAGGCGCACCCTTCCTGTCGAGCGATACAATCTCGCCAAAGTCCAGACCAGTGATGAAGGCGCAGGTGCGCCGTACTGTCCTCGATCTCCAAAGCAGGGTGCGGGTTACACGAGCTGGTCGTGAATGCCAACTTAGCATTACCGTGCCTATCGCCAGAACGACTCGCTTCGTGGTCAGGATATAGAATGGCGGCAGAGTGAGCGCTATCCACAGCGGTAACACAAAAAGAATGCGGATGAATAGTACAGTGAGGGCGGGTCGTGTCGTAGCCGAAGTCGCAGTCCTCTGTGTGGACAGGAAGTCTGTGAGGCGCAGAAAGGGATCCAGTAGGATGTTGCAGCGTGACGTGAAGAGCTTCAGACTATCGACAATCTCCTCCAGGCTCTTGTGGTGCTTGATGTTGGTGTCGGACTCGACGCGTTTGTGCGCCCTCTGTCCCTTCTCGCCTGTCCAGCCTGTGGACGACAGCGGGGAGTATCTTCGCGTGTACATGCCCAGTATGAGGCCAGAGACGACCATGATGGGTCCTGCATACCGCGTCACGGCATCGCCGTACATGACGACGGCCCAAAAGCCCGCGACGAGGAGAAAACTCTCCCATGGATCGCCGGTTGTCCATGTGACGAGGCCGGCAAACTTGTTCAGAGGCAGTATGAAGGGGTGCGAGTAGGCGAGCACGCGGGTGATTTGCGGCGGCGTGGCAGCGAGCAGCGGGGATTTCTGGTGCACGAGGATGGCGGAGCGCAGTTTGGTCTGCGGCGTCGTCTGGCCTAGGTTGGCGGGGGAGAAGGAGGCATATGTGGGCGGGTTTGGATCGCCGGTCGGCTGCGGGGACGACGCATCGTTGCTGGACTTGGACGGGGTGGACATGTGCACTATCCAGGGTGTATCTACGTGGCCATCAGCATGTTGTTGGCGCGACTCGGTTTACATGCATCGTGTTGCGCGCGTGCAGGGTACCAACCTAGTGCTGCCATGCATGGGCATGTGCGTCATGGCCTGGCTGCGCAGATGAGGCTGAGTGCCGTGCTCGTGTCAAGCCGCGCCCGGCGTGTATACAGAAAGAGAGGCTTGTTGCAACGCAGACCCGGAGCTTGAGAGAAGGAGCCAGCTGTCATCCAAGGCCGCACATGATGGCGCCGCTGGGACTGATGCAGGGATCCTGGAGCATGTGAATGTCTTAGTCCGAGGGCGACTTGCGGACGCCTCATGGCAGCCCACCCCGCGCCACCGTCCAGAAGGCCTCGACTGGAGAGCGCGTGCCAGGGATGCATCGCTGCTACAAAGAAGCTCGTGTTTGTCAGGCTGTACCTTGGCTATAGTTCCTTCGTACTTGCGTCTGCAGCCGTGTTGCATCGCCACAGCCACGGTCAGGCTCACAGAGATGCTTGCGGACATGGCAGTTTGCGATCGTGACGTGATTGGTCGCCGCCACAGACGCTGCCGACATCACGTGCCGGCTGCGGAGGCACCTGGGCAGCCCGAGAGCGCGGAAGGCGACCCAGAATTTTTGGGCCGGCCCTCATTGCCAACAGCGCCCACCCGCCCGAGGCAGCCAGTACACTCGCTCTCCAGCCCTTCTCTCCTCACAATGGTATGTTCCGCGTCCTTGTCATACCCTCTTCGACTAACATGTGCAGGCCCACCGCATCATAACACAAGTCGTCTTCTCCGGCGCCCGAATAATAGGCCGTGCCGTCTCCGAGTCGTATCGTCAGGCCGCCGCTTCACAGAAATACGCAGCCGCCAGCCAAAATGGCGGAGCAAGCGGCGGCGCCTTCTCGTCCTCCAACATCACCATGGACGAAGCCTGCCAAATCCTTAACGTGGGCCCTGGAAAGATGGGCAACATCGAGATAGAGGCTGTCACAGAGCGTTTCAAGAGGCTGTTTGATCTTAATGATCCCAAGAAGGGCGGGAGTTTCTATCTGCAGAGCAAAATACTGAGGGCACGAGAGAGGATCGAGAGGGAGGTGCAAGGACACCAACGGGTAGCGGAGAGAGAGAAGGAACTAAGAGAGGGCTTCAAGCCAAAGTTCACAAAGGAGGAATGATGTTGCTTGGAAGTTGAAGGAATAATCTGTTGCATTTGGGGCGTTGGGCATAGCGTTTGAGCCAGGCATGATCTATGGGTACGGTGAGCGATGGCGCTTCGACGTTGAGGGTGTGGTCGGATTGGCATGAGTATGCTTCGGTCTCTCCGCTCTCCCGTGTATTTTATCTTTTCCCCAATCTTTCTACACTGTACTATCAACGCAGCTACGTCCTGGCAAGCAATCCAAGTTTACTATCGCGTCCCATGGAAACTCGTGTAATTTCACTGACTTGGGGCAAGCCAGTCAAGAGACTCTGATCCTGTAGCATCGCCGAAGGGAAAGGCATTGGTGCACAAGCACCATCGACTAGACTTTCCTCGGCTCACTCAAGTGCTACAAGCATCGACCAGTCAAAGGCAAAGTTGGAGTCAACTCTGCCGTGGGATCGCGCTCACCCCACAAAACCACGGGATCGCGCTAAAGTCTTGGCTTACTCGCATTGTCTCTGGACAAATCTTTCGCGCCCCAGCCATTTGGTCATCCGCAACACCGATCCCGACCATCGCCCACAACGAACAGACTCATTGATCGCGCGCAACACCCCCACCTCACTGCAAACGCGACCCAACATGGGAGACTCGTATCGCCCGGCGCGACGCCCGCCACCGCTTGCAGACCGCATGACGTTCACCGGTAATGATCGCGACAGCTATCGATCAGGCGGCGCACGCAACGGCAACCACTCTCAATTCACTTTCGAGTCCAGCCATCCTGCTCCCCGCTTTCCGCCTGCCGGGGACTCCAACGTGCCGCGTGGCCCTTCCGGTTCCGCATCATCAAGAAGGCGCGGCCGTGGCGGGGCCTCGCGAGGCTCATCTCGGGCAGACGGTAGGAGCAACGCGAACGGCTTCCGGCGGGGTGGTTTCAAGAAGGCTGCCCCCCATGAGCGCGCCCTCCTTAGACATCAAGACGAGGGCAGCCCTGAGCACGCACTGGGTGTCGCAGAGGGCCCTAGCCGGTTCCACAACCTGGACGACCTGTCTGATGACGAAGAAGCAGAAATGCAAGTAGAGAGCGCCGAGTCTGCCGACGAAGATCGCAAAGGCGACACGCGGGATCCCAAGGCAGCTCGGACGCAAACTAGACGTGCTGATGGCGACTCCGTTCCTAAATGGTCTAACCCGGACCCATACACCGCCTTGCCACCTCCTGATGAGACCACAGGCAAGAGGACCGACTTTGTCAAGTTGATCCGAAAAGCGAAGAACCAAGAAGCAGAGAAGACCGCCGGACACAACTCAGTGGTTGCCAACGACGACTTCATCTCTTTTGGTGACGACGACGACGGCCCTGACACTGTTCAAGGCTCCTTGCGCGAAATCGCACACATCGACAGCATTGTTGACAGGCAGCAAGCTGCTATAGCCGAACATCGGGCACCTCGTCCTGCGAAAACTAACAACAAGCGCAAGGCCACGTTGAGTGGTGTAGTCAACGAATGGCTACCCGTCCCCAACATCAATCCGACGCCGTGGCTCTCCTCACGCGACCCTTATGCACATCTTGCTAGCGAACCCGAGAAGTGGTAAGTTGTTTGTATACCTGCGGCTAGATTTCTGGCATAGGTTTGCCCATCATATCATGGGACCTTTACACAAGAGCCTTGAGGCTTCAGAATGCGATTTTTGTACTGACGCAATGCCAGGCTTCACAACGAGATCCTCGACTTCTATGACTTTGTCGCACCCAAGCCCTTCGAGCACGAACAGCGCAATAAACTGGTCAACCGCGTCAACAGCGCCATGGGTCAACGCAGGTTTCCTCAAGAGAACGGACGCATCTTGTGTTTTGGCTCCTTTCCTGCAGGTCTCTACTTGCCCACGGCTGACATGGACCTGGTATATGTCTCTGATAGGCACTACAACGGTGGAGAAGCTGTTGTGGACATGTCTGCGAGGAACGCCAACAAGAGTCTGCTCTACAAGGCAGCCAGGAGACTCAAAGACACAAAGTTGGCAGCCAATGGCCATGCCCAGGTTATCCCTGCACGCGTTCCCATCATCAAGTTCGAAGATGCTCTCACGGGGCTTCAAGTTGACATTTCTTTCGAAAATTTGAGCGGAGTGCAAGCGCAAGCAACATTTGCACAGTGGAAGCAACAATATCCTGACATGATATATATGGTCGCACTCATGAAACAGTTCCTTGTCATGCATGGACTGAATGAAGTCCACACTGGCGGGATTGGAGGGTACAGTATCATTTGCTTGATCGTCAGCTACATTCAGCATTCTCCTAAACCGGACAACCTCGGAGAATGTTTCCTAGGATTCCTGAGGTACTATGGCGATTTCGATCTTTCCCGGAAACGCATCCAGATGCACCCGCCAGCAATCGTTGAAAAGGTAAGCATTTACATGTCGACATGAAACAAGCTTGATGTATGTTCACACGGCTGACAATGACAGACTAACTACGGGATTGATGGTCGCCCTGAGAGGTACGATGGTCTCTCCATTCAGGATCCCAATCGTCCGGAAAACAACATCTCTGGTGGATCCCACAAGGTCCAGCTTGCATTCGACGCCTTCAAAGAAGCGTACCTCACCCTTGAAGATCGCATGCAAGCCGCCCGCTCAGGACAAAACATTGGACCCAGCATCCTCGAATGTGTCTTTGGCGGCAATTACGAGACATACACAAGGCAGCGAGACCACATGAGAAAGCTTAAGTGAGTTCCTTTGTACTGGATGTGAAGTGGGTGTTACATACCTTTTCGTGTGTACACTGCTGGGATGAAGTTTCTGGCCCTCTCATGGGTTCTTTTGGATCTCATAATCCCCATCGGACTAAATGTACTTCCTCTCCAGCCAGAGTCGGTCCAGGACACCACTTGACAAGGACATGGATGACGCCCAAACATGGAATGACGAATGGGTACCAGCCATGTGGAAAACGGTTCAGGCGTAGCTGAACGGAATGATGATTGCAGCTTAACAGGCCAGCAGAAATCTCAAGTGAAAAGAGAGTATGGCGTAAGGCGCCATTCTGGGTAGGCGAGTACGAATGCTTCGGCAGGGTCTACTCACCATGCGAACAGACTAGGGCAGCATGAATGTTTCAACCATTGCACGATACCCAGAACAATCACGGCGCTATAGGCGTTTGGCAACTGTATACGTACACTATTCGGACGGATGCCTCATCGACCGGAACAGGCCTCGCACACACCATGTTGATCCCACAGATCTCGACGCGGCGACACGAGTCCTCCCCGCTACCGATGTTTGTCTTCTGTCCGGTCTTAATTGATCCAACAACATGAGACGTACAGTCTTTACATGTCTTTCAAATACCCATTTCGTTGTACCGTAGATGCTTCATGATAAACCTGTTTTTCTTTTTCTTTCTTTCTTTTCCCGCTATTCTTCTGCTCGCTCTCAGGAGCACCTAAGATGATACTAACGATACGTTCAACGCGGACAGCTACACTTGGCACAAACCCCTGCTATTGCAACGTGGAATCCGAAGCCTGGTCTGGTCAAAGGACGTCGCATTGCGATTTTCTGCGTCGGTCCCCTCTTCAGAATCGTCGCCAGCAACGGGACGTCTTTTCTCATTGAGCAGCAGGCTTTATGCATGCGCTTGAGGAAGAAAGATTAGCAGGAGTCGACTCCAAGGCACGAAACCAAGGGCCCAGATTTGCATCGTGACAAGTACAATATTGTTGCCAGTCATGTTTGTATATTATCAACGACTGGTAACTCTCCAAAATAAAAGTACTCCAGACAACACCGGGCCAGCAATGTTCAAATCGACACGTGTAATAAAAGCCTTGGAGGGCATGTCCATCATCATCACTCCTCCAACTGTTGAGGCCTTGTATAGCAATCAGGTCCCTGTCATGCTTTACAATTCCTTCTTCGTCTCCGTGATAGTCTCATTCTGCGCCCTGCTGATGAGGTCTTTGGCAACCGCCGCGCTCTCTCTCCAGCTCCTCTGGCGCTGCCAGAACCTAATCTCGGGAGTGGTATCCCTAAGACTACTCTGCCTAGCTTCTTCTTCGAGACTCTTCCTCGTAATCTCACCACCATTCTCAGTCAATCTGGGGATACTCTGCAGTTGGCTAAGATTCTCCTCAAAGTATTGCTTGCGCACCAGAAAGCGTTCACGGCGTTCCTTTTGCAGGCCAGGAGAATCGAGTTTAGACAAGACGATGCGAACGCCCCAGCGGAAGAGGATGAACAGGTGTTCGGAGAAGAAGACGGTGAGGAGGAGGGCCCAGAGCTGAATATTGGACGGACTGCCGCTGGGACCAGTGTGGTCATTCCAGAACATGTAGACAAGAGCAGATGTAGTGAGACTGCCCATCCAAGTAAGAAAGGAAAGGGAGTCGAGCCAAGGGCCGATAGTGTCAGCGCGCCATGGAGTGGGTCGTCGCATCTCGACACAGATCTTCATAGCATCGGCGCGAAGCTCAATCCAGTCGTTGATCAAGAAGGATACAGCGGTAAGTGGCCAAACCACGGAGAAGAGTGACAGGTATCCGAATTGCACGACCATTTCACGAAGATCGGCGGTGACATCGTAGACGTCGAGTTCGGCTTCCTTGCGGACGCGGTCAAGGAAGGCAGCTTCCTCGGCTGGGTCATTTTCGGTGGTAGCCGGTGCGGAACCACCGTTCCTTGCAGCTCTATCAGACTGCATCTCTCTATACTTGGCAAGGCCACGACGCTTGAGATATGGAACGATAAGCTCCATGCCAAGGTTTACGACTTGGGCAGTGACTGTGAAGTATATGACTTGCTTGCGGAGGCGGTCCGGGTTGATGCTCCAGCTGGGGCTCGCCGAGTTGAGGTGCAGTTGCTTGTCGTCTTCAGCAAAAGGCCGGACAGCCACGTTGAAGACGTCAAGGTAGGGCACGATAACCTTGCCAAATGGTACGTAGACAAAGGCAGTCAGGAAGATTCCCAAGTAAGACATGATGAAGTTCATGACAAAGATCTTCTGCGTCAATGCCTTCTCGTACGCCTGCGACGTCTCATAGTTCTCGAACTGGGTCAGGCGTGTAGCGGCCTGGGTGAGGATGGTATTGAGGACCGGGTTGACGGTTGTGAGGATGCCAGTGGGGATGAAGACGAGAAGACTCTTCAGCGGTCCGTTGTAGACTTCGGAGATGAAGACCTCAATGGCAAAGCAGGTGGCAATGACGGCTCCAAGCGAACAAGCGGCAACGATGGCGAAGGGAATCTGCAACAACTGCCTCTGGAAGCGCTTGGAGGCGGGGAAAAAGCCGACTTGTTCGCCCGTGACTGGGTCGGTGATGGTCTTTTCAGGTGCAAAGTCCTTCTTCCTGACGTCGATTTTGGAAACGCCCTTGACGCCCCAGCGGACGCTCAGGTCGACCTCCTGCTGTTTCCAGTACTCGGTGAAGACGGTGCACCACAGGGCGCTGGCCAGACCGTAGATGGGCGAGAAGGGGGCGAGGAAGAGCCAGGAGAAGAAGCCGAAGGCGGCAGCGGGAGCGAGGAAGGTGAAGTAGGACTGGGTAAAGGCGAAGTAGAAGGCAATCTGGCCATGTCAGCTCACAAGCGCACGAGAGGGAGCCGTGGACGCCCACCTTCTCGCCCAGCCGGTTGCGGATGTCGTCCAAGTCTTCCGTCGTCAGCAGGTACTGCGAGGTCCACTTGGTGATCCAGTCCTTGTTGTAGGCATGGTCGTGCAGCGCAAAGACGGACTCGACCCGGTCCCACTGCCCCTCGCCGGGCGTGATGCCGGCGCCGCCCTCGGACGGCGGGTTGGTGATGAGCTGGTAGATGATGCGCAGCCTCTCGGCCTCGTAGAGGGGCTCGGCATCGAGGGACTCGCGCGTGACCTTGTCGGGCGCCGCGGTGCGAACGCCGTGGATCCAGTCGCGGACTCGGGACCTGTAGACCTCGCCGAACAGGTGGTCGTCGGAAGCGACGCGCACAAAGAGCAGTATCGAGTGCGCCTCTCCGCTGCGCACCTCCGTCTGCAGCCCGGCCGTGGCCAGCGCCTCGCACAGCTTCTCAAATTGCGCAGTCGCCGTGGCCGTGTCTGCGCGCCGTTAGCACGTCGGTCCTCGCCGCGCCATGGGCTCACACATGCCCGTCTTCGCAAACCGGTAGCTGATGACGTAGTCGACGTCCAGGTTGCTCTGCAGCGCCGCTGATTTGGCCATGTCCGACGACGAGCCCGAGGTGAGCAGGGCGATTTTGGTGCGGTAGATGGACGAGCAGAGACGGCTCACGTACGCGATGGCGGCTGGGGTGCGTGTCCCCTCGTGCGGCCTCGACATGCCCACAAACGTTGCAGAGGGGAGGCCAAGCTACCGGGCTGCCAAAACGTCATCGTCGCCTCACGCCCCCCCTGCACCGGCACCACGTCGCTCACTCTTGTCCGCCTCACGCGCTGGCCAGCTTCCCACCTTTCTTGCTTTCACTTGCCTAGGCACTCAAATGGCTCGTAATGGTTGTTGGCTACCGCCATGCGCATCAAAAACCCCCGTCTTTGCACGTGTCCAATTGATACATCTACACCAACTACTCGACGCCACTTGCCTAGACGCTGTCCTGGCCTTCGCCTCCACCTCCGCCCGAGTGCACGCCCTGTGATTTCATGTCCCACCTTCTGTTGATAGCTCCCATGGTGACCTTGAGTATCCCGATGCCTGTAAGCTCGGCATTCCCCGCACCCGTAAAAGGAACCGTATCGACCATGTCCCTAGGCACCCCGCGGCCATCTTTGCGCGCCATGTCGGCAATTTCATCATCGAGCTGCTTGAGATGATCCCGTGCACCGGCTTCCTTGCCAACCTGGAAGAATTGAATACCGACCTGCCACGCCTCTGCGTCGAGCACGTCGAGTTTCCTCGCCGCTGAGATGATGACGGATTCAACGTCGTCGGACGGGACACCGTCGGTGATCACAATGATATTCATCGGCTTGATTGTGTTGTCCTGCTCAAACCGCCGGAGATAGCACTTTAATATCTTATTCAGCCGCTGGCCCGTGGGTGTACCACCGCTGGGACGCACCGTCTGGAAGATCTCGATGATAGTACCTGCTGATGTGATGTTCTTGTAAAGGCTGGAGTCGGGGTGGTTGAGAAAATATATGTCGATTCCATCCGCGTCGCGCTGAGTACAAATCGGCGCGATCATCTCAAGAGCTTTGCCCGTCTCTGTCCAAGAACGACCGGCCATGGATCCGGAATCGTCAACCAGGAAGACAGTGTCAAACGTTCGGAGGAAGTGATACGGATCATCGTCTGTACAACCGGCAGCAGGAGCTGAAGCTGTTGCACCAATGTTCTGCGCTGGGCCAGGTGTATAGGCCGGTGGGGCATCGCGGTTGGAACTGAATGGATTCATACTTGAGTTGTCTCGTAGGAAGTCAGTGTCTGAGGGACCTGCTCGTGACATACCCGTAGGATGCGGGCAAGTAGTGCTTACTAGGCCTTCGTGTAGCGGGTGACGCAGAGGCAGAAGGGTTAGTGCGTGAGGGTGGTGCAAGACCGCCGTCGCGGGATCCAGACCTTCTGTTGCTGGCGGCTGCGGCTGAAGGCGTACCCGTCATCTGTCCAGCGCCTTCCGTGTCCCGTGGCCTATAGTTGTTGCTCGACTTTGGCGATTTGCGGGTCGAAAACGTCTTCTTCAACTTTTGATACATGGTTTCAGGCTCCCTGAACAATGTGCCGTGTGGAGTGTAGGAAGAGGTGGTGTATTCCAGAGAGTAGACGCTGTCGAGATACTGGACAGGGGAAAGTGAGACAGTCATTGAAGCAAGGGCCAACGAAGAGGGGAGTCTGATGGCAAACGGTAACGACAGGTGGAAGCTCGTTTGAGCAGATTACCCGTGTCTTGAGGTAAGAGGGATACTGTCCTGTGGTTCTGAGGCATCCTTATACTACTTGCAACCTTTACAATGCTACGATACGAAGACGGTAAGACGGCATTATATCTGCCTCGTGTGCGCCTGAGCAGCGGCCTTGATCGTTATCGATACGGATGAGTCAAAAGTGTGGTGTTTGTTCGTCAGTGTGCCTCGGGTAGCTGCAATCGGACGCCATGCGCACGCACAGCCGCGCTGTTGTGATCGTTGCTGATTGCTCAGCCACACTGACTAGAGAAAAGCCAATCACAGCACGATATGGTTCCTGCATAGCCAAGCAAACGGTAGCTTCACAAGTTGGCCCTGCAAGCCATACAGTGTCTCGAACGAATCACGCGCAATAGACTCGGGTCGAAAAGGCTAGTACGTGCATGAACTACTACCTAGGTACACTTTGGTCAAGAAAACCTTCTTTGCAAGGGTAACAGATACCGAGTAAATTGGTCTACCTCTCATTGCAGCATCTTCATTGAAGCAACATTCTCATTCTAGCTTTGATGTTATTAGGCAGACACACCACCGGCATTTGACCCCTAGCGTACCAACATCAGATAGAGGCGGTCTGAACTCGGGTCTGTATCAGGTTTACAAGGTCTCAAAAGCGGCCTTGATGGCGAATCTTCTACTCATTCAATGTCCCTCGCAGTCCAGTCACGCTCCACAGCCATGAACAGGTCCCTGACTGCGACATGTCTACTGAGGCAGCTGCTTGGCGTCCTTTGGTGACTTTTACGCGCGACTGCGTTGGTGAGCGCCCGATTACCGGTTAAAGATTTCGGATGCGCCCACATCACCGGTCGCCTGGCTAGCTGCCAGGCATACTCGTTGCGATGGTTCGTCCAGCATTCAGCGCAGATACCGATATCCAAACTACCTGCATCGAGACTGAGTTGATTCTGTATGAGGTCGAGGAGTGGCAGTATTCTTGACCGCAGACCGCAGTGTCCATGGTTGCTGTCGACCTGGTAGTTGGAGCACTGGCGGAGTGATGATAGAAGTCGATCAATGTCTCCCAGATAGTACGTCGGCTCTGTGTTGTCATAGATTTTGCCTTGCAACCGTATAGTGTCGATTTTGGAAAAGAAGCGAATCATCTCTCCTAGTTGAAAAGAGTCGCATTGCAGCGACGTGTCATACCAGAGCTTGCATTGACGTTCTCCCGACATGTACAGCTTAAGGAAATGAGCCTGTAGAGAGTTGATCGTCTCCAATATGTACTCGCGTCGCTGTATCAACTCGTCCTCGACGTCTGGTATGTCCCACCACAACGCTTTTGTATGGTCCTCGTCAGTGTCCGGTCGCCACTGGACTGAGTCCCGCATGATCAGCTGCTTTGAATATCGCGTCACCCACGACGGATGATCAAAGAGAAGACCGACAAAGAGCTTTTGCCGTATCCTTTCTTCCGTCTGCGTTGGGAGCAGCTTGCCTCTGGATTTTGCGTCGATCAACTGCAGGTATTTCTTCCTCTGTACATGCTTTGACAGGCAGGCGACGGCATCGAATCGGTCGGCAACGACGGCGAGATTGGCGAGATTGGCCACCGGAGGATTGGCTACGGCAAGATCGAGGCCGTGGACTGCGCGAAGGAAGTCTGCAACGAGGTTTCGAACGGAAGAGACTTTGGCGACGGCTACACGACCGACATTGACGATGGATATGTGCGGAAGCACGTCGACAGGAGCGTCTGCGATTCTGGCGCCCTGGCCCAACTCGAGTGCTTGCAAAGCCTTCGCCAGCTGCTGCCCTTCGTGGAAGTGATGACTCAGCAGCTTCTCAAAATACCGCGAGTTTTGCTGCAGCGTCTTGGAGTCGACGCGATACGAGAATCGCTGTCCGCCCTCTTCCTGGGCGACATCAAGGACAAGGTCGCCAGTCGCGGCGATGACTAACAGGCCCTCCTCGTCCGACATGGTGCGCGGTGATGTTGTATCTCTCCGAGGCGTATTTCCTCATGGGTAGGGCCAGAACATTATGACTCGAGCAGACGACGCTTTGCTTTCAGTGTGTTGGTTGAGAAGTTGGAGAGTAACATCACAGCCCGCCATGGCTGAACCAGCCAATGGGCAGATGCGAGCTACGGCCCAGTGGCGCTGGGCCGACCGCGAGGCGTCCCCAGCTCTACACACTCCACATCCCAGATTGAACGCCCATCACTCGTCAATCATGTAGAAACACTTTGGTGTACGATTTTCGCATGTAATTTGTACTGCTTGCTGTTGAGTCAGACTGTCATGGTTCTGATCATGACTTGTAGTTGTCTAGGTACCGCTTCAACACCCGTTTAGCAGTTCAAGTCACGCTCTCAATCTGGCCAAGACACAAAAGTAGAATGTGGTCAGAAATGTATTGATCTTAGCAGCGTAACAAACTCCACGCTGAATGCATATGCCGGGTATATCCATGCGAAAGGCCACTGATCCGACGCCCCCAAAGCCAGTACAAAAGAGATGGTAGCTTGAAGAAGTTGTATCATCTTCACTCCAGACAGTAGCACAACCAAGCCACACCGAAACCCAGTAAAACCCGCCCGACTAGCTCCACGACACGATGGCTCATAACGTGTCGGTCATAATGTTGGCAGTAACCAGCCACGTGTGCATGACGATATGCTAGCACTTTCGAGAAGGAAGCTTCATTCTCATCCACTCATCGCCAACAATGGCATGGCCTACGCGAGACTCAAAGAACTGACGCTGCTTCTGGGCGCGTTGAACGTAGTTGAGGCGGCGCTTGTGCACCCTGCCCTTCTTGTCGCGTGCGTATTCATATTTTTCTTCACCCTATACAATCATTAGTACATATTTTTACAAGCCCAAAGGCAGGTGACAGAAAGGTACTCACGATAATGGCCCAAAGCGATTGCTCTTGTGGATTCATATTGCAGTGGTAAGCCGGCTTCGGAAGGGGCTTCTCGCCGCTGAGTCGGCTGTAGATGCTGTCGACGCTGGAGCGGACGGACAACATGGTGAAGTGCGTGGGAGTTTTGAGTGCTAGTGTCTTTGTCGTGGGTCTCGGATGGGGTGGTTGGAAGGCTCGTCGCGGCTTTGGGTGTACGTTACCGGACGAGCTCAGGATCGTTGTTACAGTTGTGGTGTAAAAGTGTGAGGTCGCAAAGTCATAAAGGAGAGAGACGAGTAAGTTGTCTTATGCGGCTAAAGCTGTGCTGCACAGTGTTTGGAGCGCGAACCGTAGTTCGCTTCGTTTGTTGAAAAAAGCGGTGATTTTAATCGCGCAAATCGGTGAGCGGTACCGGCATTGTTCAGGACCGTGAACCACAAAGTGCAGCCAACACACGTAGAGGGGAACCGTGTGGAATATATCTGAAAAGGTGACTAGTGGTGGAATGGAAACAGGTACGCTCGAGGATCATGGGACACCCATGGGGTTACTACAGTGCGACTGCGCCAACCGCGCGATACGCGGACAAGTGGGATGTTCCAAGCCTCATGCCCAGAGCAGCCATTCCAAAACGCATCTCCAACACTTTGACTTGGACCAACCACAAAGCTGCAGATCAGAGTACAAATTGCACAACCACCGACCACACCTTGCATCACGACATTGCTCACGCCTTGGCGCACCGAGCTACGCAACGTCCTTGCGCGGCGCCCAGAAACGCGGAGGCTTGTCGCGAAAAAGATGCGCATGGCCGCGACTTATATAGGAGGCCACGCACTGAAGATGAGGCGCAATCGAGGATCTTCATATCCAAGACACTTGGCTGTGATCGGCATGTGAGGATGCGTGTAACGAGAGCCAAATCGGGACTTCCAGCTCGCATGTGGGGAATGGATCTGCGGAGGCTGGTGCACGAGAGGTTAGACGGTGCGCCATCCCGCGCGTTGATCATAGAGCCTCCACGACGCATCACTGTGGCCTGCGGCCTCTTCCATAATTCTGCACCCCACGGGGGTTTCAGATCTGGCTGATACGGGTGGGAGCTTCAAACCTTACTGCGCTGCTTCTGCGTATTGCTTACTCGGACGCCAAACTTCCAATTTAACTGTCCTGCAGCATCGAAAAGTAACATTTTCCAAGACTCCATGGCACGCCATGATCATCTAATGGCAGTCGTGCGCGTCCCCCAAAGATTAATATGTGTGCTTGTTAGGAACAAGGAGTAACGTGGTGACAAGTGTTGCGCCCCTGTGATTCGCGTCGTCTTACTGTTGTGCCGTTGAACAATCATAAGGAGCAAACGCGGCCGCGCATCAAGAGGCTACTGCCGATTGGATACTTGGCGCCTTCCAGTGGATGAGGAAGCCGTAATCGTAATACACACGTACGTTTGTGGAGAGTCAGATGACGAAGGTCCACGCACCCATATTTATACAGGCACTTTCCCACACAAGAACAAAGGAGCAGAAGACATGATGGAATGAGACAAAACTCGGCTTCGGTACTGACTATGGAAAGCCCCATATCACGCTGCATCCAAACCTGATTAGTAAACCAAGGTGGGTATGTTCCAGCCCCAGAAGCACGGCTATGGCATGAATGAAGAAGATAAAAGTAAATATGCCCACAGATGTCTCGGCGCTTGTTATTCACAACACCACCATAGCAGCGATGGAAACTCGCACGAGCATTGTGACAGTCGTGAGGTATCTTATAACAGCGGTATCATTGTCTTGATCGCCCTTGACTTCACCGTGCTGGTCTCTACTGCCGTGGCCTTGGCCGACGTGGTACCTTCAGTCGTTATGCTAGGATCAGGAAGCCTCTCTGTTGTCGCCTGAGAGGTAGCCGTCGAGGTACTGCTCCCTTCTTCGAAGGAGAGTGGTCTTGATTCGGCGAAAAGGTTTGTGCTCGTGGAAAGGACAGACATTTGCACTAGCGGGTCCTGGTGCCGGATAATTGAACAGACGCTGATGTGGAAATCATCGGAGCCAGTATCGACACGACATCTTTCACCTCTTGTATCCTGGTGTTCCGTACATTCGTCGGGAGTCGTGCAATTCAAAAAATGCCTTGCATGCATTGGAATCGCCCCCGACACCGGAGGCAGCAACGAAGAATACGGCGTGGCGATATCGGCCTGCTCGCAAACGAGGTTGAAAAAGCATGTCTTGTTCGCGTCTGTGAAGAGTCAGGACGGTGGAAACGATGAGCGGTGGCAGGTCAATGTTCGACACAAGGCGGCCGACGTCGGAGGGGTCGCGGCATCTAGTGGGGCTGGCACTGCTTCGTGGGGTAGCTACACGAATCCTTGGGAAAACTTGTTGAGCGCGCTGTCACCCTCTCTCAAACTCCTAATAGACGCAAATCATCATGACTGCTCACAATGTTGTTGTTCTTGCCGGTAAGCTATGTTGACGGTGATTGGCCAAGCAGAGCGCTGATTGCATGCAGGTGACGGTGTCGGCCCCGAGGTAACAGCAGCCTCGACACTTTTTCTGCGCAACTGCTGACCAAGGTCTTCAGGTCGTCGCGGAGGCGATAAAGATCCTCAAAGTCGTCCAAAAACACACAGACAACACTTTCAACTTCAAAGAGCACCTGTTTGGAGGAGTAGGTTTCGGAGGCATGACGTAGAGGATCCGCGGTAACATGTTCTAGTGCTCGATAGACGCACACAACAACCCTCTCACAGACGAAGCGCTCGAAGCAGCCAAGTCGGCCGATGCCATCATCCTCGGTGCTGTCGGAGGGCCGGTATGAGCCTACAGTCTCCAAACTACGTGACGCCTTCTGACAAGTGGCATAGAAATGGGGAACCGGCAAGGTGCGCCCTGAGCAGGGAATTCTGAAACTTCGCAAAGAACTCGGCACCTTCGGAAACCTGCGACCGTGTTTCTTCGCCTCCGACTCACTCGTCGACTCCTCACCTCTCAAGGCCGACAACGTCCGCGGCGTAAACTTCAACATTATCCGTGAATTGACCGGTGGCATATACTTTGGCGAGAGGAAGGAAGATGAAGGCGATGGCAAGGCCATGGACACGGAGCCATACAGTGTCGAGGAGATTGAGCGCGTTGTGCGGTTAGCAGGCAGTCTCGCATCTGTCGAGGACCCGCCTGTGCCCGTGTGGAGTTTGGACAAGGCCAATGTTCTGGCGACGTCGAGATTATGGCGAAAAACCTTCGAACGCATCATGAAGGACGAGTATCCGCATCTCAAGTCAGGCACTCACCTCATCGACTCGGCGGCTATGCTCATGATCAAAAACCCAAGAGCGCTGAACGGCGTTGTGGTTACAAGCAACTTGTTCGGTGACATCATCAGCGACGAGGCTAGTGTTATCCCAGGAAGTCTGGGTCTGCTTCCGAGTGCCAGTTTAGGCGGCATTCCAGATGGCAAGACCAAACTCAATGGAATCTACGAACCCATCCATGGTAAGTTCTTTTTGTGTATCACTGCAAGTGCGCTTGCTCACAAACAATAGGCTCTGCGCCCGACATCGCTGGTAAAGGCATTGTCAACCCCATCGCAACTGTCCTTTCGATCAGCATGATGTTCAAGTACTCTTTGTGCCTACCAGAGCTTGCACAGAAGATCGACGAGGCGACCAAGATCACCATCGACAACGGCATCCGAACAGCCGACATTGGTGGAAAGTCAAGTACGAGTGAAGTCGGTGATGCGATAGCCGCGGAGCTAGAGAAGCTGCTTCAGAAATAGATTCGAATAGCAAAATCATATACTATGAGAAGCTATCGGTTATGCCACTGTGCTGTGGATCGTGAGTGACATCTCAATTTACATGCACGTGTGCCTAGACATGGTCACAGTTAGCGAGACACAGAAAGGATCCATTCCGCGGAGCATCCCTTGAGCCGTTCAATTGCTCTAAGCTCTTTCTCTTGCCAGGTTGCATACCAAGCTTAGTCCTTACCCTCGAACAATGAGAGCGACTGTATCAGGCGAGTTTAGACGTACAGTACCTACTCTTCTGGCATGGTCCCTCTCTCACGCTTTCGTAATTTGAACCCTGGAACGGCTCTAACACTTACTGAACTCGAAATATTCTCAATCCTAGTAGACGGTGCGCTATTACGCACATTGACATGCATTCAAGGTGACCTCGGGAAGAGATTGTTATCGAAGGGGAAATATTGATGTAGGTATGTGGGCCAGCAGAAGAGACGTGGACGTTAATCAGCTGGAAAGTGTCTACAACTAAACGCCTCTCATCCCGATCACCGAGTACCAAAACTCTGTAGAATAAATTCTGGCGACATGTCAGTGTTTGACCGCGCAGCTGGGTACTATCTTCGCTAGAGCAAAGTGTACATGATAGGGAAACTGGCTTCAATCCTGAGCGGCAAAGCGCAACGACTTTCAGTTCTCAAATATGCAAGGGAATGATAGAGAGTTTCATGCCCAATCTATACCAGCGACCAAATGGTTCCCTCATCGACGTTTGTGCCAGGGGCTACGGTGGTCTAGATGTCGGAACAGAACGATCAGTGGTTGGTTATCTAGAAGGACCATAATGCCACTTCAGATAATGGAGTACAAGACTCACATCACGGTTTAGGACCCGATAATAAGATGATGAGGTGGTGGATAGGGGGGCAAGAAAGCGGAGTGGTGGAAGTCCACCTGGGCAGTGCTTGTGGATTCAGTGAATTACCAAGGGAATTGAAGTACATCGCTCCAGAGGGGAAGAAATGTAGGTTTTGGTTAGTCACTGCAGTCTTCCTTCTGAGTCTGGGTGGTCTGTTGGAACACTATGTTGACATCTTAATACATCACGTATATGGGCTAGAGAAGGTCCCAGGTACACCAGTGTCTAGTGGTTTGGGTAGGACACTCGGGCTAGGACTTCGAGGCCTGAACAAGTTGTTAAGACCCTGGTGCAAGAGATCCGGCAAGCAGAAGGGCCAGGAATTAGATCAACTCGGCAGACGATGTGCTCCTGATGCATTTCGGCACTGTATGATGACGTAAGTGACATATTGCCGTGCATCAAGTGACACTGCCCAAGCGTTGCTTTTCTCCCCAGAAATCTACATATTGATGACAGGGACGCTGGGTTGTTTCAAGACTGGGAACTCGGATACAGCCAGCCTTATACGTGCTGTGTCGTTTGCCCCTCGCACTGGGAGGCATCCCGATTCTCAAGGCATTGCGGTAACTGGAACACAGCATGCTGGGCAAATAAGGTCTCGGAGTCAGGTAGCTTCAAAGGTCCTGAGCGTGGATACAGATTGCAGTTCGCCGTGAGATTTGCTTTCGTAGTTCAACGGCTTGACAACATGTCACTGGTGCATATCAAATTCCAGGGTATTACAAACGCCTTCATACACCAAGTCGTTTGTCAAACAACGGGTTCCAGACTGAAGGCAATCCCGGAAGACCCGGGGGCAAGACAAGGAACACCTCGCTTGTCATTACAACTGGCGGGCCGCGATAGGTATCCACGTCCCAATCGATAACGCGTGTGATGTTGGCGTGAAACAATCGGGCGGTTGGGATTAGCGGGATCTCATTAGTTGTCCCACCAGGCGCTTCATGGTAAGCCCGTGATTGCGTGCCTGGGCCATTGTATGGCTGCCCGAAAAAGGCGCAGGCATCCCTAATGTCAAAATAAGCCCCGCTGAGATTTGACGGGTTGCGGCGACTTGGGACCATGATGTTGTCAACGGTACTGTCGGCTTCTGGGTAGTTCCAGTGGCATGGGACCAGGATATTGTCGAAGATACAAGTTGATGATTTTTTCCAGGCCACATACCTACTCTGTCCGAAGGGGCTGACGATGGCGTCTATTCCAAGGCATACCGAGGAGAGCCGACGTCACGATGGCGGCCAAGCAAGCGACGTCCTCAGGATTGTCATCGTGTGGCGAGGGGTCGACGCCGTTTAGACGACGGTTCACTCCCAAGTCGGTATATGGGACGCTGATTTCAGACCCATGCACGGGAGTGTGGAAGCACATCACCGAGCATCCCCTGCAGCCTGCAGCTGTGGACATGGATGATGACACCCCTCCAGCGGGGATGGGGGCAAGCTAAACGCAGGAAGAGCATTCACAGAAGGTGACATAGGTCGCGCAACGACATCCGCAGCCCGCGTCGAAGGCATCCTGCCGCAGATTGTGTTACGTTTCGACTTTTCCCAAAGCAACGATATTGGTCTGAACGTAGAGGCACTGCCTATATATACAGCAGTTGGAAACAGCAAAACGAAGCGTCGTCGCTGAGAACAAACGCCGAGAAGGGATCATGACACGCACGTGGCGAGACCAAGCGAGCGGTCTTATCGATATGCCTTACGCGCGCCGATGGCTTCCCTGTACCCGCACTGGAAAGCCAGCCGAAGAATCCTGAAGATCCCTGGTGGTGAAACAGGACCGCTCCAACTTTTTGCTAACCATCACAAGATGGGGTTTAGACGGCTGGCAAAATCTCGTGTGTGATTCCCCGCCTCGACACCCCTTGGCAGGAACACGCGCCGCTGCTACGCTCAAAGGGGCAAGGCTTGAAACAAAGTCCGAGGCTTGTCGGCCAAGAACACTGAAAACACCTCTGCAATCGTCAACGGGGCTAGCCCGAGACTCCACAGACTCTCGCGTCTCGCTGTTTCGAAACAGTAAGGCCAAGTTCGTATTCGCATGTACACACGTTGACCTCACTCACATTGGTCGCGACGTAGTTAGGGGCTACCAGTCAGCTCCACTGCTAGGCGGGTTCGGCCATGAATGCTGGTCGCAGAACGGCCTCCAGCCGCTGTAGACTGGCCGTGCTGGGCGGGAACACATACGAGTCCGCCGGCATCTTGGTCCGCTCGTCGCCAGACGATATAAAGGCTGGAAGCCGCCTAATGTGGAAGAGAGCATCACTTCCAGTGACACACACTCCCTCCTGACAAGCAAGCCTTGGTCGACTTTCTTTCTACATTCACTCTTTTGTGTTCGAAAACGCTGGATCGTCTTCATCTTTAAGCCCTCTTTGTTGCTATCCGGAATATTCATACGAGACGCTTCTTATACTCACAGTGGGACATTGTCAACATACAATCCATTTGAAACACCCAGCACTTAAGGCTCCAAATCCTTCATTTGATACCCTGAAAAAACGCACTCATTACGACTAAGGTCTTTACGAATCCATCTACCAAAACCACCATGTACACGAACGTTGTCTCAATGCTCGCCCTGGTTGGCGTTGCTCAGGCCCACATGTCGATGTACTACCCAGCTCCACTGGGAGGAGCCCCTTCCATCAACAAGCAATCCACAGATCTTGATTCCGAGTTCAACTTTCCACTTGGCTGCTGTGGCCCTGACGGTGGTGACAGCAGGCCCTCTCCTGGTGTTTGCCGCGGTCATCTCGACAAGTTCGACACTGAGGATGCTACTGTCACCTGGCAACCTGGACAAGACGCTTACTTCCAACTCACCAACTACGACTACGACCCAGCGGCACCTGGTGGTACCCATTACGGAGGATCTTGCCAGGTCGGCTTCTCGACCGACAAGGGCAAGACATGGAAGATGGCCGCCTCATACCATGGCGCTTGCCCACATGCCACCGAGGATGGATCACCCGAGGCCCAGACCTTTGACTTCAAAGTACCAACCGGGATGCCCGAAGGTGACGCTATATTCGCATGGGTTTGGCTCAATCGCGAGCATGAGTAAGTAACTTCCCCGTATGAACTGCGTGTGAGACATATACTGACTTCGTACACCCACATTTAGATCTTTCATGAACTGCGCCAAAGTCCACATTGGGGCTGGATCTGGCGATAGCACTGAGCCCAGCGAGCCATCGCAGTCTGCAACGCAGCCCGAACAGCCTGCATACTCCGAGACCAAGCCTGAGGAAACTCCTCAGCCGACTTACGCACAGCCTGAAGCTCCTCCCGAGGATGAAGAGAGTTACGAGCAATCGCCAGCCGCTACGCCTGTTGAGGACAGCCCAGCTGCTGTCGTTACCACTGTCGTAGCAACTACCATTTATCAGCAATACCAGCCCACACAGACAGCGACCAACGACTCTGAAGCTTCCGATGAGTCTGATGATTCAACACATGGTCACTGGTGGAACCGCCCTCACCAGAAGGTCAAGGCAGGCTCCCGCCGCTATACAGTCGACGGCTCCCGTTGCGAGTGCCGCCGTGACGAGCTTACTCTCGCGGCCCGCTGCTCCTGTGATTCTACCAACAGAGCTATCGAACGCAAGGCTCTTCGCATGCACCGGCGCACTTTCTACAAGCGCGTTGACGCTTGTGACTGGAACTCTGCCCCCAACATGGAAGTCTCATACTTCACTACCGATGCCAACTGCGCACCCAATGCCAAGGCTAACATGCCTGAGAGCGACACTTTCGAGTTGGGCTGGGATGTCAACTGTGGTGTCGTTGAGGGTCAGAGCGAGTATGAGATCAGGACCATGACCTGTGACATGTATGGTTAGATGATGATGATGATGATGTTTCAGAGCGTTTCTTTTTGGTACTTATCCTCTATATTCTTCACACTCGTTCATCACGTTCCTGGACGCTGGATTTCTCTTCTTCTCCCTCCCCCCCCCCTTTTTTGGGGGGGAAACAGGGAAGGGTATCATATACCCTTGACCTTTACACTGCACATGCAGGGCGGATTAACTCGTTCAGTTGCATCTGGGAGGCTTCATGACATTCACGTATATGTCTTATGACGGTTGGGTTAGGTTGGCAATGTAAACTAGAGGCTGTACAACACTGATCGCGCTGCGAAACAATTGAGTACGTTCGCTGTCAAAAAAAACCTCATGTCATGTTCATAGTTGCCGGAGAAATCGTGACGATAGTTTTGTTCAATCATACTCACGTTTTGGTGACCGCCTCTCGAGTGCAAACCAGGAGCAACGTCAGGTAATAATAACACTCAAGTAATGACAAGTTACAATCGAAGACCCAAGACGACAGTCCACCCTTCTTGCCAGCCTCTCTGGCCTTACCACTACCGGGACCGAAGCTGCTGAATGAAGTCTTGTCGCCCATGGAGGCGATGTCGCGCTGTGAACGATAACAGTGATCATATTGAGTTTAGGATGGCATACATATCCACTTGTCGGCGGACCCCCGCTGTGGTAGCCTTGATCTTTTGTTTGTGCTGGTTAGACTTGTCATTACAATTAACCCTTTTTCTGTTCGTTGGCATCATACCTATTTTCGTTGAAAGACATCGAAATTTCCGAAGTCGCGACACCTCATATCCTGGGCATCTGGTGTCTTGGCTAGATCACAATCGGCTATGTCCTCCCCACCTCAAAATATTCCAGGGTTTCGCCCGCCTTTGCAGAATCTGTTAGTAGCGCAAGCTTGCACCGTTATTGAACATGGCTACAACCTTGCGGGACACCTACGGCCGATGCGAAGAAGATACACTAACGTTTGCGACATGGCTTTCGCAGCTTGCGAAGACTTGCGGTTGGCAACCGGTCAGCAAATTACAGGTTTTGAATGTTTCCACATCCAAGAACGAAGCTCCTCCCGCCAACAAAAGTCCACGTCCAAAGGAAAAAGATAGAAAGATAGCTCGTGAAGCCGCAAGGTCGAAACCATCGACAGAACCAATGCAACCACTTCCTGCAACAAGATACTAGATCACGACGAGACAGCTTTTGGAACAGGCTGCGGTTGTTGCAAAGGCGAGTACCAGGAGCGTAGAGTTCCCAGAAAGCATACGAAAAGTCCTTGGTCGAGCCATGGACTTGCGAAAGCGATGTGCTGGGTGGTTCCAGATAACTTCAGAAGACCACAAAGCATCAAATAGAGGCCATCAGCACTTCATCACTGTTGATAAAGGCGATAGGCGGTGGTACGCCAGAGGATCGCTCGGACGCCACACGCGTTTTCCATATCGATTTAGACGCCGTACAGTACGTGAGGCTCTCGTATATTCGATACTGCTGCTGACAACCGTATAAGAAATTATTGCGCGGCCTTGAGTATTGAAGACAATCATAGCGAAGATGACGAAAATATAGCTTCGCTTGATTTGGGCGACGCGACAAGTGCAGCTACCGTAGTCAACGAGAAGACGAGGCCGCCTACCTTGGAACTGTATGAGCTGACTTAATATGCACAGGCACAATTATCTTTGCAGATTACAGTTCCTTTGAGGATCTTCACACATTTCAAGGAGAAGTACGCAAAGCCCGTCTCCATATCTACCGGTCTTTCGAGACAGCTTCACTGACACCATGCAATCCATCTGGAGGGAGGGAAAAGTAACAATGTGTAGCGTCTTTACCACTCAGGTCCATCTAGACGTCCATGATGCTTGTCTCGACTTCCGAGGAAAGCAATTGCTGATCGAAGAGGGCTGTCGTCAGCATGAGTATCTTGGTATTTCCAAGGATCAGCAAGGCTATCTCGACGTGCGCAGTGGTTTTCGTTGGGATGTAGAGTATAGTGAAAGTATGAAAGAAATGGCTGGCAGGATCGAGCGAGATATGTTGGGACCAACATTCGGTGCCTTGAACAGCGTGCGTTGGAATGCATTGACAAAACCCAGCCGTTGAAGCCCGCGCAAAAGTCGATCACGGAATCGGAACTTCAGAACGTAACTCCACGAGTGATGGTATACAGCACTAGGGACCTTTCTCATATGAAGAACAAGAATGTCGTTCAGAAAAAGCTCCACGCCTCGTTGAAGTCACAATCGGCCGACGACCCATCAGACGACAATCTCGAGGAGAACGAAAAGCGGGTTGCCAACGCCGAAAGGCTTGACATCCAACCTGTCAGTCCAAACCGTGATGCCGATTTCTACATGGATAAGAATCCTCTGTATTGCGGAGCGATCATACTGGCCCAGAAAGCTTTTACCGAAGAAGCAGGTATTCGACTATCCGGCCATCACGTCTCGATATTCACAGTGGCACATCTTTTTACAAAGCTCTGTGGAAGATGGGACTTGCTAACCGTGCGTGGCCAGATATGAAATCTGTTATTGGACAGAACATGCAGCCGTTGTTTGCGGGGGCGACGTACCTTCCACACCCGAGGAAATGCGGGCTCGTATGCTCCATCGCGTTGGCGTAGAGGGGAACGCGGAACGGGTCAGATTTGGCCTCAAAACTGCGTTAAAGCGAGACATCCCACTGAGCCGCACAAGCACCTTGCTTATTCAGCTCTTTCGAACCAAAGACCAACCGCCACATCGCATCATGTACCAGATACAGGAGCATGTTGAGCTGAAGCAACAACCGACAAAGAAATGTGAAACCAACAGTAAAGTGCAAGCTACAGACAAGGCGGCTGCGACCTCGTTGGCGCTCCCAGTCCAACGCAGATCCACGCTCCACTTACAGGACATGATAAGAGCCGCCCTCTCTGAAATGGAGATCCCCTGCCTCGGTCTTACCAGAACCTGTAACTACCTGCTGCGCGATGTTCGGAACAGAATGCTAGCTAGTCGTTGGAACCCACCACTAAGGCGGAACCGAAACGACACCCAGGATGAAACTTTGCTTGGAATGGTTGGAGATATCCTACATGAGAACTTCGGGGAGATAGAAGAAAAAAGGGGAAAGGTTGGCATGTGGCTGCAATTGGCCGCTGTCGAATATCGCCGCATGTGGCAGTGGATGGACTCGGATGCTTTTAGGAAGAACCGCCCAGTCTGTTTCTCAGCTGGAGGTGCTGAGCTGTATGGGGATTGGACGCCGGATAAGACATATGAGCATGGTTGGTGAGGGCATGTACTGGCAGGAACAATGACTGCATACAACCGTATAGACTTGCTAAAACCCGCTCTTCCACTGTAGTAGGGGCGCAATTTGGTCGCGCCGACATGAACAGTAGACAAGAATGAATAGAAAGGAGATCGACTACCTAGGCAACGTGCCTTGACAACGCCAGCGTCCAAATCATCATCCTCGTAACCAAGTGAGCCCAATATGCACCTTCATCACGGCGCCACCCCAACTCCATCTTTTGGTGGAGATTTTCATAAACCCGTGTATGGTCCCAATGTTACCACCGGTACCTGGTATCCAAACTCCTTCATAGCTCGTACAATCGGAGGCCAGGCATCCTACTCCTGTGTCTTTCCTCCGCCCATACGCTCGATGTTAGACAGTAACCTGCTCTTCCCACCACTTTGGCTTCGGTTCAGTCCAGGAGTACCCTGGAATTTCAAACCACCTGGTGCACGAAGACCGGATGGTTTGGCGATAGCACTACCTGTGCGCTCGTTCAGGACACCTAGACGGTCACCCATAGCACTACCTGGGCGTCCACCTCCGAGGGCAGATCCGGGACGGGGGGTGCTGGAGCCACCAGCTAGGAACCCTGTATTGCGCATTGCTTGCTGGGGTGGTGCTTGCTGTTGAGGCATAGAAGGTGGCGCAGAGCTGATTTGCGAACGGCGAAGGTCTTCTTGTTGCATCTCTTCCATTTTCTCACCGCACATAGACAGCATCTGTTCGGCAGCTGCTACCAGCTCACCCTTCTCGATGCGCTCAGCCTCGAGATCCTCCACAAGTGTATCATGGGATTTGCGAAGGGAGTGAAGCTCAGATTGCAGACCAGCGAGTCTAGCTTTGAGGTTCTCGATTTCGGCTCTCTGCGCTTCAAGCATCTGAGCATCCTCGGCGTTTCGTGTAGACTTTGAGGGAGATACTCCTCGGTTTTCGTCCTTGGACTCTTGCTGACCGGGATCGATCCTGCTGAATGTGTTGTCGCGTTTTTTCTCTGCTTCTTCAACTTGTCGTTCGAGACTAACAATCTGCGTGCGAAGCTCCTTACACTTTTCTTCGGCCTTCTTCTGGTAGTTGTCCTTGAGAGCCTTAATCTTCTTCTCGTGCTTAGCCTTGTAGGCTGTATGTAAGTCGCGTGCAATCTCATTAACCTTCTCCGCAATCGCAGATTGGCACTCGAGCTCAGAGTAGACCTTCTTGTTCTCATCCCCCTCGTCGTTGTTGATGAAAGTCGTCATGTCGACGTTCTTGCTTTCAGCGTCGATGACTTTGGTTTCAAGCTCAGCTGAGCGGCTCTCAGCATCATCTGCACGCTTTTCAGCATCAGCTAACCTCGCAAGGAGATCTTCACGCTCCGCATCATTGCGGGCCATCTCGGCCTGAACATCTTGCAGTAATTTCTGGACCTCTTCACCCTTTGATTTCCAGTCTACCATTTGGGTCTCTGCATATTCGCGAGCTGAGCGTTCGTCACGGACAGTCTCTTGGGCTTCGCCAACTCGGCGCTCAGCATCGGCAATGGCTCTCGAAAGAGCGTCGATTTCAGCTTCTTTTCCAGATAAGCTAGCCGTAAGAGACGAGACTTGAGACTGAAACTGGGATTTTACAGACTCTAGCTCTCGAATTGTGACGGTAGGCAACGAACGTGGTGTTGGTGGTGGAGGCAGCTCGAAATCTAACAAATTGAACATTTGGCTTCTCTGGTTCGGGGTGGCGGGTACTTGCGATCCACCTTTGGCTGGTGATCGCTGGTTCTGGTAGTATGCGCGTAGGTTCGGCTCAGCAGTAGACTTGCTGGGCGAATGGCGTCCGCGTCCTGCTGACTCGCGGCGGGATGAGGAGAAGGATTCGATCTGAGCTGTGAAGTCTAGGAGTAGGTTCGTAGTATCATTATCGTTGTATGCGCGCCGTGGCGTAGGACTAGGTGTACGTTCAGGCCGGCGGGCTGTCGAGGGAGTCATTTGAGTGCGAGCGCGAGGCGTAGCCTTATCACCTTGTTAGCATCTTGCATATGACGACATTCACACAGACTTACATCTGGCATCTCGCTCTTCGCAGGGCTCCGTTTTAGGCCGGCAAACTTTGTCATATCTATTCCGGGCATCTCTGAGAAGTTGCTGAAGCAGGTATCGTCAACGTCCAAGGATGTTACTCCTGGGCCGTCTGGGTTGAAGTCTGTATTGTCCATACTCAGATCAATCTCGTATTCGTGATCTTGCAAAGATTGTTTTCTCGGGGTCTCCCAGCTTCTTGAGTTGCTCTCCTCCATGAACTTCATTGCGGTAGTCAAGCCCTCATTGTCACGAAGCGCTTGCTCTTGATGAGAAGAAGCCGGTCGCTTCGATGGTGTAACAGATATTTGACGCTGATGTGTATACGTTGCTTTGCGCTGAGTCGTTTCGGGTGAAGGGACGCGGGTTGATTTCGCGGGTGACTGGCTTTTGCGGGAACTGCTGCTCATCGCGGACCCAGGTCGCTCAGTGGGAGTCTCGGTGGCCGAAGAGATGTTTTTCTTAGGTGTATGTCGATCTTCACTGCTAATCTTGAAGGCCGCGTCGTCGAACTCGTCCATCAAATTCTTCGCCGGGAGCGTCTTCATTGGGCTTGTACGCTCTTTCAGCCCATGCTTCTTCTCTGGCGATACTCTGAACGCAGATTGCGGTGCGATATCCTCCAGATCAACTAGTGGCTTTACGGGCGTGGCCGTTGCGTTGGGAGCAATATTCTCTTGGTCTTCAACATCGATATGGTCCACGAAAGGCGACGAGGGAGGGTCGCTGTACGCCATATCGATATCGTCGATGATGATGTCGTCAGAGTAGGTGTTTAGCTTCTCTGGCAAAAGATTCGACATTGGTTCCGCCATGTCTGTGATTTGGGGATTGCGGTGTCTAGAGTTAGCCAGAGTGTCGATACGGAGCGCATAAGGGTGTGTTGTGGCTGCTTGTTTACAGTCCGTGCGTATTCGTTGCCCTTTCCTAATTCGGTAACCCCCGTTTTGGCCGAAACCCTGAGCCGGCCGCTGTTCAAAACGCACTGCGTTGCCAAGGTCTTGTAGTAAAAGTAATATCACAACATACACGCTGAGTTTGCACAGGTGGCATGTATGATTAGGATTATCTGTCCTGGTTGTTTGTGTATGTTCCTCCGTCTAAATAAATGATCCGTTTCAGTAGTTGATTGCTCCTCTCAATGCGCCAGCCAGTCTTTGATACTCCTTCAGTAGCTCGTCCACCTCCTTAAGCTTCAAGTCTTGAGCATCCTTCGCCTCTAAAAAGCGCTTGGCAGGCGGTGTAGTCTTCTTGAGCTGCTCTAAAGCAGCAACTGCCCTTGCTCCCTTGTCATCTATTGGGGGTGTTTCGTTCGTGGCTGTGCGGCTTAGTGGCTCTGGAGAAGGCGATGCCTTGACCTGCTCTTGGCTCGGTGATTGGAGAACAGGCGTGCTATTGCTGCTTACAGCACGTGCGAAGCGGGGCAGTACGTTCATACTTGACAACCGGTTTAAAGGATTGAAGTTGTTGCCCATATTGCGCAGAGAGTCAACTGCGGAAGTGTTGCTGGGCGTTGGAGGATCCGCCTTGATAGGGGCTGGTGATAGTGTCTTCTCTTCTAGACTCTGTGCTGTGGCGAATGCTACGCGTCGTCCGCTACTGCTACCCCCAGACCTGGTGGAGTCGACGCTACGATCTCTGATTTGCCTTTTACCAGCAAAAAGATCAGCCATCTTCGCGTCCAGCCCTCTGCTGATCGGAGCCTCTGTTGGCTCGTCACCTTGCACTGAACTTGCTGCACTGACGCTCAAGTTGTCCTCATTCCGCTCTGCGCGAGTGGGAGAGCTCACAAGCTTCCTTGCATCTTCCAGTGTCTTGGGAAGTACCGGTTGTTCCTGCATGGGTTCATTTGGATTCTTCTCTCTCAGACCACCGAAGAAGAACTTGAAACTAGTGTCCAATGTATTGTTAATTCTACCAAGTGCCTGGTCGGCAGAGTCAAGAATAGACTCCCGGACTGCATCAGAGGCAGCCTCGATTTTGTTGGTCTGTGTTTGAATGAGATTGCTTAGTCGACGCTGAGCTTTGGTAGTAGTTGGACTTGAAGGTTCCCTGGAATGTGTTTTCGAGACAGGGGTTGCTGGTGTTTGGATGAGATCCGGCGCGTCCGAGAGTCCCAAGGGCATAGGTGTAATCTCGGATTTGGGTGTCGAAGGCCTCGAGTCTGGCTTCGCAGGAGCGGCTTCTTCGGCGCGTAGTGAAGAAAGATCGACAGTTTCCAAGAATGAGATGGCTGCCTCCAAGTTAACCAGGCAGTAAGCAGTCTCGCCATCCATACGGCTGGATGCGCGGAACCGATGTATGAAATTTAGATCGCTAATAACGTTCAAGTCGACAGGTGGCATGGTAATTAGAGCGTATATCAGCGTGGGCAGGATTTCGTCAGCAGATGACGTGGAAGGAAATATCTTTGACAGAGCTTCGACAATAGACTTGTGCGCAGCAGTCAGATGTTGAACCTTTCCAAGCGGATACTTCTCCTCGTTCATCTTCAGGATGTCCTCACGTGCAGCAGATAGGTATTCCCGAATCTCAGGCTCCTTCTCTTTTGCTTTCTGGCGTTCTTCCTCGGTCAACTCCTCGCCAGTCATCAAGAGTTCTTTCAAGCCAATGCCGACAAGCGAGAGAGAAGCTGTGCGCGATCTGAGCTTGTGATCTCTTTCCTCGTCATCAGTGCTCCTATGCCGCCATATCCGCTGGTAGACCTTCTCGCACACGGCGCGCTCCACGGCCTCTTCGAGTGCGAATCGCTTGAGCTCGAGCGATCTCCGCGCTTTCTTGCGGTCGACCATTTCCGTCGCACTGAGCATCTGTTGTTCCCCTGACGGATCGCTCCCATTGCGTATCGACGATGGTTTACTCGATGGGGCGGTCCCTTTCCGGGCATTTGCGACATAGTTTTCACTCGTCAGTCGAGCAGAGAGGGTGGCTATGTGTGTGCTGATCTTTGCAGAGGCGCGACCGTAGAAGTCTTGGAAGAGATGGGCAAGGGCATCAGCGGATAGGGGAGTGGGATGGACTTTGGCCGTCAGGGATTCGAGAAACCTACGGGCACGTTAACACGGTGATGCGTTGTATGGGCGACAGAAGATACCTCTCGGTCAAGCTGCGGATCTCGATAGGCAATTCCTCGAAGGTGTCGGGTACTTTGGGCTCTCGACCATCGGTATCGTCGGCGTCGTTGTCGCCGCCTTGCTTGTTGGCAAACACGTCGCCATGGGTATTCTCATCTGCCTCTGGCGCCATGGCGGCCTTGAGCGGATCTAGCATGTCTGACGCAACTGGCCCTTGCAGTGTATTCGCCCGACTTGGCGAGAGCGGGCTCTTGGGCGCCGCGTCGAGACGCGTAAAGGAGCGTGAAGGATGCAGGTTTCTGGGCCGCCCGGTCATGTTGCTATGGGTGCAGGACGGGTAATGGAGGTGCAGAAGAGTCGTGTGCCTGCATCGGGAGGGTGCTGCGGTGGAACTGGGGGCACGGAGCTCATGCGTTCACGTCATGCGGCAGCAATGGGCACTTCCGAGGGTACCGGAACCCGCCGTGGGGAGGGAGTGCCTGCTGACGGGAGCCGGGGACGAGTGAGGTTGGAATGGGCGTTGTTGCTTGTGGTCGAGCTACCTGGAGCTGGCTATCGATGGCAGGGCGAGCTCCCCGGGCCCCGCACCGGCGCGCACGTGAAAGGAGCGGCGCCACTGGCTCGGGGGGGCGTCTGGGACTCTGGGGTCGAGTCCAGCACCGATCGTCATCGATGTCCGATAGAGGCAGCCGCGATCCGCTGTCTGGACTTGCCATCGCCTTGTAAGCCTCAGAGCTCTCTCTGCCTGGTAGCCTCTACTCGTTGCCATGCTTGACAGGATGCGACGACAAAGCCTCTGCCCTTCTGCATCGCGCGTGGCCGCTTCCTTGTTGCTGTCGTTGCTGGCGGCAGGCGCTGCGAGCGCGGCCGACATGCCCGTCCTGCCCGTCCTGCCGCCGCCGCCGCCCCCTCTCCCGCACAGTGCTCACCAGGCCGACAAGGACTTTACGCTGCGACACATCTTCCACCACGGCACCTACAGATACCCCGAGCTCCACCGCCGAGTCGATGTTCCCGCGCACGCCGCAGTATGGACGGCCCAAGACGACGACACGGCCGGGCGCGAGCCCGTGCCGCGGTTGCGCGTCAGATGCGAGGCCATGAGCATACAGAGACTGGCAGATAGGAGCAAGGACACAATCGCCGGCATCCTCGAGTGGGGGAGAAGGACCGGACGAGGCGTGCGGCTGCCCGACGAGGACTGGACCATGGACGAGATAGCAGGGCCCAACGTCACGGACCGAGAGACCGTCCTCAGCTTCGCACGCATGGCCTCGGACGCCTACATACTCGAGCCCGGCACGGGCGAGTGGGAGGATGTTGGTGGCGGCTTCAACTACACCGAGGACTTCGGCTGGGAATCAGACGGCCTGCGAGGCCACGTCTTCGCCGACACGGACAACTCGACCGTCGTCATCGGCTTGAAGGGCACATCGCCCGCCATGTTCGACGGTTCCGAGACGACCACAAACGACAAGATCAACGACAACTTGTTCTTCAGCTGCTGCTGCGGTCAGGGCGGCCAGTACCTGTGGCGACAGGTCTGCGACTGTCAAACCCAGGCCTTCACCTGCAACTCGACCTGCCTCGCCACTGCCCTGCGCGACAAGAACCACTACTACTACGCTGCGCAGGACCTGTACCACAATGTCACGGCCTTGTATCCCCATGCCGAGATTTGGATGACCGGCCATTCTCTTGGTGGGGCCGTGTCGTCTTTTCTCTCCCTGACCTTTGGACACCCTGCAGTCACTTTCGAGGCCGTGCCAGACGCCATGCCGGCGTCGCGTCTCGGTCTTCCTGTACCACCAGGCCACCAAGTCGGCTCACTGCAGCAGCAGCGCAAATTCACCGGCGGCTTTCACTTTGGACATACTGCCGATCCCATATACATGGGCGCCTGCAACCAAGCTACCAGTGCTTGTACAATTGGTGGATATGCTCTGCAGAGTGTCTGCCATACTGGGCAGAAGTGCGTGTACGATACAGTCAAGGACTTTGGCTGGCGCATGGGCATTGGCACCCACAAGATTGTTGAAGTCATTCGAGACGTTATACTAAAGTACGACGCACCGCCCAAATGCGAAGCCTACGTCGACTGTACCGATTGCTATACTTGGGACTACTTTGAAAGCAACGGCACCGAGACCACCACTAGTAAGAGCTCAAAGCCAACAGCTACATCAACGTCAACGCGATCTAGTCGCACGCGAACCGAAACATGCAAAACGCCAGGATGGTGGGGGTGTCTTGACGAATCCACGACCAAAGCACACAGCAAGACGACGATTACGACGACATCATCGACGTCGACGTGCAAAACGCCCGGTTGGTTCGGCTGCAAAGACGAGACGACGTCTACCACGACCATGACAATCACTACTACGCCTGCTCCAGCACCTACCGTGACGACCACGTCCTCGACGCCTACGTCTACTTCATCATGCAAGTATCCAGGCTGGTTTGGCGGATGCCTCGACGGCGATGACCCGCCTGCGAAGACACATGATACAGCCAAGCCAACTCGGACGGCTGTCTCTGCTAGCACGTCGTGCACTTGGGAAGGCTTCTTTGGTCTTGTATGTTACGACAAACCGAAGCAGCACGGGAAGACGAGTTCCAAAGCGCCAATGACTGAACAAATGGACATGTAAAGGCGAGCTTTAGCCATAGTCTGGTTATGCAGCATTTTTGAGATTTTTGTGTTTTTCCGGCGCAAAGGCAGGTATTATATCCAGGCGCACGCACGGCCTTGTGCATTTACACGCATCGCGATGTCTCTACAATAGTACTACTAAATAAATAAACACTGCATCATACATGGTCTATTTTTGGCTTGGTTTGTAATGGAGAAGCGGAGATAGCGGGAATGCATGTTCGTCACCGTTCCCTTCGGTATGACTGCGGATGACCTAGTCTCAAAGCCCGTGTAGTGTGGGCGAACAAGCTTTTGTGTGACAGGTTGATGGAGATGGTGTTGCTATGCGGCATTGGTGGCTGTTTGTGACGAGATTCGAATAGGGCTCAAAGTGCTAGTCCATGGCCAGGCGGTATATTATTTCAGCAGGTCGAACATGTCACGAGGGTGCGGGTTCGGCATGTTGTACCTAGCAGGTAGTGGCGTCATACGGAAGCACGCCGTGTTGTCTGCAGAATCCACACGGGTGCAGATGATGTGTCGGTTGAGGCTGTCGAAGAGAGAGATTGGGCAGGACTTGGTAGGCTGCGAAGCAAGGAGCAGCACGAACTACGAGATCGGCAGCCCGAACAACATGGGTGACAGGGGCAGGGCGAGAGAAAGATGCCTGCTCTACTTGTGCTGGCGGCTGACGTCGTTGGCGTGACAAAGTGGCGGTCTGGCTTTTGGTGGTAGAAGATGGAGGATCAACAGCTCTAGAAGATGGCAAGCAGGCGAGTCGCGTCGGGCGTGGCATCTGGCATCTGGCATCTGGCATCCCCACCTACCCTTTTGGCCAGAGAGCGACGGCGTGTTTTCTGCATGCCGCCTTCTCCTCTGCACGCTCCTCGGGTGCCGATCAACCCAAGGATTCCGAGCGTCGTGCGGTGGGGCCTGTCGAGAGGTTTCAGGATTGCATGCTTGCAGTCAGCGCGCGCGGATGCACGCAGCAGGTTTTGCTACTGTCGAGGCACTATCTCGGTGTCTTGAGGGCCATCATGTGCGCTGCAGACGCGAGTGTGCCGACGTGATGGTGCAGGCCAGACAGTCGTCGCAGCACCGCGTAGGAGCCGTTGGCTTGGCCTGGCCCGCGACGCTAACTCGCAAATGTCGCAATAGACGATAGCCCATACAGCTGACAAGGCGGCTTTAGCATGCGATTGTCGGGCCCAGAGCCAGCCAGCTAGCGAGCCCTCGTAGCCGTGCCTTGAAAACGGCTTTTTCGTCGATTCCTCTTAACTTGCTCGATCGCCGATACCTCAGCTTCAGTCTCCTCGATCTTTCCGCTCTCCGCCCCGTCCTGTTCGCCTCTCCGCTGGGCCTCTTTGCCGTTTCCGCCCACGACCTCAGCCCTACCGGCGCCTAGCTACGGGACCGTTTGTTTTCAGGCACCCCCCTCCCCCTTTGCTGCTTCTCAGAGACCCTGCAGCTGCGGCATCTAGCCAGCTTTCCCTGCCCCGACGACACCACGCCTACGTACTGGTCGTTTGCGCGCCGCCTCGCCCTAAATCCATCTCAACACAGTCGCAATCTGTGGCATCGCGCCTCGCTGCGAACCATCTCGGCCCCTCTGCGCAGCTTTCTGCGCTCCTCGGCGGCACCCAGGGCTGTGCCTGCACATCATCGCTCGTGCGCCCGGCAGCACAGGAGATTGCCTCACTGCACCTGCCTACGTCATTGCCCAGCTCGCCCGGCGGCAATCCCCACCAAACCAGGACCCTTCACGCCGCACCAACCACTTCTGCTTCACTTGCACACACACACACCACCCTCTCGCAGCCATCAAGTCCCCCATATTCATGCTCCTATCTCCTACCACAACTACATCTGCCCGCCCGCCACATCCACGCTTCACGCAGCTGACGCGTGTGAAGGCCTTCACACCATGTCCACACCTGCCCTGTCGCCTAGGCCTAGAGGGTCTTCGCACACATCTTCTCGCCCTCGAGGTTCCGGATCGACGCCCATGACGAGGCCAAGTGCCTCACTGCATCCGACGTCTGCGCTACCACCCCTCACGCCCCGCATGAATGGGGTAGCCAAAACACCGAGCCATGTCGCCTCGCAGAAGACGAAAGAACCCTCGACCCCCTCACCCAACTACTTTGGTCTTGCCGTCAACAGCAATGTCGACCACTTCTCCTCCAGTGCTGCCCAGCATATTCGCGGAAATTGGAGCCCACCCACTTCGAATGTGCGTTCGACAGCCGCTGCTTCTCCGCGGATAATACCTGTCGAGCAGAATCCAGAGTTTGAGCAGTTTAGGAAACAGTCGGAAAACAACAGAGCATTTGCACTGGGCAGCTTCGACTTTGCCTCTCCCGGCCTAAAAGCCCAATCCAATAGCCCATTCTTCACCAACATCGACGCCACACAGTCCCCATACTCACAGTCACAGCCACAGTCCCAGTCCATGCCACCCCCCGACCGACCAGGCGACAAGAGCGATACAAGCGACGAGCACGACTTCGCCCCCAAACCACGTTCCCCGAAGCGCATGCTGTCGACTGAATCTTCCATGTTCCCTGACCGACCACGAAGAAACTCCCCAGCTAGCTTCGATGGACCCGGCCGTTCAGACGCCGTCGCCCGGTTCGCAGAGCCTCGTATCCCACGGCCATCTCTGCCTTTGAATAAGACGCATCCCAGCCATATTTCAATCCCCACCCACCGCGCCGAGACGCTTCCTCCGCATTTCGAAGAAGAAGGCAACACCACCGGCCCCGCCATGGTCACTGCTCAACATATTATCAATATCCTCCAGTCTTCTGTTGATGAGGTCCTTCTGCTTGATCTTCGCGTATCAACTCAGTACGCCAAGGCTCGCATAACGGGCGCCTTGAGTCTCTGTATTCCTACCACGCTGCTCAAACGCGCTTCCTTCAATGTCCAGAAGCTAGCTGAGACGTTCAAAGACGACGAACAAAGGGACAAGTTTGAGCGATGGAGGAGCAGCAAACACATCATAGTATACGACGCCAACTCGTCACAAATGAAGGACGCCACAACCTGTATCAACACTCTCAAGAAGTTCACCAACGAAGGTTGGTTAGGTGGCACGTTTATCATCCGTGGTGGTTTCCAACAATTTGCCGAAAGGTTTCCGGCCTGGATCACTCATCAAAGCTCTGGAAGTCCTACCTCTGGCACTGCTGCCCTCAACCTCAACTCCGATCTCCCTGCTGTTGCACCCGTTATCGGTGGATGTCCCATGCCCGCAACCCAGAACGCCGCGAATCCTTTCTTTGGCAACATCCGTCAAAACATGGACCTTATCGGTGGAGTTGGGCAGATGCCCGTCAAGCACCCAGCAGGCATGACCCAGTCAGTCGAAGACGATCTTCCACAATGGCTTCAAGCCGCATCTGAAGAGCAGGACAAGGGTAAGACAGTTGCGGAACGGTTCCTACAAATCGAGAAACGTGAACAGAAGCGCATGCAAAAGGCTTTGTCTGGTGAGGTCATCTACGACGCTCCCTCATCATCGGGAGGCACTGGAAAACATATCCAGATTGCGGGTATCGAGAAGGGTTCGAAGAATCGCTACAACAACATTTGGCCATACGAACACACTCGTGTCAAGCTTGAAGGAGTTGCCGAAGGGAGCTGCGATTATGTCAATGCCAACCATGTCCAAGCCGCGTTTTCCAACAAGCGTTACATCGCAACGCAGGGACCTATCCCGGCGACATTCAAGGTATGTCCCCTCTCCGTGATCATGACATCATCTATTAACTCTAGGACAGGACTTCTGGAACGTCGTTTGGCAGCAAGACGTTCGCGTTATTGTCATGTTGACTGCTGAGCAAGAAGGAGGGCAGATCAAGGCGCACAACTACTGGTCGGACAAGCGATATGGCCATCTACACCTCAACCCACTGGGCGAACGCAGGGCATCTCTGGAGCCATCAAAGATCTACCGTCACAGGGAGCAGTCAAGGCCAGCTATGGGCCAGCGCAGGTCAACAAACCCACCGAAGCTTGCCAACTTCACCAAAGAAGCTACCACTGGCTCTCCAAGTCAAGAGCAGCCCTATGTCGTTGTACGCAAGTTCACTCTTTCGAATGATGATGAGCCTTTTGCACGTATGCGGGAGATTACACAGTTGCAATACTCCCACTGGCCTGATTTCGGAGCGCCAGCCCATCCTACGCATTTACTCGGCCTGATTGAGCAAACTGACGCCGTTGTCCGCTCGGTCAACGGTGGCTCGCCTTCGCAGCCTGACCCGCCCAACAGCCGTCCGATCCTAGTACATTGCTCTGCCGGATGTGGCCGTACCGGTACTTTCTGCACGGTCGACTCTGTTTTGGATATGCTCAAGCGGCAACGACAGGCTCGCAACGCCAGGCAAACTACACCGATGGACACGGATGACAAACTAGCCAAGAACGAGCGTGAAGAGGAAAGCTGGGTGAACAACGAAAAGATCGACCTCATTGCGAAGACGGTGGAAGACTTCAGGCTGCAGCGTTTGAGCATGGTACAAAGTCTGCGACAGTTTGTACTATGCTACGAGAGCGTGATGGAGTGGCTCGTGGAGCAGCACCCCAAGTCTGCGTAGAACGCGGCTACTCAAACGATGTCTTCCTTTGATGGAAACGTCTTTGTGCCTGCAATCATAATATGGAAATGAGAAACACGAATCTGTTAACGACCAAGAGAAACGGGGCAAGCGGCGGCGCATGCATCATCATCGGTGTAGGACTGGGACTCATTGGGAGGCGTTCTGCATACATGCATCATTGTCTGGCTAAGAGCAGGTACATATATGGGTACGCATTGGGATGGGCGTCATAGTGGTTTCGGCGTACAGTGGATTATGGCATAGTGTCTTGTGGTTTTGTTTAGATAATTTGAGAATTGTATCCTCCTGCATATACTCTCTGTTCCATGTTGGTCTGAGCCGTGATGTTGTTACTGCGACAAGGAAAACGTAGCAAAAGGCAAATATACAACTTTCTCTCGGTGGATATATTACCTAAAGACTCTTGAAAACAAAGCAATAGCACCAGATTCCAGTAATAAATAGTACAAGTCGCCGTACCCAGGTAGACTCAATCGGCTACTCCCACTGTCAACTCGCAAGCAAGACAGACGAAGCTAATAAGCAGCATTCCCCTGATCATGCTCCTTGATATAGTCGGCTCCCTTTTCTAAAAACTCCTGCCTAGTAACAAAATGTTGCATCGACTCCTTCTTACCCGCCCATTGGGCCGCCCCCCGCCAAGCGTCAAGTACACAGTCTCCAGCTTTCCTTACATTGATGGTTTGTTCAGCAGGCAGCACAGCGCGGAGCTCAGAGCGCAGGCGTTGCTCGAAACCCTGGAACATGGTGTTGCCGCCTGTGAGGAATATGTCTTTGAGCACGTCGTCGCGACGGGGTGAATCTGCCAGACGCTCTGTGAGGATATTCGAGGCGATTTCTACGATGCCGGCCTGATCGAGACCTGCGATTGTGGGCTGGAAGACTACTTCGGGAACGCGGATGCGTTCGACGTTGAGGTGAATCTGGTTTGTTTCCTTCTGGGATTCGGCATCGTAAGGGTAAGGACCGTGGAGGAAAGAGTGGAGAATGGATTTGGTCCAGTCTGTTTGTGCTTCGCGGGTTGATTCTTCGGTGAAGTTGGGGTCATGTTGGAGGAGCTGGGATTCGATTTCTTTGAGGTTCTTGGAGAGGTCTTCTTCTTCTTCGTCGTCTGAACCTTCGCCAGTGGCGATTGTGCGGTAGACGCCCCAGTCAGCGTCGTCGGCGCCAAAGGTGTCGTCATCACCACCACCTCGTCGCCGCTTCTTGGTGGGTGCATCCGAGGCAAGGTTGGCGATGGACTTCATTCGCATCTGGTTGGCGAGCGACTTTCGATTTCCAAGTTCAGCCTTGAGGCGCTCGCGGTCCTTTATCTTCTGGATGATGGCTTGACGAGCTATCCGGCGCTCCTCTATCCAGCCTTGAGGATCTGTTTCTCGCCGTTGGTCGTCAAGTCGTTGCTCTTCTGCTTGCCGTGCCTTCTCCTTCTCCTTCTCGATCTTTGCACGCTGGCGTGCATCGTAGTTGGACTTCATCAATCTTTGCTGTCGCTTTTGTTTGATTCCCTCCTCATCAAGTTCGTCATCCGAGATGTCCAGAAGGGGAAATGTAGGTGCTTCAACCTGCTCCTCCTCTACATCCCCAAGATCCTTGTTACGAGCCTTTTTGACAGCGGCCTCTAGTTCCTTGACTCGCTTGTTGAGCTGGTTCTCGTCATCGAAGTCGTTTGACTCCAACACCCGTGCCTTTTCCTTTTTGGTGGTAATCTCCTCGAGTTGGGCTTGCAACTGTATGCACCACTCCAGCTCTTCTTCCTTCTTCTTTAGCTTTTCTAGACGCATCTTTGCGGCCTGAGCCTGCAGCCTACGACCACTCTCCTTGCGCTTTTCTGCAGCAGCTGCCAGCTCCTCCTCGGTCTTCTGCACCACGATCTGCTCGGTATAAGGGAATTGAATTGTATGATCTCGGTCTTCCAGGCCGGTCCAATCAAGGTAGCGGCTGAGGTCATTCTCGTAGTCTTGTGATACATAGCAATGTTCTCGAACGAGATCTTCGGCCTGGCTGTCGCTGATCTTTCCAGGAAATGTAGGGTACTTCAGCCTTAGCAGCTTGAGCAGGTATTGCGCGGACTGGAAGCGACCCCAGTTCAGACGCGTAGTCTGGGATAGTAACGGCTTGGAGTTTACTACAGGGATGAGATGTGTAGAGGTGTAGGAAGAATCCATGACCAGGCCGTTGCGACCGCCGTTGTACGAGTAGGAGAAGAGCGAGTCGATACCGTATGCGACAGATGGTGCGCCATAGCACTCGAAGAGAATTTCCGACATAGCTGTAGAGTTGCTGTTAGCCGTACACAGGGTCTCATCCGTTGTAGGCTCACATACTCTTTCGGGAATAGCCCAGGTTCGCAACAGGCTCTGTCATGACGACGGGCCGATCTATGCGCCCAGAGCGTCCATCTACACCCATTTTGACAAAGCAGTAGTCGAGAACACCCTCCATGACGTCCCAGTTGTTCACAATGTTGCTGCCAGGCTCATAGACGGGCTTTGATTGACCTCGCGCAGTACCGTCGGCGTAGACATCTGACCCAACAAAGGTAAAGGTTCGGTTGAGCTTGCGGTCGCGGTATCTCGCCATGTTGGGCAGTACTGATAATCGGGGTTTGGAGTCGAAAGACCACCCGGCGCGGACTGCGGACGAGCCTACAGTAGCTATGTTAGTCTGGGTAGAAACACAGGCGCATCGGCATGCAGGACGCACCATTGTCGATTACTATTGCGGTTTCGCTGTTGCTACGCGACCAGCCTTCTTTGTCGATGGGCCTGAAGCCTTGAAAAGGCGGCTCCGACACGTTCCAGAGCTTGGGTGGAGGTTTCGGTGGATTGCGCCCTGCGAGTTGCGGCGCCTCATCGATGGCCGAGGGAGCCATGGCGGTGGAGTTGCAGATGGAGATTGGCTGAGGATCGGGTTGCTATTTCATGTTGTGGACGAGGGTGGCGTCTGAGCTTGTTTAGCGCGATTGGTGCTGAGGATGTGTGACATTGCGGTTGCCATGTGGTGAGGCTCTTGCAATGCTCGGTGGTCCGAGCCCATGTCCGTCCACAGCCATGTCACACTACTTCACACGACGACCATGCTCATTGGGTCTTGTCTTGCACGGCATGTTGACGTGACCAGTTCTCATCATCGGACATCTATCTGCTCATTTCATGTCTTGCTTGTAACCCCCGGACACTATAAGAGGCCCAGCCCTGCATGCATTGGGTACCTAGGTAATGCAATCTGTACATGAAGAAGACGACGCCATGTTGCACACTTAAGCAGGATCCTTCAGCCCGTTTGTTGCTTCGATCTGTCAGCCATGACATGTGTGCTGGTCGACATGACTACATACCTTCCAGGTGGAAAAGAACGTTGGACTGGTAGTTCTTGAACATCTGGGCCACGAGCTCCGTGTCCATGTTCTGGATATTGATCTCTTGGAGATTCTTGTTCAGCATCATGACGGCCTCGTTCAACTTCTCCTTTGGGACCGTCAGCATGCCTAACCTCGTTGTATCTGAAACCCTTTGGCTTGACTGACAACATTCACGATGATGCGAGAGAGCAGCTGGCTCTGTTGGTGCTCGTGTGGGCTTTCCTGGGAAACACGGTCAGATATACGCGTCGCCCGCATGTCTGGCTCATGGCATATTACCATTAGTGCAACTCTGTAGTGTTGGCGTTGGTGTTGGCGTTGGTGGTACGCGTTCAAGGTGTATGGTGGGGAGGATGAAAGCAGTTAGTGTAGACATGTGCAGCATGCAGGTCCAGAGCGCGGGCGGGAGAGCTCCACCTCCGCAAGCTCCATCGCGATACAAACACCAACACTCTGGCACGCTCACACTGATCCTGGCCACCACGCATACGCCGATATCGACATCTCCAAACATGGCGCCATTGACAGCCGCTTCGGATGAGAAAACGCATCAGGCGCTTCTGGACAAGCTCGACATCTATGCAGTGCCCAAGCCATTCCGCAACCCAAACTGGAAGCCGCCGCAGCGACGCAACAAGAATCTCAAGCAGATTCTCGGCGAGGCGTCACGCAAAGAAGCCTCGGTCATGGCCACGCAAAACAACAGCGGCAACTCGACACCCACCGTAACTGCCGAAGGCAACGCTCCTGCTGGCCGCGCCCCCAACATTGCCCAGGCAGCCCAGAGTCTGAGCACACTGGTACTGGAGAAGAAGGGCAGAGCTGCTGCTGGGCCGGCTCCTACATACACCAATATCGAGTCAGCTCCTAGCTTCCACCCGAGCAGTCAGAAGAAGTACTGCGATATCACCGGTCTTCCTGCACCTTACACAGACCCCAAGACGCGTCTCAGGTATCACAACAAGGAGGTCTTTGGAGGCATCCGCACCATGCCACAGAATGTTTCAGAGGGCTACCTCGCCGCCAGGGGTGCACACACCATCTTGAAGTGAGCGTTGCCCCGACGTCGAGGTAGCTCCTGCGACTCCAAGGTTGATAGTATCATATGCGTCCGAGCCTGGTCAGAAGCTCAGAGGTACTCGAGCTTCATCATGTATGATCATCAAAGTCAAACTACTCTCCACCCACCACATGCCTTTCGGCTTGTGGCTCAAGGAGGTGTTCCGGCTTAACCGTGATCCAGTATTCTTCTGCGCCCGTAAGACAATATACCAGGGCCTCGAGGGAGGATTCCTAGTTACAGCAGCTTGAAGCATGCTGTTGTCAGGGCGGCATCTACGTTGTAATAGTCATGCAAGTATCTTGTAGCTACAATAGGACAATGCGTCAATTGCTCTTTCTTGCTGAACTGAAGATTTGAATGTTGACTAGCTGTTCTCACTCTAGATGGACGAGGGTTGTAGAGGCAAAGAAGCATGCCACCAGAATTTTATGCCGTTGCCCGCGGGAACTGCAACGCTAGCAGGGATAAGCTTCGGGCCGACATGGACTGGTGAGCGCGCCGCGTCTCAACCTTGGAACTCACACCGAGGGGACACGAGACAAGAAAACAAGAGATACTACCTTCGTGCCAGATATACAGCAGGATCAGGCGCCAGTCTACTACTTCTTGTTTTCGTGCGTCGTCTCGAACCTCTTCGAACATACAACCTCGCACGCTGCGCACTGCACAAATTCTATACTTGCAAGATGCCGACCATGTGGCTTTCAGATACCCAGAGTATGTTGCGCCAACATGCAGCTTCACAGTTACTGTATACCACATCTGCTGACCACAAGAACAGAGATTGGGGTCGCCTTCTGCTCAGGGGGTAGGTACGCGCCCACTACCACAAATGCGCCCACGTTCAACAGAGGATTGACAAGATGACCAGGCGGACTCTTTCTAATGGGAGGTGTCATGATGTTCTTTGATCGCGCAATGTATGCCCTGCCCCTTCCTATACAAATATATGCTTTGCTAACATGGTCATAGGCTAGCAATGGGAAACGTACGTTTGGACCACATCACCCAACCTTGATCTCTACTGTCGAACCATCCCTAACATCTACCCGATAGATACTCTTCCTAATCGGCCTCACACTCATCATCGGAACAACCAAAACCGTAGCCTTCTTCGCCCGCAAGCAGAAATGGAAAGGCACTGTGGCTTTCGTCGCTGGTATATCGCTTATCCTAATGCGATGGGCCTTTATCGGGTTCATAATTGAGTTGTACGGCATACTCGTTCTGTTTGGGGATTTCCTCATGACAATTGCGGGCTTCGTCAGCAATGTACCGGTAATTGGACCATACATTGCCAGAGCACTGGAGACGATAAGTGGTGCAAGACGGAATGCCGATCTGCCTGTTTGAGATGACAAGGATAGCATTGACGGTACGACATTGACGAAGTATGGATGGAGACGTCAGGATTTTGTATGATACACAGGCGCAGGAAGAACAGAAAGGCTTTGCTCGGCACTGGCTTGGCCGTGACTAGCAGGATGAAGACAAGCGCTAGCATTCGTCTTCACGGCCAATACATGACCTGAGATTGATGTATAAAGTCAATATATTTCTCATATGCACTTCATACGGGAACATTGACTGTTGCATAGAACTATTACTTGTTTACTTCTCTACGCAATACGAAAGTTCCAATGTAGGATGTCGAAATATATCCATACGTGCAAGTTTGTCGGCGCCATTGAGACGCCCATACTTCAAAAACGCAGGTACACACGCGAGAAAGGTCACAGCTTTTATCTCACTCGATTGATGCAGGTGTCTGTCAGGTGAGTCTCTGGACGTCCAGAGGCGTACTCTGTCAGTTTGACACCTGGTCGTTCTGATTCCTTAGCGTCGTCGTACGACCATGACAGGTGATGCGATGCCCCGGCTGGAGTGAGGAACACGTGCTTTCGCGTTGTCGCGTTGTCGAGATCTCCCCGCGATCGCGTGCGCGCACTGTCTCCACACTCTACTGTACTTCGCACTGTCAAGGTCCCTCCTGAGTCACCCAAATTCGTTTTCGCGCCATCATGTCCCGTGAAGAATCCCCCTTCGTACGCGCTCCTACCGAAGGCGAGGGCTACAACTCGATCCATCGCGCGTTCCTGCAAGCCTTCCAAACACACAGCGTCCTTACAATGGGCCAGATGAAGGCTATCCTGGCCCATGTGATGACGGCGTACAGTCCGTCTTCGGGTCTCCAATCAGACACATAAGCTGACCGTCACTATAGACCCCGAGCGCCCATGGACAGAAGGCGACGTAACCCAACCCTACATCACCTCCACCATCCAGACCATAAATGCCAAAATTGAAGCCTTCGACTACGAAATCCGATCAACCCGCGATCAGCGGAGCCAGGATAGCGTATATGCCCTCGTCAACAACGCCAGCGATGCTGTCACTCAACTCGCTACCGCCTTCTCCGCAAACGAAATCGCCTACATAAGACGCATACTTGACCACATGTTCGAAGCCAATAACACCAAACTCCGTGAAATCATGGCTATAAAACACACCGAAGCCTCGCAGCTCGCCCGCCTTTCGCGCAGGAACAGACAAAGTCAGGCAGCCAGCAGACAGAGCCAGGTCAATGGCGATATAGAAGATTCGCAGGCCAGCGCCGATACAAGCATCTCGATTGCGGAAGCCGATCTCGTCCTGGAAACCCTTGTCAAGGAAGCTTTTTTTCAAAAGTCGACAGCAGGTTACTATTCCCTTGCTCCACGCGGGTTGATGGAGTTGCGTGCTTACCTCAAGGAGACGTATAACGAGTCTGCTGATGAAAACGAAGACGGGCGTCGAGTTATCAGAATCAGGGATTGCGAGGGATGCAGGGAGATTGTCACGTTCGGTATCCGGTGTAGCAATCGAGAGTGCAGTGTCAGGTGGCACGACGCGTGTGCGAACAACTACTACAAGGGCAGGAAGGGTAACAGTAAATGCCCTCGGTGTCAGACAGAATGCTCGAGAGATGCGTTCGTAGGAGAGCGAGCGGCTTGGGCGGGTGGGAGATCGAGCATGGGCGGCGTTCGGCGCAGCACGCAGACCAGGGACGACGAGGAAGACGATGACGAGGGAGACGACTGAGGGTGTAGGTTCAGACATTATGGCACTAGAACCAAGATACCCGTGGGTCCTCGGGTGCTGAACTTTTGTCATAGTTTTGTGGACGCGGAGAAACTTGATTCGTTTCATGGTATATTTCGTAAACCGATCGTAAACAAGTCCCTATCGTCTCATCCATATAACTTGCTCTCTACACTTTTTCCAACGCCAAATACCCCATACTATATACATGGTCTTGGTCAACGATCGACCTGACACAGGTGTTTAGTGTACACCGTTAGACTTGGTCTTGTTTGCCCGCCTCTCGGCGACGGCAGATGCAAGGTTCTCAAGGGTGTCGACAGTGGTGTCCCAGTCAATGCAAGCATCCGTAATAGAGACACCCTTCTTCAGGCCGCTAGGACCCTCAGGTGGGACTTTCTGGTTGCCCTCGTTGATGTTGGACTCAATCATGACACCAACAATGCCGGTTTCGCCGTTGCGGATTTGGTGGGCAATGTCTTTGGCTACGAGGGGCTGGTTGCGGTGATTCTTGTTGGAGTTACCTGTCTCAGGTTAGCATGTACCGCTTTGCAATCCTTGGACTATAGAAGGTACCGTGTGAGCAGTCGACCATCATGACTTCAGCGAGACCCTTCTTCTTAAGAGCCTCCCTTGCAGCCTTGATGCTGTCCTTGTCAAAGTTGGTACCCTTGGTTCCACCACGGAGAATGACGAAGCAGTGCTCGTTGCCCGCCGTCCTGGTGATAGCAGCGAGACCCTGCTTCGTTACACCCATGAAGTGGTGCTTAGCAGCGGCAGCACCAATCGCATCCACCGCAACGGTCAGACCTCCATCGGTACCGTTCTTGAAACCAATGGGGAAAGAGAGACCAGAGGCCAGCTCACGGTGCAATTGTGACTCGGTTGTCCGCGCACCAATAGCACCAAGGGAAATGAGGTCTGCGAGGAACTGTGGGGAGATTGTGTCGAGCATCTCAGAGGCAATGGGCATGCCTGCGGATGTGAGGTCCACGAACAGCTTGCGCGAGACCCTCAGGCCCTTGTTGATCTTGTAGCTCTCGTCAATGTCTGGGTCGTTGATCAAACCCTTCCAGCCGACGGTTGTTCGTGGTTTCTCGAGGTAGGCGCGCATGATGATGCAGAGGTTGTCTTGAAGCTTGTCGGCCAGGGTCTTGAGACGCTGGCAGTACTCGAGCGCCAGCTCTGGGTCATGGAGCGAGCAAGGTCCAACCATGACGAGGAGCCGGTCATCCTTTTGTGTGATGATACTGGCGGCTTCTTTGCGACCTTGAATGACAGTCTTCTCGGCATGGGCTGGAATGGGAATCTCGGACGCGAGAAGTTGGGGCGGGATCAGCGGGTCGTAACCAAGTACTAGACAGTGAAATTAGTACTGGCATTGAGAAGCAAAGGCGATTGGAGACGTACCGCGCACGTCGTCGTTCGGGTTGGAAGCCATGTCGGGCGTCTCGGTTGTAGCAGGAGCCATGATGAAGGCAGCCGGTCTTTATATATGCTAGCTGGAACGGAAAGAGCCCTATTGCTTGGGCGATGGTCTATTTGTGGGCGGTCTGACTCCGAGTGTGACACAGACGTAAGTGAACGTACAGCTGCCAAGTAGTGCAGGGCGTGCAGGAGAAGTGCAAGGAGGTGTGCAGACCAAGGGTGCAGGTGTAGGTCCGACGCCGGCGGGGGTTGTAGGTAAAAGACTCAGGGAGCGCGTTTGGCAAGTACAGTCATATGCTATGGATCAAATGATCTGGGAGTGGCTGCGAAACTTCAAGGTAAGGTGGGGCTGATGATGGATGGTTCGTTCTGGGTCCCGCAAGCTATCGATACACCGCCGCCGGAGCTTTGCACCTGCATATGCGCCAAGCTTGTTACAGTGCTGAACTGGCCGTCTTCCTGTTGGCCAATGCATGTTGCTGTTGCTGTTGTTGCAATCTGACGACGGCGTGAAGATGACTCTTCGGTGTTGGACGACTGAAGGACGGCGTCGGCGGCACTCCTTGACCCAAGCTGCAACGGCCCAGATCATCGCTTTCCCCCCTCAGTGACCACCAGCAGCATCCCATCCCTTCTGCGGGGCCTGTGCTCGGCTTGTGGCATGGCTACACGCAAACACGCCTCCTGCGACCGCCCGCAATTGCACGTAGAAAGAGAGCCTACTTGTCCCTGGACGTGCATGTACACAGCCCACGTGACGTCGTGCCTGGCTTCCAAGATTCGGCGATTCTACCTGGGCTAGGTTTGCCCTCATGCCAATTCACCACTCCGCCACGCTAAGCCACACCATCGCCGACATCATCGCTACTGCCACTCGGAGGCTCCGCATACAAGCCATGGCCTATAGACTTCCGACAACCACGTAAAAATTTCCCTCACACATTCGCTCAGCCACTAGAGGCGCGCGACTCCATTGCGCAAGCCAGGGTTCTTTTCATGCGACCTGAAACAGCGCCCCTGATAGCCACATCGACCCCTCGCCCGCTTGCTCCAAACCATATCTACCAGGACCTTCGACCGCTCGTCCGTTACACGAACCATCTTGTCTCCAGTTCAACAGCGCGTTGATCGTGTCGCGTCTACACAAGCATCGCTCGTGTCCCAACATCACCATGTCTACATTTCAGATCATGGCCAGGAAGCGAGGTCGGGACGACGATTCAGACTCGGATTTCGATGAGGAGAGATATCCCAAGGTACGTCAGCAATACCTTCTTCTTGGGTCTGGCTAATTGTGGGACAGAAGTGCCGGCCGGGAAGCCACCAGCTGGTCAGTCATGGCCAACTCCAACCCCAATTACTGTCGAGCCTACCCCACCGGCACTCACACACGCCGTCTCCACCAAGGCTGCTCACAGACATCCGGTCGATGACGCCAGCACAATCAGAACATGGAGGAGCCTACTCGCCGGATTCGACATATGGTGGGCCGGTTCGAATATCAAGAGAGTCAAGTGGCATGGACATGGATATCGATATCGACGACGAGGAAATGGACGTTCGCAGTCAGCCGCCAGAGTCGCCCGCATTTAACTCATTTGGCAGCAACTTTATGCGACCAGCCATGCTCCAACCGTCTTTGTTCAACTCAGATATCGTCAACAACAATGGCCGAATACCTACACCCATACACCCTACTTTCAAGAGAGGAGGGATGAACGGTTTAGGATACCCCATGAATGGCTCAGCAGGCGGTATGGCTATGAACAGCCTGCATCTACCTTCGATGCAGGCGCTTCCACCAACATGGAAGGGACCAGGTCAGAACATGGACGACGATCGGAGCAGACGTATGCCCTCGCCCATCTCGGAGGACGAGGACGTTCCAGATACGCCGACTGCACTTACCCAGTCACAACTATCGCGCCTTAGTTTCTCGCATTCCAGTACGGCCAACCAGATGGACACCGAGTCTTCCTCAACGCTGGCTCCACCACCAACGCCTCGCGGAAGGAAACGAAGCGGTGCATTGACGGGTGTGGGACGTTTCAGTATGGGTTATCGGGAAGACTGCGAGAAGTGCAGACAGAGGGTCCCAGGCCACTATTCGCATTTCCTATCGTAAGGGGAACGAACGAACCCGAAATATGACCGTGGAGATATGACGGCGTGGTGAACCATAAGGTTCGCCCGTTACGCTCGCATCACGACTTTTACATGCACCGAATGTCCCGTTTTCTTGTCATTAGCATGGGTATGAGCAGCATGACGGGGTTGCGTGTTCATGCCTCAGCATCGGCGTTTCATTCAGCACGGCGTTCCGGGAATAGGATCCGAATAGGATCATGCGTTAATGATATCCCTCCAACGTACGATTACTCTGCATTTCAATAACAGCAACGTCATAATATTTTGCACATCATAGTGCTGCTCGAATGGCCTGGAAAGTTGGTACACTTACATTCGTCCTGAGTCCGACTAAAACACCAAAAAACTCGGTCAGACCTTTTCTTACGATACAACGAGGTGCGCAAGACGGAATGTATGAGTAGAGCCTGGTATGAAACATGTGGGTACTGGGGGATCGTGAAACGAAACGAGACGGCATAGCATCTAGCATCTATTGTGGCGCAAGGCCGAATTCTGTCATCTTGAAACGAACGGTCTGAGGGTTCAGAGAGGTCCAGACCAGGCTTGCGGGTGAGACATGCCATCTTGTGGAGCTTCGCTCGTAAAGCAGAGAGTCGGGGGTAAACAGAATGAATGGACCTGAGGTATGTGTAGCGATGACAAGGTAGCTGGCAGCGGAGAGACAGCGATTGTCGGAAGCAAAATTTCTGGAAAGTTGTATTTGTGATGAACTGTAAGTAACGAAGCATAACGCCTTTGCCCTCCAAGACAACACCTGGTGGTGGGACATCGTTAGGCTACACAACAGTCTTTGAACTGGTGGTCTTGAAGTTATCGCCTAGGCGTGCTCTGGGGGAGGACACTGTACAAACTCTGTATATGTCCAATATACTGGACTCGAACAATGGAGATGATCATGATCCCGCGAGCGATCATTTTGATGGTAAACGAGTCAAAGAATGAAGCGCCTCACTCAAGATGCTTGATGGTTCACTACAACGATGGCAATATCCCATCGTCTGTTCGAGCAGCGGCTGGAGGAAATCTGCTTGTACCTAGGTAGGTAAGCAATCTCCTTTCGAAGCTCAGATAACCTGCTTATCGAGGACTTGAGTAGTGATATCTTTTAGAGTATACGGTCACGAATTGCTATGGCTTTCTGTTGATGGACCCTCGCAGTCTGACATGTTTGAACAGATGACAGTAAAGAGCAAAGCTGTGGGTAAGCGACGTGAGTTTATGTGCTACTAGAGCTCACATACGACGTGGAGACAGTTGCAGTGCATTTGAATTCATCGATATGCCAGCTTCCTTCCCTGAAGACTGTAACGCAAGACCTCTGGAATCCTATATTCATACTTCCTTCTGTTGAACCGTGATGTATTCACTGTAGACGTGAACAAGCCGTGCAGTACATGCTCGCTGTGAGAAAGAATTCGGCATTTCAGAATCAACGTAAAAAGCATTTTCTAGACCTCAGCCGCAGATGAGTGCTATATGTGTGGGACCTAACGTCTTGGCGCATACGCTTGTAGGAGACAGGCTAGCGTTAGCGCGGACGCTAAGGGTCTGGCAAAAATTGAGCTTCTGACAATTTCTCGAACACCACTTCAACATGTCGTCGAAGTCGTAAGTTGTCTCTATACCGCACGCACCTTTCAAAGCTAATGCGCGCCTGACAGAACAGTTCCCACGCAGAGTGAGGTCACTCTCGTGCCTGAGAACCTCCTCAAGAAGAGGAAGTCTCAAGAGAAGGCTCGCGAGGAGCGCGCGATCGCAACACGCGAAAAGCGAGGTACGACCAACCCCACATGCTATCAGAGACTTTTGGAGGGCGATTGCGATGATTATAACAACCACACTATCGGCTAGACTACGGTCAATGTTGTCGAATTGTTAACCATCTTTCGGGAATGATGCAATCTCGCCCTCTTTGGAGTTCATGGCATGCCATACTGTTGTAAGCAGCGCTGACATGAGACAGACAAGAACAAGAAGAAGCGCGAGGTCATCTTCACAAGGGCTGAGAAGTATGTGAAGGAGTACCGCGATGCTGAGCGTGAGCGTGTGCGCATGTCGCGCGAAGCCAAGAAGAGCGACAGCCTTTACGTTCCCGCTGAGCCAAAACTCGCTTTCGTCGTTCGGATAAAGGGTATCAACAAGATTGATCCCAAGAAGCGCAAGACACTGCAGCTTCTTCGGCTCCTTCAGATCAACAACGGCGTTTTCCTCAAGCTTACCAAGGCGACGACGGAGATGCTGAAGATCGTTGAGCCATTCGTTGCTTACGGTTACCCGAACCAGAAGTCTGTTCGTGAGCTCATCTACAGTAAGCGTCAATCCAAACCAAAGCTAGTTGCTGGACACTAACTCATGTATAGAGCGCGGCTATGGCAAGGTTGACAAGCAACGACTCCCTTTGACCGACAACGAGATCATCGAAGAGAACCTTGGGAAATACGGCATGATATGTATGGAGGACCTTATCCATGAGATCTGCACTGTTGGGCCCAACTTCAAGGCGGCCTCGAATTTCCTCTGGCCATTCAAGCTTAACAGCCCTACCGGCGGCTTCCGTAAGAGGAAGTTCAAACACTTCATCGAAGGTGGTGATTTGGGCAACCGGGAAGACAAGATCAATGATTTGATCAGACAGATGAACTAGATGACCCGAGGGTCAAGGTTCTTGGTTTCCATCTTTGGTTTGGCGTGTGAAAAGTTTTTGGGATATACCACGGAATGAGCATTTACATTGGCGTTTGGGATCATGGACCTGAGTATACGGTCGTATTACGAGTATACGTGCAAAACGCATGCAATCTGAATGAACAATGCAGTCGCTGCGCGATCCTCCACCTTGTCCAAACTGACCAAGTTGACCTTGTGCGCCTGTAGCCAGGACATTGCGACCATTGTGTACCTCGTCTGTGTCGTGCAACGTAGACCAGCTGCATGGCATGCCAGCACACATCGAACGCGTTGGGCACTGGGTGAGCCGACAACGCATTGCGAAAGAGCCCAAAGGAAATAATGTTAAGACTGGCAGGAGTTACACAGCGTTGAGTTCTGACGTCCGGTCACGCTGTTGCCGCAAGCTCAGCAGTTTGGACTGCTAACCCCCAGTGCTGGAGCCGCGCCTTGATCGACTGTGGACAGGTCACGTGTCGTGATGCGCTAGCCTGCGTTTCGCCGGCACATAGTTTTTTCGTTGTCCAACCCACAGTGTTTGCCCTCACCGCATCCCTTGACGCAGACGGAAGCCAGCAAATTTTCTTGTTGACGACATGGCACTTGACGCCACTGCAGGCAAATGCCTTTGACGTGGGATAGTGAAGTCACACGCGTGCCCGACATGATGTTTCTGGTGCCTGATGTAAAAACCACAGTAAGGGCTGCAAGCGTCACCGTGGCGGCCAAGGAAGTGGTTAGCAAAGATATAGACTGTGTGAGTGGAGCAGGTGGTGGCCTCGAAGGCTCGAACTTGCTCGCATGCATCTCAGGTGCATACGGTGGGCTCCTGCTTACAATATTGCACCGAGGCCAGAGGGAGGCGCCGAGCGCTTGGGTAGCGAGTGACGATTGCGCGAGCAGCAATTTGGCGATGTGGACATTGATGACGCCCGCCTACAGGCGCAGGGGATTCCGGTTTCGCCGCCGACGTTATCACTGCCACGCTACGACGGTGTTCGGATTTGGGGATCGATTTGCACAAGTCACGCTGATGGCGACACGCCCCCCTCATCATCGTGGTAGGACATGGACCCGCCGGCGGAGACAGTAGGCCTGACTCTTTGGGGCCAGACGTCGCAGGAGCACTCAACGGCCGCGGCACAATTTTGGCAGTGCGAACGGGTCCGACTCGATGGTCAGGTGGGCAACAGCAGTGCTATTCTTGGGTGCAGCCTGTTGCCATGTCGGCAAGACGAGAAGCAGCAGCGCTATCCACACAGAACAAGAGAGTGCAAATTGTGTGTCGTCTATGTAGGTGAACAAGGCACCGAAGCACTGTTCACAACCCAAGGAGCGCAGATGACAGCTGCTCATGTGAAGGCGCAGCGGAGCAGCAAGGCCGCTACTGCAGGCGAGCCAAAAGAAGACGGCAGGCCGGGTTGCAGAAGAGGCGGCGGGCGATACGTGGCTCGCTGGCGTCGCGGGTGCAGAGGGTGGTCCCTGGGTACGTTCATTGGCCTGGACATACTGGGGACGCAGGAAGGCGGTCGATTTGTGCACCAGCACTGCAGCACTCGTGCGGCGAGAGTCATGAGTGGTAGTCACCGCAAACCGCGGGCTGGGAGTCGAGTCGAGCTTTGTGACCCACTAACTGCAAGAGGCAGAGTTTTCATAGCACATGAGTGGATGGACAGGCACAGGCAAGCAATGAACCATTATTGCAGCTGCGGCCGTCGGATGGAGACGGTCTTGCTGGCTCGCCATTGCTAGAGAGCCCCTTCGCTGCTGCTAGGTCTCGCTAACGGTGTGTGTCGAATACACCCACACCACGGCCGTCTGCTCTCCTCTTGTCGTCGCCGTCCCCATCCCCTCCCTCCCCTCCCCTCCCCCCCCCGTCCCCCCGTCTCCTCGTCCTGTCTCCGTCGCAGGCGTTGCTCGTTGCGACACAGTCCCCAAGCCCCAGCGGACGTGCGCTTCCAATCTCGGCTGTCCGGCATCCCCAGCCCGCTCACCACCATCACCCGACGCTTGCTCTGTCTCGCTGGCTTTGCAAACGAGCAGTGCTGCACCCACGGGCAGACTCGTCTCTGACACCCAACGCCGCGTCCCCTCCGCCACCTGAACACAGCCTGCGTGTGCATCTTCCGGCTCTCGGTTTGGCTTGTGCCGTCTAATTGGGCTCGGTTTCAACCTGCTTTCCTTTTCCCGCCCGTCTCCTGGGACCTCGACTCTCCGCGACATCACCAACACCGACCTTGCATCGCCGGATCTATTGACTTAGCCCCGGCCTGCCTGCGCTCCACCACGCTCGAGCTGCACCTGACCTCTCGACACACGCTGGGCTTCCATTTCTGCCCCTTCTCCGCCCTACCGCCACCTCCGCGCAACACGCACCAGCGCGACACACTGCTCCCACGTACCAAACACGTCCCGCGCGACACACTTCCTTGCATGAGCACATTCTTCTAGAGGGTCCGTAGGCTACTCTAGAGGCGGCGCGAACGAGAAGACTGTACGTCACCACTGGACTCTCTCTCTCTCTCTCTCTCTCTCTCTCTCTCTCTCTCTCTCCCTACCAGACGCCGTGGCTAACACAACACCAGGAGCCTCGCCAGTCTTCTCTCTGCGGCGGTCCGACACCATCATGCCCTCCTTCTACCCCCGGCATAATATGCCACGGCTATCTCCCCAGGAGTTCGTGCCCAGCTACCACTCTGCCTGTGGCGCATCATACCCACTGCCGCAGGCCGCGTACCCTGGCCCCACGATCCGGCAGCCCGATGATGGTTACGACTTCGCAGACCGCTACGGCCAGCTGGCCATCGCCATGCCACCAATGTATCCGCAGGCCGGCACCTACCTGAGCAGTGCGCCTCCCAGCCTTCCCCCGGCGAGCTCCTTCTACGACCCCATGGGCGCAACTACACTGCCGCCAATGCGCGCCCAGTCCGGCCATTCTTTGGCAGAGGCAGCTCTGCAACAGCAGCGCGTGCACGAGTACAACCAGCGAATGGCCCAGCCGACCAAGGAAGAGAAGCCCGTTGGCGGTGTGTCGGCGAAACTCGACTACGATATGGACGTCATGACCGACTTCGTCTGCGAGACAGCCCTACGACTCATCACGCCCGGTCGCATGATGCCCTCGTCGTTCCGCAAGTGGGTACACCAGGTCCTGTGCGCCACGCGGTTGCCCTCGGCAACTATCCTGCTGAGCATGTACTATCTGTCCAGCAGGATGCCTATGCTAGCTCACGAGCCTAAGACCGACACTCACCTGTTCCGTCTCCTTACCATTGCCTTGGTGCTTGGCAGCAAGTTTTTGGACGACAACACCTTTATCAACCGTTCCTGGTCCGAGGTCAGCGGTATTCAGGTACACGAGCTGAACGAGCTTGAGCTGGAGTGGCTCGTATCCATCAAGTTCAAGCTTCACCGCGACCCCACGGAACAACATGGCTGGACATCGTGGTCAGAGCACTGGCAAGATTACCAGAACACTGCTGCTGTGCGCTCTGGTCGCAGCAACAGGCTTAGCCCCATCGACACGTCGGTACAGCGACGCTCGCTCAACCCCAACAAGCCGCTCCCTCTGCCCTTGCAGCAGGCCTACACTCCACCGTACGATTATGTACCCAAGTCGGCTCAGTCCGCCTACAACCCACCGACCTACTCGCAGTACGATCCATGGCGGTCCACTAGTGAGCACTCGCCTGCGTCAGCACCCACCACGGGCCCAACTACCCCAGAGTACTATGGTACAACTGGAACTTGGGCTCCGGCTGAAGGTTACTCGCGTCGCACCATGTTCGGTTTCCCTCCCTTGTCTCAGCCCACCCCTGCGCAAGCGCTCCAGCAACCGTCCAATTATGGCCCACCCACCTATTCCACTCAGTACACTCCGTCGGCCTGGAACCAGCATGGTCTCAGCTGCGGATGTGCCTACTGCGTGCAGCGGCACCCACCCTACTACATGGCACCTGGTTACGGCCCTCAGGCTGTTGCCGTCTAATCGTTTGCCCCTCATTGGCCGAGCATCATAGCGACATCGTCCTCTTTGACTTTTCACGGATACATATTCGACATCCCATTTCAGCGCTTCATATGTTTAAAAGTTCCTCTTCCGTTCTGCGAAGTACCATGGCCTACTCGAGCCCACCCAGTTCCGACTACTGGACACATCTGGCTACTTTGATTCCCTCAAGCCTAGACTACCAGACATTATCAAGGCGCAACTGCCTCATTCCTTCCGCTATCTGCAAGCATATTGGTGCGCCTCCAGATCTCACGAAAACGCACAAAGCTTGCAATCATCTTGCATGATAGATTTCACTGGTCTCCTCTCCTTTTCCTTCCTATCACTCATTCCTTGTTATCCCCGGTATTACGTTTTAGACTCTGGTTTGCCAATGGTCTAATAGGAGCATGTCAGCGAAATTGTGGGTTACGGCGTTCTCGCTTTTCATACAGGTGTTATATCGCACCTTTACGATTGTTCATTTCTCTAGCGCTGCCTCAAGAATGTTTACGGAGGTTGACTATTTCGGTCTACGGATTTCACTTCTCTGGAGTCGGCTTTCGCTTTCAGCATGCCGAGTCACTCCATGCGACCCATCCTTCGGCAGCGACCATGGGTCATGCGGCCACTGGAGGGTCGCTTGTTACGTTCACGACTTCTTTCCTCGATCCTCGCCTTCCGCTGTAAATCGGGTTGTAATTAATGGCACAAGATCAGCGATGGGACTCGCTTTATTTCTTTTGGAGCAGCGGAAAAAAAATACCTCTTGCTTTATCTGGGTTTTGCACTGGCATTGTTTTGGGCAACGCGAGGGAGGATTTGTTTAGTGTATAGCCGCGATACAACCAAATATCCTGACTTTGAGGATGTCATCAGAATGCGAAAAAAAAATATTCTAGAAAAGCGATACTGTCGCACTGGAAACGACAAATCAAAACTCCACTTAATCAGTGATCGTGGTCCCTGTTCCATATCCAATTCAGTGAATCCACCTTGCATGTGAGTCAATCCCGTTCGATTGCTTTGAGGAATCTCTCCGGCGGTACCCACTTCAGTTACATGATTGTCGCAGCAGCAAAGTTGCTGGGCTTGTGGGAACATAATTTGCTTTCCCTACGTCTCAACACCATTCGACCCCTCATCATTTCGGATGGTCCTATCTTATGCACAACGTCTTAGGTATACATCCTACAAGTTGTGTGCCAGTGTGTCAAATTAGGTTACGAGGCACAGCCACGCTCGAGTTGGCCATTTTGATTGGAAAGTACATATGACTTGTTCATAGGCCTTCCATTTATGTGTTCTGTATGGTCACGGTGGAGAAGAGATGCTTCGGGTATTAAGGGTCGATCTAGGTGGTGTCCGTTCCAGTTAACGTGAATTCTCCGCGCATTGTTGCAGGTTACAGAAATTTGGGCCGACAATAGAGAGTAGAATCTGTTCGAAGAATTTGCAAGATGGTCGCCATGACCGAGTCGTTGCTTCCTATGGCCGTTCCTTCACGGTTGTTACTCCACTCTTGGCTTAAGAAACACCCATCCCAAATGCAAGTGGCTAGCTTGGGCGATAATCAGTTGAACCCGGAGTTTGCGAGTGATTATGAGTAGAATTCATTGGAAAAGTATTGTAGCTATCTTACAGACTAGAGACTATGAACATATAAGGGTCTTCGACATGGATTTGGATTATTTACGAAGGTGACAAAAGCTTCAACGATAGAAGCTGCTACATCGATGGCGCAGTGTCTTCGCAGTCGTGTTACTGGCAATATACCAGTATTGTGTGTGGAAACAATACTCGGTGTTCTTTACAATATATCGTGCTGTCTCCTAGGGGAAGCTGTCGTGGCTTTACTACTTAGGTAGTGTATACTGAACCAATCATACCCTATACGTAGCGTTCCTGGGCTGAAAAGACGTATCGAAGTATATATGTATATGTATTCTTTTACACTAGCTCACTCATACCTCATTCTTATTACCATGACAAAACGCACTATCTGAGTTGTGTTTTCATGAGCATGCTCGCCGGACATATCACGCTCTACAGTAACCGTGCACCCGATGATCATGGTCGCGGGTTGAGCACCCCAACAACAACAATATATTCAAAAAGATGAGGTTGTAGAGCCACCACAAATCGTAATAAAATTGCGCAAAGCTAGGATTATACTATATACAGGTCTGCGGAAGTTTTGACTTATTCAGATAATTTTTTGGAGGGCGTTATCGGTCGTTGCCGTCGACTACGCGGCGGAGCAGCTCGTGCAACCCTTGCGGCTCCCACCACAGCTGGAGCAACACCACCACGCTTTTGACGCTTTGTAGCTGGCGGATGAGGTTGTGAAGCCTTACGCTTACCCGATTGGGGCAATTTTATAGCTTTGGCAGCGTTGCGGAGGCTTCTACGGTGGTCTCTTTCGGCTTGCTCTGCAGCCCTCCGCTTTCTGCTCTCCTCCCAACCCTTCTCCCGCTTAACACGCTTTGCAGCTTTGAGTTGAAGATTACAATCGCGAGCTGCCTTCTTGATCTCAGCTTGCTTGGCTTTTTGAAGCTTTTCAAGCTCGGCTTGTTGTTGTTGTGATGCCCGACGATCGCGAGCTCGCTGTACACTCCTGGGCGACCACAGTTTGGCTCCCCCATAGTAAACCTCGTCCTCATCAAGCTGGAGAGTGAAGGACTGCTTTGGCCGCCTCTCCTTGATGGCTAGGGACTGCCTGAGGCCCCTAACCTCTTCACGGAGGATACTGTTTTGAGCTGAGATGTGGCACAAGCTTCGTTGAAGCTTCTTGACGTCCTTACTGCTCTGATCCTTTACCTCACGGCGTACAATTGATTTGAGCTTAAGCCAATCCTCTCCGGAGAGGACTGACTGGCTGCTGTCAGAATCTGAAGCCTCCTTGGCAAACTTCTTAAGTATAACGTCTGGGTTAGCTGGCTGTATACCGGTGGCTTCAAAAGACCTCTTAATGAGTGGAGGCTTGAATACAGAGCTCCAGGACCTCCAGAAGAGCGGGAAGAAGTCTCCTTTGGTCAAATTGAGTAACCCCTGGCTGTCCTGGAGGTATTCCATCAACTGAGTTGAGTAAGCTGTTGCAAGGGGTTTGAACATACAAACGTCGAGAGGTTGAAGCGTATGAGTAGCGTGAGGGGGTAATATAAACAAGAGGATCTTGTTGTCGTTACAATACTCAATAAACTCCATGGTTACGTGGGATCCGTGGCCGTCAAGGAGTAGTAATCGATACCCAGTTAAAGCATGCCGTCTGGTTTCTCTCTCAAACACCCCCTTGAGCCAAGCTAACCCAATATCGTTGTTGCTCCAGCCAGAGGGTGATGACGTAGTAAATACTGAGTGTTCTCCTGCTTGTACAGCTTCAACCCAGCTCGATTGAACAGCTCCGTTGGCTCCCTGGAAGATGAGTGTAGGACTCAAAGCGTTACCATCCGAACAAATACAAGCTATCACCGTTATCCACTCGCTGGAGCCATCTTCAAGTGCTTGCCTTGCCCCTTTTTGCTCGTAGAGTCTTCTGCTGAATATACGTTTTGTATTGCCAACCCGGCCAAGTTGAAATCCCTTTTCGTCCATATTGAATATATGGATGGGTTGTATGTTGTACTCCTCTATCTTTTCATGTAAAAGCTTGAAATACAAGTTGTACTTGGCCCATGAATCAGCTTTGGTACGTTCCTTGGCCATGGCTTTGCCCGAGCGAGAGATGAGATGGTTGGGATGCCGGCGGAGGAACCGGGAAACCCAGCTTTCGGAGACCGGCTTGCCAGCCAACTGACTGGCAAACTGTTGTATCATTGTTCTTGTAGGTGGCAAACGTCGTTCGGTAAGCGTTTCGATATATCGTACGAGCTCAGCTTCGTGTTGTGGGTGGAGGGAGAGCTGGCGCAAGCCATAGGTCTCAGTTTCGCCCTTGTGTCGTCTCATCAGCGTCATTCGTCCTACACCATACTTTTTCGCGATTGCTTGGTACGAGAATTCATCTCCTGGTTCACGCGATTCGATTTCTTCAATCGCTTCTTGAATCGGGTCCATATTGGTTGAGTTATGATGCGTTGAAGTTTTGTTGTTGTGGTGGTGGGGGTGCTCAACCGGTGACCATGATCATCGGGTGCACGGTTACTGTAGTCCTACGGACTTTAGCAGAGCCCCGCGCACAATTGCTTGGCCTAGGCACCGATAAGACGAACGAGGCACCGCGCTACGCCGATTCGGCCGCGAAATGGTGCGCATTACGATCGCGCAAACTATACGAAAGTGCTCAGAAAGGCTCAATTATGTTTGAGCTTGGAAGCACGCCAAAAAAGTCGGACAAAAAGACAAGCCGCTCTTCCGGACCCGATGTTGCCTCGTGGGCCGGCCAGTAGCGAGCATGCGGCATTACCAGATGAACAGAGGCATCGTGGCTTCTACGTCAACGGTAGTTAACTCCGCCGGGCGCAACTTTCCCCCGAAGTGTGCCTGTTGGCTGTCGCAATCGGAGGTTGACGCGTATGACAATACTCCCTCCCTGCTTTGAGAAATCCTGCATTTGGCTGTTTGAATTGAGTTAGTCGAACATACATATTTAATGTCGCGCCTGTCGCTCTCGTCCCGTGGCATACTCAGGTTGTTCAGTGAATCGCGAAACTACTGGAAACTTGGCAGATATCAGAGCTTCTGGCGAACACCGCACTTTAGTACGACTGTCAAGATGAGCTCAATAGGTGGTGCGAGTATTGGTGTAGGTCTCTACGCCGCGGTAAGCAACCCAACTCAGATTGCTGCTAAGCCTGAGGAAGCGGACGAAAAGAGGCATCATTTGAAAGGTGGGAAGGGGTTTACAAATCCGTGGGATAGCTATGTTGAGTTAAGTACTTGGGAGCTGCTCATCAATGGTATGTTGTGGTAAGTCCAGTTTCGGAACTCCCGCAGGAAATCTACAAATCGCGGGCTGACACTCGATTGTGTAGGCGCAAAATCACCGGTCGCGCGAACAACCCCGACACATCGCCTCCAACGGTACCAGTCCGCACACCAGAGTTCCTCCCCTCACGAGAAACACCAAGATTACGTGCAACATGGCTTGGTCATGCATGCTACTATATCGAGTTCCCGAGCGGCTTTCGCGTCCTTTTCGATCCTGTCTTCGAAGACTGTTGCGCGCCCATTACCATCAAGAGCCTAAAGCGCTACACGCCTCCCCCCTGCGAGATTGAAGACCTACCCATCGTTGACGCAGTAGTCATAAGCCACAATCACTATGACCACCTGAGCTACCCAACGATCCAGCGCCTACAGAAGAAGTTTCCCGAGGCACATTTCTTCGCACCATTGGGAAACAAGAAGTGGTTTGAGAAGAGCGGCGTTACGAAAGTCACGGAGTTGGATTGGTGGGAGAGTAGGAATGTCAAATTAGAGGAATTGTCGCAAAAGGGTGAGAGTGTAGGTTCTCTTTCTGTGAACTTTCCAGACACGAGGAAAGATGGTGGAATAGAGGCAACAATTGGTGCGCTGCCTTGCCAGCATATTAGTGCGAGGACGCCATTTGACAAGGCCAAGACGCTTTGGGCGAGTTGGAGTGTGGAATCTGGTGGCGCAAAGGTTTACTTTGCTGGGTACGTCTTCTTCGTTTCTTGTCTTCGCATGCTAACATCTCCGTAGCGACACAGGTTACCGCACGGTTCCGTCCAGTATTCCCACCACTGAAGACGACTACTCTGCTGCCTACTCTCACCTGCCCACATGCCCGGCCTTTTCTCAAATCGGTCAATACCGCGGCCCCTTCGACCTTGGTCTTATTCCTATTGGCGCATATGAACCTCGCTGGATGTTCAGCAACGTACATGCTAATCCCAAAGACGCTGTCAACATTTTCGCGGACACAAAATGCAAGAGAGCGCTGGGAATGCATTGGGGCACGTGGGTGTTGACTGAGGAGGGGGTGATGGCACCACCAAAGGAATTGCAAGAGGCTTGTAAATGGAAGGGCATAAAAGGGGGTAAAGAAGGTTTCGGAATTTGCGACATTGGCGAGAGCATTGAGTTTGATTCTGGAGACGAATTAAGCAAGTAAAAGCAAAAGGCTTAGACAATGTCGGACTGTATGATACCCAAGAGCGGAACTTCAAGTGTTAGGAATCGGTGTTCAGTAGGGGAAACAGCCATGTAAAGCATACACATCAGAGCTGTCACTTCATGTATATGATCACTGAAACCAACGATTGTAACTCGCCCGTCAGTGCGCATGACTGTCATAACGCTCATCATTTGTTCCTATACCACATGTTCAATGCATACTCAAGCCTGTTGCTAGAATATTAAGCATCCTGAGTATTCTGCAAGATGACCTTGATCATCTCGTTCCCCAATTTGGTTGCCTCCGGGAACCTTGGCTCAAAATATCTCTGGATCTCCTCAAACTTCTCCCGATAGCCATCAAAGTTACCCAGACTGACACGCGAGCTCCAGTCTCTGGCAGCGAAAGTGAACTCCAAGTCGTCGGTGCGGAAAGTATTGTCGTCGATCGCCGTGTCGATGGCCTCCTCGAGAAGCGTGGGGTTGCAGAAGAGATACTCTGTGATGCCGAGCCACATGCGTGAGGGCTGGGTATGTGTTATTAAACGAAGCTATAGAGCAGGTACAGTGAGACTGCGCGACAACCATAAACTTACAGGCGTTGAGCAGATCATGTGGTCGTAGGGTACTATTCCTAGCTTCCACCAGCAGTCTACCATGGCGAGTAGACTGAGATGGTTGTTCTTGAGCTTCTTCTCAGGAATCATGCCCAAGGCGAAACGGTCAAGCAAATCATCTCGCAGAAGCAACTTCTTGCTATCCTCGTTGTCGCTAAAGACGGCCTTGCGTGCAGTATGAATACGTTGATGGAGTTCGTCTCGCTGCCCAGCGAGCATAAGCTTGAACAGTTCGGTCACCGACTCAGCGTACTGCTTAATCTGCTTCTTCGCATCTGGATTGAGGATTGCAAGGCCTGCATAGACATGCCATTTATTGGAGTAGATGCGGAGGGTAATGTTCATCTTGACGTTCTCGATGCCACCGACATAGCGCGAGCTGTCCCATGGAAACTGGTTGTTCGCAAACCACGCAGCGCCCATGCTGAGAAAGGCCGCATGGGTAACAGCTTGCGTGTCCGCTGTAATGCGATCATGCTGCTCGGCAGAGAGATAGACGTGCTTTGACCCAAGGCAAGACATGACGTTTTCCACGAAGGCGAAGTCGGCGTCTGAAGCCCGGTATTTGATCAGGACCAGTGGCTGCCCTTTCGGGTCTATACCAGGTCCATGGAGAGAGTGCACCGACACAATGCTAACGTCCTTGGGGAGATGCTTGTCAAAAGCATCCATTTCCGGGGCTTTGCATGAGGTCTGGCCGCCAACTATGGCGCCAACCTTTGTAGCTGAAAGCAGGAAGGAGTTAGTGACAGTATGGAGCAGTGCTAGGGGACGGCGTACAGGGGCCGAAAGTCTTCACGACGCCATCGATGTTCTTCGCCTCAACGCTGTAGATGATGAAGTCGCTGCAGCGAGACACTAGATGACCACTTTGCATGATCTCAACTTTGGACTGGTGCAGTCTCAGCATGCGTTCATTCATTACGATATATAAAAGTGCTATCCTACAAAGTCCCGAAACTCTTCCACCAGTGTATCAAACTTGCCAGGTAAATCGCAGGCGTGCACCCTTCAAAAACAGCATGTCAGCGTGTTCGGTGAGACGATCTGTGAGGCAACTGGTTAGCAAAGTTGGCGCCATAGTAATGAACAGTGCAGAGTAGTTGGTTGTAGTTCAGAGGTGTATAAAATAAGGTAGCGAGAATTCACATCATGGACGGCAACATGCCCAATTACTGCAAACCAAGACGGCAGCAGTGTGGACATGCGCCGTACTCGAGCCAAATGCACTCACGGTCATCATAACGGGGGAAGGGTGTGTGAGAGGGTGGAGGACTTACCATTGGCAGAGGGCACGGGAGGCTGGAGCTACCAGTCGCGCGAATGCACTCACTTCCATCCAGCTGTGCTCAGGCGGCGGGCGTACATCTTGCCCATGTCGCCCATGCCGATGATGCCGACACTCTGGCGGTTGTCCATAGTTGTGGTGGTGTCGCACGCTCCTGTGCGTGAGTAAGGTGGAGGAAATCAGTCCATTGCAAAGCGATGGAGAATCTAAAAGTCGCTTGCGGCTGCCAAAGAAAAGTTAAGCAGTCGGCCTTGGCGCGCTAAGTGCGGTGTTTAGTTCCTCCGACACAACCTGGAAGCGAAATTCATCTCGCACCAAAAGTTCGACCTCACGATCGCCGCCAGCGTTACGAACCGCCAGTCACGTCAAGAATCCCTCCAAACCGTCAACATGCCTCCCAAGCAGAAGGTCGCCCGCGCTCCCCAGGAGAACATCCAACTCGGACCCCAGGTCCGCGAGGTTCGTCAGCAACAGGCATTAGAAGACGGCAGACGATGAACTGACAGCCGCGCAGGGTGAGCTTGTCTTCGGTGTCGCCCGTATCTTCGCTTCCTTCAACGACACATTCGTCCACATCACCGATCTTTCTGGCCGCGAAACCATCTCCCGTGTCACTGGTGTAAGTGCAGACGCGCGGACTGCATGCGACGTGCACTAACCACCACCAAAGGGCATGAAGGTCAAGGCCGACCGTGACGAGAGCTCTCCCTACGCCGCCATGTTGGCAGCTCAGGATGTTGCTGCCCGTTGCAAGGGTAAGACGGCCTCTGGATTGACAAGTTGGAGCAAGAACTAACATGGGCAGAACTTGGCATCACCGCTCTCCACGTCAAGATCCGAGCCACCGGTGGTAACGGCACCAAGACTCCCGGCCCCGGTGCCCAGTCTGCTCTCCGCGCTCTTGCCCGTGCTGGTATGCGCATTGGACGTATCGAGGACGTCACCCCTACCCCGTCTGACTCCACCAGAAGGAAGGGTGGTCGCCGTGGTCGTCGTCTCTGAGCATGTGCGCAAGTCTTTTGCTCAGTGGTGGAATATGGCATGGCATGGTATGCACGATTTATGGTTCAATGACCACAATCAAATAAAGTCGCGGGGAACGGCGAATCGCCTGGTCTCCTTGTTGAACTTGGCTTCTCCTGCGAGATAGTCAAGCGGAATCAACAGAATCCTTTTTAGTTCGAAAAGGTTTCCCGACAATGAAGTGCTTACTGCTGTGTTGATCAAGAGGTTTATACATTACGATTACGACTGCTTTGGGCATACTGTGACAGGCCATGTTAAATGTCGACAACTTGGACGGGATTGCCCAACTCGCCTGTATTTCCAACGATTTGGGCTGCGTTAACCATGATTGTGGTCGGACTCTTTCCACCCCACACACGATCCCAGAGCAGTTCTCTTACACCACGGTAGACGACCCTAACAATGTTCCACCACACCTTTGGGTTGAGTAGGCCTCGCATCCACCTTGACTGTATCGAAAGCCCTCGCACATAGGCATCATGGGCTTTGTCCCAATATACTACAGTCTGCCCAGCCCCCCAGTGTACATGGCCGAAGACATGTAATGTAGGCTTTACTCGTTTGACTTCGGCAAAGAGGTGCTCACAGCCAATTCCTTTCGGTACTGACAAATCCAGATGAAACTTGGGCGGTGTGTGTGTGATCAATATGTCAATATCCTCGGGTACAGTTTCTGACCAGGCGTCTCGGCCTCGTTCATACTGGAAAGCATCAACGTTCATAGGTCCGCATGCTGGAATTTGTGGTGCGCCGTAGATCCGTATTCTTCTCTGGTATTGTTCCGCCGCGAGTAAGGGTGTCGTTGCGTCCGTCTGATCACCATCCCTAGGCTCGACCCTGATGGTGAGGCTCAACCGCCGGTGCTGTAAGTAGTGCACCCTCTTCCAGTTCAGCCTCCCAGATCTCTGCTGCTCGGACAGCGAAGGCCGGGTCCTTGGGTCCAAAAAAGTATCGTGATTTCCACTGATGACGACAATTTCTTTATGCGGCAGCGAGCTCAGCCAGTCGATTTGTTTCTGTATCTCCGCTACGCTTCCATCATTTGTCATATCCCCGGCATGGATGAGGAGATCGCCTTCCGGTACATCTTCTGGTATGTGGTTATGTGTATCAGAGATACAGACGACTCGAACCGGTGATCGCTGTGAGGGTATCGGATTCGAGCGCAGGTATGCGAGACGGTGGTATGTATGGTAGAGGAGTAGCTTTAAGGGGGCTCGGAACAACAGAGCGAGGAAAGGCGTGGGTTCAAAATCTGGTTCGGGACGATACCAAGGATTGAGATGCGCGAGAAGCATTGCCGGGGGGCGAGGGGCCCGTTAGCTATCATACAGCTTAGTGGTGACAGAACGCAACGCGCTCGCCCGACCCAGGACCATGTTCGCGTAGCTTCCTAGCGTGGCTGTACGGGCCGCGGCTTCTTTCGATGCACACTCCCGACTCCCCTCCATCAGCATTAGGCATGTCTCTCGTGGCACCAGACAAGCTCAACAGAACACTCTTCAGCCACAATTAAAGCCTTCATCATATGTTGCAAAACGCCATCGCGTTATCATCTTGACCAGACCCCGCTACTCCACCTGGACAGATTGTTCGATTGGCCTAGGATACACAAACGGCCTTCAGCTCGAGGCCATGGGAGCAGTGTTGGTTACAGATCAGGCTTTACCCGCCTGCATAGCAACGTACTATACGATCATGTAGCCTTAAGGATACAGTTGAAGTATCAGCCTTCTTCCTGCTCACCCTTGAATCGTTGCGCACACCCTATATTCATCTTGTTGCTCTCTCTTCTTCCCGGTGAGATCATCCAGGTATCTCATCCAAGGGTCCTTCCACACGACAATCACCCATTTGTCAGCAGAAAGAATGGCTGAGATAGCTATCGGAGGTGTATCCTTCTTCTTCCAGGTGTTCGCAGGATGCATCCAAGGTCTTTATATCTGTCAATTAGATCCAAATGAAGTCTAACAGGTCTTGTTAGGTTACGAGTTAATCGCTGATGCTTGTCATCTCCGCAAAGATTGCCAGACTCTTCTGCTCAACTTTAAGGTCGAGGAGCACCGACTACTCAACTGGGCAAAGCTTGTACAGCTTGACTATTGAGATGACAAGCTAGTTCTGAACCACATGTCGAAAGGCCTAATCATCAACATTATGGAGCAGCAGCAAAAGCTTCTCTTCTCATTTGGTCGACTAGACAATAAGTACGAGCGGTTAACAGATCCTCTTCTAGAGGAAGCAGCTGAAGAGTTCGTCCTGCAAAATACAGATCAGCTGATCGAAACTGATACCAATGGGTCCAGCGAAGGGAACGCAAAGCCCGTGCGGTTCCCGCCTACCGAAGAGCTGGTCAAGATGTCCCTCAAGTTTGTGCAACAATTCAAGGACGTGCCAAAGAGGCTTAAATGGGCTACGTTCGACCACCAGAAGATGAAAAAGCTAACTGCGAAACTGGCCAACTTCAACGACAAGATGCACGAAGCTCTGGACAAGGCTCAGGTGGACATTCTCATTGATATGCAGACACGTACCAATGACCAAATAGTCCTGCTGAACAGGACTATATCACATATGGTTCAAATCTACCGATCTCAGCAGCTAGAACAGATCAGCTTTCGAAGATCATACTCACTGCTAGAGATGGAAAATTCCGAACTCGATGGTCTGGTTGATAGTGTCGCTGTCACAGCTCGCGGCGCTGCACATCAGCCTCTAGCCGCTCTGGCCCAGCAAAACTTCATCCACCTTGCTATTGAAGACTCTCGCGAAGATCTCACTTCAAGCTATGCGCAGAAGGTCAGTAATTTCCCTATACCAACTATATGTGAGACATATACTGACTTCGTACGACCACATTCAGATCGATATGCCAGATCTCCCGAATGACATCCGCGATACTGAGCTTCAGTATGAAGACGTACGCCCTAGGCAAGGCGACCAGTTCTCTCAAGAAATCGATGAGGGTGTACGTACGCAGGCATACTACAAGAAAATGCCTGTATGGATTGAATAGAAAACTCCTGACACATCCGGCCCTATGCAGCGGGATGGTGCAGTTGACGCTAAAATCCATGCTCGTGTCAAGAAATTAGCTGCTCTGCTCAGTAAGCACAACAGGACAGTCCGATTCAGAGCACCCTTCTGCCGCGGCTATTTCATTGACGAAAACGAAGGACGTTTTGGATTGGTTTTCGAGAAGCCTGCATCTGTTCCTGTTCATACCGAGTCTACATCTCTACATGCGCTCATTACAACCCCTGAAAACGGCATACCTTCACTGACAGATCGCGTTACACTCATGCGCCTGCTTGCCGAGACAGTCGAACGTCTGCACGTAGTCGATTGGTTGCATAAGGGCCTACGATCCGCCAACATTCTACTATTCCCCAAGAAGGGGGGTAAAGTTCACAACGGCCAGGTCATGGAGGGGGAGATCAACTACGCAGATCCTTTCATTAGTGGCTTCGACTACTCTCGCCCATCTACAAGCGATGACATGACTGAACGGTCTCTTGACAATCCTGCCGCAAACATCTACCGTCATCCTTCTGTACAGCACAAAGGGAATCGTGAAGACACCGACAGTCGCGAGTCTTACAAGAAATCCTTCGATCTCTACTCGCTCGGTATCGTCCTTTTAGAGATCGCTTACTGGAAGACCATCGACCAGATTATCTCTATCGACCTCAATAAGGCCTGTCCCAAGGATACCTGGGGTGTCGAGAAGAGATTGTTGGAGAAGGAGCCACAACATCTTCGCGGTGTGAAGAGTCACCTAGGTAATACGGTAGAAGGTGTGGTCAGGGCTTGTCTCCAGGGTCCTGTGGCATTTGAACTCGATGAGGATGCAGATGAGAAGAGAGAGGTTGTCGCTGCGCAGTTACAGAGAGCATTCGGGGAGAAGGTCGTGAAGAGATTGGCGTGTATGAAGGGACTGTAGATATCTATTCCGTTCTCGCCTCATACATTTACTTGTACCTCGATATACTCCTCTCTTTTCGATACTGCAGTGACCAAGTTGGCAATGGCTGTCGTGACGACGGCGCTCTCCTGAGGTTCATGAATTCTGTCGAACCTTGATTCGGCATCACAAGAATACGTCTACGCACGCGGTTCCACTGCTCATGCAACCTGTTGAGAATGTCGACTTAAACTTAACACTAGACCAACATGATTGACTGCGTGAAGCACAATGCTCGTCTGAAGCTGCAACAAAAAAAGGTCTGGTGTTAAGGGTTGAGGGTTTTCATTGTATCGAAGAGGGTCCTCCAGTGTCGCTATTTCGTCCATCATCAATCATATCTATACCCATGAGCAGTCACCCATGATGCCATCCATCGCTTCTCAACTCGGTTATGCAGATATCCCTAAAGTACAAACAGTCTCGAATCGAAGGCGTTTTAAGTTCCGTGCTTCTTCAGGTACTCGCCGAGCTCAACTACGGAGTTGAAGGCGTTGGGAGTCTGGATGGTGTCGGGGTGGTGGGCGATAATGACGGCCTGGGTGGTCTTGAAGGCGACAATGCCCTCTTTACCCTGAAGTTTTTGTCAGTACTTGCATGCTATGTCGTGATGGAATGTGTCTGGTATGGTACCTTCTTTGCCTTGAGCGAGTCGTCGCTTGCCTCGATGGTCATGTACTTTACGCCATTTACCTTGACACCATCTGAGATGACCTTCTTGGGCTCTGACTTGTCGTTGAAGGATTTGGCGATGGCAGCCCTCTCCTCAGCGGACAGCTATACCCTGTCAGCATCGATCCATCGGGTACACGCCGCCAGAGCATCGCATCCAAGACGCTGGCAGCGTCTGGCGCGTATTCGCCGGACAACGTACCGAGAAGTCGGGGGATGCGGCCCAAGCAGTTGCGCCCTCGACGTCGCAGATGAGGGCCTTGTCGATGTTGCCGGTGCCGATGAGGCTAGATGAGAGCGTTAGATATGAACAGTGACTAGGTGCGAGATTGAGTGTACCTGGTGTCAATGTATGCTATCTCCAATGTTAGCTAACACTGTTCCAAGTAGGTGTCTTGGGGAGCTTACCTTGCCAGGACATGTTTACGAGGAGCTGATGTGCGTGCTGTGGAAGCTTGTAGTGATGGAAAAGTGAAGAGGGGTACGGCGAGGTAGATGCAGGTACTTTTGACTAAGCAGAGCAAGAGGGTAAATGCGGTGAGAGTGTCCAAGGCTGCGTTGTTGGGCTAAAGTTGCGATTTGATAGTGGGGCTGTTTTGACCCCGCCTCTCGCGATGAAATCTCACGGACGCAATTCACTCCTCCAATTTCAACATGCAAACCTCTGAACTTCCAGTCTGACGACTCATCACGCGTTTTGTTTGCGCCATCATGCAGCTGCCTACCGTGTGGGGGTCGACACTGCTCTTGATGCCTGATGTAAGGGCAGTGAGCGCGCCGCATTTGGCCATGTCCACCGCGATACCCGCCTAGTATCCGCCGCTTTCTGGGGTCGACAACGGATAGCGGGTCGACGTGTTGGCAATCTAGCAGTTGATCCAACAGTCATACAGTAGCAGACGTCAAACGGGAACTTTGACCTGTCTACAGGCAATCGTTCACCTAACGTCGAGCTCCGCGGGAGACTTGAAACGACATTAGCTGAGGGCTACGTAACGTCCGGGTCTTCGCATTGCGCTTTACTTTAATCTCCGAGTCCAGCCCTTTTCTCTTACAAAACGCTATCCTATGCCTTGTGGGTGGTGGCTGTCTGTGTTGGCGCGCCGCCGTTTGCGGACTTGTTCCGCTGGTCACGTGACAACGCCAAGGCGAACCTCTAGAAGCTTACAGCTCACTGCCCGAAAGTTACGTCGCGTCTGGCGACTTCGACAGGACAGCACCAAATCCAACTAGCAGGTGCACATTGACGAACGTAGAACACATTCTTACACGAATACGATTGCGCTACAACCCAAAGCATGCCGTCTCGTTCTCGGTCTCCAGTGCGCTCGCGCACGCGCAGCCCTCGCGACAGGTCGCATACGAGATCACTCAGTCGCCCTTGTTCGGCGCAATCGGCTTCGCCGCAGCACTCAGTAACCCCGCGGTCGCTTACACGTTCCCGTTCAGTCAGTCGATCGCGCTCGCCTAGATCACACTCACCAAGGCGCAATGAGCGAAGAAGCTACACACCGGACAGCAGGTCGCGTTCAAGAGGAAGGAGCTATACCCGTAGTCCGACACCGAGAGATGGGTCGCCAGCACCTAGAAGCGCAAAGGTAAGCCATTTTTCAGTACTAGGCGCAACTTTGGTAGCTTGCTTCTGGTTCAGCCTTCCTACACCAGCACCTTGCTAAGCCTCCGGCAGATCGTAGTAGAAGCATTGACCAGGAATGTCAAAGAGGAGCATGTGCGCGAAATATTTGGCAAGTATGGTGTCATCAAAGACCTCAAGATGCCCATGAATCTGATCTGTATGTTTCATCTGCTCTCTTCACAAACGCTGGGCTGACTATCGAACAGTCAACATCAATCGCGGCATAGCCTACATCCTCTATGAAGAGATCGACGAGGCCGAACGTGCCATTGCGAAGATGCACGACGCACAACTAGACGGAGCAAAGATTCAAGTTTCAATTGTCCTTCCTCGGCGTCGCTTCTCACAGACGCCTCCGCCAGCGCGTAGAGGCCCACCACCGCGCGACGACTATGACGGTGGTTACGGACGTGGTGGACGTGGGCCCAGAGGTGGAGGCCCACCTGGCGCGTACAGACCACCATCTATGGACGGACCTTCGCGTTATCGCTCCCCACCACGCCGAATGTCGCCTGATCGTGGACACTGGGGTCGGGGTAGGGGTGGGAGCGGCCGTGGCGGACGAGGCGGCTACGGAGGACGACCACGGTCGTACACACGATCTCGCAGTCGATCACCACGGCGAAGCATGTCGCGGTCCTCTTACAGTCGGTCGCTATCCAGAACACCACCGAGACGAAGCGGGGGAGGAGGCTACGGCAGGCGGGACAGTCCACCAAGGAGAGGAGGCCACGGCGGTGGAGGCGGGGGACGGAGAAGTCCCAGTTATAGCTCCTATGGCAGCGACCGTAGTCGCAGTAGAGACCGCAGATGAGAAACGTGGTCTTTCCGCCGCTATCCTTGGGAAAGCCTGTTGGCATCTACATGGTCACGTAGGAGCTCAGTCAGAACATTCGTTCGACCGGGTTATCGGCAATCAATAATCAAAGGCCCATCCTCACTAAGTGGGTTGAGTCCATGTTCCCCGTATCGAAAATGTCCCTTGGATGTATACGCTGCTTCTATTGATCCCTCAAGTCATCTTTAGCTGAAACCCAGCTCCTTTCTCTTCCTCCTCTCGCCCCTTGAAGATACTACTAAAGTCCAAATTGCCCTGTATCCCCCCTGGCGCCTCTCCCCTCTTCGGCGCATTCGGGCTCTTCTTCCTCCTCCTTTCCTGTCCTGCTTTACTCGGAAACGTGGGAAACATCTCGGTCGGTTTCTGTTTGGGCTGCTCTCTGAAGTAGGGATGTTCCAGAACTTCTTTAGCTGTAGGCCTGTGGTCGGGGTTCAGGGATAGAAGTGAAGACAGGAGTTCAATACCGGACGCTGTTAGGAAGGGAAATTTTGCACGGTTGAAGCCTGTGACGTTGCGGTGCTCGCGTGGTAGTTTCAACGATTTGGAGTTGGGCAGGCGGTAAAATTGTGGCCAAGTCTTTTCTGAGGGAAGACCACAGAGCGAGAAGATTAGGGAAAGCTCGTCAACCTCGTTCTTGCCCTGTAGTAGCGGTTCTTTCGCAAGTAATTCGCCAAATATACAGCCTAGGCTCCACATGTCGACTTCGGTCCCGTAATCCCTCGTACCCAACAAGAGCTCAGGTGCGCGATACCATAACGTGACGACTAATTGTGTAAGAGGTGCATTCGCAGGCGGGATATATCGCGCCATGCCAAAATCAGCGAGTTTGAGCTGTCCGCGGTTGTTGAGTAGGATGTTTGATGTTTTGAGATCCCGATGCATGATGAAGTTCTCATGCAGAAACCCAACCCCAGATACCAATTGCCGTAATAGCGTCTTGACTTCACTCGCCAAAAAAGGCTCGCTCATATCTTCCTGTAGCGTCTTGAGGTCGTGCTCGAAGAATCCCATAACCAGAACACATTCTTGCGGGTCGTCACCGGATAAAACTTCCATGAGATCGACGATGTTGGTGTGTTTACAGCGTTGCAAGATCGATATTTCTCTTAATGCGGTGATTGGGAACCCGTCTTGATTGTAGTCCATCTTGACTTTCTTGTGGGCGACTACAGAGCTAGTGGTGATGTCGCGCGCTCTTGAGACCCATCCGTATGAGCCTTCTTCGATCTGATTGAGGGTCTCGAAGTTAGAAATGTGCCGGCACGGATTCCAACTCCCGCCCTCGAACTGTAGAAGCTTCCTCTCAGCTTGTTCCTCTTTCGGCTTCGCGGTTTCCTCGTCATCGTCGCCTGTTGACAACCTTCGCCGCTTTGCGGGTCTTGATTCTGCCTCTTGCGCTGCTCGTGACGCTGCCTCCGCCTCTTGCTGTTTCTGGAGTTTCAGGCGCTTTTTCTTTTCTTTCTCTTCCTTTCGACGCGCCTCCTCCGCTTTGTCTGCTTCATCATTCGCCCACCGTGATGCCATACCTCGTCCTGTTTCTCTTTTACTCGATAAAAACCTCGCTCCTTCGACCTTGAAACATGTATTTGTATGCGAAGACGTGTGTAGGTTCTGAATCATATGGTTCGGTCTCTACGGTGAAATGCTTGGTGTGTTTAGATGCGGCTGGCGTTGGACAGACGGACAGCACGTGGGAAGCTTTAAGCGGTGGTCATAGCTTCGTTCATGTTGGCGTTCCGATCTAAACTTTTTGTAGTTCCGAACGCACCGACGTCATGGAACTTCGGTAACACATGTTGAAATGAGGACCAAATCTTTAGATCTTCTACGGATAGCGACAAGGTGTAGTGGGTCGGGACCACGAGCAATTTCGAGTCGAACAAACAAGTATACTTACCGGTGGTCTTCGACCTCTACATCAACTGGTTCGGGACGGCAATGGTCGACGCCGCTTGCGAAGACGCTGGCTGAAGCTATCACAGTACGAGACTTCTGGCCAATGCAAATGCAGTACTGAAATTGTTTCCAGACAACGGGCCCAATTTCTGTAGCGGCGTATATGCGACAATGCCTAACTCACCCCGAAGGCGGTTACTACACAAGACAGACGTCGAGCGGACAGGATCAATTTGGTACAAAGGGTGACTTCGTGACATCACCAGAAATCAGTCAAGTGTTTGGCGAGCTCATTGGCATATGGCTATATGCGGAGTGGCTGGCACAAGGAAAGAAAGACAAAGTGCAGATTATTGAGGTTGGCCCGGGTCGAGGAACGTTGATGGACGATGTTCTAAGGGTTTGTGCATCCCCAAGCGAAGAGAAGAGAAAATAATTTAGAGGTTACTTACAGGACGACAGACTTTATCGAGCTTCAAATCTTTCACTAGAAGCATTGATGCTATTTATCTCGTGGAAGCGTCACCTTACCTGCAAAAACAACAAGCAAAGTTGCTTTGCGGCACTGAGGATCTGAAGAAGAGCGACATTGGATCGACTGCACAGTGCAAGTATATGCAATCCTGCAAGATTGAGTGGTGTGAAGACATACGGCTGGTACCAAAAGGTACGTTCTGATTTCAATTCGCCTGATCAACATGGAACTGACAAGTTCCTAGAACATACGGCAGCTCCTTTCATCCTCGCTCACGAGTTCTTCGATGCACTCCCGATACACGTCTTCCAAAATATGGCACAATCTTCAGTGCCTGCCTCATCGACTATCATTACACCGACCGGTCCTATAAAACCTAAGCATGGCGTAACAACACCCAAGAACACTTGGCATGAGCTGGTTGTATCACCAACCTCGCCGTACTCCAATATGGCGCCGAACAGCTCTTCGTCTACAAAGAAAGAAGATGAGAAACTTGACTTCGAATTGACTGTTTCGAAGACACCAACGCCCCACTCTCTGTACTTGCCGAAACTGTCTGATCGTTACAAGAGACTGGAGAATACACCGAATGCTATCATCGAGATTTCGCCTGAATCTTTGGCTTATGTATCCGACTTTGCGGTACGGATTGGTGGTAGCAGTGCAGTTTCTCGCAGAGTTTCAGTATCCCAACCGCCTTTGGGTAAAAACGCTGTCGAAGAGGAGAGCTTCGTAAAGACGCAGCCGTCTGGCGCAGCCTTGATCTTAGACTACGGCCCCTTGGATACCATCCCAGCGAACACCCTCAGGGGTATCCGCTCGCATACTACTGTCTCGCCTTTTGCGTCACCGGGTCTGGTGGATCTCTCAGCTGATGTGGACTTTCTCGCTCTCGCAGATGCAGCTTTGGATGCATCTCCTGGGATTGAGGTTCATGGACCCGTTGAGCAATCTTTCTTTTTGTCAACAATGGGCATCAAAGAGCGCGCCGATCGTTTACTCAGGGCGGCGAAGGATGAAGAGACACGAAGACGCCTGGAAACAGGTTGGAAGCGACTGGTCGACAGAGGGCCGAATGGCATGGGTAAAACCTACAAAGCCATGGCCATCGTGCCCTACAACGAACTAGGTCCAGTCCGACGGCCGATCGGGTTTGGCGGAGACATCGCTGTTTAAATAACGCTATAAAGACAAAATGTTCAGCCGGGTTAATCCATCAGTCTAGCTGTGATTGCACCGAAGATCATGTATGATGTGGAACATTTTACTAAAAAGCTTAATACTACGTAGAATTGACCCACAGTCTGTGCCACTCTACCTTGCGTGTCACGTCTCATGATCCTGATCAAATCTCCTCGGGTAGACTTTCACTTGACTAGCCTCATGTTTTATTTCGCGCAGCATCTTCCCGTGAAAGACGGTGTTCGGTACTCCCATTGCATGCCTCTCAAAACTGGAAACGAGAGACGATTCGAATACATTTGATCAGAAATGTACGTACGCGGGGCACATGAATGAATATTTTGATTGTTATCCCTCAGTACGTATAATCAGGACGCACACTTGCATCATCATTCCTTATATACCTTACATGTTCACCCATGTTCTCTTCGCAAAATATCTCATCATCATCATCATCATCATCATCAGACTTATCTTTTTCCCAATTTCCAATCTCATCTTCCGCGATCTCCTCATCAATTTTATCGAAACGGCTGCCATCGAATGCAACATCCCCCCAAGCGGAGTACATGGACTGTCGCTGTGGCTTTGGAAGCGCTATAGCTTCATCTTCGTACTCGGCGAAAGGGTCAGAATCGGAGCGCGTTGCTAGGAGCCTGCGATACTTTTCTACACGCTCCTCTTGCGTCTCGATGTGATTGTAGATCGGATTGTCGAGGGGATCTACATGATTGGCACGAGAGGATGGACCACCATTGTAAGAGGCAATTGTGCGGGTCGTTGCAACAGATGGGGCGTACAATTTGGTCGAAGCACATGAGGGATTCGAAGGGGCAATGTTGAGGACGGAATCCGCACGCAGATAAGCTGGGTGAAGCAGGCCCGGATGAGGAGAATCGTCACTCATGCTGTCACCAGGCCTGAAGGTGTGTTCTGAGTCACTTGAGCCCCTGGTTTCGTTGGAACGCTTCGAGGCGTTTGTTGGCGAGCGAAGAAGTGCGGACGCAGGGTATCTTCTCAGAGCTGGGTGAATATCTTTCTGATCTTTAGGAACTGTATACGTCCGCTCCCGCATGCTGGACAATTCAAGCTCAAACCCCATGTCTTCGGCTGGCGATAGGCGTTCTACGTCTGGAGGGCGGGGATTGGGACCGAGTTTTGGATCGAACAGTTTCGGGACGGCTGCCTGGTGATATTGTTGCGAATCTGCAGTACTGATCGCAGAATTACCAAAAGGGCGCCTGTGAAAAGTCTCAGCCGCAGTTGGAGGTCGTTGTTCTAATGTTCGATTGGGTGTTTTCTGCATTCTTATATGAGAAAGTAACTGAGGTTGACGCTGTTGCTCATACTTCCACTGGAGGCGAAGGTGTTTAAGCTCCAGGCCTAGATCGGCCGCTCTAAGCAATGCAGTATCTCCAAGCGTTTTCCGGACCCAATAACGCACAAATCTAAGACGCTTGCTCTTGATACTATCCCGACCAGCGACGCTGCGGAGGGCGTCCATCGTGGTGAACGTCTTGGTGTTGAAACGACCAACCATTCCCGCGAATAACACGAAGAGAACATGTTCGTGCGTACCAATTCGTGCCAACATACATGCTTTGCATTGATCCTGCTGATAGTGCCATTTTGACTCACACTGAATCGGCTCATGGCCCGGTGGAGCGGAGGCCTCAACGTTGAAATCAGGTTGCCACATTTGCAATACTGGTTCTAGCTGGCGGATCTGGGACTTCTGATCGGCTGTGAGAAGTCCATGGGACATGATGAGTGGAAAAAGGAACCTGCCGATGGCCTTGTCAAATTCGTGGTGTATCCAGCTCCATATATCGTCAACTAGGTTCTGGTTTAGGCCATGATGGTGGGAGCACAGGTTTGTGAGACCGAAAGAGAGCCGCGAGGAGCGTAGACGACTAGGAAGACGTTGGATGGCTGCCTTGGTATGCTCATGGTACAGCGTCTCTTTGTGTTCGTAACGCTTTTCGGTAGGAGCGGGCACTCTTCGGAAGATACGGACAAGTTTTTTCATGTCGCTGTTACGGAGACGACGAGTCTCCATCTTGTGTAGAAACGAACGCATCGAAAAGTGTTGCGACTTGTCTTTGTGCTTGTGATGCATTGTGGCTACGTTGTAGTAAAGATTACCGTGATGGATTTGTTGTGAGTATGGAAGAAGACAGAGGAGATGAAGAATACTTAAAGGGATATTGCAATGAGACATGGTGAATGCACAATGTATCATCGACACGAGTATATTACATTCAGCATGAATTTAGTCTGTGGATGTATTCAGTGTATATATCATGGGACAGACTGAGGAGTAGAGGTTTGTGGTGGATTGAAGATCAATAGAACCATACGTACCACAGGCCTGGAATAGGAGACAATCCCGGTGAGACAGAGGCTGGTGAGTCAGCTAAGATTGACTGAGTGAAACATTGTGTTATAAGATATCCACATATGGAAAGGGCGCATGGAACAACATTGTGGGCAATATTCAATCTAGTATTGTGGCTGACCAACCATGATTCAATGCCGTCCAAACCGTCAAGAAAACGCCATCCCAAAATCGTACAGCCCATAAGCGAATGATGACGGGAAAACAGTCCGTATCTCAAGAATAACCGGGGAAACATAAAGCCATCAGAAGAAGCAAGAAGGTGATACAATACAGCAGACGCATGAGAGCCATCGGGGAATTATAACACCAGAGAACTATACATTACTGTAACCTTGTGATATTTGTTTAAACAGGAGGGATAAATCAGTGTAATCAATGTGAGCTTTCCAGCCCTAGAACGTTGGCTCTCCTGCCGTGCAAGTTTTGATTGACCTTGTTTGTTAGGTCTTTGAAGTTGGTGCCGGCCGTCGATGAGATGCTGCTGGCCTTCTTTCGTGAAATGCGAGGCGTGGATGCGCCTTGTGGTACCGCACCCTCATCTTGTGGCAGGCTAGAGGATGTAGCATTTGGCACAGGCACCATGGTAGCCTCATTCTCTTTCTCTTGGTCAACCTTCTGCTGTGCCGTAAGACGAGCACGCTCGTACTTTGCGGCCACATCGCCTTTGTACATTGTTCCACCGAGTCGGTCAAGGTAAACGAAAAAGGGTTGCGAGAAGTTAGTCTTGATACCCCAGCTTTGGTGGTGAATATCGTGGTAAGCGGCATTGTTGGGAAAGATCCAGTGGATAGGGTCGTAGGGGAAAGCGTAACCACCGTGATCGAGGACCGTCTTGATGGTAGAGCCGGTGAAGAACCACATGGACTGGCGCATTGTCAAACCGGTAAGCAGGTAGCTCAAACCAGCGCCCAACGTATCGAGTGCGAATCCTTCGATCGGGTGGTTGTACAGAGCTCCGTAGGCATATGGCACGTAGAGACGGTGGTGGCGCGAGTGAAAAGTTACTAGTCGTGTCAGCAAAAAAGTCGGGGGGTATCATGTCGGGCGGGCCTTACCATATAGCCACTTGTTCAGGTGCATCGCGCGGTGCAGCATGTACTCCCACGCGTCCATGATGACAATAGCGGCACTGAACTGAAAGGCGGGTATGGCATACCAGTATGCAAAGCTAGCGACAGCCAGCTCCCACGAAGCAAAAGCGGGGACTAGGGTCTGCTCTCCCGCAATCGACGCTGTCTGCAGCAGCGTGGGGTAATTGCCTCCCATAAGAATGGAAGAGAGCACGGGTTGCGAGGTAGCGAGCTTGGAGGCCAGCGCAATTGGGTTGACGCCTACCGCAGATAGGACGTATGGAACGGCGCGTTGTGCGAGTCTGATCTTCTGCGCGTACCAAGCCACATCGTAGTCGGCTTTGCCGGTCGTGGACGCCTCATCAAACAACGACAGGCTGAAAGAGGCGATTATTTGGATGATTTGCTGGAGTATGACGTCGCGTAGTACTTCGTATCGTGAGACATGGTTGCGCTTGAGAACCTCAGCTGGCGTGTGCAGCCGGTACTGCGGGAACAGGTCGTATACATCGATGGCGTGGAAGATCAAAGAGACGACCCAGTAGCCAACAACAGGCAAGGCCGCTTGTATGAAGGCATCGGATGCCCACGGTGTGAGCGGTTGAAGGGGCTCGAGGGTGTATTCGGGGAGTGGCGGGAGATGGTGTGATGTTGTGTTTGCGCTCGCCATGGTGCGGCAGAGGTGGCCTGGGAGAGGCGATTATCGGCTATAGAGGGAGGAGTGTGAGGTGGACAAGTAGCGCAGAGCAGGCGGTGACGATGCTGAAGGAGCAGCTTGCTCGTGGCGGGACCGCAGGGTCAGCCACGGGGTGACAAAGACGGAACAAGGCCGGAAGCCGCGGACCAGGGAAATTAGGGAGAAGGGAGCGATGCAGCGGACGCCGGGTGGGCGATGGGCGTTTATGGGTGGATGGCGAGCAATTGACGGGCCGGGCTCGGAAAGGAGAGGCTGAGGTGAGCAGAGCGATGTGGAGGTGAAAGTCGTGTGAGAGTGGTGTTGCGTGCTGGTGACAGGAGCAGGGCATGACGGGGGTTTACGATACACGCGCGCATCATGACATTTGGCCGCCGAGCACCCGGGCCCGTCTCGTCGCTAAGCCACTTGCCTGCATTTCTCGCCACCAGGCCCCGTGCGCACGGCCAGCCCAGGGCCTCGACTGCTTGCGGTTAGCCCCTCTTCACACCCAATTTTCGACCCCACCAATTTCTCTCTCATGCCCTTATAGTCCAGCGCTCCCTTTCCGCTTCAGTCTCCAACCCCTCGACTGCCGGCCCCGACCAACCTACACTCTTTCCACACGCATCCCAAACTCTCCATCCACCGCCAAAATGATCATTTTCAAGGTACGCTCTGCCCGCGCTGCGTCGCTCTTGCCTGCGCTACTACCCCGCCTTCCCTGTTAGGCCTCACCATGCCTTGCGCATACCGAGAATAACACGTTTTCTGCCCCAGACGCATAGTGCTGACTTTTTCCTAGGACATCATCACCGGTGACGAGATCATCTCCGACTCCTACAACCTCAAGGAGATCGACGGCGTCGTCTACGAGGCCGACTGCACCAAGATCACCGTCGGAGGAGAATCATTTGGTGCGTACTGCCGCAGCAGACGGATCCCTCACGAGACTAACCTCACATAGACACTGGTGCCAATGCTTCCGCCGAGGAGCAAGAGGAGGGTGCCGAGGACGCGGCAGAGACCAAGATCGACGTCGTCTACTCTTTCCGCCTGAACGAGACCGGCTTCGACAAGAAGGGCTATCTTACCTACCTCAAGGGTAAAAACGCCAGCAGAAACTACAAGAAGCGCAGGGCTAACAGGAGACAGGCTACATGAAGGCAGTCAAGGAGGCCCTCAAGACCAAGGGCGCCGACGACGCCACCATCAAGGACTTCGAGACCAAGGCCTCTGGCTACGCCAAGAAGATCATCGCCAACTTCAAGGACTACGAGTTCCTCACTGGCGAGTCCATGAACCCCGATGGTATGATCGTCCTCCTCAACTACCGCGAGGATGGCGTTACACCTTACGTTACCGTCTGGAAGCACGGTCTCGAGGAGATGAAGGTCTAAGTTCGAAAGAGCTTGGATATAGGAAGGATGGGGCTTGGTTCACGGTTCATTGAATTTTACGAATACCTATTGCATGTTTGGGAAAATATCCGCCATAGTGCGAAAAGCGGAATGGCACAAATCTAGACGACCTTATGGAACCGTACGTGACACATAATATTCTTCTCCTATCCATGCTACCGTTTGCCATTGTCTGCGGTGACAGTTCCTAGAGGCTTTGATTGGCTTCTGTGAGGACAACTATGTATCTCTTGGACATGTTCTAACACCATTCCTGGATGCTGGGTAAGCTCTTGAAGGGCGCTGTGGGCCGTGGAAGCGTATCCCCAGGCCGGTGTGTACTGCCTGACACGCGTTGGTGAATGGTCCTGTCGCGTGACTGCGCGATAACGCGTCATATGCACAGACCATCGGTTTCATCACCTAGCAACAGCTGCCTCAGGCACACATCTAGCATCCTCAGCCCTCCGCAACTTACCCCACCCCATATCATATCCCCCCGTCTCAAATTCTCCCTACTTTGCTCGCGAACGCTCCTGTCGTTGATTCTGTCGCGTGAAGCTCGAGCCGCGCCGCAACGCTGTTGCCCCAAGTCATGACGGGTAATGGTGGTCCTGCCGCTTCGCTACCGGGAACGCCGCGCCGTCCTGGAGCAGCGATTGACGACCTGATTCGCTCCCTGGAAAAAGAATGGAAAGTCGGCCTCAGAATACGTGGCGCTGAATGGTCACCAAAAAAATCGAATGTGGATGACCCTCCCGACAAGATCTACGCGCTTGTCAAGTTCCTCTTCTACAGAGCACGACCAGACCTCTATGATGCGATTGAGGAGTTCAAAGGTCTTGCTCCGAGTCTAACACGCGAAGAGCGCCTTGAGGCGCTTCGTCGAATTCTGTCCAGTAGAAAAGAGAGTCTATTGGGCTCGGGGAGTAGGACGCCAAAAAATGAACCGCCCAAGAGTCTGGTGACATCCTTTAGTGGTAAGTACACACTTGCTTCTCACATACCCTGAATTTTCCACGCTCAACAAATCGACACAATTCACACCCTATTTTGCTTGAAATATTGTCTCTTCGCGAGTAGCATGTACCAGCGGCTACGTATTGGTTGCACGGATAGTGCTTCAAAGACTGGTATAGGGAAATGGCATGCAACAGCTAACACGAGAACAGGGGTAAAGTCAGTTCCACAGGCAACAAACTGTTCGCTCGATGCCCAGCAAGATGAGCGTGATTCGTATGCGACTGCGATTGATCCAGGTTCACCTACAGACGTTGACACGGATGATGAGACGAATCAAGATTTCGAGACGCCACGGTCGCCCTCACGGTCACCATCACCATCACCATCACTATCCACCAGGCCAGCACAGACACTTTATCAGGCAAGTAACCATTTCTCCTTACACATCACGAGGAAAAGGCTTTCCAAAAGCTCTGGTCATTCTGAGAATTCGCCAAAATTGACCAAAACCTCCAAAGGGAAGCAGGCTGTCAAGTCTTTTACGTCTTCACCAATCGCACCGCCACAATTTAAGAAACCGACTCTCAAAATGGCTCGGTCTTTCCAATTTGTACCTTCAGGCTCATCCTCAGTCAACACATCTTTCAGCAACACTGCGTTCTCTTCCCAGGAGACAGCAGCTACCACAAATACTTCATTTACGTCGCACGATGGTGTCAGTGATTTCCAGGAAATGAACCTTCTCAAGCCTAGATTAACCAGGACAAGTTCGACTACAATGGGTTCCCTAGATGATCGCGATCTCTACCAAGCTATGTCGCGTTCAGGAAGTGAGGTGTGCGAACAAGACATTCAGCGAGATCTTAATGAAAACTTTCCTCAAGGAAGCAGTGGTCAAAGCAGGTCGACCTTTGGCTCCATTGATGAGGATGGCCTTCTTGAGGCCTCTTTCGGGGTCGAAGACAGGCAGAACAAGCCCGAAGAAACTCCGGATGGAAGGCATGGAAACTTCAAAGTGCCTCCCGATCTCAATGTAAGCGATCAGCAAGCCCGTGCGTCAGCTTCGACAATGTTTCTATTCAACGGAGTTTCAAACGATCAAGGGCAGACATCTCCTGGCATGCAGTCTCCCTCAAAGATGCCATACGAAGTACGCAATCTACCCAACCAGAATCTCTTCGTGGAGAAGCTTCCCAGGACGCTAGAGCATATGCCTTACCATATCCTGTTCATCTGTCAACGTCTAGCGATAGAATACTCTGTTCCACTGCAGCACTTGGTACGTGGAATGAACGCATATACCATCTCTTCTGATTCAGAGACTTTTTGGCGTTTCATCGAAGAACACCATGATGTTCCAAGTGTGAAGGTGCGCGAGTCAAGTCGCCTTTGGTAGGTACCTTCCATGTACAAATTACAGGTGAGACATTTGCTGACTTCGTACATCGAACTTCAGGCAAGCGGCGAAACGCAAATTTGATGGTTACACATTTAAAGGGCACATCAGTTTCAGCCTGAAAGACACGGGCCCCATTGTTTACCTGACGCTGTTACCGGTACAGGCGGACAAATCGTGCCGTCTTCAACGAATGTTTGGCTCAGACCGCTTTCTCTACCTGCTCGCGCCAGTATTCAACTCTTCCAAGACGAACCGTTTTAATGCTGATCAGGTGCAACAAGTTCGCAGTCAATGGCAGGCATGGCTACTTACCGAACATTCCTTCTTGGGCCGCAAATGGAGAGTCTTCCACATCGAAGATCTCAAGAAGAGCAAGACCTCCCGCCGCAAAGATGTGGTCCACGACAAAAGAATTGTGCTCTTCGCCACAGAAGGATGTGGTATTGAGCAGCCCTGTTCAGTGGGTCAGATGATGCATCAGTTCCTACCGTTCGATGCCAACAGAAATCAAGGCTTTTGCAAAGCCTTTGCTCGTATCGAACTCGGGCTTTCACGAACCATTCCCACATTGTGCTTTGATACACGGCAAATCATCCACGTGCGTGATGATTTTGCTACAACTGATCCGGAAGACATCCGATTTAACGATCCGAAACTACAATGGCAGGCATTTCCAAACAATACCGTCATGAATGATGGATGCTCAATCATCTCTGTAGGTGCTGCGTTAGTGATATGGCAGCTGTATAAGAAAGCCACCGGGGTTTCTGGTCCTTTGCCGAGTGCATTCCAGGGACGTATCGGTGGAGCCAAGGGACTTTGGATGATCAGTGCGGAATCATTCACCAAGGATCCTCAGCATCTCAAATATTGGATCAAAATCAACAGGAGTCAATGGAAATTTCACCCACCTCTCGACCAATCGCACCATCACCGAACTTTTGAGGTGTCAAACTACAGCTCCACACCATCACCATCGGAATTACACATATCGTTCATTCCTATCCTGATCGACCGAGGTATAAAGAGGGAAGTTGTTGCTGGTCTCATGAAGGAAAGCCTTGATACGGAACGCAGCAAGCTGCTAGAATTGCTTCCAGATCCTGTCAAGATATACGACTGGGTTCACCGGAACGGTACAAAAGCTCAGACTGAACCTTCCTGGCAAGGTGCGCTGCCAATATCTCTAGAGGAGAAAGTAAAGTTTATGCTTGAATCAGGGTTTTTGCCAACTAAGTTCCCATATCTTGCCAGAATCCTCGAGCGCTTTATTCAGACAAAACACATACTCCAGGAGTCTAAGCTGCGCGTACCCCTCGCGAAGTCGGCCTTTTTCTATGGAATAGCGGATCCTTTGGGAGTTTTGAAGCCAGGGGAGATCCAGGTGCAGTTCTCATCCTCATTCGTCGACGAGAAGACAGATGAGAAGTATCTCTGCCTTAGAGATATTGAAGCTTTAGTTGCTCGCCAGCCTGCTTGTCGCCGCTCAGATATCCAAAAGGTGCGCACAGTCATACACCCTGAACTGTCGCACTTGGTAGATGTCGTGGTTTTCCCGTGCAAAGGGCGGTATCCACTAGCCGGGAAACTCCAAGGAGGCGACTACGATGGTGACATGTTCTGGGTATGTTGGGAAGCTACACTTGTTCAGCCGTTCCTAAACGCGCCAGCGCCAGTACAGTCCCCTAATCCTGCGGAATATGGCATAAAGACAAGGACCGAAAGACTCCAGGACATCATGGATACAGGCAATCCTGAAGGCGTGGACAACTTTCTCCGTAAAGCCTTCGAATTCCGCAACAATCCTTCGTTACTTGGCCTTGTTACCACCTTCGCAGAAAAGCAAGCGTACAGCGAAAACTGCATACATTCTTCAAAGCTTGAGCAGCTATATGACATGCATGACTTGCTGGTCGATGCTTCTAAACAAGGTTACGTTTTGACGCAAGCGGACTTCGATGGGTGGGTACGCCGACTACCAAAACAATTGAAGCAGCCAGTTTACAAGACTGCGATGAAGGATTGTGCCAGCACCAAGGACTCCACAGAAATCGAGAAAAATCGAAAGAAACTGTATCAATACGAACCCGAGCATGTGATTGACTACATCTACTTCGATGTTGTGAGAGCGCACAATATCAAGACAATGGTTCAGCTCAAATCGGTCTTTTCGCAAGCTATTGAACAGGATGAGGTATTGCTCTACCCAAGTAAGCGCCTTAGTGAGAAGCAGTCGAAAACGATCGAGATTGAATTTCTGGCTCTGACTGGCAAGCTGAAAGAAGTGAGAAGCACCTGGAATGCCGGGCTCCATAGTGATATGAGCACAAACGACCACTTCGATACTCTTGTGAACACCTGCTACGAAAGATACCGAGCCATACAACCTCAAAATCCTGGCGATGCCGATGTTCGGCCTCTGATGGATGAGTACCTAACGCCTGGAGCGTGTCTATGGGATACGATTAAAGCATCGACATTGTATGCGACGTTTCAACGGCCCGAGCAATCTACTTTCGTCTTGACAATGGCAGGACGCGAGCTTGCGAGACTAAAAGCCAACCGCTCGGAGAACTCGAGGGCTATAGTCTCGTCCATCCGTGCAAATATGAAACCGAAACCCATCAAGGCGCCGATTCAGTACGAGGAGGAAGACGACGAGGACTACTTTGAGACAGCGCTCGAGGAGCCTATCTTGTAGAATTTTCCAATATATATAGAAACAGGGTTCATCTGACCCGTTGTCAGTCGTCCGCTTAGCTCCAAGTTTCGTCTTGAAACATGGTCCTCCTACCACGTTGGCATCATCACTAGCGCATCATTACAGCAGCATTAGCAAAGTCTACCCTCGAGAACTCTGAGGATATCCAAACAGGGCATGCAACTGCCAAGACGAAACAACATTTACACAATGAATGCGTGAAGTTGCACGTGCCGAGAAGAGCACTGTCGCCTCGTCCCAGCAGGCACACGCAGTTGCAGAGCAAAGAAAGCCATGATAGCGAAGCCGGAAGGAACACGTCGTCTGCAAAGCAACATGTGAGTATCATCGGGAAAGATGTACGGCTCTCCAGTACATTACTGACTCTACAGCTCAGCCTGACGTGGGCGCAGCAGCCGCAGCCTTGATCTTCAAGTTCCTCCTCTCCTCTTCTCTCCGTGCCTCGACACCAGCCAGAAAATCCATACGACCCAGATATGCTTCTTTGGTCTTCCCATGTGTATCCAGTTCCTCTGCGATGCCTTCCTTGTCCACAAAACCGGTCCAGTCCATGCGCGACTTGTCCACAACATTGAGCTTCTGCGCCTTCTCCGTCTTCTTTGGGATTGAACCGTCGACTTCAGGGGTGATTTCTTGAGCAGGTTGCAGGTCGGTAGCGGATGCACGTGGCCAGGAGAGCTGGTATTCGGGTGCGAGGGCACGGACATAACCCGTAGGATTGGGGTCGAATCGTGATAGGCGGCGGAGGGGGCGACGGATCTTGGGCGCGGTAGACTCGGAGGGATGTTTGGGGGACTCTGCTGCAGATGTGGTTGCAGCGGGTGCATCGAGTGTCTTCCAGCCATCTCTGAGGTACTTGTCGAGTTGGGTGTGCGGTATCTGCTTCTCCTCGGCCGTGTCCTGCCCGGCGAAGCTGAAGACTTTCTTGACGGTGAGCTGCTCTTGCTTGTCCGCCGACACGGAGACGTTGACTACGGGTGGATGGTGCTGTGGCGCGGCCGATTCATGTGGTTTGGTGGGATCCAGAGGCTTCAGAGGCGCTGCAGTCATTTGAGTCCACAAGGCATCGACGTCGACAGTTGCGCCCTCGGTCCTTGCCAGTGGTCTCCTTTCCCTGCCCTCGCCTCTCCGTTGGGCGCGGGTTTTAACAAGTCCACCCTCGCCGCCTTCATGGTCCGATATGATGAGCTCGTCTTCGTCTTGCTTACTGCCTTTGTTGCCCCTCTTCTTGGCCCGCTTCCTGCGCGCAGCTTGTATTGTCGCTTCGTCGCCAGAGTCGAGGTCTTGACCAGCCGGCGCCTTGCGCTTGGCCTTGGACTGTGGGGGTTCTATCGTGACATGGTCTTCGTCTTCGGAGCTCGACGCCTCTAGGGCCGGGACGGCGTCGGGATTGAAGTCTTCGTCGGACGACTCATGGTACCTGTCGTCGGCGACGTCAACGTCCTCGTCTCCATAGGTGTGTGGCATGGCAAAGCGGGTATCATGTTGCAGGCTCGGATTCGCGTCGCGCAAGCCAAAGCGAAGATGCGCCAGATCGACGGCCAGCACCGCAAGGGCGTAGCGTGCAACAGGGGTAAGGGCGCCCAAGCTCCACATGTGCGTCAGTGACGTCGACAGGTGGGCGGGGAGGCAGGCGCGTTCCAGATGAAACCAAGCTTGCAAGCCAGCCAGACATGTTTGCGGCTTGCTTCTGTCTTGTACCAAATCCCTTCGCTGCCGTCGCGTAATGCGCATCCATTCCTATCCGTGATCCCCTCGCCCAGCCAACATCATGGCGCCCGTCGACACCGTCGCGTCTACGCGCAGCAACTCGCTCCCCATTGCCCTCTTCGGCGGCCAGGTCCTCGCCGTCACAGTGCTCACGGCTCGCGTGCTTCTCACTGCCCGGCGCGCCGCCAAATCTCAGCCGCCGTCAACACGCACGCGCTCGCAAGACTTGGCTCGCCGCCGCCATGCCATTGCCTTCTCTGTCGTCGCGCTCCTCTCTCTGCTCTCCGTCGCAGGGTTCGCCTTCCTCTGGCGCGCCATCTCATACGTTCGGTGGGCCGGAGAGAATAAACACGACATCCCAGGCAGCCTATGGTACGGCACCGGAGAGCAGGGACGCTGGCATCTGGCCGACTGGATCGCCGACATAGATCTTGTTAGCGAATTCGACAAGGTTGGCATCATGAAGCCCGAAGGCTTTCTCTATACCAGCCAGTACTTTGTCGGGCTGATTGCGAGCTCCATCTTCATGGGCGCCGAGGGTACGTCAATGCCGTCAATCCACGTCCAGTCTCCCACTGACTTGTCTTCTATAGGTCGCAGACGTAATCTGTCAAACACGACAATCGCATCGTTTGTACTGCTGAGTTCGATCGGGAGCTTAGGATATGCTTTGAGCCTGTTCTTCATAACAATTTTGTACACGCCTTTGACCATACACCACCACGACACCCCGCTACTCTTCACCCCATATGCCTTCGTATACGACACCGCCATCGTTGCGTCGCTCATCACACTCAATCTCTTTCCCCAATTGGTCTCCGAGTTTGGCGACAAGAGCATGATGCGACTGGGCTATTTGACCATGCCTCTCGCCTTTGCCTTTGCCCCCCAGTTAGTCCCTTACGCCCTCGGTCATCAGCATACGTCCAAGGCAGCGGCTCATAGATCATACGCCAAAGTCTTCCACGCCCTGTCAATCGCCTCTATTCTCGTATACTGGCGTGTGTGGACCACTCTAATCTATGTCAACAGGCCCGCCCAGCGCTCTCACGTTTGGGATCTCTTCTCCAATTCGATAGGCAAGAGCGATTCGGCAAATACAAACAGGCTTCTCACCAGCATCGGCAACGCGGGCCAGGCTCTGAAGCACATCAGCATGCATCCGGCTATCAGTGTCACAAGCCTCGATGTTCTCTTCGCAGCCATCAGTCTACTGACGTGGACCTTCACGCGCGATCTAGATGTGCATGCTATCCTGGAAAGCAGCATACTATCTTTCCTTGTTCCGACTCACGAGAAACACGTTAGCTTCAAGCAAGACCTGGCTAGGGTTATGGAACATGGAAACGAACCCTCGTCGCCTGTAGGACTCACAACACCAGGGAAGCCCGGACGTCTCGCTAAGAATCCAGCCGTCAATGGTGCTTCTCTGCGGCGCAGCACAAGAGGGAAGGCGCGCACCTCAGATGTGGATTCAGACGCGGGCTCATGGGCTGGGGATCCTGATGCTACCTACCAGCCATCCAAGAAGACCACGCGAGCAGTGCAGGACATGGAATCGGACGGCTCTGCGCCTGAGGCCGATGTACTTCACGCTGGAGAGTCGACTGCGCTAGCCCTGTTTCTTGCCTTGTTTGGTGGATTGGGGCAGTTGGCTGCGGGTACTCTAGGTGCCGAGGTGACGGGTCCGCGGGACTGAAATAATCGATGTACTTGGAGTGACCCGACCAAGGTTTAGGAAAGGCACCGTACTTGGTAGCATGAAGATCGTGTTCGGGGCAGGCGTATAGGCTTCTGGTGTACGGGGACATGGAGAAGGGAAATATCGGCTTTGGATCTTTGCGTTGATATCTCAGGCGGGGTTGGGAGCGTCGGATTGTTTTTGGTATTGTTTGCGTGATTATATTGATACATGAATCCAGCGCGTATATTCACATGTCTTGTTGAGATTGTTCACATGCATCCGTCTGCCTATCTGATGATACGGGGGCGTGCAACGCTGACATGAACGAGGTTGGGGACCGTTTCTGGGACGCTGTGTGACCTTGCTGCCACGGATAGCTATCCGCGAAACTGCATCCTTGCCTGCCATGCGGCGACATCGTTGGCCCTGACTCAAGTAAAGTTGGGCTGACGGAGTTTGGTTTCGGAACAAGACGAATGGGGCAATTAGTTCAAGCCACGGGACATGAGGGCATTCACCCCATATCGAAGTTGGGCTGGTGTTGGAAAGCTGAGAACGAGGATGTCATGGTGCCTGAAGATCTTCCAGTGTTAAGCGAACGTGGACTGCACGCGGCCAAGCGTCTCCTCGCGATGACACTATCCATCTTCTACGACGTTTCCAGATGCTCCGGCATCGTACCACTACGGCTGTCTATCAGCAGCACTGACTTGTCTCTGACCCGGCCTCGATTCGTGTTGCAGTGACGCCCTGGTGCCCGACGACTGGGCGCCCGCGGACTGTCATCCTTGCCGACCCGGCAGCTTCGGCAGCTTGCTACCAACAGAGGGCATTTGCGAAAAGCGAACCTGCAGGAGGGAGACCCAGTCGGAGGGTGATGCGGGTGTTGTTGGAAGAGATATCGCAATCCCGAGTGTCTGGCTGAAGGGGTGGGTTGAGTTGGGCGTCGGCTCAGCAGCAAGGACAGCGGCTCTGGGGCATTGGGAGGCTCGGGCCTAAAGACCATCACCACCGTGCGCAACGCAAAGACGCTACACTACCACTGAACAACTATGGAGGTAAGCCCAGATTCCTTCTTCTACTCCGTTGCCTGCCCCGCGTGAATCGTCGTCTTCCCGTTCTAGTTAGGTTCGCGACTTCCTCAGCCCTATGTACGTCTGCACCATGGCCTGAGCTCCCCTTTGGTACCTTCCGCTCGGTGTCGACTACCTTGCGCGTATCACCGTCTGTTCCTGTAGAACATCACGGGGGCTCCTGATTGACTCGTCGCTTCTTTGTCAGCTCCCCTTCTCATGTACCGCCCGTTCTCGTGGCCTCTCTCTGCTGGTCCTGTACCACACGTCCTTGCAGCGTGCCTGCCACTTCCAAACCAGGGTATCACGCTTCACTGCGCAAATGCCGGCCAGGTGAAGTGAAATAGGAAGGGCCGGCTTTCTGCTTTCTGTCTTCTTCTGGCGTGGCGCTTTCTTCAACACACAATACCCAATTTTCTCTTAGTTTGGCGACTTCTGCTCTTAGCGATATACCCTGTACCACTACCTTTCACCATGGACAGCCGTTTCCTTTCACGGCGGCCTTCAGCAACCACTAATGCTGCCCGCGATTCTATTCGACATGACGGCGCAGAGGAGAGGCGAACATCTGCCAGCTCATCCTTGCTCAAACCAAGTGCTCAATTGACCATGGATCGTTTTTTGCAGGACCTACCAAACGCCGAGGAACCGCCTGTTGACTTTGCGCCGCAGTACCACACTGGCCGTGTCCCGAACAGCAAGGCTGGAGATGGCAAGCCACGACTACTGCTCATGGGGCAGAGAAGGTAGCTTCAGATCATGTCTGTGTTTATGCCTCGCTAACCACAAGGTCATAGGAGTGGCAAGTCTTCGATATCAAGTGTTGTCTTCCACAAGCTACCGCCAAGCGAGACGCTGTACCTCGAGACGACGTACAGGATAAAGAAAGAGTCAATGCAGTGCGTCATTCACACAGCATGCACATTCATCCGCTGATCAATTACGCCAGCTCCTTCATGGACTTTCAAGTATGGGATCTGCCAGGTCATCTTGACTACTTCGACCCAGCTTTCGACACGGACAACATATTTGAGGAAATTGGTGCTTTGATATGGGTCATCGACGCCCAAGATGAATACCTCGATGCAATTGCGCGACTGAACATGACGATTCTTAACCTACAGCAATCGTACCCCAATATCAACGTCGAGGTCTTCGTCCACAAGGTCGATGGCCTGTCAGACGACTTCCGTGGGGATACCTTCCGCGATATCATTCAACGAGTACAAGACGAACTTTCGGATCAGGGCTACGAACAGGCTCCCATATCCTTCTACCAAACATCCATCTACGACCACTCCATCTTCGAAGCCTTTAGCAAAGTAATCCAAAAGCTCATCCCGCAGCTTCCCACTCTCGAAGCACTTCTCAACAACCTATGTGGTGCATGTAACATCGAAAAAGCCTACCTATTCGACATCATGAGCAAGATCTACATTGCAACAGATACGAGCCCTACCGACATCGGTAGCTATGAGATCTGCTCTGATTACATCGATGTGGTCATCGATGTCAGTGAGATCTATGGCTGGGACCGACCCGATGAGGGTGAGGATGAAAGTGAGATGGGGAACAACGATGCCGAGAGCCGGATCACGATGGAGAAAAAGAACAGCAGATATCTCTATTTGCGGGAGATCAACAAGTAAGTTGGTTCGCCTTCAAGGATACGAGACCGTAGTTGTATTGACGGCGAATACAGGTACCTTGCTTTGGTATGTATCATGGGCCAGGACAATCCAGCAGAGAAGAAAGCCATCATCGACTACAACGTCGGAGTCTTTCAAGCAGGTCTTAAACAAGTCTTCCCCAAGAGTGACAGAGAGGCGCAAGTCGAGATACGCGATATTCACGACGGCGCAGAGTGAGTTGTTTGGATGATTCTTATCCCTCGGGTCGAACGGTTCCTTTGCCCTGGAAGATGAGGGTTGTATACATATATGGATGGAAGGGCTTGTATTCATACACGCGCGTTAGATTCGCCTGGAAGACTCGGTACACGGCAGCCATCAATTTTACAAGTTATGCAACTATTACTTTGCCTTACCCCCTCTAGTCTCGTTTATTACCCAGAGTCTACACATGTCGATCGCGTGCAATAGTGAAAATCCAGTCCAGTATCATGTTGGGACGCGATCGCCAATGACATCAATCGGAAAGCGGCCAATCATCGGAACCGAAATGCGTGGTACTTCCCGAGAGCAACGCCTCGGGACGCGAAAGCAATCTATCCTCCGCATCGCGCATCCGACGGTTCCTGGCCGACGGACACGTCTCCGAATACTTGATTCTGCAGCTAGTCACTATTGAGGGAGGTGACCTGCCTCGGCATCCGAGTGTCTTTGACGCATAAGCACCATCGTCTGAGCTGTATGGTGGATGAACAGGTAGGGATGCCTCGATGCAATGTACCTGTGTGTAGAGACTAACGACGCGGGTTAGGAAGTAATTCCAAACGTATCATTACCAAAATGTCCTCATCGCAGCGATATCGCCGTCCCGCGAAAGACGAACCTACAGACACTACACCCTCCATTCCACCAACTGCCACAGGCGCGAAAGAGAAAGCGGAGCTTAAGCAAGCTGTCAAAGAACAAGCTGTTGTAACATCAAATGGCGTATCGGTGCTCGACATATTGCGTATACTGGGCGGCGTGCTCCTGCTGAGCTGTGGGCTGAGCTACCTGAGTACAAGTGGAGAGAGCATGACTTGGGGATACAACGCCTGGTGGACTAGAGCTCGAGAGTGGAAGAGCCTCATGGTACGTCTCTACTATCGACCTCTGACAACAACAAACATCGCAACTAACGTGCCTACCTCGCAGCAAGGAGAAGTTACCCTTACCGACTCTGAGCTCGCCCTATACAACGGCGCCGACCCCTCGAAACCAATCTACCTCGCGCTCAACGGCACAATCTACGACGTGTCCATCTCACCCACCACCTACGGTCCAGGCG